>JADMNL010000026.1:333720000-336120000 GCA_016271365.2 Neoceratodus forsteri
CCAGTCCGGAAACTGTGCTGTTCCTGGCTGAGCAGGTTATATTTGGTAAGGTATTCAGTTATCTGGTCAGACTATTTTTTTCCAGTGCTTTGGAGAGGGGTGGCAGTATAGAAATAGGTCTGTAGTTGTTGGTGTTGGTAGGGTCACCGCTCTTAAGAATGGGGGTGATAATGGCTCTTTTCCAGGTACAGGAGAACTGACCACAGCATAGCGAGAGGTTGAGGATTTTTGTAAGGTGGGGAAGAGTGACATCCAGAGTAAGTCAAATGAGTTTAAGTTCAAGGGAGTCATTGTTGTAACGGGTGTTGGCTATGGCTTTGGTAATGTAGAGTTTGGCCTCACTGCACGAGATGACTTGCAGCTGAAAGGGAGGCGAGTTGACACTGCTGGGGTTTCTGTGGGAGGGTGGGGTGGGGCCAGATGGGAGACATCGGGGGATATGGGAGAGGTCCGAAAAGGAGTTTAGGGCCTCAGTGATGGTGTCAGGATCCATTCAGGTTGAGTTGGATAGGGGTAGGGGTAGGGGAGCAGGATTTTCCACTGAGTTCTTTTATGTTCCAGAATTGTTTTCCATCGCCCCAGGAGGAGGTGAGGGTTTGCTGGTCGAAGTTCGCTTTAACCTGCCACAAGGCCCAGGTACATTTGTTGCATGCCTCCAGTAGAGTTGTCTATCCTGGGTGCGTTGGGAGCTGAGGGCCTTGTGCCAAAGGTTGTCTATGTTGTAGCAGGTTTAGAAGCGATCGTGTGATCCAGGGGTGGTTCTGGTTTTCATAACTTGTTTTGAGAGGGAGCGTGAATATATCACATGCTTCGGCTAGCGGTTATAAAGTGGGCAAGCGCAGTGTCAACTGACTGCGTGTTGTAAATGGGGAGCCAGTTGCAGTGAGATAGGTGGGCTTTGAGGTTCTCATAGCCTCCTCTTTTGAGTCTTCTCTGCCATGAGATTTTTTTGGGGGGCAGGGGGCAATTTACCCCACCACCAGCAAGTTACCAGTGAGTGGTCACTGATAGTCAGAGAGCACGGTTGTGTGGGAGAGGTTACGTGGCCTGTTGGTGAAAATGAGGTCTAACAGTGTGGAGGTCCTGGATTTATGGTCCCTTCTGGTAGGGAAGGTGACTATTTAGGTAAGATCGAGAGCACGGATAGTGTCTTTGTAGTTGGCAGAGGCTGGGGATAGCTAGTTAACATTGAAGTCACCCATTAGGATGATTTCACTAGTATTAGGTAGGTGGGAGATGATGTGGAGGATAGAGTCAAATGCAGGTTTTTGGTTTCGAGGGGGGATGTAGACCGATATGATGTGGAGAGTTTTAGTACCCAGCCTGAGTTTGACTGTTAGCGTCTGGGCTCCAAATTTGGGTGCAGGGGTATGCACTTCGGTGGCATTGAGCATGGTCTGAGAAAAGTGTCAATTTGTGCTTACAGTAGCTTTTGGTTGTGCGTAGATGGTGTTTATCTGAAGAATGAATTCCTGAGGGGAAGCCAAATTTCTGTAGATTTTGTTGTAGGAATGGTCATGCTGCCCTATCAGAGACAGTTTCTGTATCTAAGCTTAGAAGCAGAGCTGGTTGATAGCTGTGTGGATATATTGGAGAAGATGTGGTGTGTGCTTGATGATGTCTTGCATTCACTGGGTACGGACAAACTCAGGCTGGTCGTAGTTTAGTAGTGCAGGGAGTATTCTTTCTAATATTTTGTTTACAATGGAAGTAAACGGCTTACAGTCTATGTTTAGCATGGAAATTGGCATTTATGAGTCTTGGCTCTTTATTTGGTTTCAGTATTGCTGAGATTGTGTCATGTCTCCATGTGTCAGGGTCCTGTCCAGAGATTTGTATGTGGTGAAAGGTTCACACAAGGGGGAAGAATGCCTTCTTTAAATTTTTTGTAAAACTCTGTAGTGTACCCATCCAAGCTGAGCACTTAAATGTTTTGCAACTGGAGAGGGCTAGTTTTATTTCTTGGTATGAAATAAGTCTAACAAGTTGTTTGGTATCTTCTTCTGCGACTTTGGGAAGCTCTAGTGTCTGTAGGAATTGTGAGATAATTTTCAGGCTGGGGAGGTCATCGGTTGTCACGTATAGGTTTTAATAACAGTCCTGGCCTGCTTCTGATGGCGTTTTCACATGTTCGCATGTAATAGTTCTTGAGGAGTTGGAGGAGCTCCTTTTGAGGAGTGCACCATTTGTTGGTGTTGTGAGTCACAGAGTTTACTAATAAATGACTTGGTGTGCTGTTTTTAGAGTCTGTGTCCGGAGTCAATTGGCTCTTGGTCCCCCTTTGTAATATCTTTGTTTAAGAAAATTGTGGGCTATCTCTGTGCATTGTTTGTTGAGGTCTTGTAGTTTTCTGGTAGCCCAGTGTAAAGCTGGGACTGGATCTCTGTACCCTGATTTGTGCTTGGTCTGTGATTCTACAACTAGCTATGTGAAGCAGTTGTACTCTTCTTCCTTGGATTTCTTTTTTTGTGCCATGTATGCTATTATGTCACCCCAAGGACCAATCTATGGATGTCTCATAAAAGTGCTGGAGTCATGTCAGGGTTAGACATTTCTCCCAGGATTTGAGGTATACTGTTTTGTTTGAGCTGCTGAAATTTGGGGTCTTTAATATGTATGGTAGTGAGGCACCAGTATGCTTGTTTGTGTTCATTGTCACCTAACTACATTTCAAGAGTGAGGAGAGCATGGTCTGAAAGTAGGATTTGGTCAT
The DNA here is from genome assembly GCA_016271365.2 of Neoceratodus forsteri. Lineage (NCBI taxonomy): Eukaryota > Metazoa > Chordata > Ceratodontiformes > Ceratodontidae > Neoceratodus > Neoceratodus forsteri. The sequence continues at coordinate 333,722,714 of JADMNL010000026.1, forward strand.
GTGAGTATCCAAAGATGTTGGGTTCTATTTTTCAAAAGCCCAAGAATGCAGCACGCCCCAGTGCACTGATCAAACAGCACACGGGACTTGTCGCATTCTCCCAGCACTGATCAGGATTTTCACTCTCATGTGCCAAATACTGCAAGTTAGACCAGAGCTCCCTTGATTCAACTTGCGGCATGCTGCAGACCATTTTTATGGGGCTTGTGCCAAATATTTGGTGCAAGCCACCATAAAGTGTGGAAAGTGTGGCAACTGTGCATGATGTACTAAAATTGGGTGAAGCTGCGCCAAAGGAGTTTGGCGCAGCTGAACCAAAGCACAGGGTTAATACAGGGCCTGATGCAAGCCCTGCTTTAACCGTTGAAAATCGAGCCCCTTGTCTTGGTGTTCTTGCTGCATAAAAAAATAATCTAGGTGAGCAAACATGCTATATGGGGTGGAGTAGTAGGTATAACCCCTTTGCGATGGGTGCTTGGATTTTCAAATGCCTGCCCATCCAAGTTGCACGGTCTGACATTTCCAAAATTGAGTGATAGACATTACTGTCTGATATGTGGGGTTAGTGGTATTTAGTGTTTGTTTGAGGACTAATTTTATGGTAGAGCATCAGAGGTGGCAAGTAAAGGCTTACCAAGGCCACTAATGTGTTGACTAAAAGTCCAGTTACTATGACATATCTACCCTGAGGGTCTATGACATGGTAGTGTAGTATGAAAGAAGCGCTTCGGAAGATTTGGATTGCAACCTGTCTTCTCTTGTCCTGTTGATACTAGGAGGTATAGATTTGGGAGAAGATGAATTATTTTAAGTAGGTCATGGCCTTCTCTATTAAGGTGTGTTTCCTGAAGATATATTGCCCTAGACTTAGTTGTGTTAACAGTTGAGAAAATTTTGGCTCTTTCGTCGACATTTTGCGAGAATCTGTATAGGTGCATAACTATCCATCATCTGAGGGCAGTTGTGTGTCTGAGTGTTGCTGTGTCAGTATCCTATTGTGGTGCTGGGAAGAAAATTGATTGCTATTAGCAGTGAAGAGGGGAAACAATAAAAAGGTCAGCTTGACAAAAAACATTTTAACTTGGGTAACTAATAATGAGACTCCATACTAACAGATAAAGCACTAACTAAGTAATGGGTTATAGGCAACTGACCCAGGAGTGCCAGGCAGTTCTTTGGTAAGGGCAACATCTCTGTGCCCCTCTTCTCCAAGAAGTGTACTGTAGTCTGTGTGGTTGAGTCCAGAGAGAGAGGTTGGGTGTAACAATGTGATGCAGAACCTTCCCACCTTTGTTAGCAGCTCACTGTTGTATGTATTGAGGGGGAGAGTGGCTGCACAGATCTTCCAAGGTTTTGTCACTACATTTCATGGTTAGGCATGGAGGGGGCATCCTACTCTATGGTAACACAGTAGGTTCTGATATGCATTCCTTAAATGCAGTAGAGTGGGGGGGGGGCAGGGCTTACTCCTTTGTGGAATCTTTCAGCTCCTACCCAGGTGAATCCATAGTGGGTAAGGCATTGCAATATTAGTTCTGTTATGGTTCACATGTCCATGTCCCATTCATAGGTGCTCTCACTGTAGATTTGAGCATACTGTGGGCTGTCAGCCTCAGGTTCTTATCTATGTAAAAGTTGTTGAGCCAGTAAAAGGTCAAGTGATAGTTTGTAGTTCTAGCAGTTTCATAGGGGGAGGGGGGGCACACTGGGGAGAAAAAACAATGGAATATGCAGGTAGAAGATAGGAAGCCCCCTAGGCTTCTTTAGTTACCTTATTCATAGATGATCTAATGCAAGCAGCAGGTGTTTAGCAGTTGCTAAGCAGGAGTAGGATATAGGAGTTGTGACTTGGTAGTTTATGGGTTTAGTTGGTTATTTCAGCACTGGGTCATAATAGTGCCAGTTACAACAGCGTGGTCAAGAACCACGTGGTAAAAATGCCACCTGCACCCCTCGTACTTATGGATACTAACTCTGGGGGGACTCCAGGGGGAGCGGATCATAGGCAAAGAAGAAAATTGTGGGGCCATGGAATACTGTTTCTACTGCCCCTTGTAAAGAAATTAGTCTCAATGACTTAATATTGAAGGAGTCCAGGATTAGAACCCTGGGGCAGGATTCTCAAAGCTTTCTAATGGTGTAAAACCTTCCCCAAGTCCCCAAAATTTCCTCAGCTATGGAAAAAAGGTGAGTTTGCTCCAAGTGCTATTCACAAAATCCTCCGCAGCTGCGGGAAAAAAACACTATGGACTGTGGAAAAAAAGTGCAGCTGCGGAAGTCCCTCAGGACAAAAAGGTGTGGGATAAGTAAGGCACAGCCCCTGAAAGGCTATTCACAGCCAGTTTTTTTTCTGCAGCGGAGAAAAGAATGTTACACACAGTGGAATGAGGTGTAACTCTCCCTCAGCACACTGCAGTAGTGCCCCCGCAATTGGAATCAATTAAGGTTGAGGTGTACCACAGGTAATAGTATCTCAGACAGTATAGCAGTGGCTGATGTTACAGCAGTGAAAGCACACACTGACATGATTTGGCAACAGGCAACAACCACTAGACCCTGTGCAGCCCATGACAGAGCTCCACATGCAGTAAAGTCTGACCAGCCGGCAGTGAGTGATACCCCCACAGGCCACAGGAACACCCCAGGGAGGGATGACCAGCAAGGACAGTCAGCCACTGTGGTACCAAGGTATCGCTGGTACCTGCGGTGCTGCTGTGGTCATAGTTGGGGGCTGATTGCAGGTCTGTGTGTGTGCTGTCAGCTTCATATTATAGCAGCACTGCTACAGTCTGCTTCAGCTACTATGGTGATCCGCAGCTGCAGATTTACAGCACTTGTACAAGTCCTGCAGCAGCTAAACTGACACCCCGTGGCACTTTTTCCAGAAATCCGCAGCTGTGCTGGTTTTCTTTGAGAATACAGCACAACTACATTTCCATACTGCAGCAAGCCTTTTTTCTGTAGCTGCGGGAATTTTGGCTTTCTTTGTGAATCCTGCCCTTGGTCTCTACTGCCACTCAGCCAAGCTATTCCATGCCTCAGCCCTCCATACCATATGAGCAGCTCAGCCAGTCTCCAGAACTCCTGTGCCTTGCCCTGTGGCAGCACAATGGACAGTGACCTAGGGGGCACTTACTGCAAGCGCTGTCAGTCCCCTCTTGCTGTCCATGGCAGAGCTATCAAGACTAGTGTGCTCTTTCCTTCTGCTTTTCTGGTAATGCTATTGTACCGGGTACTGGGATCTTAATGTTTGTTCTTGTAGAATGTATCAAGTGTAGTATTTATGGTAAATGATTTTTATACACTGTTTTCTATATATTTCATAGTGTAACTATTCTGGACCTCAGGTCATATCTGAAAAAGGGATCTATATTCCAGTGTAGCAGCTAGCCCAGTGGCACTGAGGGCTGAGGCGCTGGATGCCTTACCTCACACCACGCCGGTGACCCATGTTCAGGAATGAACATGGGCTGCTGGGGGTCAGCAGGGCAGAGAAGGATCGAGCATCCTCTGGACTGCTCTCTTTTTCCGGGGAGGGAGGACACCAGCAATCGGTGCACTACTGGTGCACTGAGGCTACAGCAGCAGGGGAAGGTGAGGCAGACGCTTGGAGGAACGTATATGGGAGCATGTGCGTCCACTCCTTTTGGAGTCACTGTACATCCTTGCCTTAGGGGAAAAAGAACACCGGAGGAAAAGGGTCCTGACGCACTCTATGGCAGCCGATCCTCACAGGTGCCACCCCTGTGATTAGCAGCAACACCCCTCCAGCACCGAATCTGTGAGAGAGGCAGGTTGCGGGATCCCCGCCACCCACAGTGGTGGGGCAGCTGGAGGAAGAGCTGCGAGTGGGGGATGGGGCTGGGGGATCTGGCAAGAGGCACTGCAGTCAGGGACCAGGAGGATAAACAAATTAACTAAAAAAAAAAAAAAAAAAAAAAGTGTGTGTGTAATATTCCAGTGTACCTACCTGATACCTAAACTAATGAAATGAAGAAAACATGCAGTCAAGAGACCCTGGCAAGGATTATTTTGGCATGGTGTTGGCATGGCTGCATCTTTTTAGCAAGGGTGGTGCTTTAGGTGGGGAGGGCTAATGCTATGCTATATGTGGCATGACTGGGGATTTACCATCAGCCACATCAATTTTTTATATGCCTACTAAATTTCTGTACCCTTTATTGGGCTGCTGCATTTTCCCCACGGTAAGCTTTATGCGTGATTGCTCTCTGATGCAGACTCAGCATCATGGTGGAGAGGAAGAGGGGGGAGGCTGAATGGTATGGTCTGGAGTTTATCTTCTGTATATTGATTTCATTTGCCTATCCCCCTTTAATAGTCCTCCCCCAAGTTTATTATCATCTCGCTGTAAGAACCACATTTTTTTTACCTTTGTTTTACAGTTACCGAGGCAGATGTCAAGTCATCTGCTGCTGAATAACTGGTCACCACAAGAATCAGGTGATCATGCGTCAAGATGTACATCAGCGCAACTACCTAAGAGTTGATTGTTACCTACAATATGGAGGGAGCCCCATACCAGCATTGGAGGTTCTTCCCTGGGATGTCCCTTCAAATGAGATCGCTGTCCTGGAATGTTTGTGGGTTGGTAAGACTTCTCGCAGACACCGGACCATCATAGCGGTTTCTTGAAGCACCATGTTAGTAATTTGGGGTGTAGGGTGGGGGGTAGTGAACATGCCTGCAGAACCAGTAATGAAGGGTTGTTTAAGCAGGGTAGAAAGAGGAAGGGGGGTGGAATTGAATGTATATTTGCCAGCATGAAAAAAGAAATATATTAAGCACCAAAGCAGGGAGCACAGGGGGTTGAGGTTTCCAGTGGATTTCTCACCCATCTCGTCCCTAACCCTACCCTCATTTACTGTGGTGAGAATGACTGGTGTGATTCTTCCTCTTAGTTATTTTGGAATATGTACAGTAGTTTGGTAATCTCGGGTGGCTAGATGCTCTCTGTGTTTGGTGTTATTACTGGTGGGGTACATTTCAGTGTTTGTCTTCAGGAGTTCTTTGCAACAGTTCCTCCTGGCATTGAATCAGGTGGATGCCCTTGTCCAATAAAGCTTTGCGTGCATCTTCAGGGGTGTGGTAGATCTTTGGTCCCTCTGGTAAGAAAACCTTCAACTTGGTCAGAAAATGAGTTTGAAATTTGAGTCCTGTTTCCTGGAGGGTGTGGAAGAAACACCGATATTCTTTGCGGCAGACTAGGATAGCAGGCATGTAGTTCTGATCTAAATAGTACAAACAACGAAACTGCTCAGAAGGCCGTGGTGTGTGCTGGATATAAATCAAAAATGAACCACAAAACAAATATCCGCACCACACAAGAACTTAGACCAAAGAGCAGCTTTTAATGTTTAAAAATATCCATCCATTCATCAAACCTCTACCAGTTTCACAATACTTGCATCATCAGAAGGCTACCAATGCATCATAAGTGGACCCTTAAATACATACCAGCACCACAGCATTTAAAGTGACAGTGCATACTACATGTGCAACAATACAAAAAGTGCATACAGACAATTAAAATTAGTATCGGAGATCCTACAGTGTTTGCATATACAAGGGAACAAAAACACTTCATTTAAATGTATATCAGTCCTACTTTATAACTGAAGAATGAACCTCATTTTAGTGCTATTATCAACAGTTCTTAATATTCAATAGATGGTGCTGAGGTACCGCATGGCATTCCTGTGCACCCTAGAAAATGAACATAAGCACATAGTTAATACCTGAAATACATCATGAAGCACACAGTCAATGTACAGAAATATACAAAATGTTACAATCACTTCCTTTTCTGCTTAATGCATGGCATAAGTTGTATATGTTCATTTAAGCCAGGAGGTTCCATGGCCCCTAACATAAAAATCCAAAAGGATTTACGATATAGTAGTTTATTGTTCAGATTCCCTCCACATGGCCCTAATCTGACTTTTTCTATTGCACAAAACATGAAGGCCTGTCCTATTTTTTCTGACATGGCATGCTAAGTCATTTTTCTCATCCCCACCCCCAATGGATCCAAGGTGTTCTCCAATGCCTATGTACCCCCCTCCTGCAAATGGGCGTTCCAAAAAGTCTTCCAGTAGCTTGCCTGAATGCACCAAGTCTGGGCAGTGTTCAGCGTCTGAGCTGTTTAAATGTGGTTCCAAGTGAGTGCTTTTTGAGCCTCCATGTACTGGCTCTTTAAGAGCTGTCTGCTTGCAGACTTAATTAGTTTGTATGGGGGGACTATGTATTTAATGCTCGAATCCCACCCGGGCTGCTGTCAATTCGCTCCATTTCTGCCATTGCTACATGTGCAGAGGGAGCCTTGTTGAAAAATATAACTGTTTGCCAGAAATCATTTAGAGTGACTGAGAAGATGTAGTTTGTCTAACCTGTCTTCATTTCAGCATGAACTGTTTCAGTGTAACTCTTTCATTTTGGTCCTGAATAGCTGACTTGGACCAATCAGGATGATAGGGAGACTGTAAAATGGAGCCTGTGGACGAATCAGAACTTGAACTCTCAATTTTGAGCCAGCCACAAGAGGATTGTATGGGCATGACTCTGGGAAATGTAGCTTTAACCTTGGCGCCTTTTTCCACCAACAGCAGGAGTCTTATTGTGAGTGACAGCCGAACCAGCCAACAGAATGGTGTGGAGCTAAAGGAAATGACCTGCTCTGTGACTGGAAAGATTAGATCAGTTGTGACTATGAAGAGAGAAGGAGCTCAGTGCTTCTGCGGTGTATAGTTTCGCACGGGAAGCACGTGTGAAGCTCTGAGTTTCGGTCTGCAGCCTTTGTGAGTGCCAGTTTGGACTGAATCTGAGTTGCGAGGAGAAAGAAGCACTAGAAATGTGGAAACCAGGCTCACCCTGTAGGAGACTGGAGAAATTGCTGAATCGTGCTCGGTCTGTCAGGAACTGAAGCTGCTGTGTGTGCTCCCGGGTATTTTGCAGTAATTGTGATCGGGATCGAGGAGCAGTCTGCCTGGTATAGTACTTTCCTGTTACATATGAATGTGTGTAGTGCTTGTGGGGAATCGCTATTTCCAATCCTCTGTGCTGTGTGCTGTGTGCTGTGTGCTGTGTGCTGTGTGCTGTGTGCTGTGTGCTGTGTGCTGTGTGCTGTGTGCTGTGTGCTGTGTGCTGTGTGCTGTGTGCTGTGTGCTGTGTGCTGTGTGCTGTGTGCTGTGTGCTGTGTGCTGAAGCTGGAAGCAAACCCCAGCTTGTCTCGGACTAAATCTGTTTGCTATCAACTGCAGTGGGGTCCATTCACAAGGACTTTGTCTTCATGCCTTGTTGTTCTGGAAATCCAGAAGAACATCCACCATCCAGTTTTCAGCTTGGATATTGTGAGTATAAGTCAGGGTATTCCCCTGCAGCCTGTTTTTAATCACAAGTGTGTCATCTAATTCTTGTTGTTTCACTGTTTCATGGACTGAGCCATCCGGCTCCGGATTACAATTGGGTGTTGTGCATATATTTTCTTCTATAGGGCCCTATCCATCTGCACCTGCTGGCCAACCCCGGGCAACAGACCTGGCTAGCACCCCCCCAACCTGGGTACCCAGAGTGTGACTTTTCAGCCCCTGTATGTGTGCACAGTACTGTGATTTAATGCCACCAATTAACCTGATGTCCCCCTCCTGTGTTACTGCCCCCTAAATAAATCAGATTTGTTGTTGTTATGCTATATACTGTCTGTGGTGTTGGTACTTATGGAAACACTATTGTGTTTGCTGTGTATGTTTAACCTTATTTTACAGGGGGTCCTCAGAGACGTACTGCAGAATCAGGCTCGAGAGTAAGTGGTATCTATATGAGTGAACAGTGTGTATACATGGGGTATTGGGGCTGCAACTCCTGTGTACTGTGTGAGCCACTAGAGGGAATAAAAGGGGGTCTCAGTGTCCCAGAGGGCTGTGACCAAGCTAGTTTAATCACTACAAACTCTGACCTCTGGGTGGAGGCACCAGTCATAGGACCTAGGCCCCTCAACCTGTCTGTAGCCAAACAGGCAGGGGTAATAGCCCTTGGGATAGCGCCACCTAGGGGTTACATGTACCTTGAGGGGTATAGTGGTTTTCTCTGTGTAAAACAAGCCACATTCATATGTGGCTAAATGTTACATTTTCACTACTGCAATTAAAGAACTCAGTCACTTTAAAAAGTTTCTGGCTATTGCATGTAGTGAAGATATCTGTTCTCATGATTTTCGGACAGAACTTGCAATTTCCACATATAAAGTTACCCATAGGTAAGGGTGGAAGCCACATGTGGCTACTGTGTGTGTCACCCTTTGGCACTCCCTGGTAACTGTGGACAAGTTTGTCCCTTAAATTTGGACCCCTATGATAAAACACCCGAGGCTTGTTTTTAACAGTATCAGAAAGTAGGGGTTCATTCTCCAGGATATGCCAATTGGTATTAATAATCTCCTGTATTGCCTGTGCATGTCTGGTATAATTAGTCACAACATTGGCTCCATGGGGTCCATCCTCCTATTGGTTACCCTGAAATAAACTACCCCTATCAGCGTGGAGCACCTCCTGGTATATTTCCTCCACCAGCACAGAACTATAGCCACGTGACAAATCTGATGCACATAGCCATACCATTAGTCACAAAATCAGCATCTTCAGAGCAATTTCTATGAGCTCTTAACATCTGTGCCTTGGGAATATTGTTTATCATATGGCGTGGATGGCAACTCGAGGCAAGCAGAAGAGAGTTCCTGTCAGTCTCCTTTCAAAACAAATTGGTTTTAAAAGTACCATCAGATTCCATAGATATCTTTAAACCAATAAAGGAGACAGAGGTAAGATCACATTCCACTTAAAATTTCAAATTTGGATTACTACTTTACAAATAGTCTATGAACTCACTCAGTTTGTTCTGAGTGCCCTTCCACACCATAAGTATGTCGTCAATAAAGTGACTCCAGATATCAATCCTATCATAAAAAGGATTGTTCTGGACGTCCTAGATGGTTGTTTTCTCCCATAGGCCTCAGTAGAGATTGGCATAGTTGTGGGCAAAAATGGCCCCCATTGCCGTTCCCTTTAGCTGCAGATACATTTCATCCTGAAACAAGAAACAGTTTTTCTTTAGAGTATGCTCTGTACAAGATAGCGGAAATTGTTTTTTGTGTATTAACATCTGTATCCAAATCCAGCCAATATTCCAAAGCTGAGAGACCCCCCTCTCATGCAGAATATTTGTATAGAGGGACGTGATATCCATAGATACCAAAAAAACACCCTTGATCCGCCTGCATGTTATTCAATATTTCCAACATTTGGGATGTATCTTGAATGAAAGAGGGTAATTCAGAAACATACCCCTTAATATGAAAGCCCACAAATCTGGGCAGTGATTCTGTCAATGAACCAATGCCTGCCACTAGTGGTCTCCCCGGAGGGTTGTGTAAATCTTCATGCACTTTGGGAAGTACATAAATACTAGCTCTGACTGGGTGCATGACAGTCAAATACCCCAGTTCATCATTTATGACCCCAGACGTTAAGGCATAATTCAGGAAACATCTTTTTCCTGTTTTTATTATTTGTGGAGTCACTCTTTCATTTAACATAAAATGATGTGTCACCCAACTGTCTACAGATTTCCCATATATATTTCTCAGTTTGCATAATAACCACACAGCCCCCCTTGTCAGCTGGTTTTATCATAAGATCAACATTTTCCTGTAAACTTTTTAAGGCAGCTGCCTCTTCTGAGGTAAACTTAAGTGGCTCTATTGTTTGTCTCAAATAATACTTAGGATTCGAATCATTTTGAAGTATATGTGGATTTACATTGCTTCACTAGGAATCTGAATTTAAAAGCACATTATAATAAAAGCAATATATGCCGTGGTATAATGTTCCCAGATTCTGTAGCTGTGTATTTATCCACCCAAAGGGATGTAAGCCCATTTTGACCTGTATCTACCTATGTGCCTCAATATAATGATACTGTAAAAGTATTCGAGTGAGCATGTGAGAGGGCTTTAAAAACTTCATTTACCCAGGAAAAGCCCTGTATTAGCCCCAGGAAGAAACCCATCATGCCTGCAGCCAGGCTCAATCACCAGTACCTCCGTATTGGCCGAGTTGAGTCTCAGCCAGCTGGAAGCCATCCAGTCATTTATTTTAGCCAGACAGTTGTTAAACACGTCGACAGCTCCAGATGTTCCAGGGGCAAAGGACAAGTACAGCAGGGTATCATCTGTATAGCAGTGATACTCCATGTTGTACTGTCAAATGATCTTGCCCAGGGGCAGCATATTCACTGTGAACAGCATCGGCAATAAGATTGAGCCCTGTGGCACTCCAAGTCAGGGGCATTGGGGAGGAGGAGAAGTTCCCCATCACTACCTGCTGTACCCTGTCTGACAGATAGGACTCAAACCATCTGACAGTACCAGAGAGTCCACAAAACTCACAGAGCCGATCAAGAAGCACAGTGTGGTCCACATTGTCAAAGGCTGAAGAGAGATCGAGGAGCACAAGAACTGACCTGTCTCCTCTATCTCTAGTCCTGAGCAGATCATTAAGCACCCACACTAGAGCTGTTTCTGTGCTATGTCTAGCCTGAAAACCTGACTAAAATGGTTCATAGATGTCCGAGGACACCAAGCAATCCTTGAGTTGATTTGTCACTAGCTTCTCAACAACCTTGCCTAAAAAAGGCAGGGTGGAGATAGAATGGCAATTTGCCAGGATGTCAGGGTCAAGGGAAAGTTTCTTTAGGAGGGGCTTCACCAGCACTTCTTTCAAAGCCACTGGGAAGACCCTTTCCACCAGTGTGCACCTGTCAATCCTAGCAAACACTGGGCCAACAGCCTCAACACCTCCCATTATGAAATGCAGCGGGGCCAGATCCAGTTAACAAAATGTGTGCTTCGTCTCAAAGATCACCTTAGTCACTTCATACACCTCCACTGGCCTAAACTCCCCCCAGACAGGCGGGGTGCCTCTGCAACCCTCAGCCCAACCACTGTGAGGCGAATGCCTCCCTGGCACGATCCCCGACCAAATGGCTGACACTCTGTTGGAGAAAAACAGAGCAAACTCCTCACACAAAGTGGATAACGACACATTTTTAGGCCGCAGGCAGGCTGGATGAAGAAGCATGTCTACAGTCTGAAATAGCTGAGATGGTCTGTTTTTTCCCTGCAGCGATTTCCATGGACAGGAATTCTGCCATCTTACAGGAAATTGCCCCCTTGGTACTCCACATAGTGGGCACACAGGGCCAGCCTGTCATCCTCCAGCTGGGACCTCTGCCAGCAACACTCCAACCTCCGACCCTTGATCTTCATTACCTTGAGGTCCCCATCAAACCAAGGGGACCATAAGTGAGAGCATTTGGGTCATATATGAACTGATGCAAGGGCATCTAGAGCTTTGGAAACCACCCTATTATAGGCATCCACTGCCTCTCCAGACCCAATCTCATGCCACGTTAACCTGAGACAGGTCAGCTAATGCCAACAGCCCCTCAGGGCTCACACCCCTTAAAGTGTGGTAGCTGACCATCTCCACATTGGGGGGGACCACCAGGGGTCTCCAACTGTCGGCTCCATGGTACAATGATCAGACCAAGAGACCCGATCAATCTTGAGGTTATCCATAGACTCTGTGCACTCTCCCTGCTCCATGATGTACTGTTGTTTGATACAGGATCCCAAATCTTTCCCAGAGTGACCTAGGAAGTGTCCAACCTAAGCAAAGGACTGGGAGCAGGCTCTGCCAGACACAAAAGGTATTTGGCAGTGCCTGTTCTCATGGCTTTACATAGATCAGACCCCTGCTGGGTGACTCTGGTAGAACTGATGACTTCTGTGTCAAATAATGGAAGGCTGTGGAGCAGAGAAAATGTGTAGACTCTGGGGACCACCTCCTAACTGTCCTCCATGAGGTTGATAATGTAATTTTTCTTAAAGATGCATTACAGTACAGAGTATAAGATAATTACTGATGCCACTGTGCTACCACATGAGTCCAGAGTTGCTGTGAGAGGTGCCAAATCCTGAAATGTCAAAATAACATAGTATCATGGTGCTACCATTGTGCCAGTGTTTGAGGAGCTGACAAAAATCTCAAAATTATGTGGTACCATTGTACTACCAGTGTGTGCATATGAGAGAAAAAAGGGTACAAAATGCCATAGGGATACCACTGTGCCAGTGCACTACAGTAGTGCACCAAAGAAAATCAATACATTGCCTGCCACTGTGATACCAGTGTGGATTTTTAAGCTTGCCACGGTATTGCCATTGTTACATCACTGTATTGCTATTGTGATGAATTCAGTAAGGGTTATAAAAACATACAAGTAAACATTTAGGGTTTTTTTGGGGGAGGGACTTTCCTCTGTTTATCTGAAAAAAAAAAGATATAGATATAGATATAGATATAGATATAGATATAGATATAGATATAGATATAGATATAGATATAGATATAGATATAGATATAGATATAGATATAGATATAGATATAGATATAGATATAGATATCTATATACATAAATAAACACTGAAGAAAAGATGGGACTTACCACTAAGGTAATTTAAGAGTTTCAGTTTTTCTTTAGTTTTTATCATCCTATTATAAACCAATCTAACTTGTAATTCTGCCCGAGCCACTCTAATGAAAAATAAATTTTGATCCCAAACCCAATGAACTTACAAGGTAAACACAATGAAATGAACCAAATACATTTTCTCCAGCTTTCACCACTAGTTACTCTGTTCCCCCACTTCAGTGACTGCAGACCCCATCAGTTTTGCCTTTCTCTGGCACTAGGGAGTGCAAACAAGCTAGATAGCTGGGCCGACTCCTGGAACCTCAGGTTCGATGCAGCCAAATGCCGGGTTTCTGGAGAGGAAAACCAGAGGAAGGACTCATTGTGTGGTGCTAATGTTGCTGCAACTGAGGGAAAGGACCTAGGGCTCCTAACAGAGAAGAGGTTGAAGCAGGACAAGTAGTGCCTGGCCACTGTCAAGTGGGCCAGCAGAATGCTGAGGTCTATGAAGTGGAGGGATTAGCAGAGCAGGGGACATAATCTTGGCACTTTACAAAGCCCTGGCCAGTCCTCTCCTGGAGTACTGTGTACAAGTTTGGTCTTTGCAATGCAAAAAGGTTGAGAGGGTGCAAAACAGAGCCAACAAAATAATCAGTGGTATAATGGGAGAAGCTACCAAGAGAGGCGGGGGACCCTTAACATGTTCACTCTGAAGAGTAGGAGGCTGAGAGGGGAGATGACCTCAATGTTTTGCATACTCGAGTGTATCAACAAGATAGAGAACCCAGAGATGTTTGCTCTGAGGTCTTGTAGCAGGATACAGGGACGTGAAGCCTAAGCTCATTGAAGTAAAATCCGCTACAACATTAAAAGCACTTTTTCCCCTAAGGGTGGTGAACCTATATGTACTGACGGGTCATGGTAGATGAAAGCACACTACACCTGCCATATGAGTTCAGATAATGCTGAGGGTCATGGGTCAGTAACTCCTGTTGGTATTTGTTAACCAAAGATTGTAAATTTAAATAGCACAGTGCTCCCACTCAGGAAAAGTTTCCAAGGGAAGCAGCACCAGTCCACTGTCGTCCCTACTGGCATAACTTGTTCACTTCCCCCACAATGCAGTAAGTGTTTTTTTTCCTAAATATAAAAACTTACCAGTCTATCAATAACTTGCTTATAACACAGCAATTTAAATAAAATAACAAGTGAATTTATTGGCAGTCAGGATCAAGGCTCTGGAAAGGAAAAGGTTAAGGCAAAGAAAACAAATGCAATAGCAACAGTGAAGGCTATCTCATGCTTCACTCACCCCCCCCCCCATACAATGCCTTGCCTGGCTGTGCTGTTAAGCAGTCCCCACTCCCCACTCCCCACTAGTACTGTACCAGTTACTGCTATGGTCTTTAGGGAGTTCAAGTTTTTTCATTGGGTACCTCGCTAGTGTACTCCTTCAGACCCATATCCGCCATGTTACATCTATTTAGCAGGTCACTGGCACACATAATCCAAACATTACGACCCTTAACACCGTAGTTGTAATTCTGGCCAGGTGGTCTGGTCCATACAAAATAGTAGCCCAACTCTGGCCCTAAACTAATGAATTAAAATGGTGTTGCAGGATCTGGAGGCCCTGTTGTTTACTCAGGGTTACTGATTGATGAACCTTCACCCAGTTGTTGCAGTCAGACTTGATTGAATGTACTGACTTTTGTTGTGGACTTTGCACAATTCTGACATCTTGGTTCTCCTCTGCCAATTGCTCTCAGGTGCCTCATGCAGATCGATTGTGGCTCTCTCCATCAGTCAGTCTCTCTCCCTCTCTGTCTCTCTCTGTCTCTCTCTCTGGTTCAGGTGAAATCATGGGTTGGCGGGCTCACCTTCCTGGCAGTACAACCATAAGGTGGCAGTACCCACAGTGTACGCAGTCACTTACAGACTGTGAAACCTTCAGCTGCTGGACTGTGTCCCTCATAGATATACTGTGTATAGTAGTTTCCTTCTTCTTGTTAATGTAAGCACACATCTCCCTCCAGCAGTCTGCTGGCATATTCTCACAGACAATAGGCCACTCTCTGTCCTAGGGTTCATTCTGACTACCACAACAGTGTAATATATCACAGGTTCAAACCTCATTAAAGCCAAATTCTCACTGTTTGCCCTTGACCAAGTTGCTAAACCTCTCTGTGCCCCAAACCACTGAGCTGAGCAAATAGGTAGCAGGAAGACACTACTGGAAACAAGATGTTGGGCTATCCTGGGTAAATGTATTGTAAAATAAGTAACTAAATACCCCGCTCCAATAGGTGGTGCTTAAAACCGGTTCCACCACATCAGTTCAACACCCATATAGTTGACTGACAGCGTAGTGACACCAAAATGCCAATGGCAACCGTGTCCCCCAACAATTGTGCCACCTGATCAACATCGCACCCAGAGTATCGGTACATGGGAGGGGGGGGCTTCAGAGGTTGGAGGGAGGGTAAAACACCCTTGCAGTGGAAAATATGGTGAGCGCTATGAAATCCCATCACCGGAATGGTGGTCGCATGGGTTGCAGTACCCACATTACTGTTGCCCTAATGGTTTTGCCATGTTGATGGGATACCTAGCAGGGGTGCTGGCAAAATACTGTTTCATTTTGTGTTCCCTTTTCTACTTTGTGCTATCATTCAATATAAAATGTAAGTACCAAGAAAAATGTAATGAGAATGCAACCCCCCTATTACATGGGGTTACTAGAATCTCAATAAGACCTAGTGGTAGGCAGGGAAGGCAGCTTGTGAAACTCCAGTTAAATGGATTTCACACTGTCTGACTCTATTCTCAGTCTCAGCTGATACTGAGGGATGACATCATCTTAGAACTGTTGCAGTTGCATAAGCCACACTGGAATGTTGCAGTTGGAGGCTAGTGTAGAACACTGGGGATTTTAAATTGAGTCTGTGTGCAGTCTGAGTGAGAGACAGTAGTACAGCTGAGTGTGTGCAGGCTCTCAGCTTTAAGCTCTGTTACAGAGCTACTTTTGGAAGGTGTGTGTTTCTACCATAAGAGGAACACAGGAACTGGTAATTGAAGTGGTGGAGACCACTTTCTGTGGTTCAAGAGTCCCATCCCTGAGGGGATGGGGGGAAGGTTTTTGCCTTTTTCCAGGGGCAACCCTTGTGGGTCTGGCTAAGGGAAAGAAGCTGCCTATTCAAGTTGTGCTGAGGCACCAGAAGCTCTGTGAGAGAAATGCCTTGTGGAGGAAATGCCTGTGGGGCACCTGCAACAAAAGGGCGAGTCTGCACTTAAAAAGAGCCAAGTGTTTTTTCACCTGAACAGTTGGAAAGTGGGGCTTGGACTACTTAACTTAGTGGGGGTTCTAGGGAAATAGACAATGCCACTTAAAAGTATGTTCAAGTCCAGCACAAATGGGAAGCAAGACAAGTAGATGGAATGTGATATACATGTAGCAAGAATCTACATTGCAAAGCTTTACAGGATGAGGTGTTTACTGTCCAGAGAAATGTCCGGGGTATGAATTGTGGGAGCGAGAGGTGGGAGACCCCCATCAGTAGTAACCAAATTCACCTCTACGGATTTGCTGTGAGGCACTTTTTACTTTCTCTCAGGTACTTGGCCAGTGCCTGAGGAAAGTACCCAGATGTGGGATTAAGAGGAAGAATTCCCTGATGGAGCCGAGGTGCTCTTGCGTGGTTTAGGGAGCCACCAGAAAATGTTTCCATGAAATATGGAAGGTGTCCGAGTGGCTGGCAAGGGAGCCGAGTCAGGGAAAACCCAAAACAGTGTACAAGTTTGGGCTGTGTAACCCAAAGCAGCATGCAAGCCCAGGCTGTGTGCCCGGTGGGTTCAGAGCCTGAGGGCTGAAGTGTTGACGAAGTGTTCTTGTTTCTTTTCATCTGCATTACCAGGAGTGTAGCCCCGTGGCGGTCTGTATCCTTTGTTTATTCTGTTTGGATGTGAATAAAAAGACATACTTTAGAATCCCACTTCTGGCATTGGACATTATAGTTATTGCTTCCTGTGTTCGGAAATACTTGGGTGCCCCTGTGCGGAGTAGCCAAACCTAGCCTTTGTGCTGAGTGACCTATTCCTCCCCAAACCCAGCCCACCTGGTATTGCTGTCAGACACGCATGGCATACCACCTGGGGTTACAAAAATGGAAGCACTGCTGAGGATTTGGGTTTGGGACTTGGGGAGGAATGCAAGAAAGGTGCTCGGGCAAAGGGGCTAGCATTTTGGTTATCTGGCAGTGGGTAGCCCAAAAAGCTGAAGCAATATTAACTAATGTGCCACTGTGTGCTGTTGTCCATGTGTTGCTGTTAAAATGCCAACTGTTTACCAAGGAGCAGTAATGCCTGAGAGAGTTTGGCCTTGTCCTGCATCAAAACATTTACAGTGTTTGCCAGCTTTTTGAAACTGTTGTGACAAAGAAAAGTGTAGAAAACTAGGGGTAGCAAAAGGAAAATTGTGCAGTGGACGTTGGGAATGCTTTCTGAGTGAACTGAGAGACTTGTTGTGTTAATGGCCATGAAAAATGGTTGAAATGGGCTCCCGCCGTGGAGTCAGTTGAGGGGCAAAAAAAAACAGTGTGGTTTTGCACTTTAAATTTGCCTGCTCGACAATCGTTGTGAGAAGTGCACTTGAGAGGAAATAGGCTCATTTGCATGGCGTCGTGTGATTGGTGAGACTGCAATCAGTCCCACCCCCAAGCCAGCTCTACAGTGACTGCCGAGCATTCGAGAGGGAGTGTGAGTGGAGTGTGTGTACTGGCTTACAGGAGGAGCGTCGCGGTGACTGAAAGCACTGTAAAATTTCAAAAACTGTTCTGTTTAAATTAGGGCTCAACCCGCATCTAGATCGACTGGACTGTGACTGTGGTGTTCAGAGAGACGATTGACAGGACTGCCAACCCGCTTCTGTTCAGAGGCTTCCAAGACTAGCTGTAGGTCATTTTCCATCGCAGCAAACAGCTACTGATAGCAGTGAGTACCAACAGAAATAATTGCTCAAACAAGTGATTTTTGCCAAAAGCCTGCTGAATCTGTGTGCAGCAGTGTAGTCGCTTTGCAATCAAAGACCGTGTTAAGTTTACCAGCAAAAGCAAGCCTTTTAAGCCATCGACTGTGAGCGTAGTTATGGGTTCAGCGTCGGTGCAAGTTTCCAAGCCACGAGAAAGACTGAGTTGTATCAAGTTATGCAATAAGAGTTACAGGCAATCCTGTGCTTGAAATACTGAGGCTTTAAGGGACTGTGAGCTAGAGCAATGTCTTCAGCAAGTGAAAAGTCCATGGTAAATCATATAAATGTGCTAGGAAAAAGAACAGTGCAAGTTTATGCAGTTTGAGCAAAGTTTATCAGTAGAGTGTGTAAATCAGATGCGCAGTGGCTTGACCCAATTTCAGAATGTTGATGCGTAGGAGTGCTGCCGCCGCCATTACAGGGTGGGGTAGTAATGTAAACACAGCAGCAGAGGAGCCATTTTGAAAGTGAAAAAGTGTTCAGTGATGTGGGACTTTTCAATAACAGTGAGCGTTTGTTTTTCTCTGCAGTCATGGCCTCAGGACCAGCCCGCTACCCAGATCATGCCAGGGCTGTGGTAGCAGTAGAAGAAAACAAGTTAAGGGACATTGAGAGATGATACTACAGAGGATGACTGCCTCCTCATGTGGCGATTCATGGATATCCAGTGCAAGTGTGCTTAATATGCTTACATGCTGGAAAGGACGTCTTCATGGTACCTCACTGTTCTGGGTGCCTAGAGAAATACGGTTTATTTAAAGCTCCCACATGTACAAAAGTTCAAGAATCTGCAGTTGGCAGCACAAGGCGAAGCCTGTTGGAGAAGGCCCTTCGGGGGGGGGGGGCCACAAAGCTAGAGGGAGCAGATTTACAGACAGAACAATGTGCTGATGTTTTGGATTCTGAATCGCTGAGAGACAATTCAGGAAGAGCATCAGTAGACCTGTGGAGAGTGGGACCTAGCCCAAGTCTCATAGGAGAAGACAAGATGAGGGAGGCCTTTGAATGGGAGGTTTCAACCTCTGCGCCCAGCAAAGAGTGGATAGTCTTAGAAGCGAGGATGACTGCTCACTCCTGGGCACAGATTCTCAGTGAGGAAGAGAAGAGGGAGAACTTATGTGGCCTTGTGGAAAAAGTAACAGGTACACAGCCTCAAGCTCTTGCCTCAGAGAAATGCATGGAAGTGAGTGGTGATTCCACTGCCCTGGCTGTACAAGAAGAAGTCGGGGATCCATTTTTTGTGTCTTTTTAGAATGTGTATCTGGCAGAATCAGGACTGGCCACCCTCAAGCCAGGCCAGAGGTCTCAAGTTGACCAAAGCTAGTAAAGAGGAGAGACTGGTTCGTAGGAAGGCAAATTAAATCTATGGGATGTCTTTTCCTCGGAGAGACTGGGAGGAGATTGAACAAAACAGGAAATTCTGGATTTGGGCAGAAGCAATGAAATGTGTGCATCCTGGTGCAAACAAGCATGTCAGGAACAGAATGTTTCATGAAAAATACAGTCAGTGGAAAAGAGGCAGGACACTATTAATGGACACTGTTCGAATAGTGGATAGAGAGGGATGTGAAACCTTTCACAGTGTGAATTATGTGCACCCTGACAGGGTAACAATTCAAGCGCCTGACCCATTGTGCTATTGGCCACAATGCGATGATCTCCCTGCAAATGTGCCCATGCCTACCAAATGGAAAGCAGAGCAGTGGCAGTCAGTGCTGCCACTCCAGCCATTGCAGTGCCTTTGTTGTTCTGTCAGTCTGGACGTCCAGGACTCGGGTGCCCCAGAGTCATCAGTTTTACAGTGTACTGACTTTCCAGAATCCATCGACTGGCCCACCAGATGACTTCAGATCCAGAGAGGATGCCAGCCCAGCTGATCCTGATTCATCACCTGGTAACCGGATGACATCAGACCAGCTGTTTTCCTTTTTGTTCCTGTTCCAAGGTTCCATCTCCAGAGATGACATCAACTCAGAAGTTTCCAGATGTGCCCTCCTGTCATTCCCAGAAGATGTCCGCCCAGCTGTATCGGAAGAATGCTGCCAGGGAGAGTCTTCGGCTTAGGACCAGGTCGGTGCTGTTTTCATTCTACAAGGGACTGGTAAGTCCAGACTTTTCTATTCTTATGACATTACAGTACACACCCGACACTAGCAGATTCCAGATGTTTGAACTGTCCTCAAAGACTCTCCCCTTCAGGACTTTGGCCTGCTAGAACTGTGCTTCACCGGGATCTGGCGCAGGACAGACTCTTTAATGGACTAGCCTTCGGGCACTGTGGTCACTAGATGGGACTTTTAGGGCACTCCATCCCTAAATATGTGTATTGTAAATAATGTCATTGTTTTCTACTGTTTTCTACTGTATATAATGTTTATAATGTTTTTCTACTTTTCTAAAAAAAAAAATATATACTTTTGGGATTCTCCAGTGTTTTGATGGTAGGGGTTTAGATAGACTGTGTATGCAGATTAAGAGTGTGTGTTGTCTTTCTTTTTTCTTGCAGGTGTTCCTGAAGAAGATAGAAGAGAAGGCAAAAGGAGGAGGGACTCATCGGAGTTCCTCACTAGTACTTTAGAAAGTAGTGTTTAAAGTGTTGTTGTTGTTGTTGTTGTTGTTGTTGTTGTTGTTGTTGTTGTTGTTGTTGTTGTTGTTGTTGTTGTTGTTGTTGTTGTTGTTGTTGTTGTTGTTGTTGTTGTTGTTGTTGTTGTTGTTGTTGTTGTTGTTGTTGTTGTTGTTGTTGTTGTTGTTGTTGTTGTTGTTGTTGTTGTTGTTGTTGTTGTTGTTGTTGTTGTTGCTGATTGTTGTTGTTGTTGTTGTTGTTGTTGTTGTTGTTGTTGTTGTTGTTGTTGTTGTTGTTGTTGTTGTTGTTGTTGTTGTTGTTGTTGTTGTTGTTGTTGTTGTTGTTGTTGTTGTTGTTGCCAAGTGTAACCTTTTTCTTCCACAGATATGGTTATGGGAAAATGTGGGAGTAATGCATATGGTATGGTATTAGCTCCTGGTGTGTGGTTGCATGGTGTCCAGGGTCGGGGAGGTCCCCTGTTTGTTTTGTTTTGGGATTTGAGTTAGAGGCAGTCAGGTTTTCCCTAGAGGGCTAGGGGGGATAGACAGGCTGTGGTCCTGAATGGCCATAGGGACTGCAATACTGATCTATTAGGGCTGTGCTCTGCACAGTTCTTCCAGAGCCACTGGGTACTCATAGTCAGTGGATGGAGTAGAGGCTGATGCATCAGCCGATGGCCTCTGGGCCCTTAGTGTTGCCTGCCTGTGCCTAGCACATGGTAGGAGGGGAACTGATCACCCCTCTCCGTAGGTAACACCACAGGGTAGGATGGCCTAGGTCGGGTAACTAATGACTGCAGACAGTCATTTTCCTGGCCCAGGGTGAGTGTAACCCCCGCCCGTTACCCGGGGTTACTAGAATCCCAGTAAGATCTAGTGATAGGCAGGGAAGGCAGCTTGTGAAACTTCAGTTAAATGGATTTCACACTGTCTGACTCTGTTCTCAGTCTCAGCTGAGACTGAGGGATGACATCATCTTAGAACTGTTGCAGCTGCATAAGCCACACTGGAATGTTGCAGTTGGAGGTTAGTGTAGAACACTGGGGATTTGGAACTGAGTCTGTGTGCAGTCTGAGAGAGCCTGCACACACTCAGCTGTACTACTGTCTCTCAAAGAGCTTTAAGCTCTGTTACAGAGCTACTTTTGGAAGGTGTGTGTTTCCACCATAAGAGGAACACAGGAACTGGTAATTGAAGTAATGGAGACCGCTTTCAGCGGTTCAAGAGCCCCATCCCTGAGGGGATGGGGGGGTTTTGCCTATCTTTCAGGGGCAACCCTCCTGGGTCAAGCTAAGGGAAATAAGCTGCCTATTCAAGTTGTGCTGAGGCACCAGAAGCTCTGTGAGAGAAATTCCTTGTGGAGAAATCGCCTGTGGGGCACCTGCAGCCAAAGGGTGAGTTCACTCTGAAAAAGGGCCAAGTGTTTTTTCACCTGAACAGTTGGAAAGTGGGGATTGGACTGCTTAACTTAGTGGGAGGTCTAGAGAAATGGACAATGCCTCTTAAAAAAAAAAAAAAAAATGTTCAAGTCCAGCACAAATGGGAAGCAAGACAAGTAGATGGAATGTGATATACATTTAGCAAGAATCTACATTGCAAAGCTTTACAGGATGAGGTATTTATTGTCCAGAGAAATGGCCGGGTATGAATTGTGGGAGCGAGAGGTGGGAGACCCCCATCAATAGTAACCAAATTCATCTCTACAGATTTGTTCTGAGGCACCTTTTACTTTCTCTCAGGTACATGGCCAGTGCCTGAGGAAAGTACCCAAACATGGGATTAAGAAGAAGAATTCCTTGATGGAGCCGAGGTGCTCTTAGGTGGTTTAGGGTGCCACCAGAAAATGTTTCCATGAAATATGGAAGGTGTCCGAGTGACCAGCAAGGGAGCTAAGCCAGGGAAAGCCCAGAACAGTGTACAAGTTCGGGCTGTGTAACCCAAAGCAGCATGCAAGCCCAGGCTTTGTGCCTGGTGGGTTCAGATCTTGAGGGCTAAAGTGTTCTTGTTTCTTTTAATCTGCATTACCAGGAGTGTAGCCCCGTGGGGGTCCATCTATGCTTTGTTTATTCTGTTTGGATGTGAAGAAAAAGCCACACTTTAGAATCCCACTTCTAGCATTGAACATTACAGTTATTGCTTCCTGTTTTTGGAATTACTTGGGTGCCCCTGTGCAGAGTAGCCAAACCTAGCCTTTGTTCTGAGTGACCTATTCCTCCCCGAGCCCAGCCCACCTGGTATTGCTGTCAGATTCCAATGGCATACCGCCCCTGGGGTTACAAGAACAACAATAGAGGCATGTTTCTTTAAGAGCCAGTCAGTTTTCATTGGCTGTCCATGCTCAGTGCAGTCAAGCTACTTTTATATGGTACAGCATTCTGCCAATATGGCATACCGAACAGACTGTCGGATGTGATGGCACTCCCCACTAAACTGCAATAACATTTCTTATAAATCAGCCTCATACACAACAAACTTTACATTTGTTAGAAAAGAATAGAAAAAAAATAAGTCAAGGAGTTAGCTTTGCTTTTTGCACTATTTTTTATATCTATGTTAGGAAATGTAAACATATTCTCGGATTCTACAACATGAAAGTTTTGGCACGTTGGTGGCATGCTATATTGTAATGGCAGCCACTGACAGTATATACGAACATATGATGAAGCCAGAAGATAAAGGCCTAATGGCCTATCAAGTCTGCTCAAATGTGCAGCTCTCAGTAGACTGAACAGAGATATTTGATCTGGTGTCCTTTCGCAGATGCAGGGACATGGATGGAAGCTCAGAGGTTGTAAATTCAGGGGTAATGTTATAAGCTACTTTTTCTCCCAGACGGTGGTGAATCTGTGGAAAAGCTTGCCAGCGGAGACCATGGGCATGAAGGCAGTGCAATACTTCAAGGTAAACCAGGACAGATGCTTGCTTACCAAAGCAATCACAGGGTACTCTGGATCACAGAGTGGACATTGAATCCCAATAAATGTGTTTTTACAGTATACTTGTTGATTCCTGCCTATGAAGTTGGGGACAAGGGACTTTAAAGAGAAAGAGTGAATTCCAGCCTTAGATTACATACAGAATAATGCATGGGGTGATATGTATTACAAGAATTTTACACACATCCAAGGTGTGAGACACTGCATAAACCCTGAGGGAAAAGCTTGAGGGGTTTATCTAAGCATCCCCCACCAAGACTGTGTGTAAAACTCCAGTTTTACATACTCCATCCCATACCTTGTTTCATATAATTGCAAGGGAGCATGCTTTTGCCTCACCAAGCATCACTAGAATTGGTAAATGGTATAGTTCAAGCCTTTCAGTGCCTCTCGGCTTTCCCATTGTCAGAGCTGTGCGTATTACGAACATAACAAAAGTTGCCAGCAGATAAAGGCCTAGAGGTCTATCAAGTCTGCTTGAATGTGCAGCTAGCGCCCTTATCCTGCAGCTGCCCTCCTCCCACCCACCCTTCCTTTTCATTAACCCTCCCTTGTCCTGTCCCATCTTCGCTTGAAGCAGTCCACTGTTCTACTGCATACCACTTCAGCAGGTAATGCATTCCACCCAGCCACCACCCTCTCTGTAAAAGTGTCTCCTCATCTCCCTTCTGAACCTTCCTCGCCCAGTCTCATATCATGGCCCCTGGTGGCCCTCCCTTCCCTTACTTTGAACAGCCCCTCTGTACCCGTCTTGTTTATTCCTTTCATGTATTTAAAGGTTTCAATCATGTCACCCCTGTCTCTCCTCTCCTCCAGTGAGTACGTTCAACTCCTTCAACCTCCTCTCATATAAGTCCTCCAGCCCCTTGATCATCTTTGTCACTCTGCGCTGCACCCCCTCCAGTAATTTAATGCCCCTCTTCAGATATGGATGCCAGTACTGCATGCAGTACTCCAGGTGTGGTCTAACTAATGACCTATACGGTGGCAGAATCACCTCCTCGAGGATATACCTCTTGCAATACAACCCAGCATTTTGTTGGCCTTTGCAGCTGCTTTCCTACATTGTGCTGAGTTGTTCATTGACCCTGTAATGAGCACACCCAGATCCTTCTCCTCCTCTGTCTGGGCTAGCTGCACTCCCCCCTAGCTGCTAACTCCTCCTTGGGTTCTTCATCCCAAAATGCAGCACCTTGCACTTTTTGGCATTAAAGCCCAGTTGCCAGGTGTCTTTGTTCATTGTTATAACCAGCTGGTTATAATGGAGAAGTATAACTGCTTTTGTCAATGTGATAAAACACTCCTGGTAGCTTGGAATAGCAGGTTTTGGAAGTGTGGTTGTCTTGTGGCCAATGGCGCCACCGCTTTTTCGGGCTGGGCTCTGTGACATGACTAAAATGGCACGCTGTCTATGATAGCAGTGCAAAAATGTGCCACCAACTTGAAAAAATGTTGCTACTGCAATGAGGGAGCGACCCATCATTGCCTTGCCTGGTGTAAGATTTCAAAACACATGGCAGCGGCTGTTGCCGTCCACCTCTCACAGTCCCCATGATGGAGGAGCTTAATGGGATAATATGGAAGGCTAAAAAGGGAAAGGCTCCTGGCCCCATACCTCTCAACCTCCCCTCATAAATCGGGGACAAGGCTTAAAAAAATCAACTAAGAAAGAACAAGTCTGTAACTTTTATGTTTATTATTTTGTACTTAAAACCCCACTGTTTAGTCACAGAAACACAATTTTAGGAGGGCAGAGTAAAATTTTTAGACAAATCAAGTCCCTGAAAATCAGGGACAGTTGAGAGGTATGCCTGACCCTGATGGCATACCTGCCAAGTTCTATAAATTGACTTGGGAATCATTGGAGACCCTGATGTTTAAGATGGTTGTGGGGGCCCTGGAGAGTGGGTCGCTGCCTCCCTCACAGTTTTTGGCCACCATCACTGTCCTTCCTAAGCCTAGTAAGGACCCAGCTAAGTGCGGTTCTTATCACCCCATCTCACTTTTAAACGCCGATTATAAATTTGTGGCTAAATTGTTGGCCTCCAGATTGGAGGGAGTCCTTCCACTCCTGATGTATCTGGACCAAGGGGGCTTTGTAAAAAGGGAGGCAGGTGAAAAATAATCTCAGGAGAGCAATTAATATTATGTTTAAGTGGTCACAGAAGAAGATGGTCTATAGAGGGCTTCTTGCCCTTGATGCCGAAAAGGCTTTTGATTAGATGGAGTGGCCTTTTATGTTAGTAGTGTTACGTAAATATGGGTTGGGGAGAACATGATGAAGTGGATCCAAACTCTGCACAGGTCTCCACAAGCCCAAATTCTAACTAATAATATGCTATCTAGTCCATTCCACTTCACTTGGGGAATGAGACTGGGTTGCCCCTGTCCCTTCTGTTGTATGTCCTTACTATTGAGGCATTAGCAGTGGCTTTTGGGAATCGCAATGATATTAAAGGGTTTGGGTGGAGGGAGGAAAACAATGTTATTTCTCTCTTTGCAGATGATATCCTCCTGTTCCTGGAACAACCTGATAAGGCCTTGCCAGCACTGTCGCAAATATTTGACACCTACAGACCCCTGTTGGGCCACAAGATCAACTGGGGTAAATGCGAATGGCTGCCTCTGAGGTTCCAGAGACTCCCAATTACAATCTCACATTCTACCATTCCTCCCTCTAGAATGCTTAAATACCTAGGAGTTAATCTGACAGCAAAACTCTCCCAGCATGTAAGAATAAATCTCAACCCAGTAATTAAAAATACTAGGGAGGATTGTGTCAACTGGCGGGCCTTGCCCCTGACATTATTCGGCAGGGTTTATCATCAAAATAAGTGTACTCCCCCAGTTCTTCTACATATTTCAAAACTTGCCTGTGATGATCCTGAACACATGCATTAAGGCTGTAGAGGGCACCATAACCCACTTATTGTGGCAGGACGAGAGACCCAGAATTAAGAAAGACATCATGTGGTGCCCAGTCAGACAAGGGGGTTTGGGCCTTCCTAATGTGAAACATTATTATTTAGCAGCCCAGTTGGCACACGTGCAGAACCTGCTGAAGGAAGGGGGGGGTCTCACCCAGGTTGGGTCAATTTGGAGGACACTAACTCTGCATCCCTTTAATACAAGATGTTGGCGTGTCCTTGGAGGGAGCAATGCACTCCGAGGATAGCCAACCCCTGCACCAGTCACACCTGGAAGACATGGAGGACAGCCCACGGCATTCTTCAACATAAAAACAGCTTATCCCCATATAGCTCTCTGAGCTCCTTCCTGGGGAGGAAGAGAAACTGTCAGCTGGGGAGATAGGGTCCTGGGTTTCTGGAGACATAAAGGACTGTATCTGCTACAGCATATTCTAGGGGTGGAAGGGGTTTTGCCTTTCCAGGAACTCTCACGCAGATGTGGGTTAAGACACGGAGCAGAGATAGAGTACTGGCTGAGACGTGATCATGGTGGGGATTGTGTGACATGCTCCCCTTTGGAGGAACTGTTCATAGGACAATACTCTGATCCTTCCTTTAAACCCTTGAGATGCTACAAGATGCTGATAGGGGCTCTCCCAGACCCCTTGAAAAAGGTAAGGAATAAGTGGGAGGCAGACCTCTACCCAGAGGGACTAACTGGAGGGGATTGGGCCTCTATATTAAAAACATTTTGAAGTGCTCAGTCAATAGTAGACTATGGACCATACAATACAACTTCCTGATGAGTTCTTACTTCTCCCCAGTATTGGCTCACAGAATTGACCCTACATCCTCCAACCTTTGTCCTAAATGTGTAATCCATGAGGGTACCTTCTTCCACCTGATCTGGGACTGCCAAAAAATTAGAGAGTTCTGGAGGGGTATACTTACCATTTTGTCCTCTACGCTTAAAATACCTTTGAGGATGGACCCTGTGTAAGTCTTGTTGGGTGTGCCATGTGGGGGCAGGGGGCCCCCAGACTCAACTCTGGATTATGGTGGACGGGGGGTAGTAATGGGACTCCGCATGCTGGCTCTACACTGGAGACTACCAGAAACCCCAACTATAGCAGGATGGATTGATGTCAACTAGAAAAATACCTTAAATATGGAACCCTGTTGAAGCAATGCAACATGACTGGTTCCCTGTATTCTGAACATGATGGTAGAAATGGAGGGCTATGGGGTTACTTTGGGTATGCTGGGGACAAAAGACCTTCTTACAGCTTGTTAAAGGCCATGTGGATGTTCTGGGGGGGGAAAGCATTTTGAGCTTGGGCCCACCTATGTCTACCTAAGCCTATAGAAAGAAAATCACATCAAAGTCCACATATTTCAGAGAATGTGTGAACATAAGAAACTGTCCTGCATTAATTCTGACTGAATCTGTACTTTGTGCCAATGTAACCAGCTCTGTTTTGAAAAATAGTTAACAAAAAAAAATATATATCATTAATGACACACATTAAACTCTCAGAACACAAGGCATCATGTCTCAATCATATATGAAGCCATATAAGAGACACAAGAGACTGATACCCTTTATAATTCCAAAAATTGGGGAGAGGAGCTGAACTGAGGACTTGAGCAGGCAGACTGGGAAAGGCACTTTTATAAAGCAAGCAGAGTGTCATCCTCACATGTCTGGTGAGTACTCCTGGAAGCATATCACCTGCTTTTTTAGGATCTCCGTAATCATAGCCAGATTTGGCATGGGGGGTGCTGCCTGCTGACGACAGTTTGGGGAGGGCTGAACAATATGCACATACATATTATTTGGGCTTGTCTGATGAACACGTTTATATCTGCATTAGAAGGAGCCATCTCAGAAGGCTGCATTCCCCACTGCAACTTACCCTGGAGACATATCCCTTGTACCAATACCCCAGGAACTGTAAAGATAGGCACATCAAATATTTATTGGGGATTGTGCCTTTGCTGCAGCATAGAGGCTGGACAAAATTACATTTAGCCTCCGTAGTAGAGCTGAATTGTTTACCTCTAGATGGAATGCGTGGTTGCTCTATGTGATGCTAAAGGATACAAGCTTTGTACCCTGAAACTCTAAGCTACAGGGCAGTGGGGAGGAGGGTCGATGGGAGAGGAAGACCATCCCTGTGCCTGAGTTTGTCAATGGTCTTGCCCCCACAAGACTTGCCTTTTCTTTTGGAT
Organism: Neoceratodus forsteri; assembly: GCA_016271365.2. Lineage (NCBI taxonomy): Eukaryota > Metazoa > Chordata > Ceratodontiformes > Ceratodontidae > Neoceratodus > Neoceratodus forsteri. The sequence goes on from JADMNL010000026.1 coordinate 333,750,925, forward strand.
AAAACTCAACGCAGAATTAACATAACAGTAACACCTGTCATTGTTCCCATTAATGTACCTGGAATAAATAGTGTTCAGAAGTGTGATGTAAGCAGATTCGACTCAATCCATTCTGGATAGTTGGAACAAGGAACTAAATGTCAACACTGACTTACTCACTGGGGTTAAATATGCACTACCAGCCCTAAGTATTACATCCTGCAATGCATGGTGAGAATTTGCATCGAAATGCAGAGCTCACTATTTTTGTACACTGGCAGTACTGATAAAATACATCCCGGAGAGATCTGCTAGTTGTTGGAGAGGTTGTGGTTATTTTCCAGCAGACCATGCCCATATTTTCTGGGCATGCCCAATGCTTGCCCAGTACTGGGCAGACATAGCTGCTCAGCTGTAGGAATTATCCAGTGATCAAGTGGTAGTGATGCCAGAGTTAAATCTAATGTCGATTTCCCCCTCCTACTTTCCATCTCTTGCATAAATCTGTAATGTGGATTTATTTACTGGCAGCTAAAAATGCATTATACTATGGCAAGAAAAAAATCCTGGGCTCTGATTGGTCAGTGTGGGACTGGACCTGAGAAGTTATGCCAGTACAACATAGCCTCACTGTGAACCACTAGATGATTCTTTACTACATGATGATGATATCCTCCTTCTCTTAATAAACAAAAATATTTTTCCACACTTACAAAAACATTCTTTAAAATGATTTTTTTATATTCTGCATAAGAACGAGCCATTGTATATTAGCAATAATACGCTCCATGGTGTATGTCGTGATGGGATAACTTCACGAGCAAGGTATTGGATGCACTTGGCCTGCAGCCACGTGCCCATCCACTTGAGGCATGATGTTATCCCAGCACGACACACACCCTGTCGGGCATTGTTAAAGGAACAATGTCTGACCGGGTGTTTGTTATGCTGGGATAACTTCCCACCTCAGGTGGTTGGACCCAAGGTCACTGGTCAAGGGTATTCAACTCTCAAGAAGGGATGTTATCCCAGCATAACACCCACCCTGGAGGGCAGTATTCCTATTATACAATGGTTTGTTGTTTTATAATAAAAAAAATAATTTTAAAGAATGTTTTTGTTAGTGTGTAAAAATATTTTTGTTTATTAAGAGAAGGAACTAATGATCCTTTTAATAATCCAAATCCAATAAACAATCAGCAGGGATGTTATGCCAGGATAACATCCCTGCTGTGACAGCCAACTGACCAATGAGAAGCCAGGATTCTTTCTTGCCATTGTATAATGCTTAAATAATGCACCTGTGGATGAAAACTGTGGCTCCAACAGTTACTGCATGGCAAAAGACAGTTCTGCAAATATATGGTAAGGAAATACGCTCTGCAACTTTGTATGACAGGGTCAACCAGTTCCTTTCAAGGTGGCAACGTTGGGTGTTATATTATTCAGGGGTTCAACTTCATGACCATTGCATTGGGATATCTAAGTAAGATCTTGCATTCACAAACCAATGCACTGTGACGGCTCTCCAGTTTCTAAATTTGAATAAATAAACCGTATGTATTGTTGTACATTGACTGTGCAGCGGAAAACTCAGGCCACAGGAATTCTGTGATCTTTCAGTTTATCATTTTACTTAGCTGAGTCTCCAAATCTTCACATATCTGTCCTAATGATTAATACCAACCTCCTCCTCCTCCAAATTGCATTTTGATGTTCGGAATAGTCATTACTGAAACTGTAAGTAATTTAGTCTATACTGTATGACTTATGCATGTCTGTCTTCGCATCAATAAAAATTTCAATATAAAACAAGCATTTGTCAATGCCGAATGTTTGCTTCCTGGCATTGGCATTGGTAGTGTAGTAGTTACAGAGCTGCATAATAGAAATGGCAGTGAAGTATTAAACTGAAGCCAACCTCATCACCACCCTGCAGATGGTGACAGGCATTGGGGAGTGCCTTTGAGTCATCAGGCATAACGACCACGCCATTTCACCACACAGTACCCTACAGACACTGACAAGTGTCACGGTGTGCCTTGGGGTCTTTGGCCCTTATGCGCACCCCATTCCATCAGGAAATATGGTGAGATGGGTGTGGTATAGAAGAATGGGGTGAACTTTGGGGCTGAAGAGTCCCAGGCACACCTCGATGCCTCTCACTGGCTGCAGGGTGTGGGTGGAGGTGGAATGGTATGAGCATTGCAGGCAATAATCCCAAGTCACAGCCCTGATGCCCGTCATTCGCTACAGTATGGGGCATTATGGTCGGAAACCCTAACGCCTCAGGCATTCATTGGTGCTTTCACTCCATATTTTTAACATGGTTTTTTTGTGACCCCCACCTCATGAACAGTGGCAATATCAGTTTGTTAGCTGAAAGCTGCTTTTGCACAGCAACTACGGCATTTGGCACCACAGGTGCAAAAACACATTCTGAACAGGATGTGAAAAATGACAGCTGTACTGTTCGTGGGGAGGTATAAAAAATGGTAATGTTGAAAATCTGCAGTGAAAATATTAAAAAAACTGAAGTCACGAGCGTGTGTAGAAACTGTGCAATGCACACCCATAATGTAATTAGTTTGGGGATTTTTTACAGCAGATTGTCAACACAGGCATTTTGGGACCTCCTATCATGAACAGTGTCACTGTTATTTTCTTTATCTGTCCTGAACAATGATTTCCCACAGCGACCATGCATTTCTGCGCTGAAAGTGTGAAAACACATTTTGTCCATGTTGTGAAAAATTACAGCTCTACTGTTCATAAGGAAGTGTGGAAAAATGCCACTGGTGAAAATCTGGACTGAAAATATTACAAATTCATGAATTTACAAGGGTGTGTGGAAACTGCGCAATGCTCACTCGTAACACAGTCATTTTATGGACTTTTGTCACCAAATTTACAACATAGCCATTTTAAGACCTCTGCTTATGAACAGTGTCACTGATTTTCTTACTCAGTCACAAACATTGCCTTCGCACACCGACTGCACCATTGTGTGCTACATGTGCGGAAACACATGTCGGGCGAGATGTGAAAAATGGCAGCTGTATTGCTCATAAAGAAGTGTGGTAAAATGGCAATGTTGAAAATCTGGCATGCAAATATTAAAAATTCACAAACTTGCGAGCGTGCGTAGGAACTGCGCAACATGCACTTCTAAAACGGTCAGTTTAGGGAATTTTTTCACCAAATTTTCAACATAGCCATTTTAAGACCTCTGCTCATAAACAGTGTCACTGTGATTTTCTTAATGTGTCCCATACATTGATTTCAAACACCGACTGTGCCATTGTGCACTACATGCACGGAAGCACATTTTGGGAGAGATGTGAAAAATGACAGCTGTACTGCTCATAAGGAGGTGTGGTAAAATGACAATGTTGAAAATCTGGAGTGCAAAGATTAAAAATTTGCAAACTTACAAGTGTGCATAGGCACTGTGCAACGCACACTGGTAAAACAGTCATTTTTAGGAATTTTTCACTAAGTTTGTAACACAGGCTTTTTGAGAGCCCACCTTATGAAAACTGGCACTGTTGTTTTGTTAATCGGTCCCGAAAGGTGATTTCGTGTAGTGACCGCAAAATCGCTCTTCGGGCCCAATTCATGCCATGACAGTGCAAGAATTCATGAGGAGGGGTCCCAAAAACCCCATGTTGAAAATGTGGGCCCAAAATTCCAAAAAATGCTGGAGATATGCAACAAAATTGATAAAACCCTATTTATTCCATTATACAGCTTACCGGCATTTCCTCAGTTCATGGTTGGCTTTGAAGAGTGCAGACATGTTCCTGGTCCACCGAAGATCACTGCACCAGACTCTTGATGTAAGCATGGGGTGAGGTGGGGGTGTGGGAGGCAGGGTGTGCAGAGGGTGGGTGCGGGTGGGCATGGAGACCATCAAAGGAACTTTTGTTTACAGGTTTTTTTTTTGGAAGACTATATGGGATGTTTGCCACACTGGGGTGGGCTCCCAGTGTGGCAGCTGGAAGGCTGTTTGGGGGGGGGAGCTGGAGCCGATGGGGGATTGGGCACCCCCATCGGCCATAACAATGTTTGCCACACTGGGGTGGGCTCCCAGCGTGGCAGCTGGAGCCGAAGGGGGATTGGGCACCCCCATCAGCCATAATAATGTTTGCCATGCTGGGGTGGGCTCCCAGCGTGGCATCTGGAAAACACAGGGGGCATAGAACTGATGGGGGATTGGGCACCCTCATTGGCCATACAGTGTGTGCATGGGGGGGGAGCGCATCAGCACGCAATATGTGTGCTTGCATGCATACGTGTGTATTGTGGGAGCGCTGCTCACTGAAGCGGAGCTCTCCCTTTCAACTGTACAGCACTTCATTTTCAACTGCTGTCATAGACAGTTGCAGCATTCATTGTAGAACTGCAACCGTGCCTGCAAACACACTGACTGAATTGGAAGACTGGTGCCACACCTCCAAAAACTCGAATGGTGGCACTGTTTCTTGCACATGCATGCAAGCAAACCTAAAAAAGAAATGTATCAGCACTGTACAATATTCTGTAGCTGTACAGCAGAAAGTCCCATATGTAATAAAAACATAGTTACAAAAACATCTGGACCAGTATATATGCTACTACAACACTAGCATGTGAACATGGGGGGTTCCCTTGCATTAAATAGAAACAAAAGTACCATACCTAATGAAACTAAACACACTTGGTGAACTCCACAGCACCTGCTAGGAAGAAACAGAACTGCAGTAAGTTAACACTGCACCAGCATCAAAGAAAAGTCAAATCCATTAACCTTAGAAGAAGGCAAGACTGATGACAAATCTACACCTTTTAAATTAGGTGCTGTGACTATGGCAGTCTACTATCACCAATGAAATGGTAAGAATTTTTCTGGGAACTAAATTTTAATAGGGAAAGAGCAAGTTATAATTTTGTTTTCTGTGTCATTCTATGTCATCACTGAGCAAGTCATTTACTGCTGGATAATACACATACTCAGTGACTAGAGCAGTACACGGCCAGCCCAGTGACAACCTTGCAACTAACAGAAAAAGAAATATATGATAAGTCTGATAAAAAAAAAAATAAATTTCTTTGAAAATTGGTCACTGAGAAAGGCACACAGAGCAAGGATGCATTTTCAGGTGTGAGTTGGGGGAAGGGGAACTACAATAAAGCTTGCACAGTATCAGTGATCAGAACAATGAGGAGACGCTATTTCACGGAGAGGGTGGTAGCAAAATGAAATGCACTACCAGAATGGGTTGTAGCAGGTAAATCTGTGAACAGTTTTAAGCATGGGCACAGGGAAAGGGGAGAGTGAGGGTGGGAGGTGGGGTGGCAGGGATGACAAAGGGAAGGGGGGTAGGGCAGCTGTAAACTAGGGGTGCTAGCTGCACACTGGAGCAGACTTAGATAGACCGGGTGGTCTGTTTCTGCTAGCACATTCGTATGTTTGTAACAAAGCAAATTGTGATCAGAGTACAATTTAGCATGGCACAAGCACAAATAAAATAAAAAGTATGCAGGTTTGCTCACTGGTGCTGTGTTCATGGACTCATCCAAGGCCTCTGATTTAGTGAACCATCCCCTGCTGATCAGGACGCTCCGGAACTATGGTCTAGCAGAAACTTCACTTGATTGCTTTCATAGTTATTTGACTGAACGGCCTTTAAAAGTAGGATTAAATGGAGTCTTTTCTGCTTATAGGTTTTTACAACAGGGGGTACCCAAGGGGTCTGTCTTGGGGCCACTTCTGTTTACCTTATTTGTGGATATTGTAAGAATTCTTTGATTTATGCAGATGATATCATTTTGTATAAAAGTTCAGCTTCAGTGGAATTAATAAACGAGTCTTTAAGTGAGGACTTTGGTCAATTGTGTAGTTGGTTACAAGGAAATCATTTGGCACTAAATAGTACAAAAAAACAAATGTATGCTTTTTGGGTCTAGATTAAGACTCAATAGAGCTCAGAATTTGTTGATAACAGATAGATTGGGAAATAAAATGAAACGGGTAAAACAATTTAAATATCAGGGAGTCCTGCTGGATGAAAATGTAACCTTTTCTGTAAAATTTATTTCTCGCCAAGTAAATCAAAGATTGGGTGTTTTGTTTAAGTTTCAATCTTTGTTAACCCTACCATCTAGGAAGGCAATAGCCTGGGGTGTATTATTTCCCCAGCTAAATTATAATTTATTTCATTTTTCAAATTTATCTAAAAGCGAATCATCTTTCCTTACCTCTGTGTTTCATGGCATCTGTAGATTTGCTTTCAAATTGCCTTATTCTACTCATCATTGTGAATTATATAGACTTTCAGCCTGGCTTCCACTGAGGCTTAATTGTCTATACAGTCTTTGTTCCTTGACTGATAATGTTCTTCGCCAGGGTACAAATTCTCCGTTATATTCATTGTTATCAATTAAGATAAATTTAAGGGAACTTTGGTCAAATTATCAGATAAAATTAAATGTTCCCAAAACCAAGACTAAAATGGGGATGGCTCTTTTTCTTGTTCTGCAGCTAAAAATTGGAATGAGCTTCTTATTTTATTACATGGGAATTTTACCCATCAAACTTTTAAAATTAAGCTAAAGAATTATTTTCTTAGCAAATTGCACTGTCAGTGTTTTTGAATGAGTTGTTACTATGTATACTGATGAATTGTTGTTAATGTAATGTTTGTATTGTATGTTTAATAATTTTTTGTAACATCTTGACTGTATATTTATGGTCCCAGGATCATACATGAAAATGGGCCTTGTAAACAAAGGTTTAAAATAAAAAAAAAAACAAAAAAAATAAAAAAAAAAAAACATAGCTAGGCAAGGTACAATGGGCACATTCAATGAGCAGAGGGAATGACAGAAATGCAAACGTAGATTAGGAAGGAGCTTGATTCAGGTGGTGGTAGGGCCCATGTGTAAAGTAGTCACTTATGCAGAGTATTCTAACAAGCATTTGTCAGTGCAGAATGTTATCTTGCTGCCACTGGCATTGGTCATGCAGGAGTCCGAGAGATGCATATTAGAAAAGGCAGTGAAGTATTTAACTGACACCAACCCCACCCCCACCCTGCAGAGACTGACAGGCACTGGGGTGTGCCTTTGGGTCGTCAGCCATAACGCTCATGCCATTTCACCTCACCCTGCCCTGCAGACATTGACAAGTGTTGCAGTGTGCTTTGGGGTCTTCGGGCCCTATGCTCAGCCCATTCCATAAGGAAATACATTGAGATGGCAGCAGTATAAGAGAATGGGGTGAACTTTGGGGCCAAAAAGACCAAGGCACACCTTGACATCTGTCACTGGCTGCAGGGTGGGGGTGGAATTACGCGAGCATGACAGCTGACAACCCCAAGTCACAACCCTGATGCTTGTAAGTCCATGCAGGGTGGGGTGCCATGGTTGAAAACCCTAACACCCCAGGCGTTTGTAGGTATTTTCACTCCAAATTTTCAGTATGGGCATTTTGTGACCCCACCTCATGAACAGTGCCACTATCAGCTTGTTAGCCGAAAGGCGATTTTGCACAGTGACTGCACCATTTGGCGTCACAGGTGCGAAAACACATTTTGGGCAGGGTGAGAAAAATGACAGCTGAACTGGTCAGGAGAAGGTGGGAAAAAATGTCAATGTTAAAAATCTGGAGTGAAAATACAAAAAACTGGTGAAGTCATGAGCGTGCGCAGAAGCTGCGCAACACATTCCGTAACACAATTATTTTGTGGATTTTTTTAACCAAATTTTCAACATAGGCATTTTGGGATCTCCACTCATGAACAGTGGCACTGTGATTTTCTTAATCTGTCATGAAAGTTTATTTCCCACAGTGACCATGCCATTGTGCTCCAGATGTGCGAAAACACATTTTGGACAGGGTGTGAAAAATAACAGCTGTACTGTTTATAAGGAGGTGTGGAAAAAATGGCAATATTGAAAATCTGGAGTGAAAATATTAAAAATTGTTGAAGTTAAGAGTGTGTGTGGAAACTGCACAATGCACGCTTGTAATGCAGTCATATTTTGGAATGTTTTCACCAAATTTGCAACATCGGCTTTTCGGGACCCCACTGTCGTTTTGTTACTTGATCTCAAAAAGTGATTCTGCGCAGTGACTGCAAAATCACTTTTTGGGACCGAATAACAAGATGACAGCGCATGTGTTCATGAAATGGGGTCCTAAGAGCCAAATGTTGAAAATTTTGAGCCATGGGTCAAAACAATGGCTGAGATATCCACCTTAGTTGATTGCCCCTATTGATGCCATTATACTGCTTACCGTCATTTCTTCATTTTGCAATTCAGCTATCATGAGGCAGTCACAGAAACATGGTACACAAAGAACCATGACTGGGATGTCAACATACCAGGGTACGCAATCTATAGGAGAGGCAGAGAGGAAAGAAGAGGAGGAGGAGTAGCTTTCTATGTAAGGGAAGGGATCAAAGCAACAGAACTAAAGGGTAAACAGGAAGGAGAGGAGGCTCCATGGGTCACCCTGGAGAATAGAAATGGCACCACAATCTGCACAGGGGTTGTATACAGACCCCCATCTCAGGGGGAGGAAATGGACAAGGAAATGATAGAAGGCATCCTTAGGATGACGGAGAAAGGGGAGATATTGCTGATGGGGGACCTGAATATGCCAGATGTTAATTGGAGCACCTTTACTGCAGCCACATCCAAGAGCAGGGCCATTCTCGATGCCCTACAGGGGGCATGCCTCAGACAGCTAGTTTTGTAACCCACTCTGGAGGGAGCAATCTTAGACCTGGTACTCTCAAATGGGGACGGAGAGAGGATCTCCGATCTTGAAGTGGGTAGCCATCTGGGAACAAGTGACCACCAAACAGTGTGTTTCACGATAAACTTAGCTGTAGAGTCAAGCCATGCAAAAGTGAAGGTACTGGACTTCAGGAGGGCTGATTCTGTCAAAATGGGAGAGTGCTTCAGAAAAGCACTAGCAAACAGGCAAGAAGGTGGAGTGGAGCAACAATGGGGAAACATCAAAACCACCATCACAGAGGCAACAAGCCATTGTGTGAAGCAAATAAACAAATCAAATGAAAGAAAAAAACACTATGGTTCTCAAAGGAAGTGGTGGGGAAGGTTAGGGAGAAAAAGGTAGCATTCAGGAAGTATAAAGAAACACAGAAGGAGCAGGACAGATAACTGTACCAGTTAAAGCAGAAGGAAGCGGGGAAGGCAGTCAGAATAGCAAAGGTGCAAACCAAGAAAAAGATAGCCAACTCGGTTAAGGGGGATAAAACCTTTATAGGTACATTAGGGAGCAAAGAAAGACTAAGGCAGGGACACTGAGGCTGAATAAAGTGGAAGGTGGTTGGGCAGAGAGTGACAGTGAAAAAGCAGGGATACTGAACGAATACTTCTGCTCAGTATTCACAATGAGCAGGGAGAGATACCTAATCCAGTCAATAGAAGCACTCTGGATAGGGGGGTTGATATTAGTCCTTTCACAGAAGAAAGGGTTCTAAAATAACTTAAAATTGAAGGCGGATAAAGCAATGGGGTCTGGTGGGATTCACCCCAGAATTCTAAAATAACTATGGGAAGAACTGTAACACCACTGATTACCCTTTTTAATAAATAATGGGAGGATGTTGTGGTACCTGAGGACTGGAGGAGGGCGGATGTGATTCCCCTTCATAAAAGTGGGAGCAAGACAGAGACAGGAAACTACAGACCTGACAGTTTGACCTCAATAGTAGGGAAAATGATGGAATCATTTCTGAAGGAAAGAATTGTTGAGTACCTAGAGGCCAGTGGGGCACAGGACCAAAGGCAGCATGGATTTACAGCAGGAAGGTCATGTCAGACAAATATAATTGATTTCTTTGACTGGGTGACCAAAGTAGTAGACCTGGGAGGGGCTGTGGACACGGCATTTGACACAGTCCAGCACAACAGATTAATAAACAAATTAGCCAGCCTAGGAAAAACACTTGCTGGGCAACAGGACACAGAGGGTAATAGTAAATGGAGTCCACAGTGAAGAAAGGGGGGGTTACTAGTGGGGTACTGCAGGGTTCAGTACTGGGGCCGGTCCTATTTAATGTCTTTATAAGTGACATTGCAGAGGGACTGTAAGGAAAAGTATGTTTCTTTGCAGATGACACAAAGATCTGCAACAGGCTTAACATGCAAGGTGGGGTGGAAAGGATGAAAACGGACTTGGCAAGGTTGGAGGAATGGTCAAATGTATGGCAGCTCAGATTCAATGCAAAGAAGTGCAAAGTAATGCACTGGGAAACAAAAACCCAGGGGAAGAGTACACAATGGGGGGTGAGATACTAAGAACAACAAAAATGGAAAGGGACTTGGCGGTAGTCATATCAGATGACCTAAACATGGGCCAGTAGTGTGAGAAGGCAGTAAGAAGGGCTGGGGGGATACTGGGTTGCATAGGGAGAGGCATCACCAGTAGAAAACAGGAAGTTGTTGGCCCTTTGTACAGACAGTTGGTAAGACCACATCTGGAGTACTGTGTACAGTTCTGGAGACCCCATCTCTGCAAAGATATAGACAGGATGGAGGCTGGCCGGAGGATGGCAACCAAAATGGTGCAGGGTATGCACCAGAAGACATAAGAAAAAAGACTAAAGGAACTTAAGATGTATAGCCTGGAGGAAAGGAAGGAAAGGGGGAATATCATAGAAACTTTCAAATACCTCAAGGGAAGCAACAGAGTCCAAGAGGGTAGCATGTTCAGAAAAAGAGATGTGCAAGAACAAGGGGGCACAATTTGAAGATAGAGGGGGGGATGGCTTAGAGGCGTACCGGGTCATAATGTTGTATGCTTAATAGCATGTGGCATTATGGCAAAACCCGGACTTGTGCGCTCCCCAAGTTGGAACCCTCCCAGAGTTGAGAATCATTAGTGGGGGAGTCCAGGGGGTTGGGGGTGGAGCCCCCTACAGAACAAAGATGTGATGCTTCATGGCATAAATCGCGCAGCGTGATAGTGCCATATGGCATTATGCCTTGCGACGTAATGACCCTGTGCCATTTAGAGGTAATGTGAGGAAGTATTTCTTCACAGAGAGGGTTGTAGATGCATGGAACAGCCTTCCTGAGGAAGTCATAGAGTCAAAAACAGTGGGGGAATTCAAGAATGCATGGGATAGACATAAGGCAATTCAAGTGGGGGTAGGAGGAAGTAGGCTGTTGGTTAACTAGGATCTGCAGCTTATCCATTAGGTAGGGAAATGGGCAGCCTAGGTGGGCCAAGTGGTCCTTATCTGCCATCAGATTCTATGTTTCTAAGAGTCCAGACGTGTTCCCTCTCCACGGAAGATCACAGTGCCACACCTCCAAAGTTAAGTATGGGGAGGTAGGGTGAGCAGAGGGTGGTTGCGGATTGGGGAGGTGGGTGCCGTGGACAATGGACCGTTTCCTTTTTTTCAAGTACAAAAAAAGAGATGCTGCACTGTGGGATGCTTTTCTTTCTTTACAGGTGAAATAAAACAAATGTTGGGCACACTGGGGTGGGCTCCCAGTGTGCCACTCAATGCGGTGGGGCAGGGGGAGAAACATGCCAACGCGGTCAGCTTTCTGTGAGCAGAGGCACACTGGGGTGGGTTCCCAGTGTGCCACACAACATGGGGGGTTGCTGACATGCCGACATGGGGATTGCACCCCCAATATCGGCCTCCTTTGGGGATTGTGTGGTGGCATCAGGGGCGCTGTCATGTTTATTAAAATGTTTCACCAGGAAAGGCATGTACAGGAGGTGTGTCATCTGTGCCGCTGCATAATGAGCTGTCTCTGATTGCAGCAGCACAATTCTTACGTGTCCACTTTACATAATTCTTGTGTCAGCGCTTGCATGCTGGCTAATTGGGGAATGAGGGACACACCTACTAAAGCATGCCTTGCATTCACCAACACTGACACACCTCTACATTTCTCCTACTACAGCAAGATGTTGCTTGCACAAGTGCAAGACTGCACAATAAACAGCTTATATGTTGCAGCATTCAGAAATGCATGCACACAGCTTGAACTCACATGCAGACTAACTTCCTTCCTTTTTCCCGTTCAGCTCCCTCTAGTGTCATAACCTCTGAACTACAGTTCATTGCACTTCAAGGAGCTCTGCCTCTTGCTTTGAATATTACATTCCTCCCCCATTTTAGTAAAAGAAATACAGGCTATATTATGCAAACACAGTTCTAACAGGTTACTGAACTACTTCTAACTATACAGAGTTTTTGACATTAACATTCCCAGTTTTGCCAGTTACCCAGTAGTACCAGTTCCTAAAACTTTATCAATAGGCATATACAGTAGTCCCTGAAATATTCTAGGGGTCTTCTGTTCCGTCTTTGTGGGCAATGTGAAACCGTATCAGTTTGAGGTACCACAACTTTCTCTGTACAGTCACTTAATTGACTGATTGCTTGATTGATTGATTGATTAGAGGACATTCCACAGGAGGCACTTCTCAGCATCTTTTGCGTGCATCTTGCACTACAGGTGTATCTGCCCGCATCTCAAATTCTGTATCAGACCCATGTTCCTGATGATTCTTACACTCCACCTTCTTGAAAAATGAGGAGTTACCTAGTGACAAAGTGGTTGCCTCTCTGAACAGTCTCCTTGGAACCTTTCTTTTGCACTACCTTGTACAGTTGTTCACGGTATGGTACTGGCATTTTACCTACAGATGTTACATTCTTGATGACCACAGTATCACCTTCGAGATGCTGGCAAGATGGCGGCTACATTGGGCTGCCATCTGTATGGGCTCTGAAGGGAGCTAAAAATGTCCTCATTCTTGAGCCCCTTTTAAGCGTTTCTTAAGAGAGAGTTATTTTAAACCTACTAAACTCAGTGGCTGCTCACTACATCCCGAGTTCAAAAATGTTCTAGTTTTATTTTAGTTGCGAGGTTTAGGAAAAAAAGAGTTGGGTAGGGACGAGGAAGTGATTGAAGCCTGAGAAGACAGTTTTTTTTTTTTTTTTTTTTTAGGAAGCAAGGAAGTAGTGGTTCGGATTTGCTGTTACCTGAGAAGAGGAGCTTGGAGGAGCAGCAATAGCAAAATACTGTGGTTCCTCATACAGAAACCCTAATGCTGTTGCTAACAGGGTTCAACATCCTGCTCTTTAAACTGAAAACTTACCCCAGGGTTTATTGCTGGCTGAAGGAGTATCCTGGAGCTCCGGTGGTGGTAGAGTGGAGTAAAGTCACCATTCTTTGACCGGCTAAGGCAGTGATATTCAGTCCTGATTGGCTCGGGAGCCACATGAGTTGGCAGCCTTTGCTAAGGAGCCACAACAGGCATACAGGTTATATGAAATATGGCACATGCAGTTCCAAAGTATAATTTAAAACACATTTTATTGCATTTACGAAAAGAAATGTTGAATAACAAACTGTTATTAATACAACACTAATTTAATATAATGGAAGTCAGTTAGATTTTTTTGAATAACCGAGACAAGCAATGATGCTGAAGTCATTGCTGGTCTCGGGTATTCAACAAAATCTAACTGACTTCCATTATATTAAATCAGTGTTGTACAGATAAAAGGTTTTTTTTAATACAGTGCAGTTTTTCCTGTTTTGTATTGTGCTTTGGGCTGTCATTCCTTAGCTGCACCTGTGTCCTTTCCTGGACACACTGCTTCTTCTTGTTTTCTACAGGAAATGATGCAGCCTCGAGTAGCTAACAGTAATTTAGAAGAGGAGCTTCAGCAATAATTTAATTCAATGTGAATAATCTCAATCGAGAGTCTGCTCTTGTTCCCAGAGTCCTTAACACACACCTTCTTGGATCCTTTTGTCACAAAAGAGGTGAAGATTAGATAAAACCAAGGTATAATAACACAATTTAATGCAAATCACAAACAGTGTAAAATAGACGGAATAGATGGAAAACTGTTGGTGTTAACTCAAGTATTACTTTGTCCAAATAGTACCAGAATACAAGATGCAGAGCCAAACATGAAAAGGTATTGCCAGGGAGGAAAAACGTGATCATTTACAGCTGGTCAGGATCGGTATGAAATAAAGCGATCCCAAATAAAATGCAGCTGCCATGAAAATTTCATATGCCAGGCGGTATAGAAATCTGTTCTGGACTAGAGAACAGAAGGAAGAATAATGCAAGATAGTACACATTCCCAGGAATGCCAACTTTTAGGAATCTTTGCAGGTCAGCTCCTATGCACATTCCACTTCAGGTCCGTGTGTGTGTGTGTGTGTGTGTGTGTGTGTGTGTGCAGTGGGCTAGCACTGAGCAGGAGTCAGAGCTAGTGCTGATAGCGCTAAGCGGCAGATGATTCCATAGCTGTCAACAAGTTAAACAATATTGCTCGGAGTGCTAAGTGGGTGATCATTACTGCAGCAGGTAAAGAGCCACAAATACATTAAAATTAAAGTATGTGTTAACAAGCCGCAACAACAGTAAAGAGCCACATATGGCTCGCAAGCCGCAGAGTGAGTACCACTGGGCTAAGGTGTTCAGTTGAAGAATGAACCAGCGGAAGTCAAGCGATGTTGGAAGGAGTTCAAGAAAGTGGGCGGAAAGCAGTGGAATGAACGGAGATGATTTGTGGAGTCTGTCAGGATAAGAGACTGATGGACAATCCCCAGAAAAGTATTGACCTGATATTGTAATCGGACTGGGAGAGTAAGGTGCTGCGATCCTGTGCAAGGAAGTGGAGCCTCTGTTCAGGGACCAACCTGAATGGTACGTGTAGCTCAATTGGTTTCATGGGCCTGACTGGGAGAATCAGTATTGGGTCCGCCGAAGGGTGGGCTTGTGTGCCAGTTCTTTAAGGGGTGCAGAGGCGCGACTTGGCATTGTGCAGTTGCGCTGCTATTGGATTTTGCTCTGGAATGGGAGAGCAAGAGGAAGGGATGGAGGTGGTGGAAGAGGATCAATTGGGATTTACTTAGACTAGATTTTGGAGAAGGCTGAAATGATTCTGGACTATTGGACAGATTTGGTGATGAATACACTCTAAAACTTTTTCAGCTTTGTACAAAACCCTAGGTGGTGACTTCTGTTGTTGCCTGGAAGCAAACTGCTTCACTGTGTATAAAGTTATTGGCTGACTTTCTGATACAGGCCTGGGTGAGAGCCAAGCCTGTTAAAGAAATTTTCTGGACAAAAATTGCAGAGGTGGGAGCTCTGTGATACTAGACTCTCTCCTGGAAATGTGTTTTATAGACTGTTACATTGGGGGGAATGCTCAGGGGTGTGTTTAGGGTAAATTGTTTTTTAGTGTATGATTGTGGTGTGAGTGGAATTAGGTGGGTGTGCTGGGACTTTGTTGGGTGTGATGTGTCAGGGCTGTCTGGGGGGCAGGATTGTGTATGGGGCAACTCAGCTGCATGACCTACAGCCCTTTCTCTGCCTCCCGGTTTCTAACATCACAGCAAGACGCTGTCGGGAGGTGGGGATTTGGAGGGGCCATGGTAATTTTGGGCAGTGGGGTGCCCCGTCCATGGCAGGGGGTGGCAGGATAGAGATTGTCAGGTGCAGAATGTGCCCTGGATTATAATGGGTACGAGAGAGAGAGAGAGAGAGAGAGAGAGAGAGAGAGAGAGGCCAGACATTTTTACTGCCTGTCCCCAGGGAGTCCACCGGACCGAGTGGCCAGAAAACCCAAGGAGCTGCTTTGTCCACCAATCCCCCTGCAATGCCAGGAGGAAGACTGCTATTATTGCAGACTTGATCTCCTCAGTTGATCTGGCCTGCATCAAAGAGACCTGGATTGGGGATGATGCTGGCCCGGTTTTTGAGGCTGTCGTCTCTTCTGGGTATAATGTGGTGCACTGCTCCAGAGAGGAATACAGGGGTAGCGGGCTAGCCATCTGCTTTAAATTGGATTGAGGCTTCACAGTGCACCCAGTGAGAACCCTAGGTTCCTTTGAATGTGTGGCTGTCCATGGGGGTTTGGACGCAGGCTGCAGGGTTCTACTGATTTACTGCCTCCCTGGGGTGGCAGGAGATTTCCTGAAGGAAGTTGCCAGATTCATCATCAGCGAAACACTGTAAGCCCTCGCATGTATTGTCATGTGGGTTTTCAGTGTTTGGGCTGACGAATCATCCCAGTTTAGTCATAACCTCCTCCAGATTATGTCATTGCTGGGCCTGTTGCAAGTAGTTTCCTCCGCTATCCACCAGGGTGGGCACACTGAGGGCTTTTTGGCTATAGCCGATCTATCTAGTGTGGGTAATGCATTCATTGGAGGCATTGGTGATGTAGTTGGCTCCTATAATAGGGTATTATCCGACACCATTGACTCACTCTCACCTGTCCATGTATGACCCAACTCTTCCTGCTTGAGGTCCCCATGGCTTGATGGGGACCTCAAGGAGTTGAAGAGGAAGGGTCAGAGGTTGGAGCTCTGCTGGAGGAATACCAGCCTGGAGGAGGACAAACTGGTCCTGCATGCGCATTATAATGCATACCAGGGGACAAGCAACCATAAGAAGGCAGAATGTCTGTCCAGGGAGATTACTGCTGGGAAGAACTGACCAGCAGCATTGTTTCAGCCTGTGGACAGGCTACTTCATCCAGCCTGTCTACAGCTGAAGAAGACCTTTTCTAACACTGAATGCGAAGAGTTTGCTCAGTTCTTCTCAGACAGGGTGTCTTATATCCAGAAGGGAATTCCCTCAGTCAGCCAGTCCAGAGTGACAGTGGTTGCCTGAAGTGTCCTGAGTGCACTCCATCTGGTTGGGGGGAGTTTAGACCAGTGGAGGTAAGTGAGGTCATTGAGGTGGTGACCAATCTGAAGCACAGTTTTTGTGAACTGGACTCAGTGCTGATGCATTTCTTGATGAGATGCGTCAACACTGGTGGTCCAGTGTTTGCCCTGATTATCTGGTGTTCCTTGTCAGAGGGAGTCTTTCCCAATGCCTTGAAGGAGGCATTGCTGAGACCAGTCCTTAAGAAATCATCTTTGGACCTGGAGGTCAGGGAAAATTACTGTCTTATCTCTAACCCCACAAAAAATCAGGGTAGTGAGGTAAATACCAAGATAGAGATGTTGATAGGGAGAAGGGCAGGGGTAAATGGAGAAAATGACAAAAGGAATAAGGACAGGGATGGAGCAAAAAAGGGTAAGATCATCAAGAGGGTAATGAGTACCAATGCCCGTAGTCTGGACAACAAGCTCCCTGAACTGGTGGCATTGATGGAAGAGGGATGCTTGGATATTGTAGCAGTCACAGAAACATGGTACACAAAGAACCATGACTGGGATGCTAACATACCAGGTACACAACCTGCAGAAGAGACAGGGAGGGCAGAACAGGGGGAGGAGTAGCTCTCTATGTATGAGAAGGGATAAAAGCAATGGAACAAAAGAGTAAACAGGAAGGAGAGGAGGCACTGTGGGTTACCTTAGAGACTGGAAATGGCACCACAGTCCGCACAGGGGTTGTATACAGACCCCCATGTCAGAGGGAGGGGAATGGACAAGGATATGATAGAAGGCATCCTTAGGATGGCGGAGAAAGAGGAGATACTGTTGATGGGGGACCTGAATATGCCAGATGTTTACTGAAGCACCTTTGCTGCAGCCACATCCAAGAGCAGGGCCATTCTCGATGCCCTACAGGTGGCATGCCTCAGACAGCTAGTTTTAGAACCCACTCATTAGGGAGCAATCTTAGACCTCATACTCTCAAATGGGGACAGTGAGAGGATCTCAGATCTAGAAGTGGGTAGCCATCTGGGAACAAGTGACCACCAAACAGTGTGGTTCACGATAAACTCAGCTACAGAGTCAAGCCATACAAAAGTGAGGGTACTGGACTTCAGGAGGGCTGACTTTGGCAAGATGGGAGAGTGCCTTAGAAGAACACTAGCAAACAGGCAAGAAGGTGGGGTGGAGCAACAATGGGGAAACATCAATACTGCTATCACAAAGGCAACAAGCCTTTGTGTGAAGCAAATAAATCAAAATGAAAGAAAAAGCCACTATGGTTCTCAAAAGAGGTGGCGGGGAAGGTAGGGAGAAAAAACTAGCATTTAGGAAGTATAAGGAAACACAGAAGGAGCAGGACAGAGAACTGTACCAGTTAAGGCAGAAGGAAGCAGGGAGGTAAGTCAGAACAGCAAAGGCCCAAACTGAGGAAAAGATAGCCAACTCGATTTAAGAAGGGATAAAACCTTTTATATGTACATCAGGGAGCGTAGAAAGACAAAGGGAGGGATAGTGAGACTGAACAGAATGGACAGTGGGTGGGCAGAGAGGGACAGTGAAAAAGCAGGGATACTGAAGAAATACTTCTGCTCAGTATTCACAAAAGAGGAGGAGGAGGAGGGGGGGGAGGTGCCTGATCCAATTAACAGAAGCACTCTGGATGGGGGGTTGATCCCAGTCCTTTCACAGAAGAAAAGGTTCTGAAAGAACTCCTAAGACTGAAAGTGGACAAAGCAATGGGATCTGATGGAATTCACCCCAGAATTCTAAAAGAATTATGGGGAGAACAAGTGACACCACTGACTACCTTGTTTAACAAATCATGGGAGGATGGTGAGGTACCTGAGGACTGGAGGAAGGCAGATGTGATTCCCCTTCACAAAAGTGGGAGCAAGACAGAGGCAGGAAACTACAGATCTGTCAGTTTGACCTCTGGGGTAGGGAAAGTGATGGAATCACTTCTGAAGGAAAGAATTGTTGAGTACCTAGAGGCCAGTGGGGCACAGGACCCAAGGCAGCATGGTTTCACAGTGGGAAGGTCATGTCAGATGAATCTAATTGAATTCTTTGACTGGGTGACCAAAGTAGTAGACCGAGGAGAGGCTGTGGACATTTCCTACCTAGACTTTAGCAAGGCATTTGATACAGTCCCACACAAAAGATTAATAATTAAATTAACCAGCCTGGGAGTGGGTCCCAGGGTGGTAGCCTGGGTAAAACATTGGCTGGACAACAGGACACAGAAGGTAATTGTAAATGGAGTCCACTTTGAAGAAAGAGGGGTTACTAGTGGGGTACGGCAGGGTTCAGTACTGGGTCCAGTCCTTTTTAATGACTTTATAAGTGACATTGCAGAGAGACTGGAAGGAAAAGTATGCCTCTTTGCAGATGACACAAAGATCTGCAACAGGGTTGATACACAAGGAAGCATGGAAAGGATGAGAAGGAACTTGGCAAGGTTGGAGGAATGGTCAGAAGTATGGCAGCTTGGATTCAATGCAAGAAAGTGCAAAATAATGCAACTGGGAAACAAAAACCCAGGGGAAGATTACACAATGTGGGGGGAGGTAGTAACAACAACAAAAAAAGGGAAAGGGACCTGGGGTAATCATATCAGATGACCTTAAGGTTAGCAAGCAATGTGAGAAGGCAGTAGGGAGGGCTAGGGGGATACTGGGATGTATAGGGAGAGGCATCACCAGCAGAAAACAGGAAGTTGTTATCCCTCTGTACAGTCAGTTGCTGAGACACCATCTGGAGTACTGCATCCAGTTCTGGAGACCCCATCTCCACAAGGACATAGACAGTATGCAGGTAGTCCAGAGGAGGGCAATTAAAATGGTGCATGGTCTGCATGAGGAGCCATGTGAGGAGAGACTAATGGAGCTTAATATGTATACCCTTGAGGAAAGGAGGGAGAAGGGGGACATGATAGAAACTTTTAAGTACCTCAGTGGAGTCTAAAAAGTCCAAGAGGGTAGCATTTTTTCAGAAAAAGAGATGTGCAAGAACAAGGTGACAGAATTTGAAGATGGGGGGATGGCTCAGGGGCAATGTGAGGAAGTATTTTTTTCACAGGGTGGTGGACGCATGGAACACCCTTCCTGAGGAGGTTGTGGGGTCTAAAATGGTGGGAGAATTCAAGAATGCATGGGACAGACATAAGGCAATTCTTTTGTGAGGGGTAGGAAGAAATAGGCTGTTGGTTAACTGGGATCTGCAGCTTATCCTGTAGGTAAGAAAATGGGCAGACTAGGTGGGCCAAGTGGTCCTTATCTGCTGTCAAAGTCTATGTTTCTATGTAACCTTCCATTTTTGGCGACGATTGTGGAGAAAGTAGTGGCGCTTCAGTTGGAAGAGCACCTTGTGACCCATGTGTTATATGAACCCCTCCAGTTGGGGTTTCAGGTGAGGCATAGCACAGAAACCATGCTTGTTTGGGCGCAGAATGATATCCTCAGGGCTAGAGATCGAGGGGAAAGGGCAATTCTTGTTCTCTTCAGTCTCTCCTCAGCATTTGACTCTGTGGACCATTGTGTGTAGCCTGATCTCCTTAGGGAATTCTGTGGACTCACTTGTACTGTCATCTGCTGGTCTGAGTAATTTCTAACCAACAGGAGGCAAAGGGTTGTGATGGGGAGTTTCTCTTCCACACTAGTCACCTGTTGTGTGGAGTTCCCCAGGGTTCAGTCTTGGCCCCAAAGGTGTTTACAGTCTGCATTCTACCCCTGGGAGGGATCATCAGGAAGTATGGTCTGGGGTTTCATTGCTATGCTGATGATACCCAGCTACACTTGTCCTATGCCCCAGGAACATCCAACACGGCAGATGTGCTAAACAGCTGCCTTGCCAAGATCAATGACTGAATGGCCTCCAGCTGGTTGCGGCTGAACCCCAATAAGACAGAGATATTGGTAGTGGAGTCAGAGTGCGGTATAGGATGGCCTCTGGTGCAGAGACCGGACTTGTTCTGGTATCTGTCCCATTGAAGACCTCCTCCAAGGTGCGGAATCTTGGTATCATTCTGGACAGGGGTTTGATGATGGAAGCACGGGTGTCTTCCACTGTCCGCTCCTGTTTTTTACATCTTAGGAATGTTGCCAGGATAAAGCCTTTTGTGCCTCCTCTGGACCTCCCCACCTTGATACATGCCTTGGTGACATCAAGGCTTGACTACTGCAACGCGCTCTACCTCCGGGTCACGGGAGCATCTCTCCACAGACTGCAGCTGGTGCAGAATGCAGTTACCAGGTTACTTATGGGGCAGCCTAAATATTGCCATATTTCAATGGTACTGTGTGAACTGCATGGACTGCTGGTCCAGTGGAGGATCCTCTTTAAGATGGGTCTTCTCACCTATAAGGCCCTACAGGGCCAGTGCCCTGGTTACCTGATAAATCTTCTTACACCAGCTCTCTTGGTCCGTCCCCTCCACTCATCCTGGCGATTCCCAGTACAAGGTTAAAAACAGCCAGCGATAGGGCTTTTAGTGTCGCCGCCCCCATCCTGTGGAATTCATTGCCCATAGGGGTTAAGGAGGCCCCATCTTTGGAGGTATGCAAGGCCCATCTTAAGATCCTCCTGTTCACCCATGCTTTTCCTGACCTAGCTTTTTAGTGAGATATTTCTGCTATGGCCTAAATCTAGTTCCTGGCCTCCCTGTTTTCAGTCTATTTCTGTGCCAAATTTATTTTATTTTATCATTATTCATGGATTTTAATGTTAAAAATGATATTTATTTTTGAGCCTATTTGTGTTTATCTGTTTATTTCATTTTGTACGGTGCCCAGAGCTTCCAGGATTGGGCGTCTTTTTAAATAAAAATTGCCTTGTCTTGTCAAGGATGGTTTCACATATGGCTTATTATCTTGATGTGGAGCCTTTGGAAATGAGTCTGACTCAAAGGTTTGTAATTCCGATAATTTCAATAAATAAATAAATAAAGCATAGGACTCCATCTTAAGTTTAGCTTGTGTGTCTTTCTCTCTGAATTCATGTTTGGAGACCTGCCATGATGACTGCGCTTCTGGAAGTTTGATGTTCATAGGTCTGGACATCAAATCTGTGGTAGGGGAAACTCCAGTCGTATAGTGTGGTGTAGCTCTATAGTTTCTTAAGAACTGATGCATTCCTTGTTTCAAGTTCTTCTGCTGTATGATTAGCTTTTTAACAGTTTGCATAAATCTCTTGTCCTTTCCATTAGCTCTAGGACAGTATGGGATGATTTTCCTGTGATGGAATCCTAAATATTTAGCAAACAGTTTAAAGTCTTGGCTAATAAATGGCAGTCCATTGTCGGACTTGACCACCTTAGGGATTCCAAACTCAGAAAACACCTTATCCAGAATAGGAATCACAGTCCTGGCACTAGTGGATTTAACTTCTTCAACTACTGGACACCTGGAATAGTCATCAATTACCACCAATAGGTACCTTCCCACAGAAGCTGTGCAAAGTCCGCACTTACTTCTTGCCATGGTGATTCTGGCAGTTTTGACATCACCAGTGGCTCATGTTTTGTTTCAGGTGTCATGACCTGGCAAGGCAGGCATGACTTGATAACATTGTTAACTTACCTGTTAATTCCTGGAAACCAGACTTTTTCTCTGATGAGGGCCTTAGTTTTTACCAATCCCAGATGTCCCTCACATGCCAGATCAACCGCTGGCCTCTGAAGCTTTTCAGGTATGACTATCCTAGTCCTTTTTAAAATGAAGCTTCTGTCAACATCAGTGGTTAGTTCCATTATTACCTTTTCAAATGAAGCATACACTTGTGCGCTGCCCATGGGATTCAAGCCAGTTCTCTTCCATTTCCCTGACTGTGTTGTTTCAGCTACAACTTGCAAAGTCCTGTCACTTTGGGTGGCATCCTGGATTTAATCTAGTGACGTAGCCATTGTGACCAGGTAACCCCTGTCATTGGTGAGGTGCCCTGGTAGGGAGAGATGTGGGTCTTTCCTTGCCCCCCTGTTAACCTACTTTATGCCTATGTTATACAAAGTACATGGAAGGAATAGATGAAAGTGCTGGAGTGCTTTAAAAACAATTAAAGATTAAAAGTGCTAGCTAATAAAGTGCAGGGATATGTTAAATGCTATGGTTAAAGTACCAGAATAGTGTTTTCTGTACAAAGAAAGTAAGAAATATAAAATCATCTGTGCCTTTAATTGCAGTAATAAAAAAAGCATCGAAAGGGAACCACAGAGTAAGGAACCATCTGTATTGTCTGTTTTCTATGGTTGCAACCTCTAGCTTCCTTTCCAGTGCAGCTATCCCTTTCTTTCTTGATTGGTGGCAGGCCACCTCTAAGCAGCACCCCCCCCCTTTAATTGTCTAAACCCTCTTTCAAGTTCTCTTCCTTCTGGGTCTAGGTAAAAAGGTTCATGTAAGGGAACCTTGTAGTTAGAAACTAAAACACAAGTGTCAATATGTGTTTTACTTAGTGGCTAGTTAAATGAGCCCATGATTAAATAAACCAGTAAGCAGCATTCCCTTTCTCTTTGCTTTATTATACATCCTGTGCTACCTTGCTAGAAATACAAAGATAACATAAGTGGGATATTACTAATAGGTTCATAGGTAAGTTACACGATCGAGGGACAAGCCCATTTAGATCATGCCACCTTGGCTAGGTGGGTACACAATTTAGAATCATTCATAAATATGTCTAGATGTGATTTAAAATGAGACAGACTTGCACAATTCACCAACTCTTAAGGGAGTGAGTTCCAGATAGGAACTATTCGCTGTGTAAAAAAATGTGATCGTTTGGTCGAGTGATTGATTGGTAAGAGTAATTTTAAATTATGGGAGCGAGTAGAAACAGTAGTAGTATTCCATTTCAAGTGAAGAGTATTAAATAAGTATTCATCCCTGGAGGCTTTGTATAACAAACCAAGATCCCCACGTAATGATCTGTATTCCATACTGTACAAATTAATTGTTTAAGTCTATCTTCATAAGGCAATCTTCCCATTCCTATGATATTCTTAGTAAACCTTTTTTGCACCATCTCTCTGGATAGTATATCACTCCTCTGTGTAGGGGCACAAAACGAAGAACAATAATCAAAATTAGTTCTTATAATACTGGTATAAAGAGGGACCATAATCTATGGCTCTCTGCTTTTGATGTTCCTAAATATACAATTACTGAGTCTAGAACATTTTTTAATAACGTAGTTTAAGTGTTCAGTAAATTTTAATCTGTTATTAATAACAACACCACTAAGATACAGTATTATTAGATGCTCTGTTAGCAAGTAGCAGTATTGTTGGGTCTATAGGAAGAGTGCTTCCCCCTTTGTGGCTGGTAATGTCCCCTGAAAGAGTAGTAACAAAAGGAAGGCCCTTGGGTCTTACAATGAGGCACAAACCATTTTCTGCTGAAGTAAAAGTATCAGTGTCTAGAGATGCTGTCTGTATAGTGCTGCTGTTGTGCCTGCATGAATTGTCACACATAGCATACTACGGAGCAACCTAAAAATAAATAAATAAGTTACATTAAGCCCTAGTACGCATTGTAGCTGTGGATAGAAATTGGGGATTTCTGTTAAAAGTCCTGTCACCTTCAAGCCTGTGTGAGCAGAGTCAGTAATGCCTGAAATGGATACAAAACTAAAGTAATTCCATTTAAACAAAAGCAGGGTTTTATTTAACTCTAAAAATTGATTAGCGTTTTGCTCATAAAAGTGCTAAAACATTGTGAAAATGCGCAGCAACTGCCTCACTGTGTTTAACAAACATAATGCTTCTAGAAAACCTATACAAATACTTTCTGTACAGTTAGTATTGTCCCAAGGAAAAAACTGCTAATCAATTATTTAAAACCCTGAAAATTAAAATAAAGAACTGACAGGACCCCCCCCCCCAACACATCATAGCAAAATGCTGGGCCAATAGCTTGCCTCAGGTTAATTTGCTGGTGTGTAAACAGTCCTGCAGAGGGTAAAAAACAGAGAAAAGATACTGTTTGGTGGCCTGATAAGCTGCAGCCTTCTCTGCAGCAGGACAGGGTGTCAGCTGCACATGCTCTTCTTCTGCACTCAGTCTGTTGCTATAGGGAAGCAGTGGCCCCTAAAGGCCTACATTTATATGGATTCTAGCTCCTTTAATTATTGAGCGAGGGAGGAGCTTACAGTAATTAAAAAGATAATCAAGCATTTACAGTCACTTTCTAACCAGGATTATGGTGTGTAATAAAGATGTTGGAAAGAAATAGTTATTAAAGTAATAAGGCTTAAAAGCAACTTTTTGTACTATGTATAGGAGCAAGTTGTGAGTCTAGAAACTCAAAACTGTACTAAATTGGAAATGAATTGATGTCACATGACAGTGACGTCATTGATAAAAACATATATAAGCCTACCACTAGGGTGGATTTATTAGATAAAGCGTCAGTCTAGAGCTGACTGTGCGAGGTGTAAGACCTTAAGTTTAGAAGGCTTGTGTCTACACCCTAGACAGCATTGATGTTATGGATTTAATGACAATTTTCTTATTTTGTGTTCTGAATAATTATCATTTTATGCTACAAAGAATAAAATGATAAATGCCAGCCTGGCATTTTTTATGCACTAACTCTGGAAGTCTGCCTGCTAATTGTCTCCTGAACAACAACCCTGCTACAGCTATGGGGGTGGCATGTACAGTGATTTTTATTGCTATATTCTTCAGTAACTTTCTCTTCTCATCTTGAAGGGAATGACTCTGTCAGAGTGTATCTCAACATGTATTCAGCTGGATTATCTCCACCAGAAAAATAGGCAACAACCACTTCATAGGGCTGTAACATTAGAGCCCATCATTCAATCCTGTCCAGTGGTTTGAATTTTGGGTTCCCGAAAAGAGCGACTAGTGGTTTGTGGTTAGTATAAACTGTGAATGGCCCTCCAGATACATATATGTGAAAGTGTCCACATGCTCAGATCACTGCCAGAGCTTCTCTTTCAGTTTGGGAATATATCTGTTCCAATGGCATGAGTGCTTTGCTTCCAAACGCAATCACACTGCAGCGAATCCAACAGGACTAGCATCCACAAACATTTCAGTCTCTTTCTTGGCATCAAAATAGTTCATTACTGTTGGATTGGTAAATGCTTTTCACAACTGAGTAAGTGCCTGTTCCTGATGAGTGGACCAGTTCCAAGGCATATCCTTTTTAATTGGCTCCCTCAAAGGCTACGTCATTGTAGTATAGTCTGGTACAAATCGTGAGCAGAAATTGGTCATGCCAAGTAAGCTTCTGATCTCTGAGGCATTTACAGGTGTTGCAAGCTCAAGGATCACTTTGATCTTCTTGGGATCTGCCATCATGCCTTTATCTGTAAACAGGTACCTGAAGTATTCTGATTTGTGTTTGTCAAATGCGCATTTTTGCTTGTTTAGTGTTGAACCCTTTTCTTTCAACCACTGTAGCACCACTTTGAGAATGCTGTCATGGTCAGCCTGAGTGGATCCGTAGACCAAAATTTCATTACTAATATTGATTGTCCCTTTTAGCCCACTCTGAGTCTCTCTAATGGTAGTCTGAAAAATTTCTGCGGCTCTTGAAATACCAAAATTAAGTCTCTTACATCATCTCAGACCCACATGCGTAAAGAAAGTGGTGATATACCTTGATTCTGATGATAGCTTGAGTTGGTTATAACCTTGGTTCAGATGCAATTTACTAAACATTTTTGCACCATGGAGGTCATTAATGACTTCACTGATAGTCAGTGTGATGTGTCATTCTCGCTTTATGGCCTTATTAGTCTGCCTCATGTCCATGCACTTAGGCACATTTCCAGGGCTTTTTGGCTTTGGTACTATGACCACCAGGGACACCCATGTGGTTGGTCCTTCTATCCATTCTATCACACCCAGTTCCTCATCTCATTTTAACTGCTCCTCCAGATCCTTCCTGATAGGAAATGGTACTCTGCAGTGAGGCTGGGCTACAGGCTGGATTGTCTCATGTATGTGTAGTTTTACCTGAAAGTCCTTTAACTTGCCATGCCCTTGAAACAAATCTTTGTAGTCATGCAACAGTTTACCGATGTACATTCCCTTGCTCTGTTCCTCTTGTATCTCCATCGATGCACAAACTAGCTGCACCGTTCTGATCAAATCCAAATCTTGAGACATTTTCCAACTCAGTAGCAAACCTCCTGTTCCTGCTATTACATAGAATGTTTTGTGACACACCCTTCTTGGGAATTCCACCTCTGCTTGGAACTTTCCCAGCACTTGAAGTGGTGGTGTTGTGCTGCATGGATATACCTTAATGTCAGTCTTTGTCAACTCTGGTTAACATTTGAAGCTATTGTAGTCACGCTCATTGATAACATTGATTGTAGCCCCTGAATCTATGGCAAGCCATTCAGGACATAATTCAGAATCTACAGCTGCATTGTAAAACACATACACGATATAGTGAAATACATACATCATATGGTGAAATGCATACATCATATAGTGAAATGCATACACAATATAGCGAACCACATATACTATCTACTGAAATATATTGTATAGATCATATAGTGAAATACATATATTGTATACCAAAATGCATATATCATATAGTGAAACACATACATTATATAGTGAAATGCTTACATTATATAGTTCCAGAAGCAAATGATTTGATACCTTTTATTGGACCAACATAGATGCTACAGCAAATAACAAAGTGCTCTAGCTTTAAAAACTGACCAGGTCCTTCTTCTGAAGCTTTATGACAATTATTTAGAAAATCTCATACTATTAAAGCAGATATATCAGATGATGGCCTGGCCCAGGGGGGTAGGGATGAATGATGGGGGTTTCTGGAACGCAAGGGGATGGTGGGCCTTGGTACCCAACTAGGGATCTGAGGTTCAAGCAGACTTGATAGTCCGTAAGGCCTAATCTGCTGGCAATTAATATGTTAGTACGTTATTAACACCCAGATAATGTATAAAAAACAGAAATAATAAAAAACTGAAATGTATATATCATATAGTGAAATGCATACACTATATAGTGAAATACATACACTATCTACTGCAGTACACATACTGAGTACTGAAAATCTGCATACACTATATACTGAAACAAATGTACTATGTACTGAGACATGCACACTGCCTGTTGAGATACATACACTGCAGACTGTAAGATCCACATAAACTTGCTACTGAAACAAATGCTGTACACATTGTAGCACATACACTATAAATTAAAAAAATCTACATACACTATATACCGAAACAAATACTACATATTGAAATACATACACTATTATAATACATACACTACACATTGACAAATAATCCACATACACTGTCTACTGAAACAAATACACTATATATTGAAACATCTACGCTTTATATTGAAATACATACAGGGCCAGATATTCAGAAATATGCCAAAGGCTGACGCAACTCCAGTGCAGCACAACTCAAATGCGCCATGGCACAGAGAATGTGATATTCAAAGGTTGTGTATGGTGACAAGTGCTAGTGTGCAACACGGCTGAATATTGCAGGGATGCTCTATGGCACAGCCAGAGGTGCACCAAGAAGCAACCAGACCTGTGCCATAACGCAACCAGAGATGCATAAGGGAGCAAAGAGAGATGTGCCAAGACACAGAAGGACCAGCTTCAGGCAATGGTGGGAGCAAAGCAGTTGAGGGACAGCACAGGGCAGGCAGTGGAACACAGCTGGGGACAGTGGCAGCGAGGCACAGTGGTGGGTCATAGGTGACAACCGTCTGCAGGGCGCAGACAGGCAGCCAACCCCCCCAGCACCAGGGCACTGGATGCAGGGAACAGGTGGCACCAACAGCCATGGGAGAGCGCCAACTGGTACCCCCCACTGGATGCCAAGTCTTTCACCCAGGTACACTGTGCCCAAGACACATCCTGGACAGCCAGCCCATGGCCACCTCGAGGCACAGCCACCGATCAAGGGGCAGGACACCACCATGCACAGCCCACACAACAACACAGGCACACCACACAGACACTTACCACACCACTGCAGCATGGCTCCATTCGCCAGCTGCAAAGCAGACATGGACAAAGGCAGTTAAGCAAGTAAACTGAAATAAAATAACTATGTACAAGTTAATACAGAGGAAAAGGGTAGGAGAATGAGGCATGGGGACAGGGGACAGAGACTGTACTGTGGGATGGGGAAGGAAAGGGAAGGGATGGCAGGGGTAAGAGGGAAGCACTGGGGACAACTAAGGGTGGCCACGGCCTGCTGCCACCTGATGCCTCCACTGCTACCTGTTATGCAGCACCATCCTCCGGGTCTGCTGGGCCACCTCCAAGGTCGTTGATGTAATAAGAGTAATCTGCCATAACAGCTGGCAATAAAGCAGCAACCGTGACCTCCTCTGGTTGAATATGACAAAGGAATGGACAGATGATCGGTGCAAGCCCCTAGAAACCATGCCCTCCCACTGTGCACAGCGGTGGACACTGCTGTCCAAAGGCCACCTGACTGCACAGTGCCAGGCAGGCAGCACTGGGCTGCATCAGCACCACAGCAGCACTGGTGGCAGCTGGGCACACAGCCATCCCACCAACAGCTGGTACACTTGTGCAATGGCCCCACAGTGACATGCACACTACACAGTGTGTGCTGCACACAGCTGACACAGTACATGGCACAGGTGGCCTGGCCACATCCTCACCCCCACTGACCACCCAGTATGGAGTACAGGAAGACAATGGTGCCTATCTGCCCACTGTGGCACCACATGCGCTGCTTCTGCTGTCGCTCCACACCACCAGTCGGGCCCACTCCACCAGCCAAATATCCTGCAGCAGCCTGCTATGGCCTGCCAGACACCCCCCACCACTCTGGCATGGCACCAATCCTCAGGCCCTAGGAATGGAACACAGACAGGCACACATCAGAGTACAGCCACAGCATGTGCCCACCAAACCCACCCCGTGCACGGTGTGCACCCCAGCCTGACATGATCTGCAGGGCAGTAGTGCAGTGCACGCAGTGACAGGCAATGCCACTCCACATGGCACATGCTGACAGTGCCCCCCCCCCACAGGGCATGTCAGGCAGCCCAGCCAACACCACGGTATGGAGGTTGGACACAGAAGCAGCATGTGCTGACTTACCTGGCCATGGCATGGTCCCCCAGTGGACACATGCCTGCAGCATCCTCAGCCTCTTGGGGTCCCTCTACATCAGATCACAGTACCGGTGGTGGCACTGCTCACCGGGTCCAAGGCACACCAGTATCCTGGACCAGGCCTGCAGCAATTGCCTGCCAGATGCCTGCTGCAGGGGCTCCTGGCCAAACAGGCCAGCTTCATGAGCAACACCTGGGCCACAAGGTTAACAAGCTCTATCTCTCTCCAGTTGTGAGCTTGTCACCATGCCATGCTCCCTAAATGAGTTGCTGAACCAAGATGGCAGCCAGCAGCGTGCATGCACAATGTGCACAGGATACGTGGCTCGTGGAGGCATGCGCAGCATCCACCAATCATGCATCACCGTGGATGCATGCCATGGCTCACCTGGCATGTGGTGGAGGACTCCCAAGGGGCATAGTGTCAGGTCAGGGATCACCCTGCGCACAGTGTGCAGGAGTGCTATAGAGGCCATAGCACATAGTGCGCCATGGGCTTTATAGCGCTCATGCACTACAGGGGTCATGGTGCACTATGGACCCCATAGTGCTCTGAGCCCACAGTGCACAACAGACAGTAGCATAGGCTATGATGCATGCGTACTGCAGGGAGCGCACTGCGCATGTCACAGCATTGCGCAATGACATGCACCAGAGCAATTCCATTGTGCAAAAAGCAGGTGTGTAATATTTAGCTGCCACATGCTAATGAATTCATCAGCCAATGCATGGCGCACTGGGGATATTAGCATGTCATTATCGTTGCGCTACAGCTCATTTGCATGCGATGCGCTATAAAGGCACAGAACAACAACACAGGCCATGGACTGGTATTGCAACCATCTGAGGTAAGTTGCGCCTTGTGTGGAAATGACCAACACAGCAGGGTGGATGGGGTGGGCAGCTGCAGGCAGTGACACACATGTCCTTGTCCACAGGTAGCACCATGTCCAAGCATGAGGAGACAGAGGAGCATGGGCCTGCCCACAAGTGCAGGCCCAACTATAAGTAGGCGGAAGCCGATGCCCTGTTCAAGGCCTACCTTGACAGGGAACACTTGCTGAGTGGTGCCACTGGCACACCACAGGCCAGGACTGTGGCCTAGGTGGAGGTGGCTGCAGCTGTGAACCTGCAGAACCAGTGGTCTGAGCAGGAGTTCAGAAAGAAGGTGGACACTGACAAACACCACATTAAGGAGAAGGTGGTGGCCATATGGGCTGCTAGAACAGCCACTGGTGGGGACCATGCTGTTGTGCCGCAGCTCACAGTGCAAGAGGAGCTGTGGAAGCCACCATGCAGTGCAGTGCCATTGAGGGTTTACCAGGTGGTGGCTTCCAGACAGGAGGAAGCCCATCACTGCATGGTACGCATGCCGATGGCACTGGGATATCTGTTTGCCTTTAGCGCACTCAGCACCAGGGTGCCAGTGGCAGCCATGGGGGCAGGCCCAGCCCTGGAGAACCAGCCATCCACCTCCATGGGCATCTGGGGCCCGATCGGCTACAGCACACCACCACTGTCCAGCCGGATGTCCTGGGCTTGGTGCCAGATAAGGCCCTCACTGTGTTCCAGTAGGATTCCAGCCATGGTGTACTCTGCATGGAGACACAGATCGCGGTGGGGTCTGATACTGATGATGACATGACCATCATCCTGGACAGCGTGGGTGGCATCATGTGGGAGACATCCATACCTACCACCATCACTGGCCGTGTGGCCAGTGGCCTGTTGGTGGCGGAACAGCTGCCCGCCGCCAACCCTGGTGCCGCTGTGTGCACAGCCGCAGCAGTGCTGGGTGGTGGTGGTGGTGGTGCAACCATTCAGGCACTGGCTAATGCACAGGGGCTGGAGGGCCAGTGGCAGCAGATGACTGGGGACGTTGGGCAGCTGGACACAGAGTCCACTGCTGGGGCACCAGACAGTGACCTACCTCATGGGGACCCCACTGTGCAGTGTTCACCTGAGTGGGGGGCCATGCAGCATGGTTGTACACCACCGTTGGGATGGAGGCAGTCCCATGCACCCCGGGCGCTGACCCATTGATAAGAGCACACCAGATTGCTGCAGGCCTCCATGGAGCAACAGGTGCTGCTCATAGCTGGGGTACATGCACTTCATGCAGAGGTGTGCCAGGCAACCAAGCTGCATGAGAAGGACACTGCGCAGGTCCTGGAGGTTATATAGTGCCTGCGGGAAGACACAACCTCATCCCTGGATCGCATTGCCAATGCGATCTCGGTTGATCTTGCACCACTGGCTGCCACAAGGCATGGCCACCAGCCACAGACACCGCAGAGTGCACTGTCCACCCCATGGACCCGGCATCAGGTGACTCCCTCCATGTCAATGCTGGGCTCTGCTGTTGGCATCCCAGGCATGCCTGGGGTGAGCCTGTTTGGGTGCCTACACACTCCTGCGCAAACCCAGTCACATTCCCACAGTTCAGCCCCTGGGGCGCAGTTGCATAATCCCCTGTGGCCGTTGATCAGCCAGTGGCTGCCGACCAGCCCCAGTGCAGCCACCCTGTGTCTGCAATGGATGTGGTTCTGCACGGTGGACCTAATGTGCACGCCGCCCTGTCTGCAGTCTGTTGCCACTGCCCTATGTGCACATGGGCTATGTGTGTGGGTGCATGCCACAGTCGTGGCAACTGTGTGTCATGCCACACGCTGCCTGTGTGCACAACCACCTGACTGCTGGCCCATGTGGCATGTGCATGATGAGAGCAGCACAGCACTGGTTATGCCTGTGCACTGGCACCCTACATCTGATCTATGCCATGTGCTAGCACCTGGGCACCTGCTTGCGTGTGCTTGTGTGTGTGTGTGTGTGTGTGTGTGTGTGTGTGTGTGTGTGTATATGCATTGCTGTACGGTGCTGCATGCTGTTGTCTGTGACTGTGTGGCACCGCCACCCCAACCCTGCCCCACGCCTGTGTGTGCATGCCCATAGCCACACCTGCCCATGCCTGTGTGCTGTGTCATTGTCTGTCCACTGCATGGGTGTTTCTTCACCTACCTGCATGCGCCAAAATGCTCCTGTGCAATTGTGTCCTGGTGCTGGTGTGCCATCCTTAGAAGCCGGGGATCCCTCCACCCAGGGCAGGGGCTGCTCACAGCCCCCCAGCCCATTGCCCTAGTTGTCCCCACTGCTGTCCTCCCTCTTCAGCCTCAACAGCTATCCCATGGTCAGTGGCCATGTTGTGCAGTATGCAGCAGGCCAGGAATGGGCCACAGACTTTTGAGGGGCCGTACTATAGGGCAATGCAAGACCTGCCTAGACAATGGAATCATGCCTTCAGCATCCCAAACACATGCTCAATGATGTTCCACATGCTGGCATGTGCCTCACTGTAATGGTCCTCTGCTGGGGATGATGGGCGCCAGTAGGGGGTGAGCAGCCAGGGCCTGAGTGAGTAGCCACTGTCACCTGTGTGGACAGATACAAGGTTAGCCTGGTGCACTCTGTCACTGTGCCCCTTGCCCATCTCTGGCACCCCCACCAGGGCACCCACCATGCCCTCCACCTTTCCATGTCCTACTGTTCCCAGCTCCCCATGGCCATCCCATACTCACCCACTAGGTGGCCTATGGGGACATCCCCGCTCTTATTTTTTTTAGTTGTTTAACCAGGTATAGCACACACAGCTGAAAGCTTTTTTACAGGAGTTACCAGGGAGCACAAGGAGGTTAAGTGACTTGCTCAGGGTCACACAGTATGCAAGTGGAAGCTGTGGGATTCAAACCCAGGTCTGGTCTGCTGGATGTCACCAGATTTTCAGTTCAGAGCCTTAGACCACTGCGCTATACTGCCTCCTTAACTCCACTTTTGAACCTGTGGCACAGTGCATAACTGTGCCAGATGAATGAATCATGTTCACTCCCAGGGTGTGTGGCACAGACATTGGTTATGCATCCCCTGGCATTGCACACCACCTGGCAGTTGACACTGGGGTTGCCCTTCCTATTGACATATGCTACACCCTCAGGGTCAGGTGGCACGTGGATGCCTACATGGGTGCAGTCGATGGCCTCTAGCATGCCAGGCATCCATGCTAGCCTGTGGAACTCCTGCATGGTTGCTGTATGCTCTACCTGTGTGCTGGGGAAATGGATGTATTCCACAGCATGTGGCAGCAGGGCGCTGAGGAATTGTGTGAGGAGGTATGACTTGGCTGACAGATTTATGCCTGTGGTGTCCCCTGTTGGTCTCTGGAAGGTGCCCGTGGTGAGCAGGCACATGACGGCTGTCACGTTTGTCTCCACTGTCAGGGCATGGCTCTGTCTAGTGGGTGCCTGCATCTCCTCACTGCACAACTCACAGAGCTGCCTCAGAATCACCTGGTTCAGGAGATACCGGCCCACGATCTCCATATCAGAGTGGTTCTCGAAGCTGATGTGGGGACGGTACCACCTGTTCCAGGCGTACCGCTGATAGGCCCTTCCATGGCCACATCACTCTGCCTCCTGCCTCCTTACACCCCTCATTATGGCCTCCATCTGGAAGGCTGCACTGGCCATGGCACCTGCTGTCCTGTCTCCCCCTGGGCGTCCTGCTCCAGTGGTCCACTTGCCTCCGTGGGGCAGTGCCTGTCACTCCACATGGCTCCCTCTTGTGTCCCCTGCCCCTGGCTCGCACTCCACTGCCACCTCTATCCCACACCCCTGTGGCTGCCTGTTCCACTCCCTCCAGGGTCTGGTGGCTCTCTCTCGCTTTCTCTCTCTTTTTCTCTATCTGTCTCTCTCTCTCGCTCCCCTCTGGTGCAAGTGCTGTCCCTCTGTTTGCTCCCTGCATGCTCCACACTTGCACCATGGGTCAGGGGTTGAATATTGCACTGTGCTGCACATTCATGGGCATGCCCTCTGCTCTTGCGCATGCATTCATTAGAGTTGTGCATTGGTGCACTGCTACTTGCGCTGCACACTGGCTCCCACTGAATATCGCTCCATGGCGCAGTGCCGCTGTTGTGCATGTGCAATCCAGTTGTGCCATGTGCAACTGCTTTGAATATCCTAGCCCCAGTATCTATTGAAATAAATACACTATGCATTGAAAAATCTGATTACACTATATACTGAAACAAATACACTATATATTAAAAACACTTACCTTCTCTACTGAAACATTTTGCATATTCTATATACTGAAAGAAATATGTTACATAATGAAATACATACACAGTATATTTAAAAAATCCACATACACTATATACTGAAGCAAATACACTACATGGTGAAACAAATACACTATGTGTTGAAATACATACACTAGAGACATAAAAGTCCACATACACTATATACTGAAATAAATAAACTATATACTGAAATGGACTACATTGTGTAATTACCCCTCCCTTGCAATGGCCTGCTACTGCGCTCATTTTCTGTTGCATTCAGAGAGCTGCTGGCCTGATGAGAGGATGTCTAAAGCTGCACAGCAGAAGGCAAACAAAACAGGGTTATCTCTTATTCTACTTCTTTATGGGGTTTTCCATTTTGTTTTGCTTGCACACCTTTAATCAAATTTCAGAACACTTGGATGTGACAAGGAACTTTTAGAACTAATTTAAAATGTTGTAGCTTATTTATTTAAATAAGTGCTGCTGTCATTTACTGTTTAAACACATTTGTATGGGAAGCTAATACTTAGGATATTCGTAACATAAATATAGGGGTCTGCATGCATTTTTCCAAGTTAAATTTTTGATCAGAGTTGTATGTAATTAATTACTGTGTTAGTGGCACTGAGAGTTGAGGCACTGGATGCCACACCTCATGCCATGCTGGCAACCAGGGTTCAGGAGCGAGCTCGGGTCATCAGGGGTCGACAGGGGAGGGAGGAGATTGAGCATCCGAAGGACTGCTCTCTCCTACCGGGGAGGGCTCAAGGGGAAGCATCGCACAGGGGTGACCTCTGGTGGAGACCAGGGGGAATGCCAAGATTGTGTCGCTACGCATAGCAAGGGGGTGGTGCTGCTGCAGGCATCGGCAATAGTGCCATTGACACCATTGCATGACCAAGCACTGGAGGAAATGGAAGAAAAATGGAAATACCCTGGCCTTGGGGATAGGTGGTGACTACCATCAGTGACACCCCAACAGGCCGGACTACCTCCAGTCCTGGGCCGAGCACAGCCTGGCCAGAATTGTAGATAGAGCACCCTGGACAGAGAGGGTGACCCTTCCTCGGTGGGCTCAGAGCCGAGGGGATAGCCAGGCTGGTGCCAGGATGTAGGGGGAGTTTCAGGCAAGGAGGTAGAGTTGGGGGTAAGATGGATGCCCAAGAGAGTTCCCCAAGAGGCAGTAAAGAAAATAATGTATAAAACAAAACAAAAAAAAAATTTACAGTGTTAGTTCAGCAACTTATCTAAGCTGAATGCTTGGGAAGCACTGCAGGAACTGTGTTAGTGTAAGCCAAAAGCTTTGCTAGTCTATACTCTGTGGACTATGTTTTGATTTAGTTTTTGTTTAATAAAAGTTTCTTGGTTAAGAAACAAAAAAATATATTTTTTGCTGCAATCCCTCAGTGCCCAGTTCTCATCAGGAGCTTAACTGGCATGTGCATATCACTTGCATGTTTCTATGCTAAGTAACTTTACTGTGATACTTCACTGGAGGTATTCACAGTCTGTTTTGGGGTTTGAGCTTCTCAAACTGTGTTTTATTTTTTTTTCCATAGAGATTTTTATCTCCTTAGTCACCCTGTGACCCCCTTGCCCACTGACATCTCCAGCCCAATCACCCACCATCCCTAAGACTTACCTGCTCTGAGATCCCCCCTTACATCCCCCATGTTGGGGCAAAAAGGGGGAGGGCCATTGACAAGGAAACAATTCAGACAGGAGCAGAGCCTGGTTAGCGGTGCAGAATCTGTGGCAGGTTGTTGAATCATTCTGCCATTGGGGGTTTTCTACCTTTGGTTCCATCCCCTGGGAGCCAAGCAAGGATTGATGCAACTGCATATAAAGGCTCATGCTTGCTTTGTGCCTGCTTGAGCCCTCCCCTTATGTCACTTCACTGCCCTGCCAGCCCTCCTCAGCTAGCTGGATGTTTAAGAGTGGGGTGATGCTCAATCGTATCTCCCCCCAGCTAACACCTGTGCAACCCAAATATACCCCCAAAACTGGGCCACTGGCATGGGAGGCAGAACAGTTACCACAAAGTTGCTACACCAGCCCACCAGACTATATTTTTAAAAATAAATAAAGACAGCATTCAGATGAAAGAAGAAGAAACCTGCATTTTAACTAGTTTGTTATAAACGTTTTAAATCACATCACAATGTTTTAAAATCAGATAAAGATTTTTGCAAGCAAAATAAGATAAAACAATGCATAAAGAGATACATAAGATAACCCTTTTAGCATTTTATGTTTATTTTCTGCATCTTAAAGAGACATTGGCCAGGATGTTTAGTCAATATGGGCCCCATTTTCAGAAGGTTAGTGCAGTGCTAAACATTACGCTATATGGGAACAGCATGGTTGGATGGGTGTCATATTCAGCAGCCCCTGACGCTAACCTGATCATGTGCATGTGCATATGTACTACTACGGCCATGCAAATGAGTAATCCTCTCCTCCATACAGAGCACAGTGCTATATGTTTATTTATTTGCTTTTGTTAACTGGGTAAGCACACTAGATAGCCAAGTGCCTATTTTCAGGTGTGATATAAAAGGTTTCCTTCTTAGTAACCATCAGCACCTCTCCCTACATTTTATACTCAGCCTCTAGGTTTCTATGCCCTAGATGCTTGATTTTGCACTTTCTGGCTTTGAGTCTGAGCTGCCAAATTCCGTACCACTCTTCGAGTTTTCTAAGCTCCCTACTCATTCTCTCCATCCACACCTATCAATGCTATTACCGATTGTGGTGTCATCTGCAAAAAGGCATAGCTCCCCTTCCAGTTCTTCTGTTATGCCACTTATAAAGACACTGAAGAGGACTTGTGCCATTACTGAGCCCTCCGACACCCTACTGGTCACTCTCTCCTCACTGAAGTGAGTGCCATTTACCACAACCCTCTGTGGCTCTGTGCTATCTCAGGTGCGGCACTTAGGAGTGCACAGCACTCTGGCGGCTGACTTGAAATTGGGGTCTATTATATTACTGGTAACAGGATTAGCACTGCCGTGATAAGCATGGCTGGCACTATTTTAAAAGCCTTTCTTCTGTGCAGTGCTAACCTGTTAACATGGCATTATGTTTTATTTTTTTTGTACAGAATTACTAATTGCAGCCAGGTGCCCATACAACAGGGGGTTACTCTAATGCATATAAGGTGTACAGGTATATTAAATGCTTTCTGGAAGTGCTAACACACTACCTGGTTATTGCTAGCTATTGATTCTGGGAATTGTGTTTTAACTGCATACATGCAGCCTGCCAGCAACCTCCCCCACACGCACACACACACTGTCAGTCCTGGACACAATAAAAAAAATTATCCCTTGGTAGTCTGGTAGTCCCCCACTCACCTAATCTGGGTAGAGCTAGAACATTTATCCCTTGTTCCTGCTGCTGTTATATTACACATATTTCTCAGCCTGTCTAATGCTGGGGAAAACAAGTTTCAGTGTTAGTGACTGGCTGGAAAATAACTAAAAATGCAAACATTTTTGTTGGGCCATCAGAGGGAAGCATACCTCTCAACCTTTCTTCACTGAAATACGTGATAAGATGTGTGACAGATGAACAAAATGTGTGATGTATCTCCAAACTTGGCACTGCAAGCTCAGAACACTATGGCTAGCAGTGCACTAATGTTCTTAATGTTTGCTGATAACTGAACATAATAGAGTATTATGACTTTCTGCTTTAAAGTCTCAGTGGGAAATGTGGAATATCACCTTCCCCATGTGGGACAAAGAATTTCTGAGGGGAAAATGAGTGACGTACCTCGTAATGTGTGACAGTTGAGAGATATGGAAGGAAGAGGCTGCTAAAGAGTAGAATTTCAGTGAAGACTGTTGGGGGAAAAATACCAGGGACAATATGGGTGCCTTTATTAACAACCAGTGAGGTGTCGTGGAACCCTTGTACATGTTAATTTTGGTTGAGGACAGTGGCTCCTGTTAATGAGGAGCTGCCAGAAATCTCCCAAGGGGAAAGAACTTTGGTTTCTGAGTTCAGCTCAGTGGGAGCCTCTCCACAGGGATGGGATCTCCAGCCCCTAGGGAGAAGGTGGGGCTGCAGGACTGTGAGGGGTGCTGCCTGGGGGCTGCCAGCAGTCTGTCCCCCAGAGCTGGTTGTGCCTTTCCTCATCTAGAGAGGAATGCGAGGATTTTGTGGGCAGCTCTGTGGAGAGGGAAAACTGCAGTATTCTGTTGCTATGCAGAATAATTGCAGTACCGTGGTGAAAGTGTTCAGAGTAAAGGTGAAATGGATTGAGAAAAAGGATTAAGGAAATGGACGGATTTGTGTCAAGAGGATGGGGAGAAAGTCTCTTCAGTTTCATCTGTGCCACATTGGTGGGACACGGATGAGCAATGATTTTTGTTGACAGAAGTAAGAAAAAAGTTTAAAAGCTTCTGTCTGAACCTAGCAAAGACAAGGCATCTACAGGAAAAGGGGAAAAACAAGGTTAAAGGACTGGTTTGGGGCAGATAAAACTGGATTGTAGAAAATGGACATGAAAACTGGATTGGAACCCAGGTTTTAAGAAGCTGAAGAGAGAACCTCTTCTGTCTGAAGTCGACTAGCTCCTGCACAGTGCGAAAAGGGACTTTCTTGATGTATTTTTGAAAAGAGTTACTGAACTTGTGTATCATCCAGAGCACAAGAGTGGCTGCTCTATTGGAGTTGAAAGACTGTGTATGTATGAACAGCACAGCTGTAATTTTTCACATCCTGCCTTAAATGTGTTTTAGCAGATCTACTGCACAATGGTGCGGTCGCTGTGGGAAATCAATGTTTGGGGCAGATTAAGAAAATCATAGTGACAGTGTTCATGAGCAAAGGTCACAAAATATCTATGGTGCAAATCTGGTGAAATAGTTTCACTAAATGACTTTGTTGCGAGTGTTGTGCAGTTTCTGTGTACGCGCGGAAGTTCGAGCATTTTTAATACTTTCACTCCAGATTTCAACGCTGCCATCTCTTCACAAAAGCTGTCATTATTCACATACTGACCAATCTGTGTTTTCACACATCTGACGCAGTATGGCACGGTTGCTTTTGGAAATCAAAGTTCAGGACACATTAACAAAATCACAGTGCTACTGTTCATGAGCAGAGATCCCAAATGCTTTCATGAGGTGGTGGCCACAAAAAGGCCATGTTGAAAATTTGTAGTGCAAATACCAACAAACACCCAGGGCATTAGGGTTTCTAACCATAATGTCCCACCCTGTATAGACTGACAGGCATCGAGGTGTGTCTTTGGATTGCTGGCTGTAATGGTTACGCCATTCCACCCCTCCCCCACCCTGAAGCCAGTGCCAGGCATCGAGGTGCGCCTTGGACTTTTTGGCCAGATACTTCACCCCATTCTCCTATACTGCACTCATTTCAATGCATGTCCTTATGAAATGGGGTGACTGTGAACCCAAACACCCCAAGGCACACCTCAACACTTGTTGGTGTCTACAGGATAGGGGAAGGTGAAATGTCATGAGCGTTATGGGCAATGACCCAAAGGCATACCCCAATGCCTGTCCATCTCTGCAGGGTGGAGGTGGGGTTGGTGTGACTTCAGTACTTCACTGCCATTCCACTTCTGCATCTGTCTAACTCCTGCATGTCCAATGCTAATATCAGCAAGCAAACATTCGGCATTGACAAATGCTTGTTCCTCCTGCTGTTGCTCACTTCATTTGTGCGGATGCTGGTTGTCTTCCCTGTGCCTTTACTTATTTTTCTCCACTGTTCCTCCACCCCTGTCCAAAAATCCTGCCCTGCTAGGCTACTTCTGAAGTAGTCACCCATTTCTTTAAAATCCAAACTACTAAAGTCCAGGACCCTCATCTTTTTGTGGCTTGCCTCTGCACCTATCTTAATGTTGAACCACACTGTACAGTCATTACTGGTTCCCACTGGATAGACCTCTGTGGTATGACTAGGCACTATCACAGCCTCCAGTAGGACAGGGATTCAGAGGAGCAAAGGGAGACATCATGTCCCAAATAGGATAACACCTTTACCCCATGGGTCATTTTCAACACTCAGCATGCTAAGTCCATAGGGCAGAAAAGGTGCTAATGGGACATTTACCAGCCCATATGGGCTGACTAACATCTCTGCACAATGCCTCCATGCAAGACTGCATGGAGGAATTATACAGAGCAGTGGTAGCCCCCACCTCCTAATCCTGATATTATAATAAATTATACAATGGCAAGAAAAAATCCTGGACTCTGATTGGTCAGTCTTGGGCTGGACCAGTGATGTTATCCCAGCACAACATCATGGATCTAGTCTCAGCCTCACTGTGAACCTGCAGATGACCATTTGCTTGATTGTTTCATCTTTTAAAAAACAAATATTTTTCCACACAGAAACACCTTTAAAATGATTTTTTTTATTCTGTATAACAACAAGCCATTGTATAATAGCAATAATGCCCTCCAGGATGTGTGTCATTTGGGATAACGTCATGCCTCAGTTATTGGATGCACTCAGCCTGCGGCCTCGTGCCCAACCACCTGAAGCGTAACGTTATCCCAGCACGACACACACCCTGTCAGGCAGTATTGCTTAAATGATCACTGGCATCTAGTAGTTTCCCCCAGTCACATTCAGATGACCCCGATTAGTAAAATGATCCTTGACATCTAGCATTTCCCCACCCCCAATCACCATTTGGATGCTCCTGATTAGTATATTAAAAAGATCCCTGACATCTAGTTCACCCTCATTGCAAGTCTGAGCCCCCTCTCAATTCCTCCCATTAAGGTCCTTCCACCCCTCTCCCCATGGTGGCCCATAAATTACCCCAGCTGCCAGTCCCTCTCACTGTGACAATGACAGGGCCAACCCCTCTGCTCACGACCACATCTGGCCACTTTCTGAGTGAGAGGGAGTGAGCACACAACTAATGTACTATAGAAACATATGTTCTACAGTAGGTAAGCGCTCACTCCCTTTCACTCAGACAGTGTCCAGCAAAGGTAATGAGCTGAGAGGCTGTACCGATCACAGTCACAGTGAGGTGGCTGCACTCCTTGGTAAATGGGGCCAATGGAGAAGGAGCAGAGGAACCTGGTTGGATGGCTTTGGGAGGGGGCTCAGACTTGTGACTGGGGGGTGGGGCTACTAGATGTCTGGGATTATGAAAAAATAGAAACACAGAAACATAGATGATGATGGCAGAAAAAAAATGGTACAATCAGTCTGTCCCTAGTTCCCTATTAAACCTTGGGACCTACTGTCCATACAGGGTACAAATCTTCACTACCTACGTTCCTGTTCCCCTCCCTACTACTTTTGACATTTTTTTCACAGAGAGAGTGGTAGACACATGGAACTGCCTTCCTGAGGAGGTTGTAGGGTCTAAAACAATGGGGGAATTCAAACATGTATGATACAGACATAAGACAATTATAGTGGGGGCTAGGAGGAAGTAGGCTGTTGGTTAACTAGAATCTGCAGCTTATACAATAGGTAGAGAAAATGGCAGACTGGGTGGGCCAAGCAGTCCTTATCTGCCATCAGTCTATGTTTCTGTATTTCTACTATCAGCCTGAGTAACCATTATACCCTTCACTTTGTCATAGTCATGCTTGAAACCATTTATGGTTTTGGTGCCTGCAACCTGCCATCTCAATTGGCAGACTATTCCACATTTCCACCACCATTTCTGGAAAATAACACTTTCCAATATCCCTCTTGAACCTCCCTCCCATCAGTTTCTACTTGTGCCCCTGTGTCCTTGAACTGTTACTCATGCTAAGTAGTTCTCCGTTCACCTTGTTTATTCCTTACAGGAACTTGAAGGTCTCTATCATATCACTCCTCTCTTGTCTGACCTCCAATGAAGACACGTTCAATGCCTTGAGCAGATCCTTATAAGCTCTGTCCTGTCAGGTCTGAATCATCCTGATCATCCTTTGTTACACAGTCTTCAGCCTGTCCTTATCTTTCCTGAGGTGAGGTCTTCAGAACAGGGCACAGTTCACCAGGTGCAGCCTCACCAATGATCTATAAAGAGGCAGTAAACCTCTTTTCTTCTACTATCAGAACCCCTTCAGGTACATCCTAGCATCCTATTGCCTTACAAAAGGCCTCACTGTACTAGCTTGATTGTTTAAGGTAGTCAATAATGATTACTTCTAGGTCCCTTTCCTCAGCTGTAGTGCTCAGCTCTGCCCCTCCTATCCAGTACTCTGTCCTGGGGTTCTTGTTCCCTAAGTGAATCACCTTGCACTTTTTGGCATTGAATTTCAATTGACAAACCTTAGGCCACCTCTGTACTCTTTGCACGTCACACTGCATTTTCCTACTTCTCCCATCACTATCTACTCTCCCATGAGCTTGGTGTCATCTTCAAAGAGACACAGACCCCGATTCATTCTGAAACTTTGTTGATGAGTATACTGAAGAGGACAAGACTCAGAATAGACTCCTGTGGTATTCCACTCATGACCTCCCTCTCTTCTGATTTGACACCATAATCATGACCCTATGCTTCCCCTCTTTCAACTAAAGCCCCCTCACCCCCACCAAAACACTGCTTATATTTTCCTTCAAATCCCTGAACCTTACCCCCTTGCACTGTGACCTAAGCTGCTCTGATTGGTCCCCTATCTCATTGGCTTCTTCCATTAACTCCACACTAATGTATTTAAAAAGCAAAATTCCTCAAAATATGGGACGGCCATGCTTCCCCTCAGCGCAGGATACAAGAAAAGGTATCTCACCTCCCCTAGATCATGGCTGAACTCATAGCTTGCTTGCAAGGGCATAATTTGGTCTGCTCAGAAAATAAAAATAACTCATCCCCCATTGCCTCCAGAGGTATCATCACCTCTACAACATCTAATGAAGCGGGGAACAAATTTCCATCTTCTGGGAATAATGTAACTAGAAAGAAAAATTATCTGAAATGCTGATTTTTTAATTTTTTTTAGTCTGTACCATTGTTTTAAAACGTGGGCAGTGAAAGGTGTAAAATCTTTTAAACGAGGAATAATTGCAAATAAATCTGATCAAAACTTAACTTAGAAAAAGGCATGCAGGTCCCTATGTTTATATGAGATGAGTGATATGTAAGGAATATCCTAAGTATTAGCTTTCCATACAAGAGTGTTTTAACAGTAAATGAGGACAGCACTTATTTAAATAAACTACAGCATTTTAAATTGGTTCTAAAAGTTTCTTGTCATATCACAATGTTCTGAAATTTTATTAAAGGTGTGCAAGCAACACAAGATGGAAAACCCCATAAAGAAGTAGAATAAGAGAGAGCCCAGTTTTGTTTGCCTTCAGCTCTACAGCTTTATACATCCTCTCATCAGGCCAGCAGCTCCCTGAATGTAACAGGAAATGAGTGCAGGGACAGGCCATTCCAGGGGGAGGGGCCCCGTGGAGGGGTAATTGCAGATTGTAGTCTGTTTCAGTATAGAGTTGATTTGTTTCAGTATATAGTGTATGTGGATTTTTCAGTCTATAGTGTATGTATTTCAATACATAGTATGCGTGTTTCACCATGTAGTATATTTGTTTCAGTATTTATGCAATGGGGTGGAGATAAACAGAGTGTGATAAATCCATTTATATGAGTAACTGTGTACATAAATTTCATTTATGTATACAGTGCTTATGTCCTCAGCTGTTTATCCACACAGTGCTTATGTCATCAGCCATTTATCTATACAGTGCTTATGTCATTTAGAATGTTCAGCCTCAGTACCAATATTAACCATATTCAAATGTGAATAACTTAAAATGAAAATTGATAGCATGGAACTGTGAACGTGAAAGCTGTTTAGCACAGAAATATCTACAAAATGAGTGATGTTTTAT
This sequence comes from Neoceratodus forsteri, assembly GCA_016271365.2. NCBI lineage: Eukaryota > Metazoa > Chordata > Ceratodontiformes > Ceratodontidae > Neoceratodus > Neoceratodus forsteri. The sequence goes on from JADMNL010000026.1 coordinate 333,795,684, forward strand.
TTATTGATACGTTTTAGATTTTTTGATAATTAGCAAAAACACAGCAGAAAATTCATATTTGTTTTTCATTTTGTCCGCAAACAAATGTAAATAACTTTAAAAAGAAAAATGATAGCATGGTACTGTGAGCACAAAGTTTATTCAGCACAGAAATATTTACAAAATTAGTGATGTTTCATTTATAGATACTTTTTAGTTTTTTCAGAATTAGCGAAAAACATCAGAAAATTTCATTTTTGTGCACTTTGTCATCAAACAAATGCACATAACTTAAACACAAAATTACAGTACGGTACTTTGAGCACAAAAGTTGTTCAGCATAACAAATATCTAGAAAATGAGAGGTGTTTCATTTCTAGATTCCTTTAAGATTTTCTATAATCAGCAAAGCATGGCAGAAAATTCAACTTTTATTCACTTTTTTGACTAAAAAAATGCCCCCTACAAAAGGAAAAACAAAAGAACTGCATAAATGGAATATGCAATGGAAAACTCATGTAATAAATGATTTATCTGCACTCTAGCAGTTTGATCTCAGACACCTCACTCGTGGCTTATGTCTCTCATGAGGTTACCTGAGGTCAAACTGCTCTTGTGCAGATAAATCATTTATTACACTTGCTTCCATTACATATCCCTTATATAGTGTATGTGGATTTTTTAAATATACTGTGTATGTATTTCAATATGTAATATATTTATTTCAAAATATAGAGTACGCAAACATTTTCAATAGATAGGGTAAGTGTTTCATTATATAGTGTATTTGTTTCAGTATATAGTGTATGCAGATTTTTCAATGCATAGTGTATTTATTTCAATAGCTAGTGTATGTATTTCAATATAAAGTATAGCTGTTTTAATATAAAGGCCTGGATATTCAAAGGGGTTGTGCATGGCGCAACAAGCACAACCCCGCACTACACCCCAGTGGGATATTCAAAAGGCTGCCAGGTGCAACATAAATCCTGATATGCCAGAGCTTGCTCATGCATATTTGGCACATCCTGATATTCAGCCTGGGATGTGCGGCGCATATGCTGGCACAACCCTGCATTGCGCGGCATGGGGAGTTCAAAGTTGAGCCCGTGAAAAGGAGAAACTAATCCTGGTTACCCACAGGTGGGCTTCTGTATTGCAAGGCACAACACAGCAGCCACCAGCCATGGGTGGCCACCTGCACACTCAGAACACCATCCACTAGCACCCATATCATCCCTGGTGGTCTAGTGGTACCCCTTCCCTCCCATTGCCATGAACACCATGAAATTGCAATTACTACATTCCCTGGTAGTCTAGAGGTACCCCCCCAGCCCCGATTGCCAGTAAAATGCCGCAAATACATTCCCTGGTGATCCAGAGGCACCCCCACTCCTCCCACCCACACAGGACCCTTGCCCACCCTGCTTACCCCCCCATCATTGGCAGGTAGCTGCAACCCACCTGAATATCACCTGGCCACCCACCGAATGACAGCTTACAGTATGGGCTGTAAGCCTATTGGTCCACACCGTGAACCAATGGACTTGCAGGGCATACTGTACTAGACAGTCACAAATATGTGAATGAAGTCATTCTCAGTGTTCTTGACAGATTACAAAAATCACAGCAGTGCTGTTCATGAGCAGAGGTCCTAAAATACCTATTTTGAAAATTTGGTGACAAAAAGTCCATAAAATGACTGTTACAAATGTGCCTTGCACAGTTTCCACGTGCACTCGTAACTTCGACAATTTGTAATATTTTCACTCAGCATTTTCAACATTGTCAATTTTGTACACAACCTTATGAACAGTACAGCTGTCATTTTTCACATCCTGCCTGAAATGTGTTTTCGCACAAGTGGCACACTATGGCGCAGTCGCTGTGGGAAATCAACGATCAGGACAGATGAAGAAAATCATAGTGACAGCATTCATGAGCAGAGGTCCCAAAATGCCTATGTTGAAAATTTCATGAAATAATTCTGCTAAATTACTGTGTTACAAGTGTGCATTGCGCAGTTTCTACATATCCTTGTAAATTTGAGCATTTTTTAATATTTTCACTAAAGATTTTCAACACTGCCATCTCATCACACCTACCTATGAATGGTACAGCTGTCATTTTTCACATCCTGCCCAAATGGTGTTTTCCCACATCTGGTGTAGAATGGCACGGTCGCTGTGAGAAATCAATGTTTGGGACAGATTAACAAAATCACAGTGCCGCTATTCATGAGCAGAGGTCCCAAACACTTTCATAAGGTGGGGATCACAAAAATGCCATATTGCAAATTTGTAGTGCAAATTCCAACAAACGGCCAGGGCATTAGGGTTTCTAACCATAACGTCCCACCCTGTACAGATGGACAGGCATCAGGAGTGTGTCTTTGCATTGTTGCCTATCACGTTCATGCCATACTATCCCCCCACCCTCAAGCCACTGACAGGCATCTAGGGGTGCCTTGGTCTCTTTGGCCCCACAGTTCACCCCATTCTCCTATCCCGCACCCATTTCACCATATGTTCTTATGAAATAGGGTGACTGTAAAGCTGAACACCCCAAGGCACACCACAGTACTTGTCAGTGTCTGCAGGATAGGGTGAGGTAAAATACCATGAGCATAATGGCTGATTGGTTTGAGCTTAAGGCCCGGGGACCCCAAGGCAAAATACGATATTTGTTGCACTGCAGGGTAGGGTGAGCTGAAATGCCATGAACATTATGGCCGATGCACAAAGGCGCACCTCAGTGCCTGTTGGTCTCTGTAGGGTGATATGGGGTTTGACATCACTTTCATACTTTACTGCTATTACTATTATGCATCTGTTTAACTCCTGTGCTACCGATGCCAACGTCAGCAAGACACCACTCGGCATTGACAAATGCTTATTCATAGATACCTTCGCAAGTCTCTTCTGAACAGCAGTCTATAGGCCAGGCCCAAAACAAACAAAGGTTTTTTTTTCTTCCTCTAGCCAAGGCACTGCAACTTGTATCCTTGTCACCAATGTAAAATAGTCACTTATGAAGACTGTTCTAACATACAGCTTTTATTTTGCAGCATTCAGAAATACATGCACACAGACTTCCAGTTCCGCCCCCATGAGTGATGGCCACCTAGATCTGAGTCTAGCTAGCTCCCAATCTGATACCCTCCATCCAATGCTTAATTGCAGGGCAAAGGTAAAAATTTAACTGTTTAAAGATAGCAGAGGGTATCACTATTCTATACCAGTGTTGGAAGGTGCAGCTTTTATAAATGGAAAGTGATGCTAAGCGGCAAGATTCGGAGGCCTCAGGGCCCAAAACAATGCTGGAGACTAAGGCATCAGGCCTACGCAGGCCCGCACTGAAGAATATATATAATTCAGTCAAACCAAAAAATCAAAAAGCGAAGCTTGATCTAATATAGCAGGAGTTACTCTTCTTTCACACAGAAGTTAAACAACTATATGGGGAACTTTAGAAAGATGTAATGCAACTAGAGCAATGGGCAGACAACACTGAGAGGCAGCTGATGGCCATGGAGAATAGGGTGGATGATTTACAGACCCAAACACAATTCCTGCAACAACAACAAGAAACCCTGGAAGCTAGACAGGAAGATGCTGAGAACAGAGCCCGCAGGAAAAACATACATATATATATATATATACTGCATACCTGAGGGCTCTGAAAGTTCAAACATAAAGGACCTTGTTGAAACTTTGTTTCACACTGCCTTGGAGCTCCCAGACAAATTACAGCTGAACTTAGAAGGGGTACACAGGGCACTAACCCCGAAACCCATGGAACCCGGAGCTCCTCCCAGATTGATTATTGCATGCTTCAACAGCTACTCCACTAAAGAACATATCTTACTCCTAGCTTGGAGGAAACAGAAGGTTTTCTATGGTCAGAAACGTTTCTATCTGGACCATGATTATGCACTGAAGACCATGAGGCTCCATCGGGCCTCCCTGCCTTTGCTCCCAGTGATTAAAGTAGTGGGCCACAAATTCTCAATATCATGTGCCTCCAAGCTAATAGTCCATCTCCCTGGTGGAAAAAAATAATTTTCAACGGCACAAGAAGCCAGGTTGGATCTTGCCAAAATGGGCATGAGCTTTTCTGAGCAGGCAGCCCTGTCAGCAGACCCAGCTTCCAGACCTCCGAGATGGCAGACAAACCAGAGAAACCCTGCTGAAGAGAAACGCAATAATAGGGATTCTAAGAGAGCTCTGACTGCATTTCACAGAATGGACCCGAATTCTGAGAAGACCTGAGAAAGATTCTAATTTTCCTGGCTGAAATCTGAAATTTTGAAGGTCAGTGGAGTGGGTATGGGGTGAGGGAAAACCCATGGGCCATTCCCTATGCTTCCCTGACTCTAGGCCTCTTATAATATGTTTATTTTTATTATACTAATGGTACAACTTAGAGGGCCACTTGCAGAGTTGGTATGGGAGAAGGGTCCCAGCCCCCCCCCCACCACTACCATTGGTCTACTGATGCAGGACTACTACATTACCTGAGGGGAAATTTCACCCACAAAGAAAGAGCTTGAGGGGAAAAACTAGTATTATATCATGCAATTTGGCTTTGTCTGAAATAAGGGAGTGGGACTAAATGTTTATACTGATTGTTTTGATTCCAGCATTGGATTAATATTATCTTATACTGAATGGGAGCAGAGACTTAAGTCGGGCAGACACTGCTGTTTTGTTTTAACATTGTGGCATTTGTTTACACCAAATAAAGGTTTTTTTTGTCCTAATTTACATTTTTGTTGGAGCAAGAATAAGCTACCAGGAGGCCCTAGGCAAGGAAGTCCTAGACATTTCCTATTTTCCTGCTGGAACCGGCAATTTGCCGGAAGACCACAAGGGGAAAAACGGGGAGGGAAGGTTTTACCTCCCCAGCCTTGGAAGTTCTTCTGTATTTTATAAATAGTGTAACTGAAGTGCAAGTTATGCCATTCTTAAAGTTTAATCAGGAAATAGATAAATTACTGTTTACCTGGGCACGGTTGCTAGGGGTGTTAACAAGTTTGTCACAATGGTTGAGTTAAATAGAGGTACAATGCTGAGACAAAAAAGTTTGTTAGACAATGGAGAGTTGATAATAGGAGAAAGGATAATGGGAGATATTTCTGTGCAGCAGATGAGAGTTTGACATTGGAATACAGGGCAGTTCAGCCGATTCAAGGTATTAGAGACTGTTAATAGGGAATGCTTAATGGGGGCAAGGATAATTTTTGGGGATTTATAATGATGGCTGCCTCACCATTTACAGTGTTTTCACTGAGTATAAATGGAATCAATAGTCCAGTTAAATAGACCAGAATGCTGCAACATATAAAACGACAGGGTCCTGAATGTATTTTTGTACAGGAGGCCCATCTGTCCTTGGCAGAACATTTAAAGTTGGCAGCAAGGGGAAGATATAGAGTATATGCAGCTTAAAGTAAAACTGGGAAGGGCAGAGGAGTAGCAATATTGGTTCCAGCTACTCTCACTCTAGAGGTGGGAGTAGAATATGCAGACCCTTCTGGCCGCTATGTGCTTATTCAGGGAAAATTATGTGGCAGGAAATCACCCTGTCTAATGTGTACCTGCCTCCCGCTTCTCCCCCAGCTCTATACAGAAAGGGATGTTGATTATGGAAGGGGATTTTAATATCACCATAAACCCCAAAACAGACACTTCAAATCCACAAAGACATAGACTAATGCCCATGCAGAGTCTGCTGTGCTCTCCGATGGCTGCATTAGGGCTTCTGGATGTCTGGAGGCATTTTTAACCCAGATTGGGGGGGTACACTTATGACTCGCCGAGGCTTAAGACATCGTCCCGAATTGATTATTTGTATTTCTGTAGAACATTTGGATGACTTAAGGGATCTATCTCTAAACACTAGGTTGTTATCAGATCATACCCCATTATTGTTAAAACTGGACATAGGGGGCCTACGCAAACAGGGCTGATGGAGATGTAATTTGCTCCTTCTTAAGGATGTTCCCAGGTGTTGCAAATTCCCATTTTTCTGTCAGTACTGAAAATCTTTTCAGTGCTGTTTACTGGCACAAGTACATTCCTAAATTTATGAAAGTGTTATAAGAATAACGATTTATCCTATTATGTCACGTCCCTCTACAGATATGTACAGGAAGGCCACAAAGAAATGTGCTCCCACAATTGCAGCCAATGGCATCATGCCAGGCAATTTACATAAACGTCATTCTGTCTTTGGTTATTTTATTTAATTTATATTGTAATTCTTGTCATTCTGTATATACTTTTGAATTTTTTGACTTGATTTCTGGCAAGTTTTATTTTTTATTGAGTTTTGTTTATCATTTTTTGTCCAGCGCTGACCAGCACTGAAACTGCAACTATAACATGGTGACCCTTATATTTTTTTCTTTTGCTGCATTCACAACCACATTCTACTTCTATCAAAAAAGGTTTATGAAAGTGTTATGGATTTTGATGGTTTTATGCATAAGAACATGTAAATATTTCCCACATTTTTGGCACTTTTACTTTAAGAGGATGTCATCTTATTGTTAATTTACAATTTATTGGTGCATCTTTGGAAGAAAATTAAGTGAACAGCATGATAAATGATGTATCCTTGTTTCACTTTTTCTTTTACATCTATCTTGACACCCAAAACAATGATGCTATATGAAACAATTTGACCCCTTATGGATTTTCCCATGAAGAAGGATTACGTACCACTGTGTAACTCAGAAATAAGCAAGGTAACCCATGTTTTTTAATATTGATTTTAAATGTTTAGAGGACCACCATGTACTGGGCGAAGAATTATGACTTTGTCGTGGTGTTGCTGAAACACCAGGGAATGCCCTTAAGGACCAGGAATTTAGGGACTTAATGACACAGAAAATACCCCAAATTATCCAGGAAAATTTAATGCCAGAGACCCCCTGGGCCTGGGTTTGAAATACAGTAAAGGCGGTGGTTAGAGGGGAGATAATCACATTCAAGCTACTGGGTCCCACACCTCCCCCCAGCCTGAATGGTCTCGTTAGGGTGAAACCCAACCCACGGTGCCTGTGCTCATCAGGCCAAACTCTCCTCGTGGTTTCCAAGACTAGGACTAAAGCCGGGTCCAGGTCCTTTGCATACACTGCCCCTTCCACCTGGAACAACCTCCCCTTGGAGGCACGGGAGGCTGTGTCCGTCACCAGCTTCCGGGCAAAGCTCAAGGGACACCTGCTCGACAGGAGCACATGTCTTTGTTACAGGACCTGACCACGTACAGCCATCCTGGTAGCTCATCAGACCCGACCTTGCATAGCCATCCTGGTAGCATAACGGACCTCCCCCTAAAGATGGGGTGCACTTTTGTCCCTCTTATCCCCCTTTCAGTATGCCCACAAAGAAGCTAACCCCAGGTCTTTAGCTACTGCTTGCCTAACAGAGCACTCTCAACCTAATCACTAACTTGGGATGTAAACGGTCTCGTTATGTGTAACCTCTATGTCCTTACTGCCTGCATGTCTTACACTACCTGCCGCCTGTAAACCTATGTATTCTTACTGTTAAATACTTTACAATTCACATGACTGTACTGATCTGTTACCTGTAAGTTGTTGTCTCACCCGGGTCACCCCTGAAAAAGGGACCTCCGGGGCCCAGTGGGCCTACCCGGTCATCAAAATTCAATAAATAAATAATCGCCTATGTCTCATGCAGGCAAAAGCAGAGGGAGAGCAGGTATAAACAGCTGCAATCTGGTTTGAGACTTTTGCAGCAGGATACAGCACAGAGAGTGGAGGATGAGGAGAAAGAAATACTGCAAATTAAAAGGGAGCTGCAAGCCATCATTGATTATCAGGTACAGGCTAAACTTCAACAATTAAAACAATGTTACTAAAAGGGCGGACCCAGAGGGGCTAAGAATTTGGCTAAAAGATTGCAAGGCTATAGACAGGCTGCCACCAAAACTAAACTTTAAGACCCTAATTCTGGAGCCTTGAAAAGTAATACCTGAGAGATCCTCACCATATTCCAAAACTATTATAGAGATTTGTATGCTAATCCCTTCCCCCATCCGGACGTACGAATGTAGCATTTTCTCTCAACATTACAATTTCCCAAGATTACTCAAATTCAGCAGGAGGGATTGTTAACCCCGATTACAGAGAGGGAGATTAAGCTTGTAGTTTGACAGGCAAAAATGTTAAAGTCCCTAGGACCTGATGGTTTTCCTCAGGAACAGTATAAGAATCTTCTCCCTACCTTTCTTACCTTACTGAGAAATGCCTTTGGAGAGGTTCAGGATGGGGACTCCCCCCCCCCCGGCTCTTGTGCCTATGCGATTATTTCCACAATACCCAAGCCAGATAAGGATCCTCAGCACCTGAACTCATATAGCCCCATATCAATTCTTAATTGTGATTATAAATTATTTATGTCCATCTGGGCAAGGCGGATGGAACATATACTGCCACGCATAATTCACCCAGATCAAGCGGCTTTTTAAAGAATAGGCAACTTCTGATAATACATGCAGAATTAGTCATCTATTGGACCATATTTCTAGACACTCCCTTTCAATAGTTATTGTTAGTTTAGACGCCTACAAGGCATTCGACGGGGTGCTCTGGAGATTTTTATAGTGAGTTTGGGATTGTTTTGGCTTCCCGGAGGAGTTTATTAAATGGAATGGCCACATCTGTGTTAACCCGCAGAGTGAATGGGAAATTATCTCCATCTATAAGGCTTGAGAGAGGTACTAGACAGGGTTGCCCACTTTCACCCTTGCTATTTGCTCTTTACATAGAGCCTTTGGCCATGGTGATTCGGGCTTCTAGGGAGGGCAAGGGAATCGAGTTGGATGGAGAATGGTATAAGGCATCATTATATGCAGACGATGTGTTACTTACACTAAATGAGCCAGATACATCTTTAATCAAGGTGTGACAGATACTAGAGGACTTTGTGGAGGTCTTAGGTTATGTAATCAATGCCACAAAGACTGAGGTATTGATCCTTAACTTTGATCCCTCGGCTTTTCTAAAAAGGCACTTGCCATTCAAATGGAAAAGCGCAAAATTAAAATACCTAGGGATTTTTTTGCCCCTAAAGATTTCAAATTTGGAATTAGTAAATTATGAACCTCTTATATTAAAATTGGAAGCAGATATACACAGGTGGTCACAGATGTGGCTTTCCTTTTATTCTAGAATTGAAACAATCCAATCCAATATGTTACTAAGGTTATTATATTTATTCCAAACTATCCCCACTCTCCTTTTACAGTCTTACTTCACTTCCTGGAATAAGACTTTATCTAGATTTGTGTGGGAAGCATGCAGACCACGAATCAGATGGTCCCTTTTAGAATTATCAAAAGATAAAGGTGGTCTGAATCTTCCAGATTTGAGACAATATGCTACTGCAGTGGGAATAACTTAGATTCTGGCATGGTTAAATCTGAGCTGTCAGGCACCTTGGAAGCAGATTGAGTGTAACCTTAATGATTTGCATGACCCACGGGGGTAATATTTGCCCCTCTCTCATCCTTACCAAAATTGGCAGACTATTATTTGGGAATGTAGCAGACTCTGGGAATGTGGTACAAAGTCAGGACTTTACCGGCCTTAGAACCGATTATTCTACTATATGAGGCTGCTATCAGCCCAGTCAGAGTTTTTACCAGCACGGTTTGATTTAACTTTTCAACAGTGGCATAGAAAGGGGCTTTCATTTAGCAGTTTTTAGACAAACAAGGAGTGGTTTCTTTTAATCAACTTCAACAGGAGTTTGGTCTCACCAATAGAGAGCTCTATCAATATTTACAAGTTCAGAAATTTTTTATCCACAAGGGCCCAATAAGGAGCTGTTTACCAAATCCTTTACCTCTTCTGTTGAACTTGATAATGACCTCTATCTGAGGGACCATATGGCAACACTTGATAGAATTATTACATAGAGGCCTTTGGGAGTTTGCAAATGACTCCTCAGAGTCAATTTAGAAGCCTGGAACAAAGGACTACCTAATAGAGTATCATATGGTCAGTGGTTAAAATATATCCGGCCCTAGTTGGGGGTTTATTTGGCCCTCATTGGAGGGAATTTGCATGGAAATCCTGCAATAGATACTTTAATACTCCAGCTAAACTAGCAAGGGTTTTCACTATGGTGGGAGGAGAATGTTGGAGACAATGCGGGAAGGTGATGGAGGATCATGTACATAGATTCTGAGGATGCAAAACACTCTGTTTATTTTGGCAAGAGGTAACGCAGGCCTTATTAGAGATAATTGGTCCAGAACTAAAAATTACACCAGAATTGTCCCTGTTATGAGTCCCCGCTGAGAGTTATAAAGTACAGAGAGAGTCACTTTTATTTACTTTTCTCTTGATAGTTAAGAAAGTGATTACAAGGTTATGGAAACAATTCAGACCCCCAGTGGTAGAAGACTGGCATAACATAATGTTGGAACATTACTTGATGGAATGTATGATAGCAGGGGTCATGGGTCAAGCAGCACAGTTTAAAATCAGGCGGAGGGCCCGGGTGTTCTATAATTCAGCTAGAATCCAACATTTGTCCTGCGATGATGCCTTTAACTTTTTTAGTTGAGGGAATGGGGGAGAGGTAGGATGGGTGGATAACCAAAGAGGGGGAAACGCATTTGGTAAAGTGGTTAGTATCTATGATTATATTAGAAATGGTCTGGGCTAATTATTGCTTGAATCATCTATTCATGGAATAGCTAGTGAGGCAAATGTTAGAATTTATATGTCAAATATATACTGGAACATATGTATCAGGAAGATGTTACTGCTCTTTCACTGTCTATAATGTATATGCAAATAATTGCACCTCAAAAATGAAGCATATAAAAAAAAAAAGAAATGCATGCACACAGGTTGAACTCACATACAGAACTAACTTCCTTCCTTTTGCCCTTTACCTTCCTCTAGTGCCATAACCTTTAAATTAGAGTCCATTTGCACTTAAATTAGCTCTGCTTCTTGCTTTGAACATTACAAACTGCTGCTCCAGTTTGAAGAGTACTGTCCACTATTTATCTGAAGCAAAAAACACCTTACTGCACCTCAGAAAAGCTGAATTAGAGAGGAGGAAGAATCCGAAATGAATGGAATCCCCCAGGATGCAAATTAATACAGGAAACAGGGTTCAAGAAATTAAGGGGATGAGAGTACGTGCATTAAAAAGGGGGGGTGGGGAAGGAAAGCAAAAAGGAAAAAAGGGGATAAAAAACAGAGTGATAAAAAAACCTGGAAAGCCATGTATGCAAAACGTAGAAGTCTAAGAAATAAGATTCCAGACCTAGAGGCCAATCTGGATATTGTGGCCATTACTGCGCCCTTATGCACTGAAAACCATGACTGGGGCATGGCCGTAGCAGGCCATACTCATGTTTAGGAGGGAAAGTGTGGGAAGGAAAGAAGGGGATGTGGTACTTCATGTGAGGGAGGACATTAAAGCAACAGAGATACAGGAATAAACTGGGCAGAGGTACTGTGGGTTATCCTAGTGATGGGGTAATGAGCCTCTGTTCACACTGGTATGATCTACAGACCTCTAGTATAGGAGGAGGAGTTGGATAAGGTAGTGATAGAAGCCATTGACAAAATGCAGGAAAGAGGGAGGTGCTGTTGATGGGGGACTTCAATCTGCTAGATGTAGATTGGAGCTTGCCAGCTGTGGCTTCAGCTGGAATGAGGGGAATTTTGGACTCCCTGCAGGGGGCATTACTCAGGCAACTATTTATTTATTTATTTATTTAGATTTTGTTAACTGGGTAAACTCACTGAGATAAAGGCCCCTTTTTCAGGATTAGTTATAGCCATAACAAACATACATTGGTAGGAGTATACGTTAGGGTCAGCATTCATTGGATAAGGCAGTAGAATACATTATGGAGTGTATTAGTGACACACACAAATTTACAGTAGCATTACATCATACATGTGACAAATACACAAATTTACAGTAGTGTTACATCATACATGTGACAAATACACAAATTTACATTAGCATTACATCATACATGTGACAAATACACAAATTTACAGTAGCGTTACATCATACATGTGACAAATACACAAATTTACAGTAGCGTTACATCATACATGTGGCAAATACACAAATTTACAGTAGCGTTACATCATATATGTGGCAAATTGACACAAAGATGCTTAGAAGGAGAGGTGGTAGAAGCAGTAAGCAGTTTAAATGGGATAATGTAGTCACATTAAAGGTAAGGAAGGTGGTAGCTAACAATTACAACGAGAGAGGCTAAGCTCAAGCAGGTACACTTTCAAGCCAGACTTGAATCCCTAAAGAGTGCGGCAGTTTGCCAGGTCCACAGGGAGAGTGCTCCATAAGTGTGGGGCAGCATATCGAAAGCAGCGCTTGCCATAATTAGTTCGGACTCGAGGGATGTCAAGAGGATGGCCTGAGGAGGATCTCAGTTCCTGGCCCTGAACTTTGGGGTTGAGCAGTCCACGCAGGTGAGGAGGAGGAGGGCCAGAAATGGTAAATTTAAAGGTCAAACACAGAGAGGAGTAGGCCAGTTTATGACATATAGTAGGCCAGTGGAGATCAGCTAGGACCTCACAGTGATGCCTTCTCGGAGGGGAGTAGGTAGCAAATCGAGCAACCCTATGATACAGTATAGTAAGTTTTCTTAGTTCACCCTCCCTAAGGAACTGCAACAAGGGAGCTCTGTAGAGAAGGGAGGGGAGTAGGGTGCAGTTTGCTATGGCATGTTGTGCCTCGGGAGAAAGAGAGTTTCCCAGCCTGTAGAGAAGTCCTAACTTCGGGTGGGTGGACTTAATAACAGAGTCAATGTGAGACTGGTAGGACATCTCCTGATCAAGCAGGATACCAAGGTACTTGATCTTGTCCATGACCTCCACTCTGTTCCCTTGGGCTGTGTGAAGCTGAAGCATGTCGTGTCTCTGTGTTCCAAAGTGTCTAGACCCAAACATGACTGCCTTCATTTTTTCTTCATTCAGCACAAGTGAGTTAGTGGAGAACCAGGCCTCAAGAGCAGCTAGACTGGTCTGAAGGTTGGCATTGATTACACTGGGAAGCAGATCACAGCAGTAGACAACAAGTGTCATCCGCATATAGGATGAGGTTATTCGGCCCGCAAACCCCCTCTATGTCATTGACAAAGAGGGCAAATAACAGTGGACCCAGGATAGAACCCTGGGGTACCCCGGGGATTACAGGTTTGGCACTAGGCTGGGTTCCCCTCCATAGTACTTTTTGAGTTTGGTTGAGCATGTAGCTCTTGAACCAAGAAGTAGATTTCATCCAGCCCTAATAGGTGAAGTTTGGAGAGGAGTAAATCATGGCTGACCAGGTCAAATGCCTTGGATAGGTCTATGAATAACGCCCCTGTCGGGGAACCCTGGTCCACTGCATCAAGGATGTCCGATGTGAGCCAGATTAGGGCAGTGTCAGTGCCATGGCCTCTCCTAAAGCTATGTGGAATGTCAGCTAGGAGTTGGTGCCTCTCAAGGTAGTCCTGTAGTTGGTTGTAGACCAATCTTTCCTGCACCTTCGCAAGAGGACAGAGACTAGAGATGGGCCTGTAGTTACCCACATTGTCCTAGGGCCTTTTTTGTGAATGGGGACGATGGTTGCAACCTTCCATTACTGGGGACTGTTCCTTCCAGGAGGGACCTGTTGATGAGTGTGGTAACAGGGCAGGAGATAGCTGGAGCAGCGGACCGCAGAAGTCTAGGTTCAAGCAGGTCATGTCCTGGAGAGGAGTTGGGGTTGATTTTTAGCAGAAGGGGAAGTACCTCAGAGGGCTTGACCAGTTTCAGGTGAAACTGGGGTCTGGAGTGATCCCAAGCAATATCTCTATTTCTGAGGACACCAGAGGGCATGGGGGGTTTGAGTCCACAGGGAATGGAGAAAGTGGCACTAAACACCTCAGTAACTAGAGGGGGATCATTGGTTAGGGTGTCAGCAACCAGGAGCGCTCCCTCTTGGGCACTAATGGCACCCTTTAGCAGCAGGTTTATTTGGCTCCAGAATCTCTTTGGGTCCCATGGGTGCCTAGACTGGAGATCCCGCAGGTATTCAGATTTAGCCATTTTGGAAGCTTTCTTACATCGATTCCTCAACTTTCTATACCTCTCCCAGTCAGGTTTTTGGCTGGAGGATTTGAAAAGTCCCCAGGCCCGGTCACGGAGCAGCATGATACATTTAAGGCTAGGGTTAAACCATTTATGGCATTTACCCTGCACTCTTAGTTTCTTACAGGGGGCATGTATACTAGCCACAGACATAACAGTGTTGGTAAAAAGTCAAGTGCCTCATCTAGGGGAGGGAGGGAGGGAGGTTAGGAGATCCCAGTTCATGGCACTTAGGACAGAGTAGAAAGCTTCTGGAAAGAATCTGCTGAAGTTTCTGGCATAAGTTACCTTGGCAGGCAGTTTAGGAAGCCTATTGGACCAGATACAGAAGACTGGTGAATGGTCACTCAAAGAGTCGGCCATGACTCCGGCAGACAATATGCGGTCCAGGCTTGATACTAGGGCCCAATCAAGTAATGAGTGACTACCAGTCCTAGCGTTGTGCCTTGTGGGCAGGTTGATGACTTGGGTCAGTTTGGTATTGAGAATGGGGTTCTTACTGTCAGAGGCCTCCAGTGTGGGCCAGTTTAGGTTAAAGTCCCCCAGGAGAATCATCTCCCTTGGGGAGTGTTCTGCCAGGGCATGAGGTAGAGATTTGAGGGAAGATGTAGCCGTTTGGGATGGGAGGTAGACACACCCTATGTACAAAGGTTTAGTGTCTCCAAGAAGCACTTTCAAGAGAATTATCTCATTCACAGAGTCACAGATGAGAGAGTGGCCCATCTGCATAACCTTAAGACCGCTCTGGGTATAGATGAGAACCCCTCCACCTTTCTGCCCAACTCGGTCCTTCCTCAATGCATTGTAGCCGACTAGGTCAACTTCATGAGGAAGGATGTGAGGTTTGAGTTAGGTCTGTTACCCCGGGTATATCATGTTTGTAGAGCGCAGTCCAGGCTTCAAGGTTATGTATTTTATGCCTAAGGCTACTAATGTTCATATGTTCTACTTTGAGTCCCCTGGTATTGGTCCAGTGAGGGCACGTGGGGTCACTGAGTATGGAGTTGGAGGGGTGGGAGCCAGAGTTAGGCTCCACATCCCTCCCAAGGCAAGCTTGAGCCGGGCAAGGTATCTGATAAGTCTGGAGGGGAGTGGAGAGAAACCTCTTTATGTCACCCGTAGAGAGGTGGTAAAATAGATTGTAACAGTTCCCATGTCAAGTTAAGCCATGCATAGATAGTAATAATGCATTGTTCCTCCCTTCCAGGGTAAGAGGGGATCCAGGGGAGTGGTGACCAGGGTTAAAATCTGGATCCGGGGGACAGTAACCCCAGGAGTAGAGTAGATCAGTCCCCAGTATTAGCGCCATATAGGTAAGGACAGACATAGGTCCCAGACACAGAATGATAGAGTCAGGTCAGTAGATAGGTTAAGTCTTCTCCTCACAATAGCAGAGGTGTCCCCTACTCTAGCGGTAGGAGGTGGGGAGGGGCAGGTCCTATTTCAGATTAGATCCTGCAGATTCAGGTTTAGAGATGCTTTGGGTACAATAGCGATGGAGCAGGGAAAGATCAGTCCACTGCCGGGTAATATTATGCAATTAGTTGATGTAGCCTTCAGGTTTAAAGATACATCTAGTACAGTAGCAATGGAGCAGGGGGGAAAATCTGTCCATTGAAGGGTAACACTATACCACGGGATAATTAATAGGTAAT
Organism: Neoceratodus forsteri; assembly: GCA_016271365.2. NCBI lineage: Eukaryota > Metazoa > Chordata > Ceratodontiformes > Ceratodontidae > Neoceratodus > Neoceratodus forsteri. The sequence continues at coordinate 333,811,467 of JADMNL010000026.1, forward strand.
AGAAAATTAGAGGTTAAATTAGGCACCAGGAAACCTAACAGGACTGAACACCAGTCTTGTCTGATTTTTGGATCTGAGAACTAGGGTACTTTCAGCTAGGTTATACAACTTTGCAGCGACAGGGGAAAACATTAATATAATAAGTATAAGCCAATTGGTTTAGTTGGTTCAGTTATCTTGCACTGAGGATGGGAGGAGCAATTTAAATACAAGATTCAATCCCTAAGCCGTTAGTAGAACAGGAGTTATAGTATAGCTTAATACAGCTTACCCTCAGGCAATCAGCAATGTAGGCACAGTGAGCTACAGCATAACTTATACACCTGTCTATCAAACATCAGTAAAAGTAGACAGTTATCCCAGATGGCAGGCAACAGTGGGATAGGTGAAGCAATATTAGTGGGAGGGTTTAGATGCATTTAACAGGAGGAGGAGCGGGGAGGGTGGGAGGGAGGAAGGAAGAAAGTTTCCAGTTGATGCTGGGTTTGGGAGAAGTCTGCCTGGCCATTTGTCAGTGCCTTGACCCTGAGAAGAAGACTTCTGTTGCTGCCCGGGAAGGGGAAGGGGACCCGTGGCAGTTGGATGCCCCCTCGAACCCCCGAGAGTCAGAAAAAAACAGGGAGATAGAAACATAGAAACATAGAATTTGATGGCAGATAAGGACCGCTTGGCCCACTTAGTCTGCCCATTTCCCTACCTAATGGATAAGCTGCAGATCCTAGTTAACCAGCAGTCTACTTCTTCCTACCCCAACCCCCTAGAATTGCCTTATGTCTGTCCCATGCATGCTTGAATTCCACCACTGTTTTTGACTCCACAACCTCCTCTGGAAGGCCGGTCTATGCATCCACAACCCTTTCTGTGAAAAACTACTTCCTTAAATTACCTCAGAGCTGCCCCCCCCCTCTATCTTCAAATTGTGCCCCCTTGTTCTAGTACACCTCTTTTTTGAAAGATGCTACCCTCTTGGACTTTGTTGATTCCCTTGAGGTACTTGAAAGTTTCTATCATGTCCCCCCTCTACCTCCTTTCCTCGAGGCTATACATATTAAGCTCCTTAAGTCTGTCTTCATATGTCTTCTGGTGCAGACCCTGCACCATTTTAGTTGCCCTCCTCTGGACAGCTTCCATCCTGTCTATGTCTTTGCGGAGCTTGGGTCTCCAGAACTGCACTTAGTACTCCAGATGGGGTCTCACCAGCTGTCTGTACAGAGGGATAATAGCTTCCTGTTTTCTACTGGTGATGCCTCTCCCTATGCATCCCAGTATCCCCCCAGCCCTCCTTGCTGCCATCTCACATTGCTTGCCCACCTTTAGGTCGTCTGATATGACTACCCCCAGGCCCCTTTCCATTTTTGTTGTTGTTAGAATCTCAGCCCCCATTGTGCACTCTTCCCCTGGGTTTTTGTTTCCCAGGTGCATTACTTTGCCCTTCTTAGCATTGAATCTAAGTTGTCATACATTTGACCATTCCTCTAACCTTGCCAAGTCTCTTCTCATCCTTTCCACCCCACCTTGTGCATCAACTCTGTTGCAGATCTTTGTGTCATCTGCAAAGAGACATACTTTTCCTTCCAGTCCCTCTGCAATGTGGCTTATAAAGACATTGAAGAGGACCGGTCCTAATACTGAACCCTGCGGTACCCCACTAGTAACCCTCCTTTTTTCAGAGTGGACTCCATTTACTATTACTCTCTGTGTCCTATTCTCCAGCCAATTCTTTACCCAGGCTGTCATCTTGGGACCCACTCCAAGGCTGGCTAACCAGTATATTAATCTTTTGTGTGGGACGGTGTCATATGCCTTGCTAAAGTCTAGGTAGGCCATGTCCACAGCCCCTCCCTGATCTACTACTTTGGTCACCCAGTCAAAGAATTCAATTAGATTTGTCTGACATGACCTTCCCGCTGTGAAACCATGCTGCCTTGGGTCCTGCGTCCCACTGGCCTCTAGGTACTCGACAATTCTTTCCTTCAGAAGTGATTCCATCATTTTCCCTATCACTAAGGTTAAACTAAAAGGTCTGTAGTTTCCTGCTTCTGCCTTGCTCCCACTTTTGTGAAGGGGAATCACATCTGCCCTCCTCCAGTCCTCGGGTACCACCCCATCCTCCCATGATTTATTAAAGAGGGTAGTCAGTGGTGTCACTAGTTCTACCCTTAGTTCTTTTAGAATTCTGAGATGAATCCCATCAGGCCCCATTGCTTTGTCCACCTTCAGTTTTAAGAGTTCTTTCAGAACCCTTTCTTTTGTAAATGGGCTGGTATCAACTTCTATATCCAGAGTATTTCTACTGTTTGTTTTAGGTACCTCCCCCCTCTTCATTTGTAAATACTGAGCAAAAATATTTGTTTAGTATCTCTGCCTTTTCACAGTCATCCTCTGCCTACCCTCCCTCCCCTTTATTAAACCTTACTATCCCTCCCTTGGTCTTCCTTCACTCCCTGATGTACCTATAAAAGGTTTTATCCCCCCTTCTTAACTGAGTTGGCTATCTTTTCCTCGGTTTGGGCCTTTGCTGTTCTGACTGCCTTCCCAGCATCCTTTTGCTTTAACTGATAAAGTTCTCTGTCCTGCTCCTTCTGTGATTCCCTTGTACTTCCTGAATGCTTTCTTTTTCTCTTGAACCTTCACTGCCCCTTTCTTTGAGAACCATAGTGGTTTCTTACATCATTTTGTTTTGTTTATTTGCTTCACACAAAGGCTTGTTACCTCTGTGATGACAGTTTTTATTATTCCCCATTGTTCTTCCACCCCTCCTTCCTGCCCATTTGCTAGTGCATTCCTTAGGCACTCACCCATTTTGGCAAAGTCAGCCCTCCTAAAGTCCAGTACTTTTGCCTTTGTATGGCTTAACTCTATTGCTGTGTTTATTGTGAACCATACTGTTCGATGGTCGCTAGTTCCCAGATGGCTACCCACTTCTACATCTGTGATCCTCTCTCCATCTCCATTTGAGAGAACCAGGTCTAAGATTGCTCCCTCTTCAGTGGGCTCCAATTCTAGTTTTCTAAGGCATGCTCCCTGTAGGGCATCTAGAATAACCCCACTCTTTGAAGTGGCTGCTGCAACTGCACTCCAGTTAACATCTGGCATATTCAGATCACCCATCAGCAATATCTTCCTTTTTTTCTGCCATTCAAAGTATACTTTCTATCACTTCCTTGTCCATTTCCTCCCCCGAGAAGGGAGTCTGTATACAACCCCTGTGCGGATTGTGGTGCCATTGCCTGTCTCCAAATTTACCCACAGTGCTTCTTCTCCTCCCTGTTTACCCTTTTGTTCTGTTGCTTTGATTTCTTCCCTTATGTAAAGAGCTACTCCTCCTCCTCGTTTAGCCTCCCCTGTCCCTCCTGTAGATAGTGTATCCTGGTATGTTTATGTCCCAGATCCTGAGGCTGGTGTGGCTCAGAAACGGCTTTAAGTCTCTGCCATCCGAGCATCACTGGCAGCTGATTCAATGAATGCATGTGCCTTTTTTGAATTTGGTGCTTTCCCTACCGGGTACAAACAAAGGCTCCCAAGTTCACTGTAAAAATAGCCCCCGATTCAGGCCCAGGAAAATGTAACGCGCTCCCGTTGATGTACCTTCAAGTTTGTTTACCTGTGCATTTGTTATAGTCCGCTTGCCTTTAAGACACAGGAGGAAATCAAGATGGTGTCATAGAGCGATGCTGTCCATCCCTGACTTCACAGGCGAAGTAACAGGCTTAATGTTCTTCAGAGGTAAATTCCGGGGCCCTTCTTTGTCAGACCCCAAGTCCCCGCTCCATTACCAAGGTCAGGAACAGCAGCAGTAGATATCTCCGTCCTGATCTTCAGCTCGATAGTCACGCTGCTGTGAAGAGTGCCACAAGTCAACCTAGCCCGTACAGCACTATGATGGGGCAATATTGGACCTGGTACTCACCAGCAGGGACAGTGTTGCAGATGTCAACATGGAGGTGGTCACCTGGGGTTCAGTGATCACCATACAGTGTGGTTTAAGGATGGCTTGTGAAATTGAATCACAAAAAGGCAAGGGTCCTGGACTTCAGGATGGCAGATTTTAAAAATATAGGTGAATGCCTGAGAGATGACCTGGCAGAAGGAGATGAACTAGGTAGGGTGGAGGAACAGTGGGGGGAAACTAAAAAGGGCCATTGTGAAGGCAAGAAATCTCAGCGTCAAGCAAGGGAGCAAAAGAAAGAGGAAAAAGAGACTGCTATGGCCCTGAAAAGAGGTGGCAGAAAAGGTAAAAGCTAACAGGATAGCTTTCAGTGGGTACAAGGAGACACAGAGAGTGAGGAGGATAGGGAGGTATATCAGGGGAAACAGAGGAGGCAGGACGAGCAGTAAGGAAAACAAAGATGAAAACTGAAGATCGAATAGCCAAGGTCATTTTTACATTTGCTTATACATTCACAAGAAACATTTTGTTACACTAAATAAGATTTCAGGGGTGGGGGGTGGGTGTCACTGCCGAGCCCAATGCAGTTCACACTGGAAGGATTCGACAGTCCAGATCAATAACTACACACTGTGGTCAAGACACTACTTGCTGCTTGTTGGGAGGAAGATTTTTTTTGCTTCAAGGGACCGAAGCTGCTTCTATCAGAGAGGGCTTCAGTCCTTTCATTTGCTTGAAGCTGGTCGGCTAGCAGCTGATTGGCTTTAAACAAATCTCATTGGTAACAACTCTAACGGAAGACTGAATATATTTGCATGCATCTTTTTGTAATCCCAGATACCCACTGCGCCTTTCTGAATTTAATAATGTGATGTGTCCCTACTTCATAATCTAAACCCCTAACAAAGAATTTGCTGAAATACATGTTATTGCATATTCACAATGTATTAGATTCTAATGTTTTGCTTTCCCATCACATCCTGAAGAAGAAAAAAAAAAAAGAAATTGAGGATAAAATGTTAGGGTGTTTATCCGGCTCTTAAAACTGATAATAATAAAACATTATTTATATGAAGTTCAATTCAGAGGTATCAAAGCACTTTTACAAACAGGTAAAACCAAACATTTTTAAATCCCGTTAAAACAACAAACACCATAACTTTTTAACCAAAATAGGCAAGAGTGAATAAATCAGTTTTCAGTACTGACTTAAAGCTCTCCACGGTCTGGCACCACCTTATCCGAGGAGGTAGAGAATTCCACAGGGTAGGAGCCTCAAAAATGAATGAATGGGCTCCAGAGGTATTCAGGCAAACCCTGGGAATCTCTAGCAATCCCTCCTCGGCTGAGTGGAGCGGACGGAGAAGGTGGTAGAGACAGTGGCACACTTGCAGATAATTCAGTCCCTGTCCATGTAGGGCCTTGTAGGTTAGTAAACCAACCTTGAAGGTGATCCACCACTGGACCAGCAGCCAGTGCAGGCCGCACAGCACAGGTGTAATGTGGCAAGATCTAGGAAGCCCAGTCAACAACCTGGTTGCAGCATTCTGCACCAGCTGCAAGCAGTGGATATCAACCCCCAGAAGCCCTAGGTAAAGGGTGTTGCAGTAATCAAGGTGGACGGTCACAAGAGACACTTTTTTAAATGAATATTGCCTTTGAGGCAGCACTACCTCAGAGGTAGATGTCTTAATCCCACCCTCCACTATGTCTCATTGGTTAATACCTTCTGAAGGACAGTAACTGGTGTTGCCACCTCTTGCTGCTGATTGGTTACACATGCTGCTGCCTCAGAGGCAGACTACTTAATCCCACCCTCTGCTGTGTCTCATTGACTGATACCTTATGAAGGACAGTAACTCAGGTTGCAGTCTGTTGCTACTGATTGGTTATACATGCCGTTGCCTCGGAGGCAGACCACTTAATCCCAGCCTTTCTCTGTGTCTCATTGGTTAATACCTTCTGAAGGCAGTAACTGATGCTGCTGCCTGTGGCTGCTGATTGGTTATTCACGTGGTCTTTAAATGGCCCTCCCACATGTTTTTTCTTGCTCTGCTAGGGTGGTTCTAGTCTGACCTTGACTGGTTGCCTTACAGAAAGAAAAAATTACTCACCTTAGTAATGTTGTTTCTTCTAATGGAGTCTTGCTATATTATGACATATGCAGTGAGTCCCAACCTTCGAACTGCTCCAGAGGTGAAAGAGTTAACTTCCATGCCAGGCATGGAATCTTGAGCGCGAGCTCGGTTGAAAACTCTGTCTGTTGTTCTTCAAACTCAAACTGTTAGATCTTTACGAGCAAAACTCACTAAGGTTCTGTGTGGAAGCTGTAAGCCTACACTAGCCAACTGGCTACTAAAATATTAACACATTTTTTGGTCCCAAAACCAAGACTCAAGTCAGGGAATGCAAAAATTGAAAAACACAACAGCAAGCACCCCAGAAAAAGAGGGGTGAAGAAAACAAAGTGGGCAGCTACAAGTGCCAACAGTGCACTGCCCATCCACAGAGGTTCTGAGAGGGGCAGGCAGGGGAGGGAGGTCATAATATAGCAAGATTCCATTAGAAGAAACAACATTACTAAGGTGAGTAATTTTTTCTTCAAACAACATGAAGTCTTGCTATATTATGACATATGCAGACTACACAGCAGTACCTCCATGGAGGAGGGCCAGAACCTACTTAGGAAATAGGCTCTGAAGCATAGCTGTGCCAAACCGAGCATCACTCCTAGCCTGGATGTCCAGGGGGTAATGTTTGGTGAAAGTGTGAACTGTTTTCCAGGTAGCTGCTTGACATATCTCTATGATAGGGATGTCCCTGGCTGCAGCCAGGAACGCAGCTGTACCTCTGGTAGAGTGAGCCCTCAGGCCTGAAGGGGGAACCTTACCCAGTTTTTGGTAACAAAATTGGATACAAGAGACGATCCACCTGGCAATGGATCTTTTAGTGGCAGGTTTCCCTTTGCCCACCTCACCATAAGTGAGGAACAGTTGGAGGGAGTCAAACCTGTGACCCTTGGTACGCTCTATGTAGTAACTAAGGGCTCTTTTGACATCTAAACTGTGTAATCTCCTCTCACCAGAGGAGGAATGGTCAGTGAAGTACATAGGGAGAGATATGGATTGATTAAGGTGAAAGTCTGAGACCACTTTAGGCAAGAACTTTCTGTTAGTTCTGAGGACCACTTTATCCCTATGAAAGGAGATAAAATCAGGCTCCACTGACAATGCTTGTAGTTCACTTATCGCCTGGCAGAAGTGATGGCTACAAAAACACAGTTTTCCAAGTCAAGTACTTAAGCTCTGCTGAAGACAATGGTTTGAAAGGGGGTTGCATCAGCTGGGCAATGCAAACATTAAGATCCCAGGCAGGGGCAGGGTCCCTGAATGGAGGGTTGGTGTGAAGCAACCCCTTGAAAAACTTGGAGAATACCGGAGAGCTGAAAGGGAAGAGGGTTTACCTGCTGATAAGAAAGCAGATACGGCTTCCAGGTGCACTTTTAGGGTAGCTGGTCTCAGTCCCAAGGAATTCAAATGTACCATATAATCCAGAACTGTGGGCAAACCAGCAGACTCTGGGGAAATATTCTTGCCAGAGCACCATATAGAAAATCTCTTCCATTTGGAATTATAAGTAGCCCTGGTGGAAGGCTTCCTAGAAGCCCTCAAGATATCGAGTACACCCTTGGAAAGATGTAGGTCAGCAAACTCTAACTCTTCAAGAGCCAGGCCTTGAGATTGAGAGAGTTGAGATTCGGGTACCAAACCCTCCCCTGGGCACAGGTTAACAGATTGTGATTCCTGGGGAGACACAGGGGAAGGTGGACTGCTAAGAACAAAAGGAGTGGATACCAGGGCTGTCTGGCCCAATCTGGAGCAATCAGAATCATCTTGCAAGGTTGAGATCTGATTTTGACTAGCACCTTGAACAGGCGAGGGAAGGGGGGAAAAGCATAGAGAAACTTCCCTTCCCAGTTGAGAAGGAAGGTATCCAGAGGGACTGAGCCCAACACTGGGGGCCTGCAGCAAAAAAGAGGAAGTTGGTGATTGTCTGGGGCTGCAAAAAGATCTATCTGAGGAGTGCCCCACCTGGCAAATACTACCTCCAGAATTAGGGGATCCAGTGACCATTCGTGATGGTCCTGGGAAATCCTACTGAGAGCATCTGCCAGGACATTGTCCTTGCCTGGGAGGTGAATTGCAATAAGGGAGGTGTTCAGGGAATAAGCCAGAGACCACAACTTCATTGGTTTGGTGCACAAGGCCGTAGACCGAGTGCCCCCTTGCTTGTTGATGTACCACATTGTGGTGGTGTTGTCCATCCTGACCTGTACCACTCTATTCTGAACAGATGTAGAAAAAACTTGAAGTGCTAGAAAAACTGCTCTGAGTTCCAACAGATTGATGTGGAGCAGAGATTCCTGAGGGGACCACAATCCCTGGGTGGTGAGGTCGCCCATGTGAGCTCCCCACCCCAAGAGGAATGCATCTGTAGTAAGGGCCAAGGAGTGAGACTGAGGGATGAAGGGAACCCCTTGTCTCAGATTGCTCTGATCCAGCCACCACTGCAGGGCCTGGATCAGGGTTCGAGTTACTGGGATCAATTGGTTAAAGGATCTCTCTTTTGAGACCAGAAGGCTCTCAAATGGAACTGAATGTCCCTCATCTGAAATCTTGCTCCCTGCACTACTGCTGTGGAAGCAGCCATATGCCCTAGGAGCTGCAGAAAATGCCTTGCTGGTCGAGAGACCTGCAGAGTGAAGGAGGAGGCCAGAGAAACCAGGGTCCTTGGTCTTTCTAGAGGAAGGAAGGCTCTAGCCTGTTGAGTGTTCAGTTCTGCACCTATGAAGGTGAGTAGCTGAATAGGCTCTAGAACTGACTTTGGGAGATTGAGAAGGAAACCTAGAGATGTAAGCAGCTGCTGAGTAACCTGAAGGTGTAATTTGACTTGTGCTGGAGACTGGCCCACTATAAGCCAGTCGTCCAAGTAAGTAAAGATAGCAATCTTTTGCCTTCTTAAATGAGCAACTGCTACTGCCAGGCATTTTGTGAATACCCTTAGGGCAGAGGTGAGGCCGAAGGGCATTGCTCTGAACTGGTAATGGCCTGAGGGCAGTTCAAATCTGAGGTACTTTCGGTGGGAGCTTCTGATGAGAACATGGAAGTAGGCATCCTTGAGGTCCAGGGACACTAGCCAGTCCCCTGACCTGAGAGAAGGTAAAATAATTCCCAGAGTCACCATTTTGAATCTTGGTTTTAAAAGGTGCTTGTTTAGGTATCTGAGATCCAGGATGGGATACCATTCTCCTGTCTTTTTTGGGGCAAGGAAATACCTGGAGTACAGTCCTTTGCCCTGGTGTAGAGGAGGAATCCTTTCTACAGCTCTGAGAGCCAGGAGGGTTGAAACTTCTGTTTCTAGGATGAGAGCCTCTGATGGATTTGCAGGTGGAAAGGATCTGGTTCTCATCTTTGGAAATTTTTGAAGCTGAGAATCAGTCCCTGGCTTACTACTTCCAGGACCCACTTGTCTGATGTTAAAGACTTCCAGTGCTGGACGAAGTAAGCCAGCCTGCCCCCTACAGGCAATGGAGAATCGGCCCTGGTCATCCCATCAGGGAGCTTGTTTGGCAGGGGCTTTAGGCTGGGGGGGTGGGAGCAGGCATGCTCATACACCGTCTGCCTCTCCCTCTGAAGAACCCCCTCTGGGCATAGGCTGAAGAGGAGGCCTGGGCTTGGTAAAAAGGCCTGTGAAGAGGCCTGCCCCTGCCCCTGGAAGGCTGCCTCTGAGGAGTGGCCTGCTTTTCCTTGGCCTGTGCACTCCTGTAGGTAGTTCTATACTCATCAATTTTCTTCATGTAATTCTCTGTCTGCTCCCCAAACAGAGAGTTACCCACAACAGGAAAATCCATGGCCTTAGCCTGGGTATCCTGTGACAGGCTAGTACACCTGAGCCAAGCCATTCTGCGAAAAGCCACAGATGTAGTCATGACTCTTGAAGATACATCATTAGAGTCCACTGCAGCATGGAATTGCACCTTGGATGCCTCAATACCATCAGCAGCCACCTGTTCCAGCCTCGGCAGCTGGCCAGGGACCTGTTTCATGAGAGCCATAACAGTATCCCATCTGGATTTCTGGTATCTTGCAACATAGGCCATATAATTTGCCTGTCTGAGTCCCAAGGATGCTGCCATGTACTGTTTCTTTGCCATGGCATCAATCCTCCTGGAGTCCTTGTTGGGGGGGTGTGAAGCCAAGGGAATATTTGCCTTATCACAGGCTGCAGCCTGCACTACCCCAACATGGCTGCATTGTTGTGAAAGGAACTCCGTATCAGAGCCTGACAATGTGTACCTCTTGTTCATTTTTTTTATCCACAGGAGGTATAGTGTGAGGAGCTTTTAAAATCTTTGTCTGTTTCCTAAAAGATATATGTAAGGGAATAGACAGTCTCCTGGACTCTGGGATATCCATCATTTCCACATAGTCAGGCTACTCCTGTTCATCCACAGCTTCTTCCAAAGGAAGCTGGAGGGTTTCAGCCACTTTTTTATAAAACATAAAATGAGAAGGGAACTCAGAAAGCCTAGGGGGAGACACTCCTAAAGGTCTGTCTGGGGAGATGTCCAGTTCAATGGGCACATCCAGACTTTCAAAATCACATTCACTCTCTTCATAATCTTCCTCCCCCTCCTCCGGTTCATAAAATTCCTCTATATCATATTCTTGAACCGGTGGCACCTACCGAACCGACCGCTTACCTGATGGTGCCGGTTCGGTTGGAACTGAGGAAAGTGACTGGACAATTTTGATCGCTTTGGCTATCTCTGCTGCAGTTGGAGAAGGAAATTTTGGCTCCACACCTGCTGATTTTCTAGTCCTTTTTGCTGGGACTGACTCCTCCGAGTCAGCTCTCCTTTGGCCCGAGGAAGTCTCGCCCTGGTCAGACGGCACTCCCTCCAGTTCGGTTGGCACCGAACCGGGCTGGCCATCTGGGTCAGCGGACTTCTTGGCCTCTCGTTCCCTGAGCCTACCAACTCTCTTATCCAGGGTAGCTGAAGGGAAATTCTTGCAAATCTGGCAGTCTGCATTGAGGTGGTCAAACCCCAGACAATAAACACATGTGGTGTGTGGGTCAGCCTTGGCAAAGGCTTCCCCACAGACACTACAGTGCTAAAACCCAGTGGGCCCGGTTTTTCTTTTGGGTTTCTCAGACATAGTGCCAGCCTAACCAAAAACTTGCCCATTTACGGCAATCCGCCAAGCAAGACACCCTTATCGGTTCCCAACCGTATCACGGGTTGTAGAAAAAAACGTAATGAAATCCATTTTTTTTTTAGAACCAATAAGAACTGGGAACCGCACTCTAAATGCAATTTAATGAAGTTTAACAACAACCTGATCGGTTCAAACCAAACCGATAATACCGTTTGCAAGTTCTACACAGAAATAATGTAAAACCTATCTATTACTTACTATACCACAGACAGAGCTTGAACCGACCAGTTGCAGTTTAAATATAGACAAAATGCAGTTTAAAAACCGAGAAAATACACTTTTTTAACCGACAAAATGAACCGAGCAGCAGAAGAAATCTCCGGAGCGACTGTTCAGTGAGGCAGAGTAAAGAATCTGACAGTTTGAGTTTGAAGAACAACAGACAGGGTTTTCAACCGAGCTCGCGCTCAAGATTCCATGCCTGGCATGGAAGTTAACTCTTTCACCTCCGGAGCAGTTCGAAGGTTGGGACTCACTGCATATGTCATAATACAGCAAGACATCATGTTGTTTGAAATGCCTTTTTAAGACACTTTTTTGAAAAGCAAGTTGCCACTGAGGGAGATCCACCTCCAAGGCAGCCCTGCCTTGAGGTAGGAATGGATAGGGTGCCTCCCAGGCAGGTCATTACCCTCTATAGACTTGAGCTTCACTGCTGCGCCAGCTTGGTGGTGTAGTGGAAAGGTGTACAGCCTGTTAAATGATAGGCTGAGAGTCTGAATCCACACAGGGTCTCCTCACTTCTCTTTTGTCAGAATTTCACTGGAGTGGGGATTCACGGCGCATGGTGCTAGAATGGTAAGTACGTAAGAAAACGGAATTAGCTTTGCCTCAGAGGCAATATTTGTTTGAGAAAAGTGCTGCAGTTCTGCCTCCAATACAAAATTTTATTGTTGCAATTATTCTTTCTCACAGCTACAGTAAGTCCCTTTTTTCTTTTATTCTGACTATTCTAACACCATGCTGCCATGAATCGCCACTCAAAAGAAATTCTGACAAAATAAAACTGATGAGACCTTGTGTGGATTCAAACTCTCAACCTTTTATTTATTAGGCTGTAGGCCTTTCCACTACATCATCAAGCTGGAACAGCAGTGAAGCATAGGTCTTTAGCTACAGAGGTTAAAGCCCTACCTGGTAGGAAGCCCTATCCATTCCTGCTTCAATGGCAGGGCTGCCTCGGAGGTAGATCTGCCTTAGAGACAACTTTTATATAAAATAAAAAGGTATTTAAGGAAGGCACTTTCTGTATGTCAGCCAATTATGAGCAAGCTAGAACCACCCAATCACAGCAAGAAAAAACATGTGGGAGGTCCATTTACAGCTCAGATGAATAACCAGTTGGCAGCAACAGGCAGCAACCTCAGTTACTGCTTCAGAAGGTATTAACTAATCAGACACAGCGGAGGGTGGGATGAAGTGGTCTGCATCCAAGGCAGCAGCATGTGTAACCAATCAGCAGCAAGAGGTGGGCTACCTCAGTTACTGACCTTCAGAAGGTATTAACCTATGAGACACAGTGGAGGGTTGGATTAAGTCATCTGCCTCTGAGGCAGTGCTGCCTCAGAGGCAATATTCATTTAAGAAAAGTATCTCTTGCACAGGTGGTCATAAAGGCATAGACAAAAGTCAGAAGGTCACCGGGCGGAACCAGGTGCTTAATCCGGGCAATATTCCTCAGAAGAAAAAAATGAGGACTTAACGACAGGTGAGACCTGAAACTTCATAGTCAACCCTTCATCAAGAATAACGCCCAGACTCTGCACCCGTTCAGAGAATATCAGCTGGCAGCCCCCGAGCACTAGTCCAGAGGCCTGCTCTGCTGAGGACCCCTCTACCCAATGACCTGGGCTCACCAACAAAACCTAGGTCTTGTCAGGGTTCAACCAGTTGGCACTCATCCAGCCCTGAATTTTGGCGAGGCAGACTGCGAATAACATAGGCGAAAGTGCAGAGCCCTGGGGTACCCAACATGGTAGAGAGAATGCGTCAGAGGGAAAAAAATACCCAATGCAACTTGCTGAAATCTATCAGTGAGGAATTAGTGAAACCACCTGAGGATTGTACCTTATAGTCCACAGAGCACCCTCAGCTGCTCCAGCAAGATGCCATGATCCACAGTGTCAAATGCTGCAGAGAGGTGCATAGCTTTAAATAGACATATGCGGCAGTTTCATTCCCAAGTCACTTTCAGCTTCTTTCACAGTGTCATAGACAATCCCCTGGCCAATCAGAATTGATTTAAGTCTCGCAGGATAAATCATGATGCTGTTCAACTTATTTTCCCACTGTTTTTTTTTCCTTTTCAGGATATTAAATTTCTTTCTTTCATTTACCAAATCAGTTGGTAAATCATTTTATAGAATACAGTTGATAGTTCAAGAATGCAGATAAATGGTTTATTTTGGGCAGCAGGCAGGGGGTAGCTCATGATGACAGCGATTATAAATGAGTGACTGTAGAAACAGCAACTCATTTATAGCGCTATCATCACCAGCTACCCTGCAAAGGCAGTGATGGTATAGCATCTAAAGTGACTGGAAGGGGAGTAATGGGGAGCTGTAGGGGAAGGATAGGAGGGAGGGTTTAGAAGGGGAGGTGAGCCTGCTGCAACCAAGCCAGCCTTCTGGAGTGGTGGTGTGGTGGTGAGGGTGGCTGGCTATGGTGCAGTAGGCACGGGGTTCAGGACCTGCTTGGAGATAGTGTTTTGCCACTGCTTGCGGCTGTGTATTTTTTTTTCCACTGCAGAATTTTGCCCCCTCCTCAACATGCACCCTCCCGGAGTTGAGAATCTTAAGTAAGGGGGGGTGCACCCAGAGCTTTCCTTAAGAGAATTTCCTCCCTCTGCTTTAGCCAACTATCTGTCACTGTCCCATACTTTTCAGAGCACTGAGTGCCATCTGAAAAATGTGGGCTGCTCTGAATCACTGTCTAGGTCTGCAAACACCAGGCAAGTGCTTGTGAGCAGCAAAAGCATTTAAAATCACAGAGGAAGGGCTGTAGAATCAAGGCAGCTGATGAACTAACTAGGAAGTTGATTAAAGGAGTAGTACTGTCAAAATTTGCAAAAACATATATTGTGGAGGGTAGTTTGATTTTTTTATTTATTCCTGGTGTGTCCTTCTGTTTGTTTATTATTAAGAGTGTTTTCCTAAATTAGCTTGCTGGTTATGTTGTAGTATTATGGCCTCTGGGATCTCCATTTTAGCAAGATGTATTGCTCTTTGTTCTTTTTTTTCCTACAATACATCCCATCCCATGTGACAGTGATGTGTCTGTGACCACTGATTTAGCAAGTACTAGAGATGGAAGCCTGATGCTCTGGCCTCCAATGAATTGCTCTAATTCAGTATTTTTGTTTTCTATATGTGTGTGTGTGTGTGTGTGTGTGTGTGTGTGTGTGTGTGTGTGTGTGTGTGTGTGCACATGTGTATGAGTCAGGTCTAGCCAGCAGGAGTAAATCTTTTGATGTTAGAGTTTTTCATTTTATCAAATTACACACAGACAAAGAACACACAAATCACCCCAGATCATCAATGCTAGAATTATTAAAGACTCTAGCTGTTTTCTTACAGAATGACCCACTCAGTTAGCCCTCAACTATTTGCTAAACTGTAAATGTAGCAGTTATGCTCACTTGATAAGAAACGTTACTTAATATCACAGTTCTGTTGTTGTAAACTGACTCTAAACCAGTAGTTGCTGAATCCATGGTCCCAGATACATCACTGTCACGTGGGACAGGAGGCATTCTAGAAAGAAGAAGAGCAATACACCTTGCTGAGATGGAGATCCCCAGGGACCATAAAACTACCATCTAACTAGCAGGCTAATTTAGAAAAAAATCCTAATAGCAGATAGAGGAAGGACACACTAAAACTACACACACAAATTAAAACACTGCACAACATATGTTTTTGCAAATTCTGACTGTACTGCTCCTTTAATATGCTGTGTTAGTGCAATCAACTGGGCCCTAACAGTCCTAAATCATTGCTGCTAACTACAAGTGTGTTTTCCGGTGTCCATGGCAACAAGGGAATGTGCACCATGATGTGAGGGGGAGGGACCTTACTCTGAAAATGATGAAAACAACAATGCACATTTAAAATACACCCAGGAGAAAATCACAAATATAAAGACTGAAAAATACCTGAAGGATACACAACGCATCAAGCCATAAGCATATGCCATCACAAGTGACCCCTACATAGAAACATAGACTTTGACGGCAGATAAGGACCGCTAGGCCCATCTAGTCTGCCCATTTCCCTACCTACAGGATAGGCCTCAGATCCTAGTTAACCAACAGCCTATTTCTTCCTACCCCCCACAAGAATTGCCTTATGTCTGTCCCATGCATTCTTGAATTCTCCCACAGTTTTAGACCCCACAACCTCCTCAGGAAGGCTGTTCCATGCATCCACTACCCTCTCTGTGAAATAATACTTCCTCACATTGCCCCTGAACCGCCCTCCTTCTATCTTTAAATTGTGTCCCCTTGTTCTTGCAAGTCGCTTTTTCTGAAAAATGCTACCCTCTTGGACTTTGTTGATTCCACTGAGGTACTTAAAAGTTTCTATCATGTCCCCCCTTCTTTCCTCAAGGGTATACATATTAAGCTCCTTTAGTCTCTCCTCATAAGGCTTCTCTTGCAGACCCTGCACCATTTTAGTTGCCCTCCTCTGGACTGCCTCTATCCTGTCTATGTCCTTGCGAGATGGGGTCTCCAGAACTGGACACAGTACTCCAGATGGGGTCTCACCAACTGTCTGTACAGAGGGATAACAACTTCCTGTTTTCTGCTGCTGATGCCTCTCTCTATACATCCCAGTGTACCCCCAGCCCTCCCTACTGCCTTATCACATTGCTTGCTAACCTTAAGGTCATCTGATATGATTACCCCCAGGTCCCTTTCCTTTTTTGTTGTTGTTACTACCTCCCCACCCATTGTGTATTCTTCCCATGGGTTCTTGTTTCCCAGGTGCATTATTTTGCACTTCTTTGCATTGAATCCTAGCTGCCATACTTCTGACCATTCCTCCAACCTTGCCAAGTCCCTTTTCATCCTTTCCACGCCTCCTTGTGTATCAACCCTGTTGCAGATTTTTGTGTCATCTGCAAAAAGGCATACTTTTCCTTCCAGTCCCTCTGCAATGTCACTGAAGACATTAAAAGGACTGGACCCAATACTGAACTCCCTGCGGTAATTCTACTAGTAACCCCCTTTCTTCAGAATGGACTCCATTTACAATTACCTTCTGTGTCCTGTTGTCCAGCCAATGTTTTACCCAGGCTACCACCCTGGGTCCCACTCCCAGGCTGGTTAATTTGACTATTAATCTTTTGTGTGGGACTGTGTCAAATGCCTTGCTAAAGTCTAGGTAGGCCATGTCCACAGCCCCTCCCTGGTCTACTACTTTGGTCACCTAGTCAAAGAAATCTATTAGATTCATCTGACATGACCTTCCTGCTGTGAACCCATGCTGCCTTGGGTCCTGTGCTCCACTGGCCTCTAGGTACTCAACTATTCTTTCCTTCAGAAGTGACTCCATCACTTTCCCTACCACAGAGGTCAGACTGACAGGTCTGTAGTTTCCTGCCTCTGTCTTGGACCCACTTTTGTGAAGGGGAATCACATCCGCCTTCCTCCAGTCCTCGGGTACCACACCATCCTCCCATGATTTATTAAAAAGAGTAGCCAGTGGTTTCACTAGTTCCTCCCTTAATTCTTTTAGAATTCTGGGGTGAATTCCATCAGGACCCATTGCTTTGTCCACCTTCAGTTTTAGGAGTTCTTGCAGAACCCTTTCTTCTGTGAAAGGACTGGGATCGACCCCTCTATCAAGAGTGCTTCTGTTAATTGGATTAGGCACTTCCCCCTCCTCTTTTGTGAATACTGAGCAGAAATATTCATTCAGTATTCCTGCTTTTTCACTGTCCCCCTCTGCCCACCCACTGTTCATTCTATTCAGCCTCACTATCCCTCCCTTTGTCTTTCTACGCTCGCTGATGTACCTATAAAAGGTTTTATCCCCCTTCTTAACTGAGTTGGCTATCTTTTCCTCAGTTTGGGCCTTTGCTATTTTGACTTCCCTTCCTGCCTTAACTGGTACAGCTCTCTGTCCTGCTCCTTCTGTGTTTCCTTATACTTCCGGAATGCTATCTTTTTCTTCCTGACTTTCACAGCCACCTCTTTTGAGAACCATAGTGGCTTTTTCTTTCATTTTGATTTGTTCATTTGCTTTCCACAAAGGCTTGTTGCCTCTGTGATGGCAGTTTTGATAATTCCCCATTGTTGCTCCACACCTCCTTCTAGCCTGTTTGCTAGTGCTTTTCTGAGGCACTCTCCCATCTTGCCAAAGTCAGCCCTCCTAAAGTCCAGTACCCTCACTTTTGTATGGCTTGACTCTGTAGCTGAGTTTAACGTGAACCACACTATTTGATGGTCACTTGTCCCCAGATGGCAACCCACTTCTAGATCTGAGATCCTTTCACTGCCCCCGTTTGAGAGTATGAGGTCTAAGATTGCTCCCTCACGAGTGGGTTCCGAAACTAGCTGTCTAATGCCTGCCACCTGTAGGGTGTCCAGTAAAGAATTACTTACATTACAAAGAGCACTGGCCAACAAAGATACTCACAAGCAACTCACCCTTATTCTATCAATCAACATGAACTATAGAACGTGTCTATCCACCACTTAGTTCAAGTGACAACCATTTGACATCAATAAACTAAGCACTGTGGTGAAATCGATAAACTGAATTCATTGTGCAAGAAAAGCTTTGTTACACTAAACAGGTTTTCGAGGGGGTCACTGCTGAGCCCATTGCAGTTCAAACTAGAAGGGGCTCAGCAGACCAGGCCAATGACCACACACACTGTGGTCATGACACCACTCTCAGCTTACTGAGTGGAAACTTGGTGTACTTGAAAGGACTAAAGCTGCTCCAATCAGTGAGGGTTTCAGTCCTTTCATTTGCATGAAGCTGGTCAGGTAAGGTAAGGCAAGGTTAGGTATGGTTATGTAAGGTAAGGTATGGTAATGTAAGATAAGGTAAGGTAAGGTTAGGTAAGTTAGGTAAGGTATGGCAGTATAAGGTAAGGTAAGGTTAGGTATGGCAAGGTGAGGCAAGGCAAGACAAGAAAAGGTAAGGTAATGTTGGGTACAGAAAGGTAAGGTAAGGTACAGTATGGTACGGTACGATACTGTAAGGTAAGGTTAGGTAAGGTACAGTAAAGTAGGTATGGTAAGGTTAAGTTAGGTAAGGTACAGTAAGGTACAATAAGGTTCACTAAAAAATACCACCAACAGCTTAATCTAGTTCAAGGTCAGTTGGCATTAATCTGCATCCCCTTCCCCCCATGTCGTGCCTGAAAATAGGCAGGATTTGTCTAGTGCACTTGTCTGGTCAACAAAAAAAAAAGGTAAGGTACGGTATGGTATGGTAAGGTAGGTATGGTACAGTAAGGTACGGTAAGCTATGATACAGTATGGTAAGGTGAGGTATGGTAAGATAAGGCAAGGTTAGATATTTATTTATTTATTTTATTTATTTCAGGGAATCAGAAATACCTTTGAGTCAAAGACTCCTTTACAAAGGTTCTATGTCATGTATAATAGTACAGAGATACAAAAAACAATTTGATCAGAATAAAGCAATACAGGCAATGTTACAGACTTATTCACATGGATCCATGCCACATACAATTAGGAAAGAGTTCACAATGCAGGTAGTGCATACTAACAATACAATAAGTGTTACAGGGTAAGGAAGCTAAGAAATATACAGTCCTAGAAGTCTAGCTATCAGAGCTGGTGCAGAGGCAGAAGTTTGCTGGAGACAGTGAGTTAATGCCCTGAGAAGATGGCTTTAGGAATGTAGGGAGAGGCCAGCCAGAGGCTGTTGTCAAGGTTGATAAGGGCAGGGTATTGGTTCAATTACAGCTACAGATACTTATGGCCCCTAAGATGAGCACCCAGGAGCGATTTGAATTGCCCAATTCTTTGATCAAGATGAAGGGTGCTGGGTAGGGAATTAAACCAATAGGGTGCTCGGTAACAAAAGGATCTTTGGAATTGTGTTGTACGACAGGAGGGGATGGAGAGACGTTGAGAATCAGAGCTACGGGTGTGCTGAGTTTTATGGTCCATGGTGATTAAAGGGGTAAGGGCTACCAGGGAGAGGCCCAGTGAGATTTCTTTTGTTAGGACACAAGTGTGGAATTTGGTTCTATTGTCAAGATCTAGCCAGTTGGTATCATGATATAGCACACAGGTATGGGTGAGTCTATCACACCCCTAATAAAAGCTGGCAGGCCCTATTTAGGACAAGTCTAAGACTGTCAAGAGCCGAGGAGCTTGCCCCCCCAAACGTAAGAAGTCCATAGTCAAGCAGGGAGAAAACCAAGGAGGAGCTAGCGAGCATAAGGGCCTCATGGGTTAGACAATGTTTAAAGTGGTGCAAAAGTCCTAGTCTAATGTTTAGAGCCTTTGATAACTGATGAATATGCTCATGATAGGTAAGGCCAGTATCCAGAGTTATTCCCAGGTATTTGAAGGAATGGACAAATTCCAAGGGGGTCTGAGACCCAGATAGTATTTGAGGAAAACTCCCTATCTTGGAATTTAAATAATGTGCAAAAAGCATACATTTGTTTTTTTTATAGTTAATGATAAGGCGTTGGGTGGTGAACCAGTTTTAGACGGCAGTGAAAGAGGACTGGAGGGAAAGGTGGAGTTGAGAGGGATCTGGGCTGGAGGTGAAGATGACAGCATTGTCAGTGTACAGTAATAGATTGGAAGTGCAGGATGCAGGGAGGGAGTTAAGGAATAGGTTGAAAAGGAGGGGACCCAATATCGACCCTTGTGGGACACCTGAGAGGACAGCAGATTTGGAGGAAAGAGTACTACCAATTTTTACTTGAAGAGTGCGATTGGAAAGATAGTCGGCAAACCAACCTATTGCGTCCTTTGAAAGACCTAGATTGAGAAGGGAGGTGAGGAGTAGTGTATGGTGGACGGTATCGAAGGCCTTGGTGAGGTCAATGAAGATAGCACCGGTAATGTAGCCTTTATCCAATCTGTATGGATGTGTGATGTTAGTTGAACCAAGGCCGTAGTAGTGGTATGACCTTTGCAGAACCCATGTTGTTGTGTGCAGAGAAAGTCATATTTGTTGAGATGGTCAGTGAGTTGATCTGAAACTATTTGCTCTAAGGCCTTGGAGAGGGAAGGGAGTATGGAGATGGGGCGGTAGTTGTTAGGGGTAGAGCGATCACCACCTTTGAATATAGGGGTGACAGAGGCCGACTTCCAGGTGGCAGGGAATTTACCTAGGGAGAGTGAGAGATTTAATATATGGGTGAGAGGAGTTAGCACTTCTTTAAGGGAGAGCCTGAGGATTCTGAGATCAAGGGAATCAGGATTGGAGGAGGCGCGGCTAAGGGCAGCGGTAAGGTATGATTCGGCAGATGTGGTCAAGATGTGGCTGAAGTAGAAGGGGGCACGTAGGTGCGTGGGGAAAATGTTGGTGCCAGAGGGTCATGGAAGTTTGGGGGAGAACATGGCTGAGATTGGAGAAGGTGTCACTGAAGACAGCAGCGGATGGTGGAGGGTCAGAGGTTAGAGCCCCATTAGACAAGACCTGGGAGGGAACAAGATTAGGGACCTTCCATAAATTTCCTTAATATTGTTCCAGAACTTACGGCCGCTGCCCCAGGACGAAGTTAAGGCAGTTTTATAGCATTCAGCTTTTGCCCAGCGAATGGCCCAGGTGCACTTGTTATGGGCCATTCTGTAATTCTGTCTATCATGGGGGAGGCCAGACTCTAAGGAGAGATGCCATAGTGAGTCTCTAGCTATCATTAGAGACTTGAGTCTTTCAGTGAGCCAGGGTACGTGATTACCTTTGACCATTCTTTTCGTGAAGGGTGCATAGAGTTCGCATATATTATTAAAGGCCCAGGAAAATAGATCCAAGGCACTGTCAATGTTTCCGGTGATCGTGATGAAAGACCAATCCACAGTCCTGAGGTGTGCTTTTAGTTGTGCCAGTTTGCCAGGACCCAATTTGTGTTGTATAATTATTTTGGGCGGGAATTTGGGGATTTTGCAGGACCATGAGCAGAGCACAGGGGAGTGGTCGCTGAGGGCATCAGGGAGGATGGACACATTGGTGATCTTGGATGGGCGATTGGAGAAGATGAGGTCAAGTAAGGAAGAAGATCCAGTGCGCATATCCCGACGTGTGGGTGAGGTTACCAGTTGAGTAAGGTCTTGGGCAGTAGTGAGATCTATATATGGTAAGGCATCTTTACTTAGCCAATTAATGTTAAAGTAGCCAAGTACTAATGTTTCCGACTGGGATGGCAACATGTCCAGGTATGACAGAAGTGCTTGAAAGGTATAAGTTTGGTCCTTAGGGGGGATGTATACTGTTGTTAAGTATAAAGGATATTGGGCTCTTCCCAGAGTCAGCTTGATGGTAAGTGCCTGGGAACCAGCCCCAGCTGGGGGGTATGGTATGGTAGGGTAAGGAAAGGTATAGTGAGATAAGGTAAGGTTAGGTACAGTTAGGTAAGGTAAGGTAAGGTAAGGTTAGGCAAGGTAAGGTATGGTAAGATAAGGTAAGGTAAGGTTAGGTAAGGCAAGGTACGGTGAGGTAAGTTAAGATAAGATATGGTAAGGTACGGTATGGTACGGTAAAGTAAGGTAAGGTATGGTAAGATAAGGTAAGGTATGATAAGGTAAGGTATGATAAGGTAAGGTATGGTTAGGTAAGGTAAGGTAAGTTAAGGTATGGTTAGGTAAGGTAAGGTAAGATCAGGCAAGGTAAGGTATGGTACAGTAAGGTACAGTAAGTTAAGGTAAGAGAAGGTAAGGTATGGTTAGGTAAGATAAGGTATGGTAAGGTATAGTAAGGTATGGTAAGATAAGGTAGGGTAAGGTTAGGTATGGTAAGGTAAGGTAAGGCAAGGTATGGTAAGGCAAGGTAAGGTATGGTACAGTACAGTAATATAAGGTAAGGTTAGGTAAGATAAGGTTAAGTTAGGTTTGGTAAGGTATGGTAAGATAAGGTATGATAAGGTTAGGTATGGTAAGGTAAGCCAAGGCAAAACAAGGTAAGGTACAGTAAGGCACGGTATGGTAAGGTAAGGTATAGTAAAGTAAGGTTAGGTATGGTATGGTAAGGTAAGTTTAGGTAAGGTAAGGTATGGTAAGATAAGATGAGGTATGGTAAGGTAAGATAAAGTAAGGTACAGTATGGTAAGGTAATGAAAGGTAAGGTATGGTAAGATAAGGTAAGGTACAGTATGGTAAGGTATGGTATGGTATGGTAAAGTATGGTACTGTAAGGTCAGGTAAGGTATCGAGGTTAGGTAAAATAAGGTTTGGTAAGTTAAGGTATGGTAAGGTAAGGTTAGGTTAGGTTAGGTAAGGTATGGTAAGACAAGATAAGATAAGGTAATGTAAGGTATGGTTAGGTTAGGTTAGGTTAGGTTAGGTTAGGTTAGGTTAGGTAAGGTAAGGTAAGGTAAGGCAAGGTCAGATAAGGTAAGGTTAGGTAAGGTAAGGTTAGATAAGGTAAGGTAACATTTATTTATATGGTGCCCATTCCCAGAGGCCCTGGATGCCTTATAGGAGTCAAAAACAGGCAGGGTAAACAGTAACAATATATACATTAAGCTGTAAAGGGTTATACAGATAACATTTGAAATTTGAGCATAAATAAAAGTTAATGAACAATAATAAATACACACTTAAAAACAGCTGCAATTAGTCCGGAAATGGCTGTTTGAAAAGATAAGATTTTAGACCCCATCTTGAATGACTTCACCAACGGGGACTCCCTTACAGAGCTAGAAAGTGAGTTCCAGAGGGCTGGGCTGGTCACCTCAAATTCTTGATCACTGGAGGTCTTTAGCCTGGCCCTCAGAATTGCAAGGATACCCATGGTGGAGGAGCAGAGGGAGTGGATCAGAATGGCAGATGTAAGGAGATCAGTCAGGTAGCCAGGCACAAGCAATATAGGGCCTTGTAGGTGAGCAAGCCCACCATAAAGATGATCCTCCACCTGACAGGCAGCCAGTGCAGATCTCACAGGACCAGGGCCATATGACTTGACATAGGCAAGCCTGTCAGTAGGAAAGGGGAAATTGTTTAACCAGGAGAGGCACACTAAGCCAGAGTTTGTTTCCAGGTGCAACCTGAGAGCACAAGAAGGCAAGTTTCTTTTTCAAGGTCACACAGTATGCAAGTAGGGGCTGATGGGATTCAAACCCAGGTCTCCAGGTTTGCAACTTGGTGCCATTAACCACTACGCTATACTGCCTCTTTAAGGAACCTGGCCCCTGCATTCTGCACCAGCTGCAGCTGGCAGAGTGTCCTTCTGCAAACCCTGAAGTATAGAGTGTTACAGTAGTCTAACCTGGATGTAACAAAGGCATGTACCAGTGATGGCAGGTCCTCGGTGAACTTGAGGTTTAATCTGGGCAATGTTCCTTAAGTGGTAAAAAACACTTTGGATAACAGATGACACCTGTGCATAAAGTGTCAGCCTGTCATCCAGGAAGATGCCCAGATTTCTCACCCTACAGGAAGCCATCAATGGGGTGGTTCCCAGGACCAGTTCTGTTGCCACCCCAGAGGCAGTCTCAGGCTGAATCACCAGGACCTCCATCTTGCCAGGATTCAGGCTTAACCAGTTGGAGGATATTCAATCCTGGATCTTGGCCAAGCAATTATTTAGCACTTCCATGGCATCATTTGTTCCAGAGTCAAAGGACATATACAGCTCATAGGTTCATAGTATTATAGGAGTTCAAGGGTGGAGACCCATTAACGAACTCACTGCCATTAACCCAATGGCAGAAACTGAAATTTTCTATTTCTCATATATTGGTCTAAATTATATATAAACTGGTCAATATCTAAACTGGTAACAACAGTAGCTGGCAAGGTGTTCCAAAAACATGGAATTATCTTAGTTATGAAATTGTTTCCTTTTGTTGTATGATTAATATTGGTTAGAAGTTTTAAGTTATGGGATCTAGTGTTCTTACCATTATTTGTAAACTGCAAACATAAAGTTTCAAGCAAGGCTGGGTCCCTAGAAGCCCTATAAATTAGGCAGAAGTCACCCCTCAAGGTACTATACTCGAGAGAATAGAGCCCCAGAGATTTTAGTCTTTCCTCATATGTATGGTTGTGCAAATTATGAATATTTTTAGTCAATCTTCTTTGCTCTTGTTCCATTGCAGTTTTAGTACCTGTAGATGTTGGGCCACAAAAGGTGGAACAATAGTCAATCTGTGAACGTACCAAGCCAGAAAATAAAGGAACAATTACTTCAGCTTTATGGCTTTTAATGTGCTTATAAATACAAGCTGTAATTCCGGCACACTTTTTAATTGTCTTATTTACATGAGTGTTAAATTTCATATCATTAGTGCTAGTAATGCCTAAATAAATTTTTGTTTCCACTGTTTATAATAATGTATTATTTAAAGTACAGCTGAGTATCATCTGTATAGCAGTGAAAACCCAGACTCTAACATCCGATGAGCTCTCCCAGGTGTAGCATGCACACCGCAAACAACATCAACAACAGGATCAAACCTTGAGGAACTCCACATGGCAGGAGCTTCAGGGAGGAGGAGGGGAAATTTTCCATCACCACCTATTGCTTCTTGCCCAAGAGATGTGGCTCAAACCAGTCGATGACAGTACTGGTGAGTCCACAACACTCTCTAAGGGGATCCAAAGGCATGATATGGGCCACGGCCTCAAGTGCTGAAGATAGATCAAGGAGAATGAGAATTAACTGATCTTCTCTACCTCTTGCCCTGAGGAGGCAATGTTTTTGCACCTTGACAAACCCCATTTCAGTGTTATGCCTAGTCCTGAAACTGCACTGGAATGGCTCATAGAGGTCAAAGGCCATGAGGTGTGCTTTGAGCTGGAGTGCCTCTATTTTCTCAACAACCTTCTCTAAAAATGGGAGGTTGGAGATAGGTTGATAATTTGCCAGGACATTAGGGTCAAATGATGGTGTCTTCAGGAAGGGCCTCACCAGTGCCTCCTTCAAGGCATCAGGAAATATCCCCTCTGAGAGTGAACACTGGATTATCCTGGGGAACACTGAACCAATGGCCTCAGCACATTCCACTAGGAGACAAGTTGGGGCTGGGTATAGTTCACAAAAAGTGGACCGCAGCTTTGAAATCACCCCAACAACCTCAGCCACTTCTCCTGGCCTAAACTCTTCCCAGACAATAGGAGTACCCATGTTTCTACCAGGTTGACCACTGCAGGGCTGACTTTGCCCCACTGGGGAGATCATGGACTGGAGAGAGGACACCGTGTCATAAAAAAACAGAGCAAACTCATTGCACAATGCAATTGAATATGCTTCTTTTTGGCTGCAGACAGACCCGATGAAGTAGTCTATCCACAGTCTGAAAAAGCTGAGCTGGTCTGTTCCTCTCTATGACAATCTCCCTGGACTGGAACTCTGCCTTCTTATGTCAATTTCCCCTTTGTACTTATGATAGTGCACTCTCAAGGTCAGTTTGTCCTCTTCAGACCCGGTCCTCTGCCAGCAACACTCCAACTTCTGACACATGATCTTCAACTCCTTGACAGCCCCATCACACCATTGATGTCTCAAGCAAGCAGATGGTTGGCTTTCAACATCAGAAGCTTGTCTTTGTCTCTTATAAGCGCAGTGGGGTGCCTACCCCCTGTACCACTTCTTTCTCCACATATCTTCCAGGCTACTCACCCACCTGCCTGCCTTTCTCATCTTTATAAAAAATTGTTTTATGTAAGTAGAAAGGTGTGCCCACATCTGCCACTGCTGCTGTCTCTCTGTCCCCTCCAGGTCACTTGTCAGCCCACCCTTCCCATCTTTATATCTATCTATCTATCTATCTATATACACACACACATATATGTATATATTTTAAATGTAAGTGGTCTGAGGTGGCCACCCCTGGTACCACTTCTCTTGATCCCCTCCCTTCCAGGTTGTCTAGCCCTGTTCCCCAACAAGTCTGACACTGGGGTGCCCAATTCCAGTATTTGAATGCATCTGAAATAAAGAAAATTGTTCCTCTATTTTTTTTTGTAACCTATAAAAAAGAAAACTGTCCCTTGCCAGTCTGTCCCCACCACCCACTCCACCTTGCCCTCCCACTGAGCAGTCACCACCTTACCCCACCCCCCCATACATCCCACATACCCTCACTCACCTGAACAGGTCCCAGGGTGAAAATCCACTCTCTGAACAAAGGCATGTCTTGCCGACTGCAAAATGACAAACTAAGGTAAGTATGGTTCAATGTATTTCAGTGCAGTTTTCAACACTGATGCATAACTTTGCTATTTTTGAATATTTGATCCCCAAATTTTCAACATTGTCTTTATGGGACCCTGCCTCATGACCGATGGCAGTGGAATTATGCAATCGAGGCCAGAAAGGTGATTTTGCGGTTGCATTGTGGCATCACCTTTCAAGTGGTATTTGAAACTTTGTACCACCATTGTTCATGAGATGGGATCATAAGAAAGCTATGTTGAAAATTTGAAGTCAAAATATGTAAAAATGGTAAAGTTATGCACATACAGTATGGTGAAAATGTTCTATGCTCGCTTGTAACTTAGGTAATTTTAAATATTTTGACCCTAAATTTTCAACTTAGCAATTTTTTCATACCACCTTATGAATGTGACAGCTGCCATTTTTCAAATCCTAGCCAAAATGTGTTTTCATACCTGTGGTGCGGATTGACGTTTCACTGGACCACAATGATGTTTTAGCAGGGATTTGAACATTTTCACCTGCCATGTTCATTAGGTGGGGTAATAAGAAAGCTATGCTGAAAATCTGGTGTACAAATATGGTAAAAATGCCTAGGTTATAATTGAGCATTACACTATTCTAGTGTTCACTCAACACTGCTAATTTTCAATATTTTGACTCCAAACTTTCAGCATAGTGATTTTTCCACAGCACCTCATAAATGTGATGTGTCATTTTAAAATCTTGAATGGGATGTGTTTTTGCACCTCTGGTGTGAAATGACATTTCAACCAATATACTATAAGTGGTGCATGTCATGACTATAAGGTGAATCCTAAAACAAGTATCTTCAAAATGTGGGGTTAAAATTACACAAAAATAAAATTGTTTAACAACCTCTGCATGTAGTGCCTATCACTACCAAACACCTGCACAGCACATACCAGCAAGCAAAGGTTCAGCACTGACAAATGCTTGCTTTAGGTATGTAAGTAAAAAAAAAAAAACGAAGACCAGGGGTGGGATTGTAAGGTTAAGAAGGGAAGGGGGGATTCTGCAGAAGAGGACAGGGGAAAACAGCCTGAACAAATACTTTTGATCATTGTGCACAGATGAAAGAGACATGGAGGGACTATAAAACAGTAACAACAGCATTAGAGGAAGGAAGGAAGGTGGACACTATTCCATTTTTGGAGGAGAGAGTGCTGAAGGGACTCAGAAACCTGAAAGTGGACAAAGCAATGGGGCCAGATGAAGTCCACCCAAGAGTATTGAAGGAGTTCAGGGAAGTACTAGATGCACCTCCGACAGCCCTATTTAACAGCTCATTGGAAACTGGAGTGGTTCAAGAGGATTGGAGGAGAGCAGATGTAGTCCAATTGCACAAAAATGAAAATTACGTACCTACCGTAATTATGATCTTTCTGTGTATCTTCACCATTCATCACAGATGGGTATCTGGCCAGAGGTCAGGACCCCGCGGGAGCTTTTTTTTTTTTTAAAAGGTAGGCGGAGCCAACACACCACCAGTGCCACCCTCAAGGCTGACATACTACGTGGCGCTGAAGGGTTGGCCATTAAGCTGTGTCAACTCCGCTTGCCTGCCAATTCTGAGTCGCCGGAGAGGTAAGAGGAAGGGATAGAGGGTGGGACAAGAGAGTCCAAGGGACAGAAAAAGGAAAGGATGTCTGAACTAAAAGGAGAAATAACGACTGAGAGGACAGCAAAGAAGAGGCTAGACTAAGGGGATTGGGAGGGGCCCCAATCTCTGGAAGCGGAAGAAGGGAAGGGTAGGATGAGTAAAGAATTTAGGAGAAAGGGAAGAGGTATTAAGATATCCGAGACCCTTGTCCATCTCCAGATTGTATAGGAACTACAAGGAGTAGCAAAGCTGTCTGCCAGAATTCAAGGCACGGAATAACTGGCAAATACTCCAGAAAGCAGAGTTGGCTATTCTGGAGAAGGACAGGGTACAGAGATTCAGTACTCTCTCAAGAAAAGATGTTTGGTGAAAAAGGTTTTTTTTTTAGGAGAACTAGTTGGATGGAAACCAGGAGGAGGAGAGAAGGAGGGCAACTACCAACTACCACCCCACAGAGGTGGAGACAAAGTAGTAGAGAAGGAGTGCAGCTTGAGCTGTCCACTCTCCCTGGAAAATACTCCCCAGTGTGTCCCTACTTTACCCCACTCCTAAGGAGGAGAGGAGGAGTCACAGAGATGGAGGGGGGACCCAGAGACTGAGGCCCAGGGGGATGGTGGGTGGGGTTGTGATGAATGGTGAAAATACACAGAAAGATCATAATTACAGTAGGTACATAATTTTCATATCTTATCTGTGTCAATCTTCACCATTCATCACAGATGGGTGAGTACCAAGCCCCCCCGAAGGGGGTTGTTTCTTTACACCCTAAGGGACAAAGTCCCTTAGCCCTCAATGGGTGACACACTAAGGGAGGGAACCTTCAGGGCCTGGAGAGGCCCGAGAGTGGGGAGAGAGAGACGGAGCTCCCCCAGAGGGAGAAGGAAGTTGTCCCGACAAACGTCATCTCACTCTGTGGGAGAAAAGGTAGGTTCCCTGGTGGGTGGAGTTAATCACCCTATGCCGGGCCAAGGGTGACAACCAGGAAAGACGTAGCCATGCCAACCGCCTAGTGCAGATTGCTGTCCCTATGACCCTGGCATCATAAGTTGCCCTTACTTGGTGCCTTGCTAGCTCCAGGCCACGTGCAGAGAGTGCGATGGCTTGTCTGGTTTGCTCTGAGTCAGGCAATGAGGCTAGGGAGCTGACCTAGCCTGGACCACAAGAACCTGTTGTAGGCTGCATAGTGGGCCTGATGTGCAGAAATAGAGAGGAGTAACCGTGCCGAGTAGAAGGTCCTCTTCCCCCAGAAATCAAAATCCGAGGAGTCTTGATCTGGGGGCCGGTCACGGTGAAGGGCGCGAAGCCCATCAGGAGTATCCAACTGCATCAAACCAGACTGTGGATGAGGCATGGAACCTGGAGACTCCGGGGGTGCACAATACCTCTGGCTGAGATCCCTTGGGGCAGGAACTCTGGAACAGCCTCTGCAAGGAATGCAACGATGCCTCCTGAAAGGGAGCTGGCCAGGGTGGCACAAGGGTGGCCTCGCCACAGTTGCCTAGAAAAGCGTGCGCCACATGTTCAGGATTGCTGACAGTGGAAGGTGTAAGGTGCAAGTCCTCCAACATCCTCACGAGGAATCACTGATACTCTGAGAGATCAGCAGTCGGAGAGATGTGAATAGAAGTTTCCTCTCCCCCTGAAGAGGGGGATGAGGAGCTGGAGGTCACCATCTGTTCAGTGGGTGGCTGCACGGAAGGAGGTTGAAAAACCTGGCTGTCCATTGCCCTAACATAAGCATGGAACTGGGCAGCCACTGCTCTGAACTGCTCCCAGGTGAGAGGGCCACTAGGACCGAGGATGCCTGGGAGCACAGGAGAGTGTGGCAGAGGGATGGGGACAGAGCCAAGAAGAGATGTCGGCTGACCTCCACCTGGGCTAGGGAGTGGCACCGTGGGTACCCGTGGAAGAAGGTGCCCTGGAAGGCTCCACAGCCGACAGCTGTACAACCACATTGGTACTGCCTTGGCTGCGCCCAGAAGAATCCCTCCAATGAGGCAACCGGGGCTGTAAAGGTCCAGAAGGATGGCCCCCTACCTGAAAAGAATGAAACTCCCTCAAAGAAACCATGGAGGAAGAGCATAAATCTGCACTACGGCTCCTCCCAGGGCCTGGGTGGACCCCAGAAAAAGGCCGACGCACTGATCCCACACCCCTCGACCCCATGGAGTCCGAAAGAGTCCTTCTTCTTGAGAGGGCCAGCCTAGGTAGCTGGCATCTCTGGGAAACCCCTGAAGGGGATACCCAGGGAGCAGTACCCCCCCTGCAGGTGCCTCGATGGGCCCCAAAGTCAGGTGATCAAGGCACACAACCGGAGGGGGTACCACAACTGAGGGATCAATGAAACCCCCAAGACCAGGCTGCAGAGCTATGGTGGCACTCACCACTGCCTGCTGGTCAGCACCACTGTCCCTAGTCTCTGGAGCCACCAACCTCTCCTCAGAAAGGGTCTGGCTCCGACTCGTCGATGAGACCACCATGCTGCCCACATCCGCAGCCAACCCCAAGGGGTGCGACTGCATGTCCGACTCAGAGCTTGACTCCGTCTCCAAAGAGGTAGAGTCCGAGGCCCTGAGCCAAACTGTAGGAGGATGGGCAGAACTATCCCTACCAACAGGCCCAGATACCACCGCTGTGCCCGAGTCAGTGCCAGTACCCCCCGCAACCCCGCGAGCGGGATCCGAGGGAGGCACGGCCCCTGCCGGAGCCAGAGGTCCAATGCCAGGACCAGTAGCGGTACAATCTGGTCCACTGGCACCGGGAGCAGCACCAAGGACAGAGATGGTGCCGATGACAGCCCTGTGGCACCCTTGGCACCAGTGTTGGCACCACCCAGTTCCCCAGCACCACAAGCCGCACTGAGGACTGTGGCAGTGCCACCAATGTCCCCGAAGGCAGACACAGCACAGAACATGGCGCTGCCTGGTTCCCCAGTGCCGTGAGTGGCACCGAGTGTGTGGATGGCACCGACAGATGGAACTGAAGGCCCCATGGCACTGAGCCTCGAGGACACGGTACCGTGCTTAACCTCGGCACCAAGAACGCGCCGAGGTGAGACATGGCAAAGGATGACATTGAGGATCTCACGGTGCGGGGAACAGTGTCGATGCTATGATCGGCATCGACCGAGCCAGCTTTTTCCCACAGTGAGACTGACAAGCGCAGCGGCCTGCCAGGGCCCATGGTTGCCACAAATGGCGCAGAGGGCCCCGACGGCGCCGACCGATGGCATCGAGGATGGCTCCGACCAGGGCCTTTTGAGCAGTGGGAACGACACCAGGGGAGCTTTCACCCCCAAAGGGGCAATTGCCATGGCGGCGCCTCCTGCGGGAGCGGGGTGGGCCTCCTGCACCGCGGAAGAAGCCTCGGCAATGGCTAGGCTACAAGTAGCCGAGGCCCCCTCCTCCGCGGTCCATATAGAATCGGGAGGGGACCCAGAGGAAAGGCCGAGAGAGCGTGGCTTGGCCCGGCAAGTGTGAACCTGACCCCTGAAAGTCGGCGGAGCTCGCCCCACTTTCAATGTGCATTGTTTGAGGACCCAGCGGTCCATGGAGAAGCAGGCATCACATCCATCGTGGGTAAGCTAATGGAGACCATCCTGAAGGAGAGGCTGGTGGCCCTCCTAGAGGCCAAAGGACTACAGGACAGCAGACAGCATGGCTTCATACATGGCAGATCCTGCCAAACTAACATGGTCGAGTTCTATGACTGGGTAACTAGGCAACTGGACAGGGGCCATGCAGTGGATGTCCTGTATCTGGACTTCAGTAAGGCATTCGACTCAGTGCCACATGGAAGGCTGGGAAGGAAGTTAGTAGGCACAGGGGTGGGTGCAAAGCTGGTGAGATGGGTAGGAAACTGGCTGCAGGGAAGGCAACAGAGGGTAGTGGTGGGTGGGGAGCTCTCACACCCAAGGGCAGTGACGAGTAGTGGTCCACAGGGCTCGGTGTTGGGACCAGTGTTGTTTGGGATATTCATTGCAGACATATCATGGGACATCAAGAGCAAGATCAGTCTGTTTGCTGATGATACCAAGGTAGGCGCGGTGGTGGATGACCTGGGGGATGGCAGGGGTTGCATGATGATCTGACAAAGCTTGAAACCTGGTCAGACACCTGGCAACTGGGCTTTAATGCCAAAAAGTGCAAGGTGCTGCATTTTGGGATGAAGAACCCAAGGAGGAGTTACCAGCTAGGGGGAGTGCAGCTAGCCCAGACAGAGGAGGAGAAGGATCTGGGTGTGCTCATTACAGGGTAAATGAACAACTCGGCACAATGTAGGAAGGCAGCTGCAAAGGCCAACAAAATGCTGGGTTGTATTGCAAGGGGTATATCCTCGAGGAGGGAGGAGGTGATTCTGCCACTGTATAGGTCATTAGTTAGACCACACCTGGAGTACTGCATGCAGTACTGGCGCCTGTATCTGAAGAGGGACATTAAGTTACTGGAGGGGGTGCAGCAGAGGCGACAAAGATGATCAAGGGGCTGGGGACTTATCATACGAGAGGAGGTTGAAGGAGTTGAACATGTACTCACTGGAGGAGAGGAGAGACAGGGGTGACATGATTGAAACCTTTAAATACATGAAAGGAATAAACAAGACAAGTACAGAGGGGCTGTTAAAAGTAAGGGAGGGGAGGGACACCAGGGGCCATGATATGAGACTGGAGCGAGGAAGGTTCAGGAGGGAGATGAGGAGACACTTTTTTACAGAGAGGGTGGTGGCTGGGTGGAATACATTACCTGCTGATGTGGTATGCAGTAGAACAGTGGACTGCTTCAAATGAGGATGGGACAGGACAAGGGGGAGGGTAAATGAAGTGGAAGGAAGGGGCAGCTGCAGAATAAGGGGTGCTAGCTGCACATTCGAGCAGATTTGATAGACCTCTAGGCCTTTATCTGCTGGCAAATTTCGTATGTTCGTACGAATCCATGTTGTGAAGCAGGCCAAGACACGCAAGACACCGGTCATGCTGGTCAGTGACGGGGAATTTTTGGCTGCATGGGGGGCCGACCCAGCTCCGAAGACTTCTTGGCCTCCGACCGAGACATAACCTACGGAAAAAAACACCAAAACAGACTCGATGTCGCAAAATTCAAAAAATAAGGAAAGCTCTTACCAGGCGATGTCGAGTAGAGGCAGAAAACAGAACCGGCAGGAAACCGACGGAGTTAACGCCAAAGGAATAGGATGAAAGCAGGCCTACTATCTCTTCAAGCTTCCCACGAGGTGGCCTCAACGGTGGGAGATGAAAAATTGGCATGCAGGCGGAGTCAACACAGCCTAACGAGCAACCCGGAGTACATAGTCGTAGGCCTCGAGGGTGGCGTCGATGGTGTGTCGGCTCCACTACCTTTAAAAAAAAAAAAAAAAAAAAAGTCTCAAGGTCCTGACCTCCGCCAGATACCCATCTGTGATGAATGGTGAAGATTGACACAGATAAGATCTGGTAGTAGGGTTGACGCTGACAGATATACCAGACAGACTGACTTCAGTGATGGGAAAGTTAATAGAATCATTGCTGAAAGGAAGGACTGTAGAATATCTTGAATCCAATGGGTTAGAAGACCCTGGGCAGCATTCATTTGGGGGGGGGTGGAGGTCACGTCAAATGAATCTGATACAGTTCTTTGACTAGGTGGCCAAGGAACTACATTACAGTGAAGTGGTGGACTTAGCCTACCTAGATTTTAGTAAGTCATTCAACACTGTTCCACATAGGAGACTAGCAAGCAAGCTGGGTATCTTAGGAGTGGGTTCAAAAGTGGTAAACTGGGTAAGGAATTGGTTATGGGATAGGCAGCAGAGGGTGGTGATAAACAGAGTTCATTCAAAGAAAGAGAGGGTGACCAGTGAAATGCCTAAGGGATCAGTGCTGAGTCTTGTCTTCTTTATTTGTCTTTATAAGTGACACTATAGGGGAGCTGGAAGGGAAGGTCTGCCTCTTTGCAGATGACACCAAATTCTGCAATAGGGTGGACACTCAAGGGGTGGTGGAAAGGATGAGCAGAGAGCCGAGAAAACCTGAGGAGTGTTCAAGCATATGACAGCTGGGTTTCAATGTGAAAAAGAGCAAAACAATGCACTTGAGGCACAGAATCCCAGGGGTGGAGTACAAAATGGAGGGTGGTACTGATGATCATCAAGCAGGAAAGAGACCTGGGAGTGATCATATCAGATCACCTAAAGGTGACCAGGCAGTGTGACAAGGCAGTTTGGAGAGCAAATGGGATGCTGGGGTGCATAGGGAGGGGTATCAACAGCAGAAAGAGGGAGATGGTGTTGCTTCTGTATAGAATGCTGGTAAGACCCCACCTAGAGTATTGTGTAAAGTTCTGAAGACTACATCTTCTGAAGGACCTAGACAGCATGGAACCGGTACAGAGGAGTGCAACTAAAATTGTGCAGGGTCTGCATCAGAAGACCTATGAGGATCGATTAAAGGATCTAAATATGCACACCCTGGAAGAAAGGAAAGAGAGGGAGGATATGATAGAGACCTTGAAATACCTCCTGAGGGTAAATAAGGTACAGTACAAGAGAAAAGTATATTTCAGAAAAAATGCTATTCAAGAAGCTGGAGGAGATAGGTTCAGGAAAGATGTGAGGAAGTATTTCTCCACAGAAAGAGTGATGGATTCCTGAAACAGTCTTCCAGTGGAGATGGTGCAGGTGAAAGCAGTTGTGGGGTTCAGGAATGCATGTGATAGGCATAAGAGAATCTCAGGGAAAGGGAAGGAGGGAGTGAATGGGCTGGAGATCAAGTAGGATCTTTGGAAACACTATAGGCAGGGGAAAATGGGCAGACCAAATGGGCCAAGCAGTCCTTATCTGCCAGCAAATTCTGTTTCTATAGAACTTTCCAATGAGGTCAGTTAAACCAACAATATTTGTTAATCAACAAAAAAATTCATCATTTTGTTTTCAGCAAAAATGTATTTCTGGCATACTAAAATTCATGCTCAGGGTATTTTCAGCTTTGTCAAATGTTGCTAAAACTGCTTTTACTGCTAGTTTTATAATCAGGGTCCCGTGTTTACTGAAGCAAAGTGGATCTACATTCTGTGGCAGGACTTCATACTTTCTGCGGCAGAACTTCTGATTCTGTGGAGATTCTTCGGCAGATAAATTGTGGTTAAACAGCATACCTTGAAGGGAATTAAGTCTTAGTTAACCCTTTGACTGCCTTCATGCAACCACACTGCTACACTGAAAGTGGAACGGCAGGCCATTTAACACTATGTAGTCTTCTCATCATGCATATGAAACAGCAGTAACCCAGACCTGGCACAGCCATGGGCCATTAGTGTTCTCTTTTAATGATTTTCCCCTCCCACCCCGAATTTGAAGGCTCATCTGTTCTTCTTCTGGAAATTGGTGGCCTTTGCTGTTCTTCTAGGTTATAATCAGAGGAGGACATGCACACTCAACTACAACTACACAGAAGGCAAAACCTGCTTGGATTTCTTCTAGTTTATATTTACAGTTAGCAGATACAAAGAGTGACTCCAACTTGAAAGGCACTTAAATTTATTTCTGATTTTGATCCCAATGTTCTTTTAGATTATACTTTTTTAAACTAGGAATACCCCAAATGCCTTGCAACAAACATGTTGTGTGCAGTATGCAAATCTGAGTGTTGTGGGAGGGGGAGTTGATTGTTTTCCTATAATAGTGAAGGAGGATGTAACTTGCAGTATTTGTAGGATTTGTTGACTCCTGATTTTTCTTTGGGGCACACACTAAAAAATGCAAGCAAGTCATTCTTATTAAGCATGGGTAACCTTGGTTAGCATGTTCTCTTCTCCTAGCAACTCAAGGGGTGGTGGTGTTCTTCAGTCAGTGACCCTGAGTTCACTTATGTATAGCAGCAATCAATACAACTACTCCATTCTGATTTTTTTTCCTTACCTGCTTGCTCTGCTACAGCTGGACAACTTGATCTTCCTTAAGAATTCAGCTTGATGCCACCACTTAGGCTGCAGGTTCAAATCTGCCAAGAAATTACTGTCACACTTGCAAGTACAGATCTGCGGCCCATAAATCGAAACTGTGATCGATGTCCCCCAGTGAGAACCAGCTGAGTCCTCCACTTAGTCTGCTGCCAGCCACATGTTTCTGCGATCAACTCCTCCTCTGATCCCTGCCACCACATCAAGATTGATGCCACCTCCATGGGCACCACTGAATTTTCTCACTTCTTGACTACAGGTCCACCTTCCAGTTCTTCCTTCCAAATTCATCTTCCAGGGATTCAGCATGAAATGTGAGCAGCCTCAAAATGAAAAATTAACATGGCTAAGCTGGCCACACCTACGCCTACACAGCAGCAAATCTTCACTGTGGTGGATATAATCAAGCTCTGCTATTCTTGCTGCACTCCCCCCCCCAGTACTGGTTGGAGAGAGTTACGTAACAAGAGACACGATGACTCAAGATGCCATGCAGCCACTAGGTTTTTGGCTTTGTAGCAGACAGCATCAGTTTGTTGCCACATCTAATGAGTATGTATGTCATGACATACTTAACAGATCAGTAGCTATGCCCTTGCCTTGTGTGATCATATAGCATAGCTAGCATTTCTGTGTCCACGTGGCTGGTTTTCCAATTTCTGTGGCCAGCATTGATTTCTGCGTTCAGCCCTGATTTTTTGTGGCAGTCACAAGATCGCAGTAAGCATGGGGCTCTGTTTGTAATTAATGACTCATGTCATTAAAGATGACCACCACTTGCAATATTTAAATATAAGTCCAGCAGAGGTTACCTGTTCGAATATACATCCTAAATTTAATCAGTGAATGTATTGGGATGGTACTACCACCCTTCTTTTTTGTTGTTGTTGACTTTGTTTATCACCAGGTTGACAGGTGGGGTATATTCCCCCTATTCAGCACCCGGACTCGCCTCTCAGCATCCCCTTCCAAGCTGCCCGGACTGGGTGGCCCATAGCTTACCCCCTACAGTGGGGTTCTTCTGGGAAGGTGGGAAGGGACTGAGATCCACCAGAGGCCCCAAACTAGGCTTATGCCCGGGGCACCATTCAGGAAGTGGTCCAGGGGCTTCATGGTGCTCAGAGACCTGGGGCTTAATTCTCAAAGATCCCTTGGAGTGATGTAATTATGCATCACCCCAGGGATGCAGCCAACTCTGGGTGCATCAGGAACACTGTGCCAGATTCTGCAAAAATCAGGGTCTGGTGCCAGAGTCCCCAGGTCTGCTGCAGGTGTACAACAGTGCCAAACTATCAGCGCACCTGCAGGAAATACTGCAAGGATCCAGCCCCCAGCCCACCACCGACATAACACAAGAAGAGCCAGCATCCACTGCCAGGAGGAGACATGGGGCAGGAGGGCCATGGGTGGGGCACAGGGTGAGTTGGTGAGACCGCAGGGAAGTAAGGGATTGCTTTGACACATGGTGGGGTGCATATGCCTCTGTATTTATGACGGTGTCATTCTGCTGTACCACAGTAGATACATTATCATACAGTACAACTGAAACAGCCATGGAGGGGCAAGTGCTATTTCCAAATGGCATGATATTGACATGGAACAAAGCAGACAGTGCAACTGGACAATTTTGCAGTCTGCGGTGTTCCGTCACTCTATGACGCCATTTGGAAATAGCACTTACCTCTCCGTGGCTGTGTTTCAGTTGCATTGTCTGATAATGTATCTACAGTGGTACAGCAGAATAGCACTGTAATAAATACAGAGGCATATACACCCTGCCG
The DNA here is from genome assembly GCA_016271365.2 of Neoceratodus forsteri. Lineage (NCBI taxonomy): Eukaryota > Metazoa > Chordata > Ceratodontiformes > Ceratodontidae > Neoceratodus > Neoceratodus forsteri. The sequence continues at coordinate 333,849,316 of JADMNL010000026.1, forward strand.
GGTGCCAAAGCAATCCCTTATTTTCCCACTGTCTCCCTGACTCACCCTATGCCCCCTGTGCCTCCTGACCTCACATGTAGCTCTTTCCTCAAACTCACCACAATGTGTGGCACTGGTGCAAGGGGATTAGACCACCTCCTGCCTTGTCTAAGCTAAGTCCCTTGCTACAGCCATGGCGGGGCTTTTAGAATCCCCAAGCAGGGGATGTTGCAGCCCCACCATGGCTCAAACCCCCTTGTGACCTAGTGTACCCTGATGTAGGGCATAAGGGTGGCGCATTGCTTGTTTGCCGCAGTGACTTCCCATTCCAACACAAACAACGTTTTGGGATTGGGAATGTTGCAGTTTATGATGCAAGGTGCCAATTGCATCATTGATGTTTGCACAGGTACCTTGTGTTGGTCTATGGGCTTTTCTGTTCAGATCCCGGGGGGAGAGGGTTTCTTGCTGGGCTGCCCTGGGAGACATGGACGGGCAATGACGGCAATGCAGGATGAGCAGGTTCCCGCACCCATCTCACAGATGTCAGCCATCATCTCCAATAGTGCCATGTCGTCCCTGTCTACTAGAACACCCGGTCTCCACTGGGTGTCACTAGTATGCCAGGAAACCACAAGCCTCTCCCTGGAGGTGGAGAGCTGTCTGTGGGATGCTCATTCAACCTCCTCCCCCTGGCAGATCCTCTGATGCACCATGCTCACTTCTGAACATGGGTCAACAGCACTACAGGCAGTAGCACTACTGCTTTGCTGGTGGGCCACCTGCTGCCACATGTTTCTGATGGTAAACAGCAGAGCACCGTACCAAGATAACAAGCAAACAGTCTTCCCATCGGTATCACCCTCTTGTTAGTCATTACGGAGGATGTGTCTGCCTACTCCTTAATGACTGACTGGTCATTCAAGTCCTGTGTGAATTAATGGGGTCTTTCTGTTACCCATGAACCCTCCTGACTCTGTTTCAGGTTCTCAGTAGCCAGATTGATTGTTGACTGGTCTCTAACCCCATTTGGATGCTGATGGGGGGCAGAGGTCAGAGTCTCACCAAGATGGTGACGCGATCAGCAAAGTCCCTTTTTATATTTGCTTGCACACATGTGCAAGCAACATATTGGGGCAGCTTGTTGCAGTAGCAAGTTGTGAGGTGCGGCAGTTTGTTGCCAATGCAGGCGCCAATAGAGGATCAAGCTGTCCATGACAGCAGTAGTGTAGCTTGCCACAAACTTGAAACAAACTGGCTGCTGCAGTCAGTGAGAACCTCTTCACCAACAATCAGCTGTTTTTGTGGGGTGGTCCCTGAATGCAGCAGCCAATTATAGCTGCATTATCTGGTGTCCCCTTTCAATAAATATGGCAGCAGCTTCTCTGTTGGTGTCTCACAGTCCTCACAAAGTCGACAGACAGGTGCCACCTCTCACAGTCACTGTTACAGCAGACGGGGGTGCCTAATCCCCCTGCTGGCATGCCCCTTCCCCAGTTCATTTGCCGATGGGATAGCCCAGTCCCCATTGGCATGATGCCCCCCCCCCATTTCAATCATTTACAAGATGGACCTGGTAGTTTAAACAATAACAACAAGTCCCAATATAACAATTTGGAGTAGGTCTAGCAACATTAGCAGCCTATGTACAGTCATTACAAGTGAGACACTCGTGGCTTGGCACAGTGGTGTACAATAATTTACAAACTGCAATGCAAGGCTTGACACTGAGAACAGAACAAGGCAGCATAATTTTCAGGCATGGTACCAAAGGCAGTCAGCATACTGCTACGTGCAAGTTCTATGCAAGGCAGGTCTCTGATAGACAGTAGAGTACAATATTATATTGGATGAGGTCTAGACCAGCAAAGCATTACGTGGCCTAGGAGAAGACTATAAAGCAAGGGCACTGAGGGCACAGGATGAGCCAAGAATAGTGGAGGGAGAAGAGGTTAGGAGGGGTGGGAGGGGGCAATTGTAATACCTTCAGGATTGACATAGCTGCATTAGTTGGCACAGTAGAGCTAAGGGTAAGTGGGAGGGCATGGGGTGAAAAGGTGCCATGTGTTCTGCACTGGGGGATACCCAGTCCCCGTCGGCTCCAGACCCCCCCAAAAAACACCCAGGTAGCATGATGGGAGAACACCCCAGCATGCTAATGCATCCCCCAGAACACTGTATAGCCAACAGAGGTGCACAATCCCCATCGGCTCCAGTCCCTCCCCCAACAAACACCCAGGTGGCATGCTGGAAGCCCACCCCAGTGTGCCAACAGTGGCCTGCATCTTTTTTTTTAATCCTGTTAAAAAAGAAAATGGTCCCTCGTTGTTCCTCGTGGCCCCTCCCCCAACTCACATCCATCCTCTGTGCAACCCACCTGCTCACACCCCCCACCCCCTCACCTCATACTTACCTTTGGAGCCCAATGCGATGATCTTTGATGGACCAGGAACACGTCTGCACTCTTCAAAGTCAACCGTGAACTGAAGAAATGCTGATAAGCTGTATAATGGCATAAATGGGGTTTTTCAACTTATGTGGATATCGTGGCCATTTTTTCAAATTTTGGCACCACATTTTCCACATGGGGTTCTTTGGACCCCTCCTCATGAATTCAGTCACTGTCATGGTGTTATTCGGTCCCGAAAGGTGATTTCATGGTCACTGCGTGAAATCACCTTATTGAACTGATTAATGAAACAATAGTGTCACTGTTCATGAGGTGGAGTCTCAAAAGCCTATGACTGTGTTACAAGCGTGCATTGTGCAGTTTCCATGCACACTCATAACTTCGCAAATTTGTAACATTTTTACTCCAGATTTTCAACAGTGCCATTTTTTCACACCACCTTATGAAGAGTCATTTTTCATATCCTGGTTGAAATGTGTTTTCACACTTTTGGCACAGAATAGTACGGTCACTGTAGGCAATCAGCGTTCAGGACAGCATAAGAAAATCACAGTGACACTGTTCATGAGCAGAGGTCCTAAAATGCCAGTGCTGAATATTTGGTGACAAAAGTCCATAAAATGACTGTTACAAGCGTGCATTGCACAGTTTCCATGCACCCTTGTAATTTCGCAAGTTTGTAATATTTTCCCTCCAGATTTTCAGCATCGGCATTTTTCACACCTCCTTATGAACAGTACAGCAGTCATTTTACGCATCCTGGCCGAAATGTGTTTTTGCACTTCTGGTACAGAATAGTGCGGTCACTGTGGGAAGTCAGTGTTTGGAACAGATTAAGAAAATCACGGTGAGGCCGGCCTGGTGGCACTGAGGGTTGAGGCATTGGATGCCACACCTCACACCACACCAGTGACCCGGGTTCAGGGAACGAGCCAGGGTCATCAGAGGCCGGCGAGGGCAGAGGATGTGAGACACTGCTGGCTGGCAGCACTCCGCCTCAGGAGGAGGATTTCAGCTCCCTCAGAGTTTGGCTGTCCCCTGGTGGAGGCCAGAGGGATGGTGCCACTCATGAGGAGCTCTGATACTAGGTCAATGGGGAGGGCAGAAAGGACCTGGTCTGGAGCTGCGGTGCATACGTGCACCTCCACGCGCATGCGCCACCGCTTCCGGGGGCCCTGGGAATAGCTCAGGAGAAAAATGGAGGAAAAACATGGGGGATGACAAGGGTGAAGCCCCTGGACTGATTCTGGGGATCCGCTGGGGCGTGTATGGTGCTACAAGCCCCCGAAGGACCCAGAGATCGGTAGGGATAGGCAGATGCAGAAGTCGACCCGCCACAGGAGGATAAATATAATTAGAAAAAAAGAAAAAAGAAAATGACAGTGACACTGTTCATGAACAGAGGTCCTAAAATGCCTGTGTTGAAAATTTGGAGACAAAAGCCCATAAAATGTCAGTGTTATCGGCATGCGTTGTGCAGTTTCTAAACATCCTCGTAACTATGTGAATTTATAATATTTTCACTCCAGATTTTCAACATTGGCATTTTTTCACACTTCCTTTTGAACATTACAGCTGTTATTTTTCACATCCTGCCTGACGTGTGTTTGCACATCTGGCGCAGAATGGCGCGGTCACTGTGGGAAATCAATGTTTGGCACAGATTAAGAAAATCATAGTTACAGTATTCATGAGCAGAGATCACAAAATGCCTATGTTGAAAATTTGGTGAAGTAATTCCACTGAAAGACTGTTATGAGCATGCATTGTGCAGTTTCCATGTATGCTTTGACGTTCAAGCATTTTTAATATTTTCACTCCAGATTTTCAACATTGCCATCTCTTCACAGCTCCCTATGTATGGTACAGCTGTCATTCTTCACATCCTGCACGATCTGTGTTTTCGCACATCTGGCGCAGAATGGCACGATCACTGTGGGAAATCAAAGTTCGTGACACATTAACAAAATCACAGTGCCAGTGTTCATGAACAGAGGTCCTGAATGCTTTCATGAGGTGGGGGCCACAAAAAGGCCACACTGAAAATGTGTAGTGTAAATACCAACAAACGCCCAGGGCATTAGGGTTTCTAACCATAACATCCCACCCTGTACAGACTGACAGGCATCAGGGGTGTGTCTTTGGATTGCTGGGTGTAATGCTCATGCCATTCCACCCCCACTCTGAAGTCAGTGACAGGCATCAAGGTGTACCTTGGACTCTTTGGCCCCAGACTTCACCCTATTTTCCTATACTGCACCCATTTCAGCATATGTCCTTATGAAATGGGATGACTGTGAAGCCAAACACCTCACGGCACATCTCAACACTTGTTGGTGTCTACAGGATAGGGTGAGGTGAAATGCCATCAGCATTATGGGCGATGACCCAAAGGCACACCCCAATGCCTGTCCATCTCTTTAGGGTGGAGGTGGGGTTGGCGAGAGTTCAGTACTTCACTGCCATTCCTATTCTGCATCTGTCTAACTCCTGCACGTCCACTGCTAATATCAGCAAGCAAAAATTCAGCATTGACAAATGCTTGTTAGCAAATTCCTACCCTTGCAACACATCATACTGTACTGGGCAGGGCTAGAGGGGGTGTACGGTAGTGTCCAGTGCAGTCGGGGGGGTCAATCAGGGGATCACCCTATTTTTATTCACACTGACTGCACTTTGCATTGGTGCCAGTCTGGTCTGACAGTGGAGCCACTTACATACATGAGACGGTCCACAATCCTCAGGGGCTGAGAGAGCAAAAACGACAGGCAGCATATGGGGAGGCTCCATGGACCCAGTTAAGGTAAGCCCCATGATTGGGGTGGGTTACATACAGTATACAATAGCCTACCAGCAGAGACAGTGAACAGGAAGGCAATGCAGGCCTTTAAGTACACCTGAACAAAGTTCTGCTTGCCAAGGGAATCCTCACCGGGTGCTCTGGGTAGTTGGTAGAAAATACCTATAAATAGGTATGTGTTTGCACAGCATACTTACTGCATCCCCGCTTATGAAAGGTAAGGAACAGGATTTATAAATTCCTTATAGAGACACAGCCTTTGTTGTGGCTGTCCTGTGACTGTGAAACTCTGTCATCACAGCTGTGCCATATCTCCTCAGTGAAGGGTTTTAAAAATGTCCTAAAAACACATCTGTTCTCCTTGTATATTTGCACTTTATATTTGTAATTTTTTGTTTACAAAATAAACCTGTATTTGGTTTGAGAAATTATAGGGCAGTTTTTGTTTAATTCAGACCTATATTAGATCCTTACCTTCCCATTTGTGTTATACACAAAGGTAGCCTGTTATATTATGTGAAATCCTGATCTGGGCTCACATAGGTGAAGTACCCCTCTGCATTACAGTGTGCAGGTTTTTCCTACATTGGAAATGTGACATCTTTTCTCCTTGACCTTCAACTTTGAGCTTCCAGTCAGCAGCTCTGCACATCTAAAATGTAATCATTTTTTTTGCTCTGATCTTCCTCTCCCCAAATGGGAGAGTTTGACCCCCACCCCACTCACCAACCCCATGACCAGACTTACCCCCCCTGGATAGGGCCACTGGGTGGGGATCCTGTCCCCAAGGAACATGGCCTCTTGCCCTGGTTTTCCTCCCAGGGAGGGGCCACAAGAGTGGGCCCCCCAGCAGGTATTAGTCACAGTGGGAGTGGCAGTGGAGGCCATCAAGAACATAACTGTTTTTTTTTCAGTATGTTTGAGATCTCTCAGGGTGGGGACTTGCACTGACACCAGTGTCCACCCCACCTCCCTTGTGTGAGGTGCCAGCAGCATTGGTACCCCCAGCCTCCACCAGAGGTCTGCATGGCACTGAGCACTCTTCCCCCTCTCCCCCTGAGAAGAACAGTCCCTGGGATGCTCAATATTTCTTCCCTGGCAGGCCCTCTGACTCCCAAATCCATCACCGAACACGGAATGTTGATGCTGCAAGCAGACGCCTTGCCATTGCACAAGCAGGCCGGCCTAATTTTTAATTATAATTAATTCATTATGTTTGCTTGCACTCATGTGCAAGAAATATAGTGCCATCATCCAAGATTTCGGAGATGTGTCACCCCCTCTTCCAATTCAGTCAGTGTGTTGGCAGGCGCGGCCCCTGTCAGCCAATACATGCTGGAGCTGTCTATGACAAGCTCCAAAATGCAGTGGCATACAGTTGAAAGGGGGAGCTACATTTCAGTGAGCAGCAATAAGATATTGCCTGCTCATGCGCAGCTCCTTATACACACACACACACACACACACACACATATGCATGCATACTGCGTGCTCCTCCCCCCATGCCACGCACTCTATAGACCGACAGGGTGCCAATCCTGCCGGCTGTGCTGCTCTCCCCAAAGCTTTTCCAATGCCATGCTGGTGCCCACCCCAGCGTGGCAACTCAGAGGTATAGCCGACGGGGTGCCTAATCCCCATCGGCTTCACTGTCTCCCTCCAGTACAGGGTGCCACGCTGGGAGCCCACCCCAGCATGGCAACAAATGCCAGGCCGATCGTGCCCAATCCTCGCCGGCTCCACGCTTCAGTTGTCCTTCTGCCACGCTTGGGAGCCCACCCACAGCGTGGCAAACGCCCCGCCGCTCTTTTTTTTTAAATACTTGAAAAGAAAAACGGTCCCACGTAGTCTTCCTGCCCCTCCCCACAACCTGCACCCACCCACTGCGCACCCTGCCTCCCCACCCCACACCCCATATTTAACTCCGGAGCTCGTGCAGCGATCTCGTGGACCGAGACATGTTTGCACTCTTCAAAGCCGACCGTGAACTGAGGAAATGCCGGTAAGCTGTATAATGGGCTAGATAGGGTTTTTTCAACTTTGTTGCATATCTCAGGCATTTTTTGGAATTTTTGTACCAAATTTTCAACATGGGGTTTTTGGGACCCCTTCTCATTAATGCTGTCACTGTCATGGTGTTATTCGGGCCTCAAGGGTGATTTCGCAGTCACTGTGCGAAATCACCTTTTGGGACTGATTAATGAAATTACACTGCTGGTGTTCATAAGGTGGGCTCTCAAGAAGCCTATTCTGAAAATTTGGTGGAAAAATTCCAAAAAATGACTGTTTTACGAGCGTGTGTTGCACAGTTCCTACGCATGCTCGTAAGTTCACGAATTTTCAATATTTTCACTCCAGATTTTCAACATTGCCATTTTACCACACCTTCTTACGAGTAGTACAGCTGTCATTTTTCACATCTCACCCAAAATGTGTTTCCGCCCATGCAGCGCACAATGGCGCAGTCATTGTGTGAAACCAATGTAAGGGACAAATTAAGAAAACCACAGTGACACTGTTCATGAGCAGAGGCCTTAAAATGGCTATGTTGAAAATTTGGTGAAAAATTCCTAAAAATGACTGTTTTATGAGCGTGCGTTGCACAGTTTCTACGCACGGTCGTAAGTTCTCGAATTTTCTATATTTTCACTCCAGATTTTCAACATTACCATTTTACCACACCTCCTTGTGAGCAGTATAGCTGTCATTTTTCACATCCTGCCCAAAATGTCTTTCCCCCCATGTAGTGCACAATGGCACAGTCAGTGTGTGAAATCAATGTTTGGGACAGATTAAGAAAATCACAGTTATACTGTTCATGAACAGAGGTCTTAAAATGGCTATGTTGAAAATTTGGTGAAAAAATTCTTAAAAATGACTGTTTTACGAGCATGCATTGCGCAGTTCCTATGCATGCTCATAAGTTTGTGAATTTAATATTTTCACTCCAGATTTTCAACATTGTCATTTTATTACACTTCCTTATGAACAGCACAGTTGCCATTTTTCATATGCTGCTCAAAATGTGTTTTCGCACATGTAGCGCACAATGGTGCTGTTGGTGTGCGAAAGCAATGTTTGGGACAGATTAAGAAAATCACAGTTACACTGTTCATGAACAGAGGTCTTAAAATGGCTATGTAGAAAATTTGGTGACAAAAGTCCATAAAATGACTGTGTTACAAGTGAGCATTGCGCTGTTTCCACGCACCCTTGTAAGTTCATGACTTTGTAATATTTTAAGTCCAGATTTTCACCAGTGGCATTTTCCCACACTTCCTTATTTACAGTACAGCTGTCATTTTTCACAACATGGCCGAAGTGTGTTTTCACACTTTCAGTGCAGAGATGCATGGTCACTGTGAGAAATCATTGTTCGGGACAGATAAAGAAAATCACAGTGACACTGTTCATGATCAGAGGCACCAAAATGCCTGAGTTGATAATCTGCTGTAAAAAAATCCCCAACCTAATTATATTACGGGTGTGCGTTGCACAGTTTCTATGTACGCTCGTGACTTCACCATTTTTTTAAATATTTTTACTGCAGATTTGCAACATTGCCATGTTTTACATCTCCCCATGAACAGTACAGCTGTCATTTTTTGCATCCTGTTCGGAATGGTTTTGCACCGGTGGTGCTAAATGCCGTAGTCGCTGTGCATAAGCAGCTTTCAGCTAACAAACTGATATTCCCCCTGTTCATGAGGTGGGGTCACAAAAAACCATGTTGAACATTTGGAGTGAAAATACCAACGAATGCCTGAGGTACTAGGGTTTCCAACCATAACGCCCAACCCTGTAGAGAATGACAGGCATCAGGGGTGTGACTTGGTATTCTTGCCTGTAATGCTCATACCATTCCACACCCTGCAGCCGGTGAGAGGCATCGAGGTATGCCTTGGACTCTTCGGCCCCAAAGTTCACCCCATTCTCCTATATCGCACCCATCTCACCGTATTTCCTAATGGAATGAGGTGCGCATAAGGGCCTAAGACCCCAAGGAACACTGTGACACTTGTCAGTGTCTGCAGGGTGGGGTGTGGTGAAATGGCGTGGCCGTTATGCCTGATGACCCAAAGGCACACCCTAATGCCTGTCACTCTCTGCAGGGTGGTGGTGGGGTTGGCTTCAGTTCAATACTTCACTGCCATTCCTATTACGCAGCTCTGTAACTTCTACACTACCACTGCCAATGCCAGCAAGCAAACATTCGGCATTGACAAATGCTTCTTTTTCTCTCATGATTACCCAGTATCCAAAATTCTGGCATGTAACAGAGGGCAACTGCATCTGAACAAGCTTTCTGCTTGATGATGTGTATCCTATTTATTTTTTTATTTTATTCATTTGTTAACTGGATAAGGGACACAGGACCAATGGTCCTTTTCAGGTCCGACCCAGAAGACAACAAATACATGACAAAACATTACACAATCAAACAACTGTTACACAGAAAATTTACACATAGATTTCAATAAAATATTGTTTCAACTTCATCTTAAAACCTGAGATGGAGGTTGCCTGAAAGATTACTATGAGTAAGGCATTCCAGTACAGAATGGCAGCTATCGAAAAAGCATGTGACCCAAAAGACTGAACAGCATTAAGCAATACACCATTTGAGGAATGCAACTTAGATAATACAGAGTGAAGCTACCCGAGGACTGGAGGAGGGTAGATGTGATTCCTCTTCACAAAAGTGGGAGCAGGACAGAGGCAGAAAACTACAGACCAGTTAGTTTGACCTCAGTGGTAGGGAAAATTATGGAATCACTTCTGAAGGAAAGAATTGTTGAGTACCTAGAGGCCAGTGGGGCACTGGACCCAAGGCAGCATGGATTCATGATGGGAAGGTCGTGTCAGACGAATCTAATAGATTTCTTTGACTGGGTGACCAAAGTAGTAGACCAGGGAGGGGCTGTGGACATGGCCTACCTAGATTTTAGCAAGGCATTTGATATAGTCTCACACAAAAGATTAATACACAAGTTAGCCAGCCTTGGAGTTGGTCCCAAGGTGGTAGCCTGGATAAAAAATTGGCTAGACAACAGGATGCAAAGGGTAGTAGTAAATGGAGTACACAGTGAAGAAAGGAGGGTTACTAGCAGGGTACCGCAGAGTTCAGTACTGGGACTGATACTTTTTAATGTCTTTATAAGTGACATTGCAGAGGAACTGGAAGGAAAAGTATGTCTCTTTGCAGACGACACAAAGATCTGCAACAGGGTTGATACACAAGTTGGAGTGGAAAGGATGAGAAGGGACTTGGCAAGGTTGGAGGAATGGTCAAATGTATGGCAGCTCAGATTCAATGCAAAGAAGTGCAAGGTAATACACATAGGAAACAAAAACCAAGGGGATGAGTACACAATGGGGGGTGAGATACTGACAAAAGTAAAAATGGAAAGAGACCTGGGGGTAATTATATCAGATGACCTAAAGGTGGGCAAGCAATGTGAGAAGGCAGTAAGGAAGGCTGGGGGGATACTGGGATGCATAGGAAGAGGCAACAATAGTAGAAAACAGGAAGTTGTTATCCCTCTGTACAGACAGTTGGTGAGACCCCATCTGGAGTACTGTGTGCAGTTCTGGAGATCCCATTTCCACAAAGACATAGACAGAGTGGAGGCTGTCCAGAGGAGGGCAACCAAAATGGTGCAGGGTCTGCACCAGAAGACATACAAAGAAATACTAAAGGAGCTTAATATGTATTCCCTTGAGGAAAGAAGGGAGAGAGGGGACATGATAGAAACTTTCAAGTACCTGAAGGAAATCAACAAAGTCCAAGAGGGTAGCATCTTTCAGAAAAAGAAATGTGCAAGAACTAGGGGACACAATTTGAAGATAGAGGGGGGACGGCTCAGAGGTAATGTGAGGAAGTATTTTTTTCACAGAGAGAGTTGTGGACACATGGAACAGCCTCCCTGAGGAGGTTGTGGAGTCAAGAACAGTGGGGGAATTCAAGAATGCATGGGACAGGCATAAGACAATCCTAGTTGGGGGGAGGGTAGGAGGAAGTAAGCTATTGGTTAACTAGGATCTGCAGCTTATCTGTTAGGTAGGAAAATGGGCAGACTAGGTGGGCCAAGCGGTCTTTATCTGCCGTCAAATTCTATGTTTCTATGTAATCAAATCTGACAATGGGAACAGTGACTTAAAAAAATACATATAAGTATAACACATCCAAAGGGCTATTCGATTCTTGAGGAGTGAGATAATTAGCCTAGCTGGAAATACAAATTGTAATGTTGGGTTTGCACAGATAGAGCAAATCAGCAGATACTATTATAAGTAACAGTCAATGTACAGTATGTAATTCTTTTACTCCTAGGTTGAGATGAAAAAATTACTTACCATAGTAATCTTCTTTCTTCCCAGTGATGCTCAGACATTCATAACTTTGTGCAGTCAGCCTGGTGGGATGGACTACCCGGAGAGATGGAACACGTGCAAATGATGGAATTCTTCGCACGTGAGCATCTTTCAAATACTGCCTTTATCAACTGTAGTGTTCTAAGCCCTTCAGATTTGTAAGAAGCCTGGAAGTCAGGCATTATGAAAAAATCCAACAGCTAATTAATTAAAAGATTTTTTAGGATTACCCTAATAAAAACAATTTACCCCCAAAAAACCTCCTAAGGAGGAACTACATCAGTAACAATGGTGATCACCAGACATTGAGAAAACTATTAAGAGAGACAAAAAACTCTGTTAAAATCTATCTGGTATAGAGAAGTGTACCCAGAAGGGTATGGCTATGTGGCACTAGCATGTGAAATGCAGAGGCTGAAGTTCTGGAAGGGGAGGATGGGAGGGAGTTATGAATATCTGAGCATCACTGGGAAGAAAGAAGATTACTATGGTAAGTATTTTTTTCTTCTTACTCTAGTAATGCTCAGGATATTCATAACTTTGTGCAGACTACCAAGCAGTACTCCTGGAGGTGGGCACAGAACTTATTTTGGAAACAGACTTTGCAGGACTGCTGTGCCAAACCTAGCATCACTTCTGGACAAAACATCCAAGTTGTAATGCTTTGTAAAGGTGTGTACTGATTTCCAAGTAGCTGCTTTACAAATATCCAATAATGGAACCTCCCTAGCAGCTGCAAGACTGGCAGCTGTTCCTCTTGTCGAGTGTGCCCTCAGCCCAGCTGGGGACCCCCTACCTGCTCTAGTGTAGCAGAATTGAATACACTGGACAATCCATAGAGAAATGGATCTTTTTGAGGCTGGTTTGCCCATTCTGACATCCCCATATGTAAGGAAAACTTTGTTGTCTTGCCTTTAGCCCTTCGTAGCTGTCATGTAATAACTGAGAGCTCTTTTCACATCCAGACTGTGGAGTCTTCTTTCACCAGAGCTTGTATGGTCTGTGAAAAAGACAGGCAGAGTGATCGACTGGTTCAGATGAAAGTCTGAAATGACCTTGGGAAGGAATTATCTGTTTGTTCTGAGGACTACCTTATCTCTATGGAAGGAGATGTAGTCCTGGTCAACACAGAGAGCCTGAAGCTCACTGATTCTTCTTGCTGAGGTAATTGCTACCAGAAAAACTGTTTTCCAGGTAACATACTTTAAATGGACTGTAGCCATGGGCTCAAAAGGAGCCCTCATTAATCTAGCTATACATATATTAAGATCCCAAATGGGCACTGGTGCCCTGTGAGGAGGATGCAAATGTATCAGGCCTTTAAAAAATCTTTTGAAAGTGGGATCTGATGCTACTGACACCTTTGTCCTAGCCTAAAGGTATGCAGACACTGCTGCAAGATGAACCCTTGGAGAACTGGGTTGTAGACCTTGTGAATGTAAGTGAGTCAGATAATCCAACACCACTGATACTCCTGCATCATTTGGGGTGAAATTTCTACCAGAGCACCAAAAGGAAAATCTTTTCCACTTAGCAGAATATTTTTTCTTAGTGGAGGGCTTCCTATAACCTTTTTAAGATAGTTAATACAGCTTCAGAATGATAAGTCTGCATACTCTAATTCCTTAAGAGCCATGCCTTGAGGTGGAGGGACTTGAGATTTGGGTACAACAATGTTCCCTGACTGGAGGTCAGAAGATTGTGCCTGAGAGGCAAACTTATTGGTTTGCTCACTGACATGGAGAGCAGAAGAGAGTACCATGGCTGCCTGGGCCAATCTGGAGCTAACAAGATCACAGAAGCTGAGAGGGATTTGAGCTTCAGTAGTACTCTGAAAACCAGAGGAAAAGGGAGAAGGCATAAAGAAACTTGCCTGACTAGTCCGGTACCAGGGCATCCAGAGGGATTGTGCCCTGGGCTAGTGGTCTGCAGCAATACTGAGGCAACTGGTGATTCTGGTGGGATGCGAACAAGTCTATCTCTGGAACGCACCACCTCCTGAAAATTACCTGTACCACCTGCTTGTTCAGTGTCCATTCGTGATGGGACTGATTGATTTGACTCAGTGTGTCTGCCAAGATATTGTTCTTTCCTGGCAGATTGATTGCTTGCAAGGACACCTTTAGAGAATATGACAGAGTCCAAATTTATACATGGCTTCTGTGCATAGGGGACCTGATCTAGAGCCTTCCTGCTTGTTTATGTAGTACATAGTGGTGGTATTGTCTGTTCTGACCTGTACCACCTTGCCCATCACCAGTGTAGAGAAAACGTTTAGTGACAGCTGTACTGCTCTGAGTTCCAGCAAGTTTATATGCTGGAGAGACTCTGCTTCTGTCCAGGTACCCTGAGTCGTGTGCTCCCCCAGATGGGCGGCCCAACCCAGAAGGGATGCATCTGTCATGAGGACTAGTGAAGGATCCTCCTTCTGGAAGGGGACTCCCTGCCTTAGGTTGGATTCCTTTTTCCACCACAAAAGGGCTTGTAACAGTGCCCTTGTCACTGGAATGAGTTTTGAAAAGGGATCTTTTTTCTGACTCCAATGATTCCTGAGATGAAACTGGATGTCTCTCATGTGAAACCTGGAACCCTGCACTGTGTATGGATGCAGCCATATGACCCAAGAGCTGCAGGAATTGCCTGGCTGTTTTTTGCTTGTGCAACTTGAAGGAATTTGCTATGGCCTGAAGGCTTTGCACCCTGTCCAGTGGCAAAAAGGCCCAGGCCTTTAGAGTACTGATCTCTGCCCCTATGAACTATAAAGTCTGTGTAAGAGTTAAGACAGATTTTCTCTGGTTTACTATGAAACCCAAGGGTTCCAAAAGATCCTGTGTGAGCTTTAGAGAGGTTCTGACTTGTTCTGGTGATTTGCCCACCACCAGCCAGTCGTCCAGATATGGGAAAACAGTCACTTCCTATCTTCGGAGAAATGCCGCCACAGCTGCTAGGCATTTTGTAAACACCCTTGGTGCTGAGGAAAGACCGAAGGGCAGGGTTGAAAACTGATAATGACCTGATGGGAGTCTGAATCTGAGATATTTCCTGAAAGATTCTTTTATGGGGATGTGAAAATAGGCATCTTGTAAGTCCAGAGAGGCCAGCCAGTCCCCTTTTTGGATTGTTGGCAGAATCCGAGCCAAAGTTACCATTTTTAACTTTGGCTTTTTCAGGTGCTTGTTTAAAGCTCTGAGATCAAAAATTGGCTACCACTCCCCATTTTTCTTTGTTGTTAGGAAGTATCTGGAGTAAAAACCTCTTCCTCTCAGGGTTGTAGGAACTGGTTCCACTGCTCTGAGCTGTAGCAGCTTCTGAACCTCTGCCTCTAGCAATGAAGTCTGTGCTAGAGGAGGAGAGATGGAAACCCTGGAATTTTTTTGAGGAAGAAATTTGAAGTCCAGAGACAAACCTTTGCCCACTACCTTCAACACCCACTTGTCTGTGGTGATGGTTGACCAAAGGTGGAGGAAATAGGACAGTCTGCCTCTGACAGGTAAGAAGGAGGTGGCCTGCATCTCAGGGGTTCTGTTTAGGATGGGGTTGAGGTTGTGCCTGAGACCCTCGCCTAGAGCCCCTTCTACCCCTACCCCTGGAGTAGCCCTGTTGGGAGTACTGCTGGTATTGGGGCATGGCTACTGGCTGGAAAAAAGGTCTTGTCAAGAAAGAGCGACCTCTGGCCCCCCTTCCATTGGGCCTGGTGGATGAAGAAGCTCTGTCTCTGGCAGAGTTACTTCTATAAGTAGCCTTATATTCATCCACCTTTTTCATATAGGCCACCATGGATTCCCCAAAAAGCGCATTTCCTTCTAATGGAAAATCTAGGGCCTTCGATTGGGTATCCTGAACGAGGTTTGTAGCCCTAAGCCAAGCAAACCTCCTCTGAGCCACTGTGTTAGCCATCCATCTGGCTGCAGTATCATTCAAATCAGCAGCCATTTGGAGCTGGTACTTAGCCGCCTCTAGCCCAAATCTGGTAGTTTCAGCCAGGTCATCTGACAAGGGTGAGGTGGCCTTCATGGACATTGCCAGTACCGACTGCCACAGGGATTTCTGATACTGGGCAGCATAAGCTTGGAAAGTAGCCTGTCTCAAGGCCAGTGAGGCTGACAACTAGCCCTTTTTGGCCAAACTGTCCAATTTTCTGGAGTCCTTGTCTGGTGGGTGTGAGGGCAGAGGGACTTTAGCTTTATCACAGGCTGCCTGTTGTATTACCCCTTGATGGTCAGGACGGGAGAAGAGGAAGTCAGCTCCCTCCCTATCCAACTGGTACTTTTTGTCTATTCTCTTGTCGATTGGAGGAATATAATTAGGGGTCTGCAGGAGCTTCGTAGCATCCTTCTTAAAAAAATATATATACTGAAAGGAGGAGGGCCTTTGTGGGTGTCAAACCCATCATATTAAGGTACTCAATCTCCTCCTCATCCTCCACTTGCTCTATGGTGGCAATATCTAAGGCATCTGCCATTTTCCTTACAAAGGAAAAATGGGAGGAAAAATCCTCAGACACCCTGGGAGGCGAGCCAAATTCCTGCTCAGGGAATACCTCTGGAGGGATAGGTTCATCCTCCTCATAAGGCTCCTCATCCTCTTCAAAATAGTGTTGCTCCGGAGTAGAAGACAACACAGTACTAGCAACATGGGGACCCTGTGAGGGGACAGGAGGCTGAGGGATGATGCTCTGCAGAGCCTGAATAATTCTGAACGCCTGAGCTATCTCCTGAGCTGAAGGCATTGCAGACACCTGCGTAGAAGTCCCTGGGTTAGCAGGAGAGGGCTCTGCATGTTTAAGTTTCTTTGTTTTCTTTGAGGGAACCAGAGAGTCAGCCAGTTCTTTTACTCTTTTTGACCCTTTTTCGCCCATATCGGGGCAGGGGTAGTAGCACTTGTGGGTTCAGCCACAACAGACTGGGGTGTCAGCTGGTCAGAGACTGAGAGATCCCTAGGAAACTTTTTATTGAGCCGTTCAAGGTGCTTTTCCACAGTTTTATCTGGAAAAGTTTTACATAGCTCATATTCCTGGTCCAGATGTTTGAAACCCAGACAAGCTACACATAAAATGTGCTTGTCTGCCTTGGCAAACACATCTCCACACTTTAAACAGTTTTTAAACCCAGGCTCCCCGGTTCTCTTCTTAGGTTTCTCTGCCATAGTGAAAAGCAAAGAGGAAAAACACCAACCGCTAAATAATAGATACTGTTGCGGTTATTTAAACAGCTTTTAAAAGTTTGTTTTTTTTTTGCAGTCGGATCCGGAACCGATAGGGAACTGGAAGAACCGAGCAGGGAAATGAAATATGAACCAGTTCAGCAGTTCTGTAACTGATAAGAACGGTTACAAATAAAGTTTGTTAGGACCAAAAATTTAGCGATAATATATAGGTTCTTTAGTCAGAGAACCGAAAATAAAACAAAACTAACTCAGATCCCTTACGGTTATGCCGAACCATGAGGAACCGAGAAAAAACAACTACTTTAATAATAAACTAGATCTAAACTGACAATCAGTAGAGGCAGTAAAAGAAATTAAATACACTTATGCTTTTGATGATTTTTTTATGGTCTTCACATGAAAGAGGGCGACAGAGACTCCGAGCGACTAGACTTTCAGACGGAGAGAAAAATCTGAAGGGTTTAGAACACTACAGTTGGTAGAGGCAGTATTTGAAAGATGCTCACGTACAAAGAATTCCATCATTTGCATGTGTTCCATCTCTCTGGGCAGTCCAACCCACCAGGCTGACTGTACAAAGTTATGAATATCCTGAGCATTACTGGGGTTAGAAATATACGTTAAAAACGTAATCAAAATGTGGAAGAAGTAACCCCATGGTAATAAATTTCCGAACCTCAGGAGAAAAATAAGATTTCAATTTATAAAGCAAACCAAGCTTTTGATTAATGGTACTTGTAACAGAGTGGACCTCTAAAGAAAAAGTCAACCCAGGATTTAAGAGGACCCCTAAATATTTAAACTGATTAATCTGCTCTATCATAATACCCTGGTGATCCTGTAAAAGAAAATTAGGGTTATCGCTAAGCATAGGAGGCATGCCAAACAACATAGATTTGGTTTCTTTGAATTTAGCACCGTAAAATTAGTGGTAAACCAATGGCAAATATCCCCAAAATCTTGTTTCAAGGCCACTGCTAACTCAGAGAGGGGCTTAGATTGGAAAAAAAAAGAATCAAATCATCGGTGTAGAGAATAGTTTCACAAGGTTTACATAGTTGAGGTAATTGGTTTACAAATATCAAGAATGATAGGGGGCTCAAAATGGACCCCTGCGGAACACCACATTGAGTTAGAGAAATGCCTGAAACAACTGACTGAATATTAACAAACTACGACCAATTTGATAAATAGTTCCCAATCCAAGAAACAGAGGCCTCTGAAAACCCAATTTCACTCAACTTAGAGCATGCCAAATCATGCTGTAGAAGGTTGAATGCCTTGGTCAGGTTTAGAGACGGGTCTCTGTCTGTTTGGGGCCTACAGTGTTCAGCATTCTAGGGGTGATGGTGTGAGGATAATACATCTTTGAGGATATCACAATGGCTGGACGATTAACATTAATTATTCTGGGACTGGACAGAGAGCCTGTGGGTTGTTGGTAGCTAGATCCATATCCCAAGGCTTATCTACCTTTCCACCTGGGGATACCCAGAGAGACTTTCTTTTCAAAGAATAATTTCCCAGCCAGTGTTGGAATATCAAGGGGGCTTGCCAGGGTTCAGTCCTCATAGCACTAAAGTGAGCCCGGTAGCTCACACATCGCTATCATTGACTTATAATGTTTCCTTGCCACAGAGTTCAATAATGTGCTGTTCAGGGTATGGGAAAAAGAATGCAAACTTTTAACTGTCCAAACCTGCAAAGTTTTTGTCTGGAGGCTGAAAAAAGTAGTACAGTACATACCACCACATCTCACAGTTGCACTTCATTTCTTAGTCTGACCCTGTTTCTTCCTCCTTCTGAGTGCTCTGTTCCAGTTCTATCTGCTGGGCTTTTCTTTCCGCATCTCAGGGTTTGTTGTAAATGTGAGTGTGGCCATTCCAGACCACACAGAGTTCTGAAGGAGCTAGTACTGGACCTTATGCCATTTGAGAATGTGTCAGATTCAGTCGAATGCCTTTCAATGAAGCCAGGTGCTGTATACTACAGTAGGTCAGGAAATAATGAGATAGCTGATTCCCCATTACAGAGTCTTCTCAAGCATCTGACAATGGTCAGAGCTCTATCCCAGCCACCTATTCCAGTGCATACATAAGTGTCCATGTTGCTATTTGGTCAGCTAGGACACATGTTGGAGTGAGGTGATGTGCTTTCTTAACTGAGATTGATGCTTCCTCCTCCATAAGGCCAAGAATCTGTGGGAAGAAGGTGCAGGTCAAATGGAGTGGGTCTTCTCCTTCTGCTGTCTCTGGAAGCCCCACAACACAGATGTTTCTCTCCCAGGCCTGATTTTCTAGGATTTCCAGATTTTGTCTGAGGAGCAAGTTCTATTTAATCAGGCTCGAGGTGGAGTCTTGTATCTTTGTGCCAAATCCCTCTGCTCTCTGGATCACCTGTTCAATTCTGTCTACCTTGGTCTCCAGTGTGGACACATGAGAATTCAGGGAGTCCAGTTTACGATGCATGTCTTGGACCTATTTCTCAAGCTGGCTGAGTGTCCTGTTGATCATTGATAATGAGCTATCTCTGACTCCCTGTTCATCCACTGCAGTGGTGGTTCCCTCATGCTGTGGCTGCCTCACATCTTTAGACTTGATTGGCTCAGGAGGAAAAGTCTCCCAGTGGAGCTGCAGACTCTGACTTTCACATTTGTTCATGTTGCTGAGCTGGTGTGATGTTATAATAGCTTTTGGGCATCGAGTTGTTAAAAAAACAGTTGCTAATATATAGTTAATTAATGAATCTCCATCAGGAAGTAAAGCAAAGCACTTCTGTTCCTGAATGGTTTTAAACCATGCCTCAGCTGGTTTGCATCTTATGGTTATGCAAAATAGATCCATGAATGTGCTTGGATGTTTCTTGCAAAAATTGCATTTTTATGGCCTTCTGTGACATGGGATGGACCATGTGTGCAAGCAGAACCAGTAGGTGAAAGAGCAGCGAGCCAGAACTTAGAACTGAATAGGAGCAGGGAATTCCTGGGCACTGTGTTGCCCATATGGAAAGGCCATCCACAAGCACTTTACATAATGGATAAAAAAAAGACAGATGGTGTCAGGGACTGTGCTCTTGCTTAACTGCTGGTAGCAGGGAACAGATAAAATGCACTACAGTATCTAGCTGTTAAGTGGATATCAAACCATGCTGTGTGAGACAAGGGGTTCATGAAAACAGAATCACTACGGCAAACTGTATATGAGCTGATGAATTGGGGATCTTGTGCCCATGACTACTACATGTGCAAGTGAACTTTGTTGTCAAGCTCTCCCGTAAAGTCAAGTGCTTGATGTCTAGTGGTCTATTGTAGTTTGTTCATCTATCTAGGGTGCCCATGTCCACCAGCTGTAACAGGCAGTCCCCAAACTGTTGAGTGTTAGGGGCCTTCTGGAGAGCAGTAACACCATATACTCCTAAACATGGGAGTTCCCTAGGCTCCCATTCAAGACAATAATGCTATATGATTGCTGTGTTGTCTGAAGGGGGGTTGCACCAAAAGCCCTATGAGGAGAGAAACTGAGGGATCTTAATCTGTACACCCTGGATGAGAAAGGAGAATGAGAGGGGCCATGACAGAAACCAACAAGTACCTCACAGGGGTTGAACAGGGTGCAGGAGGGGAGTCTCCTTCAAATGAGGAAAAGCACCAGGGCCAGAGAGCATGCAAAGAAACTAGAAGAGGGTAGGGAGATAATGAGGGCTGTGAGGAAGCCTCATTGCATTAAGAGTTGTGGATGCTTAGAATATACTGCCAGTGAAAGTGGAGGGGGCAAAAACAGTAGGGGGCTTCAAGCATATGTGGGAAAGACTTAAGGAAATGTAAGTGAATAGGCAGGGAAGAGGAATGGTCACTGGAGATTAGTTAGGGTCTGTAGAGGGAGACCAGGTGGGATAATCTGGGTAGACTGGGTGGGCCAAGCGATCCTTTTTTGCCAACAAATTCTGTTTCTATGCATATATTTATTAGTCCTTTATATTTTTGTATCCATATTTTTGCATGGCTAGTTTTGCATACTATTATTTGTGTGCTGGTTTATTGAGTTGTTGCATATATTTGTGGTTATGTATGTAACAATCCTTTCCCAGAATATGGTGGATTGTTACTAGCCTGTTCATCAAAGCACTGACTGCCAGGGCACTGACAGATTTGCTCTTCAGGATGGGGAGTTACAGCTTAGTGACAATAGGTATAAATAGGATGCTTTGGTGGGAAGAGTTCATTTCTGGTCTGGATTTACAGGAAGGCCTTTAACGGTCTCAAGAGGAGGCAGCAACTGTATCCGTGCTTGCATGCAGGTTCAGGTTCTGTGTGCATTGAGGGTCCAACTAGCCTTGGCTTAATGGCAGGGCACAGAGTCAGTGCAGCATGGGATCCCAAGAAGCCTCAGGGCACTGGTGGGAGTCAACGGGGACTGCCAGCCTTGGCTCGGTGACAAGGTGCCAGGGTCAGAGAGCAACAGTACCCCTTGTCAGATTTTTACTGCACATACCAGCCAGCAGGGGTGACCAAAGGATAATGGGCTGGTTAGTCAGGAGGCCTTGGAGAGTTACCAAAGGGGGATCTAGTAGCCACGCATGATGAGGGGTCAAATTGAGAATCTGCCACCCTTTGGAGAGGGGGGATGACATTGTTGTCAGAGGCTGCACTTCTGGGCTTATTATCTGTTATTTGGGGGTTCTAGGCACTTGGATACCAGATCTGCAGGTCGCTGGGTAGGCAGCATGGCCATACAGGGAGTAACAGAGGGTGTGGATGGCTGCAGATTCCCTCAAATCATGTGTAGCAATGACTGGAGGGTTCCCTGAAGATTATGTGGGGAAATTGAGTCCGGAATTGCAGACCTGGGGGGGGGGGGTGGTCAGAAGAGGTAACAGATTGAATTCCTGTTGGAATAACTACCAGACTAAAGTACAGAGAATGTATCCTATTTTACTCCAATATGAGTCAAAACTCACTAAGTTAGGGAGCAAGGCCTACCTACCAAGTGTACCTGAACCAGTGCTAGATATAGCATCTGCATTGAATATCTGTATAGGGTAAGTGTAGTTCCCATAGTGAACCTAGGATGCACAGACGTGCCTAAGAAATTGTAAAGAACAGGAGAATTTAACATAAAAGTCTAGTACACATGCCAGGATAGCAATACAGCCTAAGTGCCAATGGACTGTGATGTGGGGCAACAACCCGAAATATGGTTTTCAAATGAACGGAGATGTATGAATTGAAACTATCTTTGTATGTTAAGTAAAGGGACTGCACAATTTAACTATCTAGCTGGTGAGAACAATGATCTCTTGAGTGTCATTCTGTTTCTATATCCGAGGTAGATGAAGAATGACTTTGAATGCTAACAGTGTTTCAAAGGGGTACCCTATGAGCCACACCATCAGAAACCCCTAGACATGGGAGTTGCCTTGGCCCATGTCCACTCTCTCAAGGCACAGAGTGGCACTTGGCAGGATGGGCAAAAAGAGGGTGGGCTAAGTCTGAGTGCACTTACTCCTAGCCATCAAGCTGACCTCTCAGGTTTCCTTTTTAGGGCTGTGGGCAGAGTCTACAGGCCCATTGGGATCACTTAGTAGCTTTAAAAATGGTTGCTCATGGAACCTTCTGTTGGACTTTTGGAAGTATCCTTTTGAAAGTCCAACGGAGCTTAAAACCCTCCATGATGATCAACCGCTATGGAATAACAGCCACACTATTTCAGCTGTTACTTCTGCATGCCATGGCATGAACTGCGATGTGCAGTTCTGCTGGTATCATCATATGAATGCCAAAATGCCATTCACCACAACTCATGTGCAATGCCAACATGCACAGTTGGGTTGCTGCCACCAGCTCCATGGTATTCCTGTGGTCTGCCCCCTAACTGATGTGGTACACTCAGGAGCCCACCCCAGTGTGCCCAAATAAAATCATTTTGCCCCCACCGCCAGCTCCATGGCATTCTGTGTCCCCTATCTATGTGGCACACTGGGAGCCCACCCAGTGTGCCTAAAGAATAATAATTTTATCCACCGACATTGGGGTGCCCACCTCGTGTCAGCATTATGTGGAACCCCCCCACACACACACATCACTCATGCGGCACACTGGGAGCCCACCCCAGTATGCCTGTTTCATTTCTTCCCTGTCAACATCAGTGTCCAATCCCTGTGTTGGCATCATGTACAACCACCCCATTCATGTGGTACACTGGAAGCCCACCCCAGTGTGCCCAAATATATATATTTTTTTTCTGTAAAAAAAAGAAAATGGTCCCTCGTTGTCGTGTTTTAAAATGGTCCACCATCACCATTTTGCTGAGTAGTGGGCAACTGGGATGGCAGGACCCCACGTGGTCAGCCATCTCCGAGTTGATGGATGGTCCAAAGTAAAGATATCATGACCCTCACCGTAGGTCTACCGGTGGGAGGAGTAGAATTTAATAAGTTGAGTTAAGTCCCCACATGGGCTAGCTGGACTGGCAGGGCCCCCACATAGATCCGCGAGTGGTAAAGCTATCCGTCCTGCAGGTGTTGATGGGGAGAAGTGAAGATGGATCCAGAGGCAGTACAGAGGTCGCCAAACATGACCTGCAACTGGACGACAGAGAATCCCTAAAGTTGTGGAGTGTCCACGCATCAGGTAGGTGGCGGAAGAAAACAACTCATGACCCATGGCAGAGTAGAGGGAAATGCTTGGGTAACACCTGGGAAGGATGATGCATGATGAATAAGTGCAGACTGTAAATTAAAACACTCGAAGGTTGTGTACTGTTGTTCCACTATCAGCTGAAATCCAGGGTGGTGCAGATGCAGTCTAGAAATTACAATAATAGGTAACCTAATCAGCAGGTTCCAATGAGCAGTTAGTAGGAGCCTGGAAAATGTCAGAGCTGATCTTATCCCTTATAGGCAACATAGCTCCCTAGAGCCCCTATGTATGAGGGATGTTCCTGATAGTACCCTGCAAAACATCTTCAACCCTTGTCTGTCCATCGAAGAAATGGTGATGTCCACACAGAGAATGTGCTGTTAATTCATACCATAAAGCAGAAAGTCACAATATTTTAGGATGGTAAAGCAAATGAGCTCAATAGACGGGAACACAAAGAAGTCCACTGAGGGTGAGCTTGCATCTCCAAGGTGGAAGCTGTGCTATCTCAGTAAATACATGCTAAGTATAGTAATGGCAGTTCAATGGCTCAACAGGCAATAGATGTGACTTATAAGACAAGGACATTTCAAGAGTCTAGTTTTAAAAGGATTTTCTTTGAGTATATTACGTCAGGAATTGGAAGTACTGTCACTGAATGGGATTGCAATTAGAGTCATAGTTCACTCTGAATCAAACACCAGTCATAAAATTGAAGGGAAGGGCTCCAGGAGCTGGGGGCATGCAGGAAACCTAAAGGTGTGTAAGTCAGACTGGAGTTCATAAACCACATGCCAGTTGGAGATCAATGACTGCAGCAGCTGAATCTCCCATAAGGCCGAAGCCAGTGTACTGCATCAGGAAACTGCCTGACGAACTCAGTGCCTCCCTGTTCCAGGTCAGCCACAGTTGTTGGAGAGGGGTAGAGTTGCAGCAAAGAGTGAGGCCTCCATATGGAGGACTTGACATGCCAGCCAAGATGGTGTGACGGCATAGCAGAGGCAACAGGAGATGGCGCACACCCGGGACGGTTGGTGGGCGGATAACAACAGCAGCAGCTGGAAGGAGGGCCCCCAAAAGAACAGTACAGGACAGACCAAAAACAACACAGAACACAGCAAAGAACAGAAACAAAGAGAATGCAACAGGGGAAGGAAGGAGCAACCAGAGCGAGGAAGAACAAGAACAAGGAAGGGAAGGCTGGAGGGGTGATAAACGGGAGGCAAAACAAGGGCCGGGACAAACTAGCAGAGGAAGGAAGGAAAGGAGCGGGAAAACAAATGGGAAGGAAAGCTAGAGAGAGGCAACAAACAAATTGAAGGAGCCCAACCAAGCCAGTCCGGAGCCCAACCAAGCCAGTCCACAGCTGCAAAGGGAGGCACACAGGGAGACGCAGAAGGAAGCATACAAAGTGAAAAGCACAATGGGCACATTCAAAACACTCAAAGCAGAGTGAGGGGAAGCCTGAAGATTAACTAGGGGATGTGGGAGGAGCTAGTCCCCCTATTGAACCTCAGGTTACAGTCTTACATTTGGTGATAATAGAAATTGTAGTCAGGGGTATCCATGATTTCCTCAATTATTGGGTGGTTTGAAGTTTAGCCAGTTAAAGTTACTCTCTCTTTAATGTATTTACCCTGGACAGCCTGGGTGAAATGCAATATCTTGCTTTCAGTTCAGTCTTGCTTTACCCATTTTTACAGCTTGGTATTCTGCAGCACTGACTTACACAGGGTCCCACAGTGAGCCAGAATCATTCATCTCTGCAGCACTTTAGTTCTGATTGCCGTGGCAGTACTCACCCAGGCTTCTGCAGCAATGTTTGTTCATTCCTGCAGCATGAATTATTGATTTCTGTGGCAGAATGTTGTTCCATCACAATGTTGTTCTACCACGGTTTAAAATATTATATGATGCCATCGATGACATCACATACTGATCACAGAGGAGGGGTTCCAGGACAAATGAGGAGAGGATCAGGACCCAGATAATATGGAAAAAAACTCTATATTTAAAAGAATAATGATTTCCAAGAGCATGGCAGCACCACATGAATCTGGCAAGGAACATCGTGGACAAAATATTGTGGCAATAACATCGTGGAAGGAATAATGCAGGACACATCACCACAGTGGAGAAAATAAAGCATGGTTACACCATCGTCCCTGATGAATGATGTGTGCCATTGCAATGCATGTATGAGGTGCAGGACTAAGAAGAATGGAGCAGTGGAGTAGGGGCTACCAGGGCAGAGGTACAGGTTCGGGCACAGAGCATGCTGTGAGATGAATGGTCAGCCATGCATGGACTGGACTGGGATGGAGAGGAAGAGAGCAGTGGCACAGGAGCCACCAGGGTGTTGAAGTAGGACCAGGTAACAGTGTGGACCAGCAGAAGGGGGTATTGGGCACAAGGCACATTGTGAGGGAAACAACAGCAGGGATATGCTGGACACCTGAATGTTTGCCTCTGCTGGAGGATGGAACACTGTCCTCGGGGGGGGGGGACTGGTCCACCGGGGTACAGGGTTGTTGTGGTCTGGCGATCTGGGGTGGGGGTTGCTGTACTGGGCATGGCTGCTCGGATGGGGGCTGCGATTACTGGCCCATGGGGGGGGCGTTCCACTAAGCAGGTGGTTCATGGTGATGTTTGGCACTGGCAGCATTGGAGCCTGCTTGAGACACTACATGCAATGTGTACTCCCGCAGCCATGTTGTTTGCTGACATTGTGGGTGACATTGTTTTGCCCGCGTTGCACTGTCTGGCAATGTTTCTGTCCATGATGTTCCTGGACGGATACACACTACATACATTAGTAAGCATGATAGCATGATACAAGTTCTGAAAAAATTCCACGCCTATGGAATTGTATAACTCCAGGGACCTTGACAGTGAGTAAGTGGCTCTAGTGGTATTTGAACCTGGGCTTCCTGGTTCTCAAGCCTGTGCTCTTACTAGAGTAATTTTTTTCTTTTACTTTACAATTTATTGACCTCGGGTAGCCTGGGTGACATGCCTCATCTTGTTTTCTGAGGGAAGCCTGCTGATAATCATGTGTGCTGCTGAGAAGATGGCTGTGTGCGAAGCACGGGGAAGCCACAAGATCATTACTGTACTGAAATTTCAACCTGTCATTTCCTGTTCTTTCAAAATACTTCAGCTGCCAGCAACCTCACAATGACTATAACAAGGTTTTCTCTTGTCTTCACGTCAGAGACATTGCCTTACTGAATCAATTGCAAGAAGGCACATCCCATGCTTCGGTCACATCCTTCTGTGAAGCAGTGCCACCATGGAAAAGGAACAGAACGGATTGATTTAGGTTTTGTTTTTCTTTTTGATTGGGAACTGAGAGCTAGACAATACTGTGTATATTTAGCCTTGTCTGATGGGTGGGTGGGGCTACAGGTGCAAACCCATGGATTTTCAACAAGATTAAGCAATTGGTATTTTAGTGAAATGGGGTTGTGGTAAATTTGACCAGGACACCGTGGAAATTCTTCTGCTCTTCTCGAGACTTGCCAAGGAATCTTTAATGTACATCTGAACTATAACCAGAAAAAGCAGACAGGATATCTCATCTGAAGGACAGAAGCATTGTATACATTTCATTTGGACTGATTGATAACCTGCGTTACAAGAAAAGGAAACATGGATAGCAACTAAAATGCTTTACAGATTGTTTTATTGATAGCAAGTGTTGCTAAAAACAAAATAAAAATGAAACGATATTTGATGGTGCAGCAGTCACAAACTTGTACAATCAGAATCACCTGTTTCCTTCTCCCCATGAACATTATGCAACGTCATACTGAAATTTCTCCTGGTCTTCTAGTCAGTCTATTAGGAGCACGAACACAGGCAGTGGAACCTTAGATTAGTCATGAGAATGAGAGGCCCATAAGATCTCTACTGCAGATTGTAAACACCACTTTGTGTGGTCTGAAAGAATGGAGCTTTTGATGACTATAGCAAGCACGTGTTTGGGTACAGCCATCCCAATATCGTGGACAGAGAAGCCGTCTATCCATTGGTGAGTCTTTGGTAAGTCAGCCCTTAGGCTCCTACACTGTAAGTAATGAAGAAAGTGTCATTTGCAACAGCAGATAGAATAATGGATAGGGAACTATGGACAACAAAGCTGTGTTTCCCTCGAGGGGGTTGATGACATCATAGACCTTGAGATCAAAGCTCGAGATGTACCTATGATGACATCTACCCTGAGATAGACCACACTGCTGGCCTGGCTGTTCCACTTCTCCACCACCATCTCTAGGAATAAGTACATCTTGATGTAATTCAGGAGCTGTCCACCTGCCAGCTTGAGACTGTGACACCTACATGTCTGAACTGTTACATTTTGAATACTTATGAGCAGTCCATCCTATTGTACTCCCAAAAGTTTTCATAAATTTCTGTCATATCCTCCTCTCCATCCAGGTTTCCAGTAAGTAAATGTTGGGTCCCTCAGTCTCTCCTCATAGATCACACTCTCCTGAAATTGAAGGATTTGAGGTGAGGGACAAAATCACAGGGTGGATCTGAATTTGACTGGGTGGGGTAGAGTGGTGTTGAGTTTTCAAAAACTGCCTCTTCCAGAATTTCACGGAGTTTCAGAAATTCATCTGATTTCACAGAATTTCATCAGAAGCAGAATTCTTACATTTTGAAAGTGGAATGTGAACTGCAGAATCATATTCCATAATTTATGTAACATGTAGATGAAGGTGGATGGCTGGAGCCAAAATCCCGCATGCGCATGAGAGGCCCTGAGCAAAGATCACGCGTAGCAGGCAGCTCTAACGCATCTGCGTGGAATTTTTAGCTCCAGTTTAAAATGTTATTTGCAGTACTCTCAGCGCTCAGTTTGTGTTCATAGACACCAAGAATGGTTTAGTATAAGAAAATGTACAAGAGCAACATGTTTTTACACTCTGTATGTAAAAAATTGCACTTTGGAACAACGCTTATGGCAGACGTGCATTCTCTACCTGGATATGCTTCCAGTAGGTGGGTGATTTAAGCTCAGACTGCTCGAGCAACTGATAATGCAAGAATGAGCAAAACTGGTAAAAAGGCTTACTTTTCAGACATATAGGGGCATTCTAGAGTAAACGTTTGACAGGCGTTTGCCAAGAGGCATGCTGCTCAGATGTGAGAAAAAATAGAGGGCCAAAGCTGATGGTGCCCCTTTAACTGCCATTAGGAATGTCATGTTTCTTGGTTGGGGGGGAAGGTGTGAAGATTTAAAAAAAAATTCAAGGGGGGGGGCTGCTGTTGGCAAGTTTGCCTAGAGGTGCTACATACCCTAAGGCCGGCCCTGCCTCTCTGCTCTCAAGGACTCCTACCCTCTATCCCCACACACTCCATCAAATTTTAAATTGCTACTCCAGGTTGTACTGGAGAGATAGATAGACCTTGACTCCGATTAATGCCAGTTATGCTGGAGAGAAAGATGAGATGGCATCGTGATTTCCCACACATGTTCTGTGCCATCCAACATTCCTTACAGGAACATGAGCACAGGCTGATGCTGTCTCATGGAGAAAAGAGAGAGTTTGGGTGCATAGAGCCATTTCCATAGCACGAGAGGGTAAAAGATGTGCTGATTTTGTTTTCCTAACTGCGCATGCATTTTCAATAGACATCAGATAAACAGGATTACTGCTTAATTAGGGTGGAAAGCCACCAGGGCATCCCAATTGGCTTCATCTGTATTTCTTTACTGGTGGAAAAGTGGAACAAATTACGAAGGGAGGTGCTCAGTGGTGGAATTTAAGCACAGATGGGTTAGTCATCTCAGACTGGTAAAGGTGGAGAGTGAGGATAGCTCAAGGGTAGGGGGAGCGAGTAGCCACTTGGGTGCTCACAACATATCGTGGGTAGGGTTAGTTGGGCAGACTACAGCACTTGGGCCGTGAGACCTTTTCTGCTGTCAATGTCTGTGTTTCTATGTAAAACAAATATTAAGGGATTCTAAGGTGGTGGGAAAGACTGGACTTGAATATTTGTAAGCCAGAGGCTTTTCTCAGCTGGAGAGGGACTTTGTTCCAGATGTCTGGTACTGAAAATGTGAAGGCCTTACTACCAAATTCACTCTTTATTCTGGGAACTGAGATGATACAGTAAGTGTTGCTGCTCAATGGATTGAGTAAGCACTGCTCAACCGCATCAAGTGGGCTACGAGATAATCGGGGGCTTTTCTTTGTGCACAGCTGTAAAACAATGAAAGCCAGCCACACTTGCTTGGCCAGTTAAGCTGGTCATACAGCAGACAATGATGGGAAGACCATCGACAGGAGAGGATTAACAAACACAACTTGTTGTACAAATGATCCAGTGGCAGCACAGTACTTTTTGTTTGTAGGATACAGGTCATTTATTGCGACTGGAGGAAACAGGAAGTGGAAAAAAACATTCACTTATGTATAGTTCCATTCCATTCATTTAATTTTTTCCCCATGAAGGTTTTTCTATTTATTTGTTATTTTCATTTACCACACCAGTTGCAATTGGAAACAATGACAGCATCACCAGCATCACAGAATTAATTTCAAGTACTATATATATACACACATATGCAATATGTTTCATTTCATACGGGTGATCATCTTTCATCTTTGGTTAGAGGATTACTGGAGACATCAGAACCCTGGGAGAAAAAAAAAGTGAAACGAGAACATATTGGTATGTCTCTGCAGATATTGTACTTTAGAAAGAGCTTCTTATGCTGTCTCATCGTCACATTGTTGTACTATCACCTGTGTTCAAGCCTTGCCATTTTACATTAGGGCTTGCTGCTTACCAAGTGTACTGCAAAAGTTAGACACTTTACTATCAGGAAGGGATGTTTAAAGCTGCCTGACATTTACAGTACATGCTCTTTGCCAGTGAGTCAATCAACAGGATTCATATAGAGGCAGACACTTGCTCTTCCTAACGACAAGAGGAAGGGTTCAGCTATTGTAACCCCAGCAGTGGAATGAGAGAAAGGGTGAAAAGAGGGCAAAAGAGCATTTTAAAGGGGAGCAGTTTGGCACAAGAGCTCCATCCCAAGTATGGGGCTGTTCCCAATTTGCACTGTCTGAGCAAAAACATTTTTTTTACTTATTGTTTACTATAGTACAGGAGATTGTATCGTGCTGCTTCTGCTGACTTCTATTTTTACTTATTGTTTACTATAGTACAGGAGATTGTATTGGACCAATTCTGCTGACTTCTATTTTTATGTTGATTGCATGCAGTGCAAGAAACATATTGGGACAGCTTGCCGAGAAGCAGGCTGTGGAGGCAGGGCAGTGTTGTGGCCAATGCCCCCACAGCCTGCAAAGGCTTGTCCCACTTCCCCCAATGCCATTGCAGGCTGCTGGTGACACAAGTTTGGAATGTTTGCACCAACTTGTGACAATTTAGCCGCTGCAATCAGGAGCTGCCTCGTCATTGCAGCGTAAGCCATCTGCTGCCATGAGGGAGCGACCCGTCATTGCAGGGAGAGAAGTAAAAACCCTGATATTGTTTGTGAACATGGCAGTGGGTTGCCGCCATGTTCACAATCAATATTAACCCCCCTCCACCATGTTTTTCTGCTGACAGGGGAGTCCACTCCCCGTCGGCAAAAAGGAATCCCCTCATCTTTTGTTGTTGCCGATGAGGGTGCCCAGTCTCCGTCAGCACAAAGGAATTCCCCTCCTGTTTAACTGTCTGCTGACGGGGTGCCCAATCCCCGTCATCAAAAAGGACCCCCCCCTTTGTTGTTTGCCGATAGGGTTGCCCAATCCCCCATCAGCTACAGCTGGCCCCCTCCCAAAAAAGAAAGCTGTTGGTGGCACACTGGGAGCACACCCCAGTGTGCCACATGGCCCTGTAAAGGGAAAAATGGTCCCGCAAAGTCTTTAGTTTTTTTTTTGTACCTGAAAAATGGAAACTGTCCCTCGTAGTCTCTCGGCCCCCACATCTGCAACCCGCACCCACCCACTACACATCCTGCCTCCCCACACCCCCCCTCACCCCATACTTACCTCCGGAGCTGGGAGCGATGATCTTCGGCGGACCGGGAACACGTCTGCACTCTTCAAAGCCGACTGAGAACTGAGAAAATGCCAATAAGCTGTATAATGGGATAGATAGGATTTTTCCACCTTTGCTGCATATCTCTGGCATTTTTTGGAATTTTGACACCAAATTTTCAATATGGGATTTCTGGAACCCCCCCCCCCCATGAATACTGTCACTGTCATGGCGTTAATCGGGCCCGAAGGGTGATTTTGCGGTCACTGTGCGGAATCACCTTTGGGGGCTGATTAACAAAATGACAGTGCCAGTGTTCATGAGATGGGCTCTCAAAAAGCCTATGTTGCAAATTTGGTGGGAAAAATCCAAAAAATGACTGTTTTACAAGCTTGCGCTGTGCAGTTGTATGCATGCTCATAACTTCGTGAATGTGCAATATTTTCAAGTCAGATTTTCAACATTGGCATTTTGTCACACCTCTTTGTGAACAGTACAGCTGTCATTGTTCACATCCTGGCAGAAATGTGTTTTCGCACTTCCAGCACACAATAGTGTGGTCGCTGTCGGAAATCAGTGTTTGGGACAGATTAAGAAAATGACAGTGACACTGTTCATGAGTAGAGGTCCCGAAATAGCTATGTTGAAAATTTGGTAATGATACTCCATAAAATGACTGTGTTACAAGCGTGCGTTGCACAGTTTGCATGCACACTCGTAACTTGGCAAATTTATATTTTCACTCCAGATTTTCAACATTGTCATTTTCCCACATCTACTTATGAATAGTACAGCTGTCATTTTTCTTATCCTGGCCGAAATGTGTTTTTGCAGTTCCGGCGCAGAATAGAGCGGTCACTGTGGGAAATCACTGTCCATGACAGATTAATACAAGCATTTGTCAATGCCGAATGTTTGCTTGCTGGCATTGGCAGTGGTAGTGTAGAAGTTACAGAGCTGCGTAATAGTAATGGCAGTGAAGTATTGAACTGAAGCCAACCCCACCACCACCCTGCAGAGACTGACAGGCACTGGGGTGTGCCTTTGGGTCATCAGCCGTAACGCTCATGCCATTTCACCTCACCGTGCCCTGCAGACATCGACAAGTGTTGCGGTGTGCCTTGGGGTTTTTGGGACTTTACGCTCAACCCATTCCATAAGGAAATACATTGAGATGGTAGCAGTATAGAAGAATGGGGTGAACTTTGGGGCCAAAGAGTCCAAGGTGCATCTTGATGCCTGTCACTGGCTGCAGGGTGGGGGTGGAATTACATGAGCATGACAGCCGACAACCCCAAGTCACACCCCTGATGCTTGTGAGTCCGTACAGGTTGGGGTGCCATGGTTGAAAACCCAACACCCCAGGCGTTTTGTAGGTATTTTCACTCCAAATTTTCAATATGGGCTTTTTGTGACCCCACCTCATGAACAGTGCCATCATCAGTTCATTAGCCAAAAGGCGATTTCACATAGCGACTGCACCATTTGGCGTCACAGGTATGAAAACACATTTTGGGCAGGATGTGAAAAATGACAGCTGTACTGTTCATGAGAAGGTGTAAAAAATGTCAGTGTTAAAAATCTGGAGTGAAAATACGAAAAACTGGTGAAGTCATGAGCATGCTCAAAAACTGCCCAACACACCCTGTAACACAATTATTTTGGGAATTTTTGTTGACCAAATTTTCAACATAGGCATTTTGGGACCTCCACTCATGAACAGTGGCACTGTGATTTTGTCAATCTGTCATGAAAGTTGATTTCCCACAGCGACCATGCCATTATGCTCCAGATGTGCGAAAACACATTTTGGACAGGATGTGAAAAATAACAGCTTTACTATTCATAAGGAGGTTTGAAAAAATGGCAATGTTGAAAATCTGGACTGAAAATATTAAAAATTGTTGAAGTTAAGAGTGTGCATGGAAACTGCACAACACACGCTTGTAATGCAGTCATATTTTGGAATGCTTTCACTAAATTTGCAACATAGGCTTTTTAGGACCCCACTGTCATTTTGTTACTTGATCTCGAAAAGTTATTCTGTGCAGTGACCGCAAAATCACTTTTTGGGACCGAATAATGAGATAACAGCGCATGTGTTCATGAAATGGGGTCCCAAGAGCCAAATGTTGAAAATTTGGAGCCATGGGTCAAAACAATGGCTGAGATATCCACCTAAGTTGATTCCCCCTATTGATGCCATTATACTGCTTACCGTCATTTCTTCATTTTGCAGTTCAGCTATCATGGCAGTCACAGAAACATGGTACACAGAGAACCATGACTGGGATGTCAACATACCAGGGTACACAATCTATAGGAGGGACAGAGAGGAAAGAAGAGGAGGAGGAGGAGGAGGAGGAGTTCTCTATGTAAGGGAAGGGATCAAAGCAACAGAACTAAAGGGTAAATAGGGAGGAGAGGAGGCACCGTGGGTCACCCTGGAGAATGGAAATGGCACCACGATCCGCACAGGGGTTGTATATAGACCCCCCGTCTCAGGGGAAGGAAATGGACAAGGAAATGATAGAAGACATCCTTAGGATGGCAGAGAAAGGGGAGATATTGCTGATGGGGGACCTGAACATGCCAGATGTTAATTGTAGCACCTTTACTGCAGCCATATCCAAGAGCAGGGCCATTCTCGATGCCCTACAGGGGGCATGCCTCAGACAGCTAGTTTTGTAACCCACTCAGGAGGGAGCAATTTTAGACCTGGTACTTTCAAATGGGGACGGAGAGAGGATCTCTGATCTTGAAGTGGGTAGCCATCTGGGAACAAGCGACCACCAAACAGTGTGGTTCACGATAAACTTAGCTGTAGAGTCAAGCCATGCAAAAGTGAAGGTACTGGGCTTCAGGAGGGCTGATTCTGCCAAAATGGGAGAGTGCCTCAGAAAAGAACTAGCAAACAGGCAAGAAGGTGGGGTGGAGCAACAATGGGGAAACATCAAAACCTCCGTCACAGAGGCAACAAGCCTTTGTGTGAAGCAAATAAACAAATCAAAATGAAAGAAAAAAAAACACTATGGTTCTCAAAAGAAGTAGCGGGGAAGGTTAGGGAGAAAAAGATAGCATTCAGGAAGTATAAAGAAACACAGAAGGAGCAGGACAGAGAACTGTACCAGTTAAAGCAGAAGGAAGCGGGGAAGGCAGTCAGAATAGCAAAGGTGCAAACCAAGGAAAAGATAGCCAACTCGATTAAGAAGGGGGATAAAATGTTTTATAGGTACATTAGGGAGCAAAGAAAGGCTAAGGCAGGGATACTGAGGCTGAATAAAGAGAAAGGTGGTTGGACAGAGAGCCACAGTGAAAAAGCAGAGATACTGAATGAATACTTCTGCTCAGTACTCGCAATGAGCAGGGGGAGATGCCTAATCCAGTCAATAGAAGCACTCTGGATAGGGGGTAGATATTAGTCCTTTCACAGAAGAAAGGGTTCTGAAAGAACTATTAAAATTCAAGGTGGATAAAGCAATGGGGCCTGATAGGATTCACCCCAGAATTCTAAAATAACTATGGAAAGAACTGTAACACTACTGACTACCCTTTTTAATAAATAATGGGAGGATGGTGTGGTACCTGAGGACTGGAGGAGGGCGGATATGATTCCCCTTCACAAAAGTGGGAGCAATACAGAGACAGGAAACTACAGACCTGACAGTTTGACCTCAGTGGTAGGGAAACTGATGGAATCACTTCTTAAGGAAAGTACTGTTGTGTACCTAGAGGCCAGTGGGCACAGGACCCAAGGCAGCATGGATTTACAGCAGGAAGGTCATGTCAGACAAATCTAATTGATTTCTTTGACTGGGTGACCAAAGTAGTAGACCTGGGAGGGGCTGTGGACATGGCATTTGACACAGTCCCGCACAAAAGATTAATAAACAAATTAGCCAGCCTGGGAGTGGGTCCCAGGGTGGTAGCCTGAGTAAAACACTGGCTGGACAACAGGACACAGAGGGTAATAGTAAATGGAGTCCACAGTGAAGAAAGGGGGGGTTACTAGCGGGGTATCGCAGGGTTCAGTACTGGGGCCGGTCCTTTTTAATGTCTTTATAAGTGACATTGCAGAGGGACTGGAAGGAAAAGTGTGTTCCTTTGCAGATGACACAAAGATCTGCAACAGGGTTGACATGCAAGATGGGGTGGAAAGGATGAAAAGGGACTTGGCAAGGTTGGAGGAATCGTCAAATGTATGGCAGCTCAGATTCAATGCAAAGAAGTGCAAAGTAATGCACTGGGAAACAAAAACCCAGGGGAAGAGTACACAATGGAGGGGTGAGATACTAACAACAAAAATGGAAAGGGACCTGGCAGTGGTCATATCAGATGACTTAAAGGTGGGCCAGCAATGTGAGAAGGCAGTAAGAAGGGCTGTGGGGATACTGGGTTGCATAGGGAGAGGCATCACCAGTAGAAAACAGGAAGTTATTGCCCCTCTGTACAGAGAGTTGGTAAGACCCCATCTGGAGTACTGTGTACAGTTCTGGAGACCCCATCTCTGCAAAGACATAGAAAGGATGGAGGCTGTCCAGAGGATGGCAAGCAAAATGGTGCAGGGTATGCACCAGAAGATATGTGAAGAAAGACTAAAGGAGCTTAAGATGTATAGCCTGGAGGAAAGGAGGGAGAGGGGGAACATGATAGAAATTTTCAAATACCTCAAGGGAAGCAACAAAGTCCAAGAGGGTAGCATTGTTCAGAAAAAGAGATATGCAAGAACAAGGGGGTACAATTTGAAGATAGAGGGAGGATGATTTAGAGGCATACCGGGTCATAATGTCGCACGCTTAATAGCATATGACATTATGGCGAAACCCAGACCTGTGCGCTCCCCAAGTTGGACCCCAGAGTTGAGAATCATTTGTGGGGAGTCCAGGGGTGGGGTGGAGCCCCCACATAACAAAGACATGATGCCTCATGGCATAAATTGTGCAAGCGTGACAGTGCCATACGGCGTATGTGCTGCATTATGTGACTGTGCCGCTTAGGGTAATGTGAGAAGGTTTCTTTACAAGAGGGTTGTAGATGCATGGAACAGCCTTCCTGAGGAGGTCATAGAGTCAAAAACAGTGGGGGAATTCAACAATGCATGGGACAGACATAAGTCAATTCTAGTGGGGGGTAGGAGGAAATAGGCTGTTGGTTAACTATGACCTGCAGCTTATCCTGTAGGTAGGGAAATGGGCAGCCTGGGTGGGCCAAGCAGTCCTTATCTGCCATTAAATTCTATGTTTCTATGTTTCTAAGAGTCCAGACATGTTCCCGCTCCACAGAAGATCTCAGTGCCATTCCTCTAGAGTTAAGTATGGGGAGGTGGAGTGAGTAGAGGGTGGTTGTGGATTGGGGAGGTGGGCACCGTGGACAACGGACCATTTTCTTTTTTTCGGGTACAAAAAAAAAAAAAAGAGATACTGCACCGTGGGATGCTTTTCTTTCTTTACAGGTGAAATAAAACAAATGTTGGGCACACTGGGGTGGGCTCCCAGTGTGCCACTCAATTCGGTGGGGCAGGGGGAGAAACATGCCAATGCGGTCGGCTTTCTGTGAGCAGAGGCGCACTGGGGTGGGCTCCCAGTGTGCCACACAACGTAGGGGGTTGCAGACATGCCGACATGGGGATTGCACCCCCTGTATCGGCCTCCTTTGGGGATTGTGTGGCAGCTGCAGGGGTGCCATCATGTTTATTAAAATGTTTCACCAGGAAAGGCATGTACTGGAGGAGTGTCATCTGTGCCGCTGCATAATGAGCTTGTCTCTGATTGCAGCGGCACATTTCTTACATGTCCACTTTACATAATTCTTGTGTCAGCACTAGCATGCTGGCTCTTGCGCATGCGTGGGATTTTGGCTCCAGTTCAAAAATGTAATTTGCAGTACTCTCAGTGCTCAGTTTTTGTTCATAGACACCAAGAATGGTTTAGTATAAGAAAATGTACAGGAGCAACATGTTTTTATGCTCTGTATGTAAAAAATTGCACTTCGGAACGACGCTTGTGGCAGACGCGCATTCTCAACCTGGATATGCTTCCAGTAGGCGGGTGATTTAAGCTCAGACTGCTCGAGCAACTAATAATGCAAGAATGAGCAAAACTGGTAAAAAGGCTTACTTTTCAGTCATGTAGGGGCATTCTAGAGTAAATGTTTGACAGGTGTTTGCCAAGAGGCACACTGCTCAGATGTGGGAAAAAATAGAGGGCCAAAGTTGATGGTGCCCCTTTAACTGCCATTAGGAATGTCATGTTTCTTGGTTGGGGGAAGGTGTGAAGATTTAAAAAAAAATTCGGGGGGGGGGCTGCTGTTGGCAAGTTTGCCTAGGGGTGCCGCATACCCTAAGGCCGGCCCTGCCTTTCTGCTCCCAAGGACTCATACCCCCTATCCCCATGCACTCCATCACATTTTAAATTTCTACTCCAGGTTGTACTGGAGAGACAGATAAACCTTGACTCCTATTAATGCCAGTTATGCTGGAGAGAGAGAGAGAAAAGATGGCATCATCATTTCCCACACATGTTCTGTGCCATCAAACATTCCTTACAGGAACATGAGAGAGAGTTTGCCTTTTTATTTTTGGTTCAAATTGCACCCATTGATTGAGACCCCTTCCTACCTCCATGCTTGTCTGACTTTCCTTAACAGAACAGGTTGATGCTGTCTCATGGAGAAGAGAGAGTTTGGGTGCATAGAGCCATTTCCATAGCACGAGAGGGTAAAAGAAGTGCTGGTTTTGTTTTCCTAACTGTGCATGCATTTTCAATGGACATCAGATAAACAGGATGACTGCTTAATTAGGGTGGAAAGTCCACCACCCCACCAGGGCATCCCAATTGGCTTCATCTGTATTTCTTTACCGAGATGCGTGGTGGAAAAGTGGAACAAATTATGAGAGGAGGTGATCTGTGGTGGGATTTAAGCATGGATGGGTTAGTCATCTCAGACTGGTAAAGGTGGAGAGTGAGGATAGCTCAAGGGTAGGGGGAGCAAGTAGCCACTTGGGTGCTCACAACATACCATGGGTAGGGTTAGTTGGGCAGACTACAGTACTTGGGCCGTGAGACCTTTTCTGCTGTCAATGTCTGTGTTTCTATGTAAAACAAATATAAAGGGATTCTAAGGTGGTGGGAAAGACTGGACTTGAATATTTGCAAGCCAGAGGCTTTTCTCAGCTGGAGAGGGCGTTTGTTCCAGATGTCTGGTACTGAAAATGTGAAGGCCTTTCTACCAAATTCACTCTTCGTTCTGGGAACTGAGATGATACAGTAAGTGTGGGGGATAATCTCTGAGGCACTTCACACTCCTTACAGATGGGTTGTGTCCACCTGATAGGTTGTTTGATGCACATGTGACTTCAAAGAAGTCAGACCCCCTTTCCCTGTGATGCTGTGTCTCCGGGATCAGTTCTGAATGTGCATCTGTACAGGTTGCAGCACATCACAACAGCTCCCAAGCAGTTATTTCAAGAATATCACACAATAGGCAAGGCCACCAGACTTAAAAATTTTATATCTAAGATTTTTTGGTAGCTTAGGATATGCTAGCATAGCAAAGCATCTTATGGAATTACATCATGAAAATATATGGCTCAATCTAGATTCCAGAGACAGAGAGTTGGTTGTTTAAAATAACTTCCTTTGTGCTACTCAAAACCAATTCATGGTATCCGACTAGGAATCACAGAGACAATCACTCAGCCTACATTTAAATTATTGCCAAAGGCACATTACAGGAGACCTACTCAGAGTATTGTGTCATGCCCATAAATTTCATACCAGATGCCTTAGATTCCCTCTCAGCGAGTCTAAGATGAATTAAGCTCTCATTACTGCAGTTTGCAGTTTTCTGGGATGCCTGCTAGTGGTCCCAGTTCAGCCTGCACCCACTACTACACTCTTGTGGGACTGGGAACACCCTATGTCTCCTGCTAGCAGCCACGGGAGTGCTGTCCCACATATATTTAAAACAGCTCCTATATGGAGTTTGGTTGCTGCAGCAAGTGAATATTTTAAGCACATCCGATAGCTCCAGCATGCTGATAAAATCTAAGTTTGCTAAATGCAGGTAAGAAGACTACATTATTCAGAGCATTTGATATCAAAAAAGCTGAAACTGTCTGCTAATATAACAATATGAGCATAGAATATAAGTACTTTTAAATGCCTGCACAGTGACTGAGTGACTGGGCACAGTAACCGATTATCCTTGAGGGCAGACAACAAATGATGACATTATTGCAAAATAAACCTGGTACCCCTGCTAGCGGTACCTGTGTTTAGATGTACTGTAAAATATTGCAACACAGCAGCTCCAGAGTATGTTTTGGCAGATTTGCAACTGTTTTAAATTGCAAAACTGGTAGTCTAAGAGATGTCGGCGTCGGGGTGGCCACAGTGCTAACATAACACAAGAAGAGCCAGCATCCACTGCCAGGAGGGGACATGGGACAGGAGGGCCATGGGGGGGCACAGGGTGAGTTGGTGAGACAGCAGGGAAGTAAGGGATTGCTTTGGCACATGGTGGGGTGCATATGTCTCTGTATTTATTATGGTATCATTCTGCTGTACCACAGTAGATACATTACCATACAGTACAAGTCAATCAAATCAATCAAATCTTTATTTTATCCAGGCGAACATCGTTGAGCAATGCTCATTTGCAAGATTTATATGAAATATAACATGCAGAGAGTACACAACTTTGAGAGGATGGCAAATGAATACAAAAACATCAACTCCATGACACAGTACATTGAAAAGCTAATAACAATAAATATATTACATATATACAAGTGAAACAGCCACAGAGGGCAAGTGCTATTTCAAATGGCATGATATTGACATGGAACACAGCAGACAGTGCAACTGGACAATTTTGCGGTCTGCGATGTTCCGATCACTATATGCCATTGGTACGACTACTACTCTCGGCCTGTATTTCAGTTGCACTGTCTGATAATGTATCTACTGTGGTACAGCAGAATAGCACTGTAATAAATACAGAGGCATATACACCTCGCCGGGTGCCAAAGCAATCCCTTATTTTCCCACTGTCTCCCTGACTCACCCTATGCCCCCTGTGCCTCCTGACCTCACATGTAGCTCTTTCCTCAAACTCACCACAATGTGTGGCACTGGTGCAGGGGGATTAGACCACCTCCTGGCTGGTCTAAGCTGAGTCCCTTGGTACAACCATGAAGGGGCTTTTAGAATCCCTAAGCAGGGGATATTGCAGCCCCACCATGGCTCAAACCCCCTTGTGACCTAGTGTACCCTGATGTAGGTCATAAGGGTGGCACAGTGCCCGTTTGCAGCAGTGGCTTCCCATTCCAAATCAAACAATGTTTTGGAATTGGGAATGTTGCAGTTTATGATGCAAGGTGCCAATTTCATCATTGATGTTTGCACAGGTACCTTGTGTTGGTCTATGGGCTTTTCCATTCAGATCCCGGGGGGGAGGGTTCCTTGCTGGGCTGCCCTGGGAGACATGGATGGGCAATGATGGCAATGCAGGATGAACGTGTTTCCACACCCATCCCACAGATGTCAACCATCACCTCCAAAAGTGCCATGTCGTCCCTGTCTACTAGAACACCCAGTCTCCACTGGGTATCACTGGTATGCCAGGAAACCACAAGCCTCTCCCTGGAGGTGGAGAGCTGTCTGTGGGATGCTCATTTAACCTCCCCCCCGGCAGATCCTCTGATGCACCATGCTCACTTCTGAACATGGGTCATCAGCACCACGGCAGTAGTGCTACTGCTTTACTGGTGGGCCAGCTGCTACCACATGTTTCTGATGGTAAACAGCAGAGCACTGTACCAAGATAACAAGCAAACAGTCTTCCCATTGGTATCGCTCTCCTGTCAGTCACTATGGAGGATGTGTCTGCCTGCTCCATAATGACTGATTGGTCATTCAAGTCCTGTGTGAATTAATGGGGTCCTTCTGTTTCCCATGAACCCTCCTAACTCTATTTAAGGTTCTCAGTAGCCTGATTGATTGTTGACTGATCTCTAACCCCATTTGGATGCTGACGGGGGGCAGAGGTCAGAGTCAGACACCATCAGCAAAGTCCTTTTTATGTTTGCTTGCACGCATGTGCAAGGAACATATTGGGGCAGCTTGTTGTAGTAGTGAGTTGTGGAAGCGCAGCAGTTTGTTGCCAATGCAGGCGCCAATAGAGGATCAAGCTGTCCATGACAGCAGTAGTGTAGCTTGCCACAAACTTGAGACAAACTGGCCACTGCAATCAGTGAGCACATCTTCACCAACAATCAGCTGTTTTTGTGGGGTGGTCCCTGAATGCAGCAGCCAATTATAGCTGCATTGTCTGGTCTCCCCTTTCAATAAACATGGCAGCGGCTTCTCTGTTGGTGTCTCAC
The DNA here is from genome assembly GCA_016271365.2 of Neoceratodus forsteri. NCBI lineage: Eukaryota > Metazoa > Chordata > Ceratodontiformes > Ceratodontidae > Neoceratodus > Neoceratodus forsteri. Next base: position 333,891,074 of record JADMNL010000026.1, read on the forward strand.
AGTCCTCACAAAGCTGACAGACAGCTGCTACCTCTCACAGTCCCTGTTAAAGCAGATGGTGGTGCCTAATCCCCCTGTTGGCATGCCCCCTTCCAGTTCATTTGCCAATGGGATAGCCCCCCATTTCATTCAATCAATTAATATCTTTATTTAGCCAGGAGGAACTCCATTGAGCAGGGCTCATTTACAAGATGGACCTGGTAGTTTAAACAACAAGAAGAAGTTACAATACAACAATTTGGAGTAGGTCTAGCAACATTAGCAGCCTATGTACAGTCATTACAAGTGAGACAGATGTGGCTTGGCAAGGTGGTGTACAATAATTTACAAACAGCAATGTAAGGCTTGACACTGAGAACAGAACAAGGCAGCTTAATTCACAAGCATGGTACCAAAGGCAGTCAGCATACCGCTATGTGCACATTCTATGCAAGGCAGGTCTCTGATAGACAGAGTACAATATTATATTGGATGAGGTCTAGACCAGCAAAGCATTACATGGCCTAGGAGAAGACTATAAAGCAAGGGCACTGAGGGCACAGGATGAGCCAAGAATAGTGGAGGGAGGAGAGGTTATGAGGTGTGGGAGGGGGCAATTGTAATACCTTCAGAACTGACATAGCTGCATTAGTTGGCGTAGTAGGTCTAAGGGTAAGGGGGAGGGTATGGGGTGAAAAGATGCCATTTGTTTAGTACAGGGGGATACCCAGTCCCCGTTGTCTCCAGATCCCCCCCAAAAAATACCCAGGTAGCATGCTGGGAGCACACCCCAGCATGCTATGCATTCCCCAGCACACTCTATGGCCAACAGGCGTGCACAATCCCCATCAGCTCCAGTCCCTCCCCTAACAAACACCAAGGTGTCATGCTGGGAGCCCACTCCAGCATGCCAACAGTGGCCTGCATCTTTTTTTTTAATCCTGTTAAAAAAGAAAATGGTCCCTTGTTGTTCCTCGTGGCCCCTCCCCCAACTCACATCCACCCTCTGCGCAACCCACCTCCTCACACCCCCCATCCACTTACCACATACTTACCTTTGGAGCCTGGCGCTATGATCTTCGATGGACCGTGAACACGTCTGCACTCTTCAAAGCCGTCCGTGAACTGAAGAAATGCTGATAAACTGTATAATGGCATAAATGGGGGTTTTCAACTTACGTGGATATCGTGGCTATTTTTTCGAATTTTGGCTCCACATTTTCAACGTGGGGTTCTTCGGACACTTCCTCATGAATTCAGTCACTGTCATGGTGTTATTCTGTCCCGAAAGGTGATTTCACGGTCACTGCGTGAAATCACCTTATGGGACTGATTAATGAAACAATAGTGTCACTGTTCATGAGGTGGAGTCTCAAAAAGCCTATGTGTGTTACAAGTGTGCATTGCGCTGTTTCCATGCACACTCATAACTTTGCAAATCTGTAATATTTTTACTCCAGATTTTCAACATTGCCATTTTTTCACACCTCCTTAGGAATAGTACAGCTGTCATTTTTCATATCCTGGCTGAAATGTGTTTTCACACTTTCAGCGCAGAATAGCATGGTCACTGTAGGCAATCAGTGTTCAGGACAGCGTAAGAAAATCACAGTGACACTGTTCATGAGCAGAGGTCCTAAAATGGCAATGCTGAAAATTTGGTGACAAAAGTCCATAAAATGACTGTGTTACAAGTGTACATTGTGCAGTTTCCATGCACCCTTGCAACTTCGCAAGTTTGTAATATTTTCACTCCAGATTTTCAACATTGGCATTTTTCACACCTCCTTATGAACAGTACAGCTGTCAATTTTCGCACCCTGGCCGAAATGTGTTTTTGCAGTTCTGGTACAGAATAGTGCAGTCGCTGTGGGAAATCAGTGTTTGGGACAGATTAAGAAAATCACGGTGAGGCCGGCCCGGTGGAGTTGAGGCGCTGGATGCCACACCTTACACCACACCGGTGACCTGGATTCAGGGAACAAGCCAGGGTCATCGGAGGCCAGCAAGGGCAGAGGATATGAGACGCTGCTGGCTGGCAGCACTCCACCTCAGGAGGAGGGCTTCAGCTCCCTCGGAGTTTGACTGTCCCCCGGTGGAGGCCAGAGGGATGGTGCCACTCATGAGGAGCTCTGATGCTAGGTCGATGGGAAGGGCAGAAAGGACCTGGTCTGGAGCTGTGGTGCGCATATGCCCCTCCACATGCATGCGCCACTGCTTCTGGGGGTCCTGGGAATAGCTCAGAATAAAAATGGAGGAAAAACATGGGAGCTGACAAGGATGAAGCCCCTGGACCAACTCTGGGGATCCGCGGTGGTGTGCATGGCGCTACAAGCCCCCGAAGGACCCAGAGATCGGTAGGGATAGGTAGATGCAGAAGTCGACCCACCACAGGATGATAAATACAATTGAAAAAAAGAAAAAAGAAAATCACAGTGACACTGTTCATGAACAGAGGTCCTAAAATGCCTATGTTGAAAATTTGGAGACAAAAAGTCCATAAAATGACCGTGTTATGGGCATGCGTTGTGCAGTTTTTACTCACCCTCGTAACTATGCGAATTTGTAATATTTTCACTCCAGATTTTCAACGTTGGCAGTTTTTCACACCTCCTTGTGAACATTACAGCTGTCATTTTTCACATCCTGCCTGAAATGTGTGTTTGCACATCTGGCGCACAATGGCATGGTCACTGTGGGAAATCAATGTTCAGGACAGATTAAGAAAATCATAGTTACAGTGTTCATAAGCAGAGGTCACAAAATGCCTACGTTAAAAATTTGGTGAAATAATTCCACTAAATGACTGTGTTACAAGCATGCATTGCGCAGTTTCCATGTACGCTGAGATGTTCAAACATTTTTAATATTTTCACTCCAGATTTTCAACATTGCCATCTCTTCATACCTCCCTATGTATGGTACAGCTGTCATTCTTCACATCCCGCCCGATCTGTGCTTTCGCACATCTGGTGCAGAATGGCACAATCACTGTGGGAAATCAAAGTTTGGGATACATTAATAAAATCACAGTGCCACTGTTCATGAGCAGAGGTCCTGAGTGCTTTCATGAGGTGGGGGCCACAAAAAGGCCACGTTGAAAATCTGTAGTGTAAATACCAACAAACACCCAGGGCGTTAGGGTCTCTAACCATAACGTCCCACCCTGTACAGACTGATAGGCATCAGGGGTGTGCCTTTGGACTGCTGGCTATAATGCTCACGCCATTCCACCCCCACTCTGAAGTCAGTGACAGGCATCGAGGTGTACCTTGGACTCTTTGGCCCCAGACTTCACCCTATTTTCCTATACTGCACCCATTTCAGCATATGTCCTTATGAAATGGGATGACTGTGAAGCCAAACACCCCACGGCACATCTCAACACTTGTTGGTGTCTACAGAATAGGGTGAGGTGAAATGCCATCAGCATTATGGGCGATGACCCAAAGGCACACCCCAATGCCTGTCCATCTCTGTAGGATGGAGGTGGGGTTGGCGTGAGTTCAGTACTTCACTGCCATTCCTATTCTGCATCTGTCTAACTCCTGCATGTCCACTGCTAATATCAGCAAGCAAAAATTCAGCATTGACAAATGCCTGTTAGTAAATTTCTGCCCTTGCATCACATTACTCTCTACTGGGCAGGGCTAGATGGGATGCACGGTAGTGTCCAGTGCAGTCGGGGGGGTCAATCAGGGGATCACCCTATTTTTATTCACACTGACTGCACTTTGCATTGGTGCCAGTCTGGTCTGACAGTGGAGCCACTTACATACATGAGACGGTCCACAATCCTCAGAGACTGAGAGAGCAAAAACAACAGGCAGCATATAGGGGGAGGCTCCATGGACCCATACCTCTCAACCTCCTGCCTCATAAATCGGGGACAAGGCTTAAAAAAATCAGGGACAAAGGACCAAAATAAGGGACACATCTTCAAAATTGGTGATATCCACTCAGGAAGCTGGTAGAATAAGGGGCTTAGTGTAAAATGCATTTTCTAAGGAAGAAAAAATCTGTAACGTTAATGTTTGACATTATTTTGTGCTTACAACCCCCACTGACTGGTCACGGAAACACAACTTTTAGGAGGGACAGAGTAAAATTTTGAGGCAAAATCAGGGACGTCCCTGAAAATCAGGGACAGTTGAGAGGTATGCATGGACCCAGTTAAGGTAAGCCCCATGATTGGGGTGGGTTACCTATACAACAGCCTACCAATAGAGATGGTGAACAGGAAGACAATGCAGGCATTTAAGTACACCTGAACAAAGTTCTGCTTGCCAAGGAAATCATCACCGGGTACTCTGGGTAGTTGGTAGAAAATACCTATAATTAGGTACGTGTTTGCATAGCATACTTACTGCATCCCTGCTTATGAAGGGTAAGGAACAGGATTTATAAATTCTTTATACAGACACAACCTTTGTCGTGGCTGCCCCGTGACCGTGGAACTCTCTGTCATCACAGCTGTGTCATATCTCCTCAGTGAAGGGTTTTAAAAAGGTCCTAAAAACACATCTATTCTCCTTGTATATTTGCACTTTGTATTCGCATTTTTTTGTTTGCAAAATAAACCTGTATTTGATTTGAGAAATTATAGGGCAGTTTTTGTTTAATTCAGACCTATATTAGATCCTTACCTTCCCATTTGTGTTATACACAAAGGTAGCCTGTTATATTATGTGAAGTCCTGATCTGGGCTCACATAGGTGAAGTACCCCTCTGCATTACAGTGTGCAGGTTTTTTCTACATTGGAAATGTGACAACTTTTCTCCTTGACCTTCAACTTTGAGCTTCCAGTCAGCTGCTCCGCACATCTAAAATGTAATAATTTATTTGCTCCGGTTTTCCTCTCCCCAAACAGGAGGGTTTGGCCCCAACCCCACTCACCACCCCATGCCCAGACTTACTCCCCCTGGACAGGGCCACTGGGTTGGCACCCCATCCCCAAGGAACATGGCCTCTTGCCCTGGTTTACCTCCCTGGAAGGGGCCACAAGAGTGGGTCCCCCAGCAGGTATTAGTCACAGTGGGAGTGGCAGTGGAGGCCATCGTGAGCAGAGCTGTTTTTTTCAGTATGTTTGAGATCTTTCAGGGTGGGGACTTGCACTGGCACCAGTATTTATCCCACCTCCCTTGTGTGAGGTGCCAGCCGCAGAGGTACCCCCAGCCTCCACCAGAGGTCCGCATGGCACTGGGCACTCTTCCCCCTCTCCCCCTGAGAAGAACAGTCCCTGGGATGCTCAATATTTCTCCCCTGGTGGGCCCTCTGACTCACAGATCCATCACTGAACACAGAATGTTGGTGCCGCATAGAAACATAGAAGTTGACGGCAGATAAGGACCGCAAGGCCCATCCAGTCTGCCCATTGCCGCAAGCGGACGCCTTGCCATTGCACAAGCAGGCCGGCCTAATTTTTAATTATAATTAATTCATTTTTATCTCATGATTACCCAGTATTCAAAATTCTGGCATGTAACAGAGGGCAACTGTAGTTGAACAAGCTTTCTGCTTGATGACGTGTATACCATTTTTTTTTATTTTATTAATTTAACAGGATGAGGGACACTGGACCAATGGCCCTTTTTCAGGTCCGACCCAGAAGACAACAAATACATGACAAAACATTACACATTCAAACAGCTGTTACACAGAACATTTACACATAGATTTCAATAAAATATTGTTTCAACTTCATCTTAAAACCTGAGATGGAGGTTACCTGACAGATTACTATGGGTAAGGCATTTCAGTACAGAGTGGCAGCTATAAAAAAAGCACGTGACCCAAAAGACTCAATAGCATTAAGCAATACACCATTTGAGGAATGTAACTTAGGTACATAAATACATACATAGATACATACACAGTGTCGGCAGATAAGAGCCTATGGCCCACCCAGTCTGCCCATTTGAGCTTGTAAGTACAGTTTATGTTTTCCTAGAAGTCTGTTGCCCCTTACCCCTGACCTCCAGAATTCCTTTGTCTATCCCATGCATTCTTAAATCCCGTGATTGTTTCAGCCCCCACCACTTCCTCTGGCAGGGTGTTCCACTTATCCACCACCCATTCTGTGAAGAAATTCTTCCTCATGTTTCCTCTGAATCATCCTCCCTCCAACTTCATCCCATGACCTCTAGTCCTGGTACATCTTTTTTGCTTAAAAATAGTGTATTCCTGCACCCTGTTCCTCCCTGTGAGATACTTGTATGTCTCTCTCATATCCCCTCTCTCCCTCCTCTCCTCCAGGGAGTACATGTTCAGTTCCTTCCACCTGTCTTCATAGGACTTGTGATGCAATCCATGCACCATCTTTGTTGCCCTCCTCTGAACCTTCTCTACTTTGTCTATGTCCTTACGTAGGTATGGTCTCCAGAACTGTACTCCAGGTGGGGCCTCACTAGTGCCTTGTATAGCGGAATTATGACCTCCCTTTTCCTGGCAGTGATGCCCCTGCCTATACATCCCAGCATCCTATTTGCTTTACCTGCTGCCTATGCCAGGTAATACAGAGTGAAGCTTAATCAAATCTGACAGTGGGAACAGTAACTTAAAAAAATGCATATAACACATCCAAAGGGGTATTCGATTCTAGAGGAGGGAGATAACCAGTCTAGCTGGAAATACAAATCACAATGTTGGGTTTTCAGAGATAGAGCAAATCAGCAGATACTATTATAAGTAACAGCCAATGTACAGTATGTAATTCTTTTACTCCTAGGTTGAGATATATGTATTAGAAACATAATCAAAATGTGGAAGAAGTAACCCCATGGTAAAAAATTTCCGAACCTCAGGAGAAAAAAAAGATTTAAATTTATAAAGCAAGCCAAGCTTTTGATTAATGGTACTTGTAGCAGAGTGGACCGCTAAAGGAAAAGTCAACCCAGGATCTAAGAGGACCCCTAAATATTTAAACTGATTAACCTGCTCTATCATAATACCCTGGTGATCCTGTAAAAGTAAACTAGGGTTATCGCTAAGTGTAGAAGGCATGCCAAACAACATAGATTTGGTTTCTTTGAATTCAGCACCATAAAATTAGTAGTAAACCAATGGCAAATATCCCCAAAATCTTGTTTCAAGGCCACTGCTAACTTAGAGAGGGGCTTAGATTTGAAAAAAAAAGAATCGTATCACTGGCGTAGAGAATAGTTTCACAAGATTTATGTAGTTGGGGTAATTGGTTAACAAATATCGAGAACGATAGGGGGCTCAAAATGAACCCCTGTGGAACACCACATTGAATTAGTGAAATGCCTGAAACACCTGACCCAATATTAACAAACTGCGACCGATTTGATAAATAGTTCCCAATCCAAGAAACAGAGGCCTCTGAAAACCCAATTTCACTCAACTTAGAGCACGCCAAATCATACTCTAGAAGGTCGAATGCCTTGGTTAGGTTTAGAGACAGGCCTCTTTGTCTGTTTGGAGCCTTCAGTATTCAGCATTCTAGGGGTGATGGTGTGAGGATGATACATCTTTGAGGATATCATGATGGCTGGAAGATTAACATTAATTATCCAGGGACTGGAAAGAGGGCCTATGGGTTGTTGGCAGTTAGATCCATATCCCCAGGCTTATCTACCTTTCCACCTGGGGATACCCAGAGAGACTTTCTTTTCAAAGTATAATTTCCCAGCCAGTGTTGGAATATCAAGGGGGCTTGCCAGGGTTCAGTCCTCATAGCACTAAAGTGAGCCTGGTAGCTCACACATCACTATCATTGACTTATAATGTTTCCTTGACACAGAGTTCAATAATGTGCTGTTCAGGGTGTGGGAAAAAGAATCCAAACTTTTAACTGTTCCAAACCTGCAAAGTTTTTGTCTGGAGGCTGAAAAAAGTAATACAGTACATACCACCACATCTCACAGTTGCACTTCATTTCTTAGTCTGTCCCTGTTTCTTCCTCCTTCTGAGTGCTCTGTTCCAGTTCTATCTGCTGGGATTTTCTTTCCGCATCTTATGGTTTGTTTTAAATGTGAGTATGGCCATTCCAGACCACACAGAGTTCTGAAGGAGCTGGTACTGGACCTTATGCTGTTTGAGAATGTGTCAGACTCAGTCGAATGCCTTTCAATGGAGCCAGGTGCTGTATACTACAGTAGGTCAGGAAATAATGAGATGGCTGATTCCCCATTACAGAGACTTCTCAAGCATCTGACAATGGTCAGAGCTCTATCCCAGCCACCTATTCCAGTGCATACATAAGTGTCCATGGTGCTTTTTGGTCAGCTAGGACACAAGTTGGAGTGAGGTGATGTGCTTTCTTAACTGAGATTGATGCTTCCTCCTCCATAAGGCCAAGAATCTGTGGGAGGAAGGTGCAGGTCAGATGGAGTGGGTCTTCTCCTTCTGCTGTCTCTGGAAGCCCCACAACACAGATGTTTCTCTCCCAGGCCTGATTTTCTAGGATTTCCAGATTTTGTCTGAGGAGCAAGTTCTATTTAATCAGGCTCGATGTGGAGTCTTGTATCTTTGTGCCAAATCCCTCTGCTCTCTGGATCACCTGTTCAATTCTGTCTACCTTGGTCTCCAGTGTGGACACATGAGAATTCAGGGAGTACAGTTTACCATCCATGTCTTGGACCTATTTCTCAAGCTGACTGAGTGTCCTGTTGATCACTGATAATGAGATATCTCTGACTCCCTGTTCATCCACTGCAGTGGTGGTTCCCTCGTGCTGTGGCTACCTCATGTCTTTAGACTTGATTGGCTCAGGGGAAAAAGTCTCCCAGTGGAGCTGCAGACTCTGACTTTCACATTTGTTCATGTTGCTGAGCTGGTGTGATGCTATAATAGCTTTTGTACATCAAGTTGTTCAAAAAACAGTTGCTAATATATAGTTAATTAATGAATCTCCATCAGGAAGTAAAGCAAAGCACATCTGTTCCTGACTGGTTTTAAACCATGCCTCAGCTGGTTTGTGTCTTATGGTTATGCAAAATAGATCCATGATTGTGCTTGGATTTTTCTTGCAAAAATGGCATTTTTATGGCCTTCTGTGACAAGGGATGGACCACGTGTGCAAGCAGAACCAGTAGGTGAAAGAGCAGCGAGCCAGAACTTAGAACTGAATAGGAGCAGGGAATTCCTGGGCACTGTGTTGCCCATATGGAGAGGCCATCCACAAGCACTTTACATAATGGATAAAAAAGAGACAGATGGTGTCAGGGACTGTGCTCTTGCTTAACTGCTGGTAGCAGGGAACAGATAAAATGCACCACAGCAGCTAGCTGCTAAGTGGATATCAAACCTTGCTGCGTGAGACAAGGGCTTCATGGAAACAAAATCACTATGGCGAACTGTATATGAGCTGATGAATTGGGGACCTTGTGCCCATGACTACTAATTGTGCAAGTGAACTTTGCTGTCAAGCTCTCTCGTAAAGTCAAGTGCTTGATGTCTACTGGTCTACAGTAGTTTGTTCAGCTATCTAAGGTGCCCATGTCCACCAGCTGCAGCAGGCAGTCCCCAAACTGTGGAGCGTCAGGGGGCTCCTGGAGAGCAGTAACACCATATACCCCTAAACAGGGGAGTTCCCAGGGCCTCCATTCAAGACAATAATGCTATATGATTGCTGTGTTGTCTGAAGGGGGTTGCACCAAAAGCCCTATGAGGAGAGAAACTGAGGGATCTTAACCTGTACACCCTGGATGAGAAAGGAGAATGAGAGGGGCCATGACAGAAACCAGCAAGTACCTCACAGGGGTTGAACAGGGTGCAGGAGGGGAGTCTCCTTCAAATGAGGAAAAGCACCAGGGCCAGAGGGCATGCAAAGAAACTAGAAGAGGGTAGGGAGATAATGAGGGCTGTGAGGAAGCCTCATTGCATTAAGAGTTGTGGATGCTTAGAATAGACTGTCAGTGAAAATGGAGGGGCCAAAAACAGTAGGGGGCTTCAAGCATATGTGGGAAAGACTTAAGGAAATGTAAGTGAATAGGCAGGGAAGAGGAATGGTCACTGGAGATTAGTTAGGGTCTGTAGAGGGAGACCAGGTGGGATAATCTGGGTAGACTGGGTGGGCCAAGCGATCCTTTTCTGCCAACAAATTCTGTTTCTATGCATATATTTATTAGTCCTTTATTTTTTTGTATCCATATTTTTGCATGGCTAGTTTTGCATACTATTATTTGTGTGCTGGTTTATTGAGTTGTTGCATATATTTGTGGTTATGTTTGTAACAACCCTTTCCCAGAATATGGTGGATTGTTACTAGCCTGTTCATCAAAGCACTGACTGCCAGGACACTGACAGATTTGCCCTTCAGAATGGGGAGAGTTACAGCTTAGTGACAATAGGTATAAATAGGACGCTTCGGTGGGAAGAGTTCATTTCTGGTCTGGATTTACAGGAAGGCCTTTAACGGTCTCAAGAGGAGGCAGCAACTGTACCCATGTTTGCATGCAGGTTCAGGTTCTGTGTGCATTGAGGGTCCAACTAGCCTTGGGTTAATGGCAGGGCACAGAGTCAGTGCAGCATGGGATCCCAAGAAGCCTCAGGGCTCTGTTGGGAGTCAACGGGGACTGCCAGCCTTGGCTTGGTGGCAAGGTGCCAGGGTCAGAGAGCAACAGTACCACTTGTCAGATTTTTACTGCACATACCAGCCAGCAGGGGTGACCAAAGGATAATGGGCTGGTTAGTCAGGAGGCCTTGGAGAGTTACCAAAGGGGGATCTAGTAGCCACGCATGATGAGGGGTCAGATTGAGAATCTGCCACTCTTTGGAAAGGGGGGATGACATTGTTGTCAGAGGCTGCATTTCTGGGCTTATTATCTGTTATTTGGGGGTTCTAGGCACTTGGATACCAGATCTGCAGGTCGCTGGGTAGGCAGCATGGCCATACAGGGAGTAACAGAGGGTGTGGATGGCTGCAGATTCCCTCAAATCATATGCAGCAATGACTGAAGGGTTCCCTGAAGATTCTATGGGGAAATTGGGGAGTCCGGAATTGCAGACCTGGGGGGGGGGTTGTCAGAAGAGGTAACAGATTGAATTCCTATTGGAATAACTACCAGACTAAAGTACAGAGAATGTATCCTATTTTACTCCAATATGAGTCAAAACTCACTAAGTTAGGGAGCAAGGCCTACCTACCAAGTGTACCTGAACCAGTGCTAGATATAGCATCTGCATTGAATATCTGCATAGGGTAAGTGTAGTTCCCATAGTGAACCTAGGATGCACAGACGTGCCCAAGAAATCGTAAAGAACAGGAGAATTTAACATAAAAGTCTAGTACACATGCCAGGGTAGCAATACAGCCTAAGGGCCAATGGACTGTGATGTGGGGCAACAACCCGAAATATAGTTTTCAAATGAACGGAGATGTATGAATTGAAACTATCTTTGTATGTTAAGTAAAGGGACTGCACAATTTAACTATCTAGCTGGTGAGAACAATGATCTCTTGAGTGTCATTCTGTTTCTATATCCGAGGTAGATGAAGAATGACTTTGAATGCTAACAGTGTTCAGGGCACCTATGAGCCACACCATCAGAAACCCCTAGACATGGAGTTGCCTTGGCCCATGTCCACTCTCTCAAGGCACAGAGTGGCACTTGGCAGGATGGGCAAAAAGAGGGTGGGCTAAGTCTGAGTACACTTACTCCTAGCCATCAAGCTGACCTCTCAGGTTTCCTTTTTAGGGCTGTGGGCAGAGTCTACAGGCCCATTGGGATCACTTAGTAGCTTTAAAAATGGTTGCTCATGGAACCTTCTGTTGGACTTTTGGAAGTATCCTTCTGAAAGTCCAACGGAGCTTAAAACCCTCCATGATGATCAACCGCTATGGAATAACAGCCACACTATTTCAACTGTTACTTCTGCATTCTGTGGCATGAACTGCGATGTGCAGTTCTGCTGGTATCATCATATGAATGCCAAAATGCCATTCACCACAACTACGCATGTGCGAATGCCAAACATGCACAGTTGGGTTGCCGTCACCAGCTCCATGGTATTCTGTGGTCTGCCCCCCTTAACTGATGTGGTACACTAGGAGCCCACCCCAGTGTGCCCAAATAAAAATCATTTTGCCCCCCACCGCCAGCTCCATGGCATTCTGTGTCCCCTCAACTTATGTGGCACACTGGGAGCCCACCCCAGTGTGCCCAAAGAATAATAATTTTATCCACCGACATTGGGGTGCCCAATTTCCGTGTCAGCATTATGTGTAACCCCCCCCCACACACACCACTCATGTGGCACACTGGGAGCCCACCCCAGTATGCCTGTTTCATTCTTCCCCCTGTCAACATCAGTGTGCCCAACCCCTGTGTTGGCATCATGTACAACCACCCCATTCATGTGGTACACTGGGAGCCCACCCCAGTGTGCCCAAATATATATATATTTTTTCTGTAAAAAAAAAAAAAAAAGGAAAATGGTCCCTCGTTGTCGTGTTTTAAAATGGCTCCACGTGGTCTGTCATCGCCATGGTATGGGGTAGAGTATGTTTGGGATGGCAGGACCCCACATGGTCCACCATCACCATTTTGCTGAGTAGTGGGCAACTGGGATGGCAGGACCCCACGTGGTCAGCCATCTCCGAGTTGATGGATGGTCCAAAGTAAAGATATCATGACCCTCACCGTAGGTCTACCAGTGGGAGGAGTAGAATTTAATAAGTTGAGTTAAGTCCTCACATGGGCTAGCTGTACTGGCAGGGCCCCCACATAGATCCGCGAGTGGTAAAGCTATCCGTCCTGCAGGTGTTGATGGGGAGAAGTGAAGATGGATCCAGAGGCAGTACAGAGGTCGCCAACATGACCTGCAACTGGATGTCAGAGAATCCCTAAAGTTGTGGAGTGTCCACGCATCAGGAAGGTGGCGGAAGAAAAGAGCTCATGACCCATGGCAGAGTAGAGGGAAATGCCTGGGTAACACCTGGGAGGATTATGCATGATGAATAAGTGCAGACTGTAAATTAAAACACTCGAAGGTTGTGTACTGTTGTTCCACTATCAGCTGAAATCCAGGGTTGTGCAGATGCAGTCTAGAAATTACAATAATAGGGAACCTAATCAGCAGGTTCCAATGAGCAGTTAGTAGGAGCCTGGAAAATGTCAGAGCTGATCTTATCCCTTATAGGCAACATACCTCCCTAGAGCCCCGATGTATGAGGGATGTTCCTGATAGTACCCTGCAAAACATCTTCAACCCTTGTCTGTCCATCAAAGAAATGGTGATGTCCACACAGAGAATGTGCTGTTAATTCATACCATAAAGCAGAAAGTCACAATATTTTAGGATGGTAAAGCAAATGAGCTCAATAGACGGGAACACAAAGAAGTCCACTGAGGGTGAGCTTGCATCTCCAAGGTGGAAGCTGTGCTATCTCAGTAAATACATGCTAAGTATAGTAATGGCAGTTCAATGGCTCAACAGGCAATAGATGTGACTTATAAGACAAAGACATTTCAAGAGTCTAGTTTTAAAAGGATTTTCTTTGAGTATATTACGTCAGGAATTTGAAGTACTGTCACTGAATGGGATTGCAATTGGATTCATAGTTCACTCTGAATCAAACACCAGTCATAAAATTGAAGGAAGGGCTCCAGGAGCTGGGGGCATGCAGGAAACCTAAAGGTGTGTAAGTCAGACTGGAGTTCATAAACCACATGCCAGTTGGAGATCAGTGACTGCAGCAGCTGAATCTCCCATAAGGTCAAGCCAGTGTACTGCATCAGGAAACTGCCTGATGAACTCAGTGCCTCCCTGTTCCAGGTCAGCCACAGTTGTTGGAGAGGGTAGAGTTGCAGCAAAGGTGAGGCCTCCATATGGAGGACTTGACATGCGCCAAGATGGTGTGGCATAGCAGAGGCAACAGGAGATGGCGCACACCCGGGACGGTTGGTGGGCAGATAACAACAGCAGCAGCTGGAAGGAGGGCCCCCAAAAGAACAGTACAGGACAGACCAAAAACAACACAGAACACAGCAAAGAACAGAAACAGAGAATGCAACAGGGGAAGGAAGGAGCAACCAGAGCGAGGAAGAACAAGAACAAGGAAGGGAAGACTGAAGGGGTGATAAACGAGAGGCAAAACAAGGGCGGGACAAACTAGCAGAGGAAGGAAGGAAGGAAATGAGCGGGAAAACAAATGGGAAGGAAAGCTAGAGAGATGCAACAAACAAATTGAAGGAGCCCAACCAAGCCAGTCCACAGCTGCAAAGGGAGGCACACAGGGAGACGCAGAAGGAGGCATACGAAGTGAAAAGCACAATGGGCACATTCAAAACACTCAAAGCAGAGTGAGGGGAAGCCTGAAGATTAACTAGGGGATGTGGGAGGAGCTAGTCCCCCCATTGAACCTCAGGCTACAGTCTTACATTTGGTGATTATAGAAATTGTAGTCAGGGGTATCCATGATTTCCTCAATTATCGGGTGGTTTGAAGTTTAGCCAGTTAAAGTTACTCTCTCTTTAATGTATTTACCCTGGACAGCCTGGGTGAAATGCAATATCTTGCTTTCAGTTCAGTCTTGCTTTACCCATTTTTATGTTTGCTTGCACGCATGTGCAAGAAACATAGTGCCATCATCGGAGATTTTGGAGGTGTGTCACCTCCTCTTCCAATTCAGTCAGTATGCGGGCAGAGGCTCGTAGTTAATGCGCATTTTGGAGCTGCTCATGACACGCTCCAAAGTCGCAGTGGCATACAGTTGAAAGGGGAGCTACGCTGGAGGAAAGCAGCGATAAGATAAGTTTCTCACGCAGCTCCCACCCCACAGAGGCCTGCAGGCGTAGCGCCCCCGCACGCACGCACTGTATAGCCAACGGGGTGCCCAATCCCCGTCAGCTGTGCTGCGTTCCCTCCGCCTCCCCCCCAAATGCTTACAAAATGCCACTCTGGGTGCCCACCCCAGCGTGGCAACTAATCATATAGCCGACGGGGTGCCCAATCCCGTCGGGCTGCCTGCCTGTCCCCAGTAGTGGGGTGCCAGCTGGGGCCCACCCAGCGTGGCAAGCTATTCGTAGGCGACGGGGTGCCCAATCCCCGTCCGGCTGAACGGCTTGCCCCCCATCCTGTCACTGGCCACCCCAGCGTGGCAATTTTTTTACCCCTGTGAAGAAAAACGGTCCCACGGTGAGTCTCCCACCCTCCCACAACCCGCACTCCACCCACCGCGACACCAGCCTCCCCACCCCTCACCCCATACTTACCTCCGGACCTCGCGCGATGATCTTCGTGGACCAGGAACCCGTCTGCACGCTTCAAAGGCGACCGCGAACTGAGGAAATGCCGGTAAGCTGTATAATGGGCTAGATAGGGGGGTTTCAACTTTATTGCATATCTCAGGCATTTTTTTGAATTTTTTGCACCAAATTTTCAACATGGGGTTTTTGGGACCCCTTCTCATGATTGATGTCACTGTCCTGGCGTTATTCAGGCCCGAAGGGTGATTTCGCGCAGTGACTGCGCAGTGACTGCAAAATCACCCTTTGGACCCAAATAACACCATGACAGTGACATCAATCATGAGAAGGGCTCTCAAAAACCCCATGTTGAAAATTTGGTGCCAAAATTCCAAAAAATGACTGTTTTACGAGCGTGCGTTATGCAGTTCCTACGCAGGCTCGTAAGTTCGCGAATTTTCAATATTTTCAATCCAGATTTTCAATATTGCCATTTTACTACACCTTCTTATGAGTAGTATAGCTGTCATTTTTCACATCTCACCCAAAATGTGTTTTCACCCATGTAGCGCATAATGGCGCAGTCGATAACTTAAATCAATGTACGGGACAAATTAAGAAAATTACAGTGACATTGTTCATGAGCAGAGGTCTTAAAATGGCTATGTTGAAAATTGGTGAAAAAGTCCTAAATGACTGTTTTACGAGCGTGCATTGTGCAGTTCCTACGCACGCTCGTAAGTTCGCAAATTTTCAATATTTTCACCCAGATTTTCAACATTGCCATTTTACCACACCTTCTTATGAGTAGTACAGCTGTCATTTTTTATATCTCACCCAAAATGTGTTTTCACCCATGTACCTTATAATGGCTTAGTCGGTAAAGGAACTCAATGTACAGGACAAATTAAGAAAATCTCAGTGACACTGTTCATGAGCAAAGGTCTTAAAATGGCTATGTTGAGAATTTGGTGAAAAAATTCCTGAAAATGACTTTTACGAGCGTACGTTGCACAGTTCCTATGCATGCTCGTAAGTTTGCAAATTTAATATTTTCACTCCAGATTTTCAACATGTCCATTTTATTAAACTTCCTTATGAACCAGGGTTAACCTAAAAAACTCTAGCAACAGCTCACTCCTGGATATTATGTTGGTAAACAAGCCTCACTTATATTCACATGCAGGAGTACTACCGAGTGATGTAAGTGATCATTGTCCTATAGCTGGCATAAGATCTACACTCAAACCACCCAATCCTGCAGAATTTGTCCTCAAAAGGTCAAAAAAGAAATTCAACATCTCAGGATACCTCCATGACTTGAGTAATACAATATATTGGCAAGATTTCTACCTTACAACCTCAGTTGAAACAGCTCTCCAGACCTTAAAGGACATTATCACTAATGCTCTCAATATTCATGCACCAATCACCAGTATCAGAACTAAAGCAAGATCCTGCCCTTGGTTCACTACTGATCTTAAAGCAGCCTTGTTAACCAGAGACAAACTGTGGAAAAGGCAAGAAAAACAAAGGATACCAGAGACTGGCTAAATTTCAGAAAAGCAAGGAATTCATGTACAAAACAAATAAGAACTGCCAAAGCTGCCTACTATAGGCTGAATTGGATGCCTCCTACAAATAACCAACCAGACTCTGGGGTACTATAAAAGGAATTCTGGGCAAAACTCTACTCCTGCCTTAACCTCCAAACTGCTACTAAATGATACAGAAATTACGAGCAAACAAGAAATCCTAAATACCTTCAATGACCACTTCACCACAGCTGGCCTAGCATTTGACTCATCACCTGCAAATCTCCTGAGATCTTCCTTGAACCTTCAATCCACTGTGGGACAAAAGGCTACTTTAACTTTTCCTTCAACCCAATATCCTTGAAAGAAGTAGAAGACCTCCTTCTAATTTAGATACTTCTAAGAGTGCAGGTACAGACTCCCTGGATCCCTACTTCCAAAATTGCATCACACGTCTTATCTGCCCCCTCACTCATCTCTTCAATCTTTCCTAACTACTGGATCCATTCCTCCACTTGAAAACAGCTCAAGTAGTTCCACTACTTAAATCTGGTGCTCATGGACCTCAACAATTACAGGCCCATTTCCATCCTATCAGTACTATCCAAGATGCTCGAAAAATTAGTAAACTCACAATTAAGGGACTATCTGGATAACAATAACGTCCTAAATTCAGCACAATCTGGATTTAGATCAAGGCATAACACCATTTCTGCCCCTAACCGAAAGTAACTAACGATTGGCAGATTGCCTTGAGATAAGAACAGTACCTGTGCTGTGTTCCTGGATTTGAGTAAAGCATTTGACACAGTGGATCATGAATCATTAATCACCTCCTTAGCTCACTAGGACTGGATTCTTTCTCCTCGACTGGTTTAAGTGCTACCTATCAGATAGGTCACAACTGGTAAAAAATGGAAATTACCTATCCACCTTAAAACCACTGCTAAGAGGTGTACTGCAAGGCTTTATTCTTGGCCCCATCCTCTTTGCCATTTATATTAATAATATCGATGCCAACCTCACTCAATCTAACATTCATCTGTTTGCTGATGATACTGTATTATATGTCAGCAATCCTCATTACCTAAAGCCTCGTGAGCTGTTACAATCTGAATTCTCCATCCTGCAACACAATCTACTGAAAAAAACTACTTCCAAATGCCAAAAACAAAGCTATGTTCTTTGCCACAAAGAGTTGCTCTGCCACTACCCCATCACCCACCACCCTACAATTATCCGCCTACTTGGAGAGAGCTGGAATTTGTTGATAACTTCAAATACCTTGGAGTCTGGATTGATAATAGGCTTGACTATTCTGTCCATATTGAAGAGCTACTAAAAAACTGAGACAAAGGCTTGGTCTATTTTTAGAATAAACACTACCTTAACAGAGACTCAAAAAAGATTAATCCAGACAGCATTCCTATCCCTCATTGATTATGCTGACTTTCTCTATGGCCATTGTTCACTCCCCCTCTTAAACAAGCTGGACACCCTGTATCATAGATCCATCAGATTTATTACTGACCTTCCCTCCAGCACCCATCATTGCTCTCTTTATATGGCAGTCAACTGGACATCACTACAACACAGAAGAAATAGGAATGCTGCAATCTGGATATTCAAAGCTTTATCAGGCAAACTACCCACCTATATCACAGACTGTTTTACCCGAATTACTTCTAGGCATACACCTTAAGGATCAGTAAACTCATCATACTAAAGGTCCCCAATGCCTGCACCCAGTTTGGGAGGGCACTATCAGCCACTCACTAGCAGTTGCATGGAACTCACTCCAAAAATCCATGAAGCTAAATAGCCTCTTACCTTTAACATCCTTCAAAAGATTATTCTCCACCCTATTTCCAGAGCTCTGCAATTGCTTTTATAAGGCCTAATCCCCTACCCTACCTACCCTCCCACCCCCTTTTC
The DNA here is from genome assembly GCA_016271365.2 of Neoceratodus forsteri. Lineage (NCBI taxonomy): Eukaryota > Metazoa > Chordata > Ceratodontiformes > Ceratodontidae > Neoceratodus > Neoceratodus forsteri. The sequence goes on from JADMNL010000026.1 coordinate 333,909,677, forward strand.
CGTGTTCCATTATGTTAGTTCTACTTCTATTTTCCAGTCACCTGATATACTCTCATAAAAGCCAATTAGGCCCTATAATTTATATATTATGCCTGCTATACCCATTGTCTCCTTTTTCTTACAGGTTAAATGGTTTTACTGTGCCTTGTATATATGTAAATTGTTGTATATTATCACTTTATGTCATTGTACTACTGTTTATGTTATTCTTGTCTATGTAAAAATACTTGTACTCTTATTTGTATGACCACTCAGGTCCATCTTGTAAATGAGCTACGCTCAATGATGTTCGCCTGACTAAATAAAGATTTTGATTGATTGATTGATTGATTGAACAGTACAGCTGCAATTTTTCATATGACGCCCAAAATGTGTTTTCGCACATGTAGCGCACAATGGTGCTGTTGGTGTGCGAAAGCAATGTTTGGGACAGATTGCTTATGAACAGTGTAACTGTGATTTTCTTAGAGGTCTTAAAATGGCTATGTTGAAAATTTGGTGACAAAAGTCCATAAAATGACTGTGTTATGAGTGAGCATTGCACAGTTTCCACGCACCCTCGTAAGTTCATGACTTTGTAATATTTTGAGTCTAGATTTTCACCAGTGGCATTTTTCCACACTTCCTTATGAGCAGTACAGCTGCCATTTTTCTCAACATGGCCGAAGTGTGTTTTCACACTTTCAGTGCAGAGATGCGTGGTCGCTGTGGGAAATCATTGTTCGGCACAGATAAAGAAAATCACAGTGACACTGTTCATGATCGGAGGCACCAAAATGCCTGAGTTGACAATCTGCTGTAAGAAATCCCCAAACTAATTATATTACGGGTATGCGTTGCACAGTTTCTATGTACACTCGTGACTTCACCATTTTTTTTAATATTTTTACTACACATTTGCAACATAGCCATTTTTTACACCACCCCATGAAAGAGTACAGCTGTCATTTTTTACATCCTGTTCGGAATATTTTTGCACCTGTGGTGCTAAATGCCATAGTCACTGTGCATAAGCAGCTTTCGGCTAACAAACTGATATTCCTCCTGTTCATGAGGTGGGGTCTCAAAACAAACATGTTGAAAATTTGGATGAAAATACCAGCGAATGCCTGAGGTATTAGGGTTTTCAACTATAACGCCGACCCTATAGAGAATGACAGGCATCAGGGGTGTGACTTGGGATTCTTGCCTGTGATGCTCATACCATTCCACACCCTGCAGTCACTGAGAGGCATTGAGGTATGCCTTGGACTCTTCGGCCCCAAAGTTCACCCATTCTCTTATACCGCACCCATCTCACTGTACTTCTAATGGAATGGGGTGCATAAGGCCAAAGATCCATGGCACACCGTGACAATTTGTCAGTGTCTGCAGGGTGGGTGTGGTGGAAATGGTGGCCATTATGCCTGATGACCCAAAGGCACACCCCAATGCCTGTCCGTATCTGCAGGGTGGTGGCGGGGTTGGCTTCAGTTCAATACTTCACTGCCATTCCTATTATGCAGCTGTCTAACTCCTACACTACCAATCCCAATGCCAGCAAGCAAACATTCGGCATTGACAAATGCTTGTTACAGCTTGGTATACTGCAGCACTGACTTACACAGGGTCCCACAGTGAGCCAGAATCATTCATCTCTGCAGCACTTTAGTTCTGATTGCCGTGGCAGTACTCACCCAGGCTTCTGCAGCAATGTTTGTTCATTCCTGCAGCATGAATTATTGATTTCTGTGGCAGAATGTTGTTCCATCAGAATGTTGTTCTACCATGGTTTAAAATATTATATGATGCGATCGATGACATCACATACTGATCACAGAGGAGGGGTTCCAGGACAAATGAGGAGGGGATCAGGACCCAGATAATATGGAAAAAAACTCTATTTAAATAAATAATGATTTCCAAGAGCATGGAATACTGCAGCACTACATGAATCTGGCAAGGAACATCGTGGACAAAATATCGTGGCAATAACATCGTGGAAGGAATAATGCAGGACACATCACCACAGTGGAGAAAATAAAGCATGGTTACACCATCGTCCCTGATGAATGATGTGTGCCATTGCAATTCATGTATGAGGTGCAGGACTAAGAAGAATGGAGCAGTGGCACAGGAGCCACCAGGGTGTTGAAGTAGGACCGGGTAACAGTGTGGACCAGCAGAAGGGGGTATTGGGCACAAGGCACATCATGAGGGAAACAACGGCAGGGATATGCTGGACACCTGAATGTTTGCCTCTGCTGGAGGGTGGAACACTGTCCTCGGGGAAGGGGACTGGTCCACTGGGGTACAGGGTTGTTGTGGTCTGGCGATCTGGGGTGGGGGTTGCTGTACTGGGCATGGCTGCTCGGATGGGGGCTGCGATTACTGGCCCATGGGGGGAGCGTTCCACTGAGCAGGTGGTTCATGGTGATGTTTGGCACTGGCAGCATTGGTGCCTGCTTGAGACACTACATGCAATGTATACTCCCGCAGCTATGTTGTATGCTGACATTGTGGGTGACATTGTTTTGCCCGCGTTGCACTGTCTGGCAATGTTTCTGTCCATGATGTTCCTGGACGGATGCACACTACATACATTAGTAAGCATGATAGCATGATACAAGTTCTGAAAAAATTCCATGCCTATGGAATTGTATAACTCCAGGGACCTTGACAGTGAGTAAGTGGCTCTAGTGGTATTTGAACCTGGGCTTCCTGGTTCTCAAGCCTGTGCTCTTACTAGAGTAATTTTTTTCTTTTACTTTACAATTTATTGACCTTGGGTAGCCTGGGTGACATGCCTCATCTTGTTTTCTGAGGGAAGCCTGCTGATAATCATGTGTACTGCTGAGAAGATGGCTGTGTGTGAAGCACGGGGAAGCCACAAGATCATTACTGTACTGAAATTTCAAACTGTCATTTCCTGTTCTTTCAAAATACTTCAGCTGCCAGTAACCTCACAATGACTATAACAAGGTTTTCTCTTGTCTTCACCTCAGAGACATTGCCTTACTGAATCAATTGCAAGAAGGCACATCCCATGCTTCAGTCACATCCTTCTGTGAAGCAGTGCCACCATGGAAAAGGAACAGAATGGATTGATTTAGGTTTTGTTTTTCTTTTTGTTTGGGAAATGAGAGCTAGACAATACTGTGTATATTTAGCCTTGTCTGATGGGTGGGTGGGGCTACAGGTGCAAACCCATGGATTTTCAACAAGATTAAGCAATTGGTATTTTAGTGAAATGGAGTTGTGGTAAATTTGACCAGGACACCGTGGAAATTCTTCTGCTCTTCTCGAGACTTGCCAAGGAATCTTTAATGTACATCTGAACTATAACCAGAAAAAGCAGACAGGATATCTCATCTGAAGGACAGAAGCATTGTATACATTTCGTTTGGACTGATTGATAACCTACCATTACAGGAAAACATGGATAGCAACTAAAATGCTTTACAGATTGTTTTATTGATATGCAAGTGTCGCTAAAACAAAATAAAAATGAAACGATATTTGATGGTGCAGCAGTCACAAACTTGTACAATCAGAATCACCTGTTTTCTCCCATGAACATTATGCAACGTCATACTGAAATTTCTCCTGGTCTTCTAGTCAGTCTATTAGGAGCACGAACACAGGCAGTGGAACCTTAGATTAGTCATGAGAATGAGAGGCCCATAAGATCTCTACTGCAGATTGTAAACACCACTTTGTGTGGTCTGAAAGAATGGAGCTTTTGATGACTATAGCAAGCACGTGTTTGGGTACAGCCATCCCAACATCGTGGACAGAGAAGTCGTCTATCCATTGGTGAGTCTTTGGTAAGTCAGCCCTTAGGCTCCTACACTATAAGTAATGAAGAAAGTGTCATTTGCAACAGCAGATAGAATAATGGATAGGAAACTGTGCACAACAAAGCTGTGTTTCCCTCGAGGGGGTTGATGACATCATAGACCTTGAGATTAAAGCTCGAGAGGTGCCTATGATGTCATCTACCCGGAGATAGACCACACTGCTGGCCTGGCTGTTCCACTTCTCCACCACCATCTCTGGGAATAAGTACATCTTGATGTAATTCAGGAGCTGTCCACCTGCCAGCTTGAGACTGTGACACCTACATGTCTGAACTGTTACATTTTGAATACTTATGAGCAGTCCATCCTATTGTACTCCCAAAAGTTTTCATAAATTTCTGTCATATCCTCCTCTCCATCCAGGTTTCCAGTAAGTAAATGTTGGGTCCCTCAGTCTCTCCTCATAGATCACACTCTCTTGAAATTGAAGGATTTGAGGTGAGGGACAAAATCACAGGGTGGATCTGAAATTGACTGAGGGGGTAGAGTGGTGTTGAGTTTTCAAAAACTGCCTCTTCCAGAATTTCACGGAGTTTCAGAAATTCATCTGATTTCACAGAATTCCATCAGAAGCAGAATTCTTACATTTTGAAAGTGGAATGTGAACTGCAGAATCATATTCCATAATTTATGTAACATGTGGATGAAGGTGGATGGCTGGAGCCAAAATCCTGTGCATGCGCATGAGAGGCCTGAGCAAAGATCCCACGCATGCGCAAGAGCACGCCGCTCTTGCGCATGCGTGGAATTTTGGCTCCAGTTTAAAAATGTTATTTGCAGTACTCTTAGTGCTCAGTTTGTGTTCATAGACACCAATAATGGTTTAGTATAAGAAAATGTACAAGAGCAACATGTTTTTTACACTCTGTATGTAAAAAATTGCACTTTGGAACAACGCTTATGGCAGACGTGCATTCTCAACCTGGATATGCTTCCAGTAGGAGGGTGATTTAAGCTCAGACTGCTCAAGCAACTAATAATGCAAGAATGAGCAAAACTGGTAAAAAGGCTTACTTTTCAGACATATAGGGGCATTCTAGAGTAAACGTTTGACAGGCGTTTGCCAAGAGGTACGCTGCTCAGATGTGAGAAAAAATAGAGGACCAAAGCTGATGGTGCCCCTTTAACTGCCATTAGGAATGTCATGTTTCTTGGTTGGGGGGATGGTGTGAAGATTAAAAAAAAAATTCAAGGGGGGGGCTGCTGTTGGCAAGTTTGCCTAGGGGTGCTACATACCCTAAGGCCGGCCCTGCCTCTCTGCTCCCAAGGACTCCCTAACCTCTATCCCTGCACACTCCATCAAATTTTTAATTGCTACTCCAGGTTGTACTGGAGAGATAGATAGACCTTGACTCCTATTAATGCCAGTTATGCTGGAGAGAGAGATGAGATGGCATCGTGATTTCCCACACATGTTCTGTGCCATCCAACACTCCTTACAGGAACATGAGAACAGGCTAATGCTGTCTCATGGAGAAAAGAGAGAGTTTGGGTGCATAGAGCCATTTCCATAGCACGAGAGGGTAAAAGAAGTGCTGATTTTGTTTTCCTAATTGCGCATGCATTTTCATAGACATCAGATAAACAGGATTACTGCTTAATTAGGGTGGAAAGCCACCAGGGCATCCCAATTTGGCTTCATCTGTATTTCTTTACTGGTGGAAAAGTGGAACAAATTACAAGGGAGGTGCTCAGTGGTGGAATTTAAGCACAGATGGGTTAGTCATCTCAGACTGGTAAAGGTGGAGAGTGAGGATAGCTCAAGGGTAGGGGGAGCGAGTAGCCACTTGGGTGCTCACAACATATCGTGGGTAGGGTTAGTTGGGCAGACTACAGCACTTGGGCCGTGAGACCTTTTCTGCTGTCAATGTCTGTGTTTCTATGTAAAACAAATATAAAGGGATTCTAAGGTGGTGGGAAAGACTGGACTTGAATATTTGTAAGCCAGAGGCTTTTTTCAGCTGGAGAGGGACTTTGTTCCAGATGTCTGGTATTGAAAATGTGAAGGCCTTACTACCAAACTCATCTTTATTCTGGGAACTGAGATGATACAGTAAGTGTTGCTGCTCAATGGATTGAGTAAGCACTGCTCAACCGCATCAAGTGGGCTACGAGATAATCAGGGGCTTTTCTATGTGCACAGCTGTAAAACAATGAAAGCCAGCCACACTTGCTTGGCCAGTTAAGCTGGTCATACAGCAGACAATGATGGGAAGACCATCTACAGGAGAGGATTAACAAACACAACTTGTTGTACAAATGATCCAGTGGCAGCACAGTACTTTTTGTTTGTAGGATACAGTGCATTTATTACGACTGGAGGAAACAGGAAGTGGAAAAAAACATTCACTTATGTATAGTTCCATTCCATTCATTTAATTTTTTCCCCATGAAGGTTTTTCTATTTATTTGTTATTTTCATTTACCACACCAGTTGCAATTGGAAACAATGACAGCATCACCAGAATTAATTTCAAGTACTATATATATACACACATATGCAATATGTTTCATTTCATACGGGTGATCATCTTTCATCTTTGGTTAGAGGATTATTGGAGACATCAGAACCCTGGAAGAAAAAAAAAGTGAAACGAGAACATATTGGTATGTCTCTGCAGATATTGTACTTTAGAAAGAGCTTCTTATGCTGTCTCATCGTCACATTGTTGTACTATCACCTGCGTTCAAGCCCTGCCATTTTACATTAGGGCTTGCTGCTTACCAAGTGTAGTGCAAAAGTTAGGCACTTTACTATCAGGGAGGGATGTTTAAAGCTGCCTGACATTTACAGTACATGCTCTTTGCCAGTGAGTCAATCAACAGGATTTATATAGAGGCAGACACTTGCTCTTCCTAACGACAAGAGGAAGGGTTCAGCTATTGTGACCCCAGCAGTGGAATGAGAGAAAGGGTGAAAAGAGGGCAAAAGAGCATTTTAAAGGGGAACAGTTTGGCACAAGAGCTCCATCCCAAGTATGGGTCTGTTCCCAATTTGCACTGTCTGAGCAAAAACATTTTTTTTACTTATTGTTTACTATAGTACAGGAGATTGTATTGGGCCAATTCTGCTGACTTCTATTTTTATGTTGATTGCACACAGTGCAAGAAACATATTGGAACAGCTTGCTGAGAAGCAGGCTGTGGAGGCAGGGCACTGTTGTGGCCAATGCCCCCACAGCCTGCAAAGGCTTGTCCCACTTCCCCCAATGCCATGGCAGGCTGCTGGTGACACAAGTTTGGAATGTTTGCACCAACTTGTGACAATTTAGCCGCTGCAATCAGGGGCTGCCTCGTCATTGCAGCGTAAGCCATCTGCTGCCATGAGGGAGTGACTCGTCATTGCAGGGCGGGAAGTAAAAACCCTGATATTGTTTGTGAACATGGCGGTGGGTTGCCGTCATGTTCACAATCAATATTAACCCCCCTCCACCATGTTTTTCTGCCGACAGGGGAGTCCACTCCCCGTCGGCAAAAAGGAATCCCCCCTCCTTTTGTTGTTGCCGACGGGGGTGCCCAGTCCCCGTCGGCACAAAGGAATTCCCCTCCTGTTTAACTGTCTGCTGATGGGGTGCCCAATCCCCGTCATCAAAAAGGAACCCCCTTTTGTTGTTTGATGATGGGGGTGCCCAGTCCCCCATCGGCTACAGCTGGGCCCCTCCCAAAAAAGAAAGCTGTTGGTGGCACACTGGGAGCACACCCCAGTGTGCCACATGGCCCTGTAAAGGGAAAAATGGTCCCATAAAGTCTTTAGTTTTTTTTTTTGTACCTGAAAAAAGGAAACTGTCCCTCGTAGTCTCTCGGCCCCCACACCTGCAACCCACACCCACCCACTATGCATCCTGCCTCCCCACATCCCCCCTCACCCAATACTTACCTCCGGAGCTGGAAGCGACGATCTTCGGCGGACCGGGAACACGTCTGCACTCTTCAAAGCCGACTGCGAACTGAGAAAATGCCAATAAGCTGTATAATGGGATAGATAGGATTTTTCCACCTTTGCTGCATATCTCTGGCATTTTTTAGAATTTTGACACCGAATGTTCAACATGGGGTTTCTGGGACCCCTCCTCATGAATACTGTCACTGTCATGGCGTTAATCGGGCCCGAAGGGTGATTTTGCGGTCACTGTGCGGAATCACCTTTGGGGGCTGATTAACAAAATGACAGTGCCAGTGTTCACGAGATGGGCTCTCAAAAAGCCTATGTTGCAAATTTGGTGGGAAAAATCCAAAAAATGACTGTTTTACAAGCTTGCGCTGTGCAGTTGTATGCATGCTCATAACTTCGTGAATGTGCAATATTTTCAAGCCAGATTTTCAACATTGGCATTTTGTCACACCTCTTTGTGAACAGTACAGCTGTCATTGTTCACATCCTGGCAGAAATGTGTTTTCACACTTCCGGCGCACAATAGTGCAGTCACTGTCAGAAATCAGTGTTTGGGACAGATTAAGAAAATGACAGTGACATTGTTCATGAGTAGAGGTCCTGAAATAGCTATGTTGAAAATTTGGTAATGATACTCCATAAAATGACTGTGTTACGAGTGTGGCGTTGCACAGTTTGCACGCACACTTGTAACTTGGCAAATTTATATTTTCACTCCAGATTTTCAATATTGCCATTTTCCCCACATCTACTTATGAACAGTGCAGCTGTCATTTTTCTTATCCTGGCCAAAATGTGTTTTTGCAGTTCTGGTGCACAATAGAGCGGTCACTGTGGGAAATCACTGTCCGGGACAGATTAATATAATGACAGTGATACTGTTCATGAGCAGAGGACCTAAAATGCCTATGTTGAACATTTGGTGGTGATAGCCCATCAAATGAATGTGTTACAAGTGCGCGTTGCACACTTTCCGCACACCTTTGTAACTTTGCAGATTCGTAATATTGTCATGCCACATTTTCAACAATGGCATTTTTTCACACTTCCTTTTCAGCAGTACAGCTTTCATTTTTCACATCCTGACTGAAATGTGGTTTCAGAGTTGCACCACAGAATAACGCGGTCGCTGTGGGAAATCAGTGCTCGGGACAGATTAAGAAAATGACAGAGGTCCTAAAATCCCTATGTTGAAAATTTGGTGACAAAACTCCTTAACATGACTGCGTTACAAGCGTGCGTTCAACTGTTTCCACGCACTCTGTAACTTCTCAAATTTGTAATATTTTCATGCCACATTTTTAACAGTGGCATTCTTTCACACTTCCTTATGAACAGTACAGCTGTCATTTTTCACATCCTGGATAAAATATGTTTTTGCACTCCTGATGGAGAATAGCACGGTCACTGTGGGACATCAGTGTTTGGGACAGATTAAGATGGAACGAGTGAGGGGGGGAGTGACCGAGCACAACTGAGCTCTGTTGGGACTGCTCTGGATTTGTTTGTGGGCAAAAAAGGCCCCAATGCAACAGGCCAATACAAAAGGGCAGTCTGCAGCACTGGGAGAAACAGAACGAGAGAGCAAGTGAGGGAGTGAGTGAACTCACTGGAGCACTGTCAGGACTGCTGTGGATTCCTTTGTGGGCAAGAAAAGGAGTCAATGCAGGCAGGGGCCCAGTAGAGAAGGCCAGCCTGCAGTGGTGTGAGAAATAGTATGAATGAGTGAGACAGGGGGACTGAGTGAGCTCAACAGAACTCTATCAGGACTGCTGCGGATTTCTTTGTTGGCAGAAAAAGGCACCAATGCAGGTAGGAGCCCTGTACAAAAGGGCTGCTTGCAGCGCTAGGACAAACAGAATGAGTGTGTGACAGAGGGAGACTGGGCAACCTCAATGGAGCTTTGTTGGTACAGCTGCGAATTTCTTTGTGGACAGACAAAGGTGCCAACGCAGCCAGGAGCCCCGTACACAAGCGCTGCCTGCAGTGCCAAGAGAAACAGAATGAGTGAGTAACAGAGCAGTAGTGAGCGAGCTCAATGGAGCTCTATTGTGATGCTGTGGATTTCTTTGTGGGCAGAAAATGTGGCAATGCAGGCAGGATCCCAGTACAAAAGGTCAGCTTGCAACGCATGCAGAAACGGAATGAGTGAGTGAGAGACAGGGAGTGAGCGAGCTCAATGGAACTGTGTCAGGACTGCTTCCGATTTCTTTCTGGCCAGAACAAGCCACCAATGCAGGCAGGAGCACAGTACAAAAGGGTAGCTTGCAGCGGCAGGAGACACAGAATGAGCGAGTGAGGGAGGAGGAGTGAGTGAGTTCAATGAAGTTCTGTTGGGATTGCTGCAGATCTGTTTGTGGGCAGAAAAAGACAGCAATGCACACAGGGGCCCAGTGCAAAATGGCAGCCTGCAGTGGCGGGAAAACCAGAATCAGCTAGTGAAAGAGGGGGAGTGAGCGAGCTCAACTGAGCTGTATTGTAACTGCTGCAAATGGAGGCAATGCAGGCAGGAGCCCAATACAAAAGGGCAGCCTGCAACGTGGGCAGAAATGGAATGAGCAAGTGAGAGAAGGGAAGTGAGCGAGCTCAATGGAGCATTGTTAGGACTGCTGCAGATTTCTTTGTGGGCAGAAAAAGGTGCCAAGAGAGGCAGGAGCCCAGTACAAAAGGGCAGGCTGCACGCTAGGAGAAACAGAATAAGTGAGTGACACAAGGGGAGTGAGTGACCTCAACGGAGCTCTGTCGGGACAGCTGTAGATTTCTTTGTGGGCAGAAAAAAGGTGCCAACGCAGGCAGAAGCCCAGTACAAAAGGGCAGCCTGCAGCGCCAGGAGAAACACAATGAGCGAGTGACAGAAAGGGAGTGAGCGAGCTCATAGGAGGTCTACCATGACTGCTGTGGATTTGTTTGTTGGCAGAAAAAGGCGGCAACGCAGGCAGGAGCCCAGTACAAAAGGCCAGCCTGCAACCCCGGCAGAAACGGAATGAGTGAGTGATAGACTGTGAGTCAGCAGGCTCAACAGACCTTAGTCGGGACTGCTGCAGATTTCTTTGTGGCCAGAAAAAGCCACCAACAGAGGCAGGAGCCCTGTACAAAAGGGCAGCCTGCAGCGCCAGGAGAAACGGAATGAGTGGGTGAGAGAGGGGGAGTGAGCCACCTCAACGCAGCTCTGTCGGGACAGCTGCGGATTTCTTAGTGGGCAGAACAAGGTGCCAACGCAGGCAGGAGCCCGGTACAAAAGAGCAGCCTGCAGCACCGGGAGAAACAGACTGAGCAAGTGACAGAGGGGCAGTGAGCGAGCTCAACACATCAATGCAATCAACATTCAGCATTGACAAATGCTTGCTACTTATTGTTTACTATAGTACAGGAGATTGTATCGGGATGATTCTGCTGACTTCTGTTTTTACTTACTGTTTACTATAGTACATGAGATTGTAGCGGGATGAGTCTGCTGACTTCTGTTTTTACTTACTGTTTACTATAGTACAGGAGATTGTAGTGGGATGAATCTGCTGACTTCTGTTTTTAATTACTGTTTACTATAGTACAGGAGATTGTAGTGGGATGAGTCTGACTTCTGTTTTTAATTACTGTTTACTATAGTACTGGAGATTGTAGCGGGATGAGTCTGCTGACTTCTGTTTTTAATTACTGTTTACTATAGTACTGGAGATTGTAGTGGGATGAGTCTGACTTCTGTTTTTAATTACTGTTTACTATAGTACTGGAGATTGTAGCGGGATGAGTCTGCTGACTTCTGTTTTTAATTACTGTTTACTATAGTACTGGAGATTGTAGCAGGATGAGTCTGCTGACTTCTGTTTTTAATTACTGTTTACTATAGTCCTGGAGATTGTAGTGGCATAAGTCTGACTTCTGTTTTTAATTACTGTTTACTATAGTACAGAAGATTGTAGTGGCATGAGTCTGACTTCTATTTTTACTTACTGTTTACTATAGTACAGGAGATTGTAGTGGGATGAGTCTGCTGACTTCTGTTTTTAATTACTGTTTACTATAGTATTTGAGATTGTAGCGGCATGAGTCTGACTTCTGTTTTTAATTACTGTTTACTATAGTACAGGAGATTGTAGTGGGATGAGTCTGCTGACTTCTGTTTTTAATTACTGTTTACTATAGTACTTGAGATTGTAGTGGCATGAGTCTGACTTCTATTTTTAATTACTGTTTACTATAGTACAGGAGATTGTAGTGGGATGAGTCTGCTGACTTCTGTTTTTAATTACTGTTTACTATAGTACTGTAGATTGTAGCAGTGAGAGTCTGACTTCTGTTTTTAATTACTGTTTACTATAGTACTGGAGATTGTAGCGGCATGAGTCTGCTGACTTCTGTTTTTAATTACTGTTTACTATAGTACTGGAGATTGTAGCGGGATGAGTCTGCTGACTTCTGTTTTTAATTACTGTTTACTATAGTACTGGAGATTGTAGTGGCATGAGTCTGACTTCTGTTTTTGATTACTGTTTACTATAGTACAGAAGATTGTAGTGGCACGAGTCTGACTTCTATTTTTACTTACTGTTTACTATAATACAGGAGATTGTAGTGGGATGAGTCTGCTGACTTCTATTTTTACTTACTGTTTACTATAGTACTTGAGATTGTAGCGTCATGAGTCTGCTGACTTCTGTTTTTAAATGCTGTTTACTATAGTACTGGAGATTGTAGCGGCATGAGTCTGACTTCTGTTTTTAATTACTGTTTACTATAGTACTGGAGACTGTAGCGGGATGAGTCTGACTTCTGTTTTTAATTATTGTTTACTATAGTACAGAAGATTGTAGTGGCATGAGTCTGACTTCTATTTTTACTTACTGTTTACTATAGTACTGGAGATTGTAACGGCATGAGTCTGCTGACTTCGGTTTTTACTTACTGTTTACTATAGTACAGGAGATTGTAGCGGGATGAGTCTGCTGACTTCTGCTTTTAAATGCTGTTTACTATAGTACTGGAGATTGTAGCGGCATGAGTCTGACTTCTGTTTTTAATTACTGTTTACTATAGTACTGGAGATTGTAGCGGGATGAATCTGCTGACTTCTGTTTTTAAATGCTGTTTACTATAGTACTGGAGATTGTAGTGGGCTGATTCTGCTGACTTCTAGCTCTTATGTTTGCACTTTATGTTTATGTTTCTTTGGTTAGCATTGCTGGTCTTGTGTCATGGGGTGGCTATGCTTGTTGTTTTCAGTTACTTGCAAGCATACTTTTACTATAACCAGATATCCCAGAATCCCCTACAGTTGACATCAAAGCAGGGCTACAACAGTGGAAGATTCAATAGCATGCAGTGCATGTCAGTTTTTACAACCTATGTAAAAAAAATCATTTTTAACTATATGCTTTAGACTTGTTGGGCTAGATATTCAAAACTTAGCCCAGGTGCTAGGGGGTGTTTGCCTTTGCTAAACAGGTTTTGCACCCAGTTTGTGAGTGGGGTCTACATTCAGAGACTTCCACAGTGTGGGCATAACCTGTTAGTGACCAGTGATGAAAGTGAACAGGAACGCTTATGAACTCAGTTCCTGTACATTTTTTGCAGCAGAAACAGAGTTCCTGTAATTCTTCCCATTGAACTGGAACTGAAATTCTTAAACCAGCAACATAATGACAGTTTCTGGACCTGTGACATCACATCAGGGTTTCCATAACATTTGACTTATATAACAATGCCATTTTCCTAGAAATACTTCAATATTTAGTTATTTATCTCACATTTCGGATTAGTGCATTTGAGCCAAGAGGCTCTTTTACTAAGGTTCCAAGTCAAAGCATGAACAATACATTGGCTACAGAAAGCGACAAAAACAGAAGTTACATACAATGTGATCATGAAGAAATTGAGTAACCGAAGGGCTATAGTAGGATAAAATCATGTACCTAAAGATATGAGCGTGGTTACAAAGTTAGAGCATACTTAACATATAGCATTAAGATTACCAAAATATACAGTAGTTCAATTGGAAAACTATTTGCAGCCACCCAGAGGAGGTGTTGTCTTAGTTCTAAGGGGGAAGCAAGGGAGAGATAGGTGGGGTAGAGGGGATGGGAGACTAGAGGGCATGGGGCACAGTAGGGAAGTGAGGAGATGGAGAAACCTAGTTGCAGCCAACAGGGTAGGCTTTGTCTAGAACTGCAAAGGAGGGGTGAGATGAGGGTGGGAAAGGTATCGGGGACATGGAGTAGGGACACTGGGGCACAGAGGAGGGGGAGAGAGAAGTGTGAGAAAATAGAGAGCTTGTGATAGGGTGCTAGAAAAGGCCATGTAGACTAACCAGGACAGCAACAATCATTTTGGAGGGTTAGGTACAAGCAGAGCCCTGATTTAAATGGGCCAAACTTGCTGTTTTCAATAAGGGGATCAAGAGGTCTCTGAACCACTTATGGCCCCTATACAACAGGGGTCTCTGGGCAAGCGAGGTACACTTGAAAGGCACCAGGAGCCCACCCTTGGTAGCACTCTTGGTGTTTTTTGCCATATCTGCACTCTTGAGCAGGTTGGACGTTGATTCAGGAGTCAGTGCGAGGAGTGATTTTTTTCCCCATGAGGAAGGCCTGGTAGATGATTTTGAGATGAAGAGGGATCCATCCCGTATTTTCATGGAGTACACAGGTATGCATCAAAGAATGTGCCTCAAGTACCCACCTACAGGCCTTATTGAGGAGGAATTTTGTTCTTTTTAGTACTGTTTCAGATCCAGTTCCATAAATCACCAGTCCATAATCAACAATAGACAGGACAGAGCTGTACATGACCAATTTCAGTGCATCACGTGTCGTGGCATGCCTGTGCTGATATAGCAGGCCAAGCTTAATGTTTGCGGGGTTAAGATGGATATTGGCCTGTAGTTAGCTATATTGGTTCTGTCACCACTTTAAATGACAAGTATAACAAGCGCAGATTTCCAGCTATCAGGGAAGACTCCCATCCTTAGGGATGTGTTAAATAGTTTAGTGAGAGGCTCAGCAACCTCGTCTAGGACAAGAGCAACCATTTTCATATCAATTTGATCACTCCCCATTCTACTTTTTCCAAGAGCCCGCTTGACATAAGATATGGTTTTGGTTCTGGTTATTTGTATGAAGTAGAATAGGGGGTACTATATTTTTGAGTGAGGGGCGGGTCAGGTGGGAGAGGCTGTCTAGGTGACTGGAGGTCGAGGAAGCTGCTAGGGAGCGTTGTATTATGGCAGGAATGCTACAAAAGTGTTATAAGTATATACTGTGGTATTATGGCAGGAATGCTATAAAAGTGATATAAGTGTAAAATAGCTTCTGACTAAAATGTTAAGGCCAGGTAAAATGGTGTGTTAAAAGCAGAATGGGGTGAAGGAGCATGTGTTGCATCCAAAGCAGATGTTCTAATCAAAGCAACTTTGCTGTGCTTAACAGGAATATTTTGTACAAAGCACATTATTCTTTTGGTGCAAAATAAAAGGTCATGGCTAAATTTAAATTTAGCCAGCCTACACAGCTGTGCAAGCAGAATAAGAGAGTACATGCAGAGTTGTCCTGTCGACTTCCCTATTTTATGTTATGTTTAAAAATGTATAATATAAAGCAAGAGTCAGTGACTATCCACTATGTTCTTGTCTTGAGACATTGGCATTTCTGCCTTCCTAGACAGGTTATTTTTAATATTGTAAGTTCCCCTTATGACCTGTGACGAATAATGTTTTCTGCCTCAATAAAATGACAAATGAAACTTTTTATGTAGCAACTGCTGACAGACGTATCTTATGATAAGTGTATCCTGGGTCCCTATCCCATGTTTTTGCCTTTTTTGGCTAAAAGGTTTGAAGACATCGTTTTTGCCTTTTTTGGCTAAAAGGTTTTAATAACCTTTTAATAACCTCGGAATTCCCCTTCTCTGCATCTTTTTTTGTAAACAATCAGTGTATAAATAAGACTTAAACCGTATATCCTGTGTGTCCAAGAGGAAATAGCCAGAATGGCTGCCATAGATACTTTTCTGTAGCCCTGGTGGTAAAAAGCCATCAGCTGCTTAGACTTAATCATGTTAGAGGTAAATTTGTTAGGGCTTATTTGTGCATTAATAAATTGCAACTAATTTACAACAACATCTGGTGTGAGGTGGTTTTATTGGATTACCGGGGACCACTAACCATGAATCTTGTACGTTTACTACCTCACTATCATCAGTGTGGTATAGTTTGTTTATTTACACTTAGATCAGTGAATGCCAGGTTAAAGGCATTAGTGATATCCTGGGACTCCTTTAATGTCCCTGCAGTAGAGATGATTAGGTATGGGGGCAACTTAGAGACCCTACCCATGAGTGTTTTTACCGAGTCCCAAAAGTCCCTACCCCAGCCCCAGGTCCTACCCAGAAAGTCCATATGGTATGCTGCCTTGGCATTCCTGATGAGTTTAGTGCACATGTTTCAGGCCGCCTTGTAAGCAGTAATATCAGCCTGTTTCCCTGTGGCTTTGGCTTTATGCCAGATATTGTCTCTCTGATGCATGAGCTCAATGAGTGAGCAGGTGAGTCAGGGGTTGGCTGCACTCTCAGTTCTCTTGGACTTGTATGAGGCAAAGATGTCACAGGCGTTAGTGTAAATGGAGCAGCAGTAGGCAAAGGCTTGGTTACTATCCTGGTAGTTGTCAAGAGGGGATCAAGCAGCCATTTTTAGGAATAGTTTGAAAGACTCCAGCTGCCCCTTCTTAAGCGACCAGGATCTAGTGTGCTTGGGAGTGTGTTTTGAGAACTTGTTGGACCAGGTGCACAGCACAGGAGAAGGGTCACTCAGGGAGTTGGAGGGCACAGTTCCCTGTGCTTCCCTGTGGGCTGCATACTGCCTAGATTCAATATCTCTAACTAAATCTACTAGTGTCTAAACAGATAGATGTGTCTTGACACAGCTACCCTTCAGATTGATGATCTTCATTCTGCATTTCATATTTGCTAGTGCCTGAGTTCTGTACTTCTTGTGTATCACCTGCACCACTGTTAATGACTGAGCAATAAGTTACAGCTGCACATATGCAAATGAGAGGGTCATATCCTGCATACTGGCTCAGCGGCAAATTTAGAGGTTTGCATAGGTGGCAAATGCCACCTGAATGGGCACATGTTACCGCCTTTTCAAACTCCAACTTGTAAGACCCAGGTGGCAGAAAGTGTTTTGTGAAACTGGACTATTTCACCAAGCAAAATATTTTGCATAATTAATGCATTATGCGAAATATTTCGCTTGGCGAAATGGGAAATTTTGCCCACGGCTGTGAGTGAAATTTCACCCCCAAGGCCGCAAACTTTGGCCTGTTGGAGAAATTTCACCACCGTGAGTGAAATTTCACCACTGCTGGTGGAATTTTGCCACTTGGTGAAATTTCACCTCCTGTGGGTGAAATTTCACCATCTGTGCTGGACTGGTGGACTGGTGAAATTGTGAGCAAAATTTCGTTGCAGTTATGTGAAACATTGCGCATGGTGAAATTGATGATTTCACTACAATTTCACTGGCAAAATTTAATTTCACTGCATCCCTAGTGGCAGGCAGTGGTACTGCAGCTGCTGGCCTTCCACCCCCCAAACCCTGGCCTGTGGAAGCAATGGCACTTCTGGTGTCTAGCAACAGCCCCCAACCTCCAATCACCCTCTGCCAAATTAGGAAACATGTTCCTGGTGACTTCCACTCTCTGATCACCTGCTGCTGTATTAGAAAACACGTCCCTGTTGTTTAGTTACACTCCCACCCTCTGATCACCCACCACATTAGGAATAACATCCCGTGTGTCTAGTGGCAGAGAAGAGGGCTATGCTAGTCACACTATCAGATCCCCCACATGGCACTGGACAGTGAGGGAAGGGGAAGAGAGATGGGTGGTGCACTCGGTATGGATGGTGGGGTGGGGGAACCACTAGTCACTGGGGTGGGGGGACCACTAGCCACTGGGGTGATGAGTGGCACAGGGATGGGTGCTCAGCAGGTGGGGCATATCACTGGATACCAGAGAAAACCTCTATGATTATGGGGATGTGTGTTGGAGGGCGTGGGTGACACTAGACCCCAGGGAAGTTTTTATTGCAATGGCGGTGGGTGATTGGAGGTTGGGGGGTGCCACTAAAAACTAGGAACATGTTTTCTAATATGGTTGCTGGTGATCAGAGGGTGGGGGTGCCACTAGATGCCAGTAATGTGTTTCCTAATATGGTGATGGATGATCAGAGGGTGATCAGAGGGTGGGAAGTGCCATTAGACACCAAACGGAGTTTTAATAACATGACAGCAACCAATCAGAGGGTGGGGGGTGCCACTGGACTCCAGGGAGGTCATGCATATTGTGGGGATGGGCGTGCTGGGTGTGGGGGTCTGTTTGCCACCATGCCTGATGGGGTGGGAGGTCACAGGATGGGTGCAAACCTGCTCATGCTTCCCATGTAAATGAGCCCGTAACTGGCATTCATATGGCCCTTAGCACTTGCATGCCCATTGAGCTCATAGAAACATAGACTTTGATGGCAGATAAGGACTTCTTAGCCCACCCAGTCTGCCCCTTTCCCTACCTATTGGATAAGCTGCAGATTCTAGTTTACCAACAGCCTACTTCCTCCTACCTCCCATTATAATTGCCTTATGACTGTCCCATGCATTCTTGAATTCCCCCATTTTTTTTTTTTTTTTATTTATTTCCCTCCTGGTCACGGTCTGAGGGGCCTCTCTTGGGCATCCAGCCAGATTCTGCCCTGCCCAAAGTCCACCAGTCTGAGCCTCCTCTCTCCTCCCCCTTATCCTGCAGATGGCACCCCCAGCTTAACCCCTCTGGGGTGAGGCTGCCCCTCTTCTCTCGGCACCTTTGCATATGTAGACTCCAGCTGCAGGTGAGGGTCCCTGGTGGAGGAACCTGAAAGGCCAGCCAGGAAGGACCCAGCAGTGGGCATGGAGGCTGGTGCCATTGCCTACTCCAAGGACTGGGTTTTTCCTTGTTTTACGGTCCCCCCTTGCATGGTGCATGCCCTGCCTGCTTCTGCCATGCTGATTACATGCTGCCTGGCTCACTGCAGTGCCCCCCAGTCTCCACCGGGGGCTGCTGGCATGTCGGGCCGACTGACCCCTCCCTCCTGGGGAGGAGAGCTCCACAAGGGCATTCAATCCTGAACTCTCCCCCAGCCGACCCCTGGTGCCTGAGCTTGCTCCTGAACCCAGGTCGCCGGTGTAGCTGGTGGTGTGTCCAGTGTCTCAACCCTCAGTTTCACCGGACTGGCCTTCCCCACTGTTTTTGACTCCACAACCTCCTCAGGAAGGCTGTTCCATGCATCCACCACTCTCTCCATGAAAAAATATTTCCTCACGTTGCTCCTGAGCCATCCCCCCATCTTTAAATTGTGCCCCCTTGTTCTTGCACATCTCTTTTTCTGAAAGATGCTATCTTCTTGGACTTTGTTGATTCCCTTGAGGTACTTGAACATTTCTATCATGTCTCCCCTCTCCCTCCTTTCATCAAGGGTATACATATTAAGCTCTCTTAGTTTCTCTTCATATGGCTTCTGTTGCAGACCCTGCACCATTTTAGTTGCCTTCCTCTGGACTGCCTCCATCCTGTCTATGTTCTAGTGGAGATGGGGGTCTCCAAAACTGCAAGCAGTACTCCAGATGGGGTCTCACCAACTGTCTGTACAGAGGGATAACAACTTCCTGTTTTCTACTGGTGTTGCCTCTCCCTGTGCATCCCGGTATCCCCCTAGCTCTCCTTATTGCCTTCTCACATTGCTTGCCTACCTTAAGTTAATCTGATATGACTGCCCTCAGGTCCCTTTCCATTTTTATGGCTGCAGTAGGTGGAGCCTGCAGATGTTTTGCATGTACAAAAGAAGTGATGTCATGTTTTCTGTCCGTGGAACTAAGTGAAGGTGTAAATAGTATCTTCCACCCTACCCTCCTCCAAGCAATGTTTTCCACCCTTAAATTATGCTTTCATGTTAGTCAATGGTTACAGGGTACTATTTTCTTTCTTAAATGGGTGGTACAAGAACTAGAACCTGAGTAGTGGGAGGCAGCATTAGTTTTTATGGGGGGGAGTAAGATCCACCCCTGCCTCCACCCGAGAAGCTCCTGAAGATCCACCCCAAACTTTTTAATGTGGGAAGGGCATGAGATGACTCTATCATGCTGTAACAAGACACACAAGTTTGGGACCTGTATCAACCAACAGAACAAGTCTATGCAGTGGAGAACAGAAGATGCTTAATGCCTTTATTAAGGACTAGGAGAACAGAAGATATTTAATGCCTTCAAACTGACTTAAAAATCCTTTGGAACAAATGAATATCAGAGCCACCTGGGGCCTCAGAAGGAGACCTAGACACACATTCTAATTTACAGTAAGAGGCACATGTTTTTCTTAAACATTTTATATATGTATTGTTTATACATAATTTGTCTTTAGTAGTTTCAAAACTTTGAAAGCATTGGTGTTAGTAATGCATTTAGAAATACATTTTTAAATTTTCTTTACAGTTAAACATGCAGTTTCATGTCAGGGCACATGTTTGGGGGGGAGAGGGTTCAAATTATTTTAATCATGGGCTCATAACTTGGTGAACACAGACTGATGATAAAGTGTGTTTTGTTTTAAGTTTGAGATGTATTATAAAACATTGAACAAGAAAACAATTGGTGATTTTAAAAGCTATTCTGATCAGAGCTGACATTAAAAAAATCTTAACTGTATTTTTTATTTTATTTTATCATGGACACTAGAAACAGGATGTCAACATTTACTCCATTAAACCTGTTAATCATGTTTTTTTTTTTATTGCATCTTGTCCCAGACAATCTTCCCAGAATGCAGTTTGTCAGGGCACATTTATTTGGAGAGGGGGTAGAAATTGTTTTAATCATGAAGCATTGGTGTTAGTAAAGAATTTAGAAATAACATTTTTAATTCTCTTTACAGTTAAACGTGCAGTTTCATGTAAGGGCACATTTTTTGGGGGAAGGGTTCAAATTATTTAAATCATGGGCACAGTACTTGGTAAACAGACTGATGATAAAGTGTATTTTTTCTTTCAAGTTTGAGAAGTATGTCTTATATATAAGTGTAGCAGTGTTGTAAATGGGGCTGGGACATGAATAATGGTTAAGTAGGCAGGTAGGTTAAGGAGGCAGTATAACACAGTAGTTTAAGGCTCTGAGCAACAAACCTGGAGACCTGGGTTTGAATCCCACAGCCCCCACTTGTATACTGTGTGACGCTGAGCAAATCACTTAACTTCATTGTGCTCCCAGGCCGCACCTGTAAACAAGCTTTCAGCTTAGTGTGTCTATCCTGGTAAAAAAAAGTGCCTAGAATTATTTTTTAATATAGTTGAGTTTATATGTAGCAAGTAGGTAGGGGATGGTGTTTTGCATGTGGCAGTAGGATTTAGCATGTGCACTGCTTTAAATAATTTCACAATAGCAGAGCTGTGTAACTGTTCTTATCCAGTGAGCATAAATAGCAACAGTCACACAGTTATTTCAGCTACACTTTTGATTCCATATTACTAGTGGTGGGCGAAGTAGGCTCCCCACTCCGCGAAGTGATTTGCGGAGTACTCCGCAATGTGAAGCTGAGTACTTCGCATTATAATGAGGAATGCGAAGTGCATTGAAAACAGCGACTTCACATTACTCCACCTCCAATGGTCACTTCTCTTTCAATTTTTAAGGCAAAGTACATTGGTGGCAGTTCACGTCACCTCACTTCACCTTGTTTTTGAGCTCCAAAGGAGGATTTTGCAGTGATTCATGGGAGTTCAGGTCACATGGGCTCTATGTTGATCTGCACAGCCTCAGTTTGAGGTAGTATGAATAGGAAGGAGTAGGAGACAGTGTGCTCTGATAGCTGTCTGTAGGAATCTTTTAAAAGCTGTTCAAAAATTATTTTTGCTTTTTTGAGGGATCCTACTGTAGTTCATCTTTGTAGGAAAACCTTCTGTGCTCACATCATCGAGCGTTTTTGTTTGTGTGTGGATTTTGAATGTAAATTTACAACATTGAGTATGTGTAGTGAAAGACAGTGAAGTGTGTTGTGTGAGGATGGGGCATATCTGTTTGTAGGTAGAAGCTGGAGAACTAGTGATTTCTTTGTGTTTTGGTAATATTTTTGTTATATAACTGACTGTGTTACTGTACACATAGTAAAACTGTCAGTGATAGTACAAATTTTCTTGCTGTTTGTTGTGTGAATGTGGTGCAGCATTTCATAAGGTCAGGTTGTTTAAATTAAAAATTTACATTACGTGGCACTGAGTACACTGAACTTTTGCATTTGTATCGCATTCCTCGTTCAACATTGTACACAAAGTGTTCTGTGTTGTGTGTACAGTGTTGCGTGCATCAAATATAATGCACCTTTTAAAATTTGTGACAGATCAGTGTAAGTGCAACTAAGCACAGCAGAGTGAACCTGCTATTCACTACAGCTGCCTGATTTTGTACTGTGATCGTGTTCTCTGTTCTTAGTGTTGCTGCTTGTAGTGCCGCAAAAATCAGCACTGTCTGTATTCAGTGCCTCCCCACCCTCACGTTGAAAAGGTATTTTTTACTAGACTGGATTGTTTTTGTAAGTTGTGACCCCATCAGCACCACTGGTTACTGAAGTTGTTTTAATTTCGTGAAAGTGTCACAACACAGTAGTCTCTTATCTGTTGCTGAAGCCACAGTTGTTTATTTTGCTTCACATCCAGCTAGCGGTAGTGACCCTCCAGTCAGAAAGTGAGCGTATCAAAATCTGAATTTGGTAATAATATTTGTGGTTGATCCCCAAAATGTCTGCAAAGAGCGTGCAAATAAGCTGTTTCTGGCCATGGCAATGTTGGCAGTAAGAGGGTCTGTGGGCATGGTAGTAGTACACGGACAGAGAAGTGCATTGCTGATGTGAGAAAAGGTATTTCTCCTGCAATGTTTTTTACAGCCCAATCAGTAGCTTCACTCATAGTTGGAGGAGATGATGTTTTCCCAACCAGTGGTGTTAGTGTTACTGGTGTTAGTGGTGGTGGAGGTAGTATTAGCATTGTTGCATCAAGTTCTAATTCCGACCAGTGTACCGTATCCAAACATATTGAGTGTGAAGCAGTGCAAGTGAGTGACAGCATAGATGATGTCATACTTCCCAGTAACATCCCATTAACTGAACCTGATTCTGATGATCATGTCAACGATAGCATACAATATGATATTCCATCCACCGTGGCACTTAACGTCACTCATTTTCCATGCAACAGTGATTCACAGTGTGGTGAAACAATATCAGCTGATGGTGGTGTAGATGCTGATGATGAATGTGATGATGATGCTGATGATGATGATGTTGCTGTTGTTGCAACATGCAGTCCACATGTTAGCATCCAAGCAGAAGATGTGGATGTGTGTGACAGTGGCATTGATGAATATGATGATGATTTAATTGACCCCAGTTGGGAACCAGAGAAAAAGAAATTAAAAGTGGCTGTGTCTGAATCTGTTTGCAGGAATGCCCCCTGTAAAAACTAGTGATTTACCAGTTTTAGTGGAAGATGATGATGATGATTATGATGATGATGATGATGATGATGATGATGATGACCCAGTACTCAATATGATAGGTAGTCGTGGTGGTTGGTCAGTTGCAGTCCAGGTGTGCAGTGCCAGAAACATCACGTGCCCCCCCCCACTTCGGTGCTTAAAATAACAGACTTAAATAAGCCACATCATCATGGACATGTTAAAAGCAGAGCATCACAGTTCCTTGTTTGGGATATTTTTGTTCAAGATGCAAATGATGATTCAGTTGCAATCTGCCAGATTTGCCATGTGTGTGGTAGTCGAGGTAAAAGGAGCCATCTTTGGACAGGGAGGACAGCATCGCATCTTAAGAATAGGCACTTGGCTCTGTGGACCCAGCACAAGCTGGCAGCTAATACCAGACTTGGGCGTTCACCCATATCACCGGCGGCAACCATAGTGAGCATGTTATCCACTTCCATGACTGTTAAGCCCGGTAGGAAATTAAACGTGTGCAGTAGTGCGGTAATAGGAGCAGAGGATTACTACAGGCATGATGAGGTGGAGGACCAGAATGACTTTGAAATGTTGTCCAGTGCTGGTGAGAGTAGCAGTTTTTGTGGTGGTGGTGGTGGTGGTGAATGCAGTATGTCTACTGCAAGTGGTACATCAACCCCGGTTGGCAAATCCGGAAAAATAACATCATTTCTGGGTTTGTCATCATCACCTGTGCAACCATCTTCATCAAATGTCCACCTCCACCCCTGCCAATGCCATTCATCACAGAGCACAACCATTTGTGACCAACAATACACCCCGTGTAAAACGTTTAAGTCAGCCCACGTTATAGAGTGTTTTTGCGCATGAGCTGAAGTACCCCCCCCAAATCATACAGTGTCACGTGAACTTAATGCTGCTGTAGCAGAAATGCTGGCAAGTGATCTTTTGCCCCTCTCCTTTGTGGAGAATTCTGGGTTCCAGCAGTTTGCTGCTCGTGCCTGTCCAAAATGGAAAGTCCCATCCAGGACATACTTTTCTACTTGTGCTGTTCCTGAGTTGTTCCGCACTGTCTCAGTCTCAGTAAGACATACCTTTCAACATTCCTCCTCTCCATTCATCCATTTAAGTATGGATATGTGGACAAGTGGCAAAACAGCAGGGAGTTCATATCTGTGTATAACTGCACACTGGGCGCAGGTGCCGGGGGTCGTTTGTGATGCTGGTAGTGTGAATAATCAGTGCAGGAAGGTGGATTGTCGCAGTAGCAATCTTCCTGGAATTCGCCAGCATGCAACAATTGCCATGCGCAGTGTGACCTGTTCATACGCTGGTGAGAACATGTTGGACACGGTACTGACTGAAATTGACAGATGGCTAAACCCTCTGCTCCTGAGAGCTGGTTTCATAGGAAGTGACAATGGGTCAAATGTGGTGAAATGCATCACGAATGGTGTTTTTTTTCTTGTTCCATTCATGGCCCACTGTTTAAATCTTGTGGTTTAGGAGTTTCTGCAGCACCCTGACCTAAAGGAAATGCTGGCCATTGCACAACGTATCTGCTTTCACTTTTCAAGATCTGGAAAGGCCCGTGACCAACTGCGGCAGTTGCAGATACAAAACAGCCTGCCTCAGCACCGCTTGAAGCTGGAAGTTGCCATCCGATGGAACTCCATGTTATACATGGCAGAGAGGTTGTATGAACAATACAAAGCCATCACAGAATATCTTGTTATGCACACTAGCCGTGACAGTTCTGGGGCCTCCATGTCTATGACAACTGAACAGTGGCGCCTCATGGACTCTGTAATAACAATTTTGCAGCCTTTTGAACATGCCACTCAGGCAGTGAGTGGCGAGTCTGCCTCCATTAGCCAATCAATTCCACTGCTGCGGGTGCTGAGGCAGACATTGGTGAATGTACAGCATAACCTTGATGTTGCCGGAGACGGTGGTAGCAGTATGTTGCTGCAACACATGCTGACAGTATTCGACCAGAATCATCACATTGTGAGCATTCAGCGTAGTGACAACTTTGCCATGGCAACAATGTTGGACCCACGATACAAATGTGGAGATTGCATCAGTACTGGAGGAGGCCTGAACAGGTAAAAATATCAGTGGTCAACTGGTTCGCTTGGTTCATGGGGCACAGAAGTCACGTGCCAAGGTTTGCAAACCTTAGCAGCATAATCATGCTGAAGGTGTAGCTGGAGGACCAGCAAGCATATCATGCAAGGGTAAGGGGACTGTAGTTCCTGGTGGTCTGTCATCCAAAGTGGTTGGCGTCAACCCACTTTGGGAGGCTTTGTCTCAAGTGGGTATTTGTGACATCAGTGATTCCGGGGAACAGGCTGATGCATCAACAATCGGACTTAGTGTGGCACAGAGATGGTTGAGTCATATTTGTCTGAAAACAGGCATCGACAATAGTGAAGATCCTCTTTTTGCTGGAGTGGAAAGGTCAGTAAATGGCCAGAGCTGACTGCAGTGGCACTGAAGTACCTCACATGCCCACCCTCCAGTGTAAGTGGTGAGAGGTATTCAGCTCAGCAGGTGCAATAGTCAGGGATTGTTGGACAAACCTGTCTCCTGCAAATGTTGGTTTGCTAACATTCATTAAAATGAATGAGGCACATACCAGCACAGACAGCAACCTCGGTATTTGTACCCCGGCCTAGTCATGGTGGTCTTGCTGATGTGGAAATGGAGCATCCTGGTGGCACTGGCAGTGGCTGCCTGAAACGGCCCACCACTGACGTAGATGATGACACAATGGAGAAAGAATTTCCCAGTGGTCAGACTTCAGACATCGATGACTGTGAGGGCAGATTTCTTTATGGGGATGATGGTGTGATAAATGTTGGCAGGTTTTAACTGCAGTATTTAAAAGGCGGTGTGCTCCCCAACCCTGGACCACCACCACCAGACTGATGTTATCCAAGTCTGCTGCCACCATCAGTCTGTCTGCCCCCCATGGACCACCACCGGGACTGATGTTATCCAAGTCTGCTGCCACCATGAGTCTGTCTGCCCCCATGGACCACCACCACCACCGGGACTGATGTTATCCA
The DNA here is from genome assembly GCA_016271365.2 of Neoceratodus forsteri. NCBI lineage: Eukaryota > Metazoa > Chordata > Ceratodontiformes > Ceratodontidae > Neoceratodus > Neoceratodus forsteri. The sequence goes on from JADMNL010000026.1 coordinate 333,935,999, forward strand.
AGTCTGCTGTCACCATGAGTCTGTCTGCCCACCCCAGACCACCACCACCGGGACTGATGTCATCCAAGTCTGCTGCCACCATGAGTCTGTCTGCCCACCCCGAACCAACACCATGACTGGGACTGATGTCATCCAAGTCTGCTGCCACCATGAGTCTGTCTGCCCACCCCAGACCACTACCACCGGGACTGATGTTATCCAAGTCTGCTGCCACCATGAGTCTGTCTGCCCATCCCGGACCACCACCACGGGGACTGATGTTATCCAAGTCTGCTGCCACCATGAGTGTGTCTGCCCACCCTGGACCACCACCACCGGGACTGATGCTATCCAAGTTTTCTGCCACCATCAGTCTGTCTGCCCATCCCGGACCACCACCACCACCACCACAGGGACTGATGTTATCCAAGTCTGCTGCCACCATCAGTCTATCTGCCCACCCCGGACCACCACCACCACCGGGACTGATGTTATCCAAGTCTGCTGCCACCATGAGTCTGTCTGCCCACCCCGGACCACCACCACCACTGGGGCTGATGTTATCCAAGTCTGATGCCACCATGAGTCTGTCTGCCCACCCAGGACCACCAGCACCACCGGGGCTGATGTTATCCAAGTCTGCTGCCACCATGAGTCTGTCTGCCCACCCCGGACCACCACCACCACCGGGACTGATGTTATCCAAGTCTGCTGCCACCATGAGTCTGTCTACCCACCACGGACCACCAGTCCACCACCGGGACTGATGTCATCCAAGTCTGCTGCCACAATGAGTCTGTCTGCCCACCCCAGACCACCACCACCGGGACTGATGTTATCCAAGTCTGCTGCCACCATGAGTCTGTCTGCCCACCCCGGACCACCACCACCACCGGGGCTGATGTTATCCAAGTCTGCTGCCACCATGAGTCTGTCTACCCACCATGGACCCCCACCACCGGGACTGATGTTATCCAAGTCTGCTGCCACAATGAGTCTGTCTGCCCACCCCAGACCACCACTACCACCGGGACTGATGTTATCCAAGTCTGCTGCCACCATGAGTCTGTCTGCCCACTACAGACCACCAGTCTACCACTGCACCACCACCACCAGCTTCTTAATATTTAAACCTTAAAGTGAGTATGTGCACTCATGTTTGTTATCCTGTCTCACTTCCTTAAGTTGTCTGTTTTGTTTTCTGTAGCTTTTCAGAGCCGCAGTGGCAAAACACATACAGTACACTTATTTTGTTTAATTTACAGGAGAACAAAAACAGGCTCAATTGCTAATACTCATTGGGAAAGATGCTGTAGCTATACCGTACAGAGAGGAAGCATTGTAATGTCCATGTGAAATCCATTCTGGTAAGTATGAAGATTTTATTTTATCCATTTCATTGCTTTGTAAAGACTGCTGCAAATATTGCACACAACAGGTTGTCTTAGTAGTTGACAAGATGTGTCTCTGAAATGTAACTTAGTTGACAATAGGGATTGAGATTTGAGAACCAGGGAGGGACACATAACAATGAAGTTGTAACTTTTAAGAAGTTATTCATTTCTTTTTTTAGGAAAATTTGCGATACTTTGTTGTTCTGTCAAAGTGGCCTTATCCAAAAAATTTTGTCAACATGATCAGGCACACCCCTCCCCTGAGCTTGGGCACACATGCAACATGCAGAAGTTGTTTCATTCCATGACCATGACTATCATTAACAACCGGACTCCAGAAGGATGCTGATGAAATCTGTGAAGAAATAAAAAAATAAGAAACCATTACAGACAAAACTGAAAATATGATTCCCCCTCCAAAAAAAATAAATACTTACCTTCATGTGCTTGAGAGTTATCCATTTCCATTTAAGTGCAAAAAAGTCTCATTGAGCACTGGACAGTGCACAGCAACAGTTCGGAGACAGAGTCACCTGTGTGTGATGCAGAACAATAGCATGAGTACATGTCCATGTCAAGTTCAACCCCCCTCATAATCACCTACAAAATACACAACCATATATATATATATATATATATATATATATATATATATATATACCACAAGGCTACTATTACTGTACATCAAAAGGGCACCTTTCAATCCAGTTGAGATGATCACTTTTCACTTTTCATTCTGGGCCTGCAGAAAAAATCTGGGGACTCTGTGCCACTTTTGTGCGCATGACTGAGTGCGCCATTAATTCTGGGGACTTTGTATGTGCTGAAACACTTTCATTTCATTGTGTTACCACTTGTCAATTTTCTGGACACAAGACAGATGCCTTTTGCGGATGCAGAAAAATGAGGCACCAAAACAGCGCACACACACAATATACACAGACACTTAACAGAAGGAAGGGGCCCCAGAATACAAAGTGTAACGCATACTGAAGACAACAAAAAAAAGGGCACAATTACATACAAGGGTCAGGGATGGTGGAGGAATATATTTTATGACACAGCAAGGAAGGTGTGTGGGGGGGAACATGGTGTGAGGAAACAAAACTAATGTGGGATCCTATGGTGATCCAGCAGCAATTCCAGCATGGACATAATTTGAAGCTGATGTCCCTCTATGTCTTCCGGCTGCTGCTCCACAGCACTCATCCTCTCGCTGTTCTCCTCAACAGCACTCCAGAGAACTGCCAAGTCATACAGTGTTACACACACTTCTCTGGTGTCCACTCCTTTGACAGGCTGACCTGCTGGTGGTGGTGGTGGTGGGGGTGCTGGTGGAGCAACAGGTGCTGCTGTGGCCCTCCTCTTCTTAGGGATGCCACTATGCACAGTGGCACCCTCTGCCATGGAACAGCCAGCAGGTACAGACATGGTCTGTTCTGTGGCAGCCTGCCACTCCAACTGGTGGTGATTAAGCATATGGGTGCGCTGGCCCCCAGTCCCCAGGTGACTCCCCGGGGGCCACAGCGCACCTCCACTGCACATAGGCGACACTTCACCACACTGCTGTCCCCCTGACACAGTTAAAAAACTGCCAAACAATGGAGGTGTGGGGAGGACCAGGCACAGGCAGGGAAGGGCCAGATGAACTGGAAGTAGGCTGCTCATACTGCTCAACAGTACTGATGGGATCCACACCTGGGCCTGGGGGAACAGGCACATCCTGCTCCAAAGGACCTTGTGCTGGACTTGGTGGTGGTGGTGGTGGTTGAACTGCCTCAGAGTCAGGAGGTGGTGCTGGTCCTGCTTCCAGGGGTTGGACACACAAGTTTAGAGCGGTCCAACACAAATGGGAGCCCTTGCCCCCCCACATCGCTGTACGTATGGACGCTAGCATTACCATGCTCCTCCCAGAACTGCCCCCGCCTAGACATTCCTCACTCTGCTCCATCTCATGACACAAGCACAACACACACACAGTCACACACACACAGATAAACAACTAAGTAAGTAGGTAAGAAAAATAACATTTACAGAAAGAACAAATTAAGTAAGAAACAGTACAGAAAAGACAAAAAAATTTAGCTTTTAAAAAAGCTGTTGGGTTAACTATAAAATTTTAACTCTTCTCCTCTGCAATCAAAAAAACACTCCTCTCTCTAGTACACACTCCTCTCTCTCAGTCTGCACAGGAGAAAGTGAAACTGTCTGTGTGACTCACTTCCTTTCTGCCTGGCTAGAGAGCATGTGATTTACAGTACTGTAAGCCATGTGATGTGTGGGGGGGGCTGCCAAGTCTGAAACACCAAGTGGATCACTTAGAATCATAATGAGGAACTCGAAGTCCATTAAAAACAATGACTTCACCTTGCCTGCATTGTCATTCAGCCCAATGTGAAGTGAGTAACGACAAGGCAGTGAGCACTTTGCATTGCCTACTCCAAGATAGTGGAGTGGCAACGGCGTGTTACTTCACGTGCATTTTGCCAGCGGATTTTAAATTTGCTGCATCTCTACGTATTACAATGGTTCACTGCACTACAAATTTAGTGTATCACACTTTTTTAAATAATGAAACAAATATTCTCCAAACTAAATTCACATATACATATTTTATACTTTATTAAAAAGATACTCCACATTTGTAACAAAAAGACAAACAAAGAATAAATAAATAAATGAAAAGCATGTCACAGAGCAAAATCAGCCCTAACTCCCAGTTCCTTCTAGTTGAATGAAGGTACCTACATTTACAGTTTAGCAAATACTTGAAAGCTGAGTAGGTGTTCTGTAAGAAAACAGCTACAGTTTTTACTATTTACAGCATGGATGATCTGGGACAATTGCTGTGCTTTTTATTGTTGTGATTAGTTTAATGAAAGAACATTTTAAAATGAAAACACTACTGCTAGCTAGACCTGACACACACGGAAAACACAAATAATGAATTAGAGCTATTTAGCAGCTGTTTTCTTACAGAAACCCAGTCTTGATAATTTTTTTTTTTAGCAGTTCTATAAGATTTATGTCTCTCTGAAATAAGAGTGCATAGCATAGCATAGAAATGAAAGGGTTTCTGTTAATGTTATTATCTGCATGAGAAGTGGGCATGACAGTAGCATGCAAGAGTGAAGTCTAAATTGTTTCTTGGCCATTCTGGGATCTAAAGTTTAACAGTAATGTGTGAAGAGAATAAAGTCATGTGTTTTTTGCAATTGAATAGATTTAGTGCTTTGAAGTTAAAAGATAAAAATATATATACACCTAGTATCATGGGCACCTGAAAAGAAAGAAGATACTACTAAAATAAATGCGGTTCTGATATTCTATTTATTTGTGAGATTTTAAGTGTAGTTTTGCCGGTCAAAGACACATCAACAGTTAAGTTTAGCAGATACCTGAGAGCTAGCTAACTGGGGTTTCTGTAAGACAACAGCTACTAGTTAGCTTTAATTCACTATTTTTGTTTTCTATGTGCATCAGGTCTAGCTAGCAGGAGTGCTTTAATTTTAAAAGTTTTAATTTTTTAAAACTATACACAACCATAAAAGCACAGAAACTGCCCAGATCATCAGTGCTATAATTAATAAAGACTCTAGCTGTTTTCTTACAGAAACCCCACTCAGTTAGATTTCAAGTATTTGCTAAACTGTAAATGTAGGTATCAGCATTCTATTAGCAGTTAGTGCTAATTTTCCTCTGTTTTAAGATTTTCATTTTTTGTTTGTGGGGGGCTGTTGGATTCAAACTTAGATCTCTAGATTTGCAGTGAAGAGCCTTAAACCACTGTGCTATACTGCCTTCCTGGTTATGGCAGTCATCTGTTTTATGGTTCATGATGTTGGTGTAGTAAGCATACCAACATACAAAAATGCCAGAAGAATAGGCCTAGCGGGCTTTTGTGTCTGCTTGTTTGGTCATTCCTCACCCTGGTAGCTGACCTTGCTGCCCCCCCGCCCTCTCGGGCTTCTCCCTTCCAAGTCCAGGGTATTCCCACTTCATTGGACTTTGCTTCCACAACCCTTCCCCTGTACCTGTCCCACACCCTCTTGAACCCCTCCACAGTCTCTGCCTCCACCAGTCCCCCAGGCAGCACATTCCATGGTTCTACCACCCTCTCGCTGAAGTAGCATCTCCTACTTTCTCCCCTGAGTATCCCCCCTCCAGCTTCCACCCATGCACTCTAGCTGCCCCCCTTCTTTTGGAGCACCGTGACTTTACCACCCCTGTTTACCCCCTTCATGTACTTGAAGACCTCTATCATGTCCCCCCGTCCCTTCTCTCTTCCAACATGTATGTATTCAGCTCTTCGAGCCTCTCCCCTTAGGTCCTTTCCCCCAAGCCCCAGATCATTTTGGTTGCCTTTCTTTGGACCCTCTCTAGGAGTTCAATGTCCCTCTTTAAATGTGGCCTCCAAAACTGCACGCAGTACTAGAGGTGTGGCCTCACCAAATAGTTATGCAGAGGGAGTGTCACTCCCCTCCTTCTGGAGTGATCCCCCTAGTGATGCATTCCAGCATCATGTTGGCCTTGGCCGCTGCCCTCCTACAAGTCTTAGATTTGTTCATCTTGATATCCACCACCACCCCAGGTCCCTCTCAGCCATACAGCCATAGCAGCAATACATTGCATAGCAGATATAAAATGTCAATAAGCAGGTCATGAAACAGAATTGCTGAGCAGTTACTGAAGCAAGAAATGTATAGCTGTCATTTTTTACATCCTGTTCAAAATGTGTTTTTGCACCTGTGATGCCAAATGGCACAGTTGCTATGCAAACTCTCCTTTCAGCTAATGAACTGATAGTGTCACTGTTCATGCAGTGGGGTCACAAAAAGCCCATGCTGAAAACTTGGAGTGAAAATACCAAGAAACACCCAGGGCATTAGGGTTTCTGACCATAACACCCTGCACTATAGGGACTGTCAGGCATCAGGGTGTGACTTGGGATTGTCAACAGTAATGCTCACACCTTTCCACCCCCACCCTGCAGCCAGTGACAGGTATCAAGCTGTGCCTTTGACTCTTCAGCCCCAAAGTTAACTCCATTCTCTTATACTATACCCATTTCAGCATATTTCTGTATGGAATGGGGTGAGTGTAAAGTTTGAAAACACCAAGGTACACCTCAACTCTTGTCTGTGTCTACAGGGTAGGGTGAGGTGAAATGGCATGAGCGTTATGGTCAATGACCCAAAGGCACACCCCAATGTCTGTCCATGTCTGCGAGGTGGGGGTGGGGTTGGTGTGACTGCAGTGCTTCATTGCCATTCCTATTCTGCCTGTCTGTCTGTGTCTCTTGCTCTCTGTCTATATGTCTATGTAATTATCTATCTTTCTATTAATTGTATGTATCGCTATTTTTACCTATTTCTAAAACAAACCTGCATATCACATTTGCCTGCACTCTGAGCACATACTTATGAAACTGTGCATATTTGTACTCCATTTCTGCATAGACCTCATATTTTCCTAATATTCCCATTATCACACACACATAACTATCTTGCCCTTATCAAAAGTGCCCCCCTCTGAAAGTTAATATCACGTTTTCTCTAACAGTCCATCATCATTACACCTGACTTCCTGACATCAACACATTGCTTAAATATAACTTGCATCACCTCATGGACAAAAACCCTGTTTCTCTTAAAAAATAAATAAAAACAAATGTGTAAATAACCCCAAGGCTGAATATATGCCAGCCATTACTTTTTCATGTACTGCCACCTTCTGTACCATCATGGGGATTTGCATATGTTTCCCCTTGATGCTTTGCATTACTGGGATATGTGCAATTGTGTTTTCTTTAAAATTTGTCTGTCTGGTTAATATCATCTGGGATAACACATACATCAGTGGCATTTGCTCTGGGGTTCTTTTGTAAGCTTCCTATTCCTTCCATTAAAATGTACACCTCTATATATTTTCCTAATAATGAGTATGCCTTCCTTAGAACAGAAAGTAAAACAAATCTTACAACTTACAAATCATTGTGTCGTTTCTCCATACCTCCTTAACAATTTCACACAAATTCACTAACTTCATTATGCAGCCGTGGTGGATCTGACCAAACTTGTTGTTGTTGTTAGTACCCCCCCCCATTGTGTACTCTTCACCTGGGTTTTTGTTTCTCAGGTGTATAAGTTTGCACTTCTTTGCATTGAATCTAAGCTGCCATACTTTTGACCATTCCTCCAACCTTGCCAAGTCCCTTTTCATCCTTTCCACCCCCCTTGTGTATCAACTCTGTTGGAGAGCTTTGTGTCATCTGCAAAGAGACATACTTTTCCTTCCAGACCCTTTGCAATGTCTCCTATAAAGACATTAAAGAGGACTGGTCCTGGTACTGAACCCTGCAGTACCCCACTAGTAGCCCCCTTTCTTCAGAGTGAGTTCCATTTACTCTTACCCTCTGTGTCCTGTTGTGTAGCCAGTTTGTTACCCAGGCTACCACCCTGGGACCCACTCACAGGCTGACTAATTTGTTTATTAATCTTTTGTGTGGGATTGTGTCAAATGTCTTGCTAAAGTCTAAGTAGGCCATATCCATAGCCCCTCCCTGGTCTACTACTTTGGTCACCAAGTCAAAGTAATCTATTAGATTTGCCTGACATGACCTTCCTGCTGCGAATCCATGCTGTCTTGGATCCTGTGCCCCGCTGACCTCTAGGTACCCAACAATTCTTTCTTTCAGAAGTAATTCCACCATTTTCCCTACCACTGAGGTCAAACAAACAGGTCTGTACTTTCGTGTCTCTGCCTTGCTGCCACTTTTGTGAAGGGGAATCACATCCACCCTTCTCCAATCCTCTGGCACTGCCCCATCACCCCATGATTTGTTAAAAAGCATAGTCAATGGTGTCACTAGGTCTCCCTTTAGTTCTTTTAGAATTCTGGGGTAAATCCCATCAGGCCCCACTGCTTTGTCCACCTTGAGTTTAAGAGTTCTTTCAGGACCCTTTCTTCTGTGAATGGACTGGTGTTGACCCCCCTGACCAGAGTGCGTCTCTTGCTTGGTTTAGGTAACTCTTCTTCTTCTTTTGTGAATACTGAGCAAAAGTATTCGTTCAGTATCTCTGCCTTTTCACTGTCTCCCTCTTTGCTTCACTGTCCCTCCCTTGACCTTTCTTTGCTCCCTAATATACATCTAAAAGGTTTTATACCCCTTCTTAACTGAGTTGGCAATCTTTTCCTCAGTTTGGGCCTTTGCTATTCTGACTGCCTTCCCCGCTCAATTGCATGTTGCTGGCTGAATATTGCACCAGGGGCTCTCAATGCTATCAGGTCTGGGGGTGCAGTTCCTTGCACTTCCCTGTGGGTTGCATATTGCCCAGATCCATGTCAGAGCAGTGCTACTCAACTTTGTGCTGTCCTGACATAGCCCTATATGCAGTCAGATAGCAGTGATACATTATCTGATTGAATACAGGACTTTCAGGGTTGGGCACAAGGGCAAGCACAGTGTAACCTTTGCGCTCCACTTTTGCCCATTACTGAATATCAGGTCCATGGTATTTTTGTTTGGGTCTCAAGTGCTGGGTGCTGCTTTTGTTTAGTTCTTGCTAATATGAGCAAGAACAAAAAAAGGCAGCGCCATTCTCAGTATCTTCTAGATGCAGTTTATTTCTTTTAAAGCAGACAGCGGAAGCACCAAGGGAGGTCGACAGTGAAAATGCCGACCTCCCACACAGCAACGGCACTGTACCGATGCAGGTATTGTGCCACCCGTTCTGCGTGTGTTTTCTGTGGGGGCTGTGCCCCCTATACCCCCCATGAGGGAGGCTCTGTCCCCACACTCCTGGACTTGAGGATTACCAACTTGTCGGAGTTGGTCCAGGAAGGGCAGAACACTGGGGAAAGTGAAACATGGAAAAGGACCATTATTCACTATGCATACGTAATTGTCATTTTTGAGGGATTTAAATGTCGAGTGTCAAAAGCAGAAGGGTGCACTACAAAGTGCTATTGCAAGATATCTCAGTGCAAAATCAAACAGCAAAGTGCAAAAAACTCACATAGCTGCAGCAATTGGTGAGGGATTCAGATGCAAAACAGAGCAGTCTAATCGGTTTATCTTAAAAGCTAAAAGCTTTACCTTGAGAAAGCTACTCTGTTTTGCATCTGATCGCTCACCTACTGCTGTTTCCATGTAAGTTTTTTGCACTTTGATGTTTGATTTTCACACTAAGATATCTTTCACTAGCATTTGTGTCTGCTTTTAATCCATAAACTGCATCTAGCAGAGATTGTGACTGGTGCAGGCGCTTTTTGTTTTCTGACTGTTCAGCCAGGCACAGTCTGGTTGTAGAGTGGTGGTTTTGTTTTTCAGATCTTCTTGCTACTGTAGACTGATCCACACCACAGGGTATGGAGTTTTTATTTTTTATTTACAAACATAAAGGTTTCTAGACAGTAAAAGACAGTTTGCAACATTGGTACATGCAGCATGGCACATTTGTTTAGCTAAAGAATGGCAAAAATACCACAAAAAGGGGTTTATTCTTCCAAGGGATAACTCCAGCTTTGCTAAACTCTCCATACCCTGGCTCAGTAGCACTGAGGGTTGAGGCTCTGGACACCACACTTCATGCCACGCTGGTGACCCGAGTTCAGGAAGGGACTTGGGTTGCTCAGGGGTCGACAAAGTTGGGGAAGGATCAAGCATCCACATTCAGCTCTCCTTCCCCAGGGAAGGGGGGGTAAGCACAGTGCACTGTTGCCTGACACCCAGCGATGGCTGTGTGTCAGCACAGGCATGCTTCCAAAATGGGGGGAGCCCACGTTCAGGGTGTAAAGCTGCCTCTGTGGAGGCAGAGTCAAGCTGCTCCACCCATTGCATGGTCATGGGCCCTTGGAAAGACATAGGAAAAATAGGGCTAGCAGACTTCACAATGGTCCATCTGCCTCCACACTGGGACTAGAGAGATGAGCCCCTCCGAGGAAGGGTCTGGAGCTACCTGCCAGCTCCTCAAAAAGAAACAATAAGTAAATAAATAAACTCTCTATCCCCAATGTTTCACCTCTGGTTAGGCTTTTTGCAATTAAAAAAAATTATTTATTTTTATTTATTAGCTTTTGATGACTGGGTAAGTGCATTAGGCAATAGTCCTGCCTATTTCAGACACGACCTGGGAGAGTATATTATACAGTCATCATAAACAAATACAGTCATAACACATTTACAACAGATATCCACACAGGGATAGTCAGAAATTATACTTACAAGCAGGACCATCCACGCTGGGATGAAGAATGTAGACTAAGACAAGTTGGGAGATATGCTTGGAGTTCAGGGATACTAAAAGTCAAGGCAGTTAGGACAAGCAAGGTTAGGGACAGTCGCATGTGTCAAGTGCATAAAAGTGAGAGAAAAGTGCTGACTTGAAGGAAGAGTGTGATAAGGGGCATTTTAAACTGAGGGAAGGGAGTTACAGAATTTGGGGACAAAATAAGAGAATGCTTGCTCGTCCATTTTTGTTGAGCAGTGTGGGACTGAGAACAGTGGAGAATTTCAGGACCTCAGAGGGTGGGAGTGAATTACAGTGTTAAACCTGGCTGCAAGAGATTTAGGGTGGGTGTTTCTAGTCATGGAGTCAATTAAACATCCGAGGGGGTAGTAGCGGCAGGAATTGGGAGACAGCCAGTGCAGGGCAGAGTAGAGAAGGCAATGGTGAGTGAGAAGAGGGGCCGATAAAGCAAACCTACAAATGTTATAAGTGGTGTCCCACTTTTGAAGAATAGTCTCATTGGCCTGGGAAGGCGAGGGAGAGCATAAAGTAGCCTAGGGAGCAAGACACCTCTAGCCACAAAGATCCTTGCTGCAGGGATTAGGGAGTGACACACATGGTAGGCTGCCCTAATCTTCATGTTAATGGATCTGCATACATTGTTTATGTGAGAGGAGAAATCAAGTGCAGGATCCAACATAACCCCTAGATATTTGAAGGAGTCCATGGACGGGACTGCTGACCCATCGAGACAGAGCAGCGAAGCTTTGGGGACTCAACTTGGACTTTTCTAGGGGACCCAAAGAGCATAACCTGAGTTTTAGGAAGATTGAGGATTAGGAAGTTAGAGGAGAACCAGGATTGAAATTGTTCGAAAGCAGAAGATAGATGAATATTAAGTTCAGAGATGGGCCGGGAGGCAGTGTAGAGCATTAAGTCATCTGAATACATGATGGAGAGACAGTGGGGTATAGAAGTAGGAATATCATTAACAAAGATGGAGAATAGCAAGGGCTCAAGAATGGACCCTTGTGGGATGCCACAGGAGATAGGTGCAGGAGATGAGAGAACCTTGCAGAAGGAGACTGTTTGAGAATGGTTATCTAGGTAGCTGTGGATCCAGGATAAGGTAGCTTCAGAGGCACCAAGAGAATGCAGCTTATCCAAGAGTAAGGGGTGATTAACCAAGTTGAATGCTTTGGTTAGGTCTATGAACACTGAGCCAGTAAGTAGGCCTTTATCCATATTGGACTTAAACTCACTGGATAATAGGGTGAGAGCAGTGGTGGTGCTATGACCAGCCCTGAACCCATGCTGAACAGGGGACTGAAGGCTGAAATTAAGTAAATGAGCAGAGATCTGGAGGTGGATAAGTTTCTCCAGTAACTTGCAGAGAGTAGGCAGAAGTGCAATGGGATGATAGTTGAATAAGGTTCTGGGGTCTCCTTTCTTGAACACTGGAATAGTCCTAGCAGATTTCCTGGCTGAAGGCACGTGGAGGTGCTGATGCATAAGTTAAAGAGCCAAGTAATGGGAGTGGCTAAAAGTGGAGCAGCAAGTTTGAGTATTCTGGGTTCCAGACCATCCGGACCGGCACTGCCATGAGAGGGGATGGTTCTTAATAACCTAAGGACCTCCTGGTACATGATATGAAAAAACTCCAGGGAAGGAGATGCATCAAAAGGAGCTGGAAGGGGGGGTTTGGGGCCACAGGATGCAAGAGGAGGGATATGAGGAACCATGGTGAAGAGGGCGTTAAAGGCATTAGCAATAGTGCAGGGGTTATTGCAGATGATATAATTAATTAGCATATCTTTCGGTGCCTGTGGCTTGGTATTCCCCAGGATCTCATTAATCTGTGTCTAGTACCTCTTAGGGTTAGAGGCAGAGGTAGAAGACACTCTTGGCAGCCTGAACCTTCTTTTTACATGTATTGTGCAAAACGCGATACTCTTCAAAGTCAACCTGAAGAGAGGAGGATTTCCATTTTGACCAAAGTTTGTCACGATGGTTGAGCTTCTGCAGGACAGGCCGCTTCAGCCAATTGGTAATTTTCCCTCTGACCCTATGGGTTGAGGACGGAATGTGTTTGTTCTGCAAGGTTAGTAAAGTAGTGTTGAAATAATCAGTAGCCTTGTTGGTATCAGTGGTAGTAAAGATGGGGGACCAGTCAACACAGTTTAGATCATAAAGGAATGCCGACGGGTCAAGTTTGGAGAAGTCAGCAAAGGAAAGCACTTTGGGAGGATAAGGGGAAGTGGAGACACTCCTAATACAGTTGACTGGGCAATGATCACTGATAGAATTGGATAAAAGCGCAGTCAGGGAGTTACAATCCTTCCGGTTAGTGAGGATAGCCGAAGTATTTCTTTGTTTTCTGTTTTGGTAATTAGTGTTCAAGTTCAAGTTTATTTACAGAAAAACTCCATCGAGCACTCTCATTTACAAAGAGGTCCTAGTAGGACAACAATACAGCAGACAGAAGAAAAAAACAAACAAACAAAGCATAATCTACAATCCAATATAGTACAACACAAATGTAATTCACAGAATAATAATATTACAACTCTGAGAACAAAAGCTTATTGGGAATAACCATACTAGTCAACCATGAAAAAGTAAAGAAGTCGCTAAAAGAAAGGAGGGTGTTGAGGCCGGTTCGAGAATCAAGTTATTAGGAACGTCAGCAGTACGTTCTTTGAGTTAAAAGTTCCTTTACGAAGGATCCTCGTCATACGATTTAAAAAAAAAGGAGTGGTGGAGACAAGACAGGTGGGAACATATGCAGCTGTGAGGCATTGTCAAAAAAAACAGTATTAAATACATAGGCCCAGATATTCAAAAGGGTTGTGCATGGCACAACAGTGTTGCACCATGCGCGACCCACTGATGCGCCCCGTGTGATATTCAAAAGGGAAAAGTGCGCAGAAACTCGATGTGCGGAGGCGCATCAGTAATGTAATGCAGGCACAGGTGGGGGGCATGCCCATGCATAACCTGCACAGCCGATATTCAGCCTGGGATGTGCAGAGCCATGCAAGCGCAAACCCCTACTTGCGCCTGCACAAAGTTAAGCAAAAAAAAAGGAACAAATAGCGGCCACCCACAGGTGAGCTGCCGCGTGCAGGGTGCAACACGGCAGCTGCCACCTTGTGGGTGGCCATCCTGCACGCCTGGGCGCCCCATACCCATAGGCGGGCATCAGTTTAAATAAACCCCACTCAATATCCCTGGTGGTCCAGTGGACGAGTGCTGCCGATCGCGGGCATCTGGTTAAATAAAAAAAAATCCTATATCCCTGGTGGTCCAGTGGACGCTATGTGCTCAATCACGGGCATCGGTATAATAACCCCCATCCAATATCCCTGGTGGTCCAGTGGACCTGATCGCTGCCGATCGTGGGCATCTGTAAAACATAAAAGTCCTATTGCCTGGTGGTCTGGGTGCCTCCCTGCGCCCACTGAGCCCCACCACCTGCTCCCCCCAGTCAGCTGGTGGGGCAGCACCCACCCGCCTGCGCCCGCCGCCGACCGACAGCCGGTAGTGCACGCCTGTTGGTTCGCCAGCATGAGCCAATGGGCATGTAGCCCATACCGCATTATGTATTCCAGGTATGTGAAATGATTTTTCACATATCTGGACAGTGTAGTACGGTGCTGCACGCCCATTGGCTCACGCCAGAACCAATGGCATGCAGCCCCAGCGAGCTGTCTGTCGGCGGGCGCGGGCAGCAGGCGGTGGGTGCTGCCACCCGCCGCTTGACCGGGAGGAGCGTGGTGGAGCCAGTGGGTGGTGGGAGGGGGTACCCGTAGACCAGCAGGGTAATAGGATGTTTTTATGTTTTACAGATGCCCGATCGGCAGCGATCGTCCACTGGACCACCAGGGATATTGGACGGGAGGTTTATTATACCGATGCCCGGTTAGCATACATAGCGTCCACTGACCACCAGGGATATAGGATGTTTGTTTTTTTTATTTAACCAGATGCCCGCGATCGGGCAGCACTCGGTCCACTGGACCAGCAGGGATATTGGACGGGGGGGGTGATTTAAACAGATGCCCATGATCGGGCACATAGCGGTCTGCTGGACCACCAGGGATATTAGACGAGGATTTCTATTTTTACACAAATGCCCATGGTCGGGCTGCAGGGTGCATCGGTCCCCGACGGCTGCTGCCTGGCAGAGCGCCAGCCACAAGTCATCGGGGATCGGCACACCTGCATGCTATTGGGATGCAAATGGGGCCATAATGACATGCAAATGGCCCCATGTGCACCCTGCATAAATTGTGGCCCCATTTGCATGTCCCCTTTTAAATATCGCAGGTGCTGTGAATGGCGCAGTGACACTTGTGTTAGCGCATCTCCATGCTCCACTCTGCTACTTGGCGCTTGGAGGGCATACTGTGCCATGCACAGTGGGTGGCCAGGGCAGATCAAAGCTGCTGAGCCATAGTGCAGCTCAGTTGAATATCGCCCAGGCCACACCCCTGCGCAACCAAGTTGAGCTGCACCCAGACTTGCACCACAGCCTGGTGTAGTTTGAATATCCGGGCCACAGAGTATACAGCATCACAGTAATGTCAACAATATTGTGGAGTTCAGAAAAATTTGGAACACCAGATTATAAGGGATCTCACCAATGATGAGGAGGAAAAGTGCAAAGTCAGAAAGGTGCAGGAACTGAATAATACAGAGTAGGTAGTGGCAGTGGCACTAGGAATGGGTCTAACTAGGGTGTGCTGCAGAAGAAAGGTGGGAGAGAGTGACAAGACCCAGCAGGTTAGCTAGTTGTGGACGTGGTGTTAGAGGGTTAAGGGAGGTAAATAGTGAGGGGGGGGCTTAGGAGGGGTAGGGAGACAGCAGAGACAATAGGGGAAGTAGTAGGAGAGGGGACATAGGCAATGGAATAGAGCATGCAATCTGGGCTGGGCCAGGCTTTTGGGGAGCTAATGCCCATAGGTGGTGAGAGGTGGCAGAAGCACTGCTCAGGGGGTGTGATGAATTTTCTTAGTTCAGTTTTGAAGTGGCTAAGGCTTGTGTGGCTGTTAGCAGAGAAAGGGAGCGCAATGAGCCAGGAGGGAGCCCCTACTGCAAAGGCTTGCTTTCCAAAGGTTGTTTTTCCAAAAGGCACAGCTAATGCATGTTTAGTGATGCTTCTAGTGGCATGCTCGGCCGGGACTGGTCGGAATAAGACCTGTAGAGAAGGAGGTGCAAGACCAAGGAGGGTCTTCTTCTCTAGGATGCAGGAATGCAGCTTGATCCGGTCTAGGAGAGGAAGCCATTGCATCCTAATATAAAGATTGCATGTATGCGTAAGGCGATCAGCACCAAGGACAAATCTGCAGGCTTTATTGAGGGAGGTCTGTATTCCGAGAAGGCTGGTGTCTGTGGCAGCAGCATATACCATGTTTCCATAGTCAAGTATTGGTAATATTGTACCTCTAACCACCTGGAGCCTAGCCTTAGTTGTAAGGCAGAACCGAACCCTGTAGAGGGCACCTAGTTTTCTGTTAGTGGCAGTGGTGAGACTGGATATGTGCTTGTCGAAGGAAAGGGATTCGTCAATGGAGACTTCCAAATACCAGAATGAGGAAACCTGCTCAAGGATGGAGAAAGAGAGTTGTGGGTAATTGAGAGAGGCTTTGTTAGCCTCCTCTTTTGGCACCCTGCAGAGAACATCATTTTAGTCTTTTTGCTATTGAGCACCAGCAGACTATCGGTGAGTCAGTTTTGAATCAGGTTAAAGTTGTGCTGGAGGTTCCTGGTTAGTGTTTTTTGGTAGGGACTATGAGAGAAAATTACTGTGTCATCTGAATAAAGCAGTATCTCAGAGGTTGGGAAGGCAGCCAGAAGATTAGTCACAAAGAGGCTGAATCGAAGAGGGCCCAGGATAGACCCTTGGGGAGCCCCAACTGTGACTTTGTGATTCTTAGATATGACTCTATTGATTGTTACTTGCTGGAAGCACCCAGTCAGGTAGCTGGAGAACCATCTGACTATATCTGGGGATAGTCCTAGGGCACTTAGCCTAAGAAGCAGTAACTGGTGATTGACAAGGTCAAAGGCCTTGGTCAGGTCAATGAAGATTGCCTCAACCAAACTGCCCTGGTCAAGCGCCTCATGCACATAGCCAGTAAAATCATTTAGAATTGTGCATGTGCTGTGCAATCAGCATATCCCGTGCTGCTGGGAGCAGAGGAGGTTGTATTTAAGCAGGTGGTCCGTGAGCTGGCCGGCTATGATTCTCTCAAACACTTTGGACAGCAGGGACAGGATTGATACTCATCTGTAGTTGGCTACTAGTGCTCCGTCTCCCCCTTTTAACTCTGGGGTGACCAGGGCAGACTTCCAAACAGAAGTGAAGGAGGACATGTGGAGTGATAGGTTGAACAGCCTGGTGATGGGAATAACAATCTCAGGTAGTGTGATGTTGATCCATTTCATATCAAGGCCATCACCTTCCATACAAGTTTTCCATAGGACTCTGGTAATGTACTTTCTGGCTTCAGCCACCATCACTTGTCTGAAGTAGAAATTAGGGCAGCAATTAGAGGGGAGATGGTAGATTGGTGGGTGGAATACCACCAAGGGGCATGGTGGGTCCCGGGGGAAGGACCACGCTATAGTCCAAGAAGGCTTCATTGGATACATTGGCCATGGCAACATCATCAGTAATGATCTCCCCCTTATGATGGAGCATGGAGGGGGGTGAGCTATCGCTGGCCCCAAGGAGGTTCTTTATTGAGGCCCAGAATGTCTTCCCATCACCCAAACTCTAGTATTGCCATGTCTTGTGAAACGCAGCTTTGGCCTGTCATATTGCCCAGGTACATTCGTTTCTGGCAGCTCTGTAATTTTGTATGTCCATGGTAGCCCTAGCCCTAGTAGGTGGAGAACAGTAAAGGTCCTAATATAGAACCTTGGGGTACTCCACTTATGAGTGGCAGAGGATCCAAAAGGAGCCCGTCAGCTTTAATCCATTGAAATCTACCTGAAGGATAACTTGAGAACTAATTTACTGAGCAACTGTTCATGCAAAGATCTTTAAGATTCAGGAGTAGGAGACTGTGGCTGAGACAGGTTGACAGTATCACATGCCTTACTTAGGTCTAGGAAGATGGCTCCCATGGGTTGCTTGTTATCCAGAGCTGTGAATTAGTTGTTAGACGCTTTGGCCAAAGCTGAGACAGTGCTGTTGTTCTGCCTACAGCCAGACTGCAGAGGGTTAAGTAAATTAGAGTTTTCAAGGTACTCCTTTAGTTGATTATTGACTGCTTTTTCTAAGAGTTTGGACAGAACTGGTAGGATGGAAATGGGTCTATAGTTATTGAGATTGTTTGGGTCACTTGTCTTAAAAAAGGGCAATATAGAGGCAGTTGTCCAGCATGAGGGAACTATGACAGAAGAGCTGGACAGAATCAAGATGTGTAATATTGGAGCACTTAACAGATGGCTCCCTAGTTTTAGGAATAAGTATTCATTCCCATTAGCAACAGCACTCTTCTTTGTGTCTAATTTTTCTTTGTTCCTCCCACTCCCCCGGCTGGCCACTCCTTCGGCCACCTGGGTCCCACGACCACCCTCCTCTACCAGTCACAATCCTGCTGCCCCCAAAACCACCAATTGATCCCCCGGGTGACACATCATAATCCTTCATCAGGTGAATCACCCCCCCTCCAGGAGAGAAGTGCCCAGAGGCACAACTTAGCCCTGGGATCAGTGGTGGGGTGGTCAGCATGGGGCTATTCTAGGTTTCAGGGCATGCCAGGGTCCAGTGGCCATCATCTGGCTGGGCCAGAGGGCATTTTTCACTTCTCCTTTGGAAGTTCTAATAAGTTTTGTGCAGGCATTTCTCAAAGTTCTGAAAGCCTGACAGTCTACAGAGGATTTGGTCTCGCTCGTCTTCAAAGTTTATCATGATGGGTTAAAGCAGCTTTCAATTCCGAATTCAACCAGGGGTGGGTAACCTTCCTCACACTATGCTTTGTGAGTGGGGCATGCTTATTGGCTAGTTCTGTAAGATCTGCATTCAGGATAGCGACAGCTTCATCTACTGAAGAGGCCAGGTCAAGACTTTGCCAATTCACGTACCTAAGGTCAGCTAGGTAATTATTAATTTTAAACTTGTAGAAGCTGCACCTTTTTACAAATTTGGAGGAAGAGGGACATTTTTCTTGGGTGTGAGTGCAGATGACTAGGTTATGGTCACTCAAATCATTGTGGAAGATGACTATATGTGAAATTTTATGGGGACGATTTGTGAGGATTAAGTCGAGAATGGTGCTGTTATCCTTATTTTTGTATTAATTCTGGTAGGTTCTGAAATAGGGTGATCACAGCTTTGCAGGTGATTGCAGGTGAAGTGGCTCACAGTCTGGATGGCTGATTGAGTCTGTACCTGTTACTTGCTGGTGGGTGTGCGGGCAGTCGAGGAGCTGCTACATGGCCAAAGAAGGTATGCCCAAAAGGAGGAAGGAGGGTAAATGAGGAAAAGAAACAAAGGGACAAGGATTAAGTGAGCTGGCTGAGAGGAGGAAGGGCTCTGAGCTGGAGTTACAGTGGGAAGGGGGACAGAACAAAGAAGGGCTAAACAGTACAAAAGAAAGAAAACATTCCTGGTAACAACAGTCTACAAATTAAGCTCTAAGCTGCACATAAACTTACTGGGCTAAAACTGAATGGGCTAAATAGTGCTTGCAAACTTTTTTTTTATTTAAGACCTTTGAGCTGGAAGCTCATTTACAAAGGTTCCATGTTGAAAAAAACAGAATACAAAGCAGTGTAACAGTTGACAAGGTGCAGAAACAAAAGTTGTACGAGACTACTAGTAGTTAACATAGAATACAGTCCATGCTTACTCGCAGCATCTGTCAAAATTAATACAATGTACTATATACAGGCTAAGGTTAAAGTAACAAGAGAAACTCAACAAAGTATATTACCAGGTCAAATGCTATAAATGAGTATCAAGCATGAAGTGAGAGGCACAGGAGAGGTAAGAAGGAGAATGGGGAGATTGGGGGGGTGGGCCAGTGAAGGAGAGGGGACAATTGAGGACAGAATTTGATCGGGTGATAGGGAGTTGAGTCTGGAGTAGCCCAGAGGGCCTTGTTGGAGTACAAGAGATGAGCAGTGAGAGGTGGGGGTAGTCCAGAGGTGGAGGAAAGGGTCATGTACTCTAAGGGCAAGGAAGACTGGGGGATAGGAGAGGGTAAGACTAAAGGCAGGTAGGGAAAGGGAGGAGGGGGTTGTAAAAGTGCTGGTAGAAACTGGTTAACCAGGAAGGCAAAAGAATTAGATGTGGTGGTTCAATAGTCACAGTCGCAAGAGCTGGAAGTGGCAAGAGAGGAAAACAGTTTAGTTTTGAAAGGGCCAAGTTTGAGTTCCAGTAGGAGGTTGAAGCTAAGCAAGTTCAGCCATTTGGGGGGCCCTGTAGGTAAAAAAGTGTTGTCCCTGGGAGCTATGGTGGAAAGGGACTTGAAATAAACTCACGCACGTGCCTCTGGTTGGTTTATGAATGATGAAGTGACTGAGGAGGGATTGTATACCTGGGGGAATAAGGCTCAGGAAGGACTTCTTGGCAAGCAAACATACTTGACACTGGATTCTGCTTTGCAGGTTGAGTCAACCTGAGCAGGTGTAGAACTCGTAGGTGTGTGTTGAATGGTGAGCACCTAATATGAGGTGGCAGGCTTTGTTTATTGCCAATTTGAGTCTCTTGAGAGCTGTGTCAGTACCAGACCCATAGACAACCAGCCCATAATCAATTATTACCAGGGCTGCGCAAGAGACTGCAAGCTTGAGGGCTTCATCAGTGAGACAGTGTCTGTGCCTATAAAGTTGACCAATATGCAAGTTTGCGACCTTGACCACGTGGTCTATGTGAAAAAAGTAGGAGAGGGAGCAGTTGAGAGTGACCCCCAGGTGTTTGAAGCTGGTGAATATATCAAGTACAGAATCTCTGTTGCTTAGGATCTTGAGGTGATATGATCTGTGCTTGTTCTGAGGAGGAGCAAACAACATCACTTTTGTTTTTTTGTTGTTGAAAAGGAGCTTAGCATCACAGAAAAAGTAAAAGTAACCTGCATTTTCTGCTCGAGGCCTATAGGGTTGGAGTGACTTGTGAATAGCACAGCATCTTCTGCGTATCAGAGGATGTTGCTGGACATGCCTTTGGGAGGTTGTTTAGGAACAGACTAAATAGTAGTGAGTCAAGGCTACAGCCCTGGGGTACTCCACAAGTAACTGTATGTTGATCAGAGAGAACATTCAGTATTTTTACTTGCTAAACTTGTTCAGAGAGGTAGTTCTGGAACCACTCTAAGGATACTTGGGATAGTCCTTTGTTGGCCAACTGACTCAGAAGGAGTTTATGATTGACTGTATCAAAGGCTTTGGTGAGGTCAAGGAAGGTTGCCCACACCAAGAGCCCCTGATCTAGTGCATCTTGAATAAAGCCAGTGAACTCCACTAGAGCTGTCATAGTGCTGTGCCTTTTCCTAAAGCCATGCTGTTGTTGACATAGCAGCTTGTCCTTGTTGAGGTAGTCTACAAGCTGGTCATAGACAATCCTCTCAAGGGCTTTGGAGAGAGGATGGAGGATGGAGATTGGCTGGTAGTTGGAGTGGATGGTTCTATCCCCACTTCTGAAGATGGGGGCTACAACCACTTTTTTCCAGACCTGAGGGAATGTACCAGATATGAGTGATAGGTTTAGGATTTTAGTGAGTGGTGAGAGTAGTTTGGCAAGGGTGAGTGAAACTAATTTCAGATCAAGCATGTCTCCACTGGTTCTAGCCTTCCCTAGAGCTTGTATTAGATATTTTTTGGCCTCAGATTTGGAAACAACTCTTAAGTAGAAAGGTGAAGTAAGTTGGTTAGAGGCGAGGAGTTATGAGAAGTTTTATTGAGTGGAGGATTTAGGTACTGTAGTCAGTGGGGAGCATCCCACTGAGGTCAGTGAAAGCTTTAAGTGTGTTGGCAATTTTATATGGGTCTTTATTGATGTTTCTGTTGATTTGGAGCAAGAAGGGTGGCTCTTTACTGAGCTTTCTGGTTAAGGACTTGATATTGTCCCAGAATGTCTGACTACTGCCCCATAAATTAAGTTCATTTTTGAAGAAAACACTTTTTGCTTTTCGGATGGCTCCTGTACATTTATTGCAGGCTTCTTTATATTTTTGGATGTCAGTCTGGGACCATGTACACTTGGTCTTATTCCAGAGGTTGTCTCTTTCCTTCATTTGGTAGATCAGTGGTGGTGTGACCCAAGAATTCCTTACACCCCTGACTTTCCTTTTCTTGAAGAGGGCAAATAAGTTGCAAGCCACATTGAAGGTGTTGATAAAAAGCACTACTGCAGTATCAACGTTCATGGCATTGAGGAAGTTGGACCAGTCTTCTTGGTGGAGGTACACTTTGAGGGAGATGAGCTGCTCTTTGTTTAATACTCTAGAGTATATGTTTTTTTTGGGGGGAGGGGTTCCTGGGTGATTTTTTTGGTCCATGTACAGTGAATAGGGGGGTGGTCATTGATGATGTCAGGTAAAATAGATACGCTGGCTAGTCTTTCAGGATGACTGGTAATGAGCCAGTTGATTAAAGTGCTAGTGCTAGTACCAGTATGATAGTTAACCCAGGTTGGGGATCCAACCAGTCGGGACATATTGATAGAGGAGATGGCATCACTGTACAGTGCCACTTCAGGGGATAACTAGTTAGCATTGAAATCCTCTATCATCAAGACTTCTGAGTTTTCACCAAGGTCAGAGGGATATTCCAGGGCTGATTTAAACTCAGAGGCCTGTTCTTTGGGAGGTATATACACTGATACTAATGTGAGGGATTTGCCACATGACCCAAGCTGCAGCCATATTGCAAGCATTGGGTGTGACTCCTGCATGTAGGACCCAGAAGGGCATAACCCTGGAGGGTGTCCCTCAGGTAGAGGATGCAACTTCCTCCTTGCTTTCCAGCTTTATCCAGCCTGAAGGAGGAGTACCCATCCAATTGGATGGCCTGGTCAAGGACTCTTTGGGTAGGCCATGTCTCAACTGCAGACAGTACATCAGGCTTATGTTGAGAGACCCATACCTGTAGTGAGGTGAATATAGCCAGAAGGCTGCAGATGTTGATGGAGGCACTAGATAAGCCCCCATGACTGCCTGTGGGTGAGGACATTTTAGGAGAGGATCCAGGGTTGGAATGGATATTTCCAGATGACATGAGTAGGAGACAAACCAGTCTTACTACTTGCCACCTCAGTCATTTTAAGTTTAGCAGGTGAGAGCGGGCAGAGGCACCGAGTTTGCCAGGGAGTATAAGCATATTGAGTATGTGGGGGTAAGGGTTGTTAGTTTGGGACACACGCCAGTTAACCACACTGTGTATATCATTTGATGCTGAGGTAGTCAAAGGGTCCCAACTGGTGCATGGCTTGGTGACATCATTGGAAGGATATAATGTATTATGGCCTAAAAATTTCCAGGGGGTGTGAGGGAGCAGAGAGTAAGCACAGCCCCATAGTACTGCACTTATGTTAGTCACGCAGGAGTGCACAGCAGTTTTGTGCAGTGGGGTCAAGCCCTGACAGCAGTGAGCACTTTACAGAAGTGACAAGAGTTAACTAGGCAATTGGAGGGGAAGCTGAAGTTGGTAGATCTCAAGATGAGCACCCTAGATTATGAGTTGGGAAAGAAATTAGTACAAATGCTGGGGTTAAAAGAAAGGGAATGTAGTATGCGATCCAGTTCTGTCATGGGCCGGGTGGGGGGTGCAGAGAGGGAAGCAGGTCAACCAATGAGTGAGTGGTAGGAGGGCAGGGCACAGACCTCTGTGAAGTAGTCAATTTAAAGGGCGGGGGAGGATGGGCAGGAGAAAATTCAAGTTAAAAAGTGGTACAGAGTGTAGAAAATCAGAGGGAGAGTGCAGGCAGATCTGGAAAGAGCAGAAGCAAGAAGATGACCAGATTACATGCTGAGAAAAAGCTGTAGTGGCCAATCGAAATGTAGGCTTTCAATGCCTGTGGTGAAGCATACTTTCTTGGTGCTTCAGACAGTTGGAGAGTGAGGTGTGGCTGGCAGGGAGTACGGGCAGGTCCCACTGGTCATCAGAGAGCCCAGTCAAGGGCAGCAAGCTGAAAGAGAGAGAGGATAAAATTAGATTTAGGGCCATGGGACGGGTCTGGGTAAACTGGTGGGAGGGTCAGGCTGGCAACACAATAGATTATTGAAATTAAGTGTGAAGAGCAGGGTGGGGAAAGGAAAGAAGAGTTAGCTTGGTGGGGAGCTGGAGCTTTGGTGCCACGGTGCAAGGAGTAGGCATGTAAGAAGTAAAGGATAGAGTGGCAGAAATTTCAAGAATGGGGTTTGCCAGAGGAAATGAGGGAGCAGGAGATCAGGAGATGAGCAAAGCTTAGGCTAAGGTGCAGGCTTACAAAATGCAGTCAAACAGATTCGATTTTTAAGAGTGTAGAAAATCAGAGGGAGAGCGCAGGCAGATATGGAAAGAGCAGAAGTGAGGAGCTGACCAACTATGAGCTCAGGAAAAGCTGTAGTGGTCAATCAAAATGCAGGCTTTCAATGCCTGTGGTGCAGCATACCTTCTTGGAGCTTTGGGCGGGCGGAGAGTGAGGCGAGGCTGGTGGGGTGTACAGGCAGGTTCAGGCGGTCGTCAGGGAGCCCAGTCAAGGGCAACAAGTTTCTTGAAGCTTCAGGTGGGCAGAGAGTGAGGCACAGCTGGCAGGGAGTACAGGCAGGTCCCGCCATTTATTAGGGAGCCCAGTCAAGGGCAGCAAGCTTTAAAATTGCAGTAAAATGTTTTAAGAATTTTGCTTTTAACTGTAAAAAAGGACTTAAGTTCTTGTACTACAACAGCCAGTAAATGAATTTGCTAGAAAGCAGTGTAAAGCTAAATGAATTACAGGGCAACTGGTAAAAATGCTAACAAAAAAGAAGCCAAGTTTAAATGTTAAACAATGAAGTGTCTCGCAGTCTCAGTGCGGGTCCTGGATGACTGATGGAGTCCTTACCTGTGGCTTGCTGGAAGGCATGCAGGCAGCTGAGGAGCTGTTCCGTGGGAAAAGAAGGTATGCCTGAGAGGAGGGAGGGGAGGAGGGAGGGTAGCTGTGGCTTGTTGGTGGTTATGCGGTGTTTTCTACCTATCAGTACTAGGCATGATATGTGGAACAGTACTCTACCTGGCTGACATAGTTCATTCTATTCCTCCCCATAGATCAACAACATTGTAACCTCATCTCTCACTGTAATATTTAAGCAATTTATCCCTCCAGGGTGTGGGTACACTGGAGGATTTACCATGACTGGTGTGATTCAGTCACGAGTCGCAGCCGAGTGACCGAATTACACCAGTGGTGTTAAATCCTCCAGTGTACCCACACCCTGGAGGGATAAATTTTTATTATACAATGCGGAATGTTGTTTTTTAAATGTTTTTTAACTGTGTTCTAACTCACTGAGGTCCCTACACTTCGAAAGAGGAGGTCATTTTGCTAAAAATTTACCGCGCTGTTTTAGCGAAGCGGCGACGGAACAAATCGCGGCAGTTTCGTCTGAAGCGAAAGTGACCGGATTAGCACAGTATAAGGTTGGCTGGCACTTCTTCCAGTGGGTACACTGGAGGATTTATCACGGTGGTCATTGTGTCAGCCAACCAATCAGGATGCAGGATTCGGCATATCGAATTTACCACATTGTATAATACTATTTCATTCATTTGAAACAAATCTCTGTGGACAAAAGCTGCCCATTTTCATAGGCAGTCATAGTTAAAATACAAATTACAAAGAGTGACATGCATTAGTAGGTACAAACAGTAAATCAGTTATTTCTCATAACATTTACATGTGCCAGTAGTACTAATGCCATTTCTTAAGGTTGCTGAAAAAGAATTGTAGTTAGCCAAAGTCTTGATAATTTCAAGAGCTAGTATATTGCCAAAAACTAACATTAGATTTTAAAAGCAACCAACTATTACCTTTTATACTGGAGGTACTTTTTATTTCCCCTTTGTTTAATTAGAAGATTGTTTACCTGCCATTAGTAGGTGTGATGTGTGGAATAGCTCTTAGCCTGGCAGCTGACATATCTTGCTCTACTTCCCCACACTACATCATTAGGATTGTGACCTCACTGACTGTGACATCACTGCTACTCAGGAACTGCAAGTGAGTGACTGCCAGGTCATTCACCTGTGATGTCACAGTAAGTGAGACCATAGTGCTGATAATGTAGTGTGGGGCAGTAGAGTTAGATATGTCAGCTTGTCAGCTGCCAGGCTAAGAGCTGTTCCGCACATGCCAGCACAATATTTCCACATAGAAGACTTTCTGATGAGCAAAATGAAAAAGAAAAATACTTCAGAAAAAAAAGTTATAACTGACTACTACTTAAAATCTATATTATTTTCCTGTCTGCCTGGTTTGGCTCCACTAGCTGCTTCAAGTAACAAATTCCATAAACTACTGATTCAGTAACAAAATGTAACTTGTCCAACATTTTTATGACATATGGAAGACTGAGCCACACATCGATTTAGGTTTAGTGTGTCTTTCCACCGTGGATTTTAATTTAGTTGGTGCTTGTCCATTTACCAGCTTCCATGCCCAACAACCTAGTTATTGATTTATTCTTTGTTGCACTGTTCACCAATTTACAAAACTGTACAATGCTCTACAAACAAGTATGATAGTCAAGTGGGAGATCAAATGCAAATCTGCAGGCCTTATTCACCAAAACTGCAATTCTTTGCAGAAATGTTTTACACGCACAAGAGTAAATAACAAGGCCATAGTCAATCAAAGATAAAATATGTGTCAGTGTCAATACAACCCGTTTTTTTTTTCCATCAGTTGTAACATGTTGTCTTTTTCTGTATTGACAAACCAAACCTTTGGTTTACTGACTTTAGTAAGTTTTCAATCTATTGATAAAAACTGAGGCATCTCTCAAGGGTCTGGCCGAGATATTTACATTTGTTGACCTGGTCCAAGACAGCACCAGCAAATGTTCAGAGAGAAAGAAATGTTAATGAACTTGAGAGTTTTTTTAGAATGAAAAAACACAACTTTTGCCTTTTTTGACTTTAAATATAACTTGTCATCTATGACCCAATCATGAACAACATAAAAATCAGACTGTAATGCATTTGTAAAACTATTTAAGTCTTTGTTCTGGAAGAATATTACAGTGTTATCCACATACAAAAGTATCCTGGTAAATTTTATGACACTTGGTAAATTATTTAAGAAGATACTAAAAAGTGAAGGTCCATGAACTGATCCTTGGGAACACCTAGATTTACTGAAATACTTTCTGAGTAAGTATTGCATATTTTGACCTATTGTACACTGTTGGTTACGTTGTTTACAAGCCATGATGTAACTGATACAGATGTGTGAAAAAAACTTCCACCAGCGGAATTTCCACAAAAGTTCAGAAATCAAATGAGCAACATTCATGAAAATTCTGACTTAGAATGGTAGAATAAATGTATAAACTGGGGATCAGTGTATTAAACTGTGGGAAAAAAATCAGCAGAAAATGATCACTCTCAGAGATCAGTTCTGTGGAATTTCTTTTGGCAGTTTAATATATTATTCTGCAATTCATACATTTATTCCACAGTTCAGTGACTCACTGAACTGTGGAATGAATGTATGCATGTGTATTGACTATTGCTGGCCCCCTAAAAGCATATGCATATATGCGTGTGTGTATTTATGTATGTATGTATGTATGTGTATATATGTATGTATGTGTATATGTATATGTATATATATATATATATATATATATATTACATATATAATATAGACATAGCTATATAGTTTTCAAATAATCCCTAGTATCTAGTGGCACCCCACCCCCACCCTCTGGTTGCTGGTCCCCTAACATTTAATATTTCCCTGATTTCTAGTGGCATCCTCCCAATTGCCAGTACCCTACCAATTAATATTTTCCTGGTGTCTAGTGGCACCCACCACCCTCCAATCACTGGCACTGTAATATACATTTAGGATTTCCATGATCCCTAGTGTCTAATGGCACCCCAATCCCCCTGTCACCAGTTCTGTAAAAACATTTATCATTTGTGCCCAATGGTCCCTTCTACCACCCGATGGCTGCCCAAATGTAAATACACTTATCGTTGGTGTCAAGTGGTCCCTCCTTCCATCCGATGTTCACCCGAGTGTAAAGACATTTATTGCTGGTGTTCAATGGTGCCTCCACCAATCTGATGCCCACTCGGTTGTAAAAATACATTTCCATGGTGTCCAGTGGTCCCTCCTCCAACCAGTCCCCATCCCTGTAATAGGGAAAGCCCAACCTGGTTTGACATTCCTCATGGCAATTACCGCCACCTGACTGCCATGAGGGATGCCTGGTGCAAGTAAGTCCCCATCAACAACACAGCCCCAGCACTGTTCCTAAATAGTGGTCTTCAGACCCCCCCGTCCCATCCCTCACTGGTATTCAGTGCTCCCCTCTGGTGGCACCAACAACCAGTCCCCCCTGGCTCCCTTAACTGAACATCAGTGCTATGGTGAAATGACAGCGAATGACACATTCCTCCACACACCACCTCAACCACCCACTGTCTGACTGAAGTTGCTGCTTATTTATAGAGATGGGGATCTGGTGGAGGGAGGAACCAATGGACATCAGGGAAACATTTTGGCATTGTTAGTGATTTAAATAAGTGTTTTGTAAACATGTAACTTTTTCTGTTTGATTTCTATGCTCTGTTTTGAGTGCAATAGAGGCCACTGTGATGTCATCAGGCATGAAGAACCCAAGGAGGAGTTACCAACTAGGGGGAGTGCAGCTAGCCCAGACAGAGGAAGAGAAGGATCTGGGTGTGCTCATTACAGGGTCAATGAACAACTCTGCACAATGTAGGAAGGCAGCTGCAAAGGCCAACAAAATGCTGGGTTGTATTGCAAGTGGTATATCCTCGAGGAGGGAGGAGGTGATTCTGCCACTGTATAGGTCATTAGTTAGACCACAACTGGAGTACTGTGTGCAGTACTGGCATCTGTATCTGAAGAGGGACATTAAGTTACTGGAGGGGGTGCAGCGCAGAGTGACAAAGATGATCAAGCGGCTGGGGGACTTATCATACGAGAGGAGGTTGAAGGAGTTGAACTTGTACTCACTGAAGGAGAGGAGAGATAGGGGTGACATGATTGAAACCTTTAAATACATGAAAGGAATAAACAAGACGGGTACAGAGGGGCTGTTCAAAGTAAGGAAGGGGAGGGTAACCAGGGGCCATGATATGAGACTGGAGCGAGGAAGGTTCAGGAGGGAGATGAGGAGACACTTTTTTACAGAGAGGGTGGTCGCTGGGTGGAATGCGTTACCTGCTGAAGTGGTATGCAGTAGAACAGTGGACTGCTTCAAATGAGGATGGGACAGGACAAGGGGAGGGTTAATGAAGGGAAGGGTGGGAGGGAGGGCAGCTGCAGGATAAGGGGGGCTAGCTGCACATTCGAGCAAACTTGTTAGACCTCTAGGCCTTTATCTGCTGGCATATTTCGTATGTTCATATGTTCAAGTTGATTTCCCATTGGTTTTGGATTCCTTTATGGCCGGTGTACAGTGAGGAATGAAATAAATGATTTATCTTCCTTTAGAATGCTTCACTGTTCAAAATAAATAATTTATCTTGTAAGGTTTAAGTCTCACATACATTGTATGAATGAATCAATTTATTGGAATATTTACCAGTGCAGATCACTTAAGATGCCACATTTCATTTTTTAGGGAGACAAGGTTGTGTTGGTAGGTTATGATTAAACAGCTGCATTTCATAACAGTACATTTTTATATCCATCGGTTTGCATCAGTTGGACACATCCTTCAATTTCATATACTGTATTCTGTAAAATATATATTTTTTTTAAAAAGAGTTTGCTTTTTTAGCACAATGTCCCAACTGCACAAAAATAAAATGGTGCTACTTGGTCAGACTTATACTTTTTGAATAAGAGTGAATTAAGTACTTTTTGCAAAGTACAAAATTAAAGTTATGTAATTTTGGTCTGTTAGTGCCATCTGCAAAAAATTACTTAATATAATAATTAGTTTTAGTGTATACAAAACCCTGGAGATCTTTGCCAATATGAAGGACTTGGACCCAGTGCACAGTTGCAGTGGTTGATGTTGGGATTTGGGGTGCACAGAGGCTCCCTGTATTGCCACCTACCCCATCTTCTGTGCACAAAGGACTGGTGCTGTCTACACCTGGAGGATTGTCCCGTGCAGTTGTGCCACTGATCTCATTATGCAAACTGGAAATCCAGACAGCCCCAGGGGTTGGCCAATGACATGGTGCCAGGGTCATGGTGCCAAGTCATGACCTATGTCCCAGACACACATGCTACTGCCAAAGTTGTCTCCCATCCTTTCACCTCCTACCTCAGTGCCCACTTCTTGGACATGTTTTTTTTCTTTGACCCTTGATGGTTGACTCTGGTTGTCCAGTGGTCGTAAAGACATCAATTTAATTTTTAATTCATATTCTTTGCTGTTTAGTGGAGTCCCACTCCTTTACCCATTTCCTATCTGTTGCTGTTTGGTGATGCTGTATACCACTTAACTCATCCTCCTGATGGAACAGACAAACCAGCTTGCATTGCTGTGACACCTTGAAGAACTATTTTTAGTTGCTTTTCTGGCTGTAGCATTGCTGCAACTTATGACTGGGGAGCCAATGTGCATATCACAGCTCTTCTGTGCATATTGGGTCCTTCACTAAACAGGCACCCTGTCCCATTCCCTCTGCTGTCACACTGACCTGTGTGACATTGCAGAGGGAGAGGCCCGTGACTCCATTCTGTATAGCACAGGGGTGCAAAGTAGCAAAGTGCTGCAAAGTGGTCTGAAATACAATAAAAATAGTCTTTTTTTAGAATATCAAAGAAAAAAGTAGAACGTGTTTTTAACACTAGTATAAAAAGTGAATAAAAAAATATACAATGGCATGAATAATTCCTGAACTCTGATTGGTCAGTGCTGACCTTTAACAGTGATGTTATCCTAGCATAACATCATACCTATTTTTCACCTCCCCCAAAGCAAGCCATTTTAGAATTGCAGTAATGCACTCCAGGGCATGTGTTGCAGGGATAACATCATTCTCAAGTTCAAGTTTATTTTCAGGAAAATTCCATTGAGCACACTCATTTACAAGAAGGTCCTGTCTAGGAAAACAAAATACAAGTGCAACATACAAAGTTCAGTAGTGACAAAAAAGAAATGCAATTTAAGGGCAGTGGTGGGGTTGCTGGAGTCCTTAAGTCAGCCGAGTGTTTACCCCCTGCCACCGCTACGTGGTGGCTCCCCACCCACCTGTGGTTGTCATTTCCTTAATGCTTTGATGCCTGTCACATGATGCCTGCCACATATTTTTCTAACTGCCCACTCCTTCCTCTACAACTTAAATGGTTGAACCACTATAGGGCACTCTTGCACTCTGCACACTGTCATTTTCCTCTCTCCCTACTACTCATCCCTTACATAAATTGCCATAATCTTCCCTCCCCCTTCCACCTAGTACTCCTCCCTTCTCACCTCTTGTTTCTGCCTGGCTCCAGGAGAACCTGTCTTCCCGTCCTCCATCCTGTGACAGGAACTGAACCCTTGGCCTGTGGTGTCTGCGTACTCCAGTGTTCACTGCCCTGACCACTGCACCACATTGCCTGTAGGGGCAGTACCCTTCTTTGCTCTTCTTGTATCTAGCACCACCCCCATGTTTGGTCCAGTCCATAGATTGCTTTGCCTTATAGCCCTTTACTTTTCTTCTTCTTTGTAGTTTTAACCCTTACCTCACTGTACAAACCACTCTAGCTCCTCTCTCTTTATACTGTTCTGCCTGTCATTACTTTCTCTCTGCTCGGCCATTCCTTTCTTGCCTAACCCTCTATTGTATGATGTCTCCCACCACTTATCTCATTACCTTTCTCACCACAATCTGCTTTTTAACCCTCGCTTACCTAGTCCCCACCTCTCCTACCCTTATCACACTAGTGGGTGCTTGTTGAACTATACATGTTACAGTTTGCTAGTGCTCTTCCCCTGGTATGCAATCAGCTATGAGTACCTCAGCACAAAGCCTTTTTGCCTATTTGTCCAGTATCTACTGTGGTCCAAACACTCCTCTTCTACCCAGACCCAAGCTGCTTTCACCCTAGCAGCCACCTGGATCATGGCCATCTCTCTAATCCTGTTTGGTGATGGAGAAATGAACCATGACCCCTTATCCCTCTGCACCTGCCTAGCCAGACTAGCTCTGCAAATGCTACCCAAGCACGAGGCCTAAAATTCAGACACTTAAATATTAGAAGCTTGGTAGCAAACCAATCCATATTACAAGCCTGGGCCAGAATCTACAAACCTGATTTGCTGGGTATATCTGAGTCCTGGCTTAAACCATCCCTCTCTGACACCTTGTTTGCTCTTCCCAGTTACAATATGCATGGTGTTGATCTTCCCTCTTCTAAGAGGGGTGGTGGTCTTGTTCTTTACTCTAAGACCTACCTAAACATATCCCTTCTCCCCTGACCCTCCTTTGAGCACTGCAAAGTCCTTCACATTCTACTTCTACTAGGGAACGCTAAGAAGCTGCACATCTTATGTGCCTACATCCCCACAAAATCTTGCAATCAAGGACTTAATGAATTCTTTGGTTTTCTTCCATCAGCAACTAAAGATAACAAGGTCATCTGTATTGGGGACATCAACCAGGAGTGGCTTGGCCCCAACTTGCATGCCTTAGCTTCCTCTGTTAGTAAAGTTAACTTATCTCAGAAAGTGTCGCAGCCCACAAGACACTCCAATAGTGGGACCACCCATTCACTCCTTGACTGGGTTCTTACCAACCTCATGACAGAATTCACACTGTCCAGGTTCTTGCAGACTCCATTAGCAACCATTCCCCTGTTATTTGTGTCTGGAATGCCAGACCTCCCTCTTACCCTCATAGAGTAGTCACTATTGCAGATTACTCAGCCTTAGACTCTTCTGCTTTCCTTAGAGACCTAAGGCATGTTAATTGGTCTCCCCTGTTCACTACTGACAACACTGACCAGGCCACTGAGTATTTTACCAGCACCCTGGTTGCCTTACAGACAAAACACATCCCTTCCACCAGGCAGCGTGTATGTAGCTCTCCCACCAAATGGTTAAAGCACCTTTTTCTCTAACAGCTAAAGTTGTGTGACAAACTTTGGGCCAAATGGAAAACCTCCTCTCTTCACTCCAACCTCATTGCTTAATGCTCTTAAAGTAATTTATGCAGGAGAGAAATTCTCATCTCCAAAAGTAACTATTTTAGAGGAATCCAACAGGCCTCAGTTGGTAACCCCAAAACCTACTGATCTCAAATTAACCATATTCTTTGAACTCATGCATCCAAGCCCCTAGTGAAGTTCTTAGCAACAATGCTTTCTGTACTAATCCCATCACTATAGCTAACACATTTAACTCCCTTTTCACTAGCCTTCCAAGTGCAGAACTCACAGCATTTCCCCCTCTGCCCTTGCCTCATCTGATCACCTGTCTTTTCATTCCCCTCTGCTTCTCACCCTAGTCTCCAAAGCCGATGTGCTGCAACTTCTCAAATCAATTTTGCCTCATGGGAGCACTGGTCTTGATGGTCTTGTACCAAGGATTCTCAGACTAGATGCCTCTCTTCTATGCATCTGTTCAGTCTCTCCATTTGCTCTGCCACAGTGCTCCACTCCTGAAAAAATGCCAGGGTTATCCCATTTTTTAAAAAGGGGGACCTTAGAAATCCACTAAACTACTGTCCTATAGTGCTCTTACCAATTCTGAGCAAACTTCTGGAATAGGTAATCCATAGGAAGCTGTCTGACCACCTACTCAGCCATAACATCCTATTCCCTGCCCATCATGCCTTCAGGGCTTGCCACAGCACAACAACCACCCTGGCCCAATTTTCTAGTGATATCAAAATAAATATGGACAGAGGCTGACTCACTGGGGTGGTATTCATTGATACAGTGAAGCCCACTAGGATGAAATGCAGTGTCATAGGTTTACTGCATGACAAAAGGGATTAACTCCCATTGAAATTGCATTGTTTGCTGCATTAACTCTACTGTAGAATTCTGCAATACTGCTCTTCATCCTGGTGGGCTTCACTGTATCTCCAAAGCCTTTGATGCAGTAAACCACTCTTTGCTCTTACACCATTTGGGCACTGGATCTGAAGCATGCTTTGTGCAGGGCCCTGTGTGCCTTACATGAAGTAGCAGACCTGTAGAGATCGGCACTGAATCTGTAGCAAGCTTTGTGCAGGGCCCTGGTGGCTTTACATGAAGTAGCAGACCTGCAGGGAATGGCACTGAATTTGTAGCATGCTTTGTGCAGAGCTCAGTAGGCATTACATGAAGCAGTATACTTGTAAGGAATGGTACTGAATCTGCTGCATGCTTTATGCAGGGCCCTGTGGGCCTTACATGAAGTATCAGACCTGTAGAGAATGGCACTAAATTTGTAGCATGCTTTGTGTAGGGCCCTGTGGGCCTTACATGAAGTAGCAGATCTGTAGGGAATGGCACAGAAGCTGTATTATGCTTTGTGCAGGGCACTGTGGGCCTTACATGAAGTTGTAGACCTGTAGGGAATGGTACTGAATCTGAAGCATGCTTTGTGCAGGGTCCATTGTTACCCTATACAAAGCAGAAAACCTATTGGGTAGATATGAAAGTTGCCATTTGGATGGTCATGGCAGTAGTGGAGGCAGGTAGAAAATAGTCTCCTTTTAAAGTGTGCATGGCGGTTTGTCATATTTTAGTTCATTTTCTCAGTTTGTTAGGGGTGCTAACACTACATAAGGGAGTATTTATGGTATGATATCAGTGCATTACAGATGTTTTAATGCAGATGGATCTGTTCACAGGTTGAGTTAATAGCCACTTTAGCAGTGCCTTTGTCTGAGTAGGTGTTGAAAGGGAATAACTTGGATGCCATAATCATATCCAAATAGCTTATTTTTCTCACATCCCTATATACTTGCAGTACTTTCCCCTGCCTGTTTACAAGTTGCTACAGTGTGTCTGAAATCCCTTTAATTGTGAGTTCAGCATTACTTTGAGAAAATAAAGAGGGGCACCATTTCTACAAACATTGCTTGGACAAATCCAGTGTGCGTGTGTGTGTGTGTGTGTGTGTGTGTGTGTGTGTGTGTGTGAGTGAAAGACTGCAGAACTACCAAACATGGAGAAAAAAAGTCCCAGAGCCTAAAACAAAATTGGTATAGAAGAAGCTCCCTCTTTCTGCAAAATGTCATCCAAAACATTGCATTATTTTTTATTTGCTCAGTGGGTGGGGTGGGGGGCTCAAGTGGGTAGGGAAATCACCACATAGCAAATTTCATGCTTAACCAGTGTTGCTATGTCAGCTGGGGGCAGACAAGTACAGAAATCACTGCACAGTGGCTTTCATCCTTACCAGTGCTGTAGGTATCAGAGGGAGAGGCAGTAAAATAAACTGCTGCACAGTGACTTTTATACTTATCAATGTTGTTGTCAGCTGTGGGTGGGTTCAGGTGGGTAGAGAAATAGCTACACACTGGCTTCCATGCTTATCAGCCCAGTTACATCAACTGGGAGTTGGGGTTCAAGCACCTAGAGAAATTGCCACACAGTAGCATTCATGCTTACCAGTACTGCTGTTGACAGCTGATAATGGTGAAGACAAGTTAGAGAATTCACTGCACTGTGGTTTTTATACTTAGCAGCTCTGTCAATGTCAGCTTAGGAGGTGAAGCAGGTACAGAAATCAATGCATGGTGGCTTGCATGCTAAAAGGTGCAGCAACTTCAAGTGGGTGAACAGATCAGGTGAGTAGAGAAATTGTAACACAACAGCTTTCATTCTTACCAACGCTGCTGGTATCATTTTGGGAGGGGTTCAATGGGCACTGAAATCATAGAACAAAGGCTTTTGTTAGTGTTGCTCAGATAGTATCCTAGCAGGTTGGATACCATCATTTTGGTTGAATATCTTTATTTTATTTTTTTTTATTTTTTAATTGTTTAACCAGGTATAGCACACTAAGCTGAAAGCTTTTTTACAGGAGCAACCTGGGAGCACAAGGAGGTTAAGTGACTTGCTCAGGGTCACACAGTATGCAAGTGGAAGCTGTGGGATTCAAACCCAGATCTGGTCTGCTGGATGTCACCAGATTTGCAGCTCAGAGCCTTAGACCACTGCGCTATACTACCCCCTGCCCCTATATCGGATAGCCTTAGATAGCATAGACATCTGACCAAGGATCCAACCTCTTAGCATCCACTGTAAGTATCCAAGGTATCCGTGGATCCAACTTGGATCTGATGATCCAACCATCAGATCAAACTATCTGAGGTTGGATCCCATGGATCTGACCACTGGTCCGAATATCTGAGGTTGGATCGGGTGGATCCAACCACCAGATCCACTTGCTGGATCCTAGGTCGGATACTAGCACTATCCAACAAAGGATTGTTGGATCCTTGGGGGGCAGCTGTAGCCAGTGGGGGACTGGGCACCCCCATAAGCACACAACACAAGGGGGGGATCACCTTATGCTGATGGGGATTGGACACCCCATTGGCAGACAATGAAAGTGGAGGGGTTGACATCATGCCGACGGGGAATGGGCTCCCTCCATCAGCAAAATCAACATTGGGCCACTGAAGTCGAGGGGGATTGGGGATCCCGTCGGCAAATACACATGGTGGGGGGGTGATATTGTTTGTGAACGCAGCAGCAAGCCACTGCCATGTTCACAAACAATATCAGGCTTTCTACATCCCATCCTGCAATGACGGGTCACTCCCTCATTGCAGCGGATGGCTTACGCTGCAATGATGAGGTGGCCCCTGATTGCACCGACTGCTTTTTAACAAGTTGGTGGCATGCTGGCTGAACTAGTGTCAGCAGCAGTGTGCCACAGCATTAGGAGATGCTGGACAAGCCTTTGCAGGCTGTGGGGGCATTGGTCACAACAGTGCCGTGCCTCCAAAACCTGCTCGTGGAGAAAGCTGCTGCAATATGTTTCTTGCGCATGCATGCAATTAACATAAAAAAAGTAATGATGTTTATTATTATAAAATGGTAAATATTAAAATATTATTGTTTATATATTTATATGGATCCTTGCCCTGAAGAAGTCCAAGGTTTGGGTAAAACATTGGCCACATCAGGGGATCACTGTGTTCAAAGAAATACAAATAAAACTACACTTTTATGAAAATTATGGTGTGGCTGGCTTGCTGAAAATTCTATGGTCCAGTTGAAGTTATCCATATTACCAGCCCTGAATACCAGCCTTGAGGAACTAACTTACAAAAGGGTACCCACCTAACTGACTTCCATGCAACAAGTGCTGCTGGGAGCATGCTGCCTGCATATAGGGGTGCACTCCCAGCATCACTTGAACGGCTGCAGCTGAGGAGAACTAAGCTGTGTGCTGTCAAGGGAAAGTGCATAAAAATGTAAACTGAGGTTTACAAGTATTCAGAATTAGGATCACAAACTGAGATGATGAAGCTAGGCATGTGTAAATACAGATGCATATCCAAGGGGAGGGAGAGGATAGCCATCTGTAGTATCCCATGCCAGTTCATAATCTCCAGTATGTGACAATTCTGAATCTTAACCCTCGGTTTCCATTTTTATACACTTCTCGATTTCAATTTTCTTTCTGCTGTTGAAAAATTACTTTTGCAGAACTCGGATGCGCTAAGTAAGGAACGAGCCTTCTGGCTCTTTTGAGCCGTGAGTATGTCATCAGCTCATCATGCTAGGTTGGGGGGGAACATCCACTGGAGCAACTGACTGTGTGGACAGAATATTACGTTGCTTTGACCACTGTGTGGAGGGGCTGTGGGAGAACAGATGGACCAGGCATCGAACTTCAGGTTCAACACACAATCTACAGAAAAAAACCTTCAGCAATGGCAAATTCCTTCTTCTGTACATCACTTTGCAGCAACAGACTATGAATGTCCTTTTTGTGCACTTAGCCAGCACCTATTGACACTGATCTCTGATCTAAACATTTTTAGTGAACACCCTTCATCCCTATGTGAGCCTTGTCTGATTGGGTAGTGGGGCTCAAAAAGAAAAACAAAAAACAAACAAGCTATAGACAAAGAATCTCAATACAGAATCACTGAAAAAAGGGTTACCCAAAAGGGAATTGGCAATAAATCAAGTTTCAAAGAAAAACAACATCATACATACTTCCATAATGCAAAGCAACATGGGATATATGCAAGTCGCCATGAAATTGCAGCCTTATTCAGTTTACAGCAATTTACATGCATATAAAAAGCACAGCTAACTTAATTTCTATAATAGTCACCTAATACTTTCTACCATTATCAAAAACACCCAGTGCCATGGTATTTTCAACATTTACAGGTTTCATAAACATAAGGGCCCAGATATTCAAATTGCTCCCAAAATGTGCGCAACAGCAGGAGCAAGCACAATTCAATTGCGCATATGCGCAAGAGACACGATATTCAAACATGGAGCAAAACAAATTGCGCAAGCAGCCAACGTCTGAATATCGCACAAATTGCACCACAGCTCAACCAGGAAGGGGAAGCTGAGCAGAAAGGTTGCACCATAGCGCAACAAGGCTAGCCCAGCTGAGCAGTCCAGAGATGCCATAGCGCCAGCAGAGCCCCCACTCCCAGCAGAGCAATGGAACTGCACAACCAGGGGAGGCAGGCTAAAGGCCACCAGCCATGCCACACATGGGCACAGGACACCTGCAGAACAACAAGACACCTGCACACCCCAAGCACAGCATCACTGGGGTGGGACGGATGATCCACTGGCCCATGGGACAAGCCAACAAAGCACAGCAGGGCCATGACGCCCCAGCACAACCACTGGCAGGCTGAGACTGCCACACACAGGGGGTTGACAACCACAGTGCACATCAGCCTCCCATCTGCACAGCACACCCTGCACCGTGACCCCAAGACACCACCCATGTGCAGTGACTGTCACTGCAGGAAACACCATGCATCCCCCCGGCACACGTCAACCTCGTGTAGCATAGAACCATACAAGCCAGACCCACCCTGTGCACCCAGCAGTGGGCGGCAGCAGATGGCAAGACTGACAGAAAGTCACTGCCACACTGGACACCTCCCATACACACACGCGCGCACACACACACACATACCAGGACCATACCACCCCAGATGGCATGCACCACTGCAACTGAGCAACCATAGCCAGCTGTAAATCAGAGACCACCACAGTATTCATAACAAAATATATATATTTCAAAAATATAAAGTAGAACAAGAACAATAACAAAACTATTTACAAGAGCGGGGGGGTAGGGGTACAAGGTAGGGGTGGGCAAGGGGTAGGGATGAACAACTGGGAGAGGGAAGGCAAGGTGGGAGGGATGGGTGAAGTGGGAAGGGGAAACCTGTCTAAGGCCTAGCAGGCCGGTTCTCTGCTGCCTGGTGCCATCTCGGTTGGCTGTGCCTTCTCTGGAGCCCACGGCACTTGATGTCATGGAGGATGCCACGGTTCTCAAGGGACACCCGGGTCAGCTGGTGGAGTGCTCGCTCAGTCTTGCGGAGGACAATGAGGCCTAGGAAGAGGGAACACAGTCAATGGCTGTGACTGTCCACAACCCTGAACACCACCCAACCCAGCAAGGCATATAGCCCAATGTCCCGCACTTCAGGATGGTATGCACCCACCCACAGTGACCATGCACATGACAAGCCCAACCAGGCGGTAGCAGTTATGCATCACTGCACACACACACTGCCCATGGCCATCACAGCACAAACAAGGCTGTCAAGTGACGTGGCAATGTGGTGGGATGCCAGTTCCACAGCCATGTGCCCAGTGCATGCATGGACCACCAGTGACGCACACACAGACGTGCAGTGACACTGGACAGTGATGACTGTCACCCGTGTCGTGCATGATTGTGTTGTCCATGGCTGGTGGTCATGCCCACCCCCACAGCATGCAATAGCATCCATGATGTAATGATACTCACACTCAGCAAGCAGCTGTGGCTGCTGCTGCTGGCCCACCACCCAGCACCTCGTCCGCCACCTGGGCCCTGCCACGGTTCTCCTCAGCCCGTGCCTGCATCCTCTCTGCCTGGCCTGTGGGAGACAAATGTTGAGAAAAACATCAGTGTGACTCCAAAGCAGACTGCCCCTGCCCCAGTGAGTGTGCCTGCCCACACAGCCAGTCCCATGCATCTCACACCTGCACACACTGACACAACCAACTCGCAGCAGAGCCATCCCATGCACAGCCACCAAAACACACTCACACCCCTACGGAGAATACAGGTGCGTAGATGGTACACCCACCTGGCCTAGGCACAATGCCCCTCCTGGCACGTGACCGTAGTCATTGCAGCACATCCGGCTCCCTCCTGCGGAGGTCACTGAACCTGTGCCGGCACTGCTCGGCAGACCGGCGCTGCCCTGTGACCCTCACCAGGTCAGTGGCCACCTGCAGCCAGACCTGGGTGCGAGCCATGGTTGGGGCTCCTCCCCATACAGTGCCCCATAGTGGGGCTCAACCAGGGCCACCAGGTTGGCCACCTCCACTGGGCTCCATTGGGGTGCTCTCCTGCGTGCCATAGTTGGAGTTTTACAGCAGGCAATATTGCCCATAGCCGCGCCATGGCCGTGGAAATGTTGCACAATAGACCACCATAGGTTCCAATCGCACTGTTTGTACACAGCGCTGTCAGTTCACATAAGCGCTGTCACCAAAACAACACCAATAGACCATACACATGGCGGCGAACGAAAGCGCTGGGGAGCAGGTGGACACCGGGTCAGGGTCTATGGCGCCAAAGGCCGCTAGCGCCATCTGGACGCTCGCATCCTGAGTGACCGACCACCTGCGTGCCAGTGCCACAGTGGACTATTGCGCAGTAGTGCCACAGCACCATATGGTGCCCAGTGCTGTAGCGCCACTGGCAAAATGGTGACCATGGCCTGAATTGCCGATCGTGCACAGCACGTCATCAGTGCGGCAGACACCTGCATAAGCTACCTGGGCATGCGCAATGCAGTGTACCACACAGTCACAGATCTGCGCCATTGGCTCAGCCGGCTCAACCGTATTGCGAAAAGCGCAATGGCGCGATATTCAGCCGACACATGCAAATCATCTGATCAGCCATTCAAAAGCGCAGTGGCATGATTTGCATCTCATTACAGTGCTCCTCCCTAATTTGCATGCATTGCGCTATAACTGTGCGACATTGGGCTGCGCTGGCCAGATTCGGTTACTGCAGGTGAGAGGTGGGTTGCATGCTGTGGGATGTTCTGGACAATGGGCACGGGATAGCGCTGTAGACTGCACAGTGACAGGTGTCCACTTCCACCCATACAGATCGCCATGACCGAGCAGAGCCAAGGTGAGGGTGAGGATGGTGGGCGAAGGAGGAGGAGGCCCAGCTTCACCATGGCAGAGACAGAGGCCCTCTTCCAGGCCTACCTGGAGAAGGAGTCACTACTGAGTGGACGGCGGGGCACCCCTCAGGGTCGTGCAGCTGCATGGGAGGGGGTAGCTCAGGCAGTGAACCTGCAGGGAAACCACCAGTGCTCCATGCAGGAATGCAAAAACAAGATTGGGACAGACCGCAGGAGGGTGAAGGAGAAGGTGGCAGCCCTCAGGGCGGCACGTGCTGGCAGTGGCGGGGGCCAGCCAGCGGTGGTGG
The DNA here is from genome assembly GCA_016271365.2 of Neoceratodus forsteri. NCBI lineage: Eukaryota > Metazoa > Chordata > Ceratodontiformes > Ceratodontidae > Neoceratodus > Neoceratodus forsteri. Next base: position 333,977,378 of record JADMNL010000026.1, read on the forward strand.
AGCTGACCCTGGCTGAGGACCGACTGGCTGCATCAATGCAGCGCAGTGCTATTGAGGGCGTACCAGGAGGTGGATTCCAGACAGGTGAAAGCCCATCACTGCACGGTATGACATGGTGGTGGTGTTGGGGGGGCAGGTTGTTCACATGCACTCACATGTCCTCTCTTTCTGTTACAGATCCTGTTCATCTTCAGGGGATGGTGGTGGTGGGTCCAGGCAGTGAGGATGACCTGCTGGACATGGAGGAGAGTCCATCCACCTCTGTCACCAGCCAGCATGCACGCTGGGCTGCCAACTCTGGTGTCGGTGAGTCGGGTGTGGGGGGTGCACAGCCTGTGTCTCAGCAGTCTGGCATGCAAGCATTCCAGCACGCTGTGACTGTGGCTGTAGCATGTACCTGCACCATTGATGATGCAAGGACTGCAATGGGCAGTGACATGTGTCTGTCCCATGACGGACACACAGCAGGCCAGCACGTGCCCCTGGGCCTAGCTGGTTCCAACGTGTGTGCCAGCATGTCAGCACAGTCCCAGGCTGTGCCTGTCACCACCGGTGGGGCAGCACCAGTGGCTGTGCAGGTGTCTGGCACTGTTGCAGCCACAGCAGTGGAACGAGTGGTCCCTGGGGCACAGCGGTTGGAGGTGCAGCAGCAGCAGTCACCCACCAGGTCTGGGGGTACAGTGTCCAGCGGTGGCACATGCCTGCCGCCCTTTGATATGCCCATTCCTGGTCCTGGTGAACAGCGCCCACCCTCAAGGGGTGTTGAGCATCAGGACCTTCCACACCCTGGGGGACAGGATGCTGTTGTGGCAGAGTACCCATTTGAAGACACACCCGCCTGCTGCGGGAATCAGTACAGCAGCAAAGGCGGGTTGCAACATCTGTGGAGGCACTGTGTGCGGCTGTGGAGCAGCACAGCAGGGAATGTGCTCTGGACCATGCAGAGATGGTCCACATGCAGATGGATGTGACCGCCGCCATTGACAGGCAGACCCAGGCATTGGTCACTGTCGTGGCTGCATTGGGCACACATGCAGGTGCTCTTGTACTGCGCACCCCACACAGTACGATCTCCACTCCCCGTTCCCAGCGTCGTGCGATGCCAAGCCTGTCGACGTTGGGTTCTGCTGTGGGCATCCCAAGCACCCCTGGTGCAGGTATGTTTGGCATCCTACAGACCCCACTGCGGACAAGGTTGTGATCGCACAGTGGGACCCCTGGTGGTCCATCGGTGCCACCCCATGTGGCCCCTGCTCAGCCTGCCAGTGCTGTTGGGTCATGGCGGGGCCTCCCACGCATCCGCGGTGGCTGTGGAATGGTGCAACATGACTGACTTGTCTCCCAGTGTGGGCCCTGTCTGGTGCTGCCCTGTGCACAAAGGTCATGGTGGGCAGTGCACTGGTGGGTGCCCTGCCCATCACGCCGACATACGGACACCTGCACACCATCCCGACTGCTGTCCACAGGTGCGTGTGCATGATGATGCCTGCATTGTACTGTACACCAAGGTGCAAGGGTGCCCAGCATCTCAACACGTGCTTGACAAGTACAGGTGGTGGGTGTGGTCTGTGGATCTGTGTGTTTGCCATGTCTGTTCCTGCTCTGCTGTGCACCTGCCCATGTACTCTTTGTGCCTGGTGTGTTTGTGTGTGTGTGTCCATATGACTGTTCGCCCTTCCCTGATGGTGTGTTTGTGTGCCTGGTCCCTTCCACTCCCCTTACCGTCATGCACCCCTGGTGTGTCACTCTGTGTGCCTGTGGGTTGCGCCAGGACAGTGTTGTTTGCACATGGCCCCTTGACTTACCTGTGTCGTGCATAATGCTCCTCCGTGATGGTATCCCGGTGCAGCTGGGCCTGCCTGATCAGTCAGGGTCCCGCCGTCCAGGGGCTGCTCATCACCATCAACACGGTGCCGCTGGCATCCCCATCGCTGTCCCCCTCTTCAACCTGTATGGCTATCCCACAGTCATTGGCCATGTTGTGCAGGATACAACAGGCCAGGAATATCCCACAAGCCTTTGAGGGGCTGTACTGTAGGGCACCTCCAGAGGTGTCTAGGCATCGGAAGTGTGCCTTGAGCATCCCAAACACCCGCTCAATGATGTTGCGTGTGGCGGCATGTGCCTCATTATAGCATTGCTGCGATGGGGTCATGGGGCACCGGTACGGTGTGAGCAGCCAGGGACGGAGTGGGTATCCGCTGTCACCTGTGTGGAGATGGTGGAGATCAGTCTCATGTTCAGGTCCATATTGCCCATATCCTGTGTGCCACTACCATGGCACCTGTGGCATTCCACCCTTGCCCGGTTTGCATTTCCTACATGCGTACTCACCCACTAGATGGCTGTGGGGATGTCCCCACTCTCGAATTGATGGCACAGTGTGGACTGATGCCATATGAAGGCATCATGTGCTCCACCAGTGTGTGTGGCACAGACATTGATTATCGCCCAGTGGCATCACGCACCACCTGGCAGTTGACACTGGGAAGCCCTTTCTATTCCTATATGCAGCCCCATCGGGGCCGGGTGGCGTCTGGTATGGCCACATGGGTTGCAGTCTATAGCCCCTAGCATGCCAGGCATATGTGCTACCCTGTGGAGCGCCTGCATGTTTGCTGTATGCTCTGCCGCGGTGCTGGGGAAATGGATGTGCTCCACAGCATGTGGCAGCAGTGTGCTGAGGAATTGGGTGAGGATGCGTGAGCGTGGCCGACTGTGTGATGCCTGTGGTGTCCCCTGTTGGCCTCTGGAAGGTGCCGTGGTGAGCAAGCACATGCAGGCTGTCACCTTGGTCTCCACTGACAGAGCATGACTCCGTCGTGAGGTGCCTGCATCACATCACTGCACAGCTCACGAGACCGCCTCAGTATTGCCCTGTTCAGGCGGTACTGGCCCACGATCTCTATATCTGTGTACAGCTCAAAGCTGATGCAGACGCAGTACTGCCTGTTGGGCGTGCCGCCGATGGGCCCATCCCCGGCCATGTCCCCTGCACCTTGCATTCTCACCCCCTCATTACAGCTTCCATGTGGAAGCTGCCACTGTCCATCTCCTGGCTTGTGACCCCCTGGCTGATGTTGCTCTGTTACCCCGCTGTCCTGACTGCTACTTCCACTGCACGGCACCCCCGCTGGTCTCTGCAGCCTATGGCCCACACTGCTTCCTTGCCTGCCCTGGCCTGTCACTGTCTGTCTTTCTCTCTCTCTCTTCCCCACTTGGCATCCCTGTGGTGTTCTTGGCCTCTTCCTTGAGCCTTTTTATTTTGGCTCATTTCTTGCTAGGCGCAACTTCCGGCTGTTCCCCTGTTGCGCACTGCGCAAGTCTTTGGATATTGCATTGCGCTCTTTATGCATGGATCCACCCTTCGGTTGCGCATGCCGTCATTTGCATTGTGCTGTTGCTCAGCATGTTTTCGGTGGCCTAACTGCCTCCTGCTGAATATCGCAGAATGGCGCACTTTTTGGATTTCTGCAGGCGCAACCCTATTACGCATGGTGCAGCCCTTTTGAATATCCGGCCCAAGGTGTATACATCAAGGTATTTTATGACATAGTGCTATTACATACTAAATCCAACAATGATAAACACAACCTGTTTTACATACATTTGGAGGTCACCACAGCAACCTCCCTGTATGAGGACCTGAGAGAGAAAATGAAAATTAACAAGGATTTGTCAATGCTGAATATTGCTTGCACTGGTGTGTTGCGCTTGCTCACTGCCCCTCTGTCACTCGCTCAGTCTGTTTCTCCTGGTGCTGCAGGCTGCTGTTTTGTACTGCGCTCCTGCCTGCGTTGGCACCTTGTTCTGCCCACTAAGAAATCCGCAGCTGTCCCAACAGAGCTGCGTTGAGGTGGCTCACCCCCCCCACACTCACTCTTTCTGTTTCTCCTTGTGCAGCGGGCTGCCCTTTTGTACTGGGCTCCTGCCTCTGTTGGTGGCTTTTTTTGCCCACAAAGAAATCTGCAGCATTCCTGACACAGGTCTGTTGAGCCTGCTGACTCCCCCTCTCTCACTCACTCACTCATTCTGTTTCTACTGGCGTTGCAGGCTGGCCTTTTGTACTGGGCTCCTGCGTGCATTGCCGCCTTTTTCTGCCAACAAAGAAATCTGCAACAGTCATACTAGAGCTCCACTGAGCTCACTCAGTCCCCCTCTCTCACTCACTCATTGTGTTTCTCCTGGTGCTGCAGGCTGCCCTTTTGTACTGGGCTCCTGCCTGCGTTGGCACCTTTTTCTGCCCACAAAGAAATCCACAACTGTCCCGACAAAGTTGCGTTGAGGTCGCTCACTCCCCCGTGTCACTCACTCATTCTGTTTCTACTGGTGCTGCAGCCTGCCCTTTTGTACTGGGCTCCTGGCTCTGTTGGCACTTTTTTCTGCCCACAAAGAAATCTACAGCAGTCCTGACAGAGCTCTGTTGAGCTAGCTCACTACCCTTCTCTCACTCGCTCATTCCGTTTCTGCCGGGGTTGCAGGCTGCCCTTTTCTATTGGGCTTCTGCCTGCATTGCCACCTTCTTCTGCCCACAAAGAAATTTGTAGCAGTTACAATACAGCTCTGTTGAGCTCACTCACTCCCCCTCTCTCACTCACTCATTCTGGTTTTCCTGCCACTGTAGGCTGCCATTTTGTACTGGGCCCCTGCATGCATTGCTGCCTTTTTCTGCCCACAAACAAATCTGTAGCAGTCCCAACAGAGCTCCGTTGAGCTCACTCACTCCCTTTCTATCACTTACTCATTCTATGTCTCCTGCTGCCACAGGCTGCCCATTTGTACTGGCCTCCTGTCTGCACTGGTTGCTTGTTCTGGCCAGAAAGAAATCTGAAACAGTCCCGACACAGCTCCATTGAGCTCGCTCACTCCCCCACTCTCTCTCTCACTCATTCCATTGCTGCCCGCTCTGCAAGCTGGCCTTTTGTACTGGGCTTCTGCCAGCGTTACCTCATTTTCTGCCCACAAAGAAATCCGCAGCTGTATTGACAAAGCTCCATTAAGGTTGTTCAGTCTCCCTCTGTCATGGGCTCATTCTGTTTGTCCTGGCACTGCAAGTGGCCCTTTTGTACCACTCCTGCCTGCATTGGTGCCTTTTTCTGCCCACAAAGAAATCCACAGCAGTCCTGATAGAGCTCCGTTGAGCTCACTCAGTCCCCCTCCCTCACTCGCTCTCTTGTTCTGTTTCTCCAGTGCTACAGGCTGTCCTTTTGTACTGGTCTCTTGTATTGGGGCATTTTTCTGCCCACAAACAAATCCGGAGCAGTCCCGACAGAGCTCAGTTGAGCTCGGTCACTCCCCCCCCACTTGTTCGATCTTAATCTGTCCCAAACACTGATGTCCCAAAGCGACCATGCTATTTTCTGTCAAGAGTGCAAAAACATACTTTAGCCAGGATGTGAAAAATGACAGCTGTACTGTTCATAAGGAGGTGTGAAAGAATGCCACTGTTGAAAATGTGGCATGAAAATATTACAAATTTGCGAAGTTACAAGGGTGCATGAAAAAAGTTGAACACAGGCTTGTAACACAGTCATGTTATGGAGTTTTGTCACCAGATTTTCAACATAGGGATTTTAGGACCTCTGCATATGAAAAGTGCCACTGTCATTTTCTTAATCTGTACCAAACACTGATTTCCCACACCGACCACGTTATTCTGTGCCGCAACTGTGAAACCACATTTCAGTCGGGATGTGAAAAATGACAGCTGTACTGCTCATAAGGAAGTGTGAAAAAATGCCACTGTTGAAAATGTGGCATGACAATAGTACAAATCTGCAAAGTTACATGGGTGTGTGGAAAGTGTGCAATGCACACTTGTAACACAGTCATTTGATGGGCTATCATCACCAAATTTTCAACATAGGCATTTTAGGACCTCTGCTCGTGAACAGTATCACTGTCATTTTCTTAATCTGTCCTGGACAGTGATTTCCCACAGCGACTGCTCTATGCTGCGCTGGAACTGTGAAAACATATTTCAGCCAGGATGGGAAAAATGACAGCTGTACTGTTCATAAGTAGGTGTGGGAAAATGGCTATGCTGAAAATCTGGAGTGAAAATATTATAAATTTGCGAAGTTAAAAGTGTGCGTGCAAGCTGCACAACACACACTTGTAACACAGTCATTTTATGGAGTATCGTTACCAAATTTTCAACATAGGCATTTTAGGACGTCTACTCATGAACAGTGCCACTGTCATTTTCTTAATCTGTCCTGAATACTGATTTCCCACAGCGACAGTGCTATTCTGCGCCAGAAGCGCAAAACCACATTTCCGCCATGATGTGAACAATGACAGCTATACTGTTCACAAGGTGGTGTGAAAAAATGCCAATGTTGAAAATCTGGTGTGAAAATATTGCAAATTCATGAAGTTACGAGCGTGCGTAGCAACTGCGCAGTGCACACTCGTAAAACAGTCATTTTTTGGATTTTTTTCACCAAGTTTGCAACATAGGCTTTTTGAGAGCCCACCTCATGAACACTGGCACTGTCATTTCATTAATCAGCCCCAAAATTTGATTCCATGCAGTGATCGCAAAATCACCTTTCGGGGCCAAGTAACGCCATGACAGTTTAACAATTCATGAGAAGGGGTACCAAAAACCGCATGTTGAAAATTTGGTGAAAAAATTCCCAAAAATGCCCAAGATATGCACTAAAGTTGAGAAAACCCTATTTATTGCATTATACAGCTTACCGGCATTTTCTCAGTTCACGGTCGGCTTTGAAGAGTACAGATGTGTTCCCGGTCCACCAAAGATCGTTGCACTGAGCTCCAGAGGTAAGTATGGGGTAAGGGGGGTGTGGGGAGGCAGGATGTGCAGTGGGTGGGTGAGGGTTGTGGGAGGGGGGCTAGGGAGACCGCTGGGGACCATTTCCTTCTTTTCAGTTCAACAACAAAAAAAAAAAGACATCGCGGGACAGTCTTTTATTTCACAGCGGCATGCTGGGGTGGGCTCCCAGCGTGCCACTAGACTCTTTCTTAAGGGGGCAACAGTAGCCGATGGGGGATCGGGCACCCCCGTTGGCACACAACAAAAGGGAGGGTTAGATCATGCCGACAGGGATTGGGCCCCCCCGTTGGCACACAACAAAAGGGGGGGTTAGATCATGCCGACAGGGATTGGGCACCCTGTTAGCAGATAATAACAGTGGGGGGGTTCATTATAGAATGCTGACGGGGAGTGGGCTCCCCTGTCGGCAAAAATCAACACTGGGGCACTGAAGCTGATGGGGATTGGGGCCCCCGTTAGCAAATAAACATGGTGGGGGGATTATATTGTTTGTGAACATGGCTGCAAGCCACCGCCATGTTCACAAACAATATCAGTGTTTGGAAATTCCACCCTGTAATGACTGATCGCTCCCTCATTGCAGCAGATGGTTGACGCTGCACTGACGAGGTGGCCCCTGATTGCAGCGGCAAAATTGTCACAAGTTGGTAGCAATGTTCCAAACTACTGTCACCAACCGTCTGCAACAGCATTGGGGGAAGTGGGACAAGCCTTTGCAGGCTGTGAGGGCATTGGCCACAACAGTGCCGTGCCTCCACAGCCTGCTTCTGAGCAAGCTGCTGCAATATGTTTCTTGTGCTGTGCACAATCAACATAAAAAGGACACTATAGCATAGTCAAGAAAGGGAAGTGATGCCCATAGGTGGCCAACCTTAATGACTAGAAATTGTAAAGGATAGATTAGGCTAAGAAATAGAAGAACTGCTGCAACAGATTTAAGAAAAGGTCACCCCTCAAGAGTGGCAGGAGCTCCCTATCACAATGCAGCAGGAGAGGAGCACTCCAACTTGTGGAGGGCAGTAGGGGTGTAAATAATTAAGATGAAATTAGGGGAGTGTAAGACAGGGAATCATCCTTCATGGCTGCAAACTACACAGGTATACAGAAAAAAGGTTGAAGGGACTTTCTCTTTAACTGTGCATGTTTGGAATTCCTCATGTATTTTAAGACTGGCATATTTTACCCTGTAGAGACAGCAGAATGCATTGGGAGGGGAACTTTAGAAGGTTTACATGAATTTTACATGTTCTAAAGAAACAGGGCTGGTAGTATAGCTTAGAGGTTGGGCTAGCAGTATAGTCTCATTATTAGAGTAATGAGCTGTAAATGAGCTTAGTACATCCAGCAGACAGACCTGGGTTTGATTCCCACAACCTTAACTTGCACACTGTGTGACTCTGAACAAGTCATTAACCACCCCGGTGCTCCTGGTTCACTGCTGAAAACAGGGACCTGTGCCTAGTGGGTCTTACCTGGTTACCGAAAAAAAATAATACAATAAGTTTGTTTCATAGTTAAAGGGATTTTCCATTTTCTTACAGAAGAATTACACTTGGCATTTTCAAGGATCAAATCTTATTATAATTTAAGAAATTGTCCACTCTTAGGTACGAACTGTGGCCGGGCCACGGACAAAGAAAGCTGCTGCCTGCAGTAGCATTTTAGCGCCTTTTGGATTAACATTTTTAGTCGTCCCAGCACTGCAGATAGTTTTTTCTACTTGGGCTGAAATCTGTTTCCTAAGCTTCTTTGGGACCTTTTGACCAGTCACCTTAAAGGACTTTCCTCGATTTAAGCATATTTTACAGGGTTGCCTTGTGCACCTTAAGAGCTAGCCCTCAATACAGTGTTTTACATTACTCACAGCGTTGCCTTTGTGCACCTTACGAGGGAGCCTGTATACTATTTAGATGGTTAAGCTGCATTGTTAGTGACTTATCTATCATTTCCTGTGGAGCTTTTGTGCACCAAAAGAGTGCGCCTGTAAAGTATTTTAAATGGTTGTTAGACTGTGAATGTACTTGCTTTTTACTTGCTACGTAATTCAATTGGGCCACGCATTACCTGGCTGCTTTTTCAGTACCGCGGCTCCTCAACTCGAACTACCATGTGACCCGGCTTGAAATAAATAGTAGTACCTTATTTGTTTCTCTCCACAGAAGCTTAGCGGGACGCCTGGTCGAGAGAGCTACAAGGAAGGCTCTCCCTTCCCCACTCCTGAAGCGGACGGCAGGTATATCAGGCCATGGACAAAGCAGCTGCTGCCTGTAGGCGAGCCCTGCAGTCACTGTGCAACTGCTCCCGCCCACCCCCAATACCCTCCCACCCTTGGCTGGTGTTATTTTTATAGAGGAACTCTTGTGATGGTTGCTCTTTTTTTTTTTAAGTACCTTGTTTTCCATCTGCAGGTTATAGTCGGTGACCACTAGAGATCGCCTGCACTTCAATCTTTAAAATCTACCTGCTCTCTGTCCTGGTGTACATCCACCCATCTTTCCACCTGCTGCCCTTGCTCTCCCCCCTTTTTTTACTTTGTGTCAACTCTCTCCCTCTTAACCCTGGTTCTCCTTTTGTCACTATGACTTCCACGTCTTTACTTACCCTTCTCGCTGGGACGCTTATGTTATTTGCACTATCAGCTCTCACCTGTCCTCCCATAATCCTTACACACCCCATTGAATGCTCTCCTGGCAATTTCTGCTTCTCCAGCCTACTAGCTAATCCCTTTCCTAGGGCTTTTCCTCCGTCAGGGCTTATCGTCAAGCATATGTGGTTATTAATCCGTCACCTCCATTTAAGGTTCTCTATATCCCCCTGTTGCGCATCAAGGACTTACATTATTGCCTCACTCTGGATATTTACCCTATCCTTTACACTTGCAGGGGATGTCGAGACTAATCCTGGTCCAGCAAAGGTATCCTATCACACGCAGGCTCTCCCCGCTCGCTGTCTGCCACAAACAGATGGTCTCACCTTTGCACACATCAGCACCAGCAGCCTTCTTGCCAATCTCCCCGACCTGGAGGCTTGGATCAGGGTAAACAGCCCGGATATCTTAGCCATCTCCGAAACCTGGCTTAAATCCTCAATTACTGACTCAGAATGCTCCATTCATGGATACAAAATGCTTCGGGTGGATCGCACTGGTCCAAAAAGAGGCGGTGTCCTGGTGCTCTACCACAAATCACACCTGAACATCTCCTTAATGCACGACCCCCGGCTGTCCAACTGTGAGGTCCTTCGTTCTCTACTTCTACTTGGTGGAGTTAAAAAAAATCCATATTTTCTGCATTTATTTTCCTCCCAGGAACTCCAGGCAAGGGCTTAGTGAATTCATTGATTATCTGATATCAGTATCAAGAAAAAGTGACATAATCTGTCTTGGTGACTTTAACCTAGACTGGGCAGGATCTAGCTCCTCTCATCTTTCCTCCATGGTTAGCAAGGCTAACCTCTCTCAGGTTATTCGGGAACCCACTAGGATCTCCTGTGGGGGCGCATGCGCCACCCTACTTGATTGGTTTCTTATGAATAGGAAGGAATTCATAACCTCGGCAGGAGTACTCCCTGACACCATTAGTGATCATTATCCAGTTTATGGTATATGGGATACCTCCTCCCCCTCCTTCCCTTCAAAAGTGATAACCTTCTCTAACCTCTCCCACCTTAATGTCGATGCCTTTGCACATGATCTCTGCCTAATTGACTGGTCTCCTCTCTACTATTCCAAGAACATTAACTTTGCCACGGAGTACTTCAACTCGGTACTACTCTCGCTGCAAAACAAACACATCCCAGTTACAAGTGGAGGGTAAAAGGGAAGGTGACCAAATGGCTCGCACGTCCCCTACTTCAACTACTGAAAGGTAGGGATAAGCTGTGGTCTGCTTGGAAGATCTCACATCTACGGACAGACTTTAAAGTCTATAGAGCCGCACAGAGCAGTTGTAAAAAGGAAATACGCCATGCAAAACGTTCTTATTACAGGAATCTCCTTATATCCTCTGCCTCCAACCCTAAAAGGTACTGGGCCCAAATCAAGGAAATTCTTGGAAACCACAAGCCTCAGATGCCTACTGATATGTACATAAAGGCGGCACACTGCAACCATTCTCTCACAATTGCTAACGCTTTCAATTCCCTCTTTACCTCCCTACCTTCTCAATCATCCACTGGATTTCAAAAATCCCAGCGAGCTGCCTCTTCCAACACCCCTACTCCCTCTACACTGGTGCTCGATCGGCACCCATACTATGAAGTACTTAAACTTCTCAAAACCATCCCAGCTCATGAGGGCCCGGGCCCCAATGGTATTCATCCTGGGATACTTAGACAGTTTGCTACCTGAATTGCTAGGCCCATTACCTGGTGGCTCTTCAACCTATCCTTCTGCACTTCCTCAGTCCCCCTGGTCCTGAAAACAACTAAAACAATACCCATATTTAAGAAGGGAGATGATAAACAACTTTCCAACTACCGCCTCATCTCTCTTCTCCCCACTCTCAACAAGCTCCTAGAGAAATTAATCCATCATCAGCTCTCTGAGCACCTTACCAAGTTCAAACTCCAAACCCCTTACCAAAATGGCTTTAGGGTGGGGCACAGTACCACCACTGCCCTAAGCCAACTAACCAGCGTGTCAAAGGTAACATGGACAAAGGCCTACTCACTGGTGCAGTTTTGATTGACTTTTCAAAAGCATTTGACATGGTCTACCACCCACTTCTGCTGACAAAGCTATGTACCATAGGAGCAACTGACTCTACCCTATACTGGTTCTGCAGTTACTTGGATAATCAAACCCAGTCTGTTGTCTTTCATAAAGCTCTCTCTCCTCCCCAATACCTATCACCCGTGGTGTTCTACAGGGGCCCATACTTGGTCCTCTCCCCTTCTCTATATTAATTAATGATATTCCCAGGCCTTCTAATAACAGTAGCCTGCTCATGTATGATATGACCTGGCTCTTTATTCCTCATCTAAATCAATGGACAAAATCAACCACAACCTGTCACATAACTTCGAGTCCCTTGCAGTTATGGCTCTCGGACAACCATCAAATCCTAAATATAGACAAAACACAAGCTATGCTTTTCGGATCCTCAAAGAAATTTTCCTCTGAGGCTCCTAAGCTCTGGGTTCGCTGCAGTGATGGTACCTTGGTCTCCAACACCACTTCTGTCAAATATCTCGGGGTTACACTCGACCGTGCTCTTGACTTCACCGCCCATGTTAATGAGGCCTGTCGAGCTGTTAATGCAAAAATTGGAGCTGCCTTCCATGTTCGCCACTCCCTCACTCCTTCAGCTAGACTATCAGTAGCTAGAGGAGTCCCTTGCAGTTATGGCTCTCGGACAACCATCAAATCCTAAATATAGACAAAACACAGGCTATGCTTTTCGGATCCTCAAAGAAATTTTCCTCTGAGGCTCCTAAGCTCTGGGTTCGCTGCAGTGATGGTACCTTGGTCTCCAACACCACTTCTGTCAAATATCTCGGGGTTACACTCGACCGTGCTGTTGACTTCACCGCCCATGTTAATGAGGCCTGTCGAGCTGTTAATGCAAAAATTGGAGCTGCCTTCTGTGTTCGCCACTCCCTCACTCCTTCAGCTAGACTATCAGTAGCTAGAGGAGTACTTCTTCCACAGCTCATATATGCACTCCCAGTTCTTTTCCCTGCCCCTGCCAGTGTGCTCAGTAAATGGGACACTTCCTACAATAATATTTGTAGGTTTGCCTTATCTGCTCCTTGCCTAACTCATCATTGCCTCCTTAACTCCAGCCTAAACTGGCTCTCACCTCAGGGACTCAGGGCTTACTCTCTCGGGTGTCTTATTGACTCACTCATTAGACCACCACGTCCAGACTCTCTGGCTGGCCTTCTTATCCCAGTCTCCCACTCCCGCGTCCTTAGGTCCTCCTCCGTCACAATGCTCTCTCTTAGACCCTGTGCTACAAAAATGGGTGAACAGGTGTTCTCCGATTTTGCTCCTAAGTTCTGGAACTCGCTTCCCCTACAGGTAAAAAATTCTGCCTCCCACAGTGTCTTTAAGAGCTCACTGTTCTCTCACCTTTACACCCTTGGTAACTGCACATGCACCTAGACTTAATCTCCACTAGGTCCCCTGGCTGGGAACTGTCCTAGTGGTAAAATGTACTCTTACCTGTATTATATTGTTTGCACCATGTTGTTGTCTTATGTATGAACTTGTACAATTTGTGCTTATTTTGTATTCCGTCTTGTACTCTCCCGGGTCGTGCCTGAAAATAGGCAGGATTGTTGCCTAGTGCACTTACCCAGTTACCAAAAGCTAATAAATAAATAAATAAATTCCAAAAACCCAAGGCTGTATAAAAACTGTCTCTGGACAAAGTGAAAATTTAATGTAATGCCTCATGGTTCCCCTGCAGACAGCTGCTTTTGTCAGTCTCATGTTGAAAAGGTAAATACATAGATACATAGACAGTGTCAGCAGATAAGGGCCTATGGCCCACCTAGTCTGCCCATTTGAGCTTGTAAGTTCAGTTTGTTTTCCTAGAAGTCTATTTCCCCTTACCCCTGACCTCTAGAATTCCTTTATGTCTATCCCATGCATTCTTAAATCCCGTGATTGTTTCAGCCCCCACCACTTCCTCTGGCAGGGTGTTCCACTTGTCCACCACCGTTCTGTGAAGAAATTCTTTCTCATGTTTCCTCTGAATCGTCCTCCCTCAACTTCATCCCATGCCCTCTAGTCCTGGAAACATCTTTTCGCTTAAAAATAGTGTTTTCCTGCACCCTGTTCCTCCCTGTAAGATACTTGTATGTCTCTATCATATCCCTCTCCCTCCTCTCCTCCAGGGAGTACATGTTCAGTTCCTTCAACCTGTCTTCATAGGACTTGTGATGCAATCCATGCATCATCTTTGTTGCCCTCCTCTGAACCTTCTCTACCTGTCTATGTCCTTACGTGGTATGGTCTCCAGAACTGTACACCTGTACTCCAGGTGGGGCCTCACTAGTGTCTTGTATAGCGGAATTATGACCTCCTTTTCCTGCTGGTGAGTGCCCCTGCCTATACATCCCAGCATCCTATTTGCTTTACCTGATGCCTTGTCACACTGTTTCCCAACCTTGGGTCATCAGAGATGACAACCCCAGATCCTTTCCTGCTTGGTGCATGCTTATCCTCACCCCCAACTGATATATTGTGCCAGGGTTTTTGTGCCCCATATGCATTATCTTGCACTTTTTGCATTGAATTTCAACTGCCAAACCCTTGACCATTCTTCAAGTTTCTGCAGGTTCCTTCTCATTCTGTCTCACACCATCTGGTGTGTGTCTACTCTGTTACAGAGCTTTGTGTCATCAGCAACAGTGAAATTCTTCTATATCCTGTGCAATGTCACTGATGAAGATGTTGAATAGGACCGGTCCCAGCACTGATCCCTGTGGTACCCCACTGGTCACTCTTCCCTCTGTGGAGTGACAGCCATTTACCACCACCCTCTGTGTCCTGCCACCCAGCCAGTTACCTACCCACCACACTACCGTCCTGCCCACACCCATATTCCCCAGTTTGTGTAATAGTCTTCTATGTGGCACAGTGTCAAAGGCCTTGCTGAAGTCCAGATAGGCCATGTCCATTGCCCTCCCCTGATCCACCTCCCTAGTCACCCAGTCAAAAAATTCAATGAGGTTGGTCTGACATGACCTCCCCCTGGTGAAACCATGCTGCCTTGGGTCCTGTAGTCCATTGACAACCAGATGTGCCACCAATCTCTCCTTCAGTAGTGCTTCCATGATCTTTCCCACTACCGAGGTGAGGCTGACTGGTCTGTAGTTCCCTGCTTCCTCTTTGTTCCCACTTTTGTATAAGGGGACTACATCTGCTGTCCTCCAGTCTTTGGGTACCTCCCCTGTTTCAGTGATTGGCTGAACAGGAGTAGCCAGAGGTTCCAGCCACCACCTCTCTTAGTTCTTTAGGGACCTGGGGTGCACCCATCTGGCCCCATTGCTTTATCAGCTCTTATTACTTCAGTTCCTTCAGGATCCTTTCTCGTGTAAAAGGGACTTGTGTCCATTTCTGCACCATTCTCACCCCTTGTACCCCCTTCAGACCCATTACCCCTCTTCCTTAGTAAAGACTGGAGCAGAAATACCTGTTCAATATGTCAGCTTTACTGTTGTCATCCTCCACACGGCTCCATCCTCCCCTTCAGTCTCACTATCCTTCCCTTTGTCCTTCTTTTTCCTTATGTACCTGTAAAGGTTTTGTCCCCTTTAACCACTGATTTTGCAATGTGTTCTTCTGTCTGAGCTTTGGCTTCCCTTACTGACTTCCCTGCCTCCCTTTGTTTCTCCTGGTACTTCTCACTATCCCCTTCTGCCTGTGTCTTTTTGTATTGCTTGAATGCAATCTTTTTGGCTTTCACTTTCTTTGCTACCTCTTTGGAAAACCATAATGGTCTCCTCTTTCTTTTCCTCTTGCTAACCTGCGTAATGCATGGCTTGATGCCCAATGTAGTTCAGCACCTGTTTATGAGCAGGAACCAACTGCTGTTGCCTATAGGCTGTATTGTTCCTTTAGTCTATGATTAGCTGCAGGCTATGGATAATTAAGCTTTCAACACCTGTTGATGAGCTGGAACCGACAGTTAACGGCAGGATGTTATTTTCCTTTCAGTTTATGACTGAGTGCAGCTGTGGGGAAATGTTTTGTCTTTGTACTACTACTGAATGCACAAGAACACTTTGAAGCATCTACTTTGAAAGACCAGAAAACTATTTACATGGTCCACGTTCACTCTGAGCTTTATTCTGCTGTTCCTCCTTCTGTCAGAACAGTAATAAATTACACTATGGCTATAATGGTTTGTTCCCATGTTTACTAACATATTTGCAGTTACGCGCATAGGAACACAGTCCCAAACCTCTCCCATTCTCAGCTCTGTAATATATGTCTGATCCTGACCTCTGACATAAGTCAGAACCTTGGTCCCCTGGTCCCTTGGTAAAGGTATCCTCTGCACATTCACAGGAGCCCCCATGACTCCTCCTATTCCTTGCAAGTAACCAATGGGTTAGGTAATACCTCAGGACAGAGCTTCCTACTCTGCTGTTGAATTTACCAGCTCCCTCGCCTTGCTATGAGCTTTGGTTCACACATTTCTCACATACTACATGACACCACAACATCAGTTCAGCTGGTGACATGTGCAGGAGTCACCACTGTTGTAGGGACGTTCTCTAAGGTGCTCCTGGCTGATGGCCACCCTGGCAGCATTATAAAATAACGTAAAAGATTATGTCTGGAAAAAGCCAAGAGATACTAGTGGCTGTTCTGTCTAAAAATAAACGCGTCCTTCTTTACATTCTTCTATAAGCTAGGGCTTGCTGATGCTTTACTGTCTCTCTCTCTTCCTCTCTTTCTCTCTGTCCCTCTCTTCCTCACTCTCTCCCTTCTTCTCCTTCTCCCTTTCTCTCTCTCTCTCTCTCTCCTTCTCACTCACTCTCTCTCTCTCTCTCTCTCTCTGATAGGTGATGGAACCTATGGGCCGCCCCGCCCTCTTTTGCTCATGCGCATTCCGAGTACCCATTTGCTTGTACAAACTACTGTTTTACCCCATGTCCTTATGAACTTTAGCATTCCCATTTTTCCCCATGTTACAACATCCATGCTTTCTCCATCTCTCTTGCTCCATGTCTCTCACTCTCACTCTCTTCCCCCTCTCATTCTCTCTGTCTCCTCTCACTGTCTCGCTTTCCCTCTCCCTCTTCCTCCTCTCTTCCCCCTCTTTTCACTTCCCCTCTCTCCCTCTTTGTTTCCCTCTCTCTCCCTTCTTCCTCTCTTCCCCACCTCTCCCCTCCTCTGTCCCTCTATTCTCTCCCTCTCGCTGTCCCACTCTCTCCCTCTTAATATGTCTCCCTCTCTCTCTGTCCTCTCTCTCTCTCCCCCTCCCTTTCACTCCTGCTGTCTCACTCTCTCTTCCCCTCTCCCCCTCTCCCTCCCTCTTATCTCTCCTCTCATTGCCCCCCGCTGTTTCCTCTCTTTCTCCCCGCTCCTTCCCATTCCCTCTCCCCTCTCTATCTCCCTTTCACTCTCTATCTCTCTCTGTGGTACTCCACTTAAGCTCTTATTGGACTGTTTGTTTGTAAGGGGTGGGTGAATATCTTATTTTAAGTATTTGGCCAACTATTCTTATTCAGGGTCTCAAATATTCACAATTCGGTATTTGTATTCATTGTTTAAGTTCCAGTGGGTGGTGGGAAGAGTAAGTAACAGCCCCCCCCCAGCCCAACTATTCATGGATACACAACCCCCATCCCCCCAGCACCCACAGTTTAATGTTTAAACAAGGATCCCACAATGGGTGACTGGTACAATCCACCCCACCTCCATGGCCGCTGCTGTTTCTTATAGCATTTTTGTGCTTTGTTATATGCGTGTCCGAGCTGGGAAGAAACAATCCCCCCACCCCAGCAGAAGCATTCAACTCACCCCCTCCTCCCTGCCCCAGCACCAGTTTTCTTATTAAAGAAGCCCCCCAAGCACAGGGAAGGCAACCAACACAACCTGCCCTCCTCCATGGCTGGCCATCTTCTTGTGAACTAAAGCACTTCCATGATTGCTCACATAAACAGCTGATCACCTGATCTGCTGTTTTACTATGCAAGCATGTGAGTGCTTTCATTCACAAGAAGAATGCTGGCCACTGAGGAGGGCAGGTTGTATTGGGCACCATCCTGTGCTGGGGGAAGGAAGGTGAGTGGGCGGGGGATGGGGGTAATGGATCTGTAAACAGTTGGGCTAGGTAGGACGGTGGTGTGCTGCTTTTTTATTTTTTTATTATTTCATGAATCGAGATTTTGCAAAATAAACTTTCACCATCAAAACTGCAGCGAAATCGGCAAGTTTGCCATGTAAAATATTTTGTGAAATTTGAGAAACACTGTGGATACAAAATGCAAAATTTCACCCGGAAATTGCAAAATTTCACTCAACAATTGCAAAATATTGTGATGAAAAGTCACCATTGTGGTCAAAATTTCGCAATTTTTGGGTGAAATGTGCAATTTTAAGGTACAGTTGTACAATTTTCCTGTGGCATTTTGCATTTCACAGCTTCAAAATATTTCACGAATTGCACAAATTTTGCAAAATATTTTCTATGGTGAAGTGTATCAATTTCACATAACACTATTCATGAATATGAATAATAGTGTGACTATTTGTTTCTCTCATCCAAATAATGAATAGTACATTATGCATGGTGTTCAGGAACTACTATATTCCCCTAGTTTTTTTCCTACATGGATTTGTAG
The DNA here is from genome assembly GCA_016271365.2 of Neoceratodus forsteri. Taxonomy (NCBI): domain Eukaryota; kingdom Metazoa; phylum Chordata; order Ceratodontiformes; family Ceratodontidae; genus Neoceratodus; species Neoceratodus forsteri. The sequence goes on from JADMNL010000026.1 coordinate 333,995,487, forward strand.
GACTAAAGTACATAAGAAAAACTGGTCTGTTGTTATAAAAACCTAAACTAGCACCTGTTCTTCATAGGTAAGACTGATCCCCTTCTAATAAGCCGATGTTTCTTGAGGAAGTAACAATAAGTGACGAAACAGTGAATCTATTTATTTATGGTTAATACCTTAGAGCTGCTATGGCTCTTTTACACATATTCCGTGTGAGTGAAATACAGTACAAGACAGAACAGACAAGAAGCATAATACCTAAAACTTAATAGCAGATACAGGGTGAACAGTATTTACAAAAACTTAACATGTCAGGAAGGATTCGGTACTATTCTAATACTGATATATGCTGACTACAAGGAGTCCTTTAGTAAAGTTATTAACTTGGTGGAGTTTGGTTACTAAGTGCTCAGTCACTGTGAAGAAAGCAGCCAGAGGGCTTTGTCAACAGCTGATGAAAGAGAATAGAAAGGGGAGGTGAGAATGGATAGAGTACAGGAGGTGACTGCAGGGTAAATAGGCAGCTGAGCTGTTTCAGGGGGCCAAAGAGAAAGGACTGTGGCAAATGGAGGGCCTTAGTTTAGGAGGTTACTGTGAAGGAAGCAGCCAGGGGGCTTTGTCAACAGCTGACGAAAGAGATTAGAAAGGAGGGGGGATGGGGAATCTATAAATATCATATTGTCTATTTAATAAAATATTTCAATGAGTGAGTGAGGTGGTCTGTTTGTTTTGTTTTTCCAGTGCAATACTGCCAACAGGGTGACCACAGGTGGTAGTGCAGTCAGATCTGCTTCTTGGGTGGGGGAACAGCAGATGCCAGATTTTTGCCCTTAATTACGCCTTGGGGGGCATCACAGAAGTATCTCTGGGGGCAGTGTCTCCCTGGGAGCAGCGCTGTCTTGGGAACAGCCAGTCTTCCTGGTGGTGGTGGTGCTGCCTCAGCGGCAGCACATACAGAAATGGTGCTGCACTTTGCACACTTATGTAGGACCAGGCATGCACACCCTCATCACTAGCATCTTGAGGGCAGGGAAAAGAACAAGGGGGGGAGTTCAAAACTGGCAGCACGACTGCCAGCCTCCCTCCATCTCTGCTTCAGTGACCCAGGTACTGACTTTTAATTGGATCTTGGAACCATGGTGCTTCAAAAAGCTACCGACTGCACCCACCATGGTGGTCAAATCACAGAAAAATCTGGAGCCAGATAAGTCCAGGATAAGCCACGAGACAAGCTGGGATTCAGGCTGGAAGGTAGCCTATTCAGGGCACAGGAGCACAACAGGGGGTGTTAGTGTGCAGCCACAAAAGCTCCCAGGTGAAACTTGAGAGGTATTCTGGACAGAGAAAGAGGGGAGTGGCAGGCCCCAACTCAGTTGAAGATCAGTTGGTCATGGGTTCTGCCCCACACCAGGAATGTGGGTTAACAGCCAATACTGACATTGTACAGTAACACTAGATAGCGTTGCAGTAGCACTGTTGTGGAATTATTCTTTGGATGTGATGTTAAACAGAAGTCCTTCCTGCTCACCTCTGGTGGCTGTCCAGCTGGAAGTTAAAGATCAATGGCAAATGCAAAAATACAATTTCTGTAGGTCTGTTATAGCCTGTATATTCAGCTCTTATCCTTGACAAAAAATATGTGCATACGCATTGTGTTTGCATGGCAAAACAAATCAGACTGTGATTTCTTTCCAAATGATGGGGCCAGGCTACAAAGTAAAATCAAGTGGAATACGTCATGAACAAACTGTCGCTTTCGTCCAGCTTTTCATTTCTGCATCAACCTCAAGGCTTTCCATCACTCCGGCAATGATTTAGTTAGCTGAGTGAAACTGAATGGCATAGCTGAAACGAGCAGTCCATTAGATTTTGTTCAGGTAAATATGCAGAGTAATGAAATTTACATTTTGTTAAAAAACAGCAGGAGTCATATTTGTCAGGAGCTGCGTTTTTGGGATGGGAACTGGAATATGGTGATTTAATAAGAAATCCCACCAGGGTGACAGGCAAATTTATTAAAAATTGCACATGATGTGGAGAATATTTTGTTGTCTGGTTTTACTGATTACTGAACTGCAGGTTTGTGCTGCTTGACATCGGACCTGCTGAAACCGTAAGTGACCTGCTGTGAGGAATGGAGCCAGTGTCAGTGATGCAGCGCTACTCACTCTGCCTGTGTGGTCTATCACTATTGTAGCCTGCAGTCTGTGAGAATGTTGGTGTGCCTGTGTTCCTAATGTGTTCATAGATCATGGTATGATAACCATTTTCCGCAAGCCTGTTTTTTTTTTTTTAACTCTGCTTTATTCAGCGAAAGTAGCATGTTACAACTGGTGACACCAGTGTCATACAGACATGTAACAGTACGTTCATACCATAACTCTCATACCATCTCTCCAGTGTCAGAACCAAGCTCAAATCTTGTCGCTGGTTCTCTGCTGACCTTAAATCTGCATTGCTTGCTAGAGATAAGCTCTGGAAAAGAGCAAGAAAGACCAAGGACCCAAATGATTGGCTTCAATTCAGAAAAGCCAGAAACTCCTGCACAAAAAAAGTGAGAAATGCCAAGGCTGCCTTCTACACAGCTGAACTAGATGCCTCCTACCATAACCCTGCCAGATTCTGGGGGACCATAAAGGGGATCTTAGGACAAGATTCTCCCTCTGTCTTACCACCCAAAGTGCACCTAAATAATGTGGATATCACTGACAAGCGAGAAATCTTGAATGCCTTCAACAATCATTTCACTACAGCCGCCTAGCATTCGACTCCTCTCCAGCAAATCTAATGCGGTCACAATTAAACTTCCAGTCTTCTGAGGGACAAAAGGCTGCTTCCACATTTTCCTTGAAGCCAATACTATTAAAACAAGTAGAAGATCTACTACTCCATTTGGATACAACTAAAAGCGCAGGTGCAGACTCTCTGGACCTCTATTTTCTAAAAGTTGCACTGCACGCCTTAGCAGCCCCCCTAACTCACCTTTTCAATTTGTCCCTAACCACTGGATCTATTCCTTCAATATGGAAGACAGCTCAAGTATTTCCCCTGCGCAAGGCAGGTGACTCCATGGACCTCAACAACTATAGGCCCATATCCATTTTACCAGTATTGTCCAAAATGCTTGAAAAATTAGTGAACAGCCAATTAAGTGCCTACCTTGATACTCAATAATCTCCTTAACCCAGCTCAATCTGGGTTTAGATCCATGCACAGCACCATCTCTGCCTTAGCAAAAGTTACTAATGATTGGCAGACTGAATTAGACAAAAAGAATAATATCTGTGCTGTATTTCTGGATTTAAGCAAAGCCTTTGATATGTGGACCATGAACTACTAATCTCCTCTCTACATTCCATAGGCCTCGACTCAGTCTCTCTTCAATGGTTCAGATGCTACCTCTCTGGTAGATTACAGCATGTAAAAAATGAAGGTGACCTATCTACCTCAAAACCACTACTAAGAGGTGTACCACAAGGTTCCATCTTGGGCCCTATCCTCTTTGCCATTTACACCAATAATATTGACTCTAATCTCACCAAATCTAATATTCACCTTTTTGCAGATTATACTGTCCTATATGTCAGTAATCCTACACCATCAAAAGCCTGTGAACTTTTACAATCTGAGTTCTCTCTGCTGCAGCACAAATTACTAGCAAAGAAACTCCTACAAAATGCCAAGAAAACGAAAGCCATGTTCTTCTCCTCCAAGAGCTTCTCTTCCACTCTCTCACCAAACACCCTTCCCCAATTATCTACCATCCTTGGTGAAAATCTGGATTTGTGGATAAATTTAATATCTTGGGGTTTGGATAGACAATGACTTGACACACTAGCCACATTGAAGAACTCCTGAAGAAGCTCAGACAGACACTTGGCCTATTTTACAGAATCAAACATTACCTAACCAGAGATTCTAAACAAAGATTAATCCTGGCATCATTCCTATCCTCATTGATTATGCTGATTTCCTATATAGTCACTGCTCCCTTTCCCACTTAAACAAATTGGATACCTTGCATCATAGAGCTCTTAGATTCATTACAGACCTTCCTTTCAGCACCCAACATTGCTCTCTCTATACTGCAGTCGGCTGAACATCCCTACATCATAGAAAAAACAAAAATGCTGCTTTATGGATCTACAAAGCTCTAACAAACAAATTACCATCCTACATTGCAGATTGTTTTACCCAGGTCATATCCAGACCATATGCCCTAAGAAATAATAGACTCATCATGCTGAAGATACCTATTACCTGTACCCAGCATGGGAGGGCTGCAATCAGCTACTCTCTAGCACTTATCTGGAACTCTCTTCAAAAGATCCTGAAGCTGAATACCCTCATTCCAATAGCATCCTTCAAAAAGCTATACACTAGTCTCTTTCCAGAGCAATGCAACTGTTTCCACAAGGCCTAGTCCTATCACAACCCCCTTTCTCCCACACCCCTTTTTTGCACTTCCACCCTTAATTTATTTTCTAGCTTTCACCCACTTATCTCATACCTGACCTTATTCCCAAAATCCCATCACCCTCGCTTTAATCTTTCAGTACTGTTTTATTTTTTTCCTTTTTATTATAACCCAGTCTCTTCGGCTCATTGCTTTGTATATATGTGAATATTCTTGCATCTGTTCATTTATAATGTCTTTGTTTTTTGTACTCAATCTGTATCTTGTATTTGTGTAAAAAATGTACCTTTATATTGTTATGACCAATTCGGTCCATCTTGTAAATGAGCTATGCTCAATGATGCTCGCCTGAATAAATAAAGATTTTGATGGATTGATTGATTGATAACTCCGACAAAGCTGCCATATGCTACCCTAAACATGTTGTATATTCGGATCAAACTATTTAAAGTCATAGCATTCATGTTTTGTTAGTTCGTTATAGCCCATATCGAGAAGGAAAAAGATAAACATGAAACTAACAGAACATTTACAACAATAAAGCTATACACTGTAGAATGCAGGTCGGATATTTGTTCCTTTTTGTCTTTATCCGTTTTGCGCCCTAAAGTGGATATGTGTACTCTTTGTTTATCTGGTATATTTTTGCTAGAATCACAATTAATACTGCAGTGGGGAATAGGGGATCAGCCCTGGCCTGCTAAACTGAGTTTGTGGCATGGCTTGCACTGCGATTATGCTTGTGTCGTGAGGTTCAAGTGTCCTTCAGAATGCTGGGACCCTCTGTCCCCAGATCCCTCTCCTCCCATTCAAGACAGAGGAGCCATCTGTTCTGATGTTTATAGCCCATAAGGTTAAGCCTGGTGGCGATAGTTTCCATATCATAGATCTGCCATACTCGTTTACACCAGTCTGTCACTGTGCGGGGGGACTCTGTCTGTAACCAGTAGGCTGGAAAACATTTCAGTGCCACTGCCAAAAGTATAAGTACTATTTTCCATTTTGGACGAGGGCGTTTGGTCCACAGTAGGGAGTCCTAGCACTCAGCCTGTAAAAGTCATAGAGATGTCATGTTAGAAACATAGAAACATAGACTTTGATGGCAGATAAGGACCGCTTGGCCCACCTAGTCTGCCCATTTCCCATCCTACAGGATAGGCCACAGATACTAGTTAACCAACAGCCTATTTCTTCCTACCCCCCACAAGAATTGCCTTATGTCTGTCCCATGCATTCTTGAATTCTCCCACAGTTTTAGACCCCACAACCTCCTCTGGAAGGCTGTTCCATGCATCCAATACCCTCTCTGTGAAAAAATACTTTCTCACTTTGCCCTGGAACTGCCCCCCCATCTTTAAATTGTGTCCCTTTGTTCTTGCACGTCTCTTTTTCTGAAAGATGCTACCCTCTTGGACTTTGTTGATTCCACTGAGGTACTTAAAAGTTTCTAGCATGTCCCCACTCTCCCTTCTTTCCTCAAGGGTATACATATTAAGCTCCATTAGTCTCTCCTCAAATGGCTTCTCTTGCAGACCCTGCACCATTTTAGTTGCCCTCTTCTGAACTGCCTCTATCCTATCTATGTCCTTGTGGAGATGGGGTCTCCAGAACTGGATGCAGTACTCCAGATGGGGTCTCACCAACTGTCTGTACAGAGGGAAAACAACTTCCTGTTTTCTGCTGGTGATGCCTCTCCCTATGCATCCCAGCATACCCCCAGCCCTCCCTACTGCCTTCTCACATTGCTTGCTAACCTTAAAGTCATCTGATATGATTAACCCCAGGTCCCTTTCCTTTTCTGTTGTTGTTACTACCTCCATCCCTCCATTGTGTAATCTTCCCTTGGGTTCTTGCTTCCCAGGTGCATTATTTTGCACTTCTTTGCTTTGAATCCTAGCTGCCATACTTCTGACCATTCCTCCAACCTTGCCAAGTCCCTTCTCATCCTTTCCACGCCTCCTTGTGTATCAACCCTGTTGCAGATCTTTGTGTCATCTGCAAAAAGACATACTTTTCCTTCCAGTCTCTCTGCAATGTCATTTATAAAGACATTAAAAAGGACTGGACCCAGTACTAAACCCTGCGGTACCCCACTAGTAACCCCTCTTTCTTCAGAGTGGACTCTATTTACAATTACCTTCTGTGTCCTGTTGTCCAGGCAGTGTTTTACCCAGGCTACCACCCTGGGACCCACTCCCAGGCAGGTTAATTTGACTATTAATCTTTTGTGTGGGACTGTGTCAAATGCCTTGCTAAAGTCTAGGTAGGCCATGTCCACAGCCCCTCCCTGGTCTACTACCTTGGTCACCCAGTCCTTCAGTCCTGTGCCCTACTGGCCTCTAGGTACTCAACAATTGTTCTATTTTTTTATTTTATTTATTTAGTTGTTTAACCAGGTATAGCACACTAAGCTGAAAGCTTTTTTGCAGGAGTGACCTGGGAGCACAAGGAGGTTAAGTCACTTGCTCAGGGTCACACAGTATGCAAGTAGAAGCTGTGGGATTCAAACCCAGGTCTGGTCTGCTGGATGTCACCAAATTTGCAGCTCAGAGCCTTAGACCACTGCGCTATACTGCCTCCTCCACTTTCCTCTAGGTACTCAACAGTTCTTTCCTTCAAAAGTGATTCCATCTCTTTCCCTGCCACAGAGGTCAAACTGACAGGTCTGTAGTTTCCTGCCTCTGTCTTGCTCCCACTTTTGTGAAGGGGAATCACATCCACCTTCCTCCAGTCCTCAGGTACCACACCATCCTACCATGATTTGTTAAAAAAGTAGTCAGTGGTGTCACTAGTTCGCCCCCTAATTCTTTTAGAATTCTAGGGTGAATTCCATCAGGCCCCATTGCTTTGTCCACCTTCAGTTTTAGGAGTTCTTGCAGAACCCTTTCTTCTGTGAAAGGGCTGGGATCAACCCCCCCCCCAATCAAGAGTGCTTCTGTTAATTGGAGTAGGCACTTCCCCATCTCTTTTGTGAATACTGAGCAGAAATATTCATTCAGTATCCCTGCTTTTTCACTGTCCCCCTCTGCCCACCCACTGTTCATTCTGTTCAGTCTCACTATCCCTCCCTTTGTCTTTCTACACTCGCTGATATACCTGTAAAAGGTTGTATCCCCCTTCTTAACCGAGTTGGCTATCTTTTCCTCAGTTTGGGCCTTTACTATTCTGACTTCCCTCCCTGCTTCCTTCCGCCTTAACTGGTACAGTTCTCTGTCCTGCTCCTTTTGTGTTTCCTTATACTTCCTGAATGCTATCTTTTTCTCCCTGACTTTCCCAGCCACCTGTTTTGAGAACCATAGTGGCATTTTCTTTCATTTTGATTTGTTTATTTGCTTCACACAAAGGCTTGTTGCCTCTGTGATGGTAGTTTTGATGATTCCCCATTGTTGCTCCACCCCTCCTTCTAGCCTGTTTGTGAGTACTTTTCAGAGGCACTCTCCCATCTTGCCAAAGTCAGCCCTCCTGAAGTCCAGTACCCTCACTTTTCTATGGCTTGTCTCTGTAGCTGAGTTTATCATGAGCCACACTGTTTGATGGTCACTTGTTCCCAGATGGCAACCCACTTCTAGATTTGAGATCCTCTCACTGCCCCCATGTAAGAATTGCTGAATACAAAGTCAGATCTGTGTTCAGAACCCCTCCAGCTTGGGACAGGCCCAGATAATGTGCCAATGGGAACCGATTCCCCTACATGCCCTCCAGCAATCTGAAGTGTTGGTGTCATTAAAGTTTGTCATGATAGTAGGTGTCCTGAAGTACCTATCCAGCACACTCCAGTAGTATTCCTGCCATGTGGGAGATGAAGTCTCCCTCCATCTCTTAAGGTGCCTGTTCAGTTCTGCTCTGAGATGCTACATGAAGCTTCTACCTCCTATGCAGATCTGACCTTGCTAAGGTTCTCTTCTTTGTTGCCCCATAATTTCCAATAGATATCTGAGATACGTTTCACTTTCCCTTTTAGGGTGACTACCCAGTGAAGAAAATCTTCCCAGGGTGACAGGGACCTTGTCAAATATACTTTGTTATTGCCACTACTGATAAAGTGTCTGATCTGGACGTACCTGTGAAAATCTTGATTTCCTAAATGGAATTTCTCCCTTAATGCTTGAAAGGTCATGCATGACCCCTGCTCTAGTTGCTGGGGAAATGGGGTCAGGCCCTGTTGTTCCCATCTGGTATACCCCCTGTACAGTCTCAGGTGCATGAAGTCAGGATGATAATGAAAAAGTTACAGCAAACCCAGCAAATACTTGTTTCCAATGTCTAAAATTATAGGTTTTAGCCATTGGAAACTGACTTGCTGAAAAAGGCTATCATACCGTGATCTATCAGCACATTAGCATTTTTAGAAATGAATCAGCTGGAACACTGACACACTGATGTTCGTTTCTATTAGTTTTGTGTTATCAGTACAGAAAGCTAAACTGGAATGGGACTGACAGTGCTTACATTGGTTTAAAATGAAAAATACTAAATCAGCAATCCTCCACATTGCCCCCCCCCATTCCAGTCCACAATGCAGAAACACCCACCTGCTCTCTGGTGTAAATAGGTTTGTTCACTAACTCATTGGACAAATTATGTTTCCGCAGCAAGGCATAGGCAACCAGTTAGGGTTGTACCCCTCATCATACAACTCACAGTGAAGTCACACACATACATGCTAAGTCATATTCTCCAGCAGCCATGTCCTTCAGATGAGATGTTAAACTGAGGTCCCTTCTACTCATCCTGGTGCTGTCGTGGTGGGTGTCCAGGTGGCAGTAAAAGAACCCAGGGCACTCTTCACAAAGAGCAGGGGACATTCCCAGTGCCTTGGCCAATATTTCCCCTTCCCACAAACCAGTTCATGCAGTTGTCCAAGGCTGTGTGTGGGTGCTGATGTGCAATATGACTGATGCTACACATTACGTCACTTCACTACACTACATGTCTAGCATTGCTTGTAAAGCACTTTGGGATACAGTGTGTATGAAAAGCACTATATAAACAATTCTTCTTTGCATATTGAAAGTCTAATTTTCAGTAAATCATTGACCGGATTGCTATTACAGTGCATGGTGTGAATGCCCTAGACATTGGTTTTGAGTTATTAGTAAACAGATCAGATTCAGAAACATCAGTGAGATTGTTTTTGGAGTGAAAAAAAAAAAAGTCATTCCTTCTTGGTGGCACACCCACCACCAGCAAAAGCCTACCGTGCTGTCACACTCACCCTCATGACAGTGCATATACTCAGGTATACACAATAACAATTGGATTGAAAATAAAATAGTGAGTGAATCTTGCATCACTTTGTTTTAAACAACCATGGATTCTGGGGAATGTTTTCACTTTGTAAGGATCCAAAATAGTAGTGGCCGTATATAAGGAAAATGGAATGACGTTCCATAGTGAAATACTCCGTGGATGCACTCTGCTGTCAAGAATGGTCTGTAACAGTCAGCTAAGCTATATGCAAAATGCATCGGCGGTGTCCAATGATGTGATTCACTCTGACCTCATTCCTTAAAAGTGAAGCCCCAACACCCAGCTGCAAACCTTGCAACAGAAAATCCCTGCAAAAAATGCAACTCATAGGACTGTAGGATGTACTGTTTTCCATAACTGCCAGGTAAAAACTTAGTCCTTATCATTTTTTAAGTAATTCTGTAGGGAAGAAAAGAGAAAATAATATTGAGTTTCACAGATAAAAAGCAAATGTATCATTTTAAGCACACAGAGGGAATATTACAAAGTTCCCTGTCTTTTATTTATTTTATTTATTTATTTGTAAAATCAGTTTACAACCTTTGAGCCAGAGGCTCGTTTCCAAAGGTACTTCGTCACATTTTGTCGCAAATTTTAATTTGCTGATGTTAACCGACAGCTCCTATCAAACTCACAGCAGCTCTTCTCTCATATTGTCAGTTTTGGTTCCAGTACAAGTTTCCTTGCACTCCCCAGTTCAGGACAAAATCAAGCAAATGGACTGGTAATAGCAATCTCAGAAATATTATGTGACAAGCTACATTATAGTATGTGGTTAGGTCTTAATATGCATAAAAAAAAGAGTAGCTGCTGAAAACCTGTGCACCTTCTAAAAGTTATTGTGCATGTTCTAAAAGTTGTTGTGCACATTCTGTTATTAATATTGGAGTATTGGAGTAATATTGGAATATTCATCAGGCTCTAATTAATATTCATGTATCCTGTGCTATTCGCCACCTCATTGGTCAACACACCTACGTTCAAAGGAAAATCAAGCAAACGTGGTGGAGCTGCTTACTGAGTGCTTCACCAACACTGTTTGGACATGAACTGTCCTAGTCGGCTTTGTGTCACCAAATAACAGCAAACTTAACATTTGTCTTTTTTTTTTTTTTTTTTTAATTAAGTGCAGCAGTGAATCTGTGGGTTCTTTGAGTGAAACAGGACTGCACCGACTCACATCATAGCAGATGAACCTGCTGATAGCAAGGGAGAGCACCGCGGGAACACAACATATAACATTTTGTCAGCTTCCTAAATTTAATTTTTTTTTTTAAAACCTTGGGGAACCATGTACTAAAAAAATATCAAATATGGGGTGAGCATATGCAACTCGCCTTGTGTTTCCATCTCGGGGTTGAGATACCAGCATGGACCTGTCGAGCTTCGCTCTCGAGGTCCTGACACTGGTATCTCAACCCCTTGATGGAAACACAGGCTCATTGCGTTTGCTTTCCCATACTTTATTCCTTATATGATACTGCTCTAACAAGTAATACAGTATATAGCATAGACAAATACATCACTGAAGTACCACCGACATCACAGAGAGTCATGAGTACACTAGCAATACAGGTTGGAATCCACCTACAAACCCCAAACTGTAATTTTGCCTTTGCCATAGATCTTTAAAGATTCTGTGGCACTTATCATAAGAGCAGGGGATACTGATGGTGTCCTGGCAAATGTTCCACCTGTCAATAGAACAGATCCTGGTAAATGCATCCCCCCACATGCCAAAATTCCTGGAAATGAGCTGTCACCATACTGTGTTCCTCTCCTGGTCAGAAATTACAAATAAATTTATGTTAAACTGATGCCTAAAACTAATGCAGAAATGTATTGAGTGTGACAGACTAAGTTTAGTGAAGCAAGAGAGGAATCTTGACTTGGAGTCTTGAATTGGAAAGATGTATGCCTATTGCAAATGAAAACTTTTGTTTTAAAATGTGTTAGCTGGTCCAGTGGCACCAAGGGTTGAGGGTCTAGATGCTACACCTCATGCCATGCCAGCGACCCAGGTTCAGGAATGACTTTGGGTCATCAGAGTGCTGACTGGTGGGGTTGGGGGGCAGAGCTGGATTGAGTGCCTAACGGCAGCTCTCCTCCCCGGTGGTGGTTGTTACCCCCCATAGTTCCACTGCCACTGGGTGGAGGTCTGGTGGCAGTGCAGGCAGGAGAGGGCAGCAAAAAGGGAAGGTGTCTCAGAACACGATGCACACATGCCTCTACATGTATGCGTGCGAGTCCAGGAATGGGGGTAGGTAAAATGGGGGGAAAAAATACATAATAAAAAAAAAAGTGAAATGTGTAAAATTGTGAGTGTTGGAGCATGTTCTATCACACATTTTTTTTTTTTAACAGATGGTTGCTTGTGGATTCTTCTGTTGGCTGTTCGGATTCGTTACAGTGGGATTTGGTGAGACAAAAATGTTTCTGTGATACAGAGTTAATAGAAATCTGATCCTGTTTTGTTATCTTGTGCTGTCTGTCTATCCTAATGTTTCAAAAACAAACTGAAAATTTGAGAACTTCAAAAAGCAAATACATGGCTGGTCAGTGCCATGCAGAGGTTTCCACGTGGTTGCAGAAATCAACAAACAAAGCAACACAGAAACATAAACATGAGCAGAAAGTACCTCTGTATAATGTTGCATCCAACACAAAAACATAGAATTTGCCAGCAGAAAAGGACCACTTGGCCCACCCAGTCTGCCCAGTTTTTCTCTGCCTAATCTGCCTCTGCAGACCCTAACCGGCCTCTGGCTACCTTACTGTCTCCCTGCCTGTTTTCTTAAATGAAGCAGTATTTCCTCTGTCTCTTTTAAACTCCTGGGGTATGAAACATTACGTAAGCATTAATCACCGATGAAGGTGGCATCTAATGGGGAGTTAATGCATGGTTGAGACCGTTGTGGCATGAGGCCACAGGCCGAGTGCATACAACGGTCCAACTATGCATCAACTCCCCATTAGATGCCACCTTCGGAGGGGATTAATGCACTTGTAACATGGTGTGCACATACTACAGCTGTCAGACATCAGTTTCTAGTGCTGTGATCAATTACAAGATGACACAATTGCACTTACAAAGTAAAGTGAACTCTTACTTTCAGATCTTAATGTGATGTTCTGTTACAGTACATACATATTTCCTGTTGGAATACTTTTGCACATAATTACATTAATACATTGCTTCACAATTACTATTAGTTTCCCTATTTTTCTCACGGCTGTTCCTTTGTTAGCATTGTCAGGAGGACCATGACTTGTGAGTTTTACTCCATTGCCGTGAGGCTCTGTTTCTCATTTGCATACAGCGTTACCCGCTTACTACCGTTGCACGATAGTGTTTACCTAACACTCTCCGCTTCACACTACTCAGTCTATTACCCCATGAGTATCTGGTGGTCTTTCTTCTCTTCCTTGTCCATTGGTAGTCCAGGATAATTTATTTTTATGGTCCCGTATGCGGCACATGACTCGCAATCAAATCCTTTTCCACTTCCTTGCTGTGCCCGTCTGTGTGCGGTTCCGTTCTCTTGGCTCTCACTCCGTCCTTTTCCCACAGCTTCCTGACATCTCTGTTTCTGTGCTGCTGTGTGCTGTCTACTTCTTTGTTCTGTGATTTCTGCTCTCCACTCACTTTCTCCTCCTTCTAACACTTCTCCAGATTTTCTCAATATCGACTTCGTTCTCTATGTCTCTTATTGCATCTGTCTCTGTGTCTCCGTTTCAGTTGTCCTATTTCCCCTCCTATCTATCTAGTTTGTGTCCCTACACTTCCTCGCTATCCTCTTTTTTGTATTCTCTGTTTCTATGCTGCTCCTTTTCCCCCTGTGGCTACTTGCTGTATCTCACAAGCAACACAGCATTATCATGCCATAATGCCGTGTTGCTCTTCTACCACCTGATGCTGTTAGCCCTATCACCTTTCTTCCCTACACTCCTCATAATTTTGCCATGTTACAATTGTTCTTAACAGTGTTCCCCACTGAAGTCTAAGTACTGTACCAACAGAATATTTTACACTGTCATTTGTTATACAAAAGTGTAAACAGTGCTGCTGTATTGGTATTTTGCACGTGTTCTGCAAGGCAGCCAGAGCCTGTGGTTTGGGCACCACAGAAATAACAGTACTGCTACACTGCTCTGCATCCTCCTGTGACTATTACATGTGTGCTTGAAACCCCCTCCTATTTTAGCCTCCATCACTGCCACTGGAAGTCTGTTCCAGGCATCTACCACCCTATCACTGAAGATATATTTCCTTACATGGCACTGGATCCAAAGAGTGCCGACAAGAATAGCATCAGCTTGGACTGTGCGGCAAAAAAATGGTGCTGTTTTTGATGCTGGCCGAGCTGCTTGATGCCCCAGCCCTCTTGGTAGCACTCACTTGATGGGGTACCTCCTTACATCTCTCCTGAACTACCCCCACTTCCAGCGTCACTGCATGCCCATGGTTCAGATGCTCTTTTTCATTTGAAAGAGACTCCCCCTGCACCATGTTCACTCCTGTGAAGTACTTGTAAGTATCTATCATGTCCCTTCTTGATCTCATCTCTTCCAGTGTGTGTGTGTGTGTGTGTGTGTGTGTGTGTGTGTGTGTGTACACATTGAGATCCCGCCGTCTCTCCTCAAGGCCTCTCGTGGAACCCCAGCATCATTTTAGTTGCCCTCCTCTGGACTGCCTCCACCCTGTCCATGCCCCTTCTGAGATGTGTTCTCCAAAACTGGACACAGTAGTTCAGGTAGAGTCTCACCAGTGAGCGATACAGTGGAACACCACCCCAGATACCCCTCCCTATGCACCCCAGCAGCCCATTAACCCTCCCACTGCCCTGCCACCCTGGGGTTCTCAAACTTGATAACTCAAAGGTCCCTTTCCTGTCTAGTGACTGCCAGTACCTATCCCCATCCTGTACTCAGATTCTAGCTTCCTATACCCTAGAGGCATCATTTTACTCTGACATTGAACCACAACTGCCATGCTTTTGACTACTCCTCAAGTTTCCCTGATATCTCTGAACATTCTGTCCACCCCCCCCAAGCATCCACCCTATTGCAGACTTTGGTATCATTTGCAAAAAGCACACCTTCCCTTCTAGTTCTTCTGCAATGTCCCTTACAAAGATACTGAAGAGGACTTATCCCAGTACCCAGCGCTCTGGTCACGCTTCCATCGTTAGAGTGAGTGCTGTTAAACACCACCTTCTATCTCCTATCCAGTAACCTGTTTTTTAACCCAGTTTATCACTTTGTATCCCACTCCTAGGCTGATCAAGTTCTTGATCAGCCTCCTGTGTGGCACAGTGGTGAAGGCCTTGCTAAAGTCCAGCTTGACCACGTCTACTGCTATCCCCTGATTTGTTTCCCTGGTCACCCACTCAAGGAAATCAGATTCATTTGGCATGACCTTCTTCCTTTGAGTCCATAGGTTCTATGTCATAAGAGTGAATTCAGCATGCCAAACGCCCTTATGGCAATCCCACATCAGCGAAATTCAATTTTGACGATGTGGGATTCCAGCGACAGTAAATGTGGCACAAAAAAACTTTTTATTTTGTTTTATGTGGGGGCTTCCCCCCCCCGCACACCCCTAAATTTGGGTTCTCAACTCCAGGGGGTGCATGTTGGGGGGGGTGCATCTCCTCCAGAAAACAAAACAAAACAAAAAAAACACTGTGTCTCAGGCCAGGCGCAACAAAAACTACTGGCACCCAGTCCCAAACCCTGGATTCCTGCCACCCCAAGCCAGCACCCAGCCCACCACACCATGATGCCAGCTCACCAGAACCCCACAGCACCACCTCTCACATACCCTACCGCCCCACATTCGTTGGGCTCGTTCCCACCCCCTGTGTTTATATGTGCATGACATCCTATCACCTTTTTTGCAAACCACCCCATCTGGTCACCAACCCCACACCCCTGTCGTCAGGGCACTAGCCAGTGCCCCATATCACAGGATACCGAGTCCATACTGCCTGTTGTCCTGAAGACCACTGGATTCAAGGTACTCTGCCAGTTTTGTCTTCACAAGGGTTTCCATCCATTTCCCCACCACTGAAATAAAAGTATTTAGGCTATAGCTACCATCTTCCTCCCTGCTGCTGCTGCTCTTATATAGAGGGACCACATCAGCCCTTCTCCAGTCCTCCAGAACCATACCTGTTTCCAGTTAGCTGTTGAACAAGGTTTCCTGTGGGGAACCTAGCACCTCCCTCAGTTCTTTTAGCACCCTGAGGTGTATCTCATCAGAGTCCATAGCCTTGTTAGACTACAAAAGATCACAGCACACCCTATCCCCCCAAAAAAAGAAAATGCAACAATACTAACCATTAATGGCTACTTACTGTATGGTTGCAAATGGAGTGGAGGTCTCTTGGTATTCACTGATGTGGAATAGACTTGTTGACCTGCAGGTCTGCAAGTCAATTTAGGACTCTTTCCTCTGAAAATGGACTTGTGTCCACCCCCTCACTCCTGCTTCTCCCTCGTGGTTCATCCCCACTCTCTCCACGGTGAAGACTGAGAAGAAGAACCTGTTTAGGATGTCAACCTTTTGTTGGTCCTCTTCTGTGCAACCTACTTACACAAGAAGCCTATCTTAGGCTAGTCCAAACAATGTTCTTTCCTCTCTTAGATTATGCAGACTTGATATATGGGCAATGTCCTAATTCCACACTATCTAAATTGGACACATTATATCATCAGGCGCTCAGATTCATTACGGGAGTACCATAGCGCACCCACCACTGCAAACTTTATGCCATTGTTGACTGGCTCTCACTCAGCCTTAAATGCAACATGAATGCAGACCCTTGGGAATATAAGGCCTTAATCAAAAAACTCCCACAATACATTTCTATTTGCTTGCCTGTCTCCCCCAAGGGCTCCCTCAGAGGTTGCAAAGAAAGCACAGCAGTTGGACCACAGTGGGCTCAGGGAGGATGAGGATGGTGAAACAGAGGCACACCCAGTCAGATGTTACACACCACAATCCATATGCCATTCTGGGGAAGCATAGCTCCCTATAGATACACCCAGGAGGAGACTAAGGAGGCTGAGGACAACTGTCACAAGGAGGCGCACAGGAAGGAGGCATAGGACACCACAAGGAAAGGAAGCAGCTCTTGGTGGGGACTCAATTATTAGGGATAGAACTGGGAGGAGCTGGGAAATCTGAAGTAAGGTGCCTGCCTGGTGCCATGGCTTGGAGGGACAGGAAGCGCATCTTCAGGATCACAACAACAGCTGCAAGGATTCTGAGCTGGACGTAATTGTCCACCTAGGGACAAATGACTTGGCTCATCATGAGGTTAGAGCAGTGCAGGAGGACATTGCAGAGTTGGGGAGGGCCTAAGACAAGTAGCAAACACAGTATCCTTCTCAGAGGTGCTGCCTGTCAAAGGCATGGGGAGGTGAGGTGACTGGCACCATGCAGTTTAATGAATGGTTGAAAAAATGGTGCAGAGCACAGGGGTTTGGCTTCATTGGGGACTGGGGTTCCACCTGGAGGGACACCAGCCTATACTGGCAGGATGGTCTGCATCTGTCCAGGAAGGGAACAAGTCTTTTGAGCAATCGGTTTAAATGCTTCATTGGCAAGCTTTTAAACTAGTCAATGGGGGAGGCACTGACAAGCAGCAGAAAAATCCCAGCCTGTCCCTACAAAACAGGGCACTAAATGAGAAAAAGACCAAGGTAGAACGGTCAGTGGGGGATGCTGCAACAGAAGGTAAGGCCATCAAAAAATGGAGGGCAATGAGTACCAATGCCCGTAGTCTAGGTAACAAGCTTCCTGAATTAGTGGCCTTGATGGAGGAGGAACATCTGGATATTGTGGCAGTCACAGAAACATGGTACACACAAAACCATGACTGGGACGTAAACATACCAGGATACACTATCTACAGGAGGGACAGGGAGGGTAAAAGAGGAGGAGGAGTAGTTCTTTACATAAGGGAAGGAATAAAAGCAACAGAACAAAAGGGTAAACAGGGAGGAGAGAAGCACTGTGGGTAAATTTGGAGACAGGCAATGGCACCACAATCCCACAGGGGTTGTATACAGACCTTCTCAGGGGAGGAAGTGGACAAGAAATGATAGAAAGTATATTTAGAATGGCAGAAAAGGGGAGATATTGCTGATGGGTGATCTGAATATGCCAGATGTTAACTGAGCGCAGTTGCAGCTGCCACTTCAAGAGTGCAGTTATTCTAGATGCCCCACAGGGGCATGCCTAGACAACTAGTACTGGAGCCCACTCGAGAGGGAGCAATATTAGACTTGATACTCTCAAATGGAGATGGAGAGGATCACAGATGTAGAAGTGGGTAGCCATCTGGGAACTAGCGACCATCGAACAGTATGGTTCACAAAACACAGCAATAGAGTCAAGCCATACAAAGACAAAAGTACTGGACTTTAGGAGGCTGACTTTGCTAAAATGAGTGAGTGCCTAAGGAATGCACTAGCAAATTGAGGGAAGGAGGGGTGAAGAACAATGGGGAATAATAAAACTGCCATCACAGAGGTAACGAGCCTTTGTGTGAAGCAAATAAACAAAACAAGACGATGTAAGAAACCACTACGGTTCTCAAAGGAAGTGGCAGTGAAGGTTCAAGAGAAAAGAGCATTCAGGAAGTACAAGGAATCGCAGCAGGAGCAGGACAGAGAACTGTATCAGTTAAAGCAAAAGGAGGCTGGGAAGGCAGTCAGAACAGCAAAGGCCCAAACTGAGGAAAAGATAGCCAACTCAGTTAAGAAGGGAATAAAACCTTTTATAGGTACATCAGGGAGCAAAAGGAAGACCAAGGGAGGGATAGTGAGGCTTAATAAAGGGGAGGGAGGGTGGGCAGAGGAGAATGTGAAAAGCAGAGATACTAAACAAATATTTTGCTCAGTATTTACAAAGGAAGAGGGGAGTACATAAAACAAACAGTAGTAACACTCTGGATACAGAAGTTGATACCAGCCCATTTACAGAAGAAAGGGTTCTGAAAGAACTCTTAAAACTGAAGGTGGACAAAGCAATGGGGCCTGATGGGATTCATCCCAGAATTCTAAAAGAACTAAGGGTAGAACTAGTGACACCACTGACTACCCTCTTTAACAAATCATGGGAGGATGGGGTGGTACCCGAGGACTGGAGGAGGGCAGATGTGATTCCCCTTCACAAAAGTGGGAGCAAGGCAGAAGCAGGAAACTATAGACCTGTTAGTTTAACCTCAGTGATAGGGAAAATGATGGAATCACTTCTAAAGGAAAGAATTGTCGCGTATCTAGAGGCCAGAAGGGCACAGGACCCTAGGCAGCATGGATTCACAGCGGGAAGGTCATGCCAGACGAATCTGATAGATTTCTTTGACTGGGTGACCAAAGTAGTAGATCAGGGAGGGGCTGTGGACATGGCCTACCTAGACTTTAGCAAGGCATTTGACACAGTCCCACACAAAGATATATATAAGTAGCCAGCCTGGGAGTGGGTCCCAAGATGACAGCCTGGGTAAAGAATTGGCTGGAGAATAGGACACAGAGAGTAATAGTAAATGGAGTCCACTCAGAAGAAAGAAGGGTTACTAGCGGGGTACCGCAGGGTTCAGTATTAGGACCAGTCCTCTTCAATGTCTTTATAAGTGACATTGCAGAAGGACTGGAAGGAAATGTATGTCTCTTTGCAGATGACACTAAGATCTGCAACAGAGTTGATGCACAGGGTGGGGTGGAAAGGATGAGAAGGGACTTGGCAAGGTTAGAGGAATGGTCAAATGTATGGCAGCTTAGATTCAATGCTAAGAAGTGCAAGGTAATGCACCTGGAGAAAAAAACGAGGGAAGAGTACACAATGGGGGTGAGATACTAACAACAACAAAATGGAAAGGGACCTGGGGTAGTCATATCAGATGACCTAAAGGTGGGCAAGCAATGTGAGAAGGCAGCAAGGAGGGCTTGGGGGATACTGGGATGCATAGGGAGGCATCACCAGTAGAAAACAGGAAGTTATTATCCCTTTGTACAGACAGCTGGTGAGACCCCATCTGGAGTACTGCGTGCAGTTCTGGAGACCCAGTCTCCACAAAGACATAGACAGGATGGAAGCTGTCCAGAGGAGGACAACTACAATGGTACAGGGTCTGCACCGGAAGACATATGAAGAGAGAATTTAAGGAGCTTAATATGTATAGCCTCGAGGAAAGGAGGGAGAGGGGGACATGATAGAAACTTTCAAGTACCTCAAGGGAATCAACAAAGTCCAAGAGGGTAGCATCTTTCAAAAAGAGTGTGCAAGAACAAGAGGCACAATTTGAAGATGGGGGGCAGCTCAGAGGTAATTTAAGGAAGTATTTTTCACAGAGAGGTTGTGGATGCATGGAATGGCCTTCCGGAGGAAGGTTGTGGAGTCAAAATCAGTGGTGGAATTCAAGCATGCATGGGATAGTCATAAGGCAATTCTGGGGGGTGGGGGTAGGAAGAAGTAGGCTGCTGGTTAACTAGGATCTGCAGCTTATCCAGTAGGTAGGGAAATGGGCAGACTGGGTGGGCCAAGCGGTCCTTATCTGCCGTCAAAGTCTATGTTTCTATGTTTCTAGGGCTGCTATGAACTGAGGAGTCTTTCTTACAGTTCCCTGGTTGTCCTGAAGGTCAGGACACAATTTGGTGCTGCTGCTATAAGTTATGCTCTCCCAGTGATTTGGAACAATATGCAAAAGACACTAAAGCTTGCAACACCAGTAAGCATGGCCTTCTTTACAGAGCTAGTGTACTGCTTGGTATTAATAGTAATTTTCCGATGCAGTCGGCTATCACTTATGTCTCAAGCATTTTGTTTTTTTATCATTTAATAATTTTTTTTATTTATTTCTTTATTTGTGTACATTAAGAAGAAAAGAAATTAAACAAACCATAAGACAGCAAAGTAAATATGAAAGGAAAAAGTAAATGTGAAAGGGAAGTAAATAATTAATCCTTTAAGAATTCCCACATCTCGTGGCTGCTTCCTAATACGTTGGAATTCAGCATATTTTTAATCTAACCGAGCCAACTCCCACCATAATATTTTAAGAGTAGCATACTCAGGTTACATACCCGGTCCATAAGATGGTTATTTACCATATTTACATTAGTTGATTATAAGCATTAATTGATTATAGGTATTAATTATTCAACATAAGCTCAAAATATAAACTTCAAATCTTTAAACTTTTAAAGAAAAAACAAAGAGCCTAAAGAAGAAATAAGTCCATCCATAACTCATCTTTAACTTAAAAATCTAACAGTTTGTTTTCCACTTCTGCAACGGCAGCTACAAGCTCTGAATCTGATTCTATGTCCGATTCAAGATCTGAATCATGTTCTAAATCCTGTTCTGACTGTGTCGTATTTCTGGATCTCAAAAAAGTAATGACTTGATCAGGGTCAAAAAAGACATAAGTGTTCCCCATGTGAGTAATTTTGACTTTGGCAGGTGCCTGAAGGATAAAGGTTAACATAGAATCTAATAGCAGATAAGAAGCGCTTGGCCCACCTAGTCTACCCATTCCCCTACCTAACAGATAAGCTGCAGATCCTAGTTACCCAACAGCCTACTTCCTCCTACCCACCACTAGAATTGCCTTATGTCTGTCTCATGCATTCTTGAGTTCCTCCCACTGTTTTTGACTCTACGACCTCCTTAGGAAGGCTGTTCCGTGCATCTACAACCCTCTCTGTGAAGAAACACTTCCTCACATTACCTCTGAGTCGTCCCCCCTCTGTCTTCAAATTGTGTCCCCTTGTTCTTGCACATCTCTTTTTCTGAAAGATGCTACCCTCTTGGACTTTGTTGAT
Source organism: Neoceratodus forsteri (assembly GCA_016271365.2). Lineage (NCBI taxonomy): Eukaryota > Metazoa > Chordata > Ceratodontiformes > Ceratodontidae > Neoceratodus > Neoceratodus forsteri. The sequence continues at coordinate 334,016,971 of JADMNL010000026.1, forward strand.
TCCCTTGAGGCACTTGAAAGTTTCGATCATGTCCCCCCCTCCCTCCTTTCCTCGTGGCTATACATCTTAGGCTCCTTTAGTCTTTTTTCATATGTCTCCTGGTGCAGACCCTGCACCATTTTGGTAGCCCTCCTCTGGACAGCCTCCACCCTGTCTTGCTGGGTTGCACCCAGCTCTAAGATTTACGATCTCAAGTTAAAAAAGCGATGCCTCCTCTGCTGCATTTCATACAAAAAAAATCAAGAAAGATGGGGTATATTATGCCTCTATATTCAAGTGTCTTCCATATACGAGCAAGTTTCAAAATAGAGTCCTGATCAGTGACGAATGCAAATTGTACCAAGATTGGTGGTTTTGTGTCATTGGGGTTCCATTTTGATTATGTTCTGTAGGCTTTGGTTATAATGGGGAAGTTGTCCCCGGGTAGCTGAAATATTTGTAATAAGAGCTCTTTAATCATTTACCTCATCTCGGGGAATTCTCTATCCCAGGTATTGGGAACACCTAGGAATCTCAAGTTCCTGTGTTGATTGACGTTTTCTAAGGCTTCAATCTTTTTATTGATGGTAGACTCCGGTAGTATAGCGGCCAATGTTCTGGCTTCCATAGTTTTACTTTCCAGCTCTTGCTTGTCTACCCGTTTATGTATTTGCACATTATCATTTTTAATCAGTGTCATTTCCCCCTGTATATTAGAAGTTAATATTTAAGTTCTGTAAGGTAGACTATATTTGCAAATCCTGAGTCAATCTTAGCCATCCATACCTCGATATTATCCAGAACGTTTAACATTTGCTGCTCATGAGCATAACCAGCAGCTTCTAACCGATCAGGCTGTCCCTGTTTGCATTGCTTTCCAGGAAGCTTTTCGGGTACATTCTCAAACAGCACTTCGGAAGACAAAGAAGCTTCAGGCTGCATTGGTTCTTGGTCATTATCAAGATGCACAGGGCATCTAGAATGCTCAAAACTCTCAGAGCGCTCAACATGTTGAGAGTGCTTATAACTATCAATAGCTGTTGCTGTAGCAGTGCCAACTTTTGTATTCATAGAAGGTGAGGATGTTACCTTCTATACTCTTTTTTTTTCATCTGGTATCCTTGGTGTCCTTGGCTCTTGACTTGTTGCTGTAGCCGTCAGCGGAGCACACACTGGCCTAACCACTGCCTCCACCTGTACTGCCTCCTTGACCGAGTTTGGAGATCCAACTTTAAGCAGCTTATCTAGTGGGCCGTATCTAATGAAAGATACCTCACCCAAAGATGTAGAAGAACCTCTGTCTTTATGCTTTTTCCCGTCCAAACTCATTTTGGTTAGAAAAATACATAGACACAAAATGTACAGATACAAGGTGCAAGATGCAAGATGCGAGGTGTGAGATGCGATAACTTCCACCGATCAGCCTTATTCTGTACAAACACAAATGCAGCTCACATAAATGCCACCACCATCTTCCCTTCTACAGTCCAGTGAATATCTCAAGCATTTTTTTCTTTTCTGTTTGTTAATTAGAAGATTTTCCACCTGGCAGTACTGTGGTGATGTTCGGAGCAGCACTTTGAAGGGGGGAAAAGTTATTTCTGTTCCTCCCACTACATAATCAGAAATGAGACCAAACACCTTGAGGCACCACAGTCCTTGCAGCCTGAGCAGTAACTCCCACAAGCTACCAATCAAAATGCTGGAAATTGTGACATCACTAGTAACCAGGGAGAGCCAGTCCCTGCTATGTCATGTGATGGTGAAACCTGTAGTGAGAAATGGTTCTCATTGGTTACTAGTGATGTCATAGTCGGTGTGGTCTCAGTGTTAATATATTGGGAGGAACAGAACTGACTTTGTTTTTCCTTCAGACAGAGTGATGCTCCACACATCACCCCAGTACTACCAGGTAGAAAATCTTCTTATTAGCAAACAGAAAAGAAAAAATACTTGAGATACAAAAAGTGTTAGCTAATTACATGTGAAAGTTACAATTAATTGCAGGCAGTACACTAGCTTTTTAAGGCACTGATCCACTGTAAGCTCGGTGAATCCTGTGATTGTCATATTTAAGTGCCTCTTTCACTGTGAACCCTGCATACTCCTCATAGAGTGGCTAACCCTTCTACAACTCCAGCCAGTCTCTCATGCTAGTCATTCCAGGGTCCCCCTTTCTTTACTCTCCTCCCTGTCCCCAGACACCCCTCCCGTCCCATTCTCCCACTAGTTATCCTTGGTTCTTTCCCCTCTTAGCCACCCCACTATCCCCTCAATTACCCCAATCCCCTATAACCCCTACAAAACCATGTTGCAAGTGCAATTTATGCATATATTGTCTTGTAAATTACTGTTTTACAAATTTTTGTAAACATTTATTACTTGTTCCGAACAAGTATATGTTGTGGATCACTGCGTTTGTTTACTGTTACCTATGCCACCTGTCATTGCACTACCCAATGGCTTCCTTTAATGTATTATTGTTTGTTGTGCTTATTTTGACCAATCCAGGTCTATCTTGGAAATAAGTCTGTCTCAGTAGTGCTTCACCTGATAAAATAAAGATGATTGATTGATTGTAATCTCCCGGTTTTGCCCTTCTAATCCATACTACCCCTCTGCTTGTTTTTCTCTTCTTGCTTATGTATCTGAAGAAAGTCTCATCTCCTATAGCGACACCTTTGGCAATGCACAGGAATGTGCTCAATAAGGTAGCCCATGATTCACACATTCAAAGTGGTGAACCCCCATCATATACAAACAAACAGAGCTGCACTTAAACAATGAAAGAGTTGCTAGCTGAAATGGAAGCCTACGAATGCTTTACTTAGTTGTGCAAATGCAGTGCTAATATCTCATAATCTCAAAAAGAAAGACTAGCCCAATGTCCCTGCACATCATCTCATACTAAAGCTTCATCGGGAATGATTCTATGTGGATGACGTGGGTTTGAATCCAGAGCCCAGATTTTCATATGATGGACAGCAGAGGCAGGGCTCAGCATCCATCTAGGATGTTCCTGCTCTGGGGATGATGGTGGGAGTCCCATCGTTACGCAGCTGCCCCTTGTGACCAAAATAAAGGCAATCTTTTGGGCAGGAATATTTCAGGAATTTGGGATGATGGATTCATAGTGATCACATTTACAATCATACTGCCTTAAAACTGCACATTTGCTATGAAAAGAATTTACCTAGACTCTGAGTCAATGCTGGAATGTTGTACCAGCCACTGAGCCAGCTGGCTTTTTGTTCTTTTTTTAAAGGTGACCCACAAATTAAATCCTGCAGCCCACTCCCATTCCACATACCTTTCTAAGCTGTGGTGGGAGTCCGAGGCTACTATCAGTAACATTTTCGGAAAAGCCTATATGTTGTTAAATACTGCCAAAACTTTTCAGCGAATAGGGAAGTGCTGCCCAGGTCCCAATCAAGTGGGCACAAGTTTACATGGGTATTCTACCCATTTTAGTGATGTTGCAAACACCACTCTTTCAGTGGAGCAGGAAGTGGATTTGGGGCTTGATAGTCTTATTTTATTGCTTTCATGGGGGTCTTGATCCCTAAATTAATACTTACAGCAATGACCTGTTCCGGTATTGCTGTAAGTATTAAGTATTTAAAATGTACACACTATTCTGAAAGTGTTGCTGATAGTAGCTTCGGACTCCTGCCACAGCTTAGAATGGAAGCGTGCTGCAGGATTTAACTTGTGGGTCACCTTTAATAATTTGACTATTTTTTTTTAATTAGCCCCTGTTGGCTACTATTTTTCTACTTAGACAGCAGATGCCCATTTGGAAAAAACAAAATAATATTGTTAAATAACTAAAACAAAATAGGTGGAAGTTAAAATAAGGGGTTAAGTCAATTGGCTAATTAGTTTCAGTGTGTCTAGAGACAACACCGCTCATGGCACCCATACTAGTGCACTATTTTCAAATAATTTGTTTTCTAGGTGTTGTGCTACAGAATAGGATTATGCTGTATGGTTTCACATTATTGTGCAAAGATATTGGACCACTCAAAAACCTTACTGTGCACAATTTGAAACCTTCTTGTGCACATTCTACAAGCCCTATTGTGCACATTTCATATGCTAATGAGGATGGCAGAGCACTCCCACTCTCTGCCACAACCTCGTTCGGGTGCCAATCCATCACACATTCTACTCTCATCACCACGGCTCTGCTACTAATAACAATGTGGCCCTGCTTGTGGGCACTACCACCAAGGGATGTTTAAATGTTTCCTTTTTTGGGGAACAAAAACAACAAGTGGGGCTATATAAAGCCTGCACCAATGCCACCAGATTGCTACACTACTGACTGCTGATCAGAACCACTAGACTCTAACACTGGCCGCTGCTGCACCTCTAGGACTGCTTCACTCGTGGAGACCTGCCGAAACAGAACCACCACATAAGGTAAACAATACAACCTAAGAAATAAAATATGGGCAAGCATACACAACTCATCTTGTGTTTCCATCTCAGGGTTGGGATACAAGCATGGACCGCTCAAGCTTCTCTTTTGAGGTTCACGGGCTGGTATCTGAACCCCTTGATGGAAACACAGGCTTGCTGTGTATGGTCACCCATACATTATTCCTTATATAATTTATGGTTAGCCCTTATTGGGGGCTATGCATGAATATGAGCTGGATACACGCGAGTGACATGTATTTGTCCCATGCAGCTCTGAGATGTGCACCCAGCCTATAAGTTCTATGGCAGGCAGCCAGCCCACACAGTTCTGCATCCATGGACAGGCACAAAGTGCATGGTATGCACAACTGTGCACCTCCACAGGGTGCTGATTCACAGTCCTGCTCCCCCAGCATGTTGCTGTGTGGGGAGTGGATCAAGGGACACAGGTGGATCCAATCAGCTGCCCATCCTGGGTCCTGAAGTGGATCCCCTGCTGTGTGTAAGCAGGGGATTCTGGATAGACACAGGCCTGCCATGTTTGAAAGGTACAAGCGAGTGCCAGAATGGGTGCCCCCAGCCCTCCTTGTCAGCCAAGAGGGCTGGGGCAACACAGTGGGGTGGGGGGAGACTCCTCATCCCATCATGGCCAGTGGGTGTAAACTGAGGGTGTGTGCAACTAATACAGCAGGGTCCCTGCTGCTGTATTCTGCATTTCTCTTGCCCAGCACTTCATGTCTCCATGAATGGCATGGACTGCAGGCACACACCTACAGTAGCAGCCGCAGACACTGCCAGATAATTCTCCAAATTTCTGTGATATATCCAGAAATATCTCCTTCTTTCTGCATTTCCACAGCAGCAGAGAGAAATTCTTCAGAAATTTCTCAAAATATCTGGAAATAGCTGGCAATGTCTGTGGCTACTACTGTAGACACCCCCCAGACAGGCCACATGCATAGCTGCATGACCAGCTAGGGGATCCTGTGCAGAAGGGATGCATGACCCTTCTGTGAATGCATGCAGGGGTCGGCAGGACCCCCGATGTGCGACTCAGTGGCTTAGGGTTGCCTATGTGCTGCAGATGCACAGTGCGTAGGCAACCCACACATTAATGCATGGGGCCCATTATGAATAAAAAGCAGCTCCTTCAAAAACCTTGCTACACACATTCTAGGTCATTATGGATTGTTCTAAAAGAGTTGCTGTGCTCATTGAAAATCAGTTTCACTTAAGCCTCTGCTCTTGCTGTCTCCTGCTATACTGTTTTCACAGATGTATTTCTCTGACAAATGCCCCAAAGAAACATAAAGTGTACTTCCTTACACAAAATATTTAGCATTTCCACAATTGCTAATTTTTGATGTGTATGTACCTATTATTTGTTCTTTTGTACCTAACTGTTTCTATTCAGAGTCTCCTCCTCTTCCCTCAGGATCCATCTGGAAATGAGCAGTTACAAACTCAGTGTGTCTTCCTGGTATAATGTTTGAAATAAAGTAATTAATTAATTAATCAATTAAATAAGTAAGCTAATAAAATAAATAATTAATTAAACATGGAAATATCATCCCTGGTTTTGTCTAAAGAAATATTCAACTTTGAGAAGAGACTTTACCTCAACCTACATTGCTTCCACTAAGTAGAAACCCCTTACATGCAGGATCTTTCTTTTTAAATCTAAGAATAAGATTGCAACACATATTGAACAGTAAACAACAGACAAAAATGTAAAAAAAAAAGAAAAAAAATGTAAAATCTAAATGAACAAACATTTGCCAATGCCAAATGTTTATTGTGTTGGTGTGTTGAGCTCACTCACTGCCCCTCTGTCACTTGCTCAGTCTGTTTCTCCCAGTTCTGCCCACTAAGAAATCTGCAGCTGTCCCGACAGAGCTATGTTGAGGTGGCTCACTCCCCCTCTTTCACTCGCTCATTCTGTTTCTCCTTGCGCTGCAGGCTGCCCTTTTGTACTGGGCTCCTGCCTCTGTTGGTGGTTTTTCGGCCCACAAAGAAATCTGCAGCAGTCCCGACACAGGTCTGTTGAGCCTGCTGACTCCCCCTCTCTCACTCACTCACTCACTCGTTCCGCTTCTGCCAGCTTTGCAGGCTGACCTTTTGTACTGGGCTCCTGCCTGCATTGCTGCCTTTTTCTGCCAACATAGAAATCCGCAGCAGTCATGATAGAGCTCCACTGAGCTTACTCACTTCCCCTCTGTCACTCGGTCAATGTGTTTCTTCCAGCGCTGCAGGATGCCCTTTTGTACTGGGTTCCTGCCTGCATTGGCACCTTTTTCTGCCCACAAAGAAATCCACAGCTGCCCCGACAAAGCTCCGTTGAGGTCGCTCACTCCCCTTGCGTCACTCACTCATTCTGTTTTTCCTGGCACTGCAGCCTGCCCTTTTGTACTGTGCTCCTGCCTCTGTTGGCGCCTTTTTCTGCCCACAAAGAAATCTGCAGCAGTCCCAACACAGCTCCGTTGAGCTTGCTCACTCACCTTCTCTCAGTCGCTCATTCCGTTTCTGCCAGCATTGCAGGCTGACCTTTTGCGTTGCCGCCGCCTTCTGCCCAAAAAGAAATTTGCAGCAGTTACAATACAGCTCTGTTCAGCTCACTCACTCCCCCTCTCTCACTCGCTCATTCTGGTTTTCCCACCACTGCAGGCTGCTATTTTGTACTGGGCTTCTGCCTGCATTGGTGGCTTGTTCTGGCCAGAAAGAAATCTAAAGCAGTCCCGACACAGTTCCATTGAGCTCACTCACTCCCCCCGCTTTCACTCACTCATTCCGTTTCTGCCCATGCTGCAAGCTGACCCTTTGTAAAGGGCTCCTGCCTGCATTGCCACATTTTCTGTCCATAAAGAAATCTGCAGCAGTCACAATAGAGCTCCATTGAGCTCGCTCACTACCGCTCTGTCACTTACTCATTCTGTTTCTCTTGGCGCTGCAAGCTGTGCTTGTGTACGAGGCTCCTGGCTGCATTGGCACCTTTGTCTGTCCACAAAGAAATGTGCAGCTGTACTGAAAAAGCTCTGTTGAGGTTGCTCAGTCTCCCTCTGTCACATGCTCATTCTGTTTGTCCTGGTGCTGCAAGCGCCCTTTTGTATGGGGCTCCTGGCAGCATTGGTGCGTTTTTCTGCCCACAAAGAAATCTGCAGCAGTCCTGATAGAGCTCCGTTGAGCTCACTCAGTCCCCCTGTCTCACTCACTCATACTGTTTCTCCCACAGCTGCAGGCTGGCCTCTTCTACTGAGCCCCTGCCTGCATTGACACCTTTTTCTGCCCACAAAGAAATCTGCAGCAGTCCTGACAGCGCTCCGGTGAGTTCATTCACTCCCCCTCCTTCACTCACTCTCTCGTTCTTTCTCCCAGTGCTGCAGGCTGTCCTTTTGTACTGGCCTCTTGTGTTGGGGCCTTTTTCTGCCCACAAACAAATCCGGAGCAGTCCCGACAGAGCTCAGTTGAGCTCGGTCACTCCCTCCTCTCACTCGTTTGATCTTAATCTGTCCCAAACACTGATGTCCCACAGCAACCATGCTATTCTCCGTCAGGAGTGCAAAAACATATTTTAGCCAGGATGTGAAAAATGACAGCTGTACTGTTCATAAGAAGGTGTGAAAGAATGCCACTGTTGAAAATGTGGCGTGAAAATATTGCAAATTTGTGAAGTTACAAGGGTGCGTGGAAAGAGTTGAACGCACACTTGTGACACAGTCATGATATGGAGTTTTGTCACCAAATTTTCAATATAGGGATTTTAGGACCTCTGCTCATTAACAGTGCCACTGTCATTTTATTAATCTGTCCTGGACAGTGAATTCCCACAGCGACCGTTCTATTCTGCACCGAAACTGCGAAAACACATTTTGGCCAGGATGGGAAAAATGACAGCTGCACAGTAGGTGTGGGAAAATAGCAATGTTGAAAATCTGGAGTGAAAATATAAAAAATTCGGGAAGTTACGAGCATGCGTGCAAATTGCTCAACGCACGCACGTAACACAGTCATTTTAGGGAGTATCATTACCAAATTTTCAGCATAGGCATTTTATGACCTCTACTCATGAACAGTGTCACTGTTGTTTTCTTAATCTGTCTCGAACACTGATTTCCCACAGCAACCGTGCTATTCTGCGCCGGTAGTGCGAAACCACATTTCCGCCAGGATGTGAACAATGACCGCTGTACTGTTCACAAGGAGGTGTAAAAAAAGCCAATGTTGAAAATCTAGCTTGAAAATATTGCAAATTCATGAAGTTACGAGCATGTGTAGCAACTGTGCAGCGCACTGTCGTAAAACAGTCATTTTTTGTTTTTTCAAATTTGCAACATAGGGTTTTTGAGAGCCCACCTCATGAACACTGGTACTGTCATTTCATTAATTGGTCCCGAAGGTGATTCTGCACAGTGACTGCGGAAATCACCTTTCGAGAATGATGCAATGACAGTTCAAGAATTCATGAGGAGGGGTCCCCAAAATCTCATGTTAAAATTTGTGTAAAATTCCAAAAATGACTGAGATATGTATTAAAGTTGAAAAAATACTTATTCCATTATACAGCTTACAGCATTTCCTTAGTTAGGTATTCGGCTTTGAAGAGTGCAGATGTGTTTCTGGTGCTGAAGATCATCGCGAGCTCGGAGAAATATGGGGTGGGGGGTGTGGGGAGGCAGGGTGCAGTAGGTGGTGCGTGTTGTGGGGGAGGTAGCCGAAGGTACCATTTTTGTTCTTACAGGTTTAAAAAAAACATTGGGGGACTTTGTTGTCTTTATAGGGGCATTTGGTATGCTGGGGTGGGCTCCCAGCGTGCCACCTGACTGTTTCTTTTTTTGAGGGTAGCAGTAGCCAATGGGAAATTGGGCACTCCCGTCAGCACACAACAAAAGGCGGGGGGTTTAGATTATGCTGACGGGGATTGGGCACCCCGTCGGCAGAGAATATACACAGGGAAGGGGGGTTACATAATGCTGATGGGGAGTGGGCTCCCCAGTCAACAGCAGAAACATGCAGCAGTGAAGCCGAAGGGAATTGGGGCCCCTGTCGGCAAGTATACGTGGCGGAGGGGGGTTACATAATGTTGACGGGAGTGGCTCCCCTGTCAGCAGCAGAAACACGCAGCAGTGAAGCCAATGGGGAATGAGGCCCCCATCGGCAAGTAAACACGGGGGGGTAATATTATTTGTGAACATGGTGGCAAACCACCGCCATGTTCACAAACAATATCACTCTGTCAAGATCCCGCCCTGTAATGATGGGTTGCTCCCTTATTGCAGCGGATAGCTTATGCTGCATTGACGAAGTGGCCCCTGATTGCAGTGGCTGAATTGTCACAAGTTGGTGCCAACATTCCAAACTTGTGTCACCAGCAGCCTGCCACAGCATTGGAGGAAGTGGGACAAGCATTTGCATGCTATGGGGGCATTGACCACAACAGTGCTGCCCCTCCACAGCCTGCTTCTCAGCAAGCTGTCCCACTATGTTTCTTGCACTGCGCTCAATCAACATGAAAACTAGTCAAATGCTTTTTTTTGTAAAACCATATATTAAAGCTAATTTGTGGCCAGCCATATATGCAGTATCTCACCATATGTTTCCATCCCAAGGTTGAGACACGGTGAACCTTTACTATACTGAGCAAACCAACTGGCTCCAGACAAGGTGTTCTCTATAAAGAGGAACCACTGTAATAACATGGACCCTCAAATTTCACGTAATAAACCTGTATTTTTGCAAATAGCAAAATGGGAGCCTGGTATTATTTGCAGCATTTTCAGTACCTTCACTGGAGGTCTAAATAACCTCCTGGCTCTGGAGTGCAGGAAAGAGGTCTGCCTAGGCTTCATCAGTGAGAAAAATGGAACAGAACCAGGGGATTCTCAGATAGTATTTGCTAGAATAAGATACCATCAGGTATCGCTGATTTTCTCAGATGCCAGATGTTGGGATCTGACTACTGGATGCTTTAACCTTGAATCCAATTGGATACTACCTACATGATGTGACTACCTGGGATCCTAAGTATCCAAGGCAGATATCCGGCCTCATATTCCACTATTCGACCTTGGATCCATGGGATATGAGAAAGACAAATAAATTCTTATCCCTCTGTCTGACCCTGGATCCCATTATTCAGACCTTAGATCCAAAATCCTATGGCAGAGTTTTATTTAACTCCAAAAAACTGATTAGTGTTTTGCTCATGAAAGTGCTAAAACATTGTGAAAATGCATAGCACTTGCCTCATTGTGTTTAACAAACATAACATTTCTAGAAAACCTATTTAAATGCTTTCTGTACAGTTAGCATTGTCACAAGAAAAAAACTGCTAATCAATTATTTAAAACCCCACTAAGGAAGTCAGATAGGATCTCTTATCCAGAGTTTGCTATCTGTCAGATCCCATTAGGATAGTCAAAAGCACTGCATAAGCATCACTAAATGGAATTGCAACAGACCACCTTAAATGTTCATCAAATATATCTTTTTTTTACTTTTTAGAGCAAGATCCTGACCACCCAGAAGGTTGCAAATGTTTCACTGTGATACTACTTTCTCAAGGCTGATGACCTAAATTTGCAGGAGTTAGACAGATGCAGAATAGGAATGGCAGTGAAGTATTGAACTGATGCCAGTTCCACCCCCACCCTGCAGAGATGGACAGGCATTGGGGTGTGCCTTTGGGTTGACACCCATAATGTTCATGTCATTTCACCTCACATTACCCTGCAGACACCAACAAGTGTCGAGGTGTACCTTGGGGTGTTCAGACTTTACATTCACCCCACTCCATAAGGAAATACGCTGAAATGGATGCAGTACAGGAGAGTGGGGTGAACTTTGGGGCCGAAGAGTCCAAGGCCTGTCTCTGGCTGCAAGGTGGAGGTGTAATGGCATGAGCATTACTGTCGACAATCCCAAGTCACACCACTGATGCCTGTCGGCCCCTGTAGAGTAGGGCGTTATGGTCAGAAACCCTAACACACTGGATGTTTCTTGGTATTTTCACTACAAGTTTTCAACATGGGCTTTCTGTGACCCCACCACGCGAACAGTGACACTATCAGTTCATTAGCCAAAAGGTGCAAAAACACATTTCAGGAAGGATGTGAAAAATGAGAACTGCACTGTTCATGAAGGGGTGTAAAAAAAATGGTAATGTTTCACATCTGGAGTGAAAATATAAAAAAATTACTGAAGTCATGAGCATGCATAGAAACTGTGCAGCACACACCGTAATGCAATTATTTCAGGATTTCATTACACCACATTTTCAACACAGGCATTTTGGGACCTCCACTCATGAACAGAGACACTGTGATTTTCTTAATCTGTCCCAAACGTTGATTTCACACAACGAACGCGCCCATTGTGTGTCACAGGTGCGAAAACATATTTTGGCCAGGATGTGAAAAATGACAACTGTACTGTTCATAAGGCAGTGTGCAAAAATGACAATGCTGAAAATCTGGAGTAAAAATATAAAAAATTGGCGAAGTTACAAGCATGCATAGAAACTGTGCAAAGCAAGCTGGTAACGCAGTCAATTTGGGGAATTTGTTTACCAAATTTGCAACAAAGGCTTTTTGGGACCTCTCCTTATGAACACTGTCACTGTGATTGTCTTAATCTGTCCTGAACATTGATTTTGCACACCGACTGTGCCATTGTGCGCTACATGAGCAAAAACACATTTCGGGCAGGATGTGAAAAATAAAATCTGTACTGTTCATAAGGAGGTATGGAAAAATGGCAATGTTGAAAATCTGGAGTGAAAATATTAAAAATTCTCGAAGTTACAAGCATGCTTGGGAACTGTGCAATGCACGCTCATAACACAATAATTTTTTAGGATTTCTTTCACCAAATTTGAAACATGGACTTTTTTTAATTTTATTTTTATCTTTATCCAGGTAGGTTATTTGTCACTTATCAGCCCTGGTCACAGCCTCTGGGACATTCACTGCCATCCATCTGCCACCATCCCCAGTTATCCCTGGCTTACCCCCCCCCCCGGAGAGTGGGGCCACGGCATTGGTCCCCTTCATCCGTGCCACAGAACAAGTATCTAGTTGAGGATGTGGTGATGGTAGCTAATCAAAGCCCCAGGGAGGGCTTCACTTGGACAGTGGACCTGCCTGCCATATTTTTCCTGGTCTTCTCAGAGGCAGGGACATGCAATGATGCCAGTGTCCGCCCCACCCCCCTGATGCTGAGTGCCGGTAGCGTGAGTGACTCCCAGCCTCCACCAGGGGTCCTCATGCATCGGACACTGCCCCACCCTCCCTCAGAGAAGGAGAGCTGCCCATGGGATGCACTATCCTTCTCCCCCAGCCGGCCCTCCGATGACCCAGGTCCATTCCTGAACTCAGGTCGCCGGCACTGCAAGCGTAAATCCAACCATTGCACCAGCGGGGCAGCTCATGCAACATAGGCTTTTTGGGAGCCCACCTCATGAACAGTGACACTGTCATTTCATTAATCGGTCCTGGAAGGTGATTCCATGTAGTGACCATGAAATCACCTTTCGGAACTGAATAACAAAATGATAGTGACTGATTTCATGAGGTGGAGTCCAAAGAACCCCTTGTTGAAAATGTGGGGCCAAAAGTCATAAAAATGGCTGAGATATCTACCTAAGTTGACCCCCCATTTATGCCATTATACAGCTTACCCACATTTCTTCAGTTTGTGGTCATCTTTGAAGAGTGCAGATGTGTTCCCCCTCCAACAAAGATTGTCACGCCGGACTCCAGAGGTAAGCATGGAGTGGGAGTGTGTGGAGATGTGCGGTGCACAGAGGGTGGGTGCGGACTGAGGGAGAGGACCTGAAGGTGAGGGACTGTTTTCTGTCTTTAAACTTATATAAAAAAAAAAAAAAAAAACACTACAGACCATTTTCTGTTTTTACAGGTGTAAGACTTTAGGGGGTCTTGTTAGGCACACTGGGGTGGGCTCCCAGCGTGGCACACAATAGGGGTGGGGCAAGGGCAGGAAAATGCCAATGTGAGGGGGATGTTAAACATGCCAACAGGGAGATTGGGCACCCCGTCGGCAAGCATGTCTGTATTTGGGGATGATGCTGAGGGGATTGGGCACCCCTCGGTAGATTGAGGGACAGGGTTCTGAAGCCAATGTGGATTCAGCAAGCATGTCTGTGTTTGGGGGGGGGATGCTGAGGGGGATTGGGCATCCCCCTCGGCAGATTGGGAACAGGGTACTGAAGCCAATGGGGATTCAGCAAGCATGTCTGTGTTTGAGGGGGGGATGCTGAGCGGGATTGGGCACCCCCCTCGGCAGATTGGGGACAGGGTACTGAAGCCAATGGGGATTCAGCAAGCATGTCTGTGTTTGGGGGGGGATGCCAAGGGTGATTAGGCACCCCCCTCGGCAGATTGGGGACAGGGTACTGAAGCCAATGGGGATTCAGCAAGCATGTCTGTGTTTGAGGGGGGGATGCTGAGCGGGATTGGGCACCCCCCCTCGGCAGATTGGGGACAGGGTACTGAAGCCAATGGGGATTCAGCCAGCATGCCTGTGTTTGGGGGGGGGATGCTGAGGGGGACTGGACACCCCCCTTGGCAGATTGGGGAAAGGGTACTGAAGCCAAAGGGCATTCATCAAGCATGTCTGTGTTTGGGGGGGGTGCTGAGGGGGATTGGACACCCCCCTCAGCAGATTGAGGACAGGGTACTGAAGCCAATGGGGATTCAGCAAGCATGTCTGTGTTTGGGGGGGGATGCTGAGGGGGATTGGACACCCCCCTCTGCAGACAAAACACAGCAAAGGGGCACATATGCTGACAGGTATCGGGCTCCCCATCAGCAAACAAACTGGGGAGAGGGCATGCCGATAGGGGGATTGGGCACCCCCGAAGTTGGCTTGCTGGGGAATGTGAGAGGCAGACGATAACAGCTGCCATGTTTATTGCAATGTTACACCAAGCAAGGCACGCCCTGCAATGAGGGGGCGCTCCCTTATTGCAGTGGTGAATTCATTTCAAGTTGGTGGCATGCTTGCAGATGACTGTCATAGCCAGCATGCTCCTTCATTGGTGACACACAGACGAGCCCCAAAACGCAGTGGCGGCATTGGCCACAATGCTGCGGCATATCCACAACCTGCTTCTCCAGCAAGCTGCCGCAACATGTTTCTTGCGTATGTGTGGAAGTAAACATAAAAATGCCACCAAACATCACTCTGGTAAAGTGTCCAAATTTATTAAACTGATGAAAAAGGCAGACTACAGCCGCAAATCTAGCCTAAACAAATCTAACCTACTGGTTTCACTTAAACGAGCCTCTTCAGGGAGAGTGAAACTGATAGGGAAGATTTGTTTACCCTTGATTTGAAGTTGTTTCCTCATTTTTTAATAGTTTAATAAATTTGGATACTGTACTAGAGTGGCATTTGCTGCCAGTTTTGTTTTTCTTCCATTTATTGTCACAGACCAGAGCACACTCACAGAGTGGAGCGAGGATTGCTGCTGTTTTGGATACAAATCATATAACCTAACTGGTTAGCAATTATTTATTTATTTAGCTTTTATTGACCAGGTAAGCACACTAGACAAAAAATGCCTATTTCCAGGTATGACCCAGGAGATTACAGATGAAACAATGTACAAACACAAACAGGAAAGGATATTCAAGCATAGGGTTGAGGCTGTAGTACAGTAAGGAGGGCTAAATTAAGGTTGTCACCTGTACGTAAATGCAGCAATAACCCACTGCTGAGGAAGGGTATTTATAACAAAATGTAATAAAATGCATTTTATAATTATTTTACATGTGTTCATTGTGTAATCACAATAAGGCACTCCAGAATGAGGGTGATTTGGAGATTACCCACTTCTCTTGTGGTTAAGTTACTCATGTGCACCACATGATACACCTCAGGCATGGGTAAATCGGTATGCCACCCTAACAGTGACATTTCTATGGTGACATGCGTTGATATCAACTACAGCACCATGCTGCCATAGAAGTGCCGCTGGAAGGGGGCAACCATTTCCCTCGGCTTGCACCCCCTCCCTGAATTAACTCTGACCTGGAGTTAGAATCCTTTAGTTCAGGGGGACATGGGGGGGATAAAGCCCCTTTGTCCCCTGATGTACAAAAATGTCTCAAACAGTGTGGCTTCATGCCGACTGCAACTTGCGGTTGACATGGAGCCCATCGCTGTAATGCTGGTAGTGATCTTTTTAGTCGTTCCGGCATATACAACCCGGATAAATCTCCCAATAACCCAAACCCTGTCATGCATTATTGCTTTTTGTAATTAATTGGCCAGTGCAGACTCCCTGGGTCTGCTTCAACCAGAATTTACAAAAAAATCATAGAACCATGCAGTTTGCTCATCTTAATAACTGCTCAGTTTAAAGGCAGTGCAAAAGAAAATTGGGTCCCATGTAGCTTTGTTTTGTGCTTAAAATGTTTTCTATAAATATTAGAGGCACTGTCAAACACTCACCGGGCAGTTTTATCTTTTGTTAACTGAAATGGGGGATTTCTAATCTTAATGGAAACATACCTTTTTTCTTTACATTTTTTAATATATTTAGAATTTGGGGCGTGTATGAACTGACTTTGCTCGATACCCCCAGTGTTTTGTTTTGTGTGTTTGTTTTGAAATAGTCAGAACCCCATGTTGATGTTATCCTTTCCCGCCAAATATTCATTTTTCTAATTATTTATGAGTTCCGGAACCTAGTGACGTCAACTGAGAGGAAGTGTAGAGTGGAGCTTTCTTAGCAACTGCTGTTACCTGGTTTAAACCCAGTGACATCAGCTGAACTGAAGCATAGAGTGAAGCTTTCTGAACAGTTGCTGTTACCAGGTTTCAGAACTAGTAAGTATTTAAAACAAGCATTTGTCAGTACTAAACATGTTTGCTAGCATGCTGTTACAAGTTAGAACAGCAGTATCTTGAGGCTATGGGCAGATCTTTCTTACCCCCAGTAGCCATTGTCTTGTGGACTTGGGGTTCTGCCTGGTGAAGGTGTATAGTCCTTCATAGTCAAACCTAACTGTGTGTGCTGTGTTGATAGAAGTGCTGTGTGACAATTAGCACACAGACGACCTGGGGGCAATATTCAGGCTGTTAGGAGACCCCGAATGCAGAGCACAATTTATCTGAATATGTGACCATGTCAGCAGAGTGCATAGTGACTATGTGCTGTGCTGACAAAGTCCCAGAATGAATATATCCCACAAGAGTCCAATGGACAGAGCACAGCCCAAATGGGATAGGGCCAGGGCTCCTATGGGACATTGTCAGCACTAACATGCTAATAAGCCCATTGGGAATGTAAGGTGCTAGGGGACATTTGTGTGCCTATTATGGGCTCATTGATGATTAGCATATGTGGCCACCCCCAAGTGCCACTCATGTAGCTGTCTTAAATATTCCAGGTTGTCTAATGCCCCCCCCCCTCAATTGCCGGTTCTGAAGTTGTTTTGAATATTCCTGATAGTCTCGAGGTCCCCGATTTCCCATCCTGTAGCTGTCTTGAATATTCATGGTGGTCTAGTGGTGTCCCCCTGTAAGGACATCTGACCTCATTCTGACCCACTCACTCAGAATCCTCCTCCCTGCACCCCCCTCACCCCAGTCACCTAAGCTGAACTACAGCGATAGTTACTGTGACTGGCACAGCCCTCTACTCACCAGTTCAACCGGAGACCATTTGACTATCGGTGAGCAATCATGAGAACTGTAGAAACAGCTCACACCTCAGTCACTCCCCTAGGTTATGCATCACAGATCCATTAATGAGCACCCTAAGGTGCGTTTATACCAATGTTGTTTTGGCACCATTGCAGCACCTATGTGTGAAGTGCACTGCCACACCCATTTCCAGTGCATCTACACACAGGGTCTGTGGAGCAGTGCAGAAGCTTCAGAAGTGTTGCAAACATCCTGGTTCCCCCTCCACCGTGTGTTTTATTTATGTCCCTCTGCTGGCTTTTAACATTGCAAGTCAAGATGCATGAATTTTTCAAAATCCACAAAGTTTGCGCACTCCATTAAGTGCAAATTTGTGAAGTCTGAACTTTGTGAAGTTTACAATTTACCTGTTAAGTGTGGAATTCATCCATGAGCCACAGAATTCACCCATGATCTAGGGAATTTGCCCACAAATTTCGTGCTTCATGATTTTCGACAAAGTAGAAATTGCTGAGGGCAATGAAAAATGAAACTTGGTGAAGGTGAATTTCAGCCCCTTGGTGACAACTTCACTGGCAAAGTTTAACTTTGCTGCATCTCTAATTGCAAGCGCACCACTTTGGGAAGCATGAAGCTTTCACACAGGAGCTCCGTTCACGTGGACAAATCTGCAGTGGTGTTGGTGGTGCACAGCAGCAAGATTGTTGCTGCTCTGTACGTCTGAACACCACAGTTTTGCTGTTTGTGGGCAACTGCGTTTCCGTCTGTCCACGATCCCTGTTTCCATGGGATCAGGTTGCAGTCTGGGCATTTTGCAACATTTTACTTGTCCATCTGAACAGCACGCACCACACACATCATTGTGACAGGCTTTTCCCAGCCAGCACTTGTGTTTCTTAGACTTGCAGGCACACTAGTTTTTCCCACCCGAGTTAAGCTAAAAGTAATTACTGGCACTGTAAACACAGCTAAACTCATGGAAGTGATTCTCTTTGAAAACCAAGGGCTATAAGTTGGAAAAGACATAATCTCCGAGTTGAGCTATAACACCGAGACTGCATTTTTTTCCAATTTTTAGCCCTCAGTTTTCAAAAAGAAACACTTCCCTGAGTTCAGCTATATTTACACTACCAAATGCAATTTTTAGCCGAACTTGGGTCAGAAAACCTATCTGCGATCTATGTGGTACCATCATCCCCAACTTGACCACCTCCTCCATACCCGAACCCTCCTCTAAATGCAGGAACTTCAGGGAGCTTAACTTCAATGCTCCAGGGCCAGGCTGTCTGAACTCTGCACCACAGCATTTCAGCAAGAATGGCCAGAATGAATTACACAGCCCTGAAGTGCATCACTCGCCATGTGAATGAGGTAAGGGACTTAAAACTCCACCACCATCTCACTTCATACTGCTGCAGGGTTTCACAGGAGCTAAAATGGAACAGCCTACAACACACTCCTCTGGCAGTTACTCTGTGCCTCTCTCACTGGTGCAGAATGCCTAGTGTAAACCCATAGAAACAGAAAGCTTAGAGTAAACACATAGAAACAGAGAGATTTGGCTGGTCCAGTGGCTCAGCGGTAAAGCTATCATCTGTCATGCCAGTGACTGTAGATCGGGAGTATACTTGGGTTGCTGAGGGTCGTTCAGGAGAGGGGAGAGGGAGGGGGAGGGTTAAGGGTCTGACAAACTGTTCTCCTCTCCTGGGCCATCTCTGTTGCCGACTGCAACCTAAAGGAGGCTGGGTGAAAGTGCAGGTCAGAGTAACACAATGGGAGGGAGCTGTGGGACTCTTGCAGTGCGCTTGGTGCATCCACATGTGTGTGCTAACATGCACACCCCAGCAGGGTTTGTGGAAAAAAGAGGAGGAAAAATGGGGGATCAGGCACGAGTGAAGCTCTGCTCATCTGCCCCCTGCCCATGCCACCACCAGGACCCTAAGCCCTGATTCTGGATGTGCATCCCTCCCTCCAGTCCTCCTGCTGCCTTTACCAGTCCTATATGTCTGTTCCATCTGTGTTTCACTCATTTCACTGAAAGCACACACAACTTCCCTTGGCACTTATCTACCACCCTTTCTGCTAAAAATATTTCCTGCCATCTGTGTGGTGCTGAGCAGTGGGGCATTGCTCCGCCACACTGACAGTCTGGGTTTGCTCCCCAAGCCCAAATGTGAGGTGCAGTGACTGCATGGGAGGGAGCTAAGCGTGTCCCTTGGACATTTCCCTCTGGGGGTGGGTTGTCACACTCCACTGTAACAGCAGCTCCTGGTGGTTGCTCTGCAAAGGCATTCTTGGCAGCATGTGTGACTCCACACTGCCTAACATCCCTGCCCCCAGAATGACAATGTGGCAGCACTTAAGAAGGAGGCAAGAGGAGTCCCAGAACAGTGGAAAATTACCTGCTGCAGCTCCAGATGATGTCCTCGGGTAAGCACTGTTCCTGCCCCTCTCCATCCAATGATCCTGCACCATCAGTGCAAGGTGTGCCTGATGGGTCAGTAGCTCAAGTGAGCTCTGATAGATGATACACAATAGTGGGTATCGTCTGGCAGATTGGGAGGCCAGCATGAAAGCCTGGAGCGGGGCTGCAAAAGCCCAGGAAGGGAAACAAAGATATTTCCTGATGCCCTTCTTATTTCTCCCCAATAAAAACAACAAAAGACCACACACTTATCAGCAGCTTAAGGTGCTACCCATGTTGAATCCAAGGGACAAAATAAAAAAAAAATAGCATACACCAAAGCTCAGTTAGAAATAAGCAAATTTATTGCTCTGAGTTGAGCATTTTTGCAAAAATCTTTTTGGAAAAATACCAGAATTGTACAAAAAGAAATCTCTTTTTTTGTGGAAACAATATTGAGCAAAAATTGCTATTTTAGCATGTAAATCTCAGATTTTGCATGAAAATTGCTGTTTTTAAAGGGGAACAGACAACACAAAGGGCCCCACACTCAAGTGTGGGGCTGGTCCCAATGTGTACTTAGTATGCAGAAATATTTTGACTTACTTACGTCTTACTATGGTATAGCAGAGAGTATCAGACCAATTTTGCTTAGCACTAGGCTGGCATCTTCTGTTACTACAAATCCCAGAATTCCCTGCAGCTGCTATCAGAGCAGTAGGCAGCAGTGGGAGATTCAATAGTCTGCAGTGCAGGTTAGAGTTGATATAATCTATGCAAATCACAACAGAATATTATGCTGGTTCAACTATAAGCAGCAATTCATGGCGTCGAAAGGCCTCTCACACAGTTTGCAAAGGGTGCCAAAAAAAAAACATAGACAAGCATTTTGTCCTACCAAGACTCATCAATGTGTCTCATCTCTTTGATGCCCCAATGGAATGAACCAGCTACCCTAAGATGGTCCATCTGGGTTATGTTGTGGTGAACCTAATTAAAACATAAAACAATTTACATAACCCAGATAGACCATCTTAGGGTAGCTGGTTCATTCCACTGGGGCATCAAACAGACAAGGGATACTGATGAGTCCTGGTAGGATGAAACTTGTGTCTATGTTTTTTTTTTTTTAGCACCCTTTGCAAACTGTGTGAGAGGCCTTTCAGCACCATGCATTTATGCCTAAAGTTGAACCAGCATAATATTCTGTTGTGATTTGCATATGCAGCCCATGATGTCTTGCATTGTGGGGATATATGCGATTTTGTATTTCTTTGAAACTTGGCTTCCCGGCCAAATACTCTTAGGGGTAACCATTGCCTCAGTGCTTGCACACAGAGGTTCTTTGTCTTTTAAATTGTTTTTTGTTTTAATTGGGCTCACCACAACATAACCCGGATAGACCATCTTAGGGTAGCAGGTTCATTCCACTGGGGCATCAAACAGACAAGGCATACTGATGAGTTCTGGTAGGACAAAACACATGTCTATGTTTTTTTTTTTGGCACCCTTTGCAAACTGTGTGAGAGGCCTTTCGGCACCATGCATTGCTGCTTAAAGTTGAACCAGCATGACATTCTGTTGTGATTTGCATATGTAGCCCATGATGTATTGCATTGTGGGGGCACATGTGATTTTGTATTTCTTTAAAATGTGGCTTCCCAGCCAAACGTCCTTTGAGTTAACCATTGCCTCAGTGTTTGCGCACTGAGGTTCTTTGTCTTTTTATATAATCTATGATTGTTTGCTGGTCTTGCTATCCTCCCTGGGCTAGGTACAGTCGCAGAGGACTGTACTTACTGCTGGAGAAAGGCAGACCTGGGAAACATTTAATCAGAGATTATAAAATGTCTGCCATGCAGTGCAGAGTATTGATTCTCCCACTGCTGCCTGCTGCTCTGATGTCAGCTGCAGGGGATTCTGGGATTTGTAGTAACTGAAGATGTCAACCTAAAAGTAACCAACATTAGTCTGATACAAGCTACTATGCTGCAGTAAACAATAAGTAAACCAAAATGTTGTTTTGCACACAAAGTGCATATTGGACCCAGCCCCACACCTGAGTGCAGGGCCCCCTGTCCTGACCTTTCACCTTTAAATAAAACCCAGTGACTTAAATAGCGATTTGTGTGCAATGTTGTGCCAATTTTTCAAATTGAGAAAAATGGCTAAATCCTTCAATATTTACTGTCATAAAATTGCACAAAATGTGATTTTTGCGAGTTATTCACCCGCAAGAAAGATTTGCCAGGAAAGCATCCCATGGGACACTCAATACACCCCCTGCTGTTTCACATCATTCCAGACTTGGGGTGAAAACTGGAAAGGCCAGCAAGCAAAGTGATCCCCTCCCCAGCTGTTGTGTGCTCTCAGGCTGGATTGACTGTTGCAGTTTATTTATTTCATTTTAGATTACTGGACAAGTGCATCAGACAATAATATGCCTAGTTTCAGTCACAACCCAGGAGATCAGTCAGAAGCACTATGGAGTACAGATACAATGAAGTAAGGCACAGGGAATGCACAAAAACTTACTACAATACAAACAATATGCTAAACATGTAGAAAACTAATTACATAGATGGTTAAGAAATAAAGTGCAATATATAAACAAACAATTTGCATTCCAGCAGAACACACTATGCACGTATAGGAACATACAGGAGACGGTTCAAAACAACATGATAGAAGTAAAGGTATGTATTAAGCAATGCACTGAACAAAGTCAGTATTACTGTACACAGAAATAGATGCAGTTCCAGCATTTGAAATAAAGCATCAAAAACAGGTAATTTAGACAGAAGTATAAATCTCTTTTGAAAGTGGCATGGGAGGGAAAGTGCCGGGGAGCAGCAAGAAAGGAGTTTCAATATTTTGGGGCAAAGGTGGAGAAGACCTGCTCCCCCATATTGGTGTTATATCTTGGAACAGCAAGCAGAAAGTGGTCACCTGACCCGGGGGATAAGCCATGTCACGGGGGTGAAAACGTGGTGGTAGAGTTGCTCTGTTCCACAAAGACCATCCCAACATTAACTGTCCCTGCCTCTGCCTCCTCTTCTGTTGTGGATCCCTACATGCAACTTTTACATTAGGTGTCAAGAAACTCCATATAATCTGTGCCTACAACCCCCCTACTGGGGGCATAGCTGGACTGCAGGTCCTGCTTGATCAAACCTCCCAAAACTATAAACATAATGAGGTCTTAATTTTGGGAGACCTGAACCTTAACTGGCTCAGGACGGCTCATAGTTCGCTGCTCTCTCTGATTCATAGCCACAGTCTTCACCAGCTGCAAACAGCCCACAAGAACTACCTTATCTCTACAATCATCTACCCTCATGGTTTGGGTGCAGATAAACCGCATGGAGCATGTATCTACTTCAGGCACCCTGGCTGCTGCGCTAGCTGACCATTCTCCAACTTTCTGCATCTGGTCCCAGGTGACTCCTCCATCCCCTCTGCCATATTTCATCACCCTTTCCAATTTCACCAAGCTGGATTAAGAGGCATTTCTATACGATATTGCCAGTATTGATTGGACTGGAATCTATCACTCCAATAATGTTGAAGACGCACTTCATATTTTTCTTGATGTATTCCTGGCTGTTCAGAGCAAGCATGCCCCAAAGGTTACTAGGAGGGTCAGAGGTAAACAAACAAGGTGGATTCACAAAGACCTACTGGCAAATTTTCGCCTTAGGGACAAACACTGGAAATCTTACAAACTCTCAGGACTGCAATTGGATTACAAAACTTACAGAGCTCTTTGGAACTCATAAAAAAAACAAGTCAGATTAGCCAAGAGCAATTACTGTAAAGACCTATTATCAAGCTCTGCTGGTGATGCCAGAAAATTCTGGGCTCATGTTAAGACTTTTCTTGGGGCTTCTCAATCTGCTACCCCTGGTAATATGATACTAAATGGTATTCATTGTAATGACTCTAACACCATAGCAAATTCCTTCAATCAAATGTTCTCCAATCTGTCCCAGTATACCTCCTCCTTCCTACCAACTAATACTCACTCTCAGCCCTCACCTACTCATCGGCCTGACGCTCCCTGCTCTCCTTCTTACAAGCTACCTAATGCCCACCTTTCTACTTTAAGGCCATCTCAAGGTTAGAGAGAGGTCCTGAAACTCTTGCAATCTACAGCATCTCTGATAACACTAGCTCTGGCTTGGACTCCCTAGAACCCCATCTTCTGAAGCTTACTGCTCCTCTCATTACCTCTCCATTGGCTAAGATCTACACGTTGTCTCTCTCTTACGGTGTAGTCCCAGACCTCTGAAAAATTGCTCGAATAATGGCTGTTTTCAAAAAAGGTGAACCTTAGGAAATCACCAACTACAGGTCTGTATCCTTTCTTTCGGTCCTCAGCAAAATTCTAGAGAAACTTGTTGCTAGCCCAAACTATTGATTACCTAAGCACAACCTTCTCTCTGAAACCCAGCATGGTTTCAGAAAAGGTCACAGTACATCAACAGCTCTTCTCAAATTCATGACAGATACGCTTGCCAACATGGATGCTGGGCTACTAACGGGCAGTTTTTATTGACTTTACAAAGGCCTTTGATATTATTGATCATCCTCTACTCCTATCCACTCTTCAAAATAAGAGCTTCTCACCCCCTGTTGTTTATCGGTTTAATAGCTATCTGTCAAACAGGACCTAAACTGTGAAATTCAACTCCTCCCTATCTGACAGTACTATAATTAACATTGGGGTACCTCAGAGCTCTATCCTGGAGCCCCTTCTTTTCTCACTTTTTATTAACAATATTGCTGACATTTTTCAGTCCTGTTCGTCCATTCTTTGTGTGGATGATCCTGTTTTCTATTCTAGCTCTGCTAATATTGCCAGTATAAGCGCATCCCTTTCCTCTGACTTCAAAAATGTACAAAACTTGCTGTTTGCTCATAAGCTGGTACTAAATTCAAAGAAAACAAAAGCCATGGTACTAGGCTGTGCCCCTAAACTCAAGACTTGTTATACGTCCCTGATGTCATGTGACTTAGGAGGCACAGTAATTGAGGGTGTAACATCTTTTAATTACTTGAGAGTCCATCTTGACCAATCCCTGGATTTCAGTCTTCATATTCAGTCCGCTAGCAAAGCTGCGAATGTTAAACTGGGTGTTGCTTATAAGACCAGCTACATGCTAACCCCCTCTGCTAAGCTGGCTATCACCAGAGGCATCCTGCTCCCTGCCCTCACTTATGGTGCTCCTCTTTTTCTCTGCTGCTCATAAAACTACCCTCCATAAATGGGACATTACATATAACAATATATGTTGGTACACATCCTCATCTCCCCATCTCAAGCACTTTTGTCAACTTTACAGAGAGCTGACATGGCTCTCTCCATCTGTCTGCAGGAAATACTCTCTAGGCTCTCTTATTGATTCTGTTATCAGACAACAAACTCCCTCCTCACTTGCAGGGTTGCTGGTTACCCAAACCTCCTTCCATGGGCTGTGGTCATCTGATAAGTCTTTAATTTATGTATCTAGATGTTGCACATTCAAAGGAACTAATGCTTTCCATCATGTTGCCCCTCCCAGCTATGGAACTTATTTTCTCTAGCACATCAGCAGTCGAGATCCCGTCTGAGCTTCAAAAGGGAGCTGCACCGATATCTATTTCTTGTTGACCCATGCACTTGCTTTCAACCCACTTGATTCCATCTCATCCTCACTTACCTTCAAACCTACAATTCACCACCTAACTCTCTCCCACTACTATCTACCACCTTACTCACTCCCCCCCATATACCTATCTTCCCTGCTGGTTACTTCCTGCTCTTCCCCCATCTCTCTCTAATAAGTACTTAATGGCTCTTATTAATTTACTTTCCCTGTTATACTGTGTACTGTGCTTGCTTTTCATGGCTTTCTTTCCACACTGACTCCCTTTTACATTATTCTATCATGAAATGTACTTCTAGCGGAACATTATCCCTCTACAAACTGTTTTTGACCTACTCTACATGTAACTTTTTTGCCTTATGTAGCGTTGTTTTGACTGCTTGTATCATCTCTCAATGAACTGTTTTGACCTGCCCTATATGTTATTGTCCTGCACTCATGAAATGTTACCTGGCTGTATTTTTTTGTTGTACCCTCCCAGGTCATGCCTGAAAATAGTCAATTACTGGCTAATGCACTTACCCCGGTTAACAAAAACTAAATAAAATCAAAACAGAGAATAGAGTAGTTTTCAGTTAATGCAAACGACTCCATTCTAAAATCAGTTTTTCTGAGTGCTTTGAAATTCATGGTCACAATTCTGATAATGTTGAAGATCTAACAGACATGCCACCATAAAGCCCCATATGTATTTTGTTTTTGGGTTCAGCAATTCGCTCAGTTACACTTGGCCAGCAACAGCTACATGTGATCGTAGGAGTGAATGTTACCCTGGAGTGCTCATTTGTACCAGAAGAGGACTACAAGCTGCTCGGTCTTGAAATTGCCTGGCATTTCGGCAGGAGCAACCAGTGGACAGTTGTTCACAGTTATGTCAGTGGGACAGACAGACTGGCGGATCAGGACAGGAGATTGCATGGGCGGACTCGGCTTGTTCCAAAGGAGTTTAGTGAAGGAAAAGCTTCTCTCAGAATACAGAGTGTAAGGCTATCTGACAGTGGAGAGTATCGCTGCATCATCAGAGATGAAGGAGGAGCAGCTTTTGACTCAGCTACATTGGATGTATTAGGTAAGTAGTCAGAGTCATTTGCATGCCCCTACTATACTATAAGGATATTACTAATCTTCTATGAAGGCCCTGCCTTAAAGACAGTACTGCACACCATCTAAAAATCCTAATCATTTAAAAAAATGTATGTAATATATGGGTGTATTTTTTTTCCCATAGGGAATCGGTTACATCAAAAACTCATAATGCCATTTCTCTGACATCAGAAAGTTATTATAATCATGGATGGGATTATGATACCAATGGTATTATGAGACGGAATATTTGGTGTGTTCCATATCTTACAAAAAACTGACAGGAAACCAGCAGTTACTAGACTTGCCATTCCATCTTGGGATTCTGGTAACATCATAAACCATGTGAGCTTTGCTCTTGTGGTTTAAGATGTGACCAGAATCCTTCAGTGGAATTATAGCCTTTTAGTATATGATGGAACGTTGCTCTGCTTTGTGAATCTTTGCCTAGAACAGGGTTGTTGTGCTGCAGTAGTGACATTGATATTTTGTTGTGCTGTATGTTAACACTGTCGCTAAGACCACTCTTACTCATGCACATTCTTAGGGTATGAGAACCGCAAATAATCGAAGGTGAGCATTTCTGATACCGTAAGGATGTACGTGAGACCCCTCTTTCAACAGTAAGAGTGGTTTTGGCAGCATTTTTAATATATTATTGATCGAGAAAATTATATATTAAAACTTTTAAAAAACATTCCCCGAATGTGCCCATTTCCAGGGCAGATGTGCGTGAGATGCTCTTCAGAGAATGAGTGTCTCACATGTAGAGGAAAGGGGTGCTCTGATTTGCTAGGAGCACTCCCTTGTTCTATAATGCAGAACAGCGATATCAGTACTGCAGCACAACTTAGAATTCCACCACTGAGCTGCTTTGCTTTATCCAATCAAGCTGAAAGCCATTTGCTTTTAAACTTATGCTTACAGAAACAACTTCAGTAGGCAGCTGCATGTTCAGTCAGTAATTTGAGCCCACCATCAACCCACAAGTGCCCCCCCCCCAACCCTCAGTTCACTGAATGGAAGCAGCATGTCTGAAATGGGCAAAGATGTCTATACAGTATAAAATATTCTCCCAGTTTTAAAGAAGTGATTGGCAAATTTGGTGCAAAAATGTTGCTTCTGACAGTTCGCTATAAAGAATGACTTTTTGAAACCACTGTCAAAATGGGGTAACCATGTATTATAAATAGAATAATAGATAAGAAATCATCAGTAACATAGGGGATAATGTATTGGTATCCATACATTGACAAATCTGTGTCTTCACCTCAAGATTTCTATGGGAACTAGGGAACCTCTCGAGCTTCACTCTTCAGGTTCCTGGTTACCACAGAAACCTCTTTGATGCAGACACAGGCTTGTTGTATATGGCTGCCCAAAAATTATCCCCTATGTCACTGAAGAGTTCTTATCTATTATTCTATTTATAATACATGGTTACCCCATTTTGACAGTGGTTTCAAAAAGTCATTCTTCATAGCGAACTGTCAAAACCAACATTTTTGCACCAACTAAAAACATAGAAACATATACTTTGACAGCAGACAAGGACTGCTTAGCCCACCTAGTCTGCCCATTTCCCTATCTAGAGGATAAGCTGCAGATCCTATTTAACCAACAGCCTATTTCTTCCTACCCCCCACAAAAATTGCCTTGTGTCTGTCCCATGCATTCTTAAATTCTCCCACAGTTTTAGACCCCACAACCTCCTCAGGAAGGCTGTTTCATGTGTCCACCACCCTCTCTGTGAAAAAACTTCCTCACATTGCCCTGAGACGTCCCCCTCTATCTTCAAATTGTGTCCCCTTGTTCTTGCACATCTCTTTTTCTGAAAGATGCTACCCTCTTGGACTTTGTTGATTCCACTGAGGTACTTAAATGTTTCTATCATGTCCCCTCTCTCCCTCCTTTCCACAAGGGTATATATATTCAGCTCCTTTAGCCTCTCCTCGTATGGCTTCTCTTGCAGACCCTGCACCATTTTAGTTGCCCTCCTCTGTACTGCCTCCATCCTGTCTATGTCCTTGTGGAGATGGGGTCTCCAGAACTGGACGCAGTACTCCAGATGTGGTCTCACCAACAGTCTGTACAGGAAGATAACAACTTCTTGTTTGCTGCTGGTGATGCCTCTCCTTATACATCCCAGTATCCCACCAACCCTCCCCACTGCCTTCTCACATTGCTTGCCAACCTTAAAGTCATCTGATATGATTACCTCCAGGTCCCTTTCCATTTTTTTGTTGTTACTACCTCCCCACATTGTGTACTCTTCCCCTGGGTTTTTATTTCCCAGGTATATTACTTTGCACTTCTTTGCATTGAATCCAAGCTGCCATACTTCTGACCATTCCTCCAACCTTGCCAAGTCCCTTCTCATCCTTTTCACGCCTCCTTGTGTATCAACCCTGTTGCAGATCTTTGTGTCATCTGCAAAGAGGCATACTTTTCCTTTCAGTCCCTCTGCAATGTCACTTATAAAGACATTAAAATGGACTGGACCCAGTAATGAACCCTGCGGTACCCCATTAGCAACCTCTCTTTCTTCAGAGTGGACTCCATTTACAATTACCTTGTGTGTCCTCTTGTTCAGCCAATGTTTTACCCAGGCTACCACCCTTGGACCCACTCCAAGGCTGGTTAATTTGACTACTAATGTTTTGTATGGGACTGTGTCAAATGCCTTGCTAACATCTAGGTAGGTCATGTCCACAGCCCCTCCCTGGTCGTCTACTTTGGTCAACCTGTCAAAGAAATCAATTAGATTTTTCTGACATGATCGTTCCGCTGTGAACCCATGCTGCCTTGGGTCCTGTGCCCCACTGGTCTCTCTAGGTACTCAACAATTCTTTCCTTCAGAAGTGATTCCATCACTTTCCCTACCACAGAGGTCAAACTGACAGGTCTGTAGTTTCCTGCCTCTGTCTTGCTCCCACTTTTGTGAAGGGGAATCCCATCAGCCTTCTTCCTGTCCTCAGGTACCACACCATCCTCCCATCATTTGTTAAAAAGAGTAGTCAGTGGTGTCACTAGTTCTCTGCTTAATTCTTTTAGAATTCTGGGGTGAATTCCATCTGGCCCCATTGCTCTGTCCACCTTCAGTTTTAGGAGTTCTTTCGGAACCCTTTCTTCTGTGAAAGGACTGGGATCGACCCCAGAGCTTCTGTTAATTGGATTAGGCACCTCCCCACTTCCTCTTTTGTGAATACTGAACAGAAGTATTCATTCAGTATCGCTCTTTTCACTGTCATTCTCTGCCCACCACCATCCATTCTTTTCAGCCTCACTATCCCTCCTTTGTCTTTCTACATTCCCTGATATACCTATAAAGGTTTATCCCTCTTCTTAACCGAGTTGGCTATCTTTTCCTCAGTTTGTGCCTTTGCTATTCTGACTACCCTCCCTTCTTCCTTCTGCTTTAACTGGTAGAGTTCTCTGTCCTGCTTCTTCCGTGTTTCCTTATACTTCCTAAATGCTATCTTTTTCTCCCTAACCTTCACCACCACTTCTTTTGAGAACCATAGTGGCTGTTTCTTTCATTTTGATTTGTTTATTTGCTTCACACAAAGGCTTGTTGCTTCTGTGATGGCAGTTTTGATATTTCCCCATTGTTGCTCCACCGTTCTTCTAGCCTGTTCGCTAGAGCTTTTCTGAGGCACTCTCCCATCTTGCCAAAGTCAGCCCTCCTGAAGTCCAGAACCCTCACTTTTCTATGGCTTGACTCTGTAGCTGAGTTTATCATGAACCACACTGTTTGGTGGTCACTTGTTCCCAAATGGCTACCCACTTCTAGATCTGAGATCCTTTCACTGTCCCCATTTGAGAGTATGAGGTCTAAGATTGCCCCCTCATCAGTAGGTTCCAAAACTAGCTATCTGAGGCATGCCACCTGAAGGGCATCAAGAATGGCCCTGTTTTTGGATGTGGCTGCAGCAAAGGTGTTCCAGTTAACATCTGACATATTAAGGTCCCCCATCAACAGTTATCTCCCCTTTCTCTGCCATCCTAAGTATGCCTTCTATCTTATCCTTGTCCAGTCTTCCCCCCCCGACATGGGGGTTTGTATACAACCCCTGTGCAGATTGTGGTGCCATTTCCAGTCTCTAAGGTGACCCACAGTGCCTCCTCTCCTCCCTGTTTACTATTTTGTTTAGTTGCTTTTATCCCTTCCCTTACAATCTGTCAATCACTTCTTTAAAACTGTAAGAAATGTTTTCCTCCACAAAATCTGTCAAATGTTTCATTACAGCACAAATGCATGCACCTGCAGTTTGAAAACTACAAATCTTTTACCTCTTTGCCATTGAGTGTGATTTCTCCTGGTTCTCTTGTAAAAGAAAAAACAGTGTTGCAGGTGATGCCTTTTATTTCTCTAATAAACGTGGAAATTGTTTAACTAGGAAAGACACATCACTGAGCAGCAGCTGAAGAGCTTGCTTTTCAAAGGACAGAGCCGTGTGCAGCGTCAGCTCTGTCCTTTGAAATGTTTGCAAAGACCAGCCTCCTCAGCAAACCAGTATCATCAGGACACTGTCTGCTGATTTGCCAGCTACAGACTGGCCTCTGCAACACCACTGGTCATTGGGCTGGACCTCTCTCACCCCCATTTAGCAACTCTCATATCAACAATTTCTTCTGCACTTGTTTGCTCGACAAACTTAAAAAGTAACTACTGGCTACTTCTAAAGTTAAAAGGATTATCTGTTTCCATTTTTTGGTAGAACTAGATCTTTAGAAAGGGAAGAGAAGCTAATTATTTTAGCACATTATAAATCTACCTTTGATAACACACAGGTTCTTAGATAAGCCATGCAGCCTCAAATACATTTTATTCGTCACCTACTGTACCTTACAAAGACTTTGAAGGGGAACAACAGACCCCATG
The DNA here is from genome assembly GCA_016271365.2 of Neoceratodus forsteri. Lineage (NCBI taxonomy): Eukaryota > Metazoa > Chordata > Ceratodontiformes > Ceratodontidae > Neoceratodus > Neoceratodus forsteri. Next base: position 334,048,061 of record JADMNL010000026.1, read on the forward strand.
ACACATACATATGTGAGAGTACACACACACACACACACACACACACACACACACAGCTGTCACAGAGGCCCAAAAGTAAGAATACATACTGTCCTTCATCTTACATTTCACTCTTAAAAGCACACAGAAATGATGGCTTATAAAAGTTTACCTAACATTGAGAAACAGTTAGACATCCATGGTCCTCTGCAAAGTTATCCCCTTAGTGAGGAGGCCGGCCTGGGATTTTTGATCCGTTAAAGTGGTATTCTCATGAATAAAAATCAGGCATCTAAGTGAAGGGGAAAATAAGAATTTTGTACCCGCTGTAATAATATTTAATCTTCTTCTACTTCTTTAATCCTGCCATCCCTTCAGCCTGACATTTAGTGTTTAGCCATTCTAGCAGTATGCCCAAACCCCTTATGGCTGACGTTAGAGCTGGGATGCAGTGGGTGGGGATCCACTTGCCTTAAATATGACTTAGAGTCTTTAAAAGCTCCAATCAGTTGTTCTCCAGTCCCGCTGTCATTCCAACACTAAATGAAGGCAAGTTGCACAACAGTGCTAATTTCAAAACACTCCCTCATACTCCCCAAAGATAGCTTACCTACCCAGGACTTTGTCAGTCCACCTTTCAGAATTGTTCTTTTTTTATTTATTTCATGCATTTTTGTTATCATTGGGAATATAACTTTGAGCACAAGTACTCATTTGCAGGTTCCACGTGAGTGACAAGAAGAGGATACACAAAACACAATCTATTATAAACATACAGTTACTACAGCACAAGCAGCTCAAGTGGAGCATAGTCAGCAGAACATAACAAGACGGTTTAGCTAGAAACAGTTACTAGCAAACAGCAGCTCCAGGGGAGCATCATCAGCAGTATGTATTGTAGACCTGGTTACCTGCCAAAGCAATATATATTGCAAAAGCAATTGAGGAGATAGATACACTGTGACCAAGGAGACCAAAATTAGCTGTAACAGGAGCAGGTGGAACCTGCAGTGAACTCCATTCTTAGCACTTTTTTAAATTGGGTAATTTTAGCCAGACCTGCAAGGGTTTGGGGTAATTCGTTAAGCTGCTGAGATGCCCTTACTGTAAAGGAGTGCTTGCCAAGGTTAGTTCCATGGAAAGGCACTTCTTCAGCATTCCTAGCTGTACTCCTGGTAGTGTATTGCTTGCTAACTGGGTGGAAAAGGTTACAGATCTTTTCATTGTTTTTGAAGGGATTGTAAATTCTGATTGTTTGCCTGATCCCTTCCCCTTCCTGTTTACTATTCACTCGTGGTCATCCTCCGTTTTGAGAGGTATTAGTTAATTTAGCATAGGGACGTCCTCCACTGATTTCGATGGGAATTGAGTTTTAATGATGCTCTTTAATATTTTAAAGGGTTTCTGAGGCCAAATCAAAGCCACAACTCAACTAACAAGTGCCTTGTTGGTTGAGTTGTGGCTTTGATTTGGCTGCAGTAACCCTCTAAAATAATTAAAAAGCATCACTGAAACTCAGCCCCCTTTGAAATCAATGGAGTTACGCCCCCATGCTCTACAGACTAATACCTTACAAAACTTCAGTGCGTGGGGGTGGTACAGAGGAGGAGCATTAGTGAATAGTAACCAAGAAAAGAAAGGCATTGGTCAGATGAGTAGAATTTACAACCCTTTCCCTTCAAAAACAAAAGAAAAATTCTGCTGACCCGGTGGTGCTGAGGGTTGAAGCGCTGGATGCCACACATCGCACCACACTGGTGACCCGGGTTCGGGAACAGACTCAGGTCATGGGGGGGTCAGCAAGGGGAAGGATGAGGATCAAGCATCCTAATGGATGCTCTCCTCCTTCGGTGTGGGTTACCAGGTGTGCTTCATGCACCCGACGTCCCTGAGGACCGGTGGGAGTACCGACTTTTGGGGCTGTGGTGGCTCCCATGGTGCTGGAGTCAGGGAAGGGAGGATGCTGTTAGGCACTTGGCAGGTGTCGTGCGTCTGCATGTTGTCTACCTGAGCCGGCGTCCACAGGGAGCAGAAGGGGACCACAGAAAAACAGGTAAAAAAACTCACCAGTCCTAGATGATGACCGATCTGTACCTCCCAACCACCAATCCATGGGCAGACCCCATTGTGCAGGCTCTCCTCTGAAGGTTGAGGAAGAGGGTCCTTCCTCGATCCACCTGAGGTGTTATCCAGGGATCCAAGAAGGCACGATGGAGAAGCCTGACACTCAAGGGGCAGACTTCATGACAGTGGTCTGAGGGGTTGACTAGTCCGAAGGAGTGGACGGACAGGGCAGACAGATGGGATAAGAAGAAAGTAAAAAAAAAAAAAAAAAAGACAAATTCTGAAAAGTGAACTAACAAAGTGATGGGTAGGTAAGCTACCCTTAGGGGATATGATAAAAGCATCTAAACTGATGCCCTTTAAGTCAGCATTTGCTGTGCAGAAAAAACATTTATAATCACTAGTCTGAAAGTTTACCTTGCCGTATGTCATACTGTCTCACCCACATAATCTTCAGGCCACCAGTACTGCAGGTCCAAAACAGTGGTGCTAATTTTACTGAGCAGTCACTCAGAATTACATGCTTTGCTTCCAGACAACTATATTTCTCTAGGCATTTCAGAAACAACCTCATTATGTAGTCATGGTCCTTTATGAAGACCTATTTGATTCAATGTACCCCTGCTAAATCACATCCTGGCCCTTGACTAAGGCCAAACTGGTGACCCCTCTGGGTACCCTCTATTTTTTCCTGTATAAATAATTTATAGTCTGGGTACCTTCTGTTGTATCCTGTATAAATGATTTATAGTTTGGGGCCAATTGTCGGCTCACCCGTAAGTTCAGTATCATGCAAATCTGTCACATAACAAACGTTTCTCAGTTCTTCATAAGACTGTATTCCACAAGTGTGGTCAAAGGAGCCATCCTCTGGTCCCAACATTTTGCCTATAACTGGGCTTCAGGAAGGATAGGAAGGATAGGATGGATAGGATGCCTATTAAAAAAATAAATTGAAAAAGGACATGAGGTAATGCATACACTTGATATACCCAGTACCTCATTTTAACTCAATAATTAGTTAAATGAATACAGCAATGAGTTATTTAAACAAGAGTTGCATTTCCCCTGCTCAAGAAACTTTTATATCGTCTGTAAAAATTAAAAATCCCTTTTATTTTGTAAGGATTTCACTCAGTTTTGGTTTTTTGTTTGTTTGCTCCACTGCCATCCGTCCCCTTTCAGCCCTGCCACTACCACCCAGCCTCGTTATCCACCACTGGAACTTACTTTCTCCCATGTTCCCTCATAGATGAGCTCCCTACAGGGAGGACTGCCTAAAGGGCAACGCCTATAAACCTCCAAGCAGTGTTAAAGTGTTTGTCAGGGAGAGGTACTCCAGGCAGTGTTGTGGAACCTGCAATAAAACAGCTGGTGGCATCTTGCATGGTTGCAGAGTTTTTCTGATTTTCTCCCCGGGAGGCATGGCATAAAATTGCAAAACAGCATGCTTACCTACATCTTCCCTGCCTCCCTGAGCTACCAAGCTCTGACTGCCAACCCCTTGCTTCTGCAAGGGGCCAGTCAAGTGCCAGTCACTGTCCCAGGAAAGCAGTCCTTGGGATGCTATATCCTCTCCTCCCCCCCGACTAGCCCTCCAGTAACTGGGACTCGCTTCCGAACCTGGGTTATTGGCATTGTGAGTGGTGGCTTTACTGCTGCACTCACAGGCTGGTGTAATTTCATTTTGATTTTAAATGAATGAAAAAATTATCAAAATAACACCCAGGAACATAAAGTGCATTCATTATATCCACAAAACAACTCCTCAACTGCTGGCAGTAAAAATAATTATTGGCTGTCAAGGTAAATCCCTCATAGTTGGATCTGTGTATATCCCCCATGTGACCAAACAGCAGGCTTCCAAATGGCCACAGACTTCCTTGACAACAGTCTCTACCGTGATGAGACAATTGAAATGGGTGACCTTTGTAAACTGGCTGGCACCAGAAGTTGACTCATTTAAGGATGCCACTGCTGCCATAGATACCACCCAAATGGTAGCTCTCTGCTTGATCTGATCCTCACCACCCACCCTAACAGAATCACTAGCACAGAAATACTGCCTGACGCCCTTAGTGATCACTCCCCGGTTATCTGCCAATGGTCAAACAAGGCACCTAGATCAAAGACTACATTCTGCTACGAAAGAACTCTTTTTTTTTTTTAAAAGGAAGCTTCCCTGATTCCTTGCCACCCTGTCAATAATTTATTGGGCACTCTATGACTCCATGAATAACATTGACCTTGCCCTTAATTACTTTATTACCCAGTTTAATGAAGTCTGCAACAACTTTGCCCCCCCTTAAAAGAAGAAAATTAAGATCCACAACGAATGCCTGGATTACCCCAGAGCTAGTCATCATGATGAACAGGGACCATTCCATTGACTCTGGGCAACAACCAAACATGCAGCGCTATAAAGCAGCCAGGAACCTATACACCGAGGCAATACACAGCACCAAACAAGCCTACTACAAGCAGGAACTTACAAACTCCTGGGGTAACAGTAGATCCTTCTGGGAGAACATCAAGAGACTAACGAGAAAAACCCAACAAATCCTCCCCCTCTATGCTTGAGGTAAATGGCACTATAATTCAGAACCACAAAGTAATAGCTGACACTTTTAATCTCACATTCACTAATCTTAACAATGTCCTTAGCCCAAACTTCATTGGCGGCTCTGCCTTGCCTTACCACATTGATAGAACAGACCTCTCCAGGAATATCCACCCTTTCTGCTTTAGGTGGGTATCCACTGCAGAAGCTAGGAAATACCTTCAAACGTTTCTATGCAAAACTAGCTTCAGTAGCTACACCCTGGACATCAGACTTCTTTCTCTCTCTCTCCCTAGACATCATCTTACTCCCTCTCACTAAACTTTTGAATCTCTCACTTTCCCTCAGCTAGTTCCCTCAGCTCTGGAAATCAGCCATTGTTACTCCCATGCTTAAAAGTGGAGACAGGTCCATTCACTCCAGTTACCGCACCTAGGAACTTGAATATATTGTTGCTGATCAGCTGTCTAATCCCCTCAACAAATATAATCTACAGTGCCCACAACAACATGGATTTCGCAAAGCCCATAGTACTACCACTGCCCTGCTAGATTTTACTAACCACATTCACAAGGCCCTTGACACAAGCCACCTACCAGGTGTGGTGTTCATCGACCTTACCAAGGCCTTTGACACCATGAATCACAGCTCCTACTGAACTCCATCGCTGCCCTCGGCCTGTCAGATGGAGTCAATAAGTGGTTTAAAAGCTACCTTATGGATAGGAATCAAAAAGTCAAGCTTGCTGACTCTCCCTCACGTAGCCTCCCCATGTGCATGGGAGTTCCCCAAGGATCCATCCTTGGTCCACTACTTTTCAGGATCTTCATCAATAATCTTCCTGCAGCATGCAGTAATAATATGATACTGTATGCCGATGATGCAGTTCTCTTTTCTACCCATACCGACCCCGTCCCTCTCTCCCAGGACCTTCAGATGAATTTCAGCCTGGCTGAGACCAGGTCTGAACAGCATAAACTGCTGCAAAATTACAAAAAAAAGCTAAGGCCCTGATGTTTTACAACTCACACAGTAAATCAAGATCTGCCAACCTCAATATCCAAAATAAACTACAGCAACCACTTGATCAAGTGCAGGAGTTTAAATATCTTGGGATCACCTGTGATTGCACACTGTCCTACAACTCACTATAGACTTGTCGCAGGGACAAGTAAGCGTACACACTCCTGTGACCTCTACAAGAACTCTAATTGGCTCAGTCTTCATGGTAGACTTTCATATCAGTCCTGCCTTTTGGCAAAGAAAATTTGCATTAGCCTTACACCCCCTGCAACGCATGCACTAATGATACCTACAGCTAACTCACAAATCACATGCAGTTTCCTCAGATCATTGTATATCGTACCTTTCTGCCGTACCTCTGAGGCCCAATGTGCCTTCTATACCAGGGCCCCATCACTTATAAATAGTCTTCTTCTTGAAATCACAGATGAGAACAAGCTCAGCCTGTACAAATGTAAACTTTGCCAGCACCTTTCTGATCTTAGAAAATGTGACTGCTCCACTTAGGTTGGTGGTTCTCTGCCACCCTCTCCCCTCCCATGGCCTCTGTCACTCCTAAATTTTTCTTCCCCCTCCACCCCTCCCACCACATTCACCATCCCGCTCTCTCATGTCTCCCCACTAGGCCTCCTCCTTTCCCATCCCCACCCCTTCCGCTCTGCCCTCTCCACCCCCTTTTCTCCCTAACTCCCACCCCATAGGCACCTCCCTTTGTTCCCCTCTTCTCCTCCACCTCCTCTTTGATCACACTCCTGCTCACACACCCTCCTCAGGTCCCCTCCACTGCTTCTTCCTCCAGCTCCCCCAGCACTTTTTTGATCATAGCACTTTCGAGAATATCATTACCTGACTGCCTACCCCCCTCGTTTCCTCTCACTATTAATGTCTCTTCTCATCTCACACCCCTATTGTATTTTCTTTATGCTAGGCTTATGCATACCCGACCCATATTGCCTGCACCACACACATTTTCTATTACTATATTTTTATGCCAATTTATCTTTGTGTTATATTATCAACTGTTTGTTTTTTTGTGTTGTTATGCTGACGTGGAACCTTTGTACACGAACCTCTGGTTCAAAGGTGTTTGTAATGCTAGTCCTCAATAACTAGATAAAAAAAAAAAAGGCGTTCCACAAATACATTGCTACACTTCAAGAAATCTCCCGTCAGCTGCATGTAAACTGGAGTCTCGCAGCTGTGACTTCATCTGGAAGAAGTGACATACTGGACTCCCTCCAAGGGGCATTCCTCAGGCAACTAGTCAGTGAATCCACTCATGATTGGACGATACTGGACCTGGTACTCACTAACGGGGACAGTATTGCAGACGTCAAGGAGGGAGGCCACCTGGGGACCAGTGTTCACAGTACAGTGTGGTTCAGTATATGGATAAACTAAGGAGTCAAACCCCTGAAGGACAAGGGTCCTGAACTTCAACAGGGTGGGTTGTAAAAAGATGGCTGAATGCCTCAGGGGTGACCTGGTGATGATCTGGGTGGGGTGGAAGATCATTGGGTGAAGCTAAAAGGGGGCATATGAAGGCAACAAACCTCTGTGTCAAGCACATGATCACAAGCAAGAGGAAAAAGAGACCGCTATGGTTCTTGGAAGGGGTGGCTGAAAAGATAAAGGCTAAAAGAGTAAGATTCAGAAGATATGAGGAGACACAGAGGGAGGAGGATAGGGAGCTGTCTCGGGGAGACAGAGGGAAGCAAGGAAAGCAGTAAGGAGTGCAAAGATGCAAACTAAGGAAAAGGGGACAAGATACTTTTAAAGTATGTAAGTGAAAAGAGGGAGACCATGGGAGGGATTGTAACATTAAAAAGGAAAGGGGGGGGGCTGTGCAGAGGGGGACCAGAAAAAGACAGACATCCTCAACAAATACTTTTGTTTAGCATTTACAGAGGAAGAAGGGTTAAGGCCATAAAAAAAAAAGGCAATAAGAGCTTTATAGGGAGTGACATGGACAATGGTCATCTTTTGGAGGAGAAAGTCCTGAAGGGACTCGCTTATCTGAAAATGGACAAAGCAATGGGGCCAAACAAGGTGCATACAAGGGTACTGAGGGAGCTCAGACAGGTATTGGCTGCACCGGAGGAGGGCAGATGTAGTCCCACTTCACAAAACTGGTAACAGTGAAAAGGCTGGCAATTATAGGTCAGTCAGCCTGACATGAGTGGTAGAAAAGTTAACGGAATCACTGCTGATGGAAAGGATTGTGGAATATTTTGAATCCAGTGGGTTACAATAATAATAATAATAATAAATTGTATTTCTCACAAGCGCCTTTCAGCCATTAAGGCGCTTTACAAAAAGATAAAAGATCATGATAAAACTCAAAACAAACAGTAAAACGGTCAGAGGATCCAAAGTTTAAACGGCGCCACCAAAAGTACGGCACCATAAATAGGTTTTCAGCATCTGTTTAAACCCCACCCCCACCGTCATGCACTCCCGAAGCTGACAGGGTAGAGAGTTCCAGAGGGTCAGGGCCACGTGCATGAATGCATGGGCTCCTGAAGATTTCAAGGACACCCTCGAACTCTCTAGCAACCCCTCATCAGCCAAATGCAACTGTCACACCAGGCAGTAAGGCACAAGGACAATCTAGGTGCGAGGTCACAAAAGCATGGGCCAAAGTAGGCAAGTCCCCGGATGGAACCAGGTGTGTAATCCTGGTGATATTCCTGAGATGATAAAAGGAAGTCTTGACGATGGCTGACACCTGAGCTCATAAAGTCAGCCTGTTATCAAGCATTATCCCTAGGTTTTACACCCATTCAGAGGACAGGATCTGCAAGCCCCCAAGAAAAAGTCCAGAGGGCTGATCAGCCCATGACAAGACCTGAGGAAGCATGTATTCATGGTGGGGGAGGGTCTGTCAGATGAAGCCGATAGATTTCTTTCACTAGGTGACCAAGGAATTAGATCAGGGTGGAGTGGTGGATGTGTTCTACCTAGATTTCAGGGTTCCACCAAGTCGCTTTGACAATGTTGTTGTTGAAATCCCCTACACTGGTGGGCAAAGTTTCTCCCATTGGAAAATCACTCTCTATTTTTTTGAGGGACTGTGCCCCCCATACCCCAGAGTTTTTAATAACCAACTCCAAGGAGAAGCTGATTTGACAAGGGGCAAAACACCAGCAAAACCAGCGCCAGTGTACAGCGCGACTATTACAGCAACAATCTTGAATTTGTCGCTATATATTTTTCAATGTTTAGCCGGTATTCCAGATTTCAGTAAGGTGTTTGACACTGTTCCATGTAGGACACAAGTAAGCAAGCTGGGTAGATTAGGAATGGGTCCAAATGTGGTAAACTGGATAAGAAACTGGTTAGGGGATAGCCAACAGAGAGTGCTGTAAACTGAGTTCACTCCAAGGAAAGGAGAGTGACCAGTGGAGTGTCTCAGGGATCAATGCTGGTACCGGTCCTCATTAATGTCTTCATAAGTGACATTGCAGAGGAGCTGGAAGGGAAGGTCTGCCGCTTTGCAGATGATACCAAAATCTGCAATAGGGTGGATACTCTGGGGGAGGAAGGTGAAGCAGAGACCTGTGAAAACTCAAGAAGTTGTCAAGAGTAGGTATCAGGGTGAAAAAGTGCAAAATAATATGCTTAGAACAGAGAAACCCACAGGTGGAGTACAGAATGGGGGGAGTGGTATTGAGAACCAGAAAGCAGGAAAGAGACATACAGTAATCATATCTGATGACCTAAAGGTGGTCAGTCAGTGTGACAAGAGAGTTAGGAGGGCTACTGGGATGTTAGGATACATAGGGAAGGGTATGACCAACAGAAGGATGGAGGTGGTGTTGCTTCTGTATAGATTGGTGGTAAGACCCCGCCTAGAGTACTGTGTCTAGTTCTGAAGACCACATCTCAGGAAAGACATAGACAGGATGGAGGTGGTCCAGAGGAGGACAACTAAAATGGTGCAGGGTCTGCATCAAGAACCCTTTGAGGAGAGACTGGATGACCTCAGTGTATATACACCCTAGAAGAAAGAGGGGGATATGACAGAGACCTTAACTACCTCACAGGGGTAAATAGGATAAAGGAGGAAAGTATTTTTCAGAACAAAAAATGTTCCAAGAACAAGGGCACATGGTATGAAGCTGGAGAGGGTTAGAATTAAGAGAGATGTGAGGAAGTACTTCTTCAAAGAAAGAGTGATGGGATTCATGGAACAGCCTTACAGTGGAGGTGGTGGGGGTGAAAACTGTGGTGGGGTTCAAGAATGCATGGGATAGACATAGGAAATTTTTGAGGGAAAAATGTGGGGAAGAGCTGGAGATCAAGTAGGAACTGTGGTGATACTATAGGTAAGGAAAAACGGGCAGATTGGATGGGCCTTGTCTGCCATCAAATTCTATGTTTCTATGTTTTTGTTTCACATATTAAAATAAACTGCATGTGATTATATGTAAATGATTAGGTAAATCCTAGGTAGCCTGCTGTCACACTCAAACCCACACTTCAAATGCCAGGCACATAACATAACCGCATTAAGTGCAGGCCCGTATACTAAATATCCAGTGTCTTATAAAAGCATCTGAAAATTAATCAGAGATGTATGTTTCTTTACCATTTTCTGCTTCTCACTATGTTTGCTTTTGTCAAAAAAATGGGTGGGCAGCTTGAACAGCTGAAACAATACATTCTTTTTTAGACCCTATTTCTCTGTCAAACATAGGAAATAAGGTCATGCTCTCTCCAAATCAATAGGTAACTTTTTTGAGCACCATTCTTTTAGTAACACAATGACAAACTGCATGGTTTGTGCATTTTAGCTTTCAGGATGCAGAGACAAAGACTGCTACTTATAGTTTAAATATTCATGCTTTTTAAAGAGGCAGGAAATCATTTCTAACTGGCAGCTGTTTATAAGGTTCTTATTCTCAGAAATGATATGCATTCCCTAAATTATCCATATTTAACTATGCGAATAAAAAGCGATGTGAAAAAACTGTATTTTACATTGTTTTGTATTTATGGGCAGTATTGGAGTTTTTGCTATGTCACGGTTTGTGTACAGAATGCTTATTATGAGCTGTTGGCCTATTAGAACCCAGTTTAGAGTTCTGTGCACAAACTGTGACATAGCTAAAACTCCAAATTATTGGTTCCATGACGAGAACTGTAACAGAATGCTGTCCATAAAAACAAAACAATGTAAAATACAATTTTTCATATCACTATTTATTCAAGTGCACTGAAATATGGATAGTTTAGAGAATGCATATCATTTCTGAGAATAAGAAGTTTATAAATATTTGCCAGCTAGAAAATATTTCCTTTCCTCTTTAAGCAATTCCCTAGACATTATATAGGGCTGCAGTATAGCCTACAGGTTAGAGTAATGAGCTGTGAATGAGCTTGGTACATTCAGTAGGCAAACCTGGGTATGATTCCCACAACCTCCACTTGCATACAGTGCGACTCTGAGCAAGTCACTTACCTGCCCCAGTGCTGTCAGGAAAACAGACACATGTGCCTAGTGGGTCTTACCCAGTTACCAAAGAATACAATAAAATAAAATTATAAGTCATCACTTTCTACATTGTCTTAATATATTTTTTCTTCAGTTTTGCTATAGTTTTACTGTGTGTATGAAGTGATGGCAGTGACTTTTCCAGGCCTGTTGCTCTGTTGTGCTCTTTAGCGCACTGTGCATTTTTTCAATTATTTTTTTATGACTGACTAGCAGGGGCTGGTGTGCCCACAGTGCCTCCGCAGACATCATTATGATGTCATGACACCTGCACATGCTCACAATCATGCAGGGCCTTTGTTGCCATGGCAATGGCAATGACAATGCAAGGCTGAGGCTGCATGCATTCAGGGGCGTTAACAGCACCCGGCCTTCTTCATCTTGCTGTTCCCCCCCAGCCAGTGGCATTTTAAGTAAAAGTGGCAATGTTATTCTGTTTTGGGGGATTTAGAATTTTAGGGAAATTACTAAATTAGACATGGCATTAGATTTTAAATAGCCATAAAAATGAATAAAACATAATGAGTCACGTCCACATGAGTCAAGGTGGGTCTGAGGACTAGCAAAGTGCAGGGGCAGATTAGCCAATAACTACAGAATAGGGGTCTAGGATACAGTATATTGGTCTTTATAATACAGTTACTCCTATGTCATTTCTTCTAGTCTAGAAGTGTGAATAAGCTCTTGTTCCTGCCCACCCATACCATTGCCTGTCACATAACTTTGTGCGACATAGTGTGCTAGAGAGATACAAGAGCTGAGCTCCGCTCTGCTGATACCACTGTGTTCCATTTCACTGTAGTCTTCAGCTTAACTGGATGTCACTGGGTTCTGAAAGTGTTAAGTAGTTAAAAAATTAATATCGGACAGGGGAAAAAGCTACATTAATATGAGGCCCTAAATAAGGAGAAAATAGGACTATTTCAAAACAAAAACACAAAACGGTACACTGGTGTGCTAAAACTGACTTCACACATGCCCACACTTATGACAATATTAAAACACGGAAACAACATTCTTCATGTTCCCTTTAACCTTTAGACAGCTGACAGAATTAGAATGTACAGGAAAACAGGAAATCAGGACAGCTATATCAGCAGGTTTGAGGAAGTACCATTGAGTACCAGTTCTCGTTTATAATAGTAACCTTGGCAAGAGGCCTGCAAGCTGGAAAAGGGGATCTACATACAGTATGGTTCCGGGGAACAACGCACACAAAGACTGGAATGGAGATCAGATATTGTCTGATGCTTTCAAGGTGGGGGATGGGGGTTCAAGGGGGACTGCATTAAGATGTGAAACTACGGAAAACTATGCCATTCTTTTCTGGTTATGCTAAATGTGAACAAAAAATAAATACAAAACAAATATTGAACATTTAAAAAAACATTATGGGAAAATGTATATTAATATACATCTGTGTGCATCAGTGCATTTCACTGCATATTAATATGTGGAAGCTTTTATTTAAAGAAGCTTAACAGAGTTCTAATGGATCACGTTAAAATGCTCTAATGGTAATTTATTTGAGAAGAGCTTACTTTGGAATTATTAGGCTACAAACTTCGATCAGGATTCACAAAGCTTTCTGAAGGTGCAAAACCTTCCCTAACTCCTCAAAACTGCTGTAGCTATGGAAACAAAGGGGAATTTGCAGTGAGTGCTTTTCACAAAAACCTCCGCAACTGCAGAGAAAAACACTACAGACAGGATTCACAAAGCTTTCTGAAGGTGCAAAACCTTCCCTAAGTCCCCAAAACTTCCGTAGCTATGGAAAACGGGAAATTGCTCTGAGTGCTATTCACAAAAACCTCCACAGCTGCAGAAAAATACACTATGGACTGTGGAAAAAAGTGCAGCTGTGGAAGTTCCTGAGGAAAAAAGGTAATTGATAAGTAAGGCACAGCCCCTCAAAGGCTATTATCTATCGTACCTTCTTACAGCACTCTGAGTCTCAACACATGGGTAGTTAGCTCTCTTCTCATAGGCTGATGCACAAAGGAAAAAATGTTACACACGTTAGAGTGAGGCGTAACACTCCCTCAGCAAACTACAATAGTACCTCAACAATTGATACACAATTAAAGTGGAGGTCAGGCACAGGTAATAACATCCCAGTGGGTTTATCAGTGGCTGTAGTTACAGCAACAATAGCACACATTGTCATTGAATGGCAACAAACAACCACCACCACCAGACCCAGTGCAGCCCATGAAGGAGCCCCACAGGCAGTACAGCCTGACCAGCCTGCAGTGAGTGTTACTCCTGCAGGCAACAAGAACACCCCAGGGAGGGAGGACCAGCAGTGACAGACAGCCACTGTGGTGCCATGGTATTGTTGGTACCTGTGGTGTTGCAGAGCCCCAGTTGAGGGACTGGTTGCTGGTCACTCTGTGGGTGCTTTCAGCTTCATGCTACTGCAGAAATTTTAAAGTCTGCTGTACCAGCTAATTAGGTTCACTGTTGCTGTGTCTCCTAAGCCATTTCCACAGCTGCGGGTCCGCAGTTGCAGATTTTCAGCACTTGCTCAGTTTCTGCAACTGCTGGGAGTTTTGTGGAATTCCACACCTGTACAAGTTGGGCTGGATTCACAAAGCTTTCAGAAGGTACAAAATCTTCCCTAAGTCCCCCAAACTGCCATAGCTACGGAAAAAAGGGGAGATTGCTCTAAGTGCTATTCACAAAAACCTCCACAGCTGCGGAAAAAAACACTACAGACTGTGGAAAAAAAAGGGCAGCTGCGGAAGTCCCTGAGGGAAAAAAAGGTGTGAGATAAGTAAGGCACAGACCCTGTAAGGCTATTCTCAGTCATTTTTTCTGCAGTTGTGGAACAAATGTTACATACAGTGGAATGAGGTGTAACTCTTCCCTCAGCAAACTGCAGTAGTGCCCCAACAATTGGAATCAGTTAAGGTGGAGGTGAGGCACAGGTAATAGCATCCCAGATAGTATAGCAGTGGCTGTTGGTACAGCAACAAATGCACACATTGCTATGATATGGCAACAGGCAACAAGCACCAGATCCATTGCAGCCCAAGATGGAGCCCCACAGGCAGTAGAGCCTGACCAGCCTGCAGCGAGTGCCACCCCTGCAGGCAACAGGATCACCCAAGGGAGGGACGACCAACGGTGTCAGTCGGCCACTGTGGTGCCATGGTATTGTTGGTACCTCTGGTGCAGCAGTGGTCCCAGTTGAGGGACTGGCTGCTCGTCTCTTTGTGGGTGCTGTCAGCTTCATATTATCGCAGCAATGTTAAAGTCTGCTACTGCAGCTACTTGGTTGTACTATTGCTGTGCCTTCTCAGCCATTTCCACAGCTGCAGATCTGCAGCTGCGGATTCGCAGCACTTGCAGAATTCCCGCAGCTGCTAGAATTCTGCAGCTGCAGGACCTTTTGCAGAATTCCCTCAGCTGAGGGATTTTCTTGAAGAATATCATGCAACTGCGTTTCCACAGTGCTGCAAGCCTTTTTCCTGCAGCTGCGGGACTTTTACTGTTCTTTGAGAATCCTGCACGTTTTCTTTCAGAATATCGCACAACTGTGTTTTCGCAGTGCTGCAGGCTTTTTTCCTGCAGCTGTGGGATTTTTGGCCTTCTTTATGTATCCTGCCCTATGGACTGTGGAAAAAAGTGCAGCTGCTGAAGTCGCTGAGGAAAAAAAGGTGATGGCACAGACCCTCAAAGGCTATTCACAGCCAGTTTATTTCCGCAGTTGCGGAAAAAATGTTACACACATTGGAATGAGGTGTAACTCTCCCTCAGCAAATTGCAGTAGTGCCCCAACAATTGAAATCAATAAAGGTGGAGGTGAGGCAGTGGGTATAGCAGTGGCTGATGTTACAGCAACAATAGCATACATTGCCATGATATGGCAACAGACAACAACCACTAGACCCAGTGCAGCCCATGACGGAGCCCCACAGGCAGTAGAGCCTGACCAACCTGTAGCAAATGCTACCCCTGCAGGCAACAGGAACACCACAGGGAGGGATGACCAGCAGTGACAGTCAGCCACTGTGGTGCCAAGGTATTGCTGGTACCTGTGGTGCTGCAGTGATCCCATTTGAGGGACTGGTTGCTGATGTCTTTGTGGGTGCTTTCAGCTTCATGCTATGGCAGCAATGTTAAAGTCTGCTGCTCCAGCTAATTAGGTTCACTGTTGCTGTGCCTCCTAAGCTATTTCCATAGCTGTGGATCCGCAGTTGCAGATTTTCAGCACTTGCTCAATTTCCACAGCTGCTGAATTTCCGCAGCTGCGGGGATTTTACGGAATTCCACACTTGTGCAAAATTTCTTTATGACTATCAAGCTACTGCGTTTCCACAGTTCTGCAGGCCTTTTTCCCACAGCTGCAGGATTTTTGACTTTCTTTGTGAATCCTGCCCTTCATGTTTTCTTTTTAAATGACAGCTTGGAGTCAACAGAAAATGCTGTATATTTATTATACAGGTGCAATAGCACCTCTCTGGTATATTAGGGTTGCGTTGGGTTTCATTAAAAATGGCAGTTTTAGAGCTTTACATCTCAGCTATCTTAGGCCCTAGAATTAAACAAATTGGTATGCACCTTTTCAGTCCTTGGGTCACTTAATCTGCCACATTTTATAAAATTGGTTTTGTAGCTCTTGAGCTATTAAAGACTGAAATGATATATTTTTGCCCAATTCACTACCTCAGTGTTTGCACTCAGCTAAAAAAAGTAAAGAGTTGGAGCATGAAACTTACAGGTTGTGTAGTTATCATATGGGAATAGGTCCTTTTGGGTTTGGGGTAAAAAAAAAATGAAAATTAATTACAATTATTTGTTATGTTGCAATGTGAGAATAAACAGACACTTAGGCAGGAGGTAAAGTGCATAAAATAAATGCACACATGTGTTTATGATTTTTATTTTCAAAATCAGTTGAAATAATATGCAGAAATCGAAGAAAATCGGGTGTTAGTCAGCACACCAAAATGAAAGTAAATCCAGAAAATGGCTCTTCCCTGGTCACTTTTCTGCTCAGGCTCTGCTCTACTGAATTAGTTGGTGTGAAACCTTGCACACCCACCTCTCCAACAGCCAGCAACCCACTGACCTACCTATCTACTGCCTCACTCCATGTGGTGAGTTTATATACTGTTCAGGGGATGACACCATAGTCAGGTGACTGGGATCTGAAGAACAATTAGTCTTTATTTCTTTTGTAATAAGCCTGGCCACAACTCTGTATCACAATTCTAATACATACGGTAATGTTCTATCTTATGCTAGGTTCATCTCTTTTACTTTAGTAGCCATTCAATAGTTATTTACACTTATTCCTAAAGGGTGCACATTAATATTCTAAGCCCCTCCCCTTTTGCTGACATCTTCCTTCCCTGGTTGCATACAAACAGTCATTCGTGGTCAGCCAGCCCTATAATAGGACCTTTCAACATTTCAAGCTCCTTGCAGGTAATTACAATTTTATTACCGGGGTAATACAGCCTTTTGTTTCACAGGCGTCTCTGAGTTGGCTAAGGGAAGAGAAGCTCAAGGGCACGCCCCTTAACTCCTTTCTTCTGCCAGCTCAGGAGACCCGGAAATGTTGTTATGTCTATTTTATTTCTCTGCAGCAGTTTATTAATTTAATCATAAACCCTTTTCATAGGGCTATTCTTCCTGCAGCATTTATCTAGCTGTACTAACTATGCCTGTGCAGGGGCTCTTTACCATTATCTCTCTGAGCCCTTGCCAAAGCCAGCATTTTTTTCATTGACCCAAAAAGTCGGCGAGTACACATTTCATTTTGGCCTTTTCTGCCCTTCTTTCCATTATTGGCCCATTCGTTAATTAAAATCTTTATGCAGCTGCAGTTTTTGGTTTTTTTACTAGTCTTTGTTAACCAGGTAAGGCCCACTAGGCACAAGTGCCTGTTTTCAGGGGTGACCTGGTAGCACTGGGCGGTTAATTGACTTGTTCAAAGTCACACAGTATGCAAGTGGAGGTTGTGAGAATCAAACCAAGTTCTGGTCTGCTGGATGTACCAAGCTCATTTACAGCTTGTTACTCTAACCTCTAGTCTATGCTGCAGCCCCAGTAACAACCTCTCTGGGGCTGCAACAATCCTACTCAGCGCCATTCCCTTTTTGAGACATTATAGGGCTTATTTACACACTGGCCTAGTGTCTTATCTACTGACATCATTTTTATGTTTGCTTGCGCGCATGCGCAAGGAATGTCTTGCAACAGTATGAGGTTTGGAGGTGTGTGACCTTCCTCCCCAGTGCACTACTCAGTGTAGCAGATGCAACCCTAGGGGACCAATACATGCTGAGCTGTGCATGACAGCAATTCAGCTGTGTTGGTCTTCACTTCAAAGCAAAGGTCAGCTGCAAACAGTGGTGGTAGTGTGAATGCAATTAACATACATAGCCAAACTGCTGTCATGCACAGCTCGGTAATCCCTCCTGCTTCCTCCCTCTAATAATGTCCTCTCCCTCCCTCCTTTTGTCCCCCACTTTGTGTGCTGAGGTGCCAAACCCCCTCGGCTCATGAACCCCAGCACACTGTGTGGCTGACGGGGGTGCCCAATCCCCTGTCAGCTGGACCCCCACAAAAAACAACCAGTTGGCATGCTGGGAGCCCACCCCAGCATGCTCATTCTTCCTCCCACATGCACACACACACACACACACACACACACGCACTGTATGGCCAGCAGGGGTGCCCAGTCCCTGCCAGGTCCAGTCCCCCCCAGCAAACACCTAGTTGTCACACTGGGAGCCCACCCCAGCATGTCAGCAGCATCTGTTTTTTGTTTCTCACCCCCCTAGCCAACCTGTGCCCACCCTCTGCACTCATACCTCCCCACACCCCTCCCACCTAGGTGGCATGCTGGGAGCCCACCTCAGTGTACCAGAAGCATTGGTTTCTTTTTTTTTTTTTTTTTATTCTGTAAAACAAGAAAATGGTCCCTTGGTGAGTCCTTGCCCCTCCACAAACCTGCGCCCACCCACTGTACACCCACCTCCCCACACACACACACATTCTCACCCCATATTTACCTCCGGAGCCTGGTGCGACAACCTTCAGTGGACCGGGAACATGTCTGCACTCTTCAAAGCTGACTGCAAACTAAAGAAATGCCGGTACGCTGTATAATGGCATAAATAGGGTTTTTTCATCTTTGGTGCATATCTCGGCCAGTTGGGGGAGTTCTGGCACCAAATTTTCAACATGGGTTTATTGGGATGCTCCTCATGAATTCAGTCACTGTCATGGCGTTTTTCAGTCCTGAAAGGTGATTTCGCAGTCACTGTGCAGAATAACCTGTCAGGACCAATTAAGGAAATGACAGTCCATATTTTGGGGGTGCCTGAGGGGGTAGAGGGGCCAAATATAGAATGTTTTCTTAATGGCTGGATCCCTAAGCTCCTGGGGGAACACTGGAAGGACCCGATGGAGGTACAGCGGGTTCATAGACTCACAGGAAAGCCAGGCCTGTCCACAAACTCCCCTGGACCCATCATCACATACTTGTTGTGGTATTCTATTAAGGAGAAGATCCTGCAGCTAACTAGAGATTTGGGGGAGAGTAAATGGAAAGGGGCCACTATTTCCTTTTATCAAGATTACTCGCAAGAGGTAGCTGTGAAACTCAAGGAGTTTATCCCTCTCAAGAAAGTGTTAATGGCTAATGACTTTTGATACAGGTTTAAAAGACTCACCCAACTTTATATCTCCAAGGAGGGCAAAGAGTTTGTAGCTGAATCTCCCCAGGAAGCTGCGGCCTGGCTGCATAGGTTCTGGCCCAAGCTAGAACTTGGGACTTCATCCCCCAAACACCTTTGGGTGCCTGGCCCACAATCAATGAAGACAGGTTGAAGGAACTGAACATGTACTCCCTGGAGGAGAGGAGGGAGAGAGGGGATATGATAGAGACATACAAGTATCTTACAGGGAGGAACAGGGTGCAGGAAAACATTATTTTTAAGCGAAAAAGATGTTTCAGGACTAGAGGGCATGGGATGAAGTTGGAGGGAGGATGATTCAGAGGAAACATGAGAAAGAATTTCTTCACAGAACGGGTGGTGGACAAGTGGAACACCCTGCCAGAGGAAGTGGTGGGGGCTGAAACAATCACGGGATTTAAGAATGCATGGGATAGACATAAAGGAATTCTAGAGGTCAGGGGTAAGGGGAAATAGACTTCTAGGAAAAAAAACTGAACTTACAAGCTCAAATGGGCAGACTAGGTGGGCCATAGGCCCTTATCTGCCGACACTGTCTATGTATCTATGTATGTATCTAATCAGGCAGGCTGAATGAACATTCTAGGAAGACATCCCCGAGGGACCATAATAGCAACTGGACCAGTCCCCAGACGCAATCTTCCCCCAGTCGTTCCGATACTAGAAGGTCTTGTCACCTATCCCCTGTGCAAGTGCGGGACAAAACCTCACAAAGTGGCTCAGATTTTACCCTCAGGCAGGAGAAGCCCCTGCTGTCACTTCGATGATTACAACATGGGCAAGATCACAGAGTCCATGAACTGTTGGTGAACCTCAGTCTACTCCCTACCCTCCGGCCAAGCTCTCTAGACCAGATTCTCTACCAGGTGCTGCGCATGGTGATCAATTCCCAGACTCTCAGGAGGACATGGACGTACACTGTCTGCTCGACTTGTCCAAAGAGTTGGATTCTGAAGAAGAAACCCTGGCAAATGTCCGGGGTCTCCTGAAGCCAGGTGTCAAAACCTTCGCAGAGGCAGTGAGTGGGCACCAGTTGCCCTGTAGAGACCTTGTCAACTGAGGGGACTGTACCTGTGCCACTGACAATGAGGCGTGCTCTTCAGCTCCAGCACCTAGGAAGGACTCTGGTAGAATGTGGTTATGTTATCTACACATTGTTTTTTTTTTTGTTATGCTAGTCCTGTATACTGCTTGACTCATGTATAAAGTGCCTGGCAAGTGCTCAACCCCAACTCCCCTATGTACCCTAGTCAGCAAGGCCGGGCATAGCTCCTCTCCTTTCATTTGGCCTAAATCACCCCACAGAAGGGGAAGGTAAGCAGGCTGAGTCTGGGTTAGAAAGTCCCCTTCTGGAAGATATCATCTTTTCCCTCCACTAAGCCCCCCCACCCCCTGAGTGCTGGTGTGGTTAAAAACTGCTGGGTGGGCTTATAAACCTACAGGGTTCCACTTGGGCTAGTGTTATCCCTCTGGGGGTTTGATGGGCATCTTAGCAGTTCCTTTTTTACCTATGATATTTGCCCAGCTATTCCCCATAGGAAGTGGTCCCCCCTCAGAGCCTATTTTTTTCTGCCTATGGGGGCTATATGTAACTATGCCCCCCGCTACTCATTGCCTGCTCCTTGTGAGACTCCCTCCCCTCCTTCTCCCTCTCTGGGGATATATATATATATATATATATATATATATATAAGAGAGACTCTTGTGGCATTAAATGTCCGTCTCATGCTGTAGAGGCCCACTTTGACGCTCAACGAATTTCTTTCTTTTTTCTGCTCTACCAAAACATTCCAGTTGAATACTTGTTAGTGGCGATAAGGTAGGATATTCTTATATTTTGAGTGGTTAACAGCTAGACACATGCTGCAGATGGGGCAAATTTTTCACATGTTTTATGTCTCTTATTTTTTCATTGGGGCAGCTAGTGGGTTTCTTGCCTCCTTCATAAGCTGTGTCCAGCCTTTGGCATAGATAGCTTTGTTCTAGCATTTCATTACACATATTTTCCACCAGGGCTTTCAATACCTGGGTGACTATATCCCAGCTAACTGGAAAGATATAGAGCACCTCTACTTTTCCTCTCTGCTATCCTCTTTGAAAGCCGAAATACAGTGCTGGTGCAAGATGAATCTCTTGTTGAAGGGTAAGGTAGAGGCAGTGTGAATGTTTATTCTCCCTCGGGTCATCTACCTCCTGGCTAATTTACCGATACCTCTCTCACACCAACTTTTCCAGTCTCTGGATAAGCTGGTCTCCTCACTATTGTGGGAAGGCAAAGCAGCCAGATGGGGCAGGCAAAAACTAAGAGCTTATTGGCCTAGAGAGGGGTTGAGTCTCCTTTGGTTTGAGGGATACCGGCTGGCATACAGGATGGCCCAGGCCATCAAATGGTTTTCACATGTTTCTCCTGGCCCTCCCATGTGGGTAGACCTGGAGGTGTCTCTTATGCAGGGGGATGTGCTTCTCTCACTGCTGTCCTCAAAGAAAGTTCATTCCAAGCTTGTGACTCCCATTATGACTGAGACACGTAATGCCTGACAGAAGGTAATGGCTCTTACATGCACTTCCCAGGTTGATAGCCAGTCACCTGTGCGATTCTCCCCATTATGGAATAACTGAAATGCTCTGGTACTGTAAAAGGGAAACCTCACTCCTGGCCTACCTGGGCATCCAAAGGTATTAGAGTGGTTGGATACCTCCTTCTCCCTAACTCAACTACTATGCTGTCTTTTGAGCAACTCTGTGCTAGATTTGACCTCCCCGTCATGGATATTTGGCAGTATTTACAGCTCAGAAGTGCACTCCGGCCTCTTCTACATAAGCGGTGACAGAACCAGAGGTGGATTTGGATGAATAAGTTGCACCTATCCGAGGTACACAGGGGGCTTGCTGTGAGGATCTACAGGATCCTACGGGACTCGCATCCTGATTATACTCACTCTCCCAGACAGCAATGGGAGGAAGAGCTACTGATTTGTATCACTCCTCTAGATTGGCAGGGATGGCTTAAGAGGGCACATACAGCATATAGGGATGCTAGGAATCAACTCATTCAGATGAAGATCCTGTTATGATGGTATAGGACCCCCAAGGCACTGCAAGCTACGGGAGTGTGAGTCACTCCAAGTGTTGTGTCAAGAGGACTCTACTCATCTCTGGCTTGTTCTGCACCAATGTCCGATATTGACCCCCTTCTGGATGGAGGTGCTTCAGCACTGCTCCAGGGTGGCAGGTTTCAGGATTCCCCCCACTCCTTCTCTTCTTTTGTTGAGGGATACAGCAGTCCTTGACCCCTTATCTGGTCCATGTAAACTCTGGGTTCTTGGAGCACTTCTCGAGGCAAAAAGGGCCCTATTGATGAAATGGAAGACACCCCCCCCCCCCGGTGTCCGCCTGGCAAGCTGCACTAGCCAAGCTGGCTATTTTTGAACGTCTGATGTACGCAGGTGGTGATCAGCTCCATAAGTATTATGCTAGATGGAATGCATACCTACACTCCCACTTAGATACATAGATACATAGACAGTGTCGGCAGATAAGGGCCTATGGCCCACCTAATCTGCCAATTTGAGCTTGTAAGTTCAGTTTGTTTTCCTAGAAGTCTATTTCCCCTTACCCCTGACCTCTAGAATTCCTTTTTGTCTATCCCATGCATTCTTAAATCCCGTGATTGTTTCAGCCCCCACCACTTCCTCTGGCAGGGTGTTCCACTTGTCCGCCACCCGTTCTGTGAAGAAATTCTTTCTCATGTTTCCTCTGAATCGTCCTCCCTCCAACTTCATCTCATGCCCTCTAGTCCTGAAACATCTTTTCGCTGAAAATAGTGTTTTCCTGCACCTGTTCCTCTCTGTAAGATACTTGTATGTCTCTATCATATCCCTCTCCCTCCTCTCCTCCAGGAGTGCATGTTCAGTTCCTTCAACCTGTCTTCATAGGACTTGTGATGCAACCCATGCACCATCTTTGTTGCCCTCCTCTGAACCTTCTCTACCCTGTCTATGTCCTTACGTATGTCGGGTCCCTCCTACCCCTCCTGCCCACCCCCCTAGTTTAACCCTTAGAAATCCATCCTGGAGCACCATGGGATGGTACATCTCATTTAGAATTTCCATATTGGCTGTCATCTCTGCTCCCAGTCATTTCTTCTACCTCTCCTATCAGTGTTCCAGGATTATCCAGAATAAGTCATAGAGGGCAATGGGGTTCTGTGTAAAGTACCCCTGGTTTGGCTCTATTTTGGCTTTATGTGAATCTTTAGCCTTAACGTAGGTCAATACAGCTATTCGATGATTTAAACCTAGCTGTTGTATCCTTTCAAGGTTAAGCTGTTCTTTTTAGATTGTATCCTTGAGGCAATGTATTAATAGCAATATAACTGAGCTGCACTGCTGTGCCATATATGTGACACTTGTGAGATATAGATTTTGTAATATCTCATGCTCTGATGGATACTTCAATGATATGGCAGACCTGTATTTGTGCTAAATTTTGAAAATAATAAAATCTTTCATGATAAAAAAGGATACCAGGTTACTCGGGGCTGTGATATGGGGTGGCAGTGGCTGGTCTCAGGGGCTAGGAGTGCCAACAGGGCCCAGCAACCCAAAGGATTATCTGACCATGAGCTGGGAAGGTGCAAAATCAATAACAAAATTGTAAAGGATTTAGAAATAAATATTTATAAGACTTTGAACAGCTCCCTCTGCACTATCAAGCAACTGCAGAGTGGAGTGAACTTGGGCTTTGCCTGGCGGATCATGAGCTTCATTTCACTCAGACCCAGCCAAGGCTCTTTATACTGCACACATGGGCTGGAGCTCTTAAAGGGATAGTGCAGTGGCTTGACCTTGCACACACACATGCAGAGCATCAGTGAAACACCAAACATGGATTCATCATTCCTTGCTGGACATCATCTGCCATGCAGTGGGCATCGGCAGAGCTCAGGGAGATACTCAAGCCCCCCTTGAAATTGTGGGGGGGTTAGACTCTCTCTCCTGCCCAGGAAATTTGGCATCCGCATCAAGTCTATAACAAATGATAACTTTCAACAAGATTTTCTGCTATATACAGGTCTAGACCATATACTATTATGTACAATATCTGCGCCAATATAAAACAAATGTGTACAACATAGCATGTGTTATTTATAAATGGTATTTTCTTGCAGTAATTGCATAGCTCAAGTAGTTACATTTTATCCTAACACTTTAAATCTATTGCTCACATACTGTTTCAGAGAGTTATTCATGTGTAATGACATTCTTTGGCCTTCAGAAGGACTCACTTAGAGGCCCCGTCTTACAAATATCCTGCACTTTTCTCAACTGACCCTTGTTACTCTGTAAGAGGAACCACTAAGATACTGTGTGGATGGCTTAATCAATATTCTAGAAGAGGCCATGAAAACTAACTTGGGAAAGGAGTTGGCTGTAATGTATACCCCCTTTATGAACTACATTCATGGGCAAGTCCGCAGGCTTTCCTGGTATGTCATGTGTGAGTCGAACCACTGGTTTCACCACTCTTCCTGATCTTCAAGGTGTAGGGACATTGGTACTGGCATTTCAACATTAGCATTCGGGTTAGCTACCCTGGCTCATTGTGCACCAATAAAGCAGCTTCTGAAGAAAGGGGTACCACTGCACTCTCTTGAGCTTCAGAATTGGGTACAGGTTCTTCACTTTGCACATTGCTTTGATTCTCTGGTTCTTGAGGCTCATTTTCATCTGCAAGTGGTATTTCAACAAAACTGGAATCATCCAGCACACTGGCAGCAGTTTCAGGGATGGGCATGCTTTCTTGTACTGGAATCAGTTCATTTTGCCCACTTGTTTCAACGTCACTCTGAGATTCACTGGTCTGTTCGCCGTTCTCTCCACCCGAGTCAATAACTTCAATATCAGACAGTTCTACTAAGCAAAGGGACTCTGCTTTGTCAGAAGTCACACTTTGTGCATCACTCTCGGGAGGCATAGGAGCAGTTGAGAGAGCAAGATTGTCTGAAGTCACTGAGTTGTCAGACTCATCAGCAAAGGTAAGATGATAGACTCCTTGGAACAACTGGCCTAATTCAAGAGAAGGACAATAAGCAACACCACATTCGCTGTCATTATCTTTGTAATCAGCATCATTATCCCCTAGGGTATTCCTGTATGATGTCTCTGTCTGTTTCACAGCAGCAGGCTGACTTGACTGTTGCTTATGAGCAGTGGAATGTGTAACAGGCCCAGTTGGAGCAGTATCTGAAGGCACTGTGTCCAGAATTATTTGCCCAATAGGCTGAAGACGATTCCTGTGTATTGTCTTTACAGCTCGAGGGTCTCCTGGATGCACTTTATATACTGGTTGGTCACCTAGCTTACTGATTACTACTTAGACTATGTGACTGCAGTGGTTGGCTATTTTATGTTTCCGCTGGAAACCAAGATTTTGCATCACCACACGATCTCCAGCCTTTAACTCCTGTGTCTTAACTTTTTCATCATGCCAAACATTGTTAGCCAGATTTTTCTTTGCAGCCATGGTACGAGCAAGCTGGTAGGCATGATTAAGTTGTACTTTTAGTTTCTTGATATACCGTGAATAATTATCAGGCTGAACTCCATCAGGCGAGACTCAAAAACAGACATCAACAGGAAGGCGTGCCTCTCTACTGAACATGAGATGATAAGGTAAAAAACCCTGTGGCATAGTTTTTGCTGCAATTATAGGTGTGCACAAGAAAGCTTATCTGTTGACTCCACCTGGGTTTATCTTCGGGATGCAGAGTGCCAAGCATATCCAGCAAAGTTCTATTAAACCTTATTGGCTGTGGATCTCCTTGCAGATGGTAAGGGGTGGTCCTGGACTTTCACACACCCCAAATAGACAATAACGCTTTGATAAGTCTGCAGTCAAAGTCCCGGCCTTGATCCGAATGTATCCATTGTGGATCACTGTGGTGAACAAAGCACTTTTCCACGAGGTCTATGGCTACTATGGCAGCCTTTTGGGTCTTACTGGGTCTCATTGGAGGTCTCTGCCAGGGTGCGCTTTGATTAGAAGATTGAGCAAGGTCACTTAGTAGAGATCTCCACTCATCTCCCATAACATGTCATGGTTAGCCTACTCTTGGGGGACATGAACACTAGCACTTTTTGCAGAGGAGGGACCCTCACTGGATGCTTTAGCAGCATGGGAGTGGGCAGTCTTGCCTTTTACCATCTCTATAGCACTTTGAACACTTACTGCTCTCTCAGTTCTTTGAGCAAATCGTTCATCTGCTGCAAATCAGTAACAGTCTCTTTCTGCTCCCTTGATCTCACATCACACCCTTGAACATTAATAGGCAGTGTCCTGTGAATGGCATGATCAACAGTTGCGGAGGTGGGATAGGATTCCCAGTGTTGTTCTTCTTTCTGTTCAGCTTTCTGGACTTCCCTTATTAATACTCGGTAGGAGGGTGGGCTGTCTGTCTTCTCCTCCAAATGCAACCTAAGGATCAGAATAGTAGACTGGCACGCTGCCTCAAGTATATGTTCCAGCCGCATTCGGTTCAGATCCTGGGGGCCACGCCTCCCCTGTGGAACACTCACTGCAAAGCTCTCTCTACCCAATCCAGAAAAGCAGATATGGGCTCTCCCTGCCACCAGCGTGTAAGTTTAAACTTCACCCACAAGTCCTCACTAGATTCTGTGCTCTCAAATACATCTTCCAAAATGGTCAAATACTCTTGGATAGATGCACATGGGTCTGTAGCTCGAAAGACTCAACTGGCATCCAAGGAAAGGCCTTGAAGGCTTTCCATGATTCTATTTATTTTCTAAGCCTCATTATACTGCCATTCTTGCACAAGGAGTGAGGCATAGTCCATCCATGTTTCCAGAGCATTCTTCCCATTAGGCGTGGGCAGGGTGCCAGAGAACACTCGCATTCTGCGGTAAGACTCATGACTGACCAGAGGTACATAAACAGGTGCTGGTACTGGTGCAGGTACAGGGGCAGGTGCAGGTGTGGTTCTCAAGGAAGGGGTACCTCCAGAAGTCCCAAATAACTTATTCAAGTCCTCAAGGGTTTGACCCTCAGCCTGTAACAGTTTATCAAGTTTGTCTTTTAGTCCTTCAAATTTGATGGACCCCTTCAGGTGCAGACGTTACATTTATTTATTTAGTTTTTGTTTACTGGGTAAGTGCACTAGCCAACATGATGACTATTTTCAGGCATGACCCGGGAAAGTACAGAACAAATTGGGCAAACACAAGTACATTTCAAAATAAGGTAAGTAGCAACCAATACACTTTTCAAGGTGGAGGAGGAACATACGTAGATGCAGGAAAAGTGGGGGTGTAAAACATACAGAATGGGGAGGGCTGCAAATAACAAAATTCCCTAGTAGAGAAACAATTTTACAGATGGGAAACAGTTTAAGGAACTAAAGCAATACAGCAAACATCATTGAACAAGCAAATAGGATGGAGGGATATAACATAACGTAATAAAAGTACGTATACAGTATAAGGAAAACTCAGCTATCATACTTATCTTAGCAATAAAGTTGAGAGAAAGAGGAAGAGGAGAAGGAGGGCAAGAAGGAGAGACAGTGAGGTTGCAAAGTGAATAGAAAGTTACAGGAAGGGAACGGGACATGTACAGAGGAAAAAAAGTATAACCAAAGTATCAGGTGGTAACAAAAACAAGTGCAGAGATAGGAGAAGAATAGCAGGGGAATAAGGCAGATAGGTTAGACCAAGGTATCAGGTAGGCTCAAAGGAAGTGCAGGGGTCAGCACTCAGTAGATAATGATGAAATTAATTTTTGAAGCACTGATGGGAACTAGACAATCTGAGTTCAAGGGGAAGTGAATTCCAAAGTTGAGGAGCAGTGAATTTGAAAACCCCAGTGCCCTTAGAGGTATACCATCTGGGGATGTTTAATAGAGATTTGTCAGCAGACCTCAGTCCACGAGGGGCTGTGTGAGGAGTTAGCAGCTCTGCTGGAAATTTTGAGGTTTTGAGCCTAGCAATTGAGTCAGTAAGGGAACCAAGATGATACTGTCTCAGTGCGGTAGGAGAGAGCCAACCAATATCGTCATAAAGCTGACAACAGTGTTTTGGATGAGTGGAGGAGGAGGACGCATAGCGACATATGTTATTGTAGGTGACATCCCATTTCTGTACGGCCATTTTCTGGGCACATACATGGTAGCTACCTTCCAGCCCACCAGGGAATTATCAGGGCTAATGACACTGGGCACCCTATCACTGTCCACAAGGGTGCAGCATTCCACTAGGGCATTAAGTTTTGAGCAATCAGATCAGCCATCTGCCTCTTCACTGTAGCTTTATCTAGGCATTTGATTTTACTGAAAACTCCCTCAATTACATTCTTATCAGCGCCCAGTGGAATATCTAATAGCAACAGTGCCTTTTGTGGATCAGCCTTCTCAGCTTCACACTACCCCAAAAAATGATGCACAGCCATTTTATTAGCTGGAAACTGAATATTAGAGCTAGAAACTTTCTCCATTTTAATGCCAGAGTCCATTTAAAATCCAATTGCAATTTGGGGTTTTGGCCACTTGGGGCAGTAATCCCAGTGGTGCCTCCATGTTTATAACTCTGGTGCCATTATACCAAGGGCTACTGCCTCTGTCTGCCTCCCTAACTGCAGGTTGAGGGGCCTGGGTTCAGAATTAGCTGTTACTGGAGTCTCCCTATCCTCAGTACTCTCACAGTTATGGTGCCTCTGCTCAGAGTAATGCTTAAGTGGGTTCCTAACAGAATTGGTACAGCCCTCTGGGAAGCTATAACCACCCACAATCCCACCTAGTGACATTTTACATTTAGTTTTGTAACTGCAAACCTTAGCACTTAGAATGCAGGCTAATACCAGCATTAATAATATGCTCATGTACCATCCACTTACCAGCAGAGTTCAGTCTTCTGGCATTTACCCTGCAACCCCCCTGGAAAAGACAACTTCAATAAAAACAAGTGTGCACTTTCAGAATGCTCTGCTAATATTTCAGTAACATTATACCAAGTAACGATATGCTCACAAGCCAGGAAAACCACAAACAAATCAGTTACTGTATATTGAGGGGGTGTGAACAAGGGAGGGGTGAGAATCTAGATTAACAATTACGTTACTGTAATGAGACTTTACTTTTAATTACTTTAGTTCCTGAATCACTCAGTCTATGCTACTACTGGATACCCAGAGTGGAATGCAGACAGGCAGGCCTGAAATGGTGCCACAGGGTGACTGGTGTTGTAGCTGGTTGGGGCCCTTGATGGAAAGAAGATGATTAGACAAAAGTAACCCACTTGAGGAACCAAAAACCATTTGTAAACCTGGCCAACTGTCCCAGTCATCTTTAAACATATTAAACAGGCAAACTGAATCAGACAGTACCATCTAAATGATTGATGCTTTGTTGCAGGGAGCAACCCTGGTTGTACTCACTGTACCCAACTGGACTGATGCTGAAACTGGTGACTTAGAAGACCTGTGGCTCTTTCAAGCTGCTGGTGGGGACTGGGACCGTTATGACTCACTTCTGCTTCACAGCCTTTCCCTGTAGGTGGCTGCAACCTACGTGTAGCTGCATCACAGGGGCTGATTCTCTGAACCTGGTCTCTCTCTGAAATGATGCTGGTGGTGCAGGAACAATCTGGCTGGGCCATCGGTGCATAGACCCAGACTGGAGTAAATGTATTTTGAAAGTTTAGGCTGCGTGCTGGTGAACTCTCCAGCTGGGCTTTGGCAAAATACCTCTCTGCACAAGCTGGCTCCCAATTCAGTATGGGAGTCCCTGGAGAAAGCTTGCCACTCAAGTGGCAGGCCACAGTTGCAGTGGCTGAAGGACAGCAAACTTTCAACTTTTGGTATCTGGCCTGGTTGTTTCTTCTTTTTCTTTTTTCAACTTCCTGCTGAAGAAACCTCTTAGGCTGTTCATCTGGCAGTCACAGGACAATCGATCCCCTTTCTGGACTGAGGATGAGTTTGCAGAAGCAATACAGGCCTCTCCCTGCAACTTATCTCAGTGCAAAGCTGCAGGCTGTGTCCTTCTCATGGCTTGAGCTGAGCTCAACTTCTGTTTAAACAGTCCCTCATTTTGACCAGGATTTCTGTATTACAGTTGCCTAGCCTGGTTGTCAGTCACAGTCTGGGAGCTCCTATTGGTCAGACAACAAAGAAAGTTCACAGTTTCATCCATAAGGCATTACAATTACGGCCCCTTGAAGGCCCCTTGGTTCTGATTGCAGGAGCAAAGCAGGAGTCCAGGACCAAACATGACAGCTCCCATGGAAGAATATGATACTGGCAATATGGGCAGTATAAACAACTTATTTTACTTAACAATAGTAAAGGATTTAGAAATAAATATCTACAGGACTTTGAAGGGCTCCCTTTGCACTATCAAGCGACTGCAGAGTAAAGTGAACTTGGGTTTTGCCTTGTGGGTTGCAAGCTTCATTTCACTCAGACCCAGCCAAGGCTATTTACACTGCAGACATGGGCTGGAGCTCTTAAAGGGATAGTGCAGCAGCATGGCCTTGCACACACATGCAGAGCATTAGCGAAACACCAAACATGGATTCAGCATTTCATGCTGGACGTCTGCCAGGCAGTGGGCATCAGCAGAGCCCAGGAAGAAACTCAAAGTAAGCCCCCCAAAATTGGGGGGTTACATAGCATCATTCTTCCCCGACTTAACACACATCTCCCCAGCTCCCGTGCCTCCCCATGGGGCCTTATCTGCTTCCTGACTGCACTCACTGTTAGCTTCTGATCCATCGTGCTGATGCCTGGAAACTGTTATGTGCATTATCTAACAGAAACACTCTCGACCATCCTAAAACACTCTCAGCCATCTGAAACCACAATTTTTAAACAAAACCTCATAAAAAATACAAACCTAAATGAAAATGTAAAGGCATTGCTTAAAATAAAAATGTCATGATCCTAACAGAAATATCTCTGACATTTATTAGTCATGCAGTTTGATCTTTGACATTAATCATAACTTCACCACAAGACAGAAATGTACAAATATCTCCATGTGATTAACACGGTGAAATGTAATGACTGGTTCACCCTGATTCAAACCACAAGGGAGAATCACACTTCTTCCATGACGCTTGCTGGCTGTAAATGTACGTTATTATTGTGTTTAACTGTAACTGTTTTACTTGTTCTTTCAATAAAGCCGAGTTAAAAAATGTTTCCACCAACAACATATATTGTATAATTATAGGCAGTAAAGTTTTTTCTGGGCATATTTAACTTCCAGCTATTGGTACCAGTAATCAATTATTTTAATACAGTAATTAAAGAGCACCTTTCCTGCCATTTTAAGAAAGCCCCTTAAAACACTGTTTGAACACTTACATCCCTCGAAGTTCGCCCATACATAAATTATAATATACAGAGCCGTGGTCTTTGGAAGGGAAGAGATCATATTTTGGCACCATGGAGCTGAGCAGCAGATCCCTTCCATTTCCTTGCCCTGAGAGCTGCCCCTGCACTGGCTTCTCTTCTGATGTAATTACATGGAGAGCATGGGGGTGTGCTCGATAGACTACTACAGGGGCTGGATTTAAAGTTTTTTTTTTAATAGTTTGGGGTTTTGATTCAGATAAATCAAGGTCATCACTCAATTAACAAGACTTTTGTTAGCTGAGGGGTAACCTTCAGTTATCTGAATTGGAACTCTGAACTATTAAAACAAACTCTAGCCAGAGCCAATATGGCTGTGATGAGCTGCCAAGTGACCAAAGTTACATGTGTGTAGAAATTGTTGCCTCCCCAGTGCAACCTAGCCATTTTTTGGAGATGTTTCACCAGATTTTCAACTTGGCCTTTTTGGGACCCCTCCTCATGAAAATTGCCACTGTCATTTTGTTCACTTGTCCCAAAAGGTGATTTCACAGAGTGACTGCACCATTCTGTGCCACAGGTGCGAAAACAGATTTCAGTGATGATGTGGAAAATAACAGCTGTGCTGTTACAAAGGCAATGAGCAAAAATGGCAATGTTGAAAATCTGGAGTGAAAATATTAAAAATTTGAGAAGTTAGGAGCGCGCCTAGAAACTGCACAATGCACGCTCTTAACACATTCATTTTTTGGAGTTTTTTTACCAAATTTGCAACATAGCCTTTTTGGGACCCCATCTCATGAACAGTAGCACTGTTTCATTAATCAGTCCTGAAAGGTGATTCTGTGCCGTGACTGTAAAATCACCTTTTGGGACTGAGTAATGAAATAACAGTGACACTGTTCATGAAGTGGAGTCCCAAGAACCCCATTTTGAAAATTTGGGGCCCAGATTCAAAAAAATGGCTGATTTATTAACTTAAGTTGAAAACCCATTTGAATGCCATCATACCATGCTTACCTTTGATTCTTCAGTTTGTGCTTCGGCTTTGAAGAGTGCAAATGTGTCCCGGTCCAGAGAAGATGACAGTGCTGACCTCCAGAGGCAAGTATGGGGTGTGGGGAGGTAGATGCTCAGTGGGAGGGTGGGGATGGTGAAGGGAGAACTGGGGCAATGACAAGGGAGCATTTTCTTTTATATAGGTAAAAAAAAAAAACACGTATGGGGAAGGTTTTCTTTATTTACAGGAAAATAAAAAAAATATATACATTTGGCATACTGGGGTGGGCTCCCAGTGTGTCACATGAGTTGGGGGGCTATATAATGCTGACACAGGGATTGGGGACCCCAATGTCAGTGTGGGGACAGGGAGAGGGGAGGACAGTAGCAGTGGGAGTTTTTTTTTCTTGCCACAGCTGGCGGTGGTGACATGACTGCGCATGTGGGGTTCTCGCACATGCATAGTTGTGGTTAATGGAATTTTGTCATTCACAACATGGTGGTGCCAGTGGAACTATGCATGCGTGCACGTCGCACATGTGTAGTTTTTGCCCTGGAATGTGGAAATAACTGCCGAAATAGTGTGGCTGTTATTCCATAGCGGCAGGTCATGGCAGAGTGTTTTAACCGCTGTTGGACTTTTAGAAGGATACTTCCAAAGGTCCAGTGGAAGCTTACACAATTGGTTGTTTCTGTACTATGATCAATTCCCAAACAGCTGTAGGCTCTACCCATAGCTGTAAAGAATGACTTTATATTCAACCCCTATAATAGTCTATGTGGCACACACCCACACTGCCTATATAATTACATCACAAAACAAGCTAGAGCAGGGGCGATCCTCAGAGAAAGGAAGTGGAAGGGATTAGCGGCTCGGCTCCACAGAGCCAAAATATGAGCCCTTCCTTTCCAAAAAACTGTGGATCTGAATATTATGATTTATGTATAGACAAACTCAGGGAGAGGCATTGGTTCTTACTGGCCTACAGTGAATATGCCAGGAAAGGTGCTCTTTAAAGTTTATGATCATTACATAGTTCAAACATCAGCTTTTATCTCTCATGTGTTTCAGCCCCTTACCAATTCCCACGGCTAACAGCTCATTACGCATCGGAGGATGTCATTTTGCAGTGCATCTCTGAGGGTGGCTACCCTAAGGGTGAAGTGACATGGCATGATGGGAATAGAGAAAGACTAAACCAATCATGGTCAACAGAGCACTTAAGGGATTCTGAAGGAGGCTTTGACGTCAACAGCACATTATCTTTAAAGTTACAGAACTTTAGAGAAGTTTGTTGTTCTGTGACTCACACAGCTTTGCAGCAGAACATGACAACCTGTGAGGAAGTTAAAGGTAATAAATTAATGTTCCATCATTGCTCAGAGAGATAACTGGAGTGTTTTCATAGCACTATAAATAAAATCACACTCATGCTTTAAAGGAGAAGTTGAAGCTCAGCCAATTTGATATGTCAGTCATTTGGAACCAGTCTGACCTAGTACTATTATTCTCAAGTTAGACCAGGATGACTTGTTGTGGGAACCACTACAAAACTAGACATCTACAGATCAATATCTAGCCACAGTCATTGGCCGTAATCTAGGTGGAGCAGAAGGAACATAGAAACATGAACTCTGAAAGCAGGAGACTGATGGCCTGAGCCTACCTCTAACTACCTCCTCCTGAGCCAGTGTCCTGGGAAGTCATCCCCCACTGTCCTCCCTCCTGTATTGACACCCCACTTGGTTCCCATTAGTGAAACTATGAGTGGCCTTGCTCTGTCACTGTCATGTTTGAACCCATTAAGGATACCTGCCCCTACCACTTCTACCAGTGGCTTGTTCCATGGCAGCACCACCCTCTCAGTGAAGAACATCCTCACATCCCTCCCAATTTTACCCATGCCTAACCTCCAACTATGCCCCTTTGTGACTGTATCTCCATTTCTAATTCTGTTCGAAGGAATGAATAGTGGAGCACCTGGTTACCAACCATCTACAGGACCCAAGACAACATGGTTTTACTGGAAGGAGGTCATGCCAGACTAACCTCACTGAGTTCTCCGACTGGGTGACAAGAGAGGTGGATTGGGGGGGCAGTGGATGTGGCCTACCTGGACCTCAGTAAGGTCTTTGATACTGCGCCACATAGAAGGCTGTTAAACAAGCTAAGGGAACAGGGGAGTGGGTAGGATGGTGAGAAAATGTGTGGAGAATCGTCTAGATAGCAGGACACAGAGAGTGGTGGTAAATGTCTGTCACTCCGTAGAGGGAAAGATGACCAATGGGATTCCACAGGATCTGTTCTAGCTCCAGTCCTCTTCAATATCTTTATCAGTGACATTGCAGAGGGAAGATTTGCCTGTTTGCTGATGATACAAAACTCTGCAACATTGTACACACACCAGCGGGTGTAGAGAGAATGAGGAGAGATCTGAAGAAGCTAGAGGACTGGTCAAGGGATTGGCAGTTGAGATTTAACACAAAAAAGTGTAAGATAATGCACATGGGGCACAAAAACCCAGGAACAACATATCAGCTAGGGGGAGATTATAGAATGCTCCAAGCAGGAAAGGGACCTAACTGTTATCATCTCAGATTACAATAGAGTCAGCCACAATGAAGCGCAGTAACTTACAGTAATGACATGTCACAAAATCCTGCATGACAAAAGGGCTTAATTGCCATTGACTTACAGTGGCCCCTGCAGTAAACTGCAGCATTCTGCGATATTCTGCAGCATTCCTGCATTGCATCCTGGCTGTCACATCTGTACCTCAAGGTAGGGAGTCAGTGCGACAAGGTGGCAGGAAAAGCAAACAGGATGCTGGGATGCATAGGCAGGGGTGTCACCAGCAGAAAAATGGAGGTCATAGTTCCACTATACAGGACATTAGTGAGGCCACACCTTGAGTACAGTGTCCAGTTCTGGAGACCTTACCGATGAAAGGACATAGACAGGGTGGAGGCAGTTCAGAGGAGGGCAACCAAGATGGTACAAGGATTACATCACAAACTCTATGAGGGCAGGCTGCAAGACTTAATGATGTATTCCTTAGAAAAGAGGAGGGTGGGGGGATGTGATTGAGACATAAATATACCTCATAGGGAGGAACAAGGTGCAGGAAAATACAATTTTTCAAAGAAAAAGATGCTCCAGGTCTAGGGGGACATGGAAGAAAACTGAAGGGAGGGAGAGAGGTTCAGAGGAAGCATGAAGAAGTACTTCTTTACAGAGAGGGTGGTGGACAAATGGAATAGCCTGCCAGAGGAGGTGGTGGGGTGGAAATGATTACAGGATTTAAGAATGCATGGGATAGGCATAAGGGGATACTTGTGGTTGTGGGGAAGGGGACAACCTAGTTCCAGGGAAGCTTGAAGAAGCACAGTTAAGTACATTACCGGCAGACTAGGAGGGTCGAAAGCCATTATCTGCCAACAACATCTATGTATCTCTGTATATATTTATACCCCTAATAAACATATAGGTCTCTATCATATCCCCTATCTCCCTGTCTGGCATCCAGTGAATACATGTTCAGGGCCTGCAGCCAGTCCTCATAGGATCTGCTCTGATGGCCTTATATCACATCAGTGACCCTATGCTGTACTGACTCCAGCATGTCTGTGTACCTTCTCAGATGATGGGCTTCAAAACTAGGCACAGTATGCCAGATGAGGCCTCACCAATGACCTGTATACAGGCAGTATCTCTTCCCTTTTCCTGCTATCAAAACCCCTCCCAATACATCCCAGCATCCTTGATGTCTGACTGTAGGGCTTCTTGCACTGGCTGGTTTGCATGAGGTCATCATGATGATGACACCCAAATCCTCTCCTTGGATATAATGACCAGCAAATCCTCCTCATTCAGCAGTATTCAGTGTATGGATTCCTTTTCCCTCAGTGCATCACCTTGCATTTCTTGGCACTGTATCTCAACTGCAAAATCTTAGACCACCTTTCCAGTTTTTTCTAGATTTTTCTGAAGTTCCCTTACCCTTTCCTTGCTGTCCACCATGCCACAAAGCTGTGTGTTGTCCTCAAAGAGATGCATCTTGCTCTGAATACTTCCCCTATATCATTAATGAACATATTGAATAGGACAGGTCCCAGAACTGACCCTTGAGGCACCCCGCTCGTGATCCCCCTAGTCCTAGATTTGACCCATTTACTATCATCCTCTGTTGCCTCCTCTCTAGCCAGTTTCCCACCCACCTAACTAAACCCTTCTCTATTCCTAAGTCCTACAACTTTTTCAGCAGCCTCCTGTGTGGCACAGAATCAAAGGCTTTGCTGAAGTTAAGTAGAGTAAATTTACCACCTGCCTTCTGCTGCTTTGGTGACCCAGTTGAAAGCTGTGATCAGATTCTTCTGACATGACCTCCTTTACATAAACCCATGCTGTTTGACATCCTGCAGCCCATTTTCCTCTAAGTGGGCTACCAGGCTTTCATTTCCCTGGGTCTCCATCAGCTTATCTACAATGGATGGTAAGACTGACTGGCCTGTAATTGCCAGGGTCCTCCCTGTCCCTCCCCCATGTGGAGTGGGATCATGTCCACATATCTCTAGTCCCACAGCCCCACTCCATACTCCAGCGAGTCATAAAATAGCTTTCTCAATGGTTCAGCCAGCTGTGAATCCAGTTCCTTAAGTACCCTCAGGTCTAGGCCATGCAAACTTGTGCATTATCTGCCATAAGGGTCTCCAGTACTTTTTTCACCCATTCATCTGTGATCACTTCCCTTCCCATTTC
The DNA here is from genome assembly GCA_016271365.2 of Neoceratodus forsteri. NCBI lineage: Eukaryota > Metazoa > Chordata > Ceratodontiformes > Ceratodontidae > Neoceratodus > Neoceratodus forsteri. The sequence goes on from JADMNL010000026.1 coordinate 334,085,020, forward strand.
TTGTATCCCATAAATGACTCTCTTGACCCCACTCTCTGGTAGAGGCCCATTGCCCTAAATGAATGCCAAGGACACGTAGTTGTTTAGGACATTGGCCATCTGCTCATTATGTTTCACTAACCTCCTCCTCACTCACCCCTATTTCATGTTGCACTCTCACGATTCTCTTCCCACTGAGCATCACATTACATTTTTTTGCACTGAAGCCCAATTGCTAAATCTTTGACCAGCTCTCAAAGCTATCCAAACCCTCCCTGAGTTCCCTTATCCCTTTCTCCGTGTCTGTCTGTGCGCAGATCTTAGTGCCATATGTGGAGAGACAGGTTATGTCCTTTATGCTTTCCCTTGAGTCACAAATGAATCCACCAAGCCCTTTTTCCTCTTGAATGTATCAAAGGAATTATTTTCTCCTTCCCTTAACACACCCCGACAATCCACAGCACTATACCTGCCTTGCCTTCCTGACCCCCACCTTTTGCAACCTTTAAGCTAATCTGGTATTCCTCCCATTCCTTCTCCCCTTTAGCTACCTTGTTGTACCTTAAGAAAGCTCTTCTTTTTTTGCTCTCAAAGCCTCTCTTACCTCCTTTGAGAACCAGATTGGTCTTTATGTTTGTGTATTTTGGTGTTCTTCCACGTGCAAGAATCAGTAGCCTTCAGAATTGCCTTCCTGATTTTTCCCGACTTCTGAACCACCCTCATGATCATGTCTACACCCGTTAAGTTCCCCTTGGTCATTTCCCATATCTGGTGAAAATCTGCCTGATCGAGGTCCAGAATCACTGTCTTCAGGGCAGGTCTGATGTTTCACCTCACCAGTTCAATCTACAGGGAACTATGGTCCCCTGGACCTCGTAGGTTCCCTGACTGTCACCACACCTGCCCCAAGAAGCAAATTAACTCACTCTTTTAAAGCAGCATGCGTATTATGATGAAAATATTGACATCATTTTTTAATTTCCATTTTAGATTGTGTCTTATCTTGTACAATACATATTTCCTAATTCTGAGTCTGCTTTAGCACTGTTTTTACATTGTACATCTATCAGGTCAGAAAATAATGTCTGCTGCATACTAGTTCACATGAAAAGTAATTCAGAGCTACATAGACAATGATGACAGAAAAAAGCCTGTCAGCCCATCCAGTTTGCCCATCCTATCTAACTACTCTGTACTGGTCCTAGTGGCCATCCCTCCCCCTTTGTTTCTGACCCCCTTTTCTAACGAACATCAGGTGCCGGTCCCATCCCTGCTCGAAACTGCTCAGTGATTTGGCCTGTACCACTTTCTCCAGCAGCTTATTCTACTTGCCCACCACACTTGCTATGGAAAAGTGCTTACAGACATACCTTTGAACACCCCCCCAATGAGTTGAAGTGAGTTCCCTTTCAACCCTGTAGCTGAACTCTAGGAGGAAATGTCCTTAGCATCTACCTTATTTATGCCCTGCAGGTACCCATTTGTCACAGTCATGCCACCCCTTTCCCTCCTTTTCTCAAGGGTGCACATGCTGAAGTCCCTGTAACCTCTCCTTGTATGTCTTGCTTCATAGTTCAAGGATCCTCTTGGTTACCCTGCACAGTATTGCTTCCATCATATCGCAGTCTGTCCTCAGGTGTGGACTCCAGCATCTTATGCAGCATTTCAGGTGTGGTCGAACCAGTGACCTGTACAATGGGAGGATCACCACCTGACTTCTACTCCTTATCTCACTCACTGTGCAGCCTAGCATCTTGTTTGCCTTGCCCACAGCTCTGTTACAATGCTCTGTTGTTTATGGGCTGTTCAGTATCAGGATGCCTAGTTCATTTTCCTCTGTGGAGCTTTTCAGCACCGCTCACCCCTATTTCGTGTTGCACTCTCAGGATTCTCTTCCCACTGAGTATCACATTACATTTTTTTTGCATTGAAGCCCAATTGCCGAATCTTTGTCGAGCTCTCCAACCTACCCAAACCCTCCCTGAGTTCCCTTATCCCTTTCTCCGTGTCTATCTGTGCGCAGATCTTTGTGCCATATGTGGAGAGACAGGTCATGCTCTTCATGCTTTCCCTCGAGGCACAAATGAATACACTGAAAAGGACCGGGCCAGCACCGACCCCTGAGATACTCTTCTTGTTACTTCCCTTACCTCTTTTGTGCAAGACAATTAATAAAATAAATAACTATTTCTGAAAACTCTCTATTAACTACTACCCTTTGTGCCAGTCACCTTAGACCTGCGGCATGGTGGGGGGGATAGATAAGGTACCGGTGGAAACCATTGGCAAAATGGCAGAAAAGGGGCAGGTGCTGCTGGTGGGGGACTTCAGTCTGCTGGATGTGGATTGCAGGGATATCCTGGACTCCCTGCAGGGGGCATTCTTCTGGCAACTAGTCAGTGGATCCACTTATGATGGGGCAATACTGGACCTGCTATTCACTAACAAGGACAGTGTTGCAAATGTCAAGGTGGAACACCTGGGGACCAGCAATCACTGTACACTGCGGTTCAATGTAAGGACAGCTGCTGAATCAAACCAGACAAGGGCAAGGCTCCTGGACTTCGGGGAAGACAGATGTTGTTAAGATGAGTGAATGCATCAGGGATGACCTGGCTGAGGGATGGCCTAGGTAGGCAGAGGAACAGTAGGCAAAGAAAAAAAAGGCCAATAATGAGGCTAACAAACCTTTGCATCAAGAAAGTGACCAAAAGCAAAGGAAAAAAAGAGATCACTATGGTTCTCAAAAGAGGTGCCAAAAAATATAACAGCTAATTATTCTGTGCTGTATTTAGCCAGGCCTACACCAGAACTGGCTTACAAAGACCTCCAACTTGAATTTAACTATTTGCAGGATAATTTATTGCATTTGAAATTTCTATTAAATGCAAAAAAAAAAAAAAACCTAAGACTATGCTATTTGCCCCATCAGCTATGGCTTACAATAACAAGACCACAACTACAACCCCTCTAATTCAAACACTCCTAGGTGAGCCCTTGGGATTCTTATCAAAATTTAAATACTTGAGGGTATGGGTTGATGATAGGCTATCATACTTGGAACATACTGAGTAACTGACAAAAAAAATCTAAACAGAGGCTTGGTATATTCTTCCGGATTAAGCGTCTACTCCCACAGGAAGCCAAAACTCATTAAGTACAGTCCACCTTCATGCCACTGTTGGACTGTGCTGATCTCTTATATGAGCATGGACAAAGTACGTACTTAATGAAACTTGACTCTCTTAACCACCGGGCAATTAGATTTATAACCAGTGCACCATACTCCACCCACCATTGCACCCTCTATACAACTTAATCGCCTCTGCCTGACCAGGTCCACCTTGTAAATGAGTTGTCTCATTGGTGTTTCACCTGGATAAATAAAGATTGATTGATTTTGTTTGAAGAGGGTAACATTTAGAAAGTATAAGGACACGCAGAGGAAGGAGGCTAGGGAAGTGTACCAGGGAAACAGAGGCAAAGATGGAGAGCAGTAAAGCATGCATAGGAACAAACTGAAGAGAGAATAGCCCAGGTAGAAACATAGAACCACAGAATTTGACGGCAGATAAGGACCGCTTGGGGAATCACTTGTGGAAAGGAAGTGTAGGAAGGGAGAAAGAGCTGTAGATCAAGTACGGTCTGTGATAATAATGTTGGTAGTAAAAAATGGGCAAACTAGGTGGGACAAGCAGTCTTTATTTGTTGGTAGATTCTATGTTTCTAACAGATTTCAGATTTCTGGGGGCAGAATTTTAATTCCACTGTTTGTTCTCTGTTCTCAGTTCAGCAAAGAGAAGATGGAAAATCTACGAACTGGATAATTTCATGCACAGTTGCAGGGACTGCTCTCCTTTGTCTCTTTGTTGGAGTTATTTACTGCAGACTCAAGAAACCTAAAGATGGAAAAATCAAGAGGTAATAAAAAAATACCCAGACTGGGCTTGTGTGTCTCTAATGGTATCCCATCATAAGCGTGACTGAGATTGAGTGCTTCAAATATGAGCGACTCAATCTCAACACCTCTCTTGTGGGCTACCCTACAATGCATCAACTGGGACAGCTGATCCCCCCCCCCTCGGCTGGCCCCCCTCAACAACCCTGTCTCATTCCCGAACCCGGGTGACTAGAGTCAAGAGTGGCAACTCTACTGCTGCACTGATTGACCAGCCCAATTATTTCACCTTTGATAGGAATTGTAAGTCTATTTAATTATTCATGAGCCCAGCAAGGTTCCTGATTGGCTACTGGATCAGTCATAATGTCTTAGAAAGGACAAATCCAGCTGCAGACTGACACTGTGTGGCACACTCCACTAGCGCCAGACAGCAAAAACCTAAAAAAAACTGAAAGTTGTTATTGCCATTAGACTTATAATTGCACTAACAACCTCAAAGCTAGTCATTTCCTTGGATTAACAACTGGCTGAAGAGAGGTGGTCTTGGATGCACCTCAGACCACCCAACCAGCCAGTGGAAGGAGGTACTGATTTATCATAAAAAGACAAATCCATTTCTGGGGATAATTGTCAGATGGCAAAGGTACATAGATGATATTATCATGTGAAAGTGGGTCTGTGTCAGATTTTGAGGATTTTTTGCTGAACATCAGTGAGGGGATTTTAATATTTACGTAAAAGATGAATAACAAGGCAGATAAGTTTTTGGATACAACATTTCTGTTTGATGAGGATGGGGGGTTAGATGGATATGTATCACAAAACCCATATCTAAAAATACTCTGTTAAGACCAGAGAATACACATCCTGGTAGCCAGGTTAAAAGCATCTTTTTGGAGAAGCTTAAGACAGTCTTCTTTTGAAAGAGGCTATTCTTGTACAGCAAGTGAACAGTCATAGAAGAACTGGAGGATGAATGCATAACATTCGCCTCTAAATACAACTACAACGCTAATGAGAAAAAGAACATTGTAAAAAAGTAGAAGATATTAAACGCAATATCCAACAGGTTTCTCTTGTGGTTAGTTCCTCTCACATCTCCATCAGCAGCACAAAATATCTTGAGAGACTTTTGGTGCACAGCCAGTATCAGAGACAACTATCACATGGCTGGGTAAAAAATATTGGGGGTAATTTTAAGTGCTACTAGTGCTGTACTTGTAATTACACCCACTCAGAAAACTCTAGGAATGTGCCACCCATGGGTAAAAATTGAGGCTTTTTCATTCACTGCAATACATAGGTTTTCAGGCAACTAGTCAGTGAACCCACTTGTGATGGGGCAATACCGGACCTGGTACTCACTAACAGGGACAGTGTTACAGACATCAAGGTAGGAGGCCACCTGGGCCCAGTGATCACCGTAAGGTGTGGTTCAATATAAGAACAGCTGCAGAACTGAATCATACAATGGCATGGATCTTGGACATCAGGAGGGCAGATTTCATAAAGATGGGTGAATCCCTCAGGGATGACCTGGTGGGGATGGCCTTGGTTCGGTGGGGGAACAGTGGGCATAGCTAAAAGTGAGCATAGTAAAGAAAACAAACCTCAGTGCCAAGCAAGTGAGCAAAAGCAAGGAGAAAAAGAGACTGCTATGGTTCTCGAAAGAGGTGGCAGAAAAGGTAAAGGCTAAAAGGGTATCATTCAAAAGGTATAAGGAGAAGCAGAGGAAAGAGGACAGGGAGGTGTATTAGGGGGAACTGAGGGAACCTGGGAAAGCCATAAGGAGCACAAAGGTACAAATTGAAAAGAGAATAGAGCCCAGAAGGTATTAATGGGGGCAACATTTTTTTAGGTATGTAAGTGAAAAGAGGAAGACAAGGGGCAGTATTCTAAGGTTATAAAAGGAAGGGGGGGGACTGTGATGATGGAGACCAGGAAAAGGCAGACATCCTGAACAAATACTTTTGTTCAGTGTTCACAGAGGAAGGAGAAGGGGAAGGGAGGGAGCCACAACAAAGTAATAGAAGCTATGAAGGGAGAGAGGTGGACACTACTCCTTTTTGGAGGAGAGAATCCTCAAGGGATTTGCTAATCTGAAAGAGCACAAAGCAATGGGGCCAGATGGGGTTTATCCAAGGGTACTGAGGGAGCTCAGGGAAATACTGGCTGTACCTCTGACAGTACTACTTAACAGCTCACTGGAAACAGGAGTGGTTCCTGAAGACTGGAGAAGGGTGGATGTAGCTCCACTGCACAAAAGTGGTAACAGGGAGAAGGCTGACAATTATAGGCTAGTCAGCCTGACATCCATGGCAGGAAAGTTAATGGAATCACTGCTGAAGGACGGAATTGTGCAGTATCTTGAATCCAGCTGATTACAAGACCTGAGGCAGCTTGTGTTCACAGGAGGAGGTCATGTCAAACGAATCTGATAGATTTCTTTTGATTCCATGGCACAATGGCAACACCTTCATGGCACAGAGTCAAAACAGTATCAGATTATGGCGACTGACACAAATGGTAAATTCTCTGTTTGTGGCGGGCTGTGTCTCCCCACACCCCACCTTACTAAATATACCAACTACGGGTGGAGGAGCAGACCCGGGGAAGGGGTAGAGAGAGTTCTCCAACTGTGTCAGTCACCATAATCTGGCACTGTTTTGACTCCATGCCATAAAGGAGTTATCACTGTGATGGTATATGATTTCTTTAACTGGGTGACAAATAGTTTAGATCAGGTAGAGTGGTGGACAGGAGCTAACTAGATGTAAGAAAGGCTTTCAAAACCGTTCTATACAGGAGACTAGCAAGCAAGCTGCATAGGTTAGGAGGGTAGTCTGTAACCATAGCGAATGAGATTGAGTGCCTAGAAAAATAGCGACTCAGTCTCGGCGACTGTGATCACGGCTACCTAGAGAGGAGGGAGACTGGATACTGGGGATTGTGAATACGATGACAGGAACTCGTAGGTATATGCACGTGCCCATGGGGAGGGAGGAGAGAGATGTGGGGGAGGGATAGGATGTGGGAGAGGTTGCGGTGGGCAGTTGCTGAGATGAATCACTGGTGTCATGGGAAGGGTGGTGAGTTGGGAGGCATGGGATACCGGGTTCGGGTCCAGCTTGGTGCAGCTTTTTTTTGTTTGCTGCCTGGCGGCATGTATAGCCCAAGTTTTGGCCCCTCCTGACATGCACCCCCCTGGAATTGAGAATCCATAAGTAGGGGGTGTGGGGGCACAGACCCTGCATTAAAAATGAGGCCTATAGGTCTTGGGCACCTTTTTTTTAGTATGGTGCATTTAAATAATTTTCTAAGCGACAGGTATCGCCATAACAGTGATCACTGTTTTGTGATCGCTGTTATGACATGGAACCAGTTAGTAGTGGATTAAAAGGAGGTAAACTGGATAAAAATTGGTTAAGGGATAGGTGACAGAAGGTGGTGGTAAATGGAATTCACTCCAAGGAAGGGAGGGTGACCAGAGCGGTGCTTCTGGATCAGTGCTGGAACCAGTTCTCTTTAACGTCTTTATAAATGACATTGCAGAGCAGCTGGAAAGGAAGGTCTGCCTCTTTGTAGATGACACCAAAATCTCCAATAGGGTGGACACATCAGGGGAGGTGAAAAGGATGAGCAGAGACCTGAGAGAACTAGAGAAGCAGTCAAGGGTATGGCAGCTGGGTTTCAATGCAAATAAAATGGCAAAATAATGCACTTAGGGAACAAAAACCCGAGGCAGAGTTCAAAATGCTTGGAGTGATATCGGCAACCACCAAGCAGGAAAGAGACCTGTGAGTAGTTATATCAGATGACCTAAAGGAGGCAAGGTTGTGCAACAAGGCAGTCAGGAGGGCTAGTGAGATGCTGGGGTGCATAGGGAAGAGGGTATCACCAGAAGAAAGACAGATAATGTTGCCTCTATATAAATCACTAGTAATACATACTCTGCCTAGAGCACTGTGTGCAGTTCTGGAGACCAAGAAGGACATACAGAGTGGAGGCAGTCCAGAGGAGGGTACCTAAAATGGTGCATGACCTGCATCAAAAACCCTATGAGGAGAGACTAAAGAACCTCAATATGTATACCCTAGAAGAGAGGAGGGAGACAGGAGATATGATAGAGACCTTTAAATACCTCACAGGGGTAAATAAGGCACAGAAGAGAAGCATTTTTAAGAAGAAAAGGTGCTCAGAACAAGGGGACATGCTATGAAGCAGGAGGGGATAGATTCAGGAGAGATTTGAGGCAGTACTTCTCCAGAGAAAGAGTGGTGGATTCCTGGAACAGCTTTCCAGCGGAGGTGGTGGGGTTCAAGAATGCATGGGAAAGCACAAGGGAATCATAGTGGAAAGGAAGGGGAAGGGAGAAAAAGCTGTAGATCATCAGGCATGGTCTGTGGTAATAGCGTAGACTGGGAGGAATGGGCAGAGTGGATGGGCCAAGCAGTCCTTACCTGCCGTCAAATTCTGTTTCTATGTTTCTCATGTATGCAACTTGGTGCATGTGCCCCAGGGCTGGCATTGTATGTTCATTTGTCCCCTAAATGGGGACACATCAAATCGGCCTGGTCATCTTGCTGCGTGATACCTCACCACAGACTGTCAACTCTGGTGTAAACTTGCACCCTGCTCAATTTGTCCTCAGACAAGCTTATTTTATAACATTTATGCTGGGGGTGAATTGTATGAGGATGAATTGAGCAGGGTGTGTATTCAAGCTGGAGCTAAGAGTCCAGGGCAAGTTGTCATGCATCAACATGACCTCATGACTTGTCATGTAGCTCCTCTCAAGTGCCATATTCTGGACAGTAGTACTTGAGTGTTAAAAAAGATCTAAAGAAGTGCACTTCAGTAATGAAGGTCAAGAGAGCAATACACTGGAGTGAGTATGCAGTATGAAAGAGGCGCTGATGGATTTCCCAATTTGCACCTTTTAATTTGTGTTCAACATAAAGATACAACACCAGCTTCTGTTTCTATGCTGTTCTTGGAGCCTCTCTACCAGGTATGAGTGCGCACCTTTAGAGTTTTTGTATTGGGACTGGTTGGCTACCTGGAGCACATCAGTTCCTGCACCTTACGTGTGAGCCACTTTTCTGGATGGTTTTTACTTGAGGGCTATCAGAAATGGATGGATACAAGATGCTTTAGGTACCTATTTTTCATAATCACTTGAGTTGTGAAACAGCAAGGTTTGGATACAATGACTGATTACACTTCCCTTTGGACGAGGGTTGTGGGGACTAGTAAACATTGCACTGGAAAAGGAAAGGAAATGGATATTTTTTCTTTATAGAAGTGTTTGTTCCTCCTTCGGCAAGCCATAGATATGCGTCTGCCAACCCTACTGGACTCTGGTCATTCGGGATCTTGAACACTATGCGTGTCCCAGCAGATCCCCAGAGTTGTCCCAGAGGCTTCATCCTACCACAGCTCCCGATTTTTTTCCACTTCTTCTCCCCAGTTATCTGGGGCCCCAGACAGAGACACGTGTGTGGAGGCACACATGCGCCCTCTTGCTCCGGTGATGGCCCCCACCTTGGCCTAGTGCCCTGGCTCCCACAGCTTGTGCTGCCTCCTGGCCTCCATCACAAAGCAGTCAAGAGTGGAGGGAAACACAGATCCCTCCCCACAGAGGAGAGCTGCCTGTCAGCAGTTCAATCCTACACTACTTCCTCCCCCCATGCTGACTTCCGATGACCCATGCTCATTCCCAAACACGAGTCACCAGCATGGCGAGAAGTAAGGCATTCAGCACCTCAGCCCTCTATGCCATTGTGGCAGCTGTAAGGAAATGGGTCTTTGATATGGTAACTCAAAAGCCACATGGATGAAATAAGCAGCTCAATCTGAAATTATTTATTCAAGCAACACTGTACAGGACATTCCATGTTTATGACTCTGCATCTGTTGTGATTGCTGCATCCTGCATAGAGACATTCATATTTTAACTGTTTCTGTCTTCTCTTTTTTCTTTTAGTGGATCGAGAGTTATACATACCAGGCATAACACAAAGATTTTACTGTCAGCAACTGCACAGTAAAGCCAGGGTCCCTATGTTGATACAAATGGAATGGACACTTCATATGTATGAGATCTGCACATCTTGCCTTCCTTATCACATTATGAATGTACCATAAGTAATTAAGGAAGGATAATCTTTGAAATCAATGTATGGCTTTGGCTAAAAGAGTCCCTCCCACTCTCTACAGTATTTTCTCTGTAATGTTGATAGTTTTTCTATTGAGATGTACAGTATATCTAATTTATTCTGCACTTGCACCATTTTGTATACAACACATGTTGGGCCCTGTTCACTGATGAGCCTGATACACACCTGTTCTTCACGTGTCCGGCCCCAGAGCAACAAGTTGGGCTGGTAGCTGATGGCACACTATGATGGCTATCAGTCAGAAAACACCCGTAAGGAGGCAACATTCTTGTCCAGGGAGATTTCTGTTGTGCAGAATTGACCAGCTCAGCTTTTCCGGACTGTTGACAGATTGTGCAATCCAATCTGTCTTCAGCCCAGAGAAGCTTTTTCTCAGCTGAAATGTGAGGAGTTTGCTTGATTCTTCGCAGATAAGGTTGCCAGCATCAGGTCTAGCACCGGCCCGCCATCTCCTATGAGGGATTGTGGTGATCGGCAGGAAGTGGCGTGCACTTGGTCTATCTGGTCAGATTTCTGCTAGCCAGAATTCACAGACATTGTGAAGATCATCCACACATTGCACCCAACCAGCTGTAGTTTGGATCTGGGCCCTACACCCCTATTATTGGAATGTGTTGATGTTATCATCCCGATCCTTGCTGAAATTGTCTGGAGGTCCTTGGAGACAGGGGCCTTTCCAGAACCCTTAAAGGAGGCAGTCGTTTGACCACTCCTTAAGAAATCCTCCTTGGACCCAGACTGTCTAGCTAACTATCGACCTATCTCTAACCTGCCATTTGTTGGTAAGGTTATTGAAAGGGTGGTTGCGCTGCAACTGGATGATCACTTTACAACTCAAAAGGTCTACGATACATCCAGATTTAGGAAGAAGCATAGCACAGACTGCACTTGTTTGAGTGTTGAATAACCTTCTGATGGCTAGAAATCAAAAGGCACGTACCATTCTGGTCCTTCTTGATCTCTCTGCAGCATTTGCACTGTAGACCATGGTGTGCTGTTGGAGCACCTGTGTCTTCTTTGTGGGATGTCTGGTACAGTCCTCGAATGGTTCCACTCATTCCTCACGGACAGGTCCTAGAGAGTTGCCACTGGAATTTATTCCTCTGGCACTCACTCCTGCCCTGCAGGGTGCAGCAGGGCTCCATTTTGGCCCCCATATTGTTTGCAGTATATATGCTACCATTGGGAGAAATCATCAGGTGATACAGTTTGAGTTTTCACTGCTATGCAGATGATACTCAACTTTATATGTCCTTTCTGCCCAGACAAAATGATGCTCTCTCTGTGCTAAACAACTGCCTTACTGAGATCAGAACCTGGATGAGTACTAGCTGGTTGAGACTGAATCAAGACAAGACTGAAGTGTTGGTGGTGGACCCTGGTCATCTGGGGGCGGGTATGGGGGCTGGACAGGCATCATGTCTTTGGATCGATGGCATACAGCTCACTACCTCAGACCGAGTGCGTAACCTTGGTGTTATTTTTGATGACAGTCTGACACTAAAATCTCAGGTGTCAGCTGTTGTTAAATCCTCTTTCTACCATCTGAGGGACATTGCCTGGGTGAAACATTTGGTTCCTCCGGATGACCTTCCAACATTGGTTCATGCCTTCGTCACTACCTGCCTTGATTACTGCAATTCCCTTTACCTAGGGCTTCCAGGGATTGATATCTGCCGCTTGCAGCTAGTGAAGAACGTGGTAGCCAGGCTCTTGACTGGGACTTCTGGGTCCAGTCATATTATACCTGTGCTCTGCGAACTGCACTGGCTGCCTATTCGGTGGTGGATCATTTTTAAGGTTGGTTGCTAACCTTCAAAGCCTTACGTGATCAGGGACCTGGTTACCTGCAAGACCTCTTGGTACCCTACTGCCCCCTCCATCCTCTCCAATCCACCAGCGAGGGATTGCTAGAGATTCCCAGTGTGCGATTAAAACATTTGGTGCCCCTGCATTTTCTTTCTCAGCTCCAACCCTGTGGAATTCCCTACCTCGTCAGTTAAAAGAATGCCTGACCATCGCTAGGTTTAAGATTGAATTAAAAACATATTTATTTAACCTGGCCTTCCCAATCTATGGTTAACCTGTCTTATTCTTCTGTTTTAAAGCTATATTTATATTTGATTTTATGTGCAGTGCCTTGATTTTGAAAGGCACTATAAAAATAAACTTTGATTTGATTTAGTCACCATCCTCTGGAAGTCCTCCCCTCAAGCATGTAGCAATATGATGTGGAAGGGGGTGACTTCATGGCCAGCTCAGTCAGGACACCTGGTTTCTAATTGAAAGCCTAGTTGGGCTAAAAAGTAGATCCCCTACTTTGGAGGAGTAGGGAATCATGGGATATGTCATATGTCCTTCAGAAATGTAAGTGTTTTGAAATGTCAGAGATTGCTGGCCCAGTAGCACTCAGACCTCCATGGCAAGGAGGGGAGACTGAGACAGGATGTCTTCAGGGACAAGAGTCCTCAAGTCTACTTTGCAAAGGTACACAGAGGGTTATGGTAGCCTGTTGGTTATTGTACCTGTTCACCCCAATGTACACTTTATGCATGCATGCATGTATCTTGGTGGCTTGCATGTTCATGCTTCGTCATGTCCCCACCTCCGATCTGATGTGTAGATATGTGGGATCTAGCCCAGTTAGCAGTCAACAGGCATTCAGGGGTGCATGTCTGTATTCATGCATCTGTAGGTGGCAACCCAGACCTGTGTGCCATGTATCATATGTGTAGGGTCAAATATCTTTAGTGTATAGTGCCCACTCTGCACAGAGCACTTGAAGCTGGTAGCTGCAATTATAAAGCAGCCATTTTTACATTTAAACTATTAGGGTTGAATCAGCAGTTAAGAGGCTGACTCCACCCCCGGTGAAAGCATTAGCATGGTGCAATACACTGGGGAGCTGGCCCTCCCATGCTTCGTTTTACTTTTACAACTGTATGTGGAATTCTACAGTAAATTGCACTACAAACAGACATACTTATGTACGCTACATTTTTCCTCCAGCTCTCTGCCTCCACTATTTCACTCCACCACCACTCTACTGAAAACCTCTCCTTCCTCACCAGTTTAGTTCCTGGTACATCAATGAAGGTCAAAGATGTCCTTCTTCACAAAGGTGGTGACTCCTTTTCTATGTACTACTGGTCTAGGTCCCCTGTCCCTGCATTGGCTAAAGTTCAGGAAAAAATAGTTTAATACTTTCCACATTGTTGTTGACTAGCAGAGGTGGGCTTTTCTGACATTTCAGTCAACTGGCTCTTCTCCTGCTTGTCCAACCGGTGGCAAGCCATCCTTTTAATTAACATCTCCTTTTCTTCTCTTTTCATTATAAACAGGGTCAGAGAAATAGCGCCTCTGATTGTCGATAAGCACTCTATCAGCCTTAGGGTAATCTCTTGTTAAAATGCATGTAAAGCCTAATCACATGCAGAACAAGATATAGCACTAGTTAAAAACACTTTTATTATAATAGCAATAAGGCATTCCCAGGAATTGTATCAATGGTCAGTTAATCACCCTCTAGGGTCATGTGGCACTTGGCTATGTAATATACTAAAATACTCCCTGATCATGCCTTATTGCTCAGTCAGTTCAGGAATGCCCCAAAAATTTTGCTTTCAGACAGTGCCTTGATGCTAAAAGACTGATCCTTAGTCACTGGAGGAAATCCCAAGCACCATCTTTAACTGAATGGTTCACATAACTGAGTTCCATAGCTAATAATGAAAGGATTGCCTATTCAATGGTAGATAAATAGGATATATCCCTAGAGATCGGGGGCCCCTTTATTCAGTTAAGTGGCTAATATGTACACTGACTATTGAAACTCAGTTTGCTAAGTATGTTTAGATAACAGCAGACTGAAGAAGTAGTATACCTACTGTAGAGAAGTAGCAAAATTTTATTTCGCCGGTGAAATTGCCACGAAAGCGGCAATTTTGCAGCACAAAATATTTCACCAAATTGTGGCAAAATTGTGAAATTTCACCCGAATTTCACCCGCATCTGCATATGGATGATATGTTCATCCCAGGTGTCTAGTGGTGCCCCAACCCCGGCCGATCACCGACCAAATTCAAATAAAGGGAACCCTCTCCCCCAGTCACTCTTAGCCTCAGACCCCAATCTCTGAAAAAAAAGCAAACCAACAATCCCCTCCCATGTCCTTGGTATCTAGTGGTCCCCCTCCAGTAGATCACTGTCTGAATTCAAATCAAGAACCCTCCCCACCCCCCAGTTGCCCTGAGCCTCAGCTCCCAATCTTTGTAAAAGATCCCTCCTGTCCCTGGAGGGATTTTTTAAAGATTGGGGGCCAAGGCTCAGGGTGACTCGGGGAGCTGATTTGGGGGGCTTGATTTAATTCGTACAGTGATCAGCCGGGAGGACCATACACCAGGGACATGGAGGGGATTTTTTTCCCAAAGATTGGGATCTAGGGCTCAGAGTGACTGGGTAGGTGTAGGTTTTCTTGATTTGAATTCAGACAGTGATTGACCAGGAAGGGGATCACTAGACACCAGGGACAGGGGAGAGGATTGGTTTTAATTTTGAAAGATTTGGGGCTGGTTGCGAAATTTCGCCCAGCAAAATATTTAGTGAAATGCACAAATTCTGCAAAATATTTCATGAAATGCTCAAATTCCACGAAATATTTCACTCAGGGAAATTTTCCAATTTCGCACAACACTAACCTATTGTACCTCACTCAGATTTTAAGTTGTAGCATATTTTTATTAGTTAAGATTTATGTTATTCTAAGAATTCTGTCATATGACACAGTATTAGGAATGTTTACATTTTATTTGTCCTTGTCATTCTATTACGTACACTGGTTATGTACTGTTATTGTTATCTGCACATGACTCTACATCACCAATCTTGGTTAAAAATATTTTCATATTTGCCTTACTTATATCTTACATTAAATTTTATTACTATTCTGTACTGTACTTTGGAAAAATCAATAAAAATATATTATGGAAAAAGAAAGGAATCCCCCAGTGTTTTGTCCTGGGTCACGTTCTATTCATGATCTTCCTCAGTAACCCCACCAAGGCCTGTGTCCCTGTAATCATTCACATGTATGTGGATGGTGCTACTTTTTGCCTCTGGACCTTTGGCAGTTTAGCTGAAAGCTGAAATCTGTGACATTGTCAATCAATCCAACATTCATTCCAGCTCAGGAAGCTCTCTTGGAATGCTCTTTCACAGATCTTTTTTTATTTGCCAAGACTGTACACTAAATTACAGATTCACAAAGTTGGCAAATGTCACTTCATGGAGTAATTTGTAAAGTAAGGAAACTGGCACTTTTCTAACAAAGTCATACAAATTCACTGGCAAAGTTGCACGTTCTTCATGGCTTCACCTGAGAAAGTGTCACTTACCAGGGAAACTCACTGCGAAGTGTGCAGTTTAAAGTAAAACCTTGCAATATCTCTGCTGTAGATGGCCCCCTCTGTGGCAGACATTCCTACCTTTGAATACTAAAGCATATGGCAAGACCATCACGTTGATTTTTCTAATGAATAATGATGTCTTCCATAGGAAATGCTTTCCCAAGCTTGGCACACAGCACTAGAAAGAGTCTTATCTCCTCCATCCTGTCCACAATGAGCTTACATTCAAAACGATCCTGCCAGTGTTTGACTATTTAGACGTGGTATCTAGTGATGACCACAAGTCCTGCTTGGCCAGACTGGAGTATGCTTTAACTCCTTTGTTTTGGTTTAAACTGCCCTCCTTTTAGCCACCACTGCTCTCTTTTTTATGGATGTTATGACAACCATGTTTTGTAATAACTGATCATTTTCACTGAAGATACCAATATTTTGTCTGTTTTTCTATATTGTGATAACCATTTGTCACAGTATACCATGATATATCATGATAATGTGAAACTCTAGGGTATGGAGGTGCTCCCACAACACCCAAACTAGATGCCATAATGTTGCAATAGTATAAGCATGATCATGAAATTTTTTTCAAGGTTATCATACCATGAACATTTTCCTGTCATGACATCCCTACGGTCTACTAATCATTCTCTCTCTGGTCTCCGAAACAATTTACCCTTCCCATAGCCATTCCTTAACTATTACATTCTGTGCAGGCTCTCTCACATGTTACCTCTCTTCACTTCTTTCTCCCACTTCATGCTACTTCTCCTCATGATGTTCTGATTTCCCAATCTTTAACCTTCCTGTTGTGAGTTCTCAGCTGGATGTGCTGCCTTCCCCTATTACTTGTGATTTACTCTCCTATTAGTGTCAGTGGCTCAGTAGGTAGCACACTCGCCTCTGAGACTGGGAGATCAGAGGACTGTGGGTTCAGTTCCCACATCTGGCACTTGGGTTAGTATCCCAGTACTGACACTGTAGTGCAGCATGAGAGGGGTGCTGCACTTCTGAGGTGCCGTCTTTCGGATGAGACGTTAAACCGAGGTCCCATCTGCCTGGATTGGTGGTAGTTCAGGTGGATGTTAAAGATCCCATGGTACTTATCGAAAAGAGTAGGGAATTTTTATTAAAGTTGGAAAGTAAAATACAGTCAAATAATACACAAAAGCAAAGCAAATTACTTGAAACAAAATACATATGCCATCATACATAAAATACAAAACTAACATTACAATAGACTCAAACTTATTAGACATACTGAAAAATAAACCCCCACCCTAATAAAAGAGTAGGGAATTTTTATTATTTCAGTAAACCAAAATTGAAAACATACAGTGTTAAATCACACAAAATAATATATAAATCATATAGAAGATAATCTATTACAAAGATATATCATCCAAACAATGTAAAAGGAAAACTGCAAAACAGTCCCCACCCCCACCCCCACTTACAAAATGAGTAGGGGAACTTTGTTATCATAGACAGCAAACCAAACAATAAATTCAATCAATGTTAAGTCACATTAAAGAAAATGATACAGCATATTGTTATCATAATAGAAAACAAAGATTATACATGAACGAAGGAAAAAAAAAAGAAGAGAAGAAAAGCAAATAGAAAACATTAATTCAATACATCCAAAATAATTATTCTAAATAAACCCAATGAAGTTATAGCCAATCTACAGAATCCCATCTAGAGTGACATATAAATGAAGAAAATTTCCCATAATCCTGCCTTTTCAATCTCAATATTGCATTAGCAACCATACCAAATAATGCTTCTTGTGAAAAATATTGTTGTTGAATGGTGAAACGGCATCTCACATGCCATATTTAGTATTTAAAACAAAGCAAAATCAAACATAAAGTCACTTTATCATATTGCACAGTGGTTACTGGCAGAATCCCTATACACAACGTATCTAACGTCATAGGGTATAAAGGAAAGGTAGGCCATTTTCAGAAACAAGACTCCAAAATCCTTTATAAAAGGACATTCCAAAATAAGTGTTCCATTGTCTCCACTAATTCAAAACACGCACTCTCTAGGGCAATACCGATCTGTAATTTGCTTATGTTTTAGATTTGCTCGGACATTTAATTTACCATATAGGATAACCATAACACATCCCACATAAGGAGGTGGAACTGGGGAGGTTAATATATTGCCAATTGCAAGTTTTATAGGAGATGGAAAATAATCAAATGGAGTCAATCTTGAAAATACTTTGTAAAATATATGCAGATAATTCCTTTCTAGTAAAATGCAAAAAGGTATGCCTTGAAATACCCCATAATTTAATTTTCCCAAAACATATTTTAAGAGATTGTGGAGATGGTTTATGGAACGTTGTCTCGGGAATACCTCATATTCAGGCCAGAAAAGACATAAATCTCCCAGAGTATCCTGAAGCCATGGTTTCCATTGTGTGTCTCTATCTATAAACAGAGGTTTAAAATTTGTATAAAGAAACATAGTAAAGAAAAAAACTACAGGATGTAACATTTTTAGGCCCCCATGTTTTTTCTCCCTAAACAACAAGGCTCTCTTTATGGGGTTCAATCTACTGCCCCATATACAAGCAAAAAGCATCCATATAACTGTGTCTCCAAAGCTAAAGGAAGACTAAAAACCGCACTTAAATATAAAAATATGGGTAATAAGAATGTTTTAACCAGTTGAATCTGTTTCAGTTTAGGCAGTCTCCATGTATTCCAGACATCTACCTTAGTTTGCGCTTCCTTTAGTTTAAATTTCCAATTTAGATATGCTAAATCTCCTGCTCCAATTAAAAGACCCAAAATTTTACAAGTATCCTTAATTACCGGAATGCCTATAACCTGTGTAAGATGAAAATACTCTATCCCCAGTGTTATACAATTACATTTCTCATAGTTAATTTGTGCACGTATATAACAAAAAACCCTGTAAACTTTTTGAAAACCCTTGCAGAGGAAGATCCCCAATCGAAAACATAAATCATCCGTATAGGCAATACATTTAACTTCAGGATCAGTACTTGAAAAGGAGAGTCCCGTATACTGTCATGACCATACACCCGCCTAATTAAGGGATCTATAGTAAATAAATACAAAAGGGCACTAAGAGGACATCCTTGACGACACCGTATATATGGGATATATAGTCCCTACCCACCCATTACAAAAGCTTGAGCAGTAGCATTGGCATAACAGGTTTTATCCATTCTATAAAGGTATCGGGTACACATACCCAACTAAACAGTCCCATAAATAACTATGTCTTACATTATCAAAGGCTTTTGCCTGGTCTAAACTCAAATCAAACCTGTAAGTTCCCCTGTAGATCCCTTTTAAAAAGTTCCATAAAAGTATTAGACTATCGGTAATGTTCCTATTTGGAATGGAACATGTTTGTGCCGGATGTAAAAGGGAATGTGCATTAAGTAACAATCTATTGTTTAATATTTTGTAAATAGTTTAAAATCTGTATTTAATAGGGTTATAGGTCTCCAGTTTAACAAACCTCTATCTCCTTTTTATACATAAAACTACAAGCCCCTCGCTCATACTTTTGGTAATATCCCGAGGAGAGTATTTCATTCAAAACACCTGTAAATTCTTCCAACAATTGTTGAAAAATTATTTTATAAATTTCATAATGGAATACCATCATTCCCCGGGGCTGTACCAGCTTTTACTTGTGCCAACACTGCAGCAACCTCTTGTGTTGTAATATGTGCTACTAAGTTAACTGACCCTGAATCTGAAATTTGGGGTAAATTACATCCTCCCAACCAGTTCTCATGTGTGTGACTCAATGTTTCAGTAATACCAAAAAGTTTCTGTACAATCCGCATAACCTCTCTGGTATGTGTGCACCAAATCCCTACCTGATCATTAAGACCTGTCATATGTTTCTGATGTCTTTGGGAAGCACTAAATTGAAATGAATTCAGAAAGGCCTTTGTGCCTTGGGTACCAAAACGGCGTTCATTTTCTAAAGATTTTGCCCATCATATTGAAAATTATTCATCTTTTCTCTTATTTCCGATAACTGGGGAGGACTGAAACCTCACCATTGGCCTACAAGTGTAAATCCAAAAATTCCTTTCTATAATTTAAGTAAGTATCAGTTTTGTATTTACCATATAATCTCCCATTGATTGAAAAAACGCTTAATTTCAGTTTTGTATCCATCCACCATTCCTATAAGTATCATAGAGACATAACACAGATTTCCTGGCCTTTAAAATAGCTAGAAAGCCATCTTCAATTGTAGGAAGAAGTAATAGAGCCAAGTTCATTCTCCAGTACCCTGGACCCCGATGCATAGGCATATGACTTGCCACCGTAGCTACTATAAATACATGGTCAGAAGAAGTAACAGCCAATGTTCTAGTATCAATCTCCTGTAGGGAATTGGAAAGAAACCAAAAATCTATCCTTGTGGCCTTATTGCCTTGAAAAAATGTTTTTGCCGGATTCCCTGAAAGGGCCATAACATCACTAAGGCCTGTTTGAACAAGTAAATTATTAAGACAAGTAGTATCACAAAACATTTTGGTGGTTCGGCATCCCCTATCTGTATTGTATCTACTACAATTGAAGTCACCCCCCAAAAAAACATACTTTGAAGTAAATAAATAAGGTTGAAATAAGCAAAATATTTCAATACGTGCAAATTTTGTTTGAGGTGCATAAACATTGATTAACCGACACTGTAAACCGTTAATCACTACATCCAACAACAATATACCGACCAGGGACAAGATCAACTAGTTGTATCACCTTTGCAGTGGGACTATTTAGGGCTATACCTACACCACTACAGGGTCTTCACCCATAGACCAATAGGTAACCCCCATCTCCAGCCAGCGTTGCTAATTCAATATCGAGTTTGGTATGTAACCTAGTATCCTGCAAAAACCACATCATAATCCTTTTCTCAAAAAGTGATAAAATCAACACCTGTTTCCTCTCGGATAACATACTATTCACATTTAAAGAAGCTACCGAAGATTATAAACTGCTACCATCAAGAGAGGGAAACGACCAGCCATATTTTTGAACGCATTTTAGCATATTATTTTTCTTGTTCCCTTCCTCATTCCCAATCTATTTTTTTCTTTTTGCCTAAATCAGTTTTGCCAAAATTTGGTCTATATCTGACGTACTATCATGTTGTGGAGGAATTTACAGAAACTGAGTCAGACTCCGCCCCTGTGTCATCTTGTAATACAATAAAAGGATTATGTAGCCGTCATAGGGGGTTCAGGAATCACCATGCTAATATTGCAGATCGAAGACTACGCCTTCTGGAAGATACCAGAGTAAAGGCCTTTGGGCGGGAGCGGTGGAGGCATTGAAATCAAACTGCCGCTAGAAACCTCCACTTGAGAGACAGGATTTTGTGTCGCTGACAGAGGCTCAGAACATCAGGGTGTATCTGCGACTGAGGTTCTTTTGAATCAATGCACAACCATGGTTACCAGAAATATGTGGTTGAGGTTCCCAGAGGGTGTGGTAGGGGTTTATTCCTAAGGCAGCTTAATCAAGCTGTGATTGATGTAAAAATCTTGAATACTATAGTCTCCAGATTTATTTTGCCCAGCTAAAGGGCAATCAACAAAAGAATGTGCATCTTCACACAGTGAACACTTACTGGGGTGATGACAGTCAGTAAGGACATGTCCTTGTTCTCCACATTGAGCACATTTTACCACTTCACATCCTACTCAGGTGCCTAGGAGAGCCACACTTATAATAATGTCTTGGTTGGCTCGGATAAAAAATAAAACCCTTATCCCGACCCAAATAGAAACAACTAGGTAAATGCTGTAGACCTTCATCGTTTTGAAATAGATTAACCTTATATCTCCACCCTCCATTCCAGAAACCTTTATCATCCAATATAGGTTCAGGATGCCCCTGAACAGTACATTTTTTTTTTCCACCCAGTACGTTATATCTTCTACATTTACTCCCTCTTTCCGAAAAAGTACAGTTATTACTTTAAAGGATTGTTTGGTGAGAGGTATAGCCTGAAAATGTAACCACGCTGGGTTAGTTTTTAAAAGAGCATATCTCATCCAAAATTTATTTAGCAAATCTGGTGTACGAAAACTAATGTCATAATTGTTGTCCCTGGGGTGTGTATGATATACACCTCCCTGGAGAAAAACCCAGCATTTGCTTAATCAAAACCTTCCCTACATAAAAACGATCTGGCATACCATCCATAGGACCTAGGAACCTTAAACGCACTGCATTCCTATGTTTGCCAAAGTAACTGTTTTTTAAATAAACTAGCAAATGTAAAGGGGGTTGTGAGATAACAAGCTGATCGTGGTACTGATTTAACTCAGAACCCAAAACATTTGCATAACTTAAAGCTTCAGGAGTGACAGTTTGTCCTAACGTGGGCTCTGATAGCAAAGAACCATTTGATAGTAAATTAGAAATACTGGTTTGAGGAGACACATAAAAGAAGAGTGTACAGTTATTACAGGGGAAGTTTCAAAACAGTCTGGCCCATAGCTAGATACAGCATCCCTTGATGCAGATTTGGCCTTTTCCCCATCTGCTCACGCTTGTTCCCGCAGAGGATTATTGGGTCGGCTATCCAGCCTCCCTCATCTGATTGTATCCAACCTGCCTCCTGGAGAGCTTGCTGAGGGGACCAGGATTCATTAACCACCAGATTAGCATCCTGAGGTGGGGTTTCATCCGTCGATCGATCTAAAAAACTGGGGCCTTTTAGAATCTTAGGTACAGTACCTGGTAGGCCCGAAGGAGAGTCCAAAACGGGCCTTTTTCTTTTTCGATCCTCCTCAGCTTGTTGTTTTAATTCATTGAACTCAGCCAAAGCTTCTTTTATCAGCTGCCGTTTTTTCAACAATATTAAGCTCCTCAGACCCTTGCGAAAGGCTGGGCGCCACACAAAACTGCAGCGTTTAGCCCCATCATTTCTCCCGAGATCCCAGGCTCCATCAGAAACTCACGGTTTTGCTCCAATTCCACACCTCCAATGACTTCCGCATCGTGCACTAATACTTCAGGCTGCAGGGATTCTGAAGTGCGCTATATGGCCACCATCAAGGGTGCATCAAGCCGTACTCACTGTCCCCACAGATGATTTAGGAGTTGAGCAACATCCGCCCTACTTCCACTGCTCTCTGCAGCCATCCGAAAGCCATACCATGTTCCCGCGCTGAGCCTTGCTAACTCAGCCACAGCATGTCCTCCTCCACTGTCCTCCTCCTCCGCCATCTTGGTCCCACCAGAAAATGGGTCCCCCCTGCTCACAGAAAACAGGAAATAGGGGAATTTCCCCGGTGTTCTGGCCAAATTTCTCTCATTCACTAAAAATACCACCAACAGCTTAATCTGGTTCAAGGTCAGTTCATTAATCTGTATACCCCTCCCCCGGGTCGTGCCTGAAAATAGGCAGGATTTGTCTAGTGCACTTACCTGGTCAATAAAAACTAAATAAAATAAATAAACTTCCTCATCTCTGGAGGAACACCCCTCTTTCTCTACATCTGGCCTCCTCTTCCTCTCCCTCTTCCTCAAAACTCAATCAATCTTTATTTATTTAAGGCGTCTTTCTTAAACCAAGGCGCCTTTACAAGTAACATAAAACAATAAATATTTAAACAGGATTTAAACAAGATTAAGATTAAATAATTAACAGTCATTAAAAAGGTAGGTTTTCAAAGATACTTTAAAGCTCTGGACAGTCGGGCAATTTTGTAACTAAAACTATGCTTCATAGGTTCATTACTCACCGCTGCATCTATAACTACAGTAGTCCTTACCCTGCTCCTCACCCTCCATCCTCCCTGTTCACCCTGCTCACCTGCTGTTTGAGCCTTCCTGTGCTTTTGACTAAACACAGGGGAACTGTAGCCTAAAGGAAGGGCGAGGGGAGAGACAGAGTTGTAGATCAAGTAGGGTCTGTGGTGAGAGTGTAGGCAGGGAAAAAAGGGGAGACTCAGTGGGCCAAGTGGCCTTTAATCAGCCATCAGAGTCTATGTTTCTATGACTACAACTATTTCCCTAATTGAGGCAGTATATCCCAGAGCTTAGAGCACCAAGCTGGAGACAAAGCAGACCTGGGTTTGAATCTCACAATCACCACTAGCATACTGTGTGACTCTAAACAAGTCATGTAGCCTCCCTGTGCTCTGCGTCACACCTGGACATGAGTTTTGGCTCAGTGTGCCTTTCCCAATCAAAAATATACTAACAGTAATTGCATGGTTATAAGTCGGCACAGTGTGGTAGAGGGATGAGGCACCTAGCACCTTACCTCTTATCATACCATCAACCCAGGTTTGGGAACAAGCTCGGATTGCTGGGGATTGGACAAGGAGGGGGGAGGATTGAGCATCTAAAGGGCAGCTCTCCTTTCACAAGATGGGAAGGATTGTTAGTTTAGCCCTTGGCTGACTTCGGGTGGAGGCCTGGAGGTAATGCAGGCAGCTTGAGTGGCAAGTTGGGAAGGGCCATAGTTCCGTAGCATGCATGTGCCTGCATGTGCAAACACTTAAGTGTTGCCATGGCAGGGAAGGAATATGGGAGAAAATGAAAAAATTGGTTGGCACAGATTACATGAAGCCCTGCTCACCTACCTCCGTCCCCACACCATCGCCCAGTCTCTTGCACCACAATCTGGATGAGAGTCACTGGATGAGGGAGGATGATCCTCCCCTTCCCAGCCCCGCCATGAGGGGCAATCCATGGGGGATCTAGGGCTTGGAGGCTGAGAGAGATATGGGCCGGGTGAAAGGTGGAAAGGATATGGTTGAGAGCCCACCCACAGAGATCAAGCAGGAGAAAATAGATAGACCAGGTGGTCTATTTCTGCTGGCACATTTGTATGTCCGTCTGTTCATAAAAAGCTTTATAAAAAAATAAAATAATTGCATGGATATTAGATAAGGGTGCTCTTTCTAAATTGTGCACTTTGTTTTTGATTTAAATACTTGCAGAGTACTGTTCATTCTGATCCTCTTTCTGTATTTCATATTTTCCAATATTGTATTTCATGTGTTAATTTTATTTAAATTGCAGCTTTTCTGCTGTTCTTATTTATTTGAAAGCCACTCAGCCCTCTCCCTTAGTTATATTTAACTGAGGCAGTATACCTAGAGACTAGCACACCAAGCTGGAAAGCTGGAAACACCAAAGACCTGGGTTTGAGTCCTACAGTCTCCACCACCATATTGTTTTCATAACTGACTGTTTTACTGTTTGAAATGAAAGTTTGTTTACTGATTTTTATGCTTTGTTTTAAATGTTCACTTGTAAGAAAAGTGCCGCACAAGTATTGTCGTGCTCTTAATAAAAAACTTTAACTTTTTTATCCAGAAAAATTAGGCATATCACAACCTATGTTGAGATATGGTATATTATAATTTTGTATCATATTGAATTTGTATTATTAGTTATTTTATTGCTTACAATTTTAGTTATTGTATTGCTTACAACTGCAATTTTGTGAGACTGAATTCAGAGGACAACTTTGGAAATAGCAACTTTTAACCCTGAGTTATATGTTGTCTAAAAAATAAAGGTTTTACTACAACTCAATACCTGGAAAGGAACATTGACTCAGCACTCCTTCCTGAGTGAAATATGTAAAAAAGAAATAGTCATTTGATTCATGTCCTCTTCCATGGTAAATGGTATGATGTACTGTATAATTAAATACTTGGTGAAATATCTAAGTACATAGATACATAGATACATAGACAGTGTCGGCAGATAAGGGCCTATGGCCCACCCAGTCTGCCCATTTGATCTTGTAAATTCAGTTCGTTTTCCTAGAAGTCTGTTTCCCCTTACCCCTGACCTCTAGAATTCCTTTATGTCTATCCAATGCATTCTTAAATCCCGTGATTGTTTCAGCCCCCCACCACTTCCTCTGGCAGGGTGTTCCACTTGCCCACGACATGTTCTGTGAAGAAATTCTTTCTCATGTTTCCTCTGAATCGTTCTCCCTCCAACTTCATCCCATGCCCTCTAGTCCTGGAACATCTTTTTTGCTTAAAAATAGTGTTTTCCTGCACCCTGTTCCTCCCTGTAAGATACTTGTATGTCAAAGCTGGATACAGATATGAAAGAAATGCTCCAGATTTTAATGAGCTGTACCACCAAATAAACTGTAAGTGGTGTTACTGTATATTTGAAAGCCTGTTTAAAGGTTAAGACATTGCAGAATCAAAAAGAGGAATTAATCTATGCAAATGCAAATGTTGCAATGTACCATGTCCGTGTGCAATATGCTGTTAGTTGACTCTATTTTGTTTTTATTTAATGTGCCTGTCATTTTTGTTATGAATATGTGTAATTATTGTAAAGACTTTTTTGTTTTTATAGCTGAACACTAAAAATACTGTGACATAAGAAATAATGTATGGGCAACCATACATAACAAGCTTGGGTTTCCATTGAGGGGTTGAGATAACAGCATATGGACCTAAAGAGCAAAGCTTGAGATGTCCACACTGGTATCTCAACTCCAAGATAGAACTGCCCCTATTTTATTTGTTATACTGTATGGTTTAAAAATTAAAGAAGACAACACTGTAATACAGTTTGTAAATTAGTTTACTGTAATAAGAAGAATGACAGATTGATTGTAATGGTTCTTTTAAGTGGAAACAGATACATAAATATGAACTGTTCAACTGTTAAATATTGAAGTAAGAAGCACAGTGGTTAACCAAAGAGACTTTATAACAAAATTGTGTGCTTTGCTGCTGGTGCCTATCCTAGGGACCATGACTGTGGTGTCCTTGCCTCCCTAGAGTGGCCCTCCTTTGAGGTACAACTGCATTTTCCGTTATACTGTGTCATGGTCTAAGCCCTTCTCAGGTTCTTGGTAGTAATAAACCAGCAGAAGAAACAACAGACAGGTGGCATATGTGGTAATAAAATTGTTTATTACACAAAATCAGGCATGGGCCCTAATCAGAGATTTACAAAAGTAGACACTGGGAGCCAGAGTTTCCCAATATCCCAGAGTATGAAGACGGCCTCAGTGGGAAAACATAATACAGTAGTATATATATATATATATATATATATATATATATATATATATATATATGGTGATAATCACCATAGTAACTATTACTTTCATAAGTAAGTTAGATACATAAAACAAGCCCTACTGGCCAAAAGTTAGGAGGCTCCACAGTGAATCTAGAGATATGCAAAAAGTGTAACATCAGCTAAAATGAGAACAAAGAACTATATCAAAGACACACTACTTCTATGACTTAAACTTTAGATTTATTTTATATCCATTGAACAATCCTGTGTTGTATTGCCAGACAACACTGCAGAGTTTTGATGTGATAGTACTGACTGCTGTGATAAAGACAGGTGATTTCTCATAGTCATTTATACCACTTCAGTACACCACTGAAACACAAATGACCAACTCTTTATGAGAACAGAATGACAGATTGTAAATTAACCAATCTAAACACAAACCAGATGAGTTAGTAACACACTTAAAGTAAAGACAATTAGCCCTACAGATTGCTTTGACTACAAAGTGCAACAGCTTCTTCAGGCAATTAGGGACTTAATTGCAGAAGCAAACAGCATGATATTTTCAGGAAACGCTAGTCATGACACAGGGACTTGACCTCAAGTTTTTATTGGCAATCTGTAAAACGTTATCATTTGATCTTTAAGTCACTATCATAGATAAGGGTATTAAGGGCTTCTCCTGATTTGGAGATATGATTGCTGAAGTAGGTGAGATGGGTGTCCTTTCTATCTAAAAGAGATAAAGTCAGGGGAACAATGTGGACATTAAAAATAGGTAAATACTGAGATAGAGCAAGCAAATATTCAGGGTCAGTATCGATAATGTCTGGTTCTGGGATGGGAACCGGAGTAATCACTGTATGACCAATTATGGTAGTTTGATGAGGAATAAAACAGAAATTAGGATACTGTATGCCACAAGTTTTAGACTCATATGAAAATGACTTGTGGTTAGTTACCACAAAATACTGTCCATCAGAGTTATACCACACTCTCACTGTGGGAATCTTCCATTTACGCAGTTGAATTGGGCAGGTGAAAGATTGATTTGTGAGTCTTGCAGTGAAGCGATGAACCTCTTCTGCATATTTCTGGTAGACGTCCAGTGTTGCCCACTGGTGATAACATAGGAGAAGCTGTAGATGCTGTAGCCCTAGGGGTACCAGTTTTATTGGAGACAATGTCAGAGCCCAAAGTAAAAGACCAGTTAATACTGTCCGGTGAGTATCCACAAACTGGCTTGATGACATTGAATAGATCACAGCAACATAAGTAGTGGTATCTCTTTTTGGCACAACAGTCTGTATGAGACACCACCCAAGCATCCAAGGTGGGGTGGAAGACCAGAGGAGATGGAAGGTCAATCCTTTCTTGGTAGATGTCTTCGTTGAGATGTCCAATGGAGGCCAGTCTATTGAAAATGGCAGTCTCTGGATCAAAAAGTCACAAGGAGACAGTGATGGTGATGGACATGGTGTCATGGATGGTGCAGCAGTTGCCAGTGTAGCATGTGCCCCTGTTAGGATAGCATGCGATATAACCAGATTTCTAGCAGTAGATATTGGGGTAGCAACAGATCTAGACATACACTTGTAATACAAGCCATAGACCTATAATATGGACAGTACCATTTAGCAAGTCATCTGTTATGGATAATATCTGGAATACATTCAAATTCCAAATCCCAGAAGAGATTATTGATAGTGGTTATGGCATAAAAGCCATAAGCAGAACATAAACATTCCCCTGGCAATATACTGTTTGTCTGCCTCCTTGCCATTCTGGAAGACAAGTTCATTTATTTTACTCTTTGTGTCATTGAAACTCTTAGCAATGTCACGCATGTTGTAGACAGTGTAATGCTCTTCCTGACTAAGCCCATCTACACCATGTAATAAGGGTGGTAAAACATAATTCTTCATACCAGTCTGTAATTTGACTTTTTGGCTTTTAATTGCAGCAATCTCTGCCCTGTTCCAGAGAGAGATATGCCAGATCCAAAGAGGCAGGATATGGTGCCAGTAGCACCAGTGACAGCAGTGGCATACCTCCTGTGTGATG
The DNA here is from genome assembly GCA_016271365.2 of Neoceratodus forsteri. NCBI lineage: Eukaryota > Metazoa > Chordata > Ceratodontiformes > Ceratodontidae > Neoceratodus > Neoceratodus forsteri. The sequence continues at coordinate 334,113,599 of JADMNL010000026.1, forward strand.
AGGCAATTTTCTTATTGTTGGGGTCAGATCTGGGCCTAAATAATCCTAAATGTTCAATGGTATGTGTACCAGCCACAGGATCCTGTGTGCATGTCTGATATGCAGCAAAATTATTTAATAACAGTGCTGAAAAACCTAGATGTGTTAGTTTTAGAACACATGATGAATTTGGCCATATTGCAATGCGTGAGATCAAAAATAATAGAAATGTGCATAAATTGCACATTGTTTACAAGGGTACCTGGGAGTGAGGTGGCAGTTAGACCACTAGGCAGTCCAGATTACTATGTGGGACAATCAGTAAGTTCTGCTTCAGTAGGGGGTACTACAGACAGAAACATAGCTGCTGTAGCCATGTAATTGCAAACAAAAAAGTCTCTTGCAGAGTCTTCTGGGTATTTATCAGAGAAAGTGGGATCAATCAAAGCAGTAAAATTGTATAAACCAGAAAGTTTATAATTATCTTGGCGACTAGACAGAGTACCATTTGGGATGATTCTGGTATTGGGCCATCTTTGGAAAGTGCCTTTGTAAAGGTGGGTCACAGGAAGTGTCTGTCCATGACTGTCAGTTTACCATTCGATTTGAAGGGATGATTTTTCAGGTGCCACAACAATGGCAGTCAAGTTCCTGCACAGTGATCAATTTGTTGGGAACATCTATACTGACTCCTTCAAGGATGGTGGTGGGTTTGTTTTCTGGGGTCATATGTCTTCCCTGAGGATGGTCAAGTAGTGTAAGGAGTTGCATTAGACATTTGTTGTAGTCAGATATAGTTTTTCTTTCCTTGTCATGGGCAAAGAGAAGTGCTCAAAGTAAGAGGATCAAATGCAAGATAGCCATCTTGCGTGAGGAAGAATGAAATGGTCAGTAGGTACAATTCTGCCCAATGGGGTTAGGAAAAGTAATTATTCTCCTTTGTACAATTCCAGCTGATTAGTATGCAATCATTTATCAGTAGGTTTCTTCTGTCAGAGGAGTCTAACTTGGTAGACTGCTTGGCTGAGTTTGTTAATGATAGGGAATGGTCCTTGCCACTTACTGGAGAAAGGATGAGTGTAGTGTGCTACCTGAGTAATATTATCTCGTCTCTAACTTGCCAATCCACCTCTTGTGCATGTTTGTCAAAGTGAATCTTAGACTGCTGTTGGGCTTTGCCCATATGATGTGCAGCATACAGATCAGTCTTGATTTAATTTCTCAGTTTAGTGACATATGTGTCCATGGACACTCTGACTGCAGTGCATGTGTTCAGATCAACAGGTGCTCAGGTAATCTCATGGTTCTACCAGTCATCATCTCTAAGGGTGCAGACTGGGAGGTGGTTAAAGGAGTACCCCTAATTGCTATAAGGAGTAAAGGCAAAAGGGAATCCCAATCCTTGGGATTGTCCTCAATAAATTTGGATGGCATTTGCTTTATCCATCTGTTGGCTCTTTCAACCTGACCTGAAGATTGTGGGTGATAGGGAATGTAAAACTTGTGGTGTACACCAATGAAGTTAGAGTGTTTCTTGCATCAGCTCACTTGTAAAGTTGGCTTCTTTGTCAGAGTCTATTTTAAGAGGTCAACCCCACCTGGAGAACAACTGTTCTACCAGGACATTTGCAATTGCATTCGCTGTGCATTGTTGAGTAGGAAAAGTCTCAACCCATTTCGAGAAGAGGTGAATAACCACAAGGGCATACTTGTGGTTCCTGCTGGTGGTGATCAGAGGACCAATGAAATCAATCTGAATGGTATGCCAGGGCCCAGATTGTCTCAGAGGTATTAATTTAGCATTTCTTTTGGTTGGGGCTGGGTTGTTCTACACACAAATTAGGCAGTTGTTGATGTAATGTTTACTATCCCTGGTGATGCTGGGCCACCAATCCACAGATTTCAGTCTTTGGACTGTATTTTCCATCCACAGGTGTCCCCCAGTCAGGGTGTCATGGATCTGATGAATGGACTCAGATCAGAGTGATTCAGGAACTATCCACAACCTGTGTTTCTGGTCATCAGGGTGATACCATATCAACTTGTTGTCATGTTATAGATGCAGTCTGTCTGCATGTCTTTTGTAGAGTTGTTTGTTGGCAGTTCTTGTTCAGTTCATTTGTCTAGGAATCTGAAGACTTCTTTCGGCTGAGGATCAGATTTCTGTGTTGTGGACAAGTCCAATGGCACAAAAGATTCAGTTTTCTTTTTCTCATAGCACCTATTTGTATAGGTGCCAGAACTACAGGGTGAGCCATAGCCCATGTATCTCCCTCGCGAGCACCCTCTTTCACAAGAGTGCCTGCTCAATCATTGAAACAGTGGTATGAATCAGACTTTGAATGGGCCTTCACCCTGTGAATGAACAGCTTGTGCTTAAACTATTGAGTCAAAGTATGGATGTACACAGACTGACCTGTATTTCACAGGTGCACCATCAGAAGATGTAAATGAGTTCTTCTCCCAGAAGGGCAAGAATTCAGTTAAAAAGCAACAGACCCAGTTAGAGTCTATAAAGATGATGGTATCTGTAGTACCATGATGTATCAGTTCAAGTGCACAGGCACAGCTGAAAGTTCTGCATACTGAGAGGATGCAACACTGCAGTGTTTGGATGCACGAATAGTGTTACCATTAAAGTACATGATGAGAACTTCAAATCCAACTGTCTGTTCTCTTTGGTGATATGAGGCAGAGCCATCAGTAAAAACATGACACAGGGAAGTGTCAGCAAGGAGTTTCAGAGTAGCGGGAATAAATGGTCCTGGATCAGGCAATTCAGTAGGTTGGAGTGCATGATCATGGTACAGGAGACCATGGGCCAGAATTGAGGGAATTTTGGCAGTGTGGACCTGTATGTCAAAGTCCTGGAGAAGAAGAGTATAGTGACTAAAGTCTGGTATTAGATACTGAGACATCCTTCACCCTATCTGACAAAACAAATTTGTGGGGGTGTGATTAGTGTGTAAAGTGATGTGTGAATACCCATAAATGTAAAGGAAGTGCTTCACAGCTCAGTAGGTAGCAGAAGGTGTCTTTCACAAAGACTATACTTCAGTTCCACTGGAGAGAATAGTTGGAAGGCATAGGCAATAGGTCTCAAAATGTCATTAACCCTCTGAACAAGTACTGCAGACATAGCAATGTCTGAAGTAGCAGTTTCCAGATGGAAGGGTAAGGCTGGATTAAGGTTAACTAATGCTAGAGCAGAGATCAGGGCCTGTTTCAGAAGGGCCACAACATTGGTGTGAATGGGACTCCAAGTCCAGGGAACATTATTTCTCAGGAACTCATACACAAGGGGAACCTTTTGTGCAAAGTCACAAATAAAATCCCTGGAATAGCTGACTATTTCCAGGAAATGTCTGAGTGTTGCCACACTGGTAGGAAGTGGTAAATATTGTAGGCCTTGGATCTTTTTCCAGGCCTGGCTTCTGCCTTGTTCTGTGATATGTAGGCCAAGGAAGTTAACCTCTTTCTGGCACAATTGTGTTTTTACAGGATTGCACTTGAGGCCTGCTGTCTGCAAGAGAGTCAGTAACTCATCAAGGAGGTCAAAATGTTGCTCCGTGGTAGCAGTTGCTAGGAGTAAATCATTGACATACTGCAGAAGGCATTGTGGAGCAGAGAAACCCTGTAAGGCATCCATCATGTGTAGATGGAAGAGGGAGGGGCTGTTGTGAAAGCCCTGCTGGAGGTAGGTCCAAGTGTACTGACAACCCTCAAAGGTGAAAGCAAACTTCTATCGGCTTTTCTGAGCAAGGGGCAGTGACCAAAACCCATTGGAGATGTCAAGGGTGCTAAACCACTTACGATTTGGTGTTAGCAATTTGAGCACATCTGGTGCTGAAGTTACTGTAGGGAAGCAGCTAGGAATGACTTGATTAAGTCTCCTGTAGTCAACAGTGAGTCTCCAAAAATTGTTGGGCTTTTTCACAGGCCAGATAGATGAGTTGACAGTTGAGAAACAAGGCCTGATCACACCTTGCTGAAGGAGTGGCTGAATAGTTCCTCTGAGTGATGGTAAGGCCTCTGTAGGAAAAGGGTATTGCCTTTACATGTCATGTTGGTGAGACTGTGTATGCTTTGAGATACTGTAGCTGATTTGAGAAGGGACTGAGGGGAGTTATGTGGATGCAGTCACTGGACCTCAGAGTTGAGAGTTGCAGCAGAACTGACAAAATGCTTTGAATTTCTTTAGAGCAGGTATGCCACTGGTTGCTTCTATAAAGAAAAGATAATTTGCCAACTTTCCAGGCTATCTTTGGCACCCACACAGCAAAAAGCAGAGAGGAGTGTTTTATAATGGTATCTGTTGGAGGCCAGACCTCTGGACAACTCCTGAGTAGAGTGGAGTTTAAGTGGTGGCAGTGGCTACCCTCTTGGAGGGTAAAGATCCAGTAAAACCTGGGAGACTATTGATCTGTTTGCCTCATATACGTCAGGTACTACAGCCTTTTCACTTTAACTCTGGAGATATTTGGTGTTAAGCTTCTTCTCATTATTTCCCTTACCACTTTTTTCTTTTATACTTTTAGCTTCTATTTTAAGATAGATATTGGCTTTGGTGCTGATTTTTATGAGAAAAAGTGGTAAGAGAGGCAAATATTGCGGTATTGTAAGGTTTTGGAAAGTAGGGAACTGCACGGTATTTTTCCAATGCTTTTGTGGAGATGTAGGCTCAATTTCAATGAGGAAATGTTTCTTTTTATGGTTTAAAACTAATAATTTGTAACTCAAAGAAAAATTTACCCGCTTCTGGGTATGGACCTGAACCCAACTGATTGGCTGTCTAGGGTCATGTGACTTTTTACTTTAAAAGGCACATGCACAAGCTCATTTTCAGCTTGACCTGCAGAAACAAGGGAGAAACAGAGCTTGTAGGATGCTGGAGAGCTTGTGGTCTCTTGGAATAGTTTTTAGTAACATTGTGCTCTTGAGTTATCCTCCCTCGTGTTGTTGGAGCCTGAACATTTATTTATTTTATTAAATGCTTTGGGTGACCTGGCATTCTAGTTCACTGCTACTTGCTTACTTAAATGTGTTCTTTTGTTTTTGACACTCGTAGCAAGCTTGTTATGGTAGTTATTGCTCCTTGTTACTGCTGAGATACGGCAGGTGAACATAATTAAAAACAACTGAAGCAACTGCTTATATATAGTGAGCTTGAGACTGAGCATTGTTGAACTTGAGCCTAGAAATATTGAAACCTACTACGATAGAAGTAAGTAAGCACTACATTAAAGCAGTCTATCTAAATTTTAAAATTGATTGTCTGAATTTATTGCAATTGAGTATTGTAAGCTCTGTATTTCTCTTTTTTAATATTTAATATAATTACCAGTGTTACAGTAATTTTTATTCATTATTATATAGTATATGATATTTATCATGTGCAGATAATTTACTGGTATGCTTCTTGACTCATATTTATATATGGGATCCTGTTTAGCCTTGTGTTATATCTTGTACCTTTAGTGCCTACCATCCTATCCATGATTATAGTGAGGAGATTAAGAAAGGAAAAGTGTGGAACTAATTCTAATTTAAATAGTGATTTTGATCGAGACTTGGATCGAGTGGACATTCACTTGCTTATTCGTCTCAATTTATTGTGGACAGAGGCTAACAGTCTTGCTAGAGAAAACTGGAGAAGTTGGAGGTGAGTGTAGCATTTTGAAATCTACTGGAGGACTCTTTGGCTAAAAGATGAAGGATAAAATCTGAAGAAGAGTGAAGATGAGCAAAACTTCAGTGTATATCGCAGAACTTGTTATCTGTAAGGTGTATTTTGTAAAGTGCATCTGGGGTAATTTAACACACCTTTTTAGTGTTGGCATCTTGGTATATTGCTACATTGGGGCTATAACTCCTAATCTAGAGGTAATAGTAAGTAATAGCAGGTGTAAGTGTGGATAATTAACAGATGAGGGGCTTAATTGCTTTAGATTACTTCATCTCTATACATAGGTTAGGGGAAATATAAGGAGTGGGTAGAGTGGTCAACAGACGGGGGGGTTAGATTGCTCCATATTACTATTTTATTTTTAGACTTGCTAGTTAAATTGTGTCTTCGGATAGATTATACTATCATACTATCTTCGAAGTATAGTGAATCTTTTTGTTCTTTTCTACTGTTAATTAATGAGAATTATATTGTGATCATAAACAAACAGAAAATCATCAAAATGCCAGTAGAAACAAGAAGTGGAAAGAATAAATCAAGTGATTTGGGGAAAAGCCAGAAAGTAAACAGTAGAAATGGAAGGATAAAAGGGGAGAAGAAATTGTTAGAATTTTATAAAAGTGGTAATAAAAATGTGATTGATGTGCATAATTTAGAGAGTGAGCTAATGAAAGCCAATGCTGAAACTAAATGTGCTGATGGCATGATTGACAATTTGAAAAAAAAAAGGAGGGATGGTACATCTAATTTGGTTCAACCATTTATTTGAGAGGTATTGGGGAGAAAAAAAGGGAAGATGATATTAAGGAGAGTACTAAAATATCTGTTCAGAATGAATCATTAGTTCAGCCTAAGTACAGCACACCAGTTTCAGCACTGGAAAAAACTTGAAGGGAAAAATAAACTTTTGAGTTACAGGATAATAAGTTAATAGAAAAAGTAAATAAGTAGGTATCTAGAACTGCTGAAAACATTAAAGAAACAATAGAGACTAACAATAGAATATAACTGAAAATTAAAGAAATGAAAGAATTAAGACAAGGGAAAAATTGTTTGTGTAATTTGTTTGAGCATCAAGTTGAAGTAAGGAAGAAAGAGAAGTAGGGGAACTTCGAAACTCTAACATCAGCATTGTATATAATAATACAGCATGGGAAATATCAGTGGTGAAATAACTCAATTAATGAGCCCTTGTAAAGTGGAAACTCCACCTCTGGATACATTAACCAGAGAATGCATTAATGCACTCAGAGATCGACTATTGGCTAATGCCATGATTTATGAACAGTTACTGTTTATTTAAACAAGATCTTTAATTTATAAAGGGGATTTGTATTGATAATAAAATTACTTTAATTGAGTTATTACTAAGACAGCAGAAAAGAGATTTGGAGAATGTATTTACCCCAAATGAGGAAGGATTTGAGGTAAACAGAAGGTGGAACCCACCTTCTTGTACTCCTCCAGCCTTAAAAACTATAAATAAGGATAACAAGGGAGTGGATGTAACAAAAAGTATGACTGAGTCAGAATTGGTGATGGTACCTGAAAATTATAATGAACAGGATAGTGTGATTGTGGCAATAAAATCTAAACACCCAGAACTCTGGGAAAAGGGAACTGAACAAAAACAAAGAAGAAGTAAAAACAAGTTAGTAATGAAAAATATCATGCATTACAAAAAGATCGTAAAGCTACCTACAATACTCTTAATTCTACAAGTACAGATATATGTATAGATATAAGTAACCTTTGGGGAAGTGTGTTAAAGGAGAAGGATCTGAGTTTAAGAAGAAAAGAAGAAGATGAATATAATACTACAACTTTGGTAGAGCTAGAGGAAGAAATAGGGGAAGGAAATGCACAGGAGTGTACGGAGAGGGAAAGTGATAGGAAGATATTAATACAGAATGGGGTGGAAAACCTGAAAGAGAAACAATCTAGATGTAAGTTCAATAAAATACTTAAAAAAGGAGGGACAAAAAATGATATAAAGATGGAAGTAAAGAAAGTTAGGTCATCAAATATTTATTTACAAAAGTTAAGTCAAAGGGTTGATGAAAAACAGAAGGGAAAGTTGACAGGAAAAAGAAAGGAGAAAGTAAGAGTGGAAAAGAATGGAATAAGAATCACATAACAGAAGTAACAAAGAAAAATGAAGTTGAAGAAGTAGATAATGAAGTAAGTGAGGTTCTAGTAATTAATATAAATAACACTGGAATTCAAGATATTGAAACATTAAGGAAAAAAGATAGAAAAAAAGATGACAGATTTAGAGCATTCTTAAAAAGGTTGTTAGATACAGATTATGTGTTACCAGTGTACAATGTTAGCTTAATACCCATTTTTGTATTTATTTTTTATTTATTTGTTTCAATTAGGATTAATACCTTTGAGTCAAAGGCTCATGTTCAAAGGTTCCAAGTCAGGGACAAACAGAGCAATACAAATACAATACAATACTATACAATACAATATTGATAGCAGGGATCACATGGTAGGCATCATGAAATCATTATAATGTCACATGAGGTTCAAGATTTGCTAGTTTCAGGTAATCTTAACTATAGATAAATTACATTGCATCAATTGTAGCAGGGTAGGGATAGCCTAGAAATAATGAACATGTCAGTAATATGGCTGTGTTATGTTAGAGGGATGATAGGGGAGGGGGTAAGCAACCATATTGGCATTGTCAAAGAAACTAGAGGCAGTGTGGGTTGGGAGAAAAGAGGAGGGGTAAGGTGGTGTAGGAGGGAGATAAGTCAAGAGAAGAAAAGGGAGATAGGGAAGGGGTAGAAGAGAAAGGTGGGGGAAAAGGCAGGAGGATCTGTTGATTATATACTAGCGCAGTTGCAGGTAGTTACATTCTTAAGATGGGACTAGAGCCCCCTTTTGAACTGACTGAGCTTTGTGCCTCCTGTCAGCATGTCAGGTAGCTCATTAAACCATTTGGGGCCCTTAAAAGTAATTGATTTTTGGGTCAAGGATCTGCACTTGAAAGGGACTTGAAGTCCTCCTTTTTCGCATTTCTTGTTTGTTTAGTATGCACTGTCTTCTTGAACAGACTGCTTTTGAAACAAATGTAACATTGAATAAACATTTGAAACAATTTTTGCAATCAATATTAAATAAAACCAAAAAGAATGATAATCTACTTGAGAGACTGAGTGTCATCAGACCATCAGAAAATTTAGATCTAGTACTTTTGGTCTCTGATCAATATTATATCTTAAAGGCAATTGAAAACCAAAAATACAGCTTAAAGCTGTTAGGTTTTAGGATAGAAAGTGTTATAAATATTAAAACTTTATTCCCAGAATATTTCAAAGACTTGGGTATTAAAAGAAAAGATGTTAAAGAGTGTATGATATCTATATATGGAATTGGGGATTTTTTTAAATGAATCCAAGAAAAACTTAAGATCCAAAACAGTGGACTCATTGCAGAATCTCTTGAAATATAGATATTTAAATAAAAGAATCTCTAAGGTTAAGAAATGAGAAAAAGATGGACAGCTGACAATATGGACAGTAAACAAGCAAGGATACTTAAATATATTGGCAAATGCAGGAAAGTTGGATGATTTTGACATCCATATGGTGGGTGAAGAACTCTTGCATTGCCCATGAAGAGATATATAGCAATGATTGGTTAGGTCTGGTTAAGACAGCAAACTGATACCAAATATTGCAAGAATTAAATGAGGATTGACAAAATAAGGAGGATGTAATTAATGAGCCAAATAAGCAGGAATTCAAATACAATATGATATCATGGAATGTCACTGGATTACAAGAAAAGTTAGCAGATCCATCATTTATGCACTATATCTTGAAATTTAATTACATTACATTACAAGAAACTTGGGTTAAAGAAGCTGTTTTCCTGAATGGTTACAAGGTGTTTTACAAGGCTGCTAGAAGTAACAAAAAGTATGGAAGATTATCGGGTGGGTTACTAACATTGTGTAAGATTTTAGATGATACAGAGTATACAGAAATAGATACAGACTCAGAACACATTTTAGTAGTTCAATTGAATACAAAAGATAAGATATTATACATTACTAATGCATATTTTCCTCCGAAAGGTTAAAATTATGTAGGATTACAAGATATAGGAAAATTAGGTTCCATAATTGGACAATACAACACTAAGGAACCAGAATGTGGAATAGTGTTAATGGGGGGTATGAATGCAAGGGTGGGCTTTGGCTTTGAGCCCACTGATGAAATCCTATGGGCATGTGCAGCTCAGGAAAATGTGCAACTAAGGATGGAGAAGACAGCTATGGATGTAAGATGTTGTGAAAGAGGGAAACAACTAATGGAGAAATGGATTACCATGTTATGGTACTGATTAATGGAAGATCCTTAGGAGATTTAAAAGGAGCTTATACTTGTATTAGATCCAGAGGATCATCTATCATTGATCATTGCTGGTGTAGTATAAATATAATCCATCAAGTACTGGATCTTAGAGTGGGGTATAGAGTTGAGAGTGAACATTGCCCTCTGGAGATACTTATAAACCTGGGTATAATTATGGCATACAAGAACAACAATAACTTACAAATAATTAAAGTTAAAAAAGGGATTAAATGGGATTTAATAAAAAAAGTATTTGTCAGTACAATTATTACACGATATGGGTATAAGAGAAGATATTTTAAAAAATAACTAAAGAAGATAATGTTGTGGAGTCATTTCAGGAAATAACAAATAACATATCTAAAATCTTAATCAAGGTGACAATACATAACCCAAAAAGTGGTAGTAGATGGTATGATAGTGAATGTAAAGAACATAAACACAGGATTAATAAATTAGTAAAAGGTTTGCAGAAGGAACCCACTAAAGAGAGGAAAAGTCTTAATAAGATGAGGAAAGAATATAAAAAGATTATGAAATAAAAAAATATATAAAAATAAAATCTGGATAGAATTTGCAAATACAGTGAGGCAAAGGAATAATAAAACATTTTGGAAGATGGTCACATTTGGATGGGAACAACACACAGAAGAAGTGGAAAATTATATTGACTCAAAAGTTTAGGAAGATTACTATAAGAATTTCTTTTTTAATCATAATCTACATGAAGAGAACATCACTTGGGTTTCTAGTAATGATTATTTCTCTTTCTTAGAAAGAGAGATAGAACAAATTATTCAAAATCTAAAATGACAAAAAGCACCAGGTCCTGATGAGGTGCATCAGGATTTAATTAAGGATGACCCAGAAGTTTGGGTTACTACCTTAAAATTACTTTATAACTATATATTAATAAAGGGAGTTATACCGCGAACCTGGAAAGTCAACATAATTGTGCCAATATATAAGAAAGGAGATAGAACTAAACCATGTAATTATAGACCAATAAATCTTCTAGATTCAAGTCAGAAAATTTTTATTACATTGTTGCATTCAAGAATCTTGGATTGGATAAATAAAAATGCATTAATAGATGAAGCCCAGGCAGACTTCATGCCAAGTCATTCCACTATGGATCAGTGCTTTACACTAGCGCACATAATACATAAATATATATACAGTAAAAGACAAAAACTCTTTTGTGTCTTTATAGACTTAAAAGCTGCTTTTGATAAGGTGACATGATCTAAACTTTGGGAAGTTCTGGACAAATACGGTATGGATTTGAATATGTGTAACATACTAAAATTATTATATGAAGATAATACTACTATAGTAAGATATAATAAAGAGGGAGATACCACTAAAAAATTCACGTTGAACATTGGCTTAAGGCAGGGATGTGTCCTTGCCCCTATATTGTTCAACGTATACTTTAATAAAATATTGGAGGAGTTGTATGATCCCAAGCTGCACATGCCCAAGGTGGGCTCTAGGCCATGTCCATATCTTGCCTATGCAGGTGATGTGGTATCAATTTCTTTGAACTTTTTGGGAATTAAAAGGAGCCTGCAGAAATTCTCGGAAGGATGTAAGAAGGCAGCAATGGAAATCAATATAGCAAACACTAAATATATGATTTTTAATAAATATCCAACTCGACAGGGGAACATTTGTGTACTAAAGTGTAATAATCAAAAAATCGAACTGGTAAACACATTTTATTACCTAGGAATAGTTTTTAGTTTGAATTTGGAATGGCAGGAACATATATATTATGTAAAAGGGAAAATGAAGTTTTATCCTGTGGTAGAAAGATTTTCATATAAATATGGTGGGCAATCAATTAAAGGGAATTTAACTGCAATAAACGCAAAGATTAAGTCACAGCTGTTCTATGCAGTGGAAATCTGGGGAGCTATTAAAGTAAATAGCTTGGAGGCCAGTATGAATAAAATCTAGAAATGATTACTGGGGCTATCAGAAGTGGCATCCTCTAGTTTAGTAAGATTGGAACTAGGACAGCCCAGTATAACACAGTGTGTAGAACAGAGACAATGTATCTATTGGTTAAAGGTGTATATTAAAAATGGTAAGAGTCTTGCAAGGAAAAGTTTGGAGGAATCACTGACCTATAACTTAAGAGGTTTTGTTTGTCCCAGTATGCATATTCTGGAGAAATTATTTAAGCCTTACGGTCTATTGGAGTGTATCACTGAGTCTTCTAGGATACCTTTAATGATCCTGGAGGAACAAGTTAAAAATAGAATTAGAGACATACATTTTAATCAAGAAATGGATCTGGTAAGGAATTGCAAACTTAGCAATTGGTTGGAAAAATTAAAAAGAGTAATTGGGATTAGAATTTTATCTTTTTTAAATACAAAATCCCAAGGATAGAAAAGCGATTACCAAACTTAGATTTGGATATATAAATAGTTAAACTCTAAAGATGAATTATAAAATGTCAAAAACAAAATTATGTGCTTGTGGACTGGATGATGACACTCCATTTCACCTTCTTATTTTATGCCCACTGTATAGATATGAAAGAGAGAAGATTTTATTTGATGAATTGAAACAGTCAGATATGGAACATAGATATCAGTACAATTGTTTGATGAAAACAAAAAATGTTGCTTGGTTAGAGAAAATCGCTAGGTTAACTAGGATATTTTAAAGAAAGTAAAAACATCTTATAAACATCTAATAGATGTATTATTCGCTTCCTGCTATAGGATTTAAGACTGACTTTTTTAAGTTGATGGAGTATAGAAGAAATATTTATGTAAAAATTATTTAAATCTGTATAATGTATGTTCTAACCTATCTGTTAGCTGTATTAATTAATGGCAAATATTTTTTTTCTCTACATTGTAATAACAATTTTTAATTTTGTTAAGCAATAAACATGAATCTGAATCTACCTGTCATGTTCAGGGCCTGGAACTTCAGTGATGGTTTGCATTCTCCCACAATCTTGTTTGTGTGTTGCAAAGACATCAAGATGCTTCTGCAGAATGGGTAGCAGTTCTCTGAAGAATTCATGTGTCTGGAATAGAGCTATGACATATATTCCTTGTCATTGACTGCACTGACGGCAACCATGTGAGAATCAGGGATCATGACCGTATGGTATTGTCCCCTGATTTGGATCAGGAGCCAGTTGGCTAAGTCTGCTACATAGCCGTGTAGTGCTAGGAAGTTGATTCCTGGGATGCTGGGTGATGATGTAATACCATGAGGTCAAAAGTATGATTCGTGTTGAGGGTACCAAACACCACTGAAAGTACAATAGAGTGGTAGGTAGGCAATCTAGTGCCATGCACACCTTCAGCAATGGTCCTCCAACCAGTGGACCAAGTGGAATTAGCTGGATCCTCATCATGTAGCACAGACACAGCTGCATCTGTATCAAGCAATATAACAATTTGGCGGACCCCGACTGTGGCCTTGGTGCAAGGCCTTCCATTTGTGTCAATAGTAATATTGTTTACAATATGGACTGGGGCCTGTAATTGTCAATCTGAACTATTACTGGTGTCTTCAGATGGGTCCTGAAAATGCAAGCCAGCAGGATCTTGACTGGCATCTTCCAAGTCCTGAATTGGATACAGAGAAGCCTGGGTGCTGGTAGTAGCTACAATGGACAAGGTCTCAGGATTAGGGCCTGCTGCAGCCTGGGCAGAAGAGCTTTCATTATCTCCTTGGACTAGTAGGGACTGGGTTACCGGAGCTAACATTGCAATGGTCTGTTTTGGGATAGCCTTGGCCACTGATTGGACTTTCCCAAGGAGTCTGCAGAGGTTATTCTCCACCACTACATCACAGAAGGAGGGGCCTTGTTGATAATTTCTATTGCCTCATTTGTCATTTTGATCAGAATTGGAGTTATTCCAATTTCTTTGTTCCTAGTGCTATTGCTATTGCTGTCCCCCCCCCCATAGGTGTGTTTATCATTGGAGGGCACGGACTTGTTATCCTGGGCCTTGCTTTCCACTGTGTTGTGGTTTGTGGGGTTACTGGTAAATTTTGCTGCAGCCACCTTGGCCTTTGAGCCAGAATTCAAGTCCCGGAGGTAGAGCTGGTAGCCATGCTCCATCCTTCTGAGAATGGCCACAAATTTGTCAGTTCTGGGGAAAACCACGGGCTTGACCTCGTCATGCATGGACGGAATCATGTTCCGAATAAACAAGGTCTTGTATTCTATTTGGCTGGTATCCATTATCTCTTACGAGAGCATCTTGCCAGTACAGTAGGCCAACCATAATTTTTGATGGTATGATGCTGGACTTTCCTTAGTGTACTGTTTGACAGGATGGGCCAACATAACGTCAACCATGCTGGGGGAGTGTGCAGTGTGCAGCGATGAGTTCCACTGTGACATCATCAAAAGTCACATCTGTGACTTGGTGGATTTCCTCTGAGAGTTTTGCCCAGAGGCCGAGGTCTACAGTGTGCCAGAGGATCTGTACTTGGTAGCCTGCCGGTAGACTGAGCATCTCACATTTGAAACAAAGTTTTCCCAAATGACAACTGAGATTGTAATTGGGACTCATGCGGCCTATGCTGTCAGCAATTTGCTGTACAGAGTGGGCCACCAAAGGGGATTAGTCTAAACTATGGGACACTGATCAGGAAAAGGATTCTGGGAGTGTGTGTGCCATGAAGAGCAGCCTCCACTGCTGCATCAGTCACAGAACGGACAAGTTACTGCTGAGCAGCAGCTTCCTTCAACATATTTTCATGAGTCCTCAGAAGACCTGCCTTTGCTCCTCAGTCATCTGTGTCCTAGTGTGGGCTGCCTTGATCATTTGATTGATCTCCACTCTGTCCTCCTTTTTCAGGATGGCAGTTAGAGGGGCTAGGCCTCAAACTCCTCCCCATCATGGGGGTCACCATCTTGGCATCTCACATGAGAGTTGCTATATTTCTCATGGTGTAGGATGTATTACAGTGTAGGGAGCTGCCATCCTATAAATGGCTGGCAATGGAAACACCTTATTGAGGCTGTGGCTGGGCACCAATTTGGCTGCTGTCATCACCAGAATCATCATCTCCTGATGACGTATGGTCAATGGTGTGTAATGGAACACACCTATTGCTTAGACATGACCTGACAGCGCCTCTTGCTGATGATGCAGCCTCCCCATCTGTGCTCTGCACTGTATGTGACTAACTTTTGCATTGTGCTGCCCAACATCTTTTGCAACCTCTTTCTGTAACACTCTGTATGCAGAGCTCAATTTGCAGTTGTCGCTAATCTCTCTGTCCATCTCATCAATTACCCATTTCAGGTCCTCTCGTAATTCTTTATTTTCCTCATGCAAAGACTCATTCATCTCACTCAACAAATCATTCATTTGCAAAAGCTGCCTCTTATCATGCTTCAACCTATCACAATCCTCTCTCAACATGCATATCTCTCGATCAGTATTCTGTACAGATCAATTCAAAAGAGTCTTGTTTTCTTAGTACGCAAAGACTGAAGTTCCTCCTCCAGCTTCTGCTCTTTCCTAAGAAATTCAGATGCCTGTAAGCCCATCTCTTTCTTAAGAGATGAATTTTTGCAGTTCTAGAGAATTAAACCTCACCTTGGTGGCTTTTAAAGCAGCATAGAGAGCCGGGACCAACAACCCTTTAAAATCTTTCTTTTTTGGCTGTTTGTCTCGTCTTGGAGTACTGGGTTGAGAATCCCAAAACGGGGTTGTCTGAGTGTTTCGCGTCAAGTGCAAAGTTGCTCCAGCTTCCATGGGAAGCGAAAAAGTTAGAGACATCGAGTCTCAGATCTGCGCAGATACTGGACATAGTAGAAAAGGTTAGGAAATCCAAATGAACCTGTCAGTGGTTATCCAGCTGTGTATATATCCACAGTGGTTGAACCAAACAGACGGTTGGGCGTCTGCACTCATGCAATCCTGCAACTCAAAACTGCCGTTGAACAAGGTGAGATGTCATCAACCTTGTCCAGTACATAGCCAGACTTTACATGATGCTACAGAGTAAAAAACACAGGCGAGGTGGTACGGGTGTATACACCTACTTGCTACCCACAAGGGAAAATCCAGCAAACAATGAATCTTCACTAGTTTAGGCCACCTGCAAGTGGTCACCAGTAATGTCAGGGTCTAAGCCCTTCTCTGGCTCTTGGTGGTAATAAACCAGCAGAAGAAACAACAGATAAGTGGCATACTGTACGTGGTAATAAACTTGTTTATTACTCAAAATCAGACCTGTCCTAATCAGAGTCTTACCAAAGTAGACACTGGAAGCCAGTTTCCCAATACCCCAGGGTATGAAGATGGTCTCGGTGGGAAAACGTACTACAGTAGTATATAGATTGTGATAATCACCATAGTAACTATTACTTTCATAGGTAAGTTAGATAGTTGCATAAAACAAGCCCTATTAGTCAAATGTTAGGTGGGTCCACAGTGTATCTAGAGACATACAAAAAATGTAAAATCAGCTAAAATGAGAACAAAGTACTCCTACAGAATACATATATAGGTGCAGTGTTACATAAATCCTCATGATGGCAGTGTAGGCCATGCAATAACTTCTCAGAAGATTAACAAAGAACACTGGGATTTATTCTTGGTACATTACTTATGTGTTATAAGCAATAAGAATAGCAATAACGTTGGCAATAATCACCATTATTTCCCTGGTAACTTACTCTTATATGATAAGTACTAGCACCCTAGATGTTAGTACTGATTTTGCATAACATAACATATAATATACAGTAGTAGATATTGTCAGCAGTACACAGTGGGTTACCAATATGGATGTGGGGATGAAGCCTAACAACTGTTTGATCTTTAAACTTCTCAAACCCACCACTCCTCCCAGCCTTGCTACCCTACTTCAGTGCAGATGGCCTACTAGGCCCCTGAAATCAGTTGCCAGCTCTCTGTTGGACACCCCTAGGTCCAATTGGTTAACAGTAGTAGATCCTTCTTTGCTGTAGCTCCTACTCTATGGAATTCCCTACCTCTGGAAGTCTGTACTAGTTCTACCCTCATACAATTTAAAAAGAGACACAAAGATCTCCTTTGAGCCCCTGCACCTTGTCGTTGACCTTGAATTTCACTCTGTGTCAGCTGGCTGATCAGTTTGCTTGATTTCCCTCTGCTACTTAAATAGCACAGTATTACTCTCATGCAGCTGTTTCCCTCTGCTACTTAAATAGCACAGTATTACTCTCAGGCAGCTGTTTCCCTCTGCTACTTAAATAGTACAGTATTACTCTCAGGCAGCTGTTTCCCTCTGCTACTTAAATAGTACAGTATTACTCTCAGGCAGCTGTTTCCCTCTGCTACTTAAATAGTACAGTATTACTCTCAGGCAGCTGCCTCTGCTACTTAAATAGTACAGTATTACTCTCAGGCAGCTGCCTCTGTCCGGTCGGGTATGTCTGCAGGAACTGTGAAACACACTTCAGCTCTTGCTCTGTTTTATTTTATGTAACTAATTCTAGGTCACCTCTGAAAAAGGGACTCTATTGTCTCAGTGGACTTATGTGGTTACCAAAATTCTATAAATAAATAACTTCTTCTAGTTGAGGTTTTGAGTCCAACATTTACTACTTTTTAGCAGTCCATTGGAAACACTAGAAAGGAAAGGTCCTGCTTGTTGCATTCTTAGGTGATGTTTGTGACCTGATAGTGTGCTGTTTACTTATGTTTTTTTTTTGTTTACTCTGGGATGAACTCTTCTTGTTCCAACATCTCTTTTGAATAAACTGTGGTGGACATTTTTTTTAAATTTACCACAATTGCGATAATGTTGCGGGAGTCAGTGCAAGGGAATTGCACAATAAGGCTTTCAAAACGTGCGCAACAACCTTAGAACATGCAGAACAAGGTTTTTGAGCAGTTTAAATTCCATGCACAATAAGCCCTAACTATAGAGTATAAATGTTGTTGGTTGTGAATGTTGCGAATGAGCATTCGAGAGGGAGTGGCCGAACTGGAGTTTGCGACAGGAGTGTGGCTTGGGGAAGCAGCAGGTTCATAGTGGCCAGGTGAGAGTGTATGGATGTTGGGTAGTTTGAAGGCTAAAGTTGTCATCAGAGATATGGTTTGTTGGGGTGGGGTTGTATGGATGAAGACCGAGGAGAGAGCTTCACTGGTTTTAATTTCTTTTACAGTTTTGGAGGATGTGGGGCATGAAGAGCCTGAAGAGATGTTTTGGTATGTTAATATTTTTCTATTTTTGGGGGGCCTTTGAAGGATTTGGGGCATGAAGAGCCTGAAGGCGGGGCCGTGGTCCGTAATGGCTATCGATGTGGATTGGGGCCTGAAGAGCTCGAAGATTACTGTGCTGTTTATTTATTTATTTATTTATTTATTTATTGGGGGGGTAGCTGTCTGACTTTGTGTTTATGTGTATGCTTATTTATTGTGGAAATGCGATCATGGATATGTGGATGGCAGTCTATGATTGTTCCGGGTTCGAGCACTATACTGAATGGAAAGGGGTGTATGTACATTGGCAGCTGCAATCATGCTTTTTGCTATAGTGGAACATTTATTTATGCGTATGGGTTGATTTTTGTAACAGGTGCCAGATTGTTGCTGCTGCACAGAGGTGTTTGCTGATAGGAAGAAAGGACCACCTATTTGTAAAGTGTTTGCAGACCTTTTAAATTTGTAAGTCTTGTAGTTTGCCACTGGGCATCTGAGCTGGTTTCTTGGTATTTCATATGCTCTGGGTTTTAACTTTCTGTAGTCTTTTGGGTTTACACCACTTCTAGTTTTTGTTTGGCGCTCATGGTTGTACTGGAGGAATTTTTCTCCATTTTCATCTTGGTTAAATTCTATGTCGCCCAAACAGAATGAAAGCATTTCTGTGTTGCCTTGAAGTCCGAAATAGATACTGATGGTAAGCTACATTGTGTTGGTGAGAGTGTCAGGGATATAGGCACTAAGCTGTTTTTATGTTGCTTGCACGCATGTGCAAGAAACACAGTGCCATCATCCAAGTTTTTGGAGGTGTGGCAGCCGTCTTCCAATTCAGTCAGTGTGTTTGCAGGCACGGCCACAGTTCTCCAATGACTGCTGGAGCTGTGTAAGACAGCAGTCGAAAATGCAGTGGAGTATAGTTGACAGGGGGAGCTACGCTTCAGTGAGCAGCGATAAGATATCGCCTGCTCATGCGTGCTCCCCCTACACACACACACACACACACACACATGCACGCATACTGCATGCTCGCCCCCCCATGCACACACTGTACAGATGCACCCAATCTCATATTAAAGTTCTTGCAAGTAAGTAAAGCATGCCTTAGCACTGAGTAATAAACAAATACATAGATCCGTTAGTATACTACATATTAAAGTATATACTCTATAGCATCCTAAGTACATAGTCTTATATAAAATAACTATTAAATAAAATTATGGCTTCATTAAGTTTAAGAGTCCATGAATTCTTAAAGTAAGCATTCAGAGCTCCATTGACTTGGGAGTCCACAATTTGTATATTTCCACAAACAAGAGGCTGCTAATAACCTCCAGAACTATCTTATAATGATCCTGGAGCTCTAGTAATAAACAAGCTCAGTAAAGGTGCTCTCTTAAAACAAGTCCAACCTTGTAACTTTATATCACTACTTTCATGATGTGAATTAACTGGTTTTAAGCATTTTTCCTATTAGATTACAGTTGTACACAGTAAAAGAAGCACTTCAATGTCTCTGTAAGGAGTTCCATAATATAGCGCTCCTTTTTATATTTTAAAGTAATCTCTGGGCATCAGTGGGCAAGGTCGTGGCTCCCTTGTGGATTGGAGTCTGTTCATTTTATGTTCAAGGCTCCTTTCACTCTGGAGTCCTAAGGTTTATAAATAAATCAAATATAGTGATTATAATGGCTCCCAAATGTAAAAAAATGTTGCCATCAGCATTGCACCTTTAGCTTCGTTTTATAAAATTTGCAGAACGTTTGCAGAATACCAAAACCCAGGAATGCACTATTTTTAAGCAAAAAAGATGTTCCAGGACTAGAGGGCATGGAATGAAGTTGGAGGGAGGACGATTCAGAGGAAACGTGAAGAAGAATTTCTTCACAGAACGGGTGGTGGACAAGTGGAACACCCTGCCAGAGGAAGTGGTGGGGGCTGAAACAATCACTGGATTTAAGAATGCATGAGATAGACATAAAGGAATTCTGGAGGTCAGGGGTAAGGGGCAACAGACTTCCTGGAAAACATAAACTGAACTTACAAACTTAAATGGGCAGACTGGGTGGGCCATAGGCCCTTATCTGCCGACACTGTCTATGTATGTATGTATGCATGACCAGTATCAATGCTAGCACATGTATTCACCAAATTTAATGGACAATCAGCAACTCTGGTCAATATGTTGTAGAGCCTCAAAAGTAAGAAAGAACAAATCAGGACCACGAGAAGTCTGGGTAGAATTTAATAAGATGCTATAAAGTTTTGCCCTCAGTTAGGTTCCGTTGTTTAGAGCGTTCCACATTGTGTTCAAGGACCCATGGTAACAGACGGTTCAAAACAGAATTTTTAAATATGGAATGGGCACGGTAGTTAGCCAACTACTAGCAAAAAATATAGAAAAAGGTACCTCTACGGGGAAAATACCCCAATCCAATGTCCATATTGCTTAAGTCAGCACCTAGAGGGATCTGTAAAAATCATCACAAGAGAATGCCATAGTAGTCCGGCTCTTAAAACTCCAGTAGAATCAAATATGTCTAGTGACTTTTCTCCCTGTCCCATCCATCTGGAACTTAATAATTCCAAACACAGGTCTGACTGCACATCTTCTGTTGTCTGCTGAAATCTGGAAGGGTGAAAAGAACAAATATCTCTCGACTGAGCATAGTACCTCAATGCTCTTATCAGGCTAAAGGGTTACCCCCTCTTCCCCCAGGCAACATCATCATACCTGTTGTAAATTACAAAAAGCGTATCAGCCCCATTCAGACAGTAACCTTCATGTTTCCTTTCATCCTCCTTCCATCTTTGCCTGAAGCACAGTTCATCGATCCAAAATCCAATAAAATCAGTTCTTTTTTTCCCATTTATCACTGGGAATTGGTGGCATCAGGTCCGGAGCACCTGGGGTCGCCATAAATCGACAGCCAAGCAAAAGGCAGGTTTCCTCTACAGCATTCCCTTTCGAGAGGCCTCCAAATGAAGCACATGTAAAGTACTGTGTACAGCTGGCAAATTTCAGATCAGCAAACATTTTCTGTCTGCCAGCACAGTGGCAAACAATCCCTCTCTTATCCATATAAGTGAGACGTACACAACTCAACAGTCATTCGGAAAAAGTTCAGAGGCAAAAAATCACTTGTAGCTGCCCAGGCAATATAAAATGGGCTTATCTAAAAACAATAAAACTAAATAACCAAAGTTTAATTCATAAAAGTGAGCAAAAAGAAAACCCTCACACAATTTAAAAAGCTAAGGCTCAGCGCAACACAGAGCAGCCCGGAGCGAAGCAACCCTGCAGCCATCTTGCTGCTCGCCCCCCCCCCGTCTTCCCTCACTGGTCACTCTCACATCATTAGAGTGAGTGCTATTAACCAGGTAGCCATCAGACACTGGCCATTTTCCTGTTTTGCTGGTAGATATTACATTAAAGATTTCCTCTGTGATGACTGGAGCTGTAAGTTTGACATTTTGTTCTTGGGATACTTGTGGTGACTTTAACTGTGCTAGGTAGTTAACTGTAATGGCTTGTACTTGAACCTGTGCCTGGTCTCCCTGGTAGAGGATCCAATAGTGTCTTGGTAAAGCATTTGTGATCTGTGTCTGGCTGGTAACTCTGTCTCCTGCAACTGGGTGTTGAATTTTCATAATGTAGGCTCTCAGCCTACAATCTGGGTGCTCTGGGGCCATGTTCATATCATTGTCTAAGATATGTTAGGTTTTATTCTGCATTATAGTCCAATATAGTATTTAGTTATTTTTTTTTACTTTTTCAGTTGTAGACCCCTTTGCCTCTTTATTTTCTGCTGCTGAAGAGCCCCCAGTTCCTTTATCTTTTTCCCTAAATCCTATTTGTTTCTCTATTTTCCTTTTTTTCTGCTGCTCCAGTGAATAATTTCCCTGTAGTATAGCTTTCATTATGTCCCACAGTATAGTAGCTGAAATACCCAGGGTTTCATTATAATGTATGGCCTGCTGAATTATGAGTGGGATCTGACCCCATACTTTTTATGTTGCTTGCACGCGTGTGCAAGAAACATAGTGCCATCATCCAAGTTTTCAGAGGTGTGGCAGCCCTCTTCCAATTCAGTCAGTGTGTTTGCAGGCGTGGCTGCAGTTCTCCAATGGCAGCTGGAGCTGTGTATGACAGCAGTCGAAAATGCAGTGAAGTACAGTTGAAAGGGGGAGCTACACTTCAGTGAGCAGTGATAAGATATTGCCTGTTCATGCACGCTTCCTCTACACATACACACACACACACGCACACATACTGCGTGCTCACCCTGCCATGCACACACTGTATAGCCGACGGGGGTGCCCAATCTCCCATTGGCTGTGCTGCGCTCCCCCTCAAACAGAGTTTCACATGCCACACTGGGTGCTCAGCCCAGTGTGGCTATACATTGTATAGCCGATGGGGATGCTCAATCCCCAGTCTGCTCCACTGTCTCTTCCCCTATATAGTACAGGATGCCACGCTGGGAGCCCACCCCAGCGTGGCAAACGTCCTGTCATCGCCCTTTTTAAAAACAAACAAACCCTGAAACACAAAAACAGTCAATCACTGTCTCTGCCCCCACCCACGCCCACCCACTGTGCACCCTGACTCCCTCCACCCCTTTACCCCATACTTACCTCCGACCGCGACGACCGGTGGACCGGGAACACATCTGTACTCTTCAAAGCTGACCGCGACCTAAGGAAATGCTGGTAAGCTGTATAATGTAATAAATGTGTTTTTTTTTTTCAACTTTGCTGCATATCTCAGGCATTTTTTGGAATTTTTGCACCAAATTTTCAACATGGGGATTTTGGGACCCCTTCTCATGAATGCTTTCACTGTCATGGTGTTAATCAGGCCCAAAGGGTGATTTCGCAGTCACTGCACAAAATCACCTTTTGGCACTGATTAACAAAACGACACTGCTAGTGATCATAAGGTGGGCTCTCAAAAAAACCTATGTTGAAAAGTTGGTGGAAAAATTCCTAAAAATAACTGTTTTATGAGTGTGCATTGCGCAGTTCCTACGCACGCTCGTTAGTTCACAAATTTTCAATATTTTCACTCCAGATTTTCAACATTGTCATTTTACCACACCTCCTTATGAGCAGTACAGCTGTTATTTTTCACGTCTCGCCCAAAACGTGTTTCCGCTCATGTAGCGCACAATGGCGCAGTCGGTGTGTGAAATCATTGTATGGGACACATTAGGAAAATCACAGTGACACTGTTCATGAGCAGAGGTCTTAAAATGGCTATATTGAAAATTTGATGACAAACTTCCTAAAAATTACTGTTTTACGAGCGTGTGTTGCGCAGTTCCTACGCATGTCGTAAGTCTGCAAATTTTCAATATTTGCACTCCACTGACTTCCAAATACCTACACAGCACATACAAGCAAGCTACATTCGGCATTGACAAATGCTTGTTTGGTATAGATTTCATCTATTATTTGATCTGTGAACACATCAGCTGCTTTAGGTGTGCACCCTTTTCCAAGAGTCTTTAGTTGTTTCTGCTTTGATTTTAAAACTTGTCTGGCTGTTTAAAACTGTGGTGCAGTTGATAAGAAGTGTGGGTAGTCATTTTCTTTTAAGTTTCTTTCTATACTTTGGAAAATAGCTGAGTGTTAGTGGCTCATAGGGTGTATTGTCTTTCTTTTTTGCATGCATGAAGTAGTGGCAGAGAAGACTGTTTAACACTGTTGGGCTGAATTTGTGCAGGTTTGTAGTGATGTTAAAGTTCATTTGTATATAGGATTTCACCAGGTTCAAATCTATGTTTGTCTTTTTCAGTGTGTTGCTGTTTTTTGCACTTTGGATGAATTCTGATATTGCTGCGATGTCTATAGTTGTTAAGAGGGTTTTGTTCTGTTGTTGCAGGATTACACGCTTGCTTGCTTGTGGTTGGCATTTCTGGTAGTTGCGTTGTGATAAGAAGGAATGGATTAACTGTAGCAGCTAACGATTTTTGTGTTGCCACTATGCTTACAGTACTTTCTGTTTCACGGGCAATGGTTTGACGCAAGGTAGCTTTATTTTCAGAAGTAAGGAGTAGTCTGCAGTGCTGGGAAGGACTACTTATTGAGATTGTGGTGGTATTTGTTTTTGCAGAGATGTGCTAGTCATTGCCACGTTTACATTGAAGGTTGTACCTGTGTTTGAAGACAGCTGCTCATTTTCTGGGTCTTCTAGCGGACTGACATCCATTTCTAGTTGAGTGATAATGTCCTGAACTTCTAATTCAAAGCTTTTGTTTAGTGACTGTGCTGTTTCCATGACAAAGTGCTTATTTTTCTAGTATTTATTGTTCCGGTTTATAAAAATCAGTAGCTGATTTATTTTAGGGTTTTTTGGCACAAAGTTTCAATATCATGCCACACTCCGTCAGTGCTCTGTTTGCCATCGCGGTAAGCTTGTGGAGTGTTAGGATGTTTTTGTGCTACATGGCACAAGGTGGCATAATTATAAGGGGGAAAAAAAGAAAGTGCAAATTTGATGTGAATTAGCTTTCATTTATTTGATTGATGCCTGTATGTGGGATAAATGGCTTGAGATTGTTGTTGGAGTGCGGGATAAATGGACATGATTTTATTTATCCAATGGTTGTGGAGATACCTGGTTTTATTCTACTGTTTATTTAGTTGCATGTGTTGCATAAATATTTATAGTGTATGGTGGAACATTGTTATCCTTAAAAACCTAAAGTTTTACAATGTTGTTGCACCCGCGATGTGATATCACAATATTGTTATATCATTGTGGGTATGATGACGATGATATAACAACACAGAACGTGTTTGCGCATGTGTGATATACAACTCTTGGTGCTTCCTGAACTGGCCACGGCAGTGAAAGGTGGACCCGGAAGACAGCGGTTTTGAATAAAAAGAAAAAGCTTAAGTAAGAATCCTGCTTCTCTTTTTTAATTTTTTATGTGGACCATAGATTATAAAAGATAATGTATGGTCCACTATTGTCAACCAAGCATATGTTGCCACCTCAAGGTAGCCAAGATGACTGAAACCTCTTGAGCTCCACTCTCAAAGTTTAACCGGTTGCCGTGGCAACATATGCTTATTACAGATAGCCACCCATACATTAACCTCTGTATTTTTACTTAGAACACACGTATTACCTTTAGAACACATGCTATTACACTTAGAGCATGTTATTTCCAGTTAGAATCTGAAACTAGAATACAGAGAACAATGTGTCAGATGAAGAGTTCACAATGGAAAGAAAGGCAGTTTTAAGTTAAACGAGGTAATACACTGATAAAAACACACAGTAGTATGGTATATATCAAATACATACTGGGTTGCAGTGTAATAACACATTAATCTCTATACATGAGTAGTAAGACTTTCATAACTAACTTGTGGCTTTGCCACTTGAATGTTGTTGGTCTTACCACTCTAATGGAGATAAATGTTAAAGTGTGTGATATGAGTGCAGAAGTGTTTCAAAAACGGATAAATTATTTATCAATATTTACAATCTCCATACAGCGCAATGGAGCCTGGAGGGTGGGGGGATGTTTAGTGCGCAACCACATAGAGAAACTTAGACAAGAAACTGAGGGTCTGCAGGAGGAACTGAGACAGGCAAGGCAGACTAGAGGTGGATTTATCCCAGTACTGGAGGGAGGAGGGGAGATGAGGGAGGGCAATTTGAGCCAAAAGTGGTGAGGAGAGGGTCAGAAGAAGGGAAGCGGAGACAAAGGGGCCCAGGCCAAGAAGAATGATTGCTGAGGAAACCAGGTCAGGAGACAAATGACAAATGGAAGGAGGAGACAGGGACTTGTGAAGGAAGGAGAAGATGTGGCAACAGTCATGGAGTGGAAATGAGGGAACACGTTACTAAAAAGAGAGAGGAGGCGGGCATTTGTGAAGGGTCTTCAGAAAATAGTTTTGCACTACTAGAGGAGAGGAAGGAGGAGTGAGGTGATGCAGTTGGAGAAGTAATTGATAAATGTCTGGACCAAACCGAAGCAGGGGGAAGTTCTGCTGGGAAAATGGCAACAGGGGCAAAAGGGGAAAATAATGTGCAGGAGAAAGAAGAGGAACTGGGAAAGGGAGAGATGGAAATGAATGGAAGCAAGCAGGGAGTAAGAGGGGTGGAATCTTGGTGCTGGGGGACTCAATACTAAGAGGAGTCGGGTGGGGTAGCAAGGGGGAGAGGCATAGTCACATCTGGGTGGAGGCCATGCCAGGAATGACAGCAGAAAGGGTGGGACAGTCTGTTCTGAAAAGTGCTAGAAGGGGTAGGGACAAGCCTCATTTAATTTATACATCTTGGGACAAATGATATAGAAACATAGACTTTGACAGCAGATAAGGACCGCTGGGCTCATCTAGTCTGCCCACTTCCCTACCTACAGGATAGGCCACAGATCCTAGTTAACCAACAGCCTATTTATTCCTACCCTCCACAAGAATCACCTTACATCTGTCCCATGCATTCTTGAATTGTCCCACAGTTTTAGACCCCACAACCTCCTCAGGAAGGCTGTTCCTTGCATCCACTACCCTCTCTGTGAAATAATACTTCCTCACATTGCCCCTGAACTGCCCTTCTTCTATCTTTAAATTGTGTCCCCTTGTTCTTGCACGGCTCTTTTTCTGAAAGATGCTACCCTCTTGGACTTTGTTGATTCCACTGAGGTACTTAAAAGTTTCTATCATGTCCCACTCTCCCTTCTTTCTTCAAGGGTATACATATTAAGCTCCTTTAGTCTCTCCTTGTATGGCTTCCCTTGCAGACCCTGCACCAATTTAGTTCCCCTCCTCTGGACTACCTCTATCCTGTCTATGTTCTTGTGGAGATGGGGTCTCCAGAACTGGACACAGTACTCCAGATGGGGTCTCGCCAACTGTCTGTACAGAGGGATAACAACTTCCTGTTTTCTGCTGCTGATGCCTCTCCCTATACATCCCAGTATACACCCAGCCCTCCCTACTGCCTTCTCACGTTGCTTAACCTTAAGATCATCTGATATAATTACCCCCAGGTCCCTTTCCTTTTTTGTTGTTGTTACTACCTCCCCACCCATTGTGTATTCTTCCCATGGGTTCTTGTTTTCCAGGTGCATTATTTTGCACTTCTTTGCATTTAATCCTAGTTGCCATACTTCTGACCATTCCTCCAACCTTTCCAAGTCCTTTTTCATCCTTTCCATGCCTCCTTGTGTATCAACCCTGTTGCAGATCTTTGTGTCATCTGCAAAAAAGCATAATTTTCCTTCTAGTCCCTCTGCAATGTCGCTGATGAAGACATTAAAATGGACTGGACCCAATACTGGACCCTGCAGTACCCCACTAGTAACCCCTCTTTCTTCAGAGTGGACTCCATTTACAATTACCTTCTGTGTCCTGTTGTGCAGCCAATGTTTTACCCAGGCTACCACCCTGGGACCCACTCCCAGGCTGATTAATTTGACTATTAATCTTTTGTGTGGACTGAGTCAAATGCCTTTTAAAGTCTAGGGTAGACCATGTCCACAGCCCCTCCCTGGTCTACTACTTTGGTCACCCAGTAAAAGAAATCTATTAGATTCATCTGATATGACCTTCCCGCTGTGAACCCATGCTGCCTTGGGTCCTGTGCTCCACTGGCCTTTAGGTACTCAACTATTCTTTCCTTCAGAAGTGACTCCATCACTTTCCCTACTACAGAGGTCAGACTAACAGGTCTGTAGTTTCCTGCCTCTGTCTTGGCCCCACTTTTGTGAAGGGAAATCACATCCACCTTCCTCCAGTCCTCGGGTACCACACCATCCTCCCATGATTTATTAAAAAGAGTAGCCAGTGGTTTCACTAGTTCCTCCCTTAATTCTTTTAGAATTCCATCAGGACCCATTGCTTTGTCCACCTTCAGTTTTAGGAGTTCTTGCAGAACCCTTTCTTCTGTGAAAGGACTGGGATCGACCCCCATCAAGAGTGCTTCTGTTAATTGGATTAGGCACTTCCCCCTCCTCTTTTGTGAATACTGAACAGAAATATTTGTTCAGCATCCCTGCTTTTTCACTGTCCCCCTCTGCCCACCCACCATTCATTCTAGTCAGCCTCACTATCCCTCCCTTTGTCTTTCTATGCTCACTGATGTACCTATAAAAGGTTTTATCCCCCTTCTTAACTGAGTTGGCTATCTTTTCCGCAGTTTGGGCCTTTGCTATTCTGACTTCCCTCCCTGCTTCCTTCTGCCTTAATTGGTAAAGCTCTCTGTCCTGCTCCTTCTTTGTTCCCTTATACTTCCGGAAAGCTATCTTTTTCTTCCTGACTTTCACAGCCACCTCTTTTGAGAACCATAGTGGCTTTTTCTTTCATTTTGATTTGTTTATTTGCTTCACACAAAGGCTTTTTGCCTCTGTGATGGCAGTTTTGATGATTCCCTATTGTTGCTCCACACCTCCTTCTAGCCTGTTTGCTAGTGCTTTTCTGAGGCACTCTCCCATCTTGCCAAAGTCAACCATCCTAAAATCCAGTACCCTCACTTTTGTATGGCTTGACTCTGTAGCTGAGTTTAACATGAACCACACTGTTTGATGGTCACTTGTCCCTAGATGGCAACCCACTTCTAGATCTGAAATCCTCTCACTGCCCCCGTTTGAGAGTATGAGGTCTAAGATTGCTCCCTCATGAGTGGGTTCTGAAACTAGCTGTCTGAGGCCTGCCACCTGTAGGGCATCAAGAATGGCCCTACTCTTGGATGTGGCTGCAGCAAATGTGCTCAAGTTAACTTCTGGCATATTCAGGTCTCCCATCAACAGTATCTCCCCTTTCTCTGCCATTCTAAGAATGCCTTCCATCATATCCTTGTCTGTTCCCTCCCCCTGACATGGGGGTCTGTACACCACCCCTGTGCAGATTGTAGTGCCCTTTCCGGTCTCCAAGGTGACCCATAGTGCCTCCTCTCCTCCCTGTTTACTCTTTTTTTCAGTTACTTTTATCCCTTCCTTTACATAGAGAACTCTTTTTCCCCTTCTTCTCCCCTGCCTGTTTCTCCTGTAGACTATGTACCCTGGTATGTTAACATCCCAGTCATGGTTCTCTGTATACCATGTTTCTGTGACTGCTACAATATCCAGGCATCCCTCTTCCATCAAGGCCACCTGCTCAGGGAGCTTGTTGCCCAGACTACGGGCATTGGAACTCATTACTCTCCATTTCCTGATGGCCTTGCTCCCTTTTGACCCATCCTTGTCCTTCTTGCCTTTGTCACTTTCTCCATTTACCCCTGCCCTTCTCCCTATCGACACCTCTATGTTGGTGTTTGCCACACTTACTACCATGATTTTTGTGGGGGGAGACTAGGATTTCACTGCTCCTTTCCAGTGCCTCCCCCCTTTGCTAGTTTAAATGCTTGCCAATGAAACATTTAAACCTATCACCTAGGATCCTGGTTCCCCTCCCGGACAGATACAGCCCATCATGCCAGTATAGGCTTGCATCACTCCAGGTGGATGCCCTGTCCACAATGAAGCCAAATCCCTGATCTCCACACCAGTTTTTCAACCACTGATTGAATCCCATGGTGCACAACACCCTAGCCTCTCCTATGCCATAGATGGGCAGCGCCCCCGAGAAGGTTACAGTGCGTGATACTTGACTAAGGTCCCTCCCCAATTCTACAAACTCTTCCTGCACTTCTCTAATCCCTTTCTTAGCCAGGTCATTTGTCCCTAGGTGGACAATGACATCCAGCTCCCTCCCCTGTGAAGTTGCTCAGGCAATCCTGAGGATTTGCTCCCTGTCCCTCCAAGCCATGACACCAGACAGGCACCTTACCTCCCTCTCCCCCTCCTCCCCCAGTTCTACCTTCCTAACAATGGAGTCCCCCACCAGGAGTTGTTTCCTTCCCCTGCAGGGTCTTCTGCCAGCCACCCTCCTGTGGGTCTCATTTGTGGAGGTTCCCAGCATCCTCCTTGGTCTCCACTGCGGGTGCCTCCATAGAGGAACCACACTTTTCCAGAATGGCATAAGAATTGTGGAGAGGTGCGACTGGAGGGATGTGCCTCTGTTCCACCACCCTCACCCTCCCTGAGCCCACTGTAGTCCAACCACTCCTCTTTCTTGGCAACCTCTGAGGCAACAGCAGTGGCACTGCCTGACCTGACTGACAAGACAATGAATATAGTCCAGAGGAGGTTTGAAAAACTAGGACAATTATGTGAGGGGACAGGAAGATCAGTAACCTTTCAGAGATACTTCCAGTGCCCAAGTCATGCACAAGAAAGCTGAAAATAGAAGAATTTAACAGATGGCTAAGAACCTGGTGTCATGCTAAAGGGTATGGGCTGTTGGGAGGATGGGGATTGACCTGGGAGGACAGTAGTCTCTATGCCAAGGACAGGCTACACTTACATGAGGAGGGAAAGAAAGTTTTGAAACAGAGGATGGAAGAGTATATAGAGGAAACTGGGAATTTAAACTAGAAGCAGGGGGTGGCAAGAGACATGCAGAGACCACAGGTTGGGAAACCATATGAGCTTATCCCCCAGAACAGTGACAAAGGACAAATGGCAAGTACTATTGGTGATGCTAGTAAAGGAGGGCAGGATGGGAGGGGTAGGAAAGGGTGGAAGGTAGTTACTCTTAATGCTAGGAGCCTTGGAAGGAAAACTGCAGAGTTACACTTGCTCATGGCAGAGGGAGAGGTGGACATTGCAGTCATCACAAAAATATGGGCCACTCAACACAATGACTGGGACCTGTCTGTAACAGGGTACAGGTTATTTCATAGAGACAGGGTGATTGGGAAAGGAGGGGGTGGCACTATATGTGAAGGAAGCACTGAAGTGTGTAAGGGAGGAAGGGGAGGAGGGTAATATGGAGTCATTTTGGATGCAAATCCAGGATTCCAAGAATAGGATTCTCAGAATGGGAGTGGTGTACAGGCCACCCTTTCAGACAGAGGAGTTAGACAGGGAACTAGCTGGACAGATCAGGAGGACCTGTGAGAAGGGTAGTGTGGTAATTGTAGGGGACTTTAACATGCCAGGAGTGGATTGGAGTACCCTAACAACCAGGAATAGAAGGGAGCAGGTACTGCTGGATGCCTTCTAGGACAGCTTCCTGCAGCAAATGGTCAGTGAACCAACCAGGTTAGGGAATACCCTTGACCTTGTGGTGGCAAATGTGGAGTTTGTGAGAGAACTTACGGTGGAAGAACTGCTGTCAGGGAGTGACCACCACTCAGTATGGCTCACATTGGATATGGGCAAAGGAGGAGTGGAATCTGGCACAAGAGTGCAGGACTTCAGGAGGGCTGACTTTGGGAGGATGGGGGAAGTGGTAAAAGGGTACCTAGCCAGAATTTAACCTAGTATGGGCACTAACTGGAGGTGGGAGCTCATAAAGCTTGGGATAAAGGAGGCAACCAAAACCTGCTACAAGACCCAGAGCAAGAAGGCTAGAGCTAAGAAACCAAGCTGGTTGAGCAAGAGTTGTTTTTAGGAGATACAAGAAAACAGGGAGGGGGAGAGGACAGGGAGGAGTACCTGATAGAATCAAAGGAGGTGACATGGGCAGAAAGGGGAGCCACAGCATCTACGGAGCTCAGGCAGGCACAAGGCATTAAGAAGGGGGAGAAGGACTTCTTTAGGTGCATCAGGGAGAAAAGGAGCTGTAAGAACCACATAGTAAGGATTAGGAAGGAGGGGGGTTGGGTGGAAGCAGGGTGCAATAAGGCAGAAGCGCTAAATGATTACTTCTGCTCGGTATTTACTAAGGAGAAGTGGAGGTGATACCCAAGGGGGGAGGAATGGCAGAAACAGGGGGGATGGGGGGACAGATGGAGGGCAGAGTTTGAGACGGTTTGAAGGCACTGAGGGTGGACAAGGCTGCAGGCCCAGATGGCATCCACCCCAGGGTACTGAAGGAGCTGGCAGAGGTCCTTGCAGGACCTTTGGTAGACCTATTAAATGTTTCACTACACTCAGAGTGTGTACCTCATGATTTGAAGATGGCTCATGTGGTGCCCCCTCCACAAGAGTGGCCCCAAGGATGAACCAGGGAACTACAGACCAGTGAGTCTCACATCCATCGTGGGTAAGCTGATGGTGACTATCCTGAAGGAGAGGCTGGTGGCCTCCTAGAGGCCAAAGGACTACAGGACAGCAGACAGCATGGCTTCATATGTGGCAGATTCTGCCAAACCAACCTGGTGGAGTTCTATGACTGGGTAACTAGGCAACTGGACAGGGGCCATGCAGTGGATGTCCTGTATCTGGACTTCAGTAAGGCATTCGACTCAGTGCTGCTTGGGAGGCTGGGAAGTAAATTAGTAGGCACAGGGGCGGGTTCAAAGCTGGTGAGATGGGTAGGAAACTGGCTTCAGGGAAGGCAACAGAGGGTGGTGGTGGGTGGGGAGCTCTCACACCCAAGGGTAGTGACAAGCGGTGTCCCACAGAGCTTGGTGTTGGGATTAGTGTTGTTTGGGATATTCATTTCAGACATATCATTGGACATCAAGAACAAGATCAGTCTGTTTACTGATGATACTAAGATGGGAGCAGTGGTGGATGACCTAGGAGGATGGCAGGGGTTGCAGGATGATCTGGCAAAGCTTGAAACCTGGTCAGACACCTGGCAACTGGGATTTAATGCCAAAACATGCAAGGTACTACATTTTGGGGTGAAAAACCTAAGGAGGAGTTACCTACTAGAGGAGTTCAGCTAGCCCAGACAGAGCAGGAGAAGGATCTGGGGGTATTCATTACAGGGTCAATGAACAACTCGGCACAATGTAGGAAGGCAACTGCAAAGGCCAACAAAATGCTGGGTTGCATTGCAAGGGCTACATTCTTGAGGAGGAAGGAGGTGATTGTACCACTGTATAGGTCATTAGTGAGACTGCATCTGGAGTACTGAGTCCAGTACTAGTGCCTGTATCTGAAGAGGGACATTAAGTTACTGGAGGGGGTGCAGCGCTGGGCAACAAAGATGATCAAGGAGCTGGGCGACTTACCATATGAGTGGAGGCTGACAGAGTTGAACATGTACTTGCTGGAGGAACAGAGGGACAGGGGGAACATGACAAACCTTCAAGTATGTGAAAGGAATAAGCAAGACAGGTACAGAGGGGCTGTTTAAAGTAAGGAAGGGAAGAGACACCAGGGGCCATGATATGAGACTGAAGGAAGGGAGGAAGGTTCAGGAGGGAGATGAGTAGACACTTTTTTACAGAGAGGGTGGTAGCTGGGTGGAATGCATTACATGCAGAAGTAATATCCAGTAGAACAATGGACTGCTTCAAAAGGGGATGGGACAGGACAAGGGGGAGGGTCAATGCAGGGGAAGGATGGAAGGAAGGGGCAGCTGCAGAATAAGGGCTGCTAGCTGCACATTCAAGCAGACTTGATAGACATCTAGGCCTTTATTTGATGGCAAATTTCATATGTTCGTAATACAGTAAGCAACCAGCAGAATACGATATATCATGGCAGACTTCCCCGCACAGTATAAAGGGAATATGACATTGGATTTTGCTGTGGCACAATTTTCTATTGCCACTCATTATGAATGTACATTTCTGACTACACTCATGGCTTCACTTTACTCTGCTACCCATGATTTCAGACGGTCCATACATAACTCATGGAGATAAAAAAATGCATCTGTTGCCAATTGATGTTATATCCCCTGCAAAATAAATTGGCTTCAGCCATGACTTTGTTGCCTCATTAAGCTACAGTATGATCACTGAGGATTGCCACATTTCCCTACATGGTAGATAAGTTGTTTGTGATCATTCAGAGAAGGAGACCATTATGCAGTAATAGTAGATTTTATTTCTTATGGGTGCCCTTACAATAGGATTACAAATACATACATAAATAAATAACAGAACAGGAACAGTAATAAAAGAATATACATATAAAATCTCAGACATAATTAAAACAACTGAACCCATTCAAATTCTTAAACGAGCCACCTCAGACCCCAAAATCTTGTGCAAACAAGAATGTTTTCAGTTGTCATCAAAAAATTTAAGCAGATGGTGCATCCAGGAGGTTTCCTAGCAACGAATTTCAGAGCGCTGGGGCAGCTACTTCAAATGCTCAGTCCCCAGAGCTCTAACATCACTCTAGGTATCCCCAAGAGACCACTGGTAGCTGATCTGAGAGGGTGAGAGGGGACACAGGAGATCCTTCAGGTAGTCCAGTCAAAAAGGCCATTCAAAAATGTAGTACACGTCACAGAGATTGCTGTAGCCTCTATGACCCCCACACATACACACACCTGTAGCACTAATACAAACAGGCATTAAGATTGGGGGGTTTCGCAGTGTTGTGATGGGACATGGACAGCAGTTGGGCAACAATTTAGAGGAGGGACCCTGCCGACAAAAAACAACTGATTCAAAGTTCTGAGGCTGGCAAGGTACAACTGGACTACTAGTTCATCTGTTACATGGATGCGGGAGAGGAATGACGGATCAGTGTTTCTCAAATGAGACTACAGCACAATTTTCGGCAGCCACATAGCTCTTTAGACCAGGATCTGGGGCTTGAGAACCCCTGTGCTAGACTGTCTGGGATGCTTGCCAGCCATGAGGTTAATGACAGGCCCCCTAATGAAGCCTCATTCCAGAGGTGATACATAGGGGTGTTAGCCAAACATCCTGTCATGCCTTTGTAGCAATGAAGCATTTAATCTTAGTATCTGGTTGGTGTGTGCACATATTCTTTTTTTTTGTTTCATGCTGTTGTACTTACTGTGGCCCCTTTAAGACACAGGATGTGCACCTCCTACTCATATTTCTTCTAAAGACAGAAGGAAACAGTGGTCTAGTGTGAATATTAGGATACAGGGCTGGCTAGGAAGGGGGAGACTTCCTGATATGAAACACATTTTTACCAGCTTGCTGCCCGGCATAGTGCCATCTGTGACTGGTGCTACACTATGTGGAGATTGAGTGGGTATTGCTGACCAGTATTTAGTGGACAAAAAAAAATGTGTCCATTAACATCTAGATTAAAATAATTTGCTTAGTAACAGGACTAAAATTTAGAGCTACAGAAACTGATTACCATAAGCACTATAAACAACTGAAACCTGGCAACTTCAAAACAAACAAAAGAAAAAATTACCAGGCAGTGATTGAACAAATCCTTATCCCTGTATGCCTTTAAAACTCTTGATGGAAGCCGGCCCGATGGCACAGCAGTTGGATTTCCGCATGCGACGCCGGCGACTTGGGTTCGGGAACGGACTCGGGTCGCCGGTAGGGCCGGCTGGGGGGAGAAGGATGGAGCATCCCAGGGACTGCCTCTCCTTCTCCAGGGGAGGCGGGATGGCGTCCAGAGCACTAAGTGACCCCTAGCGGGCCCGTGAGTCACACAGCTACCGGGCGCCACGCATGCTTGGAGGCGGGGGAGGCTGGCGTGCAGCGTCTGCGACCCGCCTTCCCAGAAAACCGGAAAAGGGACGGCTGCCAGCCACCCTCAATGAAGCCGCCACGGCTTCAATTAGCTCCCCAGGCCAGCTCTCCCACCAATTCCCAGTACCGCGGGCGGCTCCCCTGCTCCGCTCTGCAGCCCCACTGGGGTAAGCCACGGCATCGGGAGCCCGAGGCTGATTTGGGGAGTGGGAGTCGTGGCCCGTGACCGGGTCGATACTACCGGGTGGCTGGCAGCTAGGAAGGCGGAAAAAATGTAAATAAAAAAAACAAAAAAAAAACTCTTGATGGTGTTAAAACTGAGAAGGCCACATCCTTCAAGTACCTTGGGGGTTTGGTTTGACCACCATGTTGACTTCTACCACCATATAGATTCCATCTATGAAAAACTCCAGCCAAAACGTGTTGCACCACATAGGAAACAAGCATTTGTCAATGCCGAATATTGTCTCACTGGCATTGGCATTGGTAGTGCAGGAGTTAGAGATGCATAATAAGAATGGAAGTGAAGTATTGAACTGACTCCAACCCCACCCCCACCCTGCAGAAACTGACAGGTGTTGGGGTGTGCCTTTGGGTCATCAACTATAATGCTCATGCCATTTTACCTCACCCTACCCTGTAGACACTGACAAATGTTGTGGTGTGCTTTGGGGTCTTTGGGCCTTATACTTATGCCATTCCATAAGGAAATACACTGAGACAGATGAAGTATAGGAGAATGGGATGAACTTTAGGGCTGAACAATTAAGGCAGATCTCGATGCCTGTTACTGGCTGCAGGGTGGGTGTGGAATGGCGTGAGCATTACAGCCAATGATTCTAAGTCACACCCCTGATGTCTGTCTGTCTGTCTGTACAGGGTGGTGTGTTACAGTTGGAAACCTTAACGTTGTAGGCGTGTGTTGGTATTTTCACTCCAAATTTTTAACATGGGCTTTTTGTGACCCCACCTCATGAAGAGCGGCACAATCAGTTTGTTAGCTGAAAGGTATTTTTGCACAGCAGCTGTGCCATTTGGTGACACAGGGACGAAAACACATTTTGGGCAGGATGTGAAAAATGACAACTGTCTTTTTCATGAAGAGGTATAAAAATAACAACGTTGAAAATCTGGAGTGAAAATATGAAAAATTGGTGAAGTAATGAGCATGCATAGAAACTGCACAACACACGTCTGTAACCCAATTATTTTAGGAATTTTTTAACCACATTTTCAACATAGGCATTTTGGGACCTCCCCTCATGAAAAGTGACACTGTGGTTTTGTAAATCTGTCCCAAAAGTTGATTTCCCACAGCGACCATGCCATTGTGCGCCACAGGTGCAAAAGCACATTTTGGGTAGGATGTGAAAAATTACAGCTGTACTGTTCATAAGGAGGTGTGAAAAAAATGCCAGTGTTGAAAATCTGGCATGAAAATATTGCAAATTTGTGAAGTTACAAGGGTGCTTGGAAACTGTGCAATGCACGCTTGTAACACAGTCCTTTTATGGACTTTCGCCATCAAATTTTCAACATAGGCATTTTAGGGCCTCTGCTCATGAACAGTGTCACCATCATTTTCTCACACTTCCTGAAAACTGATTTCGTACTGCGACCATGCTATTCTGTGCTGGTTGTGCAAAAACACATTTTGGCCAGGATATGTAAAAAATAAAAAATAAAAAAAAAACACAGCTGTACTGTTCATAAGGAGATGTGGAAAAATACCAGTTTTGAAAATCTGTAGTGAAAATATTACAAATTCACAAAGTTATCCGTGTGCGTGGAAACTGCGCAACACACGCTCTTAAAACAGCCATTTTTGGGGAATTTTTTTTCTTCCAAATTTTCAACATAGGCTTTTTGAGAGCCCCTCTCATGAACAGTGGCACTGTCATTTCATTAATTGGTCCCAAAAGGTGATTCTATGCAGTGACCATGAAATCACATTTCGGGATGAAATAACCCCATGACAGTGACTGAATTCATGAGGAAGGGTCCCAATAAACCCATGTTGAAAGTTGGGTGCCAAAATTCCCAAAAATGCCCAAGATATGCACCAAAGTTGAAAAAATCCTATTTATGCTATTATACAGCTTACTGTCATTTCTTCAGTTCGCGGTTGGCTTTGAAGAATGCAGACGAGTTTGCAGTCCACCGAAGATCATTGCGTTGTGCTCCAGAGGTAAGTATGGAGTGAGGGGGTGTGTGGGAAGGCAGAGTGCGCACAGGGTGAGTGCGGGTTGGGGGAGGACCACCGGGCTTTGACGAGGGACCATTTTCTGGTTTGCAGGTTTAAAATTAAAAAAAATTGCAGTACGGTTTTTGTTTTACAGGAGCATTTGGCACGCTGGGGTGGACTCCCAGTATACCACCTGAGTGTTTTGGGGGGGTGCTGTAGCCAACGGGGGATTGGGCACCCCCAATGGCACATACCAAAAGGGGAGGACAAGAGCTGAGGGGAATTGGGCACCCCACCACGGCATACAACAAAAGTGTAGGGGGCATTATGCCGACAATGAGTGGGCTTCCCCATCGGCAAAAATAAATGTGGATGGGGATGAAGCTAACAGGGATGGGCCTCCATCAGCAAAAAGAAAGACTGTTTGGGAGGCACAGCAGTGCCGAGAGGATTGGGCACCCTCTCGGCATGCACTTTAAATGGGAGGGGGGCATAATGCCGATGGGGAGTGGCTCCCCCCTCGGCAAATGAAGTGGGTTGGGACACTGCGTGGTGGCAGTCAGTGCCGCCATGTTTATTTAACTGCTTCACCAGAAAAGGCATGCTGCTGCATGAAGAGCTTGGCTCTCATTGTAGCAGACCTTTCTTTAGATCTGGTGGCCACGCTACGTATAACTGGTGTCAGCACCTGCATGTTGCCTTATTGGGGAATGAGGGATGCACCTACTGATGCGTGCCCTGCAATTGCCCACAGTGACCATGCCTCCAAATCTGCTACTAATGCAATATGTTGGCTGGAGTGCAAGCTCAAGCTAACATAAAAAGCATAACAGGACTAGAAATTCAGAAAAAAATTATCGGGTGTATGTGATGGACTACCAAAGTAAATCATACAAACCCATGTTTTCCTATACCATCTTTTTACTGTTGTATTATAAGTAGCATGCAGTATTGTTAAATAAAGAACTAAAAGGTATAGGCTTTGTGGGTCTCTGTGTCCCTTTAATGTTGTTTACCTAAGCAACATTAATTACCTCCGTTTTGAGCACACAGATTAAATTACATCTTCCTCCACTGTCTGCATACAATTCCCATTAGTTCTTTCACCATTTTCAGAACAAGTAATCCACCTACAACATATTATACAGCCTTTTTTATGTTGTCTTGCACATGTGCAAGCAACATCTTGTGGTAGTATTAGCACAATGAGAGGTATGTCAGCATTGGTGAATGCAGGGCATGCTTTAGTAGATGCATCCCTCATTCCCCAATTAGCCAGCATGCTAGTGCTGACACAAGAATTTTGTAAAGTGGACACAACTTGTAAGAAATGTGTCTCTGCAATCAGAGACAAGCTTGTCATGCAGTGGGACAGATGACACAGCTCCCATATGTGCTCTGCCTGGTCTAACATTTCAATAAACATGACAGCTGCTCACAGTCCCCAAACACAGCCAACATAGGGGTGCAATCCACATGTCGGCAAGTCCCCCATCCCCCCACATTGTGTAGCACACTAGGAGCCCACCCCAGTGTGCTGCCGTTCACACAGAGCTGACTATGCCAGCATGTTCCCCAACCCCTATTGTGTAGCACATTGGTAGCCCACCCCAGTGTGCCTAACAAAATGTCTCGCAACCCCTAACATTGTTTAGAACACTGGGAGCCCACCCCAGTGTGTTACCACTCACACAAAGCTGACCAAGTAAGAATGTTTCCCCACCCCCATTGCGTGACTCACTGAGAGTCCACCCCAGTGTGCCTAACAAAGTATCTTGCTATGTCTATTTTTTTACCTAAAAAACAGAAAAAGGTTCCCTTGTTGTCTGCTGTGTCCTGCTCCCCCAACTCTCACCCACCCTCTGCGCATCCCACCTCCCCACACCCCCTCACCCCATACTTACCTATGGAGGTCTGGCGTTGTGATCTTCAGTGGAGCGGGAACATGTCTGCACTCTTCAAAGTTGAACTGTAAAATGAAGAAATGCCGGTAAGCTGTATAATTACATCAATGGGGTTTCAACTTAGGTGGATATCTCATCCATTTTTGTGACTTTTGGCTTCAAATGTTCAACATGGGGTTCTTTGGATCCTGCCTCATGAACACATGCACTGTCATCTCATTATTCAGTACCAAAAGGTGATTTCATGGTCACTGTACAGAAGCACCTTTTGATATTGATTAACAAAATGACAGTGCCACTGTTCATGAGTGGAGATCCCAAAAAGCCTATGTTGCAAATCTGGTGAAAAAAATTCCCAAAAATAACTGTTACTCATATGCATTGCTCAGTTTCCACGCACGCTTGTAACTTCAACAATTTTTAATATTTTCACTCCAGATTTTCAACACTGCCATTTTTCCACACCTCCTCATGAACAGTACAGCTGTTCTTTTTCACATCCTGCCTGAAATGTGTTTTTGTATCTGTGGCTCCAAATGGCACAGTCACTCTGCAAAATCACCTTCCGGCTAATGAACTGATAGTGCCACTTTTCATGAGGTGGGGTCACAAAAAGCCCATGTTGAAAATTTGGAATGAAAATACCAACAAATGCCTGGGGCATTAAGGTTTTCAGCTGTAACACTCCACCCTGTAGAGAATGACAGGCATCAGGGGTGTGACTTGGGATTGTCAGCTGTAATGCTCA
Organism: Neoceratodus forsteri; assembly: GCA_016271365.2. Classification (NCBI taxonomy): domain Eukaryota; kingdom Metazoa; phylum Chordata; order Ceratodontiformes; family Ceratodontidae; genus Neoceratodus; species Neoceratodus forsteri. Next base: position 334,154,052 of record JADMNL010000026.1, read on the forward strand.
TGCCATTCCACCCCCCACCCTACTGCCACTGACAGGCATAGAGGTGTACCTTGGACTCTTTGCCCCCAAAGTTCACCCCATTCTCCTATACTGCACCTATCTCAGCATATTTCCTTATGGACTGGGGTGAGCATAAGGCCCAAAGACCTCACAGCACACTGCAACGCTTGTTGCTGTCTGCAGGGTAGGGTGAAATGGGGTGAACATTATAGCTGATGACCCAAGGGCACACCCCAATGCCTGTCAGTCTCTGTGGGGGTGGAGGGGGGTTGGCATCAGTTTAATACTTCACTGCCATTCCTATTATGCATCTCTCCAACTCCTACCAATACCAATGCCAGCAAGACATTTGGCATTGACAAATGCTTGTTTCTTGGTACTGCCTATAGAGATACACAGCTGTTTTTATTATTACAACTCAGCCACACACACACACACAGTCACACGCACGCACGCACACACACATAGAGCTAAAGTTACCAGCTGCCCTGTATTGTTAATAGTAGCCCACTCCCCCTATAGCAACAGATTTCTGTTCATGATCAGATATGCTGTGGGATGGAAGTATGGTTTCCCTGACTATTCACTGCCTCATATGTCAGTGTGCTCCATTTTTCCCATGTAAACTTTGTTCCAAGGATACCTGCTTTTAATTCCTGCATGTGCGTTTTGCCACAGCCCCATGTTTACTTTAGTAAAAACCTCCTCCCACCCATGTAAGCCCACCCTGTCTTCAGACACCGCCCCCCTGAGTCACAGAGTAGTTTACCATCTGTAATTTAAACTGTCCAGTGCAGCATGATGATCCCTGCCTCTCAGTTTCACTGTTGGACCCAAATGCCAAATAATTGCTCAATCACACAAAGCACTGGTGGGGCAAGGTAACTGTATTTGGGCCTTGTAGTAAACTACTCTGTGACTCAAATGGCTGTCTAAGTACGGGGTGGGAAGGGTGACCAGGCTGAGATTAGTAGGGGAAGAGTTTTAATAACATTCTGGTAGATCAGTTTAAACACACAAATAGAAAATGGTATATGATGTGGGTTACCAAAAGATACCATTTGGTGTTACGTGTATACAGTTTGGTATACACAGAATACCAAATAACAGTTCACTGATCCTGCAGATGACAAAGTGCACAGGATGTTTGTAACATGGTAGTGGTTGTGCTACTGGAAGAAGCTATGGTCAGATATGTATGTGGCCTTTTGCACTCTCTGTTCCCAAGGAACTACCACCCTTTCAGAATACAATGACACAGAACCCTCTTGAAGAGTATTCTACCCCAAAAGGTGCTGCAGAAGACAGGTCCCTTGGCTGAAGGTACCGTAGAAAAGATGCCCAGATGGAAGAATGCTTGAAAAGATGCAGTCTAGTAACATTTAGTGGAGTGTGTTGCATTGTCACCTGCTGCACCACTTAACTTCACAATTCATTGGTCCAACAGATGACTAAGTGTGTAGGATGCTTGCAACATTGTAGTGTTTGTGCTACTGGAAGAGGTTATGGTTGGATATATATGTGGCCTTTTGCACTCTTTATTCCAGAGGAACTACCACCCATTCGGGGTATGATGGCACAGAACCCTCTTGGGAAGGGTTCCACTCCAAGAGGTGCCACAGGGGCAAGGTTCCTTGGCCAAAGGTACTGTAGGTAAGATGCCAAAAAACTCAGATTGGAAGGTGTAGAAAACCACTGGGACATCATTCCACTACAGAATGAGGGACGGACACTGCTGTATCAGGGAAGGAGCCACCATCCGGATCCCAACGCAACTGGTGAAAGAACTATCAATGCAACCAACCTATCTACTAGTTATGACCTTCAGTGCAGAGGAGAAGGAAAATATCCTGTGGAGGAAACCTGTGGGAATGCAAGGTTTAGGTCACCATCACTCCAGCCTACATGATTGCCTTTTAAAGCAGCAGTGCAATGAAAGTAGGCAAAAAATTTTACCCTACCTTTTTTCACATAAACAATTCCAGGCATCTTTCAGTTTTATTTGGAGATACAAGTTTCTAATTCCACCAAAATGTGAGTATGTTATAAATGTTTTAATTACATTTTTTAAGAAAAAAAGATGGCCACCACATTTTGCATAGCAATAGCATTGTAGACATGGCAAGGGTTAGGATCCAAAAATAAAAAAGGGCTCATGGTGTGCAGCAAATGAGGTGCATGTGACAGGTGCGCTACTATTTTTCTTAATTATAGCTGAAACTAGATTTTTTAGAAAAACATTTTCTGTTGCACGTCTGCATTAAAGAAAGGCATTATAGGATACTCTGAAAACTGACTGAGAAGAAGATGGTGAAGACGGCAACTCAAATGGCTTCAGCATTTAAAGAATTGAGGAAGGAGGAACTCGCTCCATCCATCCAGCCAGATGTTCATCCTCAAAGGTGTCACAGAGTTGATATAGTATGACAAGAGGGACCCAGAGAGAAGGCTATACCCATTAAGGAAGGAGGCTTGGCTCCCATAACAAGGAAGATTAGCCTCCTGAGAGAAGCTGACCTCTGCTATGGAGGAATGCCCCACCTGTGCACCCATAGAAAGTCAAAACCTAGGTTGGTGCAACAGAGATGTTGTAGAGTGATTAAAGGAGCCCTATGTGCTAGGGTTCCACCATGCGGTTAGGAAGCAAAGTCCTGCTAAAGGAAATGGTATGTACAGAAGACTGGCCACGTACATAGAGGTTGCAGTGGATGAATGAATACCTAACAAATGAGCTGCCCAAACACTTCATGACTTCAACAGGTCAAGGGTGTCACATAATTGCAGTCATGTGACCAAAGGAACCCTTGGAGAGGGTTCTACCTCTGCAGTATGTTTGAACTGCAAGGCAACTAACATAACCTATAATACAGAACAACTAAACTAACGTTGAACTCCTGAACAGCTTGCGTTAGACTACTAATCTACAGCACAGAAAGGAAATCAGACTACCACTTGTCCCAACCAAGCTAGGCCCTCAACCCACCGTTTGAAAAAGTAGGCCCTAACTGATCCTAGGAAGACTGAAAGTAGCACTTGGAGGAAAGAACACAGAGACAGGGTGGGTATATTGGTCAGTTTAGAGTCATATGTGTGAAGTAGTAAGCCCTGAAGGGCTTGATTAATTGAAGTACAGTGCTAGGGAGGAAAACGCATATGGAATCCTAAAGTTTTCATAGGGGCTTGAGCCCAGTAGTCATGTGGTTAAAGCCCGGTAGTTGCAGAGGTGTAATCCTTGTGGTAGTGTGGTGATAGCCCAGTAGTCAAGGGCAAGAGACCAGTAGTCATGGGGTGGAGCCCCAAAGAGATTTAGAAAAGGCCCACGGCATGCAAGCGGGCAGGTATGTAGGGCAGAGTCGGACTGTTCTACCAGGACACCTGGAAATTTTTAGGTGGGCCTCACTCTGTTGGGTATCTGCCACTTCCTGAACTCTGAAAATCTTTGCATTTATCATCTGTTTTCTAATTAGATGAGGTATTTGGGGCACTGTAGGTAAATTAAAAATGCAAGTACCAAAGCTAGTTTATCAGACTTAAGTGGAATACTGATATGAGTGTGTCACCCTGGGCCCCCCCCTACTGATTTTCCCGGTGGGTCCCTGTGTCCACTTTCGAGGTGAGCCCTCTGTACTCCAGTCCAACACTGATGTAGGGAGAGAGCAAGGCCCAAAGAAAATGAGAAGCAGAGCAAGGTTACAACAACGACCAGAGGAGCCTGAAGGAAGACAGCACAGCAGGCGATCAAGGGCAGCAGGCAGGGTGGTGGGAGAAAGGAAAGAGTGCTGTTACCAGGGGAGTCAGGCAGCCATGGGGCAGAAAGGCCACCCCCAGCAGGAATCCCTGAGGTTGAAACAGTAAGAGGAAGCACAGAGCCACAGCTCTGGAGGGGGGAGCAGCAGGCAGAAGGGCTAGCAGTTAGAAGGCACCCAGCATCTGCATGGATCAATTGGCAAAGTGCCAGAGCAGGAACAGCCCCCCAACTGCTCCAAATGGAAAAACAGCTCACTATAAACTGGCAGACAAACAGCACACCCGGGAGAGAAGCAGTGCAAGAGCAACAGTCCCAACAGCAGGCCAGATGGAGGCCACCCCACTACCTGCCAAATGATGGAAAGCTGGGAGGGACAAGGACAGGTAATGGCAGTCGAGGCACAGCACGGGGAGGCTGGCATACCAGTGAAACAAGGCCAGAAAGGTACAGGATGCCAAGCCACAGCCATGTGGCAACACAGATAAAACTGAGCAGAGCAAATGGGAGGGCAGGTAGCCACACGGATGTAGCAAAGACACAAGTGTCCAGAAGATGGTTGAAAAGAAAAAATTATTCACCTTAGTAATTATGTTTCTTCTAGTGGAGTCTTGCTGTATTCTGACAAGAGCAGTTAGCCCCAGACTTTAAACTGCCCCAGAGAAAAATGGGTTAACTTTTATATGCTGGGTGTAGAATGTTGCTCTCGAGCTTGGTTGATGTCTCTGCCTGTTCCCTTTTGAACTGCAACCGTCAGATTATTATGTGCAAACTCGACTAGGTATTCTATGTGGAAACTGTAAAAATTCTACTGGCCAACTGGCAATAAAAAAATTTGTGGGTTCCCAAACGAAGACTCGGGTCAGAAAACCCAAAAACCAATTCAAACAGGAAAAACAACAAAATATCACCCAATGAGAAAACAGAGGGTGTAAACAAGCACCCCTGAGGTGCAACACTGTGCCTGCCCACCCACATCCCAAAAACCAGGTTCTGAGAGGGGAGGCGAGGGGGAGGTCAGAATACAGCAAGACTCCACTAGAAGAAACATAATTACTAAGGTGAATAATTTTTTCTTCAAACAACATGAAGTCTTGCTGTATTCTGACAAGTGCAGACTACCAAGCAGTACCTCCACGGAGGGGGGGACAGAAACTACTTTGGGAATAGGATCTGAAGTACTGCTGTGCCAAACCGAGCATCACTCCTAGCCTGAACATCCAGAGAGTAATGCTTGGTAAAGGTATGGACTGTTTTCCAGGTGGCTGCTTGACAGATTTCTAAGAGAGAGATATCCCTGGCAGCAGCCAGGGAAGCAGTTGTACCTCTTGTAGAGTGAGCCCTCAGGCCTGAGGGTGGAATCTTTCCCAGTTTCTCATAGCAGAATTGTATACAAGACACAATCCACCTGGCAATAGTTCTCTTGGTGGCAGGTTTGCCCTTCCCCACCTCTCCATATGTAAGGAACAACTGGAGGGAATCAAACCTGTGACCCTTGGTACGTTCTATGTAGTAGCTAAGGGCTCTTTTAACATCCAAACTGTGTAGTCTCTTCTCCCCTGATGAAGAATGATCAGTGAAGAAAACAGGGAGAGACACATAGACTGATTCAGGTGAAATCTGAAACCACTTTGGGCAAGAACTTTCTATTAGTTCTAAGGACCACTTTATCTCTGTGAAAAGAGATGAAATCAGATTCCACTGACAGGGCTTGCAATTCAAGGATACGTCTAGCAGAGGTAATGGCTACCAGAAACACTGTTTTCCAAGTCAAGTACTTAAGCTCTGCTAAGGATATAGGCTCAAAGGAAGGTTGCATGAGCTGAGCAATGCAAATATTTAAGTCCCAGGCAGGGGAAGAGTCTCTAAAAGAAGGATTGGTATGAAGCAATCCTTTAAAAAATTTACAGAACACAGGATGGGATGACAGAGAGGAAGACTTTCCTACTGACAGAAAAGCAGAAACAGCAGACAAGTGTACCTTGAGAGTATCTGGTCTGAGGCCCAGGCTATTAAGATGAGCCCTATAATCCTGAACTGTAGGCAATCCAGCAGTATCTGGGGAAATATGCTTCATGAAACACCAAATGCTGAATCTTTTCCATTTAGAGTTATAAGTCTTTCTGGTGGAGGGTTTTCGAGAAGCTTTGAGAATATCCAGAACCTCCTGAGACATGCAAATCTGCATACTCTAACTCTTCAAGAGCCATGCCTTGAGATTGAGAGATTGAAGATTGGGGTACCAAATCTTCCCCTGAGAGGAGGTTATTAGGTTGTGATTCCTGGAAAGAGACAGGGAAGATGGACTGCTAGGGACAGCAATAGGGGGTACCATGGTTGCCTGGCCCAATCTGGAGCAATCGGAGTCACTTTGCAAGGTTGTGACCTTATTTTGACTAGAACTTTGAACAGGAGAGGGAAGGGGGGAAAAACATACAGAAATGTCCCTTCTCGGTTTAGAATCAGAGCATCCAGGGGGACTGAGCCTAAGACTGGGGGTCTGCAACAAAAGAGAGGAAGTTGGTGTTTGTCTGGGGCTGCAAAAAGATCTATCTCTGGAGTGCCCCATCTTGCAAAAATCACCTTCAATACCAGAGGATCCAGGGACCATTCATGATGGCCCTGAGATATCCTGCTCAGAGCATCTGCTAGGATATTGTCCTTCCCTGGAAGGTGAACTGCTATCAGAGAGGTTTGCAGGGAATAAGCCAGAGACCACAACTTCAAAGCTTCTGTGCACAAGACCATAGACAGAGTGCCTCCTTGCTTGTTGATGTACCACAGGTGGTGGTGTTGTCTGTTCTGACCTGAACCACCTTGTTTTGTATTGACTGGGAGAAAGCTTACAGTGCCAAAAACACTGCCATGAGTTCCAGTAGATTGATATGTAGAAGAGATTCCTGAGGGGACCACAGTCCCTTGGCAGTGAGGTACCCCAGATGGGCTCCCCAGCCCAGCAGGGAAGCATCCATGGTAAGGACCACTGAATGAGGCTGAGTGACAAATGGGAAGCCTTGCCTCAAATTGTCCTCATACTGCTACCATTGCAGGGCTTGGATCAGAGTTTGAGTCACTGGGATTAGTCTGGTAAGAGAATCCTTTCTTTGGGACCAAAAGGCCCTCAGATGGAACTGAATGTCCCTCATCTGGAATCTTGCCCCTTGGACCACTGCTGTAGAAGCTGCCATGTGGCCCAAGAGCTAGAGGAAATGCCTTGCTGGTCGAGACACCTGAAGGCTGAATGAAGAAGCCAGTTCCATAAGAACTCTTGCCCTTTCCAGGGGAAGAAAGGCTCTTGCCTTTACAGTATCCAGTTCTGCCCCTACAAAGGTGAGGAGCTGCACTGGCTCGAGAACTAACTTTGGAAGGTTCAGAAGAAATTCTAAAGAACTGAGCACTTGCTGGGTCACTTGCAGGTCTGACTTGACTTGATCTGGAGACTGGCCCACTATAAGCCAGTCGTCCAAATATGGAAAAATGGAAATCTTTTGCCTTCTTAGAAAGGCAACAACTACTGACAGGCACTTTGTGAAAACCCTTGGGGCTGATGTCAGGCCAAAGGGCATTGCTCTGAACTGATAGTGGCTTGAGAGCAATTAGAACCTGAGGTACTTTTTGTGGGAGTACCTGATGGGAATGTGAAAATAGGCATCTTTGAGGTCCAGAGAGAGACTAGCCAGTGTCCTGGCCTTAGAGAGGGAAGGATTATTCCCAGAGTTACCATTTTGAATTTTGGTTTCAAAAGATGTTTGTTCAGATATCTTAGGTCTAGGATGGGTCGCCACTCCCCTGACTTTTTTGGGGTAAGGAAGTACTTGGAGTACAGACCTTTGCCCCAGTGTAGAGTAGGTACTCTCTCGATGGTTCTTAAAGTGAGCAGAGGTGAAACCTCTGCCTCTAGGGCAAGGGTTTCCGAGAGACCTGCAGATGGAAAAGATCTGGCTCTCATCTTTGGAAATCTTTTGAAGCTGAGAACCAGACCCTGGCTTACTACTTCCAGGACCCACTTGTCTGAAATAATAGACTTCCAGTCCTGGACGAAGTAAGCCAGCCTGCCCCCTACTGGAATAGGGGAGTTGACCCGGGCAGGGCCATCAGGGTGCCTGCTTGGCAGGGGTCTTAGGCTGAGGAGTGGATGTAGCCCTGCTCATCCCACTTCTGCCTCTCCCTCTAAAGAACCCCCTCTGTGAAAAGGGAGAAGAGGCCTGTGCTTGGTAAAAAGGCCTAGGAAAAGAACGGCTCCTGCCCTAGACTGCTGCCTCTGAGGAGTTGCTTGCCTCTCCTTGGCCTGAGCACTCCTGTAAGTGGTCCTGTACTCATCCATTTTCTTCATATAATTCTCTGTCTGCTCCCTAAACAGAGAATTACTTGTTACAGGAAAATCCATGGCCTTAGCCTGGGTGTCCTGTGAGAGGTTAGTATATCTGAGCCAAGCCATTCTCCGAAGAGCCACAGATATAGACATGACTTTTGATGACACATCATTGGAGTCCACAGCAGCATGAAACTGAACTTTCGATGCCTGAATCCCATCTGCAGCCACCTCCTCCAGCTACTTGGCTAGCTGGGGGGAGGCCTGTTTAGCCAGGGCCAGTACAGTGTCTGACCTGGACTTCTGATACCTGGCTGTATAGGCCATATAATTCACCTGCCTGAGTCCCAAGGAAGATGCCATGTACTGCTTTTTTGCCATGGCATCAATCTTCCTGGAGTCCTTGTCTGGGGGGTGTCATGCCAAGGGAAGGTTTGCTTATCACAGGCAGCAGCCTGTACAACCCCAACATGGCTGCATTGCTGGTAAAGGAACTCCGTATCTGAGCCTGAAAGAGTATACCTCTTGCCCATTCTTCTATCCACAGGAGGTATAGAATTGAGAGACTTCAGGATTTTTTGTGTCTGTTTCCCAAGAGATTTGTGAAGGGGAATAGACAGTCTCCTGGACTCTGGGATGTCCATCATTTCCACAAAATCAGGCTCCTCTTGGCCCTCCATTGCCTCCTCCATTGGAAGCTGGAAGGTCTCAGCCACCTTTCTGTAGAACATAAAGTGGGAAGGGGACTCAGAAAGCCTAGGAAGAGATGCACCTGAAGGTCTGTCTGGGGAGATGTCCGGATCCACAGGCACACTCAGACCTTCACCATCACCATCTTCATTTTCAAACTCTCCCTCCTTCTCAAACTCCAGTTCATAAAATTCTTCAAGGGTATAATCGTGAACCGGGGGAACCGACCGAACCGAAACCCTGCCAAAAGATGCCGGATCAGTCGGAACCGGGCAAAGCGATTCCACAATCTGAATCGCTCTGGCTATTTCTTCGGTGGTTGGAACATGAGATTCTGGATCCGAACCGGATGATTTCTCTTTGCGTTTTCTTTTAACCGGAACTGACCCCTCAGGATCGGCTCTCCTTTTGCCTGAAGAAGTTTCGGCCTGGTCAGAGGGCACTCCTTCTGGTTCGATCGCAACCGAACCAGGCTGGCCATCCGGGTCAGCGGACTTCTCGGCCTCCTTTTCCCTCAGTCTACCTAATCTCTTTTCAAGGGTAGATTTGGGAAAATTTTAACAAATTTGGCAGTCTGAATCGAGGTGGTCAAACCCCAGACAATAAACACAGGTAGTGTGGGGATCAGCCTTAGCAAAGACTTCCCCACACTCACTGCAGTGTTGAAACCCAGTGGGCCAGGTTTTTTTTCTTGGGTTTCTCAGACATGGCCAACCTAACCAACTTACTCTTTTTTCAGCAACTGCAAGGCAAGACTCCCTTATCGGTTCCTGACGTGTCACGGGTCTTGGAAAAAAACGCACCAAAACACGTTTTTTTTAGAACCGATAAGGACCGGTAACCACACACTAAAGATAGATACAAAAATTACCTAACGATCGGTTCAGTTGAACCGATCCACACTTTTTTACAAGTTCCACACAGAAAAGAACAAAACCTATCTAGTACTCACAGTACCACAGAGACTTGAACCGACTATGCGGAAACTAAATTTCGGTTAGAAACTGACCGAAAACCAACACTTCAACCGACTTTTAAACCCAGCTGCAGGAGAAATCTCCGGAGTGACTGTTTAGTGAGGTGGAGTAAAGAATCTGACAGTTGCAGTTCGAAAGGGAACAGGCAGAGACATCAACCGAGCTCGAGAGCAACATTCCATGCCCAGCATAGAAAAGTTAACCCATTGTTCTCCGAGGCAGTTTAAAGGCTGGGGCTAACTGCTCTTGTCAGAAAACAGCAAGACTTCATGTTGTTTGAAAACATGCTTTTGTAGTCGTTGGGGGTGTGGTATTGTCACCCGCTGCCATACTGAACGTCAGCCAGGCCACTCAATAAACTTATTGAATTAAATAGGTATGTATACATCATACAGTATAAATCATATATATTTTTGTACATTCTGTTTACACTCCTTACTTCTCTGTCCCTGGAGTCTCTCTGGTGAGGTTACTCTGTCTCCGCTTTCTCCCGCCCGGTCTGAAGTCTTCTCCTCCTCCTCCATCCTCCGGTAACTTGCCCCTTCACCGTCTGAACTGCCTGACCCCACAGCTATGAGTCCCCTTGGGTAGGACCACTTCACTCAATTCTGGTGCTCTATCTAGAATCTGACAGAGCGGCCAAACGACGACTCACCAGAGGAGGCAAGAGACCCGACGGTGGGTGTGGATGCAGAGTCCCTAAACCCACCTTCACCTACCAAGGAGAGGGACATTTTTCCCTTTGTTCCTCCCCTTCTGATGCGGATGTGCATTTGCATCAGTGTGCAAGAGGGATGCTCCCACCCCCCCCCACAGACACCCCACTATGCCAGAATGCCATTGGCTACCTCTGCCAGTGGTGTAACAACCCCTGCCACTGCCAGGAGGCATCACTAGGCGGGAGATCCCCTAGACTCCACCCCAGGAGAGATCTGTCCTCTGGACACTCAATCCTCTCCTGCCCCACCGACCCCTGACAGCCCAAGCTAATTCCCACTACCGGGTTGCCGGAATGGCGTGAGGTGTGGCGTCCAGTGTCTCAACCCTCAGTGCCACCGGGTTGGCTCATGTTTTGTTTTTATTTGTATGTCCTTATTGTTATATCTGGTCACACATAGAAAGTGCAGTTTTTGCTCAAGGATTTACTAGTTTTTAATAAAAAAACAAGCAAAAAAAACCACTGTGTTTTCCTTCCCTCATTTTTATGTAGTATTACTAACTGAGGGTTTACTATAAAATAAACCTTGCTTAAAAAGGTGTACCAAAGTGTGTTGTAACATCCAATTTTATCAGTGGCTATATTGCTTAATGATTCATTATTAGCTAGGATGCGCATTTGTTGTAACCATTCAGGCAATGTGGGACATACTGGGGTTTCTGTTTAGAGAGAATCAACCTTTTCAGACATAGGAAGGCAGCTGGCAACCATAACTGTGTCGATTTTGGTACTTGAGGGGCAAAGGACACATCACCAAGGATCCAGAGCATAGGTTCTGCTGGCACAGGTGTTTTAAATGTCTCTTTGCAAAATATCATCATCACCTCTCTATACTGTAATTACTTTAGGACAGTTCCAAGGGATATGGAGAAGACTGCTGTCTTTTTGACTACATTTCTAACAATTTCCATTTCCGTCCCTTGCACATTTCTGATATTCTAGCAGGAGTAGATTTTATGGATGATTTTGCATTGAATCTCCCTCCCTAGCCAGTGCAGTGGTCGAGCAACTGTTTGCAGTTCTGACGACCCGGGTTTGGGCGTGAACTTGGGTTATTGGCGTGTCGGTTGGTGGAGTAGGATTAAATGTCTGTAGGACTGCTCTCCTCCTCTGGGGGGGAAGGGCCGCTGCACCCAGTGTAGTACTGATCCTTAGTAGCAGCTGTGGGTTGGGTACCTGGGGACAGTAACTAGGGGTAGGAGGAGCGGCAGTTGCTGACATTCTGCGTGTGGGACACTGCACATCTGCTCTCCCTGGGGAACGTAGCAGCAGGAGAAAACATGGCTGGCCAGCATGGCGGGACTGATCCCTCATAGGCTCTGCACCTGGCTCTGTGGTGATCTGAGGATCTAGTTTGTAGCTGGGGGCAGCCATGATGGAGTAAGCAGTGGAGAAGAACAGAGCTAGAAATCAGGGGCATAGCCAGAAATTTCCATTTTGTACACATCCTCTCCAACTGCTGCCTCCCCGTGTAAAAAATGTACACACCCTGTCAATCTGCTGCCCCCCCCATTACAACAGGCGATTCATCTAATCTGTAAACAGGTTGTACACATATCTATGTCATAAGCAATAGAGGTTTAACTAGATACAGACACTACTCAGTAGCCCACACTAACTATAATACACCACATTAGAATGATAATGGTAACAAGAAGGCATGTGGTTTGGGACAAGTACTTAAAAAAAGCTTTACACAAACGTGCACAGTGAGTATGCCTGCCCTTGCTTGAAATAGATGGTAAGTCTTTATGGGGATGGAATGACAGGGCACGGGGGGCTGGTCCCTGATTCCCTGATGATGGGGCCAGCTTGGGGTGGCATTAATAGCACTAACAGCAAAAAGGACTCTCCCTCCCTTTTACCCCCCTGCATGTCTTGCATAAACAGCACGAACTGGGAAAAAAAAAGACTCGCCTTCCCTCTTACCTTCCTGCATGCCTTATATGCAGTGTTCCATGACACTTTTCATATATCAGCAGGTATTAGGAGTTGCATCTCTCTTTTTCAATGACATCCTGGAATTAGAGGTGAGGTCAAGGTCGTGGCACATTAGCTATCTGTATAAGCAGCTTGTTCTTCCTTTATCCTCTGCCTGTTTTGTTTTTTTCCTATTCTCTCTCGGTTACTAGGTTTGGGTCTGTTTCTATTAAATCTGTGTGACTTGCCTTAGCTGTAGATATATCCATCTATCCCATCTCCCTACTACATATTTTTCTCTAATTTCTTGAAAGCTATAGATTGTGGATATTAGAGTACCAACTATGTCTTCTAATTTAATTTTATTTATTTATTAAAATGTTTCAGCAGGAGGGCACATTGAACAATAAGTTAGGGAGGGGGTTTACATAGGGTAGAGAAGAATAACTGAAGGATGAAAAAATTACAATAGAATGGGGTAGTACAAACAAAACAACATTTTAAGATTATGCAACGGTTGGAACACGAGGTAATGTACAATAAACAGTAGTGGAACATTTGGTGAAATACAGTACATGTCCAAAAACATACAAAAGATTATCTAAAATGTACAAACCAGTAATAGTGCGACAGGACCATTTAAAGTGCATAAGTGTACCAGGAAGAGGTTCGAGGTAGTATGCAGAATTGCTGTTGGAGTAAAAAGATGGGGTGGTGAATTGAAGAGACGTACTCACAATCCTGATTCCCCTTTAGGATGTTGAGAACCCTGCCGGGGGAGGGGGTCACAGTGGGAAGGCAGAAATTGGGGAAGGGTATTAAGAAGGGTTAAAGCAGGAACAGCAGAGGGAGAAGTAATTATGGAGGGTGGAGGTTAGGGAGTAGTTGGAGGAGGAGTGTCATATTTCAAGGGAAGGGAATTCCAGATTTTAGGGAAGTGATAGGCGAAACTAGTCTGACCGATGAGGGTGGAGCGGCGAGGGACCGATAAGGTGAAGATGTCATTTGATCTGAGGGAGTGGGTAGGAGGAGGTGGAGTGGAAAGAGAGGATGAGAGACAGGAGGGGAGCACTCCGAACCAGAATTTGGAGGTTAGTTTGGCACAGTGAAAGATGCATCTGTAAGATAATGAAAGGAAGGATAGAGAGCGATAGAGTTCACAGTGATGGGAGCAAGACGGGGAGTCAAGAGCAAAGTGCCAGAAGGAGTTAAAAAGAGTGTCCAATTTGGTCAGGGAGGATTTGGAAGCAGCACCATATATTACATCACAGTAGTCAAAGATGGGGAGTATCGTCTTCTGGACAATTTCACGTCTCGCAGTCAGCGGGATGCAACTACGATTCCTGTATAGAGTGCCAAGCTTGGGGCATAATTTCATCAGGATAGTGTCGATATGCACAGAGAAGTTGAGGTGCTGGTCCAGCCATACCCCCAGATATCTAAATGAGGAGGTGTCCTCTCGTAGATGGTCCCGTCAAGGGTGCGGAAGGTGGGTAGGGCAGGGAGCCTAGATCGTCTCTGCCTGGTGCCAAAGGTCATTAAGACTGTCTTCTTGGCATTTAAGAAAAGCTGGTGCGAAGCAAACCAGAGCTGAACCTGGTTGAAGTCATGCTGTAAGCTGGTTTCCACAGCAGCAGGGTTTTTGCCTGAGCTGTATAAAACAGTGTCATCAGCATACATGTGGATAGATGAGGTTGAGCAGGCTATGGGAAGATCATTAAGAAAAATGGAGAAGAGTGAAGGACCAAGCACTGAGCCCTGAGGGACACCAGTGTTGATGGTGAGTGGAAGGGAGATGGAATCAAAGATTCTCACTGATTGGGTCCTGCTAATGAGGTAGGATTTGAACCAGCCAATGGCTGATGGAGGGAGGCCATCTAAGGAGAGGGAGTCAAGAAGCAGGGGATGGAAACAGTGCCAAAAGCTTTGGCGAGGTCAACAAAATTGGCCGAGGTGATCAGACCATCATCCATCCTGGAAAAGATGGAGTCTGTGAGCCTGAGGAGGGAGGTGGTTGTTGAGTGGTTCTTCCAAAAAACAGATTGGAAAGGGGTGAAGGAGGAGGACTCAGAGAGGAAGGATAATAGTTGAGAGAGAACTAAATGTTCTTGAAGTTTGGTAAGAGTAGGAAGGAGGGAAATGGCGCGATAGTTGCCAGGAGTGGATGTCAGCTCCCTTGGGGAGAGGAAGGACTATGGCATGTTTCCATGATGTAGGTACTTGGGCAGAAGTAAAGGAGAGGTTTAGGATTAGGGAGATAGGACAAGCAATTGCAGGAGAGAAAGGTAGAGAAATTTGTGGTCGAGCTCATCAAGTGAGGAGCCTTTAGAGGGGTTGAGGAATAGGAGAGCATGAAGAGCTTTGTCAGAGGAGATATTAGAAAAGGAAAAAGGGAGAGGGATAGGTGCTGGCTGAGATGAAGGGCTGAAGTTAGTAAGTGGCAAGGAAGGGAGGGAATTTAGAAGACACGTGGCACACGAGGTGTAGTAGGCATTAAATTCTTTGGCCACGGAGCTAGGGTCAGAAACAAAGGAGTTATTTATTTTGAGAACGGGGGAGTGAGAGGGGGGAGAAATTAGGGCGTGAACTACCCTCCAGAATTTAGATGGAGAGTTAATGTTAGTCAGGAATGATGAGTTAAAGTAATCAAACTTAGCCAGTCTAGTAGCTTTAGTACAGGAATTACGTAGCATTCTGTACTTGACATTGTCGTATGGATGCTTTGTAGATTTGTGTTTCCTCCAGGTCTGGTCAAGTTCCCTGAAGCAGACCAATAGTTCAGGAAGGGGGATCCAGGGGAGGTGAAGCCCATGGACTTTGGTCCTTTTGAAAGGAGCAAAGGCGCTCCAGGTGGCAATGAATTTTTCCTTAAAATAGACAAGGGCTTGGTCAATGGAAATGGCAGTGGAGAGGGGGGCCCAGTTGGTGGAGGCAAGTGCAGAGTTGAGAGGGGTTAGGTCTATGGATTTAAAGGACCAGAGCTGTATGATTTTAGGGGGGTTTGGGGTGATGGACCTTGCGTATGATGAAGATGGGGTTGTGATCACTAAGGGCGTCAGGGAGGAGCCCAGATTTAATGACGCGTGCGGGTGAGCTGTGAGTGCCCAGTCTAGCAGGGTGTGGTTTTGTGATTTAGGATTAGGGCATCTGGGCTCAAGTATGAGTTGAGTGAGGTTTAGAGCAGTGATGTGATTTTGTATCTTGTTTGATTTGGGAGACAGCCAGTTTAGATTTAAGTCACCCACTACGAACAGTTCACCAGATTGTGAGACAGAGGTGATGTTGGCTAAGAGTTCATTTGTGACCGAGGGTTGAATGCTTGGGCGGCAATAGATGCATGCCACAAAGACTGGGATTGAGAATGGAAGGGTAATGCAGGTGACAAGGGCTTCATAGGTAGCAGGGATGAAGGTAGATAGAGTGGTAGTAAATTGCAATGTAGACAGGATATACATGGCCATTCCTCCTCCATAACAAGATCGATCTTGTCTGGAGAGGGAATACCCAGGGATAGCGATGGCAGTATTGGAGATACTTTTTTTGAGGCATGTCTCAGTAATAATTAGGATGTCAGGGGTGTGTAAAATAATAAGGGTTTGTAGGAGGGCGATTTTAGGTAGCAGGCTGCAAATGTTTAGGTGGAGGAGCTTCAACCCGTTCGGAAGGGTTGTAGTGGAGGTGAGGTTTGGAGACATGTTGTTGGGGTAGGGAGCCAAGGTAGGGGAAGAAATAGGGCCAGAGTTGGGGTGGATGTTCCCTGATGAGAGGAGGAGGAGGGCAGGGATGAAATAGTGAAGTTTAGGACTTTTGTAATAAGAGCAGGAAATGTGGAAAGGCGGGGAAGAGGGAGGGGAAATAAATAAATAAGCAAAGAAAGCCCAAATGACTAGGAACGGAAAACAGAGAGGCTGGAGGGTAGTAGGGAAAGTGGGTTCTATTTATAAGAGGAGCTGTGGGGGTGATTGATAGGATGAAGGAGGTATCTGGGAGGGAGGAGGAGGAGACAGAGGTGGAATAGGAGTGAAGGGGAGACTGGGATAAGGGTAAGAACCAGGAAGGATGTGAGTAGAAGGGAGATGGAAACCATTCTGGATAGGGTAGTAGAGGGTTTGTACAGAGTAAGAATAAAGAGAAATTAAGGAGGGGCAGGTGAGTGAGTGAGTGAGTGAGAGTGAGTGAGTGACAGAAATAACCCTTTAAAGGGAAGGAGACATACTGAGAACAAGGAGGGAGTATAGCTAAAAGTCAGAGGTAAGGTGTATTTAATAGAGGTCAGGGCCGGGGAGGGAGGGTGTGTGGGACTAAATTACTGGCTGTACGTTTGTCTGAAAAGCGAGGTTTAGCAACAGGGAAAAAGTGAAATGCAGTTTGGAAATAGAGTGCTGAGAGCAGGGGAGAAGGTGAACCAATCAGATGGGAGCTGTGTAAGTCAATTGCCAGTTGGAGCCCCGGACCAAGCTAGCTCTGCTGTCTGGGTTCCAAGTGAGAGGGAGCAGGCTTCTGAGATAGCTAGGGCTGTTACCTTAGTAGCTGCAGGCAGGCTGAGGGTGGTTCACAGCATGCTCCAGTCAGGGACAGTCCACTTGCAGCAAAGCACCCGCTCGATGCGCTGCTCCTTAGTAGCTGCAGGCAGGCTGAGGGTGGTTCACGGCATGCTCGGGTCAGGGCCGGTCCACTGGTGGCAAAGCACCTAGAAACATAGAAACATAGAATCTGATGGCAGATAAGGACCGCTTGGCCCACCTAGTCTGCCCATTTCCCTGCCTAACAGATAAGCTGCAGATTCTAGTTAACCAACAGCCTACTTCCTCCTACCCCCACTAGAATTGCCTTATGCCTGTCCCATGCATTCTTGAATTTCCCACTGTTTTTGACTCTACGACCTCCTCAGGAAGGCTGTTCCATGTATCCACAACCCTCTCTGTGAAGAATATTCTTCACATTACCTCAAAGCTGTCCCCCATCTTCAAATTGTGCCCCTTGTTTTTGCACATCTCTTTTCTGAAAGATGCTACTCTCCTGGACTTTGTTGATTCCTTTGAGGTATTTGAAAGTTTCTATCATGTCCCCTCTCCTCCTTTCCTCGAGGCTATACATCTTTAGTTCCTTTAGTCTTTCTTCATATGTCTTCTGATGCAGACCCTGCATCATTTTGGTTGCCCTTCTGGACAGCCTCCACCTGTCTATGTCTTTGTGGAGATGGGGTCTCCAGAACTGTACATAGTACTCCAGATGTGGTTTTACCAACTGTCTGTACAGAGGGCCAACAACTTCCTGTTTTCTACTGGTGATACCTCTCCCTATGCATCCCAGTATCCCCCCAGCCCTCTTTACTACCTTCTCATGTTGCTGGCCCACCTTTAGGTCATCTGATAAGACTACCCCCCAGGTCCCTTTCCATTTTTGTTGTTGTCAGTATCTCACCCCCCATTGTGTACTCTTCCCCTGGGTTTTTGTTTCCCAGGTGCATTACTTTGCACTTCTTTGCATTGAATCTAAGCTGCCATACATTTGACCATTCCTCCAACCTTGCCAAGTCCCTCTTTTCATCCTTTCCACCCCACCTTGTGCATCAAGCCTGTTGCAGATCTTTGTGTCATCTGCAAAGATACATACTTTCCCTTCCAGTCCCTCTGCAATGTCACTTATAAAGACATTAAAAAGGACCGGCCCCAGTACTGAACCATGCAGTACCCCAATAGTAACCCTCCTTTCTTCACTGTGGACTCCATTTACTATTACCCACTGCGTCCTGTTGTCCAACAAGTGTTTTACCCAGGCTGCCACCCTGGGTCCCATTCCCAGGCTGGCTAATTTGTTTATTAATCTTTTGTGCGGGACTGTGTCAAATGCCTTGCTAAAGTCTAGACAGGCCATGTCCACAGCCCCTCCCTGGTCTACTGCTTTGGTCACCCAGTCAAAGAAATCAATTAGATTTGTCTGACATGACCTTCCCGCTGTGAATCCATGGTGCCTTGGGTCCTGTTCCCCCACTGGCCTCTAGGTACTCAATAATTCTTTCCTTCAGAAGTGATTCCATCATTTTCCCTACCACTGAGATCACACTGACAGGTCTGTAGTGTCCTGCCTCTATCTTGTTCCCACTTTTGTGAAGGGGAATCACATCTGCCCTTCTCCAGTCCTTAGGTACCACACCATCCTCCCATGATTTATTAAAAAGGGTAGTCAGTGGTGTTACTAGTTCTTCCCTTAGTTCTTTTAGAATTCTGGGGTGAATCCCATTAGGCCCCATTGCTTTATCCACCTTCAGTTTTAAGTGTTCTTTCAGAACCCTTTCTTCTGTGAAAGGACTAATATCAACTTCCCTATCCAGAGTGCTTCTATTGACCAGATTAGGTATTTCCCCCTGCTTTTCCATTGTGAATACTGAGCAGAAGTATTCATTCCGTATCCCTGCTTTTTCGCTGTAGCTTTCTACCCAACCACCTTTCTCTTTGTTTAGCCTCAGTATCCCTACCTTAGTCTTTCTTTGCTTCCTAATGTACCTATAAAAGGTTTTATCTCCGTTCTTAACCGAGTCAGCTATCTTTTCCTCAGTTTGGGCCTTTGCTATTCTGACTGCCTTACCCGCTTCCTTCTGCTTTAACTGGTACAGTTCTCTGTCCTGCTCCTTCTGTGTTTCCTTATACTTCCTGAATGCTATCTTTTTCTCCCTTACATTCCCAGCCACTTCTTTTGAGAACCATAGTGTTTTTTTCTTTCATTTTGATTTTATTATTTGCTTCACACAAAGGCTTGTTGCCTCTGTGATGGCGGTTTTGATATTTCCCCATTGTTGCTGCACCCCATCTTCTTACCTGTTTGCTAGTGCTTTTCTGAGGTGCTCTTCCATTTTGACATAATATGCCCTCCTGAAATCCAGTACCTTCACTTTTGTGTGGCTTGACTCTACAGCTAAGTTTATCGTGAACCACACTGTTTGGTGGTCGCTTGTTCCCAGATATTTACCCACTTCAAGATCAGAGATCCTTTCTCCAGCCTCATTTGAGAGTACCAGGTCTAAGATTGCTCTCTCCCAAGTGGGTTCCAAAACTAGTTTTCTGAGGCATGCCACCTGTAGGGCATTGAGAATGGCCCTGCTCTTAGATGTGGCTGCAGCAAAGGTGCTTCAGCCAACATCTGGCATATTCAGGTCCCCCATCAGCAATATCTCCCCTTTCTCTGCCATCCCAAGGATGCCGTCTATCATTTCCTTGTCCATTTCCTCCCCCTGAGACGGGGCTCTGTATACAACCCCTGTGCCGATTGTGGAGCCATTTCCAGTCTCCAGGGTGACCCATAGTGCCTCCTCTCCTCCCTGTTTACACTTTAGTTCTGTTGCTTTGATCCCTTCCCTTACATAGAAAGCTACTCCTCCTCCTCTTCTTCCCTCCCTGTAGATTGTGTACCCCAGTATGTTGACATCCCAGTCTTGGTTCTCTGTGTACCATGTTTCTGTGACTGCCACAATATCCAGGCATCCTTCTTTCATCAAGGCCACCATTTTAGGGAGCTTTTTACCTAGACTACGGGCATTGCTACTCATTACCTTCCATATTATTATGACTTTGTTTATTTTTGCCCCATCTCTGTCCCTACTGCCTTTGTCTTTTTCTCCATTTACCCCTGTCCTTCTCCCTATCGACTGCTCTATCTTGGTGTGTACCTCACTAATTACCCTGATTTTTTGTGGTAGCTAGGATTTCTCTTCAGTGCCTCCCCCCCCTTGGCTAGTTTAAATGCTTGCCATTGAAGCATTTAAACATATCACCTAGGATCCTAGTTCCCCTCCATAACAGATGCAGACCATCATGCCTGTATAGGCCTGCATCCCTCCAGGTGGCATTCCAGTCCCCAATGAAGCTTGATGTGCTGCTCCTTAGTAGCTGCAGGTGGGCTGAGGGTGATTCACGGACGGCCCAGGTCAGGGATGGTCCACTGGCAGCAAAGCGATTGCTCAATAAGCTGCTCCTACAATAGGATTAATAATTCCTTTTTTCTCCCAGTCACATCTTTCTGATATATTTGTATTCAAATGTTATGTCTAGGTTATCCTCAATGTTCTCGGATTGATTTGGCATTTTCCCTGTAACTTCAGGGCAAAATTCTTATGTTTTCCTGTAGATAACATTATTTCCTATGGAAGCCAAATTACTCAGCTTTCCTGTATAACTGGTGTATAGGAACAATTTAGTGTCACGTAAAATGGGAGAGTCAAACTGAGTGACTCAATTTGAGTCACTCAGTTTGATCAACTGTACGAATGGTGAGTGTGAAAGTATACCGAGGATTATGATATAGTGAGTGTAGCAATGACCTACACCTACTGCAGCAAGCTATGGGGCTATGCTTGGCCAAGCCCTTCTGAGCTGGCTGTTTGGTATAGTGGTTTCAGTCACTGCCCCGGAGCTGGTGGACCTGGGTTTGGGTTTGGGTTTGGCTGTGTTGGTTTCTTTTTATGTTTTTTTCATTCCCCTGTGCCCCCACCCCCACAAGAGTTGATTATAATAAGCTTGGGGAATGCAGAGGGCTTACCCACCACAAAGGGGGGTGTTAAACATGTAAGTTTTTATGGTCATCATTGAGAAAGCAAGTGACTATTGCTGACTGTGGCAGTTGGTGTGATTCCGATCACCGTTTTGACTTTTGGCGATGTTTGCTTTGCTGTTTTGGTTGGCACTCTTATTGAGTGGCCCGCATCACATAAAACCAACAATTTTCCTGTGGATGGCTCAATTTCCCTGTAAAAACAGGACTCCCTGTAGATCTAGGAGCCTTGTATTCCACAGGGGTATCAGTTTTATAGGAAAAACCTTACATTTAACTTGTTTTCTTATGTATACAGTGTGCGTGTAGTTGTTCAAGCATATGCTCAAGAGATATTTTACTAAGGATCTGATCCAAGTGAAAAAATAAATGCTGCTATTCACCCAAATGGATAAATTAACACTGTTTATTTTTAACTTGCCTGTGTCACACTGTGACCCAAATTGCCAATCAACTTGATTGACAACATATTTTGGCAAATCCCTCAACAAATTTAGTTACTATTAAAGTAAATAGAAGTTCACGGTTTAAACTGAAAACCCATTCCCGTCGCCATCTTGCTTCTCTGCTACAGCGCAGCCTGCTCAGAATCACAGACATTTCAGGTTCAAACTAAAACTGCTGCATTAAAATGTGGCAGTACAGACAGTCTTCATTAACAAATGATTTTTTTCTGTGATGCAGATAACTGTCCACCCTCTCGACTGCCAGCGCATTGTGCTCCCTCACGTGATCGCGCTTTGAGACTCAGCCCCAGACAGACAACAGAGACGCAGATGAAAACAAGCATTTGTCAATGCCAAAGTTTGCCATTGGTATTGTACTGGGTGGGGCAGAACAAGTCTGTACCTGTAATGCATTATTTTGGGCTTACAATCCCCAGTGTCCAGTCACAGTTAGAAACACAAATGTAATGAGGGACAAAGAGAAATGGTGAAGCAAAATCAGAGACATCCTTAAAAATGTTATTTAATTATTGAAATGTTTCACCAGGAAGGCACACTGAGCCACAAGTCACTCGTCTACTGGTGTGACCTGGGGGGAAGGGTACAATAGTAGTGAAACATTAGACATTCAAGTTACAAGATCAATATTAACATACAGTTCCAAGGCAGGTGTTACACACAGTGGCACAACAGTGTTGCGCACAACAGGAAGAAAGAGTGGTCAATAAAAAGTGCCAGGTTAATAAGTAAACAAGTGCTTATGTAAAAGTAAAGAAAAGTGAGGCGGGAAGGCAGGTGGAGGGGGAAGAGTCATGTTCAAGTTACATGATCAACTCTAACATACGGTTGCAAGGCAGGTATTACAAACAGTGTAAAGCAGAGTTGTGCATAATATGTAGAAAATGGGAATCAATAATAAGTGCCGGGTTAGTAAGTAACAAGTGCTTACATGTAAGAAAAGGGTGAAAGGAGAGGGAGGGGTGAGGTGGAGGGATATAGGGGGAGGGGAGTAGATGAGGGATACAAGCCTCTGGGGGGGTAGGACAGGCACAGTTGAGAGGTATGCTTCTAAGGTTGTTTTTTTTTTAACTTGATGCTTATCCCCCAATACCCTGCAGAACTCCACCAACCCATCTCGACCCACTATCAGGCACCACCTATTGGTCAGGCACCACAATATAGCCTAGGTTATCCCCCCCAGGCAGAGTTGGGGTGGAGGAACCCCCACATCCTTCTTTGTTTCATCAGGCCCCCCCATTGTAGCCTCACAGGTCGAGTGGTGCCTTTCTCTGCTGGTGTGCTCTGCCAGATCCCAATTTTTCCCCTGTAGCCCCTGGAGTCGCATTTGCACCATGGTGTCAAGGCACTTTATGCTGACATCCAGTCATGCTCCTCCCTATCTGTGTGGCATTGGGCTGCTGTACCTCTGGCCTCCACCAGATGATAGGCCAACACCATGCCATCACCCCCCTCCCTCCCAGGGGAAGTGAGCTGTCTATTGGATGCTCAAGCTTCCCTCTCTGGCTGGCCCTCCAGCTCTCCAGTCTTGTTATGAAATCTGGGTTGCTAGCATCATGAGTGGTAGTACTACTGCTGTGCCAGTGGGCCAGTGTTCCTAAGGTTTTAGTCACTTTCCAATTACTGGTTCATAAGAACTCCATGAAAATGGGGATAATAGTGAAAAAAATATTCTTACCATTTATTAAAAAGTAGTGCAGATAACAGTCCTACACCAGTAATGTGCACAAACAACCCACAGAGGCTATGATTTCATGGTGGACATAAACTGAAATTTTGCTTGAGGGTCCCAAGCTTTCTCAGAGTTACCTTTGTGATGCTCTGCCCTCTGCTTGTGGTTATTGTATGATAGTTATATTATACAGCAGTAGCCACAGACACTGCCAGCTAGTTCCTGAAATTTCTGTGATATTTCCAGAAATATGTCATGCTTTCTCCATTTCCACAGTAGGGGCAGCAGATAGAAACTCTTTAGAAATTTCATGAAATATCTGGAAATAGCTGGCAATGTATGTGGCTACTACTGTAAATAAATGGTCTGTGTAAGAAATGTCAGTATGTGACAAAGTTGGCCTTTAACTTTAAAGGTCAGTAGCTGAAACCACAGGATGTCATTAAACTGACCAGGGGAACCATTTAGTTAAGACTTCCTTACAGAAGGACATTTTATTACATTTTATGACCTGCCCAGGCTTTTGAAGTTAAAACTAAATGTGAGTTTTATGATGTTACAGGAAGAAAGGTAATTGAGCTGGTTCCTCTCAGTTTAGCACTAAGCTAGAAGTGTGTAAAGAGTCATAAAGCCCTCAGATCATACTAGCAGCAGGAAATAAGGAGAAGGGATATCAAAGAGAAATGTTTGATTAAAGACTGTCATATTTGGGAAATGGTTAGTTACAGATTTCTCAAAGCAATGACTCACATCCTCAGGGATAACTATGTTAGAAATTAAAATCTATGGGAGGATCTAGCTGATCTGATAACAAAGGGGGCGGGGCAGATAGAGTTAACAATGAAACATTGTATCTGGGAAATGTGACACATGATTTGTGGGCTCTGAAACAGAAGTTCTCTAACTTAAACATCACTTAGAAGGTAATACTTAGATGAAGAAATTAAGTCTTTGTGGTAGGATTGTTTTGTTCTGTAACTTCCTTCTTATTTTATACGATTGTAAGATGTATGATATATTGTTATGTGTTTAACTTTACCAGTTTTTTATCATATTTTAGTAAACAACCTTTTCTTTGAAATATTGCCTGGGTGTCTTCTCAGTTTCTTTTTGCATGTGAGGTACCTGTGTTTAAGTCTGACAGCTGTTAAAAAGCTTAATTGTGTTACTGAGCTTGTTTAATAAGGTAAGAAATACCTAGGTCTCTTATAGAGTTAAAAAGGGTTAATTTTGGATACTTGGTTAGGTGCCCTTAGGTGAAATATATATTGCATCCCCCCAAAGAGAATATTATCAGAGCCTGTACATGTGGGTATGCTAGCATAAGGTTCATAGTTTGAATCCCTCCAGAACTCAAGGCTAAAGGTGATTCAGACCCAAAGCAGAGAGGAGGGTTACCCAGTATGTTACCTGTTCACACTATTGCACTCTGAGGTTGGCACTGTGGGAGCAGAGGGCCTGACCTGCGGAATGCATTTGTGACAGATTTGGTGGCAGTGGTGGGATTTAATGTATTGGTAACACAAGCTTTAACAGTTCACTGTGTCAGCTTAATACTGTACAGCTCACTTGCAAACAAAGGCAGAGATTTATTTTAAAAAGGTAAATAGAGCTATATCATTTTGCTTACAGCCAAAGTTCCAACCGGTTTCATTTTTTTTATTAAAGTGCAAGTTAGAGTAGCTGTAGTTAGGGAAGAGAATGGCTTCCAACTACAGTGAGCACACTGCAGACTAGCTGAAGCAGTTGTGCATGGAGAGAGGAGTCCTGCATGAGGGGAGAGCCAAAAAGCAGAAACTCATGGATGCTCTAATAGCCGCTGATGCCAAGAGCCTCAAGTCAGAGTCTGTGACTGGAAAGGGCTGAACCTTGGGTGTGGTGGGCCAGGTTCCATTGCAGTGTCTGGATCCAGTGAGGAGGACAGCAGGACCAGTGCAAACCAAGAGCCACAGCAGCAGGGGAAGGTCATCAGCATTCTGAAGCCAGAAATGATCTGGTTGCAGATGGAATTATGGAGAATGGAGTTGGAGTTCCAGAAAGAAGAGAGGTGAGCACAGCAAGCCGCAGAGGAGATGAGGGAGTGAGAGCAGCAAGCCACAGAGGAGAAGTGGGAGCAAGAACAGTAAGAAGCTTACTGTGAAGAGCATGAGCACCAGAGGCAACATGAACTGAAGAAGCTACAACTCCTACCACCAGCACCAGAGCAGGTAAGTGGCCTGGATTTAACTGGAACTACAGGACTAGGTTACAAATTAAATTCCAAATTGATAGCTGAATTTAAAAACAGGGAGGATATGGGTGCCTTTTTAAATTCCTTTGAAAAAGTTTATATTCAGGCAAATATTCCTAAAGGGTCCTGGAGCATCCAGCTATCCCAGCTTCTTACTGGGAAGGCTCGGGATGCATTGGGTCAAATGGACAATGAGGACAATAATCATTATAGTAAACTGAAAACTGCAGTTTTAAAAAAGTATGATTTAACTGCAAAAGCATACATAGCTAAATTATATAAGTTCAGGAGAAACCCTGACACGAGCTACGAGGAACTAGCCATGAAACAACGTCAGTTTTTAAAATATTGGTGGGAAGGAATTGAAGAAAACTTTAGATAAAATTGAAAATGCTGTATTGTTACAGCAGTTTTTTGAGGCATGCCCAGCAGAGCTGAAAACCTGGCTAGAGGACCAAGATCCCAAAACATGCTAAAAAAACAGCTTGCTAAAAATACTTAAGCGTAGCTAAACCTAAGTACACAAAGATTACTCAATGCTTTTCAAATATTTAGAGAGCAGAAAAAAGGATTCATTATCACAGATGCAAATAAATATTAATGCCCCAAACAATATAATTTGATTGTACTTACACCGATGCTGTGCCAATTCTGTATATTACACAAATGCCTCTAACTCCCTAGCATGACTTGACAAGAACAAATGACAAACCATGCCAGGGAAAGTATGACAAGAATGCTACTAGCTTCAAAGAGCCCTGCTGTAAGAAATACATACTATAGAGTACAGCGGCAAGCACGCAGTAAAAACATACAAAACAACTGGGCAGATCTACTACTGGATTAATGAACTGGGAGCATGGGTAGGTGGGGGTTTTAGTGACAACTTGGATTTGTCTTTTTTTTTTTGTAAATTTCTTATTATGATTGCTGGATAGCTGTTCCATTGGTACGTAGCTTTAATCTGTGCAGATCTACCCGTTTGCACTATGTTTTTATGTGCAGTTCCTTATGTGTTTGTATGAGATGTTTTGCTCATAATGGATCTCCTTGGGTTTTTAGGAGGTGGGGGGGTGTAATATTATTCCTGGGTGTCTAGAAACGTTCCTGGTTTTTAATATAACTGATGCATTAATTAAGTTTTTTGCAATTGATTTCCCTACTTTTTCAGATAGTATAATAGTACCTCAATTTTATTGTGAAACACAGAAAGTGTCATCAGTAAAGGACCTCGCTATCCATCCAGCCTGCCAATAAGCCCTGTACTTGATTACGGCTTCTGACCCTCCCTTTACTTTACCTCTGTGGTTCCGCCATGCCTGTCCCACGCATGTTTAAATCCAACCACAGTGCTTACTCCTACCACCTCTTGTGGCAGATCATTCTATGCATTCACATGTACTGGTGGCACATCCTGCTAGGGCCCTGTGATGGGAGTGTGATGGGAGAGAGGGAGGGGGAGGAAGAGAAAGAGAGAGACAGACAGACAGATGTAAGCATGATTTTGCCTGTCTGCCCTGTACAGTGTACACACTTCACAGCCACACTGAGACCAAGATTAAAGATTTATTTTGGCAGCCTGCTCTTGCCATGTATACACACAGAGCCACACTGAGGCAAAGAATAAACTTTATTTGTGATTTCTGTGACTAATATTTGTCTTTGGCCCCTTCTTTCTCTCTTTTTGTCCTCTGGATGGTGACACAAGTCGAAGAATTATTTTGCCAGCCTGCTCTTACCTTGTGTATGTACACACACACACACACACACACACACACTGGGGCAAAGAATAAACTTTATTTGTGATTTCTGTGACTATAACATTTGTCTTTGGTCCCCAGTTGTCTCTCTGTCTCTCGTTTTGCCCTCTAGATGGTGACACAAGTCAGAGAATTATTTTGCCAACCTGCTCATGCCCTGTACACACCCACAACGGGGCCAAAAATAAACTTTATTTATGATTTCTATGACTATAACATTTGTCTTTGGTCCCCAGTTTATTTATGTCTTTATTAACCTGGTAAGTGCACTGATCCAAAGGACTGTTTTCAGGCACCACCTAGACCACAATGTGGCAAAACCACACAGATCACAGCAGTACATATAGGGCATGGTAATACACACCTCAAGCATGAGGTGGTGTGGAAAATAAGAAATAGGCATTAAATAGCTATAATGTACAATGGCAGCAGAGTTAGGCAATGACCAAGCGTGGCAAGAAACGCATTGCATGAAAAAGAAGTAATTCATAACAATATATGATAACATGAATATAGGAGCCACTTTACATAGTGCAGAAGAACATGTGTAACAGTATAATATGACATGAATCTAATTTAGTACAGGGCCATCAATAGAGCTGTGCAGAGTCAGACAGTCAGGTACTCACATCAATCATTAGAGGGAAGTGGATGCCTGCTCACCATGGATACGTGGGTGCTATGGTGCCCTAGTGTTATTACTGGGCACAGTGACAGTTAGCAGCAGCTAGGAGCCAGGCTTTCATATTCTGTTAGAAAGCCAGGTGTGTGGGGGACAAGCAGATGGATGGTGGGAGCTTGTTCCATAGGAAGAGTGCAGAAATGGAGAAAGCTCTATTTCCCATTGCAGTGGAGAAGTAGGGGGCATCCAGCGGGGGACTGAGGGTGCCCTAAGAGGACTAGAAGTCACTCTGTCTGTCAAAAGGAGTGAGTACGGGTATAGGTGTTGGTTTCTAAGTGAGCTGTCCACTAGGCAGCCCATAGCATAATCAAAGAGACCTGGTAGAGTGTGCAGTGGGGGGTCCTGTGGGGAGCTTGCAGGACAAATTGACAGATAGAGTTGTATGTAGTGTTTAGTCATGAGTGAAAGGTGGGGGATATGAGGAAGTAGACAGGGGAGCAGTATTCAAGGAGAGGCAGATTACCCTGAGCAATGACAAGGCGTGCTTCAGCAGACAGAAAGTGTTTGAGTCTATAAGCAGTGCCTAGTTTTTGGTGAATTCTCCACACAGTATTGTTGACATGCTCAGTGAAAGAGAGGGAGGGCTCAAGGGTAACACCTAAATATTTAAAAGATGGGGCGTTTTCAAGGGGGGTCCTGCTGGGGTGAGTACTAGGAGGGGGGAGTTGGATTTGGCAGTTTTGGCAATTAGGGAAGGTGTGGAGCCAAACAGCATGGACTTTCTTCTTCTTTACATTGACTAGGAATCGGTTGGAGAGGAACCATTTATTTGCAGAGCCTTAGTGAGGGTGAAGGAGATGGACTCAATGGATTTATTGCTATGGTACAGAACCAGATCATCTGCATAGAGGAGCGCTTTACAGCTGAGGCTATCCCTTGGGAGCG
Organism: Neoceratodus forsteri; assembly: GCA_016271365.2. Taxonomy (NCBI): domain Eukaryota; kingdom Metazoa; phylum Chordata; order Ceratodontiformes; family Ceratodontidae; genus Neoceratodus; species Neoceratodus forsteri. Next base: position 334,182,654 of record JADMNL010000026.1, read on the forward strand.
CATTAATGAATATGGAGAAAAGCAGGGGTCCGAGTATGGAACCCTGGGGGACTCCAGTGTGTTCAGGGATGGCAGCAGAGGAGGCATTATTGATGATGACGGACTGAGACCTGTTGGACAGATAGCTGCTGAACCATGCAGCACTTCCTGCAGAGCAGCCAAAGAGAAACAGGGTTCAATGGAAGAGCTGGTGGTCGACAAGGTCAAAAGCTCTTGACAGATCTGTGAAGACAGCACCTGTGGCTTTGCCTAGGACAATGTTTCTCAGCACATGATCAGAGAAGAGGACCAAAGCAGAGGAGGTACTGTGATGCTTGCAGAAACGATGCAGAAAGGTACATAGGAGGCTTTTTTTGGGGGGTTTCGAGATGCTCTGATAGCTGGAGGTGTACAACTTTTTCAAGCAGTTTGCTCAGATGGGGGAGTAGGGAAATAAGCTTGTATTTATCAGGGGTTAGAGGGTCACTACTTTTGAAGATAGGTACCACATTTGCATGTTTCCAAGAGACGGGAACAGTAGATGTAAGAGTGAGAAGAGGAAAGTAAGGGGTTAATAACTGTGGAGGAGACACGTTTAAGAAACGCGGGGTATAGTCCATCACTGCTGGGGCTGCATTTGGCTGGGAAAGACTTCAGGAGCTTAATTGTGTCTTTATGACTAATGGCTCTGAAATGGAAAGGTGGAGGCAGGGTAGTAGCTAAAGAGGAGGGGGGTGGGAGGCAGGTGGTTCAGGGCTAGGGATGCCTGGGGTGGGAGCTTGCCCAGATAGGGGGATAAGTCCATGAACTTCATGTTGAAAGCATTAGCAATTTCAGTAGGGTCTGAAATAGGACCAGAGGGAGATTCAAGCTGCATTAGTTGCCTATGGGTCTTGGGGTTTAGGAGAGTCCCAACAGAGGTCCAGAATTTGTGTGGATTGCCACGGTTGTTTTGTTGCTTGATGTAGAATTTGCTTTTGAGTGATTTCACAGTCTGTTTGCAGGTGTTGCGTAGCTGTCTGTAGACATCCCAGAGGTGGGGAGAGGGTAATGCCTTGTACGCTTTCCATTTGTAATCCCAAACTTTCATAAGTACCAGTAGTTCTTTGTATAGCCAGCGGGTACAGCTCCCTCTTACCCTTCTGGTTGTGATGAAGAAATGGATGTCCTGTAGGTGGGAGAGTGTGGATGTAAAGAAGGTGACCATATCTGAGATATTACTGAGATGGTAGAAGGCCAAACAGTTTTTTTTGTCCTCATGTCACTGAGGAAAGGTTTGGGATCCGAGCAGTCAAACTTCCTAAATGACATGAGACTGTGAGGAGGATGGCTGGATTTGGTGGACAGTATAGCATAGGTTGGGGTGTGGTCATTTATAGAATCTTACATAGTGCCTGCCTGGAGGACCAAATCAACCCAGTTTGTAGCTACCCAGTCAATAAGAGAGTGGTTATGTGTGCGACCATTGTGTCTGGTGCGGGAGGAGATAATGTGCTCTAGGTTGTGCTCTTTCAGTGCATTTGTGTAGTCAGGTGCAGGGGCATCCAGTCAATTGAGGTTGAAGTCCCCAAACACAATTGTCTCTCTTGGGGGTGTTGTACTCCCTATGCCATCTAAGATGTTCGATAGGCCTGGGACACCTCCAGTGGGGGGGGGGGTAACAACAACCTAGGTAAAGTTTCTTAGATACACCTAGGATTATCTCAGTGGGAAGCCACTGACTCGGGGAGGTGAGAGTTGCGCAGTTGATGATGGTGGCAAAAATGTTGTCTTGCACATACTATGCCATGTCCCCGCCCTTCTTTTATCCTGGTCTGTCCAGTCGTAGAAGTGAGTAACCTTGTAGGTGAAACGAGGAGTCAGGGTGGTAGGATTTCAACCAGGTCTCAGTGAGACCCAATACCTGTGGCTTGTAGAGAGATACCCACGCCTCAAGCTCATGGAACTTCAATGGGAGGCTGCAGATATTCATGTGGGTAACTTTTAATTTAAGGTACCTTATCCAGGCAGTGTCCGTATGGTTGATGTGGGTGTTTATGGGGCTAGGTTACTCTCTACATCACCAGAGAGGAGAATCAGTGTGTAAGCAGAGGGCAATAGTCTCTCTCTCTTCTCTGGATGGTGGAACAAGTCAGAAAATTATTTTGCCAGCCTGCTTTAGCTCTGTGTACACACACAGCCACACTGGGGCCAAGAATAAACTTTATTTGTGATTTCTGTGACTATAACATTTGTCTTTGGTCCCCCCAATAGTCTCTCCTTGTCTCTCTCTCTCGCTCTCTTTTTGTCCTCTGGATGGTGGCACAAGTCAAATAATTATTTTGCCAGTGTGCTCTTGCCCTGTATACACACACAGCCACACTGGGGCCAACTTTGTCTTTGGCCCCAATAGTCTCTCTCTCTCGTTGTCCTCTGGACACTGGCACAAGTCAAATAATTATTTTGCCAACCTGCTCTTGCCCTGTGCGCATACACAGCCACCCTGGGGCCAAAAATTAACTTTATTTGTGATTTCTGTAACTAAAATATTTCTTTTACAGCTATTAGAAATTAAAATCAGATTACACAGTGAAGCAATAAGGGTAAAAATAGGGGTTTATGATTATATTAGTTTGCTTTATGGAGATGATGTATTAATCTATTTAGTCAAGTAGATGGATCACGGGAAGACTGGATGACCCTAGTGGTCCTTATCTACCGATAATTTCTATATTTGAACCTCTGGCAGCCATGTTCACAGAGTCACTCAACACAGGACTGGTGCCAGACGATTAACAGCCATGGTGAGGCTTCACTTATTGGAAGCTACTGCCACCCGCCTCACTTTCTTTCTCCATCCTCACTCATATGACACCCCCTCTAACAGAGAGAGAGACAGACAGAGGCAGAGAGAGACTATTGGGACCACTTGTGGCAGAGCATTCCACATGTCCACCACCCAGATATGTCCTTTTCTGTAACTGATGAGCTAGTGGTTGAGTTTAGATGATATTCAGGGTATAAGAAATTGGGAAAAAAGTGAGGCCTATATCTAGGGGCAGATCAGGAAGTATTATCTACACCACTATTGCCAGACATTTAAAAGGACTCTGTTAACTATTTAGGGGTTAGACTAACAAAAGATACAAATAAAATTGTACAGTATAATTATGACCCTCTGATTGAGCAAGTTAAATTGCATCTAGACAGATGGAAACACTTGCCTCTGGTGTTCATAGGCAGAGTCAATATTCTAAAAAACAAGCGTTAGCTAATGCCAAATGTTCCCTTGCATATATTTGCAGTGGTGTTTGGTGCTGGCTTCAGAGGAGTGAGGAGGCAGCAGTGAGAGCGGTGGATGCCGCATGGTGGAAGGTGTGCAGTAAATGCAGGAAGAAGCTGTTACTCAGAAAAACTGCTCCTGCTGATGTCGCATGGTGGAAGGTGCACCATAAATGCAGGAAGGAGCTACTACTCAGAAAAGCCATTCCCAGTGGCTTTAGTGGACTGGGAAGAGAGAGAGAGAGAGAGAGAGAGAGTGCACCAGGCAATAGGAGGTGCCAGCAAGTAGATCTGCACCACTGCTAATGTAGAAGCCTGGAGGGGTAGAGGAGCGAGTACTGGGGGGGGGGAGAGATTGTGTGCGGGGAGGCAGAAGCTGCTAATAAGTAAAGCCACATTGTGGCTATAGTAGAAGCTTGGGGGGTGTCAGAGGAGTGAGGACCCAGAGAGAGACAGAGAGTGTGATGGTCAGGAGAAGCTGATAAGTAGAGCAGCACCCAGACTAATGTAAAAGCCTGGGGGGGGGGTCATATGAGTGAGGATGGAGAGAGTGCGGCGGGCGGCAGTAGCTGCCAATAAGTGAAGCCGCACCATGGCTGTAATCCTCTGGCACCAGTCCTGTGTTGAGTGACTGTGAAAATAGCTGCCAGAGGTTCAAATATAGAATTGTCAGCAGATAAGGACTGCTAGGCTCATCCAGTTTTCCCATAATCCGTCTACTTGACTACAGCTTGTAACCCTTCCTCAACTTTACCTCTATGGTTCTAGCATGTCTGTTCCATGCGTGTGTAAATCCAACCACAGTGCTTCCTCCTGCAACCTCCTGTGGCAGACCATTCCATGCATCCACCACCCTCTCTGTGAAGGAAAACTTCCTCATATTCCCTCTTAGCCTGCAACTTTCCAATTTCATACCATACCCCCTCATTGTCATACTCCTGTATTGGAAGATTTCTTCCCCTGCACACTGTTTATACCCTTGAGGTAAATGAATATCTCTATCATATCTCCCCTTTACCTCCTGTTCTCTAGCTAGTACATATTAAGGTCCCTTAATTTCTGCTCATATGTTTTGTGGTGAAAGTCTTGTACAATGTTAGTGGCCCTTCTCTGGACAATCTCCAGGCTGTTTATGTCCTTTTGAATGTGCGGCCTCCAGAACTGCATACACTACTGCATTTGAGGCCTGACCAGGGTCTTACATAATGGCATCACTATCTCCCTTTTTCTGCTGGTGATACTCCAGCCTATGCACCCCAGCATGGCAGTAGTCCTCCCTGATGTCTTTGTACTCTGTTTTGACATTTTCAGATCATCCAACATAACTGCATGTCCCTTTGCTCTTTGGTGACTGGCAGCAACCCTGTCCTGTAGCTCTCCCCAGGGTTTCTATTCCCCCCCATCTCCCACCTTCTGCTAATAATAGCTCTTTCTATGTACTCCAGCATGTCACCACCCCCTATCCTGTGACTCTCCCCAGGGTTCCCTCTTCTCAGGTGCATTATTTTGTACTCCTTTGCACTGAACCTCAGTTGCCACTCCTCAGACCATTTTTCCAGCTTCTTCATGTTCCTCCTCATTTTCTCCACCCCTTCTGGAGTATCCAGTCTGTTACAGATCTTGGTGTCATCTGCAGGCAGACCCTTCCTTGTAGGCCTTCTGCAATGTCACTAATAAAGTCATTGAACAGGAGTGGTCCTAGGACTGACCCCTGAGTTACTTCGCTGGTCACTCCCCTCTCCCCGGATTGGATCCCATTTACCACCACCACCATCATCTGCCTTCCTTGCTCCCACCACCTCTTATGGCGCACTATTATATGTAATACACCACCCTGTCTGTGAAAACTTTTCTTACATTTCCTCTTAATCTACCCCATTGAAGTTCATATTATGCTCCCCCATTCTTGCACTCCTACATTGGAAGATGTCTGCCCCTGCACATTGTTAATTCCCTTGAGGTACTTGAACATGTCTATCATATCCCCCTCTCCCCCAGTGAGTACATATTGAGGTCTTCTAATCTTTCCTGATATGTTCTGTGTTGCAAGCCATGTACCATCTTGGTTGCCCTTCTTTGGACCGCCTCCAGCTTATCAATGTCCTTGCGCAGTTGCGGCATCCAGAATTGCAGAGTACTGTAGGTGAGGCCTCACTAGTGCATTATACAATGGCATCACCACCTCCTGCCTTGTGCTAGTGATGCCTCTGACTATGCACCCCAGCATGCCACTGGCCCTCCTTGCAACATCTGTGCTCTGTTTTGACACCTTTAGGTCATCAAAACTGATAGCTTCTAGGTCCTTTTCTTCCTTAGTGATCGTCAGCACCCCATCCCCCTCCTCCCCATTTGATAGCTCTCCCCAGGGTTTCCTTTTCCCAGGAGCATTATTTTGGGCTTCTTTGCACTGAACCTCAGTTGCCACTCCTCTGGCCATTTTTCTAGCCTCTCCATGTTCCTGCTCATTTTCTCCACTTCTTCTGGAGTATTCACTCTGTTACAGATGTTGGTGTCATCTGCAAACAAGCAGACCTTTCCTTCTAGCCCTTCCTCAATGTCTGTAATGAAGACATTGAACAAGACTGGTCCCAGGACTGATCCTTGAGGTACCCCGCTAGTTACCACCCTCTCCCCAGACTGGATCCCATTACCACCACCCTCTGTCACATGTCCATCAGCCAGTTTCTAACTGAGTTTATCAGCTTGTGCCATGTGGCCAGACTACCCATCTTGTTTATCAGCTTCCCTTATTGGGCAGTGTTGAAGGCTTTCCTGAAGTCAAGGTAGGTGACATCCACCGCCCCTCACTGATTTACTTCCTTAATGAGGTGTTACAGTTTGCAACCCTCGCACCCCACACTCACCCCTACCCTGCAGAGACTGACAGGTGTTGGTGGTGTGCCTTTGAGATGTCAGCCATAATGCTCACAACATTCCACCCCAACCCCCACCCTGCAGACACTGACAGGCATTGCTGTGTATCTTGGGGACTTTGGCCCTAACACTTACCCCATTCCATAAGGAAATAAGCTGAGATGGGTGTAGTATAGGAGAATGGGGTGAACAGTATGGGCCAAGGACTCCAAGACATAGCCAATAACTGTCACTGTCTTCAGGGTGGGGGTGGAATGGTGTGAGCATTACGGCCGAGCCTCTGTCTCCTGTCAGTCAGTTTCTAACCTAGTTTATCAGCTTGTGCCCTGTGGCCAGACTACCCATCTTGTTAATCAGCCTTCTATGTTGGGCAGTGTTGAAGGCTTTCCTGAAATCAAGGTAGGTGACGTCCACTGCCCCTCCCTGATTTATTTCCTTAATGAGGCATTAGGGTTTCAAGCCCTAACACCCCACCCCAACCCGTCAGTGACTGACAGGCATTGGGGGTGTGCCTTTGGGTCATCGGCTGTAAGGCTCAAGCTATTCCACTCCCACCCCCACTCTGCAGAGACTGACAGGAATTGGGGGTGAACTTTTGGGTTATTGGACGTAATGCTCATGCCATTGCACCCCAACCCCTACCCTGCAGACACTGACAGATGCTGTGGTGTGCCTTGGGGTCTTTGACCCCAACACTCACCCCATTCCATAAAGAAATAGGCTGAGATGGGTTTAGTGTAGGAGACTGGGGTGAACATTAAGGGCTTAGAGCCCAAGGCACACCCCAACAACTGTCATTATCTGCAGGGTGTGGGAGGAATGGCATAAACATTATGGCCGACAACACAAAGCATACCACCAATGCTTGTCAGTCTCTGCAGGGTGGGGGTAGGGTGTTATGGTTGGAAACCCTAACTCCATGGGTGTTTGTTGATATTCTACCCCAGATTTTCAACATGGGCTTTTTGGGACCTCACCTCATGAACAGTGAAACTATCATTTCATTACTCAATCTTGAAAGGTGATTTCATGCAGCAACTAAGCCATTATCAGTGTCAGTGGCTCAGCAGGTAACACACTTGCCTCTGAGGCCAGGAGATCAGTAGGCTGTGGGTTCTATCAACACACCAGGCACTTGGGTTAATATCCCAATACTGACACTGTAGTGCAGCATGAGGGGGGTGCTGCACTCCTGAGGTGTCATCTTTAGGATGAGATGTTAAACCAAGGTCCCATCTGCCTGTTCTGGTGGTAGTTCAGGTGGATGTTAAAGATCCCATGGCAGGGGAATTTCCCCGGTGCAATGGCCAAATTTCCTCCTTTCACGAAAAATACCACCAACAGCTTAATCTGGTTCAATGTCAGTTGGCATTCATCTGTATCCGCTCCCTCGGGTCGTGCCTGAAAATAGGCAGAATTTGTCTAGTGTACTTACCTGGTCAAAAAACACTAAATAAAAATAAAAATTCTGTGCCACAAGGTGAAATCACATTTTGGGCGTGATGTGAAAAATGACAACTGCACTGTTCATGAGGAGGTGTGGAAAAATGGTCATGTTGAAAATGTGTAGTGAAAGTTTTGAAAATTACCAAAGTTACATGCGTGTGTAGGAAAATTTCTACTAACCTGCGTAACACGCCCATTTAAGAATTTTTCCACCAAATTTTCAACATGAGCTTTTTGGTACCTCACTTCATAAGTACTGGCACTGCCATTTCCTTAATCGGTCCTGAAAGGGGATTTTGCATAGTGATTGTGCAATTCTGCACCACCAGTGCAAAAACGCATTTCAGTCAGGATGTGAATAATGACAGCTGTACTGTTCATGAGGTGGTGTGATAAAATGTGTATGTTGGAAATTTGGAGTGAAAATATAAAAAATTGGCAAAGCTATGTGCCTGCATTGAAACTGCTCAATGCACCCTCATATCGTGGCCATTTTTGAGAATTTTTTCACCAAATTTACCTCATGAACACTGGCACTGTTGTTTTGTTAATCATTCCCAAAAGTTGATTCTGCACAGTGACCGCAAAATCACCTTTCAGGATGGAGTAATGAAATGAAAGTGGCAGTGCTCATGAGATGGGGTCCTAAGAACCCCATGTTGAAAATTCGGGGCAGAAATTCCAAAAAATGGGTGAAATGAATATCAGCATAAGTTGAAAACACAGCCATTATATGGTGCTTACCTTGATTCCTCACTTCAAAGTTAGTCTTTGAAGAGTGCAGAAATGCCCCCAGCCAGAGAAGATCACGGCCGCTGACCACAGAGAGTAAGTATGAAGTAAGGGGGTTACAGAGAGGTGGGTACACAGAGGGAGGGTTGGGATGGTGGAGAGGCAGTATAGCGCAGTGGTTTAAGGCTCTGAACTGCAGATCTGGTGACATCCAGCAGGCCAGACCTGGGTTTGAATCCCACAACTTCCACTTACATACTGTGTGACCCTGAGCAAGTCACTTAACTTCCCTGTGCTCCCAGGTCGCTCCTGTAAAAAAAGCTTTCAGCTTAGTGTGCTACTCCTGGTTAAACAACTAATAAAAAACTAAAAAAGAGCGATGGGGAGATGACAAGGGACCATTTTCTTGTTTTCAGGTATAAAAAAAAATCAGGATCTTTTTCTTTTTTACAGGGAAAGATATTAACAGAGTTTGTCAGCAGATAAAGACTGTTTAGCCCATCTAGTCAGCCCATATCTAAAAGGGGGTGTAGATATGTGGACACTGGGATTGGGATCCCCATATCCCAGAATATTGTGAAGGTACAGATGTAACCACCCCACCTCCCAGGTTGGGAGCTTACCCGGGGCTCTTGCAGTGTCCCAATAGCTCATGCCTCCTGCAGCCGCTTTGAACTCTGCTTCCCTGGCTTGATTATGTACTGCTGCTAGGGTCAAGGAGGGCACCAAACTGTTCTTGGCACCTCAATGCGACCGAAGAGGAGCAGCCAGTGAGATGCCAGTGAGTTTTGCTCCCTCATCCCTTTGAGCTGCTGCACAGGGGGCAGGGAATGAGAGTAAGGCCACAGATATTTTTCAGTGCCTAAAGCACCCGACAGGGAACCATGGCAAAAGTGTTGCTTTTCTGATCCTCTTCCCAATCTTATTGGACACCAGTGGGGCCTGGGGGGAACAAAATAAAATGAAAATAAAACTTTAAAGAGGCTCCCTAACCCAATCCACACCTCCAGTGGGTCAGGGAGTGAGGGGACAACATGATGCCCATAGGAACTACAAGTCCCAAGATTCCTAGCGGCCAAAAAAGCCATTGTTAGAGACTGCTCCTGCTGGGAAGCTCATACAATGGAGCTTCCGACGGGGCTCCTGTCCCCCAAAAGTGCCCCCTGGCCCTATCGACCACCAGAAGGGACCAGGAGGGTCCTAGCCAAGCATCCAGATGCTGCCAAGACTGTACCCAATTTATTTTAATGAACATTAATGAACAGAACTGTCTGGGGTGGCCATATTTGCTGAGATCTGCTTGAAGACAGTGTGGAATTCTATTGGTAGCTGCAGTACATCAATCAGGATGTGGAGCTAGAGACTAAGGTGGACCAATGAGGTGTCAAGATTCAAACTAAACATTCTGGGGTTGACAGTTTGACCCCCTTTTTTTTGTGAGAGTTTCAAAGAGGAAAGGACTGATTTTGACAGCTCCTGCTGCTGTCACAGCCAAGTGACATTTAGTTTGTGCCAAAACAAACTAAGGACTTCTGAACTTGTTTCTAATTGTCTGGTAAATCCCAGAGATCAGGGGATTTACCTCAGCCTGGACTGAACTACTGTTATTTGTCAATCCAGATATCTGTGACTGCTGAAAGAAGTACTGTAGTTTATCTGAGCTTGGGAGAGGTAAAATCCACTGCCTCACAGTCCTGACACAAGAGACTGTGATTCTTGCCAGGGGACCTAAGCTCTGGGGTCCAGCCAGTCTGTTCAGTTGCTGGCCTACCTGCATGGTGGGTGAAGACAAATCTCTCTGTGGGGTGAAGACGACGGATGGCTTGCCTACCTGCCGAGGTGGATGAAGACAAGTCCCTCTGTGTGGTGAGGAGGATCATCACCTGCATCCATGCCAGTTCAACCTGCACTTCCAAATTGCTTGCGAGGGGAGACGTCCCCCAACTCCTGCATCTCAAATTAACCAAAAGGTCACGAGTACTGTGTTTTACCCAAATACTTTTCTGCCAGCTAGCTACTGTAGTTAGTTAACTTTCCATCTGGGTTTCCTGTGTGACCTTAGCTAAGTCTGCAGCCACAGTTACAGCCAGGATGAACTGTACATTGACATCCACAGGTGCGGTTATAACTTGCATCTGCAGCATCCAACCATTGCAACGGCGCTGCACCCAGTGTCTACTTGTCACAGGCCTGCAACTTCTCGGTGTGTGCACACAAGGTATTTAGGAGCTCTCACATGGACTGTAGGGTTAACTGGTGCACCAGTGGGGGGAGAGGGGTTGGGACAGGGAATACTGCATTGTAATATGCTGTGGTATCTGATCCTGCTTCCTGATTGCTGTATTTACTATAAGGTTTTGTTGAATGTTTTATTATCCTTTGCTTCCTTTGTTTCTTATCTCATTATCCATATCCAAAGTAAAGCCCCTGGTTTATGTTACTGCAATGGATGAATTATTTGCAGCATTGTGTAGTGTAATATTTTCATGCTTAGAGTGATAAGTGAGGAGTAGGGTTATATTGTTCTACCTGTCACCAAGGAAGGAGGCTGTATTTAATTTTCTGTGGAGAATCACCCTGGCAGTACATTGCTGTAAGGAACCCCATAGGTGGAGGCACCGTGCCGCTTGTCAAGCCAATTCTGACCACGAACCCAGGCACCAACCTATATCCCTTAGGCAGCACCATTTGCAAGTGGGTGTGCAGATAGAAGGGTAGGGGTGGTTACACAGATATGGGGACACTGGGAGTGGGCTCCCCAGTGTCCTAGAATATTGCGGGTACAGATATAGGGACACTGGGATTGGGTTACCCAATGTCCCTCTGTGCTGGTGGTGGGGGCTTGTATTACTGACACAGGGACTGGGCATCCCAATGTCAGTTGCAACATTAAGCCGCACTGTGGTTAATATTGAGACAGGGGGCCAGAGGAGCAGGATACAAAATTGCAATGCAACTGATGTTTATGCCTTTGGTGGAGGGGCAGAGGACTGGGATACAAAGCAGCACCACAGCTAATGTTTATGGCTTTAGTGGGGGGCAGAGAAGTGGGTCAGGGACCGGGATATAAGTCGCCTCGGCTGAGGGTTATACCTTTGGGGCGCAAGGACCAAGGACTGAATACAAAGCCGCATCATGGCTAATGTTTATGCCTTTGCTGTGAGGAGGGGGGGCAGGGGAGTGAGGACCAAGCACTGGGATACAAAGTCGCACCACAGCTTATGTTTATGCCTTTGGTAGGACCAGGATACAAAGCTACAACGCAGCTGAAGTCTATCTCTTTGGGGGGGACAGAGGAGTGAGAACTGGGATACAAAACCACACCATGGCTAATGTTTATGTCTTCGGGGATGGAGAAGAGCAAGGACGGTGAGAGAGACTACAGACCCAGTAACTCTGACTGTTTGCATTACTGCGCACTCTAATGCACATGGTCGGAGATCAGCCTACAGAAAGAAATGTAACACTCCCACTGGAGCAGTTAATTTGTTTAAAGTCCAGCACGCACCATGTCAGCAAAGCTGAACTGCTATCATGACCAGAGTGCCTGGTCTTTGGTGTACATTGCCAAGCCCATTACAGTTTCAGCTGTAATTGACTTGGCAGTGACACACCTCCCATATCCTCTATTACCCCAAGACGTTCCTTACGCAAGAGAAAACGAACGCAAAAAGGAAGCTCACTGAGTTCAGGAAAGTTTATTATGGTGTTTTTCTCCTCATGTTTTCATACAGATATACATATGAACAAACAAAGAAGCCATCAGAAGAAGGCCATTTGGGCTATCTAGGCTGCTCATACTGCAGGGTCCACAGTTTGAGCTGCTGTCCTTGCCCCCCTGAATACTCCTTCCATCCACTCTACCCCTGGTCCTTGTCTTCCCCATACCTACCACAGTCTCTCTTGAAGCTGCCCACTGTCTTCAACAAGACCACCTTTCCTGGCAGTGCATTCAAAGTGTCCACCACCCTCTCCATGAAGAAATGCTTCCTGATCTTCCACCTAAACCTCATGCCCTCCAGCTTAAGACGGTGCCCCCTCGTGTTATGGTTGCCACTCAGCTTAAAGAGGCCCTTTGTATTCACCTTATTTAGCCCTTTCAAGTATTTGAAGAACCAAATCTCTCTCTCTCGTTCTCTCTCTCTCTCACTCTCTCTCGTCCTCTAGGGAGTACATCTTCAGTGCCCTCAAACTCTCCTTGTATGCTTTACCCTGCTAACACACTATCATCTTTGTAGCCCTCCTCTGGACCTTCTCCAGCAGGTTAATGTCCTTTCTTTTTTATATATAGCTATTTGATCCCCATCGCTTCCTCCCACCAACTGGCGATGGGGACACATAGGTATTTTTACAGGTTTTCTCCCCCTCCCCCGAGGCCCCAGCACACAGCCGTTTGAGCGTGGGGGGGCATGTATGCACCCCATGGAGCCAGCTCAACCTCTTTCACCTCCCATAACTGTTTGCAGCCCCCTCTCTGCCTACACTATTCACCAGCCCTCCACCCGGTGGGAGTGGAACTACGGGGGATGGGCACCAACCCACTCAACACCCTCAGGAGAGGAAAGCTGCCCATCGGCAAGCTTGATCCTGCTCCGCCTTCCCCCCATGCTGGCACCCCAACAACCTGAGGTCATTTCCAAATCAGGGTCACCGGTGTAGTGCGAGGTAAGGCATCCAGTGCCTCAACCCTCTGCACCACTGAGCCAGCTGTTAATGTCCTTTTTGAAATGTGGGCACCAGTACTGAACTCCATACTCTAGATGTGGCCTTTCCAGTGACCTGTACAAGGGCAGTATAATCTCCTCTCTCCTACTACTGACCACCCCAGCTATGCATCCCAGCATCTTGTTTGCCCTTGCTGCTGTTTTCTTGCACTGTGTGGAGTGTTTCAGGTCACTAGTGATCATCACTCCCAGGTCCTTCTCCTCTGATGCAGATACCTGGACTCCACCTAGGTAATACTATGTCCTGGCATTCTTGGCTCCAATGTGCATACCTTTGCAATTCTTGGCATTGAATCCAAGCTGCTAGATCCTGGATGGTCTCCTCAGCTTTTCCAGATCATCCTGACTCTCACTTCACTTTCCAGATTCTTACTTCACTGACACAAAAAAATGCACAGCAGCTGGAGACCAGTTTTCACTTTCTGTTCCCACTACAAAACCCACTACCACACTTACACTTCTCCCTTTGAGGAAGCCATCTGCATCACAGAAGCCACCCAAAACACATTTCTTTATTTAAAATGAGCATTTGTCAATGCTGAATGTTTGCTTACTGGTATCAGCATTGGAAGTGCAGGAGTTAGACAGATACAGAATAGGAATGGCAGTGAAGTATTGAACTTCACGCCAACCCCACCTCCACCCTGCTGAGATGGACAGGCATTGGGGTATGCCTTTGGGTCATCGCCCATAACACTCACTCCATTTCACCTCACCCTATCTTGCAGACTCTGACAAATGTTGAAGTGTGCATTGGGGTGTTTGGCTTTGCAGTCACCCCATTCCATAAGGACATATGCTGAAGTGGGTGCAGTATAGGAGAATGGGGTGAACTCTGGGGCCAAAGAGTTCAAGGCACACCTCGATGCCTGTCACTGGCTGGAGTGTGGGAGTGAAATGGCATGAGCATTAAAGCTGGCAATCTACAGGCATACCCCCGACACCTGTCAGTCTGTACAGGGTGGGATGTTATGGTTAGAAACCCCTAACACCTCCGGCGATTGTTGGTATTTGCACTACAAATTTTCAGCATGGCCTTTTTTCCAACCCCCACCTGATGAAAGCATTTGGGACCTCTGCTCAGGAACAGTGGCACTGTGATTTTGTTAATCTGTCACGAACATTGCTTTCCCACAGCGACTGCGCCACTCTGCACCAGATGTGCGAAACCACAGTTTGGGCAGGATGTGAAAAATGACAGCTGCAGCGAGGTGTGAAGAGATGGCAATGTTGGAAATCTGGAGTGAAAATATTACAAATTCTCAAAGTTACGAGCGTGTGTGAAAACTGCACAACACACATTCGTAACAGTCATTTTTCTGAATTCTTTCACCAAATTTTCAACATAGGCATTTTGGGACCTCTGTTCATGAACAGTGTCACTATGATTTTCTTAATCTGTACCTAACTGATTTCCCACAGCAACTGCGCCATTGTATGCCGGATGTGCAAAACCACATTTCGGGCAGGATGTGAAAAATGACAGCTCTCCTTTTCATAAGTAGGTGCTCAAAAATTACAATGATGAAAATCTGGAGTGAAAATATTAAAACTTCTCGAAATTATGCGTGTGCATGGAAACTGCACAACACACGTGTGTAACATATTTATTTTGTGGAATTTTGTTGCCAAATTTTCAATATAGGCACTTTGGGACCTCTGCTCATGAACAGTGTCACTGTGATTTTCTTAATCTATCCCAAACATTGATTTCCCACAGAGACCGTACCACTGTGCAACAGATGTGCGAAAACACAATTCGGGCAGGATGTGAAAAATGACAGCTGTACTGTTCATAAGGAGGTATGTAAAATTAGCAATGTGGAAAATCTAGAGTAGAAATATCAAAAATTCTCAAAGTTACGAGCATATGTATAAACTATGCAATGCACACTTGTAACACAGTCATTTTTTGGAATTGTTTCACCAAATTTGCAACATATGCTTTTTGGGAGCCCAACTCAAAAACAGTAGCACTGTTTTGTTAATTGGTCCCGAAAGGTGATTCTGTGCAGTGACCTCGAAATCACCTTTGGGGACCAAATAACACCATTACAGTGACTGAATTCAAGAGGCGAGGTCTCAAGAACCCAGTGTTGAAAATTTGGTGCCAAAAGTCAAAAAAAATGGCTGAGATATCCACATAAATTAAAAAAAAAAACATTTATGCCATTATACAGCTTACCGGCATTTCTTCAGTTCACAGTCAACTTTGAAGAGTGCAGATGGATTCCCGGTCCACCAAAGACTGTAGCGCCGGGTTTTAGAGGTAAGTGTGGGGTGAAGGGTGTGTTAGGAGGTGAGGTGCGCAGTGGGTGGGTGCTGGTTGAGGGAAGGGCATAACAGCAAGGGGACATTTTCTTTGTTTTGGGGGGGAACAAAAGACGTCGCAGGAAGGTTTTTGTTTTTGCAAGTTTGCTTTGGGCACACTGGAGTGGGCTCCCAGTGTGCCACCTGCATTTTGGAGGGGGGACTGAAGCCGATGGGGACTGGGCATCCCACTCAGCATACAACAGATGGGGGTAACATTATGCCAACTAGGATTGGGCTCCCCCTTTGGCAAATGAGCTGGGGCGGGGGCATGCTGACAGGGGGATTGGGCACCCCCATCAGCTTTAATGAGGACTGTAAGCGGACAGGGACAGCCTCCTTCATGTTTTTTTGAAATGTTACACCAGGCAAGGCACCGCCCTGCAATGACGGGTTGCTCCCTCATTGCAGCAGCTAATTCGTTTCAAGTTGGTGGCATGCTGGCTGAACTAGTGTCAGCACCAGCATGCCACCACATTGGGAAATGAGGGCCAAGCCCAAGAATGCAGTGCTGTACCTCCAAAATCCGCTTCTCTCCTAAGCTGCCACATAATGTTTCTTGCACATGCACGCAAGGAAGCATAAAATAAATACCTGAAGCAAAAGCTGCTGACTATAGTGGCTGCTCAGGGACACACTCACTTCAAACAAATTCTGCCTGATTCAATTAGTGACCAGTCCCCTGTTTTCTGCATCTGGGGATCCTGGGTTATCACGGCCCCTTCGCCACACTATATCACTTTCCATGATTTTGCCAATCTGGATCATGCAAGCTTCCTAACAGACTTGTCTGCCACAAACTGGGCCCCTATCTTCCATGTCCATCATGTTGCGTCTGCCCTTGATTGCTTTATTTCAACCTTCCTGTCCCTCCAGGACACACACACTCGCCTAAACGTACTAGGTGAGTTCGGTTTAGGCAGACCAGGTGGTTACACAAGGATCTTCTTTCCTTTTTACAATCATGTGACAAGAGCTGGAGTCATTTTTAAAAACTCAGGTCATCAAGCAGACTATGATACTTATAAAGCACAGTGAAATTTGTGTAAAAAACAAATCCAGCAAGCAAAGAGCTTGTATTACAATGGCCTACTGAACAAAGCTGCTGGTTACTCCGAGAAATTCTGGGCTCCTGTTAAATCATTCCTGGGAACTAACCAATCTCACCATAATAATGACATGGTCCTTGATGGAGTCCACTGCGATGACCCTCAAACTATTGAAAACACTTTTAATAAACTCTTTGCTGACCTATCAAAATGCACAGCCTCCTTTTCATCGAGTCTAAGCTCGCCACCTTTCTCTGGAACAAATATGCCACAACATCTGCCTTTCTATTTTAAGGGTATATCTAAGGCCTTTGTCCTAAAATGTCTCAGCTCAGTCTCAGACAACACCAGCGCTGGCTCAGATTGCCTTGAGCCTAAACTGCTGAAGCTAGGCCCTCCTATTATTGCTGCTCCCCTAGCCAAAATCTTTACCATGTCTTGCTGTCATAGATACAGTATGTCCCATACATTTGGAAAATTGCCAAATTCACCTCTATTTACAAGAAGGGGGACAAAAAGGACATTGCTAATTATAGGCCTATTGCCATTCTTTTAGTGCTCAATAAAATCCTAAAGAAAATAGTGGCCACCCAGGTCATGGAGTATCTCTCTAAACACAATCTGTTATCACCCACTCAGCATGGTTTCCGAAAAGGTCACAGCACTTTCACTGTGCTGCTAAAACTCACAAATGACATCCTGACTGCAGTGGATCAAGGACATATGACCAGGGCAGTGTTCATAGACCTCTCCAGGGCATTTGATCTGGTGGATCACCCACTTCTGCATGCCTGCCTTTTGTCTCTCAGTTTATCTTCACAATCTGTCAAATGGTTTCACAGCTACCTAGCTAACAGAAGCCAACAGGTGAAATTCAGCTCTGCCGTATCTGACCCAGCTCCTATAAATGTTGGTGTTCTGCAGGGATCCATTTTGGGGCCTCCTCTCTTCTCAGTCTTCATAAACAGTATATCCCACAACACACCATTGTGCCAAACAATTCTATATGCTAATGATCTTGTGCTATGTATCTCATCAGTGAATATACAAGTTATAAAGAGTTGTCTTACCTCTGAGTTTATCTCCATCCAAGACTGGATCCATAAACACAGGCTTGTCCTAAATGTCAACAAAACACAGGGTATGCTCTTTGGGTCCTTAGCCAAACTCAACTTAAATTGCAGTGTATATGATGTTTCTTGTGCTGACGGCTCATCCCTCATGATAGTAATCTCTTTTAGGAATCTAGGTGTCCTGCTTGATGAAGCTCTCAGCTTTGATGAGCACATTATAGTCATGTGCAAGGCATTAAACATGAAACTTGGCATTGCCTACGGGACCAGTCGAATGCTTACACCCTCAGCCAGGCTGGCCATAGCAAGTGGCATCTTGGCTTGAAGGGACGGGAAGCGAATCCTCAGGATTGCAAGAGCATCTGCACAGAAGAGGGAAATGGACATCATTGTCCACCTAGGGTCAAATGACTTAGCTGGGCATGGGATCAGAGCAGTGCAGGAGGAGTTTGTGGAGTTGGTGAGGGGCCTTAGCCTAGTAGAACACACTGTAACCTTCTTGGAGGTGCTGCCTGTCTATGGCATGGGTAAGGCTAGGGTACTATGCACCATGCAATTCAATGAATGGATGAAAAAGTGGTGCAGAGCAAAGGGTTTTCACTTCACTGGGGACTGGTGCTCCACATGGAGGGATGTATGCCTATACTGGCAAGATGGTCTGCATCTGTACAGGAGAGGAAGCAGGCTCCTAGGTGATAGGTTTATATGCTTCAATGGCAAGCTTTTAAACTAGCCAAGGGGGGGGAGGCACTAGTGAGAAGCGGGGAATTCCCAGCCTCCCCCCACAAAACAGGATCATCAGCAAGGTAAACACCAAGGTAGAGAGGTTGATAGGGAGCAGGACAGGGGTAAATGGAGAAAAAGCCAAAGACAGTAAGGGCAAGGATGGGGCTAAAAGAGTTAAGACCATAAAAAAAAATTGAGGATGATGAGTACCAATGCCCATTGTCTGGGTAACAAGCTTCCTGATTTGGCAATCTTGATGGAAGAGGGAACCTGGATGTTGTGGCAGCCACAGCAACATGGTACACAGAAAACCATGATTGGGATGTAAACATACCAGGGTATGCAATCTATAGGAGGGACAGGGAGGGTAAAAGAGGAGAACTAGCTCTCTGCATAAGAGAAGGGATCAAAGCAACAGAACTAAAGGGTAAGCGAGGAAGAGAAGAGGCACTGTGGGTCACCTTGGAGACAGGTAATGGCACCACAATCAACACAAGAGTTGTATACAGACCCCCATCTCAGGGGGAGGAAATGGACAAATAAATGTTAGAAGGCATCCTTAGAATGGCTGACAAAGGGGAGGTTTTGTGGATGGGGGGACCTGAATATGCCGGATTGTAACTGGAGCACATGTGTTGCAGTCTCATCCAAGAGCAGGGTCATTCTCAATGCCCTGCAAAGGGCATGCCTCAGGCAGCTAATGTTGGAACCCACTCGAGAGGGAGCAGTCTTAGACCTGGTACTCTCAAATGGAGATGGTGATAGGATCACAGATTTAAAAGTGGGTAGCCATCTGGGAACTAGCGACCACCGAACAGGGTGGTTCACGATAAACACATCTATAGAGTCAAGTCATACAAGGACAAAAGTACTGGACTTTTGGAGGGCTGATTTTGGCAAAATGGGTGAGTGCCTAAGGAGTGCACTAGCAACTGGGCAGGAAGGAGGGTTAGAAGAACAATGGGAGAAAATCAAAATTGCCATCACAGAGGCAACAAGTCTTTGTGTAAAGCAAATAAAACAAAATGAAGTAAAAAAAACACTATGATTCTCAAAAGAGGTGGTGGGAAAGGTTAGGGAGAAAAGGATAGCATTCAGGAGATGAGAAATCACAGAATGAGCAGGACAGAGAACTGTATCAGTTAAAACAGAAGCATGGAAAGCAGTCAGAATAGTGAAGGCCCAAACCAAGGAAAAGATAGCCAACTCTGTTAAGAAGGGGGATACAACCTTTTATTGGTACTTTAGTGAGACTTAAAGGGGAAGTGGGCAGAGGAGAACAGTGGAAAAGCAGAGATACTGAATGAGTACTTTTGCTCAGTATTCACAAAAGAAGAAGAGGGGGAAGCACAAACTAATCAATAGAAGCAGTGTGGACGGGCGCGATACTAGTCCATTCACAGAAGAAAGGGTCCCAAGAGAACTCCCAAAACTCAGGGTGGACAAAGCAATGGGGTCTGATGGGATTCATCTGAGAATTCTAGAAGGACTAAGGAGAGACCTAGTGACATCACTGACTACCTTTTTTAACAAATCATGGGAGGATGGTGTGGTACCTGAGGATTGGAGGAGAGCAGATGTGATTCCTCTTCACAAAAGTGGGAGCAAGGCAGAGGCAGAGAACTACAGACCTGTTAGTTTAACCTCAGTTGAAGGGAAAATAATGGAATCACTTCTGAAAGAGAGAATTGTTGAGTAACTAGTCAGCATGGATTCACAGCAGGAAGATCATGTCAGACAAATGTAATAGATTTCTTTGACTGGGTGACCAAAGTAGTAGACCAGGGAGGGGCTGTAGATATGGCCTACCTAGAGTTTAGCAAGGCATTTGACACAGTCCCACACAAAAGATTAATAAACAAGTTAGCCACCATGGGAGTGGGTCCCAGGGTGATACCCTGGGTAACAAATTGGATGACTGTCTGAGGGTGGGTTGGATGAAGACACAGAAGGTGAGACAAGTTCTTTTAAAATGTCCCTTAGGGCAGTGTACTTTATTACAGAAGGACTTCACACACTTGGCAATACCATAAACAGTTAAACAATGCAGATCTGGAACTTCTGTGTTGCTCATACTAATTGACTAGTCAGGATGACCTTCAGCAACTGTAATAAAACATGGCTTATAGGGCTGTCAGTTCCCCACTCAGCCAGTAGGCTCACAGGGACAAATCCATTGCCTGAGGGTAGTCCGACTTACACCTGCAGTTTTGCAGCCAATACTTTAGGAAGACCAATCACCCCTCTAGCTTCTCAACTCCACTCTGGTTCAAAACATCCTAGCCTTAACTAGAACCACCACTGGTCAGTCTTTCTGAGACTACTTCCAGCACCAGCTGATCCCCTCTTACATCAACCAGTTCCACTCCTACAGAGAACTGCTCTCTCCACAGCTCAGATCTTATCTGCCAGACTCTGCTCAGCCAGCTCCTTTTATAGGGCTGAAGATCATGTGACCTGTCAATCAGAGCTTTAAATGTTAATTAAATGTTTGCAACAATTTTAAATATGTCTATTTCATACAGAAAAGTAAGCAAACAGGAAAAATAATAGTTTAACACAGATCAGTATTTAAACAATCAAAAAATAAAGCAATAAGAAAATAAAGAAAGGAACGTCATGGCAGGAAATCCCACCTTTGTTGTTCCCAGAATCCCTCATGCTAGAGCTCTATAAAGCACACAGAGCTCAGCTGGCCTGAGCCCATAGTCATCTACAAAATGGATGCCAGCAAACTAAAGTACATGGAGTCAGGCATTTCCCAAACCGGTAAATTTTCCTCAACATATAGCAATGTGTACAGTTTTTGCTTAAAGAAATATTTCATCTAGTATCAGGAAAATATAAATGAAACCAATATAAAGCAAAATACAGTGCTAATTCACTGTTTGGTAGCAGTTTGTAAAACATGTGTTTGGTACATTTCAAATGGCAAGAACTCTGAGATTCATAGATACATAGATACATAGACAGTGTCGGCAGATAAGGGCCTATGGCCCACCCAGTCTGCCCATTTAAGTCTGTAAGTTCAGTTTATGTTTTCCAAGAAGTCTGTTGCCCTTTACCCCTGACCTCCAGAATTCCTTTATGTCTATCCCATGCATTCTTAAATCCCGTGATTGTTTCAGCCCCCACCACTTCCTCTGGCAGGGTGTTCCACTTGTCCACCACCCAATCTGTGAAGAAATTCTTCCTCACGTTTCTTCTGATTCCTAATACCTTTCATACAAAACTAAAGGTGGTTTATCGTAGTTCTTCAGTACTTTATATTTTATAGGGCCAAAAACCACTTTCTTCCCCAGGTTCACTATTTTGCACATGGAAATTTAACAGGGGAATATAGCACCAAAGTACACAACATTTCTTTCACCTTAACTGTGCTAAAACAGCTCTTGTATACTTAATGCTAGCTGAGTATGTATATATTTGTGTGTGTGTGTGTGTGTGTGTGTGTTTGGGGGATCAGAAGGAGAAAAAGAAAGAGTATTGAAGTTTCAGTGCTGGGTGATCAGTCCAGCAAAGACAAGATAGAAAAGTAGCATAGAAGAAAGGATGCAGCCAAAAGGATAGGAAATAAACATTTATTTTGGTATGCTGTAAGACAATTCCTGCACTGAATATCTTGGGTCTCAACAGGCTCTCATTTTCATTTGATACCTTAAATCAGACTTATTGTGGCTGCAAGGCTTTCCTGCAGCCCCTTAAAAACTGATTCTCTATTTTCATTAATCCAAAATACAGTAGGAGGAATTCACCCTGCTACACTGACCAACAAGATGCAGAGGGAAATAGTAAATGGAGTACACTCTGAAGAAAGGGTGGTTACTAGTGGGGTACCACAGGGTTCAGTACTGGGACTGGTCCTCTTTAATGTCTTTATAGGAGGCATTGCAGAGGGGCTGGAAGGAAAAGTATGCCTCTTTGCAGATGACTGAAAAATGTTCAACTGGGTGGATGCATGGAACCACCTTCCTGAGGAGGTCTTGGGGTCAAAAACAGTGGGGGACTTCAAGAATGCATGGGACAGACATAAGGCAATTATAGTGGAAATGATGAGAAGGGACTTGGCAAACTTGGAGGAATGGTCAAAAATATGGCAGCTTAGATTAAATGCAAAAAAAGTGCAAAGTAATGCACCTGGGAAACAAAAACCCTGGGGAAGAGTACACAATGGGGGAGCACTTACAACAAAAATGGAACAGGACCTCAAGGTAGTCATATCAGATGACCTTAAGGTAGGCACACAATGGAGAAGGCAATAAGGAGGGCTGGGGGGATACTGGGATGCACTGGGAGAAGCATCACCAGTAGAAAGCAAGAAGTTGTTATCCCTCTGTACACACAGTGAGACCCCATTGCATGCAGTTCTGGAGACCCCATCTCTGTAAGGAGTTAAACAGGATGGAGGTGGTCCAAAGAAGGGCAATTAAAATGGTGCAGGGTCTGCAACAGAAGCCATATGAGGAGCGACTGAAAGAGCTTGATATGTATACCCTTGATGAAGGGGGGGGGCATGATAATAACATTTAAGTACCTCAAGGGAATCAACAAAGTCCAAGACAGGAGCATCTTTGAGAGAAAAAGATGGGCAAGAACAAGGGGGCAGAGTTTGAAGAGAGAGGGGGGATGGCTCAGGTGCAATGTCATAAAGTATTTTTGGATGAAGAGGGTGGTGGATGCTAGGAACCACCTTTCTGAGGAGGTCGTAGATTCAAAAACAGTGGGGGAATTCAAGAATGCATGGGACAGACATAAGGCAATTATAGTGAAGGGTAGACGGAAGTAGGCTGTTTAATCTGAGCTGCAAATCTGGTGACATCCAGCAGACCAGACCTGGGTTTGAGTCCCACAGCTTCCACTTGCATACTGTGTGACCCTAAGCAAGTTACTTAACCTTCTTGTGCTCCCAGGTCACTCCTGTAAAAAAGCTTTCAGCTTAGTATGCTATACCTGGTTAAAAAAACAAAAAACAAAAACAAACAAACAAAAAAAACAACTAATTAGAATCTGCAGCTTATCCAATACATAGGGAATGGGCAGACTAGGTGGATCAAGCAGTCCTTATCTGCTATCAAAGTCTGTCTCTATGTTTCTATCTTTCTTCTATCTCTGGTGTACAGTGCAGTTACTTATATAAATGCCTCGAAAAGTACCCTAGGAAAATGGGACACCACATACAATAACATTTGTCGTTATGCCTCGGCCACCCCTTGACTAAAGCATCACTGTTTGCTATATGCAGCCCTAAATTGGCCCTCCCCATCAGCCCATAGATACATTGCCTTTGGGTCTCTGCTTAACAATATTATTAGATCCAACCTACCCTCCTCCCTGGCCTCCACGGTAGTGCCACAATCCTCCTCCTATGGCCTTCGATTAAATGAGCTTTCACTTCTTTGCACCCCGAGGTGTAGAACACTGAAATGAACCCTTGCTTTCTCAAGCATGGCATTGAAATACTGGAACTCCCTACTAGTAAAAGTTTGGTCTGCACCCACTCACGCTGCCTTCAAAAGATTGCATTATACCTGTCTCATCAATCGTACCCAATGTACTTGCTTTAACCCCACTTAGGTCACCCACTACCCCTCTTGCTATTTGCTGTCTCTTAATCTGAAGCTATTATCCACTACGGCACTTAACATTAGTCTGTACTGTGGAAACACCACTACCGTTATAATGAATTTGTGTGTTATGTCTGTCTGTATTTGAAATGTCCATGCTCATTATTGACTGAATGTTTTTCTCATCTTTATTACTTGCTTGTGATTTTTTGTGTACATATTTTTCTCTTGTTACCTGTAATGCATGTGATGTGCTTGTTGATTTGTTCAGGGATTACCTATAATGTGGCTCAGATTAAGGGTCACTCATGCATTGTAATGTATACATTGCTACTGCTGTTGCCTTCTATGTTGATTTATATTTATGTATTTATATATATATACATTATATATATATTATTACTGCTTACTGTAGACTATGTTCACCTGGTTCCTTTGTGATTCTGTACATTGCCCTACTTGTGTTATGTTTCTGTTTGAACCTGTATTTTTATTGTGCTTCTGTTATGTTCCCTGTTTGAACCTGTATTTTTATTGTACTCTCCTGGGTCGTACCTGAAAATAGGCATACAACTTGTATAGTGTACCTACCTGGTCAACAAAAGCTAAATAAATAAATGTGTTTCCCTGATGCTGCTTGTCACATTGTATTCTCTGATCTGTATGACAAAATGTTTCATTGTTTGTAACTCCCAGGTCATGCCTTTAAATAGTCTCTTTGTGGCTATGGCACCTACCTGGTTAACAAATAGAGAATAATGGTGAGGTAAGTGTGTGTTATGGATTTTTTTTATACCCTTGAGGTGTGTGATGACCCATAAACCTCGAGAGCGAAGCTCGAGAGGTTTATGTGTTCATCACACACCAAGAGGGTGTAAAAAAAATCCATAAAACACACACTTACCTATACTTTTATTTTTTATAATCACTGGTGCAGGCAGTGAATAGCAACATGTGTTAAGGCAGTTCTGTCATACTGCCAGAGACAGAGACTCTGTCTCATACACAAAAGCAGTTCTCCTGTCAGACACACACACACACACACTGTCTCTGTAAGGCTGCTTTTTCTTTTTTTTTTACTTTAGTGGTTGTGTTTTTTTTAATTTTTGCGAATTACATGCCTGGAGTCACACGCAGTTGATTCCCGACGGAACCACTCTCTTGCCTTGCTCATCAGATACGAACGGCAGGGTTAACCAGATTTTATTTCTGATGGCGGGATCAACCAGATAAAGAATATAAAGTAGTAAAACAAATATGTACCTGACAAGCGATGGATCACTGTAAATCGTCAGGTGCTAGAAACAGGAGCCATGTTTATTTATGAGTTCAGCCGAGTAACGGCCAATAAGTGCGCGCTTCAAAACAGTGACTTTGTTAATAATTGCTATCATGAAAGTTTATGTTGCCGTAATAACTCGATTTCGGGTTATTACGGCATTTTATTGATCTAGCTAAACCAGTTGTTAAAGGGGGTCACCAGTAATTATAAACGAATTAAATAAAATAAAATGCGGATTATGGGATTTCTCTACAGAAACGTTGCACCAGTTATTAAAAGTAACAAGGTATGTGTTATGAGGATTTTTCCCACAACCTTAGTGTGCGGCAATCTCACAAACCCCTCGAGCTTTGCTCTTGGGGTTTATTGATTATCACACACCCCGGGTGTCCGAAAAATCCTCATAATGCACACCCACATAGGCATTATTCTCCACATGTGCTGCACGATTTCTCTGACTGAATCATTTCTGGTATAGATGACCAGGTAAACTGGCAAGTCTGTGATCCGTTTATGAAGAGGCAGGCTACAGTTACCATATCCAAGGTGAAGTGTTCTCACCTGTAACAGAAGGGGTAGCAGGTCATTTGCCCTTTGAGTAATGAGCACTGCATTGAGTGGGCAGTAGCTCTGGTGGGATTTGGACATAGAGATACCCCAAGTGAGGTTGTGGCTGAGTTTTGGCAACATACCAAGATAACCCTTTCAGGTGTCTGAAGGGTGGTGAAAACTGGTGGCAGTTGCATTCTGAGTTCTGGGACAGAACCAGTCTGTGATAGATATGCAGAGCTGCAGTGTGTAATGTACTGTATATAGGAAAATTCCCAAACTATTCAACATAAATTAGGGGATGGGGTGACCAGATGACAGCTCAATGTAACCCCCCCCCCAATTGGGGAAGTTCCAGGTTCTAGCCCTGTTTCTTTTTTCTTTTGGTGGCTATCTCAGCCCAAGTACGGCAATAATTAATTCCACTGTGCTCTCAGCCAGAGCTCCCTGTGGATCACTGGTCACTGTGGAATACAGGAGGATTTAATTGGAGTTTTGGTGGGCTTGAGGGGTCCTGCCAGGATCACTGGTGGAAGTAGGAGTGTTCTGGGGCCAGGTGGGGCTGACTGTCCACCCTGGCCCCTGGACAGCTAGGCCTGATCTTTGCGGCCGTTAGTGTGGTGGTAGATGATGACTCTAGCTTGGTGCCACAGTGTGAGAGAGGGATGTTGGGGTTTTGTGTCCTGTTCACCCAGAAAAAATAGACACGGCAGGATGGAGTTGGTGGCCCGAGCTTTGAACCTGGGTCACCTGGCCAGAGTGTTTCCACAAGAGCTATGAAATCTCCGGGGAAGGATGGTGGTGGTTATCCTTGGAGCAGGTGGCCTTCCAGGATGTGCCCCTCTCAGTTTATAAATGGCAGTTCCCAGTTTGAATACTCCAGTGATTACAGGGGTCTTCTGTGGAAGTATGTCAGTCCCAATCCATATCAGCTGCCTAAGACTGTGCGACCTTGGACCATTTGGAGGAGAAGAGTGCCCAGGAGAAAAGTGTGGATCCTGCGGGGAGCATGTTTGGGGCTGCCAGGCTTAGGGACAGTAACTGTAGCTGCTGCCTGCTAATACTGTGACATTCACAGCCTAAAATACAGCCCAGAATGTCATATCTCCCTGGTCGAGGGTCTATATCTGAATGTATTGCTGCTAAGGCCATAGCGTCCATGAATAAAAGCTGCTGCTGCCCTATTTGACAATTCCATTCCTTGGAGACATCTTCTGTGGTTAAATAAATTTGGGATTCCACTGTGTTTGAAAAGTTGAGTGAGTATTCTGTTTATTTCAAGAACTGTTGGTACTGCTGGGGACTTATGTTTAATATTTGGGCCTTTTTGAAAATAGTGGTATATGGGAATGCATAGGTCTAAAAATGAAAGATGGGGAGTCTGCACAACAAGATCTCACAACCTTAAGCTACATGGTGAAATTAATAGAACAACAAGCATTTGTCAATGCCGAACGTTCACTTGCAGGTATTTGCAGTGGTGTTTGGTACTGGTAGTGGCATCAGAGGAGTGAGGAGGCAGCAGTGATGGCATCAAGTGCTGCATGATGGAAGCTGCACCATAAATGCAGCAAGGAGCTGGTAATCAGAGAGGCCAGCCCTGCTGACCTTTGTGGACCAGAGGGAGAGAGTGTGCCATGTGGCAGGAGCTGCCAATAAGTAAAGTGGCACAGTGACTAAAGTATAAGCCTGGGAGGGTTCCGATGAGTGAGTACTAGGGAGAGACTGTGCAACAGGTGGCATGAGCCACCAACTAGTGAAGCCACACAGTAGGTAATATAGTGGCTAGGGGGGGACAGAGGAGTGAGGACTGGAAGGAAAGGGACTGCGGTGGGTAACAGGAGCCACCAAAAGGTAAAGCCACATCACAGCTAATGCATACACCAGAGGGATTCAGAGGAATGAGGAACAGGGAGAGAGAGAGAGTGTGCTGGGCAGCATGGGCTGCCAATAAGTGAAGTAGTGCCGTGGCTACTGTAGTAGTTGGGTGGGGGATGGAGAAGTGAGGACAGGAAGGAGAGAGTACAGCGGGTGGCAGGAGAAGATGATTTAGCATTTATGTAGCACTTTTCATACACAATGTATCCCAAAGCACTTTACAAGCAATGCTAGATGGGTAGTGAAGTGACTGAATGTGTAGTGGTGGCCATATCGCACATCAACACCCACACACAGCCTGGACAATTGCAGGAACAATTTTTTTATGAGAAGGGGAATATTGGCCAAGACACCGGGGCTGTCCCCTAGTCTTTGTGAAGAATGCCTTTGGTTCTTTTACTTCCACCTGGACACCCACCAGGACAGCACCAGGATGGGTAGAAGAGATCTCGGTTTAACATCTCATCCAAAGGACAGCACTCCCCTAATACTGCACTCATGTTAGTGTTTTTAAGTACAAATCCAATCCCAGTGTGGGACAAGAAACCACAAACTTCTGGTCCAGAGTCAGATGTGCTACCAACTGAGCCACGCTGACACCTGGTGCTGACAGTACCATAACTGCAGTCATGTACATTAGTGTCAATTGTAATACACATGGCCAGTGTAATGCTATAAAAAGAAATTAAGCACCATCTCATTGGAGCAGTTCATTTCTTTCAACTGCAGAACATGCCACATCAGCAAGCAAAACTATCATGACCAGAGTGCCTGGTCATTGGTCAGCACTGCCAAGCCCATACCAGTTTCAGATGTAAGATTTCCTCAGTTATGAGGGTGCAAACTGAAACTGCAATGAATAGGTATAACTTTGTCATTTTTATGTTGGCTTGTAGTCGCATGCACAAGCAACATTTTGTGGTAGTAGCACTGTGCTAGCATTTTCAAAGGTGTGTCAGTGTTGTGGCGAATCCAGGAGATGCTTTAGCTTGTGTGTGTCTCAGCTGCCAACCAGTAAGCATGCTGCCAGTGACAGCAATTTCAGACAGTACCACCAACTTGAAAGAAATCCACCACTGCTATGAGAGACAGGCTCATCATTGCAGCGGCAGATCTGACACATCTCCATTACAAGCTTTTCCTGGTGAAACATTTCAATAAACATGGTGGCGGCTCCCGCCGTCCGCCTCTTACGATCTCTAGAAAGCTGACTTAAGGGTGCCCAATCCCCCGTCAGCATACCCCCTCCCCAGTTCAATTTGTTTGCCGAAGGGGATGCCCAATCCCCGTTGGAATAATGTCCCCCTAGTTTCATTGTCTGCTGACAGGGGTGCCCAATCCCACTCTGCATTATGCCCCTCCAAACAGAGATGTTCTTTCTTTGCCAATAGGGTGTCCAATCCCTGTCGGCTTCAGTGCCCCCAAAAAAGAAACAGGTTGCACACTGGGAGCCCACCCCACTGTGCCCAAATGTATTTGTCAAACCTGTAAAAAAAAAAATTCCTCCGATGTTCTGTTTTTTTTTCCTGTACAACAGAAAATGGTCCCTTGTAGTCACAACACCCCATTAACTCGCACCCACCCTCTGCGTACCTCACCTCCCTGCACCCTCTCTCATACCATACTTACCTCCAGAGGCACAGCGATCTTCGGTGGAGCAGGAGATGTCCGAACCCTTTAAAAGCCGACCATGAGCTGAAGAAAATCACAGTAAGATGTATAATGGCATCGATGGGGCGGGGTTTCAACTTAAGTGGATATCTTGGCCATTTATTCGAATGTTGGCTCCAAATTTTTAACATGTCGTTCTTGGACCCCACCTCTTGAAATCAGCCACTGTCATTTCGTTATTCAGTCCCAAAAGGTGATTTCACAGTCACTGCATGGAATCACCTTTCAGGACAGATTAACAAAATAGTAGTGCCACTGTTCATGAGGTGGGCTCCCAAAAAGCTTATGTTGCAAATTTGGTGAAAGAATTCAAAAAAATGACTGGGTTATGAGCGTGCATTGTGCAGTTTCCACGCACGCTTGTAACATCGAGAATGTTTAATATTTTCACTCCAGATTTTCAACATGCCATTTTTTCAAACCTCCTTATGAACAGTACAACTGTCATTTTTCACATCCTAATCACAAACTGAAAAGCCGCCCCAAGATGTAGTGTGCGCTACTATGAGTAAAGACAACCATGTACCAAAAGAAACTCCAGCACCACTCACTGCAGAAATGAATAAATATAACCTGAAAAATCAAATCAACAGGTGCACTGCAAGTTGAAAAATATTTGATTTAATAAAGTACTTTCACGCATAGAAAAACAGTCAAAAACACCATTTACTTTACAAACAAACAGGGGCTCAGATGGGAGCCACAAAGCCTCCTACCGGTTTTGCTGCAAAGCATCATCAGGAAGTGTTCAAACATGTGATGCACCCTACTTATATAGGTGAAACCTTAAAGTAACAGTATAACAATAAATAGTATTCATTCTAGAGTGACATTCACATATAATAAAATATTCATAGAGACAAAAACGCATTAGCCAACATTAATCTAAATGAACCATAGCTCACTACTAAACAGATGAAGACACAACTGCTAAACACACAAAACATATAATACATAATTACATGTCAAATATATATAAAAAAGAGGTATATAAACATACCACAAATAACACCCGAAAAAATGTTTTTTCTATATGTATATATAGTTGATGCATTTTACAATAATTTTCATGTGCACAAAGCTAAATTCATGGAGGAATGAAAAAAGGAGGGGGGAAGGAGGGAGGGGGAAAGAAAAGTAAGGGTAAAAAAAAGAAAAAAAAGTTGGATTTAAGGGACTACAAAGTTGAATGCTGGAAACAGAAGATAAAATCCAATATCCAATTATATTACTTTTATATATACCCCATAAACAAACATGGATTTATTTACTACAAAAAATGGTGTTAATTCAAATAAATAATTTAGCCTTGGATGGTTAAGTGCATTTTATTTATATATCCAAAATTGCTCCCTTTGAGACAGCAATAATCCAAGATCACCTCCTCTAGGACCCAGTTTTACTTTCTCTATCCCACAAAACATAAATTGATGTACCAAACCCATTCTCTCATGGGATCTTGTATGACAAAATAAGGAATTTGTATGGTCTTTATTCCTAATTTCACTAAGATGTTCTCCAATTCTTGTTTTCAAAGCCCTAGACATCTTCCCTATGTAAAATGCACCTCAACTACATGTTGCTAAATAAACACAAACAGTACTACAGCTGATAAACCCTCTAACATCAAAAACTACATCAGCATTGGCAGATGTAAACCTTTTTTTCTGCTGCATTTTACTGCAGTATATACACCTACCACAATGAAAAAACCCCAAAGGGTCAGAGGGCAACCAAGTTTGTCTGTGTTGAGCTGGGAGATAATTATGTACTAAACTGTCTGATAAATTTTTGGACCTCCTAAAAGTTATTTTAGGTTTATACTTGGTTACGGATTTCAAATGTGGTTCAGTATCCAAAATGTGCCAACATTTATTAATAGTATCACTTTTAATACTGCTCTTGGCACAATATCATGTAATAAACTTAATTTCTTTGTTTTAATTTTCAAAATCCCTTTTATATTGTAATAAATCTCTCCTAGAAAAATGCTGATTAACCTCTTCTGCTTTCTTTGCCACTAACACAGAGCAGTACCCACAATTATTAAATCTCTCCTTTAGTTTCTGACTTCTTTGAGAAAAATGTCTCATCATTTGAACATATCCGTTTAACCTTCATAAATTGAGACTTATGAATGTTATCAGTGGTGTGGTGGGGGTGACAACTACTGACCACTAGAAGGTTATTACAATCTGTTGATTTTCTGTATAAATCTGTTGTCACTGTACCATTACTTTCCTTATGAATTTCAATATCCAAAAATGAAATATATTCTCTACTGTAATTTATTGTAAATCAAAGATTAGAATCAGATTGTTCCAGATACCGTACAAACCTTTTCAAATGGTCGTAGTTCCCCCACCACGCCATTATGTCATCACTATATCTGCACCATAAATCAACAGTCATAATATTGGTTCTGTACAGTATCATAAATAAATGACAGCTCCCATCTGCCCAAATACAGATTTGCATATGTGGCAGCAAACGTAGCTCCCATTGCAGTCCCTTTTATTTGCAAAAACATTTTTTCCTGAAACACAATGACATTTTTAGTGAGTACAAACTGTTAACTGACACAGAAAATTAATAAAACTAGATGTATAAGCAGAATTATGTTCTAACCAGAAACATAAGGCTAATAAACCACCTGTATGGGGCACATTGGAATAAAGAGCTTCAACATCCAAAGTGGATAAAGCCCAATCACTTTCCATCTGTAAATCACCCAGAACATGTAATATGTGTGTCGTATCCCTCACATATGACCTTAATTCTGGGACCATAAAATTAATATGTTGGTCAACAAATTTTGACAAAGGTTCTGTCAAAGAATCTATCCCAGAAACAATCGGACATCCCTGGGGATCCACTGAACTTTTACGGACTTTAAGTAAAATATATATAGCCTGCCTAACAGGATGTGAAACACTTAGATATTTAAAGGTTGGCAAATCAATAAGTTGGTATTCCTAAGATTTAAAGAGAAAATCATTGATTTCCCATTTGAATCACATGGTAGGATCAGACTGCCACTCACTATAATAATCTGTATTTGCCAACTGTCTCCAGATCTCTGAGACATACTTATCTTTATCCATTAAAACTACAGAGCCCCCTTTGTCAGCTGATTTAATAATTACATCAGGGTTGTTTTGTAACTCCCGTAGCCCTATACGTTCTTCTCTACTAACATTCACATAATTCATAGTATTCATTTCACCTTTTCGAGACTCTAATTCCTGAATTACTGCCCTCTCAAATGTAATAACTGCAGGGGAATACTTGAGTAAAAAGGTTGATGGACTTTTAAATTTACATTGCATAGTCGGTAAACCTGATATTATCTCCCCAGACTTTACCCCATCTGGCGTTTCTGTTTGAACAGATACCTCATGTTTTTCAGAGAGTTTTGAAAAGTGAACATGTAAATTCAATTTTCTAGTAAATTTTTTAATGTCCAGAAATGTGTCAAAATCATTTGCTGTATTCGTGGGGCAGAAATTCAACCCCTTAGATAAGTTCACTCTGTGAAGCAGTCAACGCTAATGAGGAGAGATTTATCCCATTTACTTGCGTTTGTTCTGGTAAGA
The DNA here is from genome assembly GCA_016271365.2 of Neoceratodus forsteri. Taxonomy (NCBI): domain Eukaryota; kingdom Metazoa; phylum Chordata; order Ceratodontiformes; family Ceratodontidae; genus Neoceratodus; species Neoceratodus forsteri. The sequence goes on from JADMNL010000026.1 coordinate 334,215,368, forward strand.
CCATGCCCTCCTGGTCTGTAAACTCATTCCCCCACATTGTTGTATTTGGTTCTGCAGAGTGTTGGACTGCTGTCTCCCCCTTTTAATTCCCCCATGAATTTAGCTTTGTGCACATGAAAATTCATGTAAAATGTATTTGCTATATATATGGAAAAAACATTTTTTCGTGTGTTATTTGTGGTATGTTTATATACCTCTTTTTTTATATATTTTTGACATATAATTATATATTATGTTTTGTGTGTTTAGCAGTTGTGTCTTTATCTGTTTAGTAGTGAGCTATGGTTCATTTAGACTAATGTTGACAAAAGTGTTTTGTCTCTATGAATATTTTATTATATATGAATGTCACTCTAGAGTGAATACTATTTATTGTTATGCTGTTACTTTAAGGTTTCACCTATATAAGTAGGGTGCATCACATGTTTGAACACTCACTGATGATGCTCTGAAGTGAAACCGGTAGGAGGCTTTGTGGCTCCCACCTGAGCCCCTGTTTGTTCATAAGTTAAATGGTGTTTTTGACTTTTTTTCTATGTGTGGAAGTACTTTATTAAATCAAATATTTTTCAGCTTGCAATGTGCTTGTTGGTTTGATTTTTTGGGGTTATATTTATTCATTTCTGCAGTGAGTGATTTGTCACATCCTGCCTGAAATGTGTTTACACATAGTGGTGCAGTCACTGTGGGAAATCAACTTTTGAGACAGATTAAGAAAATCATACAGTGTTCACAGGAGAGGTCCCAAAATCCCATGTTGCAAATTTGGTGAAAAAATTCCAAAAAATGACTGTTACCAGCTTGCATTACACAGTTTCTACGCATGCTTGTAACTACACCAATGATTTATATTTTCACTCCAGATTTTCAACAGTGACATTTTTGCACACCCCCTTATGAACAGTACAGCGGTCATTTTTCATGTCCTCCCCAAAACATGTTTTTGAACCTGTGGCGCACAATGGGCACGGTCACTGTGCAAAATCGACTTTCTGGACAGAGTAACAAAATCACAGTGCCACTGTTCATGAGGAGATGTCCCAAAGTGCCCATGTTGAAAATTTGGTAAAAAGAAAACCCAAAATGACCACATTTTGGGTGTGTGTTGCACGGTATCTCCTTATGCTTGTATGTTTGCAAATTTTTCATATTTTTGCACCTCTCCAGATTTTCAAAATTTCCATTTATTTACATCTCCTCATGAACAGTATAGCTGTCATTTTTTTGTATCCTGCCCGAAATGTGTTTCTACACCTGTGGCTCCCAATGGCGCAGTTGCTGTGTGAAATCACCTTTCAGGATTGAGTATGAAATGATAGTGCTACTGTTCATGAGGTAGGGTCCAAAAAAGACACTGTTGACAATTTGGGTGAAAAATACCAACAAACACCTGGGGCGTTAAGGTTTCCAACCATATACCCACCCCATAGAGACTGACAGGCATCGGGGATGTAGCTTGGGTTCATCAGTCATAATGTTTGCAGAATTCTAACCCCAACCCCACCCTACAGCCACTGACAGACTTTGAGGTGTGTCTTAGGTTCTATCACCATAATGTTCACCCCATTCTCTTATATTGCACGCATCTCGGCTTATTTCCTTATGAAATGGGGTGAGCATAAGGGCTGAAGACCCCAATGCACACCCCAACACTTGTCGCTGTCTGCAGGGTGGGGTGAGGTGGAATGGCATAAGCGTTATGGCTGATCCAAAGCCACGCTCCCACTGCCTTTCAGTCTCTGCGGGGGGGGTGTTGGCTTTACTTCAATACTTCACTGCCATTCCTATTTTGCATTTCTAACTCCTACATTACCAATACCAATGCCAGTAAGCCAACATTTGGCATTAACAAATGCTTGTTTGATATTTTGCCCCCGAATGTGGAACATACCCTTCTTATCACCCCACCTCATGAACCCTGTAGATGACATTTGTAAATCCATGGGAAAACGCCATTCTGCGCCACAGGTGCAAAAACATGTTTGGGGCAGGATGTAAAAAATGACTGCTGTATTGTTAATTAGGTGCTGTGATAAAATGGCTATATTGAAAAATTGGAGTGGAAATATTGAAAATGACCAAAGTTATGTGCGTGCATAGACAATATTCAATGACTGCATGTAACACTGCCATTTTTAGAATTTTTTTCACCAAATTTTCAAAATGGTCATTTTGGGATCCCACCTCATGAACACTGCTGCTGCTGCTGTCATTTCATTCATTGGTCTCAAAGTGTCATTTCGCACAGCAGCTGTGCCATTATGCACCACAGGTATGAAAACACGTTTTGGGAAGGAAGTGAAATATGACAGCTATTCTGTTCATGAGGTGGTGGGGAAAAAAGGCAATGATGAAAATTTGGAGTGAAAGTATTAAAAACTGCCAAAGTTATGAGTGTGCATAAAAAAATTTCAACAACCACATGTAACTCATGTATTTTTAGGTATTTTTGCAGCAAATTGTCAGCATGGGCTTGTTGTGACCCCACCTCATTAACAGTGTTGCTGTCATTTCATTACTCGGTCCTGGAAGGTGATTCCACACAGCAACCACAAAATCATCTTTTGGGACTGATTAATGAAATGACAGTGCTAGTGTTCATGAGAAGGGATCCCAAAAATCCTGTGTTCGAAATTTGGTGCAAAAATTCAAAAAAATGGCTGAGATAGCAACATAAGTTCAAAACGCCATTGACATCCATTATATGGCATTTACCTTGATTCTTCCATTAATGGTTCAGCTTTGGAGATTGCAGACATCTCCCAGTCCACAGAAGATCACAAAAGCTGACCTCCAGAGGTAAATATAAGATAAGGGGGGTGTGGGGAGATGGGTGCTTAGTGAGAGGGTGGGGATGGGAAGGGGAATGACAAGGGACAATTTTCTTTTTACAGGTAAAAACAAAAGATGTCAGGGGACTGTTTTGTTCTTTTTAGGTTTTTCACTGAAGATATGGGGACACTGGGAGTAGCTTCCCAGTGTCCTTATATTTGGGGGGATACATATCAGTGGACACTGGGAGTGGGCTCCATAGTGTCCTTGTGTTTTGGGATGGTACACATCAGGGGGCACTTGGAGTGGGCTTCCCAGTGTCCTAGTGGTTTTTTGGGGGCACACATCAGAGGACACTATCTGTGGGATACCCAGTGTCCTAGTGTTTTTTGGGAGGTACACATCAGGGAATACTGGGAGTGGGCTTCCCTGTGTCCCACACTGAAGGATCAGCCATGTCACTGTTAATGTGGAAGCTGAGGGGGTCAGAGGAATGAGTATGGATCAGGGATAGATAATGCAGCAGAGCCACCAACTAGTGAAGCCTCACCATGGCTAATATGGAAGCTGGGTGGGGGGGGTCAGAGGATTGAGGATGGACCAGAGACAGACAGTGCAGCGGAGTCACTAAGAAGGAAAGCCACACGGCGGCTAAGGTGGAAGCTGGGAGGGGGGTTTGTCATATGAACAAGGACGGATCAGGGAGATAGAGTTTGTGGCAGAGCCACCAATAACCATAGCGTTGTCATACACATTATTGTTAACTCTAATGTTTATGCCTGGTTACAGCTACAGAAAGAAATAAAGCGCTCTCTAATTGGAGTGGTTCATATCTTTCAACTAGAGAACACGCCACATCAGCAAAGCAGAACTTGTGTCATGAGCAGAGTGCACGGTCATTGGTGTACACTGCCAAGCCCATTGCAGTTTCAGCTGTAACTGGCTTGGCAGTGACACACCTCTCATATCCTCTATTATCCCAAGATGTTCCTTGCACAAGTGTGAGTGAATGCAAAAAGGAGGGCAATTTGATTCTCAGAAAGAACAGTAAGTTAACACGGGCATTTTACCATCCATACCCCAGGGTGGTGAGCATTTAGAATAATCTGCCATTAGACATTGTAGGGACTGGTAATGTAGAGGATTTCAGGACTAAACTGGATATACATTTTCTAGGTAGTAGTAAAAGGGTTACAATTACTAAAGACAAAATAGCAGAAAAAGGGCAAATTGTGTATCTATGCTCGCCTATGATGATTGAAAAGATAACCCATTATTTTTCAGCTTGCACCAGTGTAGAAAAAGGACACCCTGGTAAACCATCTGGACCTGGTAAACAAGGCCATTCTGGAAGTGTGTCTATTGCTGTGGGCACCCCCTCTCCACAGACATTTCACCATCCATACCCCTAGACATGGGAAGGGGGGGCTACATCAAGGATAGCCAAACAGCTTGATACTGACTACCTCCCAAACATGGCAGAAGTCTCAAAGCAACAGAAAGGAATCATAATAGAAGAAAGCCCACTTGTTATGAGAGCTACATGCTAGTACAGCAGGAGTCCCTTAGGACTCAATAAAGATACTTCTATAAAATATATAGAGACTAGAAGATGGGTAGGTGGTTATAACGAGGATTTTACAAACCTCCAAGGGGTGGGATGCCCCATATACCCTGAGAGCAAAGCTCGGGGGGGGGGTTATTAAGGCATCCCACCCTGAGGGGGTGTGGAAAATCTGAGTTTTACACACCTACTCAGCCTTTATTTTGTATAATTGCTGGGGGTTGCTTTTTGCCACAGCAATTATACAAAATAAGTGGATTTCTCTACAGTGATGAGACGTGGACTGTTGGGGGTTTTAGCACGGTCTGTAGTAGCTGGCGTCTAAACTGAAGCGGCTTTTTTTTTCTTCAGTCTAATTAGGTAGTTTTTCTGCACTCAGTAATATTTTTTGTTTAAAAAAAGAACTTACTGCCGACTTCTGTCTGGGAAGTTTGCAGCACTGAAGAACACGGACAGACAGGGCAGAGAACAAGAAGTTCACAGTAGGCTCATGCATCAAAGTAGGGAAACTGGGTGCATGTTCATCATAACTGGCTGGTTATGACAGAATTATAACCAGTTTCCCTATGGGAAAAAGCGTTCACCAGTTATTCTAGAATATTACACACATGCGATGGTGTGTATGAGAACTTAATTAATGGGTTGCTTTTTTCCCATACAAAGATACGTGTATTAAATACCATAATGAACGGGTGTTCGTTATGGCATTTAATACATGGCTGTTTGTGTAAGAGAAAGCAGTGAAAAAATGTGACCCCTCAATTAAATAAAATAAAGTATGAGGTGAAGTGTGTATACTCGAATTTTATACAATCCTTCATTGTTGGATGTCTGCATAAACCCCTTGGGCTTTGCCCTTGGTGTTTATGTGCTATCCAAAACTCAGGCATGTGTAAAATTCTTGTTACACACTGCACACCATACTTTATCCTATATTTTATATACACCCGAGGTGTGGGATGCTAAATAAACCCTAAGAGCAAAGCTAGAGGGATTTATAAAAGTATCCCACACTGACAGTTTGTATAAAATTCAAGTTTTACACACCACCTCATACTTTGTTCTAAAAAATTGCTGGGATGTGGAGTTTTTTGCCTCCTGACTCTCATATCATGCCCCTTTTCCCACCCTCATTGAGCAAGCCGCAGCCTGAGTTCCACACGGGCTCAGAGTTGCAGCAGTGCACATGCTCTTTTAGAGAGGAAGCCAGCATGTGAATGCTGTTGTAAGTAGCTAGTTATAATAGAAAATAACCTACTTCCTCATGGGAAAAATACAACTGTGTTATTATTTGAAAATAATGAATATGGGATTATAATGATGAAAGGCAAGAGTAACCAATCATAAAACAAAATGCTGTATTGACCTGGTTAATCCAAAGTGAATTATGGAATACTAGGAGCTATATCGCAAAGCTGAAACGAGTGAAGGAACAGAGTAACCAGTGAGTGACTAATAAAACAATGGACATAAGAAAGGGTGAAAAATAAGGAGTGGTGGAGGGTCATGACTGTAGGTTATGCAGTAATACATATAGTGTATGGTGTCCCATATACTACAAGGGTATTCTTCCTCCGAGTGTTTATGTCACATGACATTGAGAGTAAAGCTTCTGGCGTAGATAACACGAAGGAGAAGAGTAGCCAAGTAGTGTATGGGACACCAAACACTGTTCTTTATAGTGTGTGGTCTAAACAAAGAGATTAGCTTCCATTTTTGGTGTACGTGGAGCCAGCATCTGCCGTCCATGGCACCCATTTCACTGACATGTGATCGCCGGCCAGATCTGGCACACAGTGCTTCGACCACCCCCATCCTAGGAACAGAGTTGACGGGGCAGTTGCATTATGATGTCCTTCCCAACGCAGAATGAAAAGTCATTCTGCATTAGTGAGGGTATCACTACTAACACAAAGCAACTTTTTACAGTATATGGTTTTCCATACACAACAATGTTCAACCATACTGTACACTATAGCACAGTTATACAACAGTACACTACAGTTAAGCAGAAATGCATGCCAGGGTGTGTGTTCTGCTAGGATTACATCATGCCTCGATTGGTTGGGCACGAGGTCACCAGCCAAGTGCATTCAACACCTGAGGAGTGATGTTATCCCACAGGACACAAACTCTGAAGTGCATCATTGCAACTACACAATGGTATGTTTGAAAGAAAGAAAGGAAAAATTATTAAAAATAAATTTAAAATAGTTTTTCGGTCATCTTTTTCAATGGAAAAATAGTGATGATGTACTGTTTTGCCCAGTAAGTGGTGCTATTTGAATGTGGCTCACTTCCCTAACCCCTCCTTTCTCCTTCAGCTTCATATGTCTCTCTTTTATAGAAGTTAATATCAGCCTTATTCTGCCAGTCCTACTGCCTGCCTTGGGACTGGGCAAACAGGTTTTTACTGTACATTGTGATGTTGCATGGAGTCAGCTGAGGAGCAGGGAACAAGTCTGCAGTCTGAGAGAGTGGAGCTGATTGTTTATTTAGTTTTTGTTGACTGGGAAGGAGGTCTAGACAATTTTTTGCCTATTTTCAGCCTCATCCCGGTGGGGTGGGGAGGGGTACAGATGGATACCATATGAAACCGAAGCAGATTTTAAGCTGTTGGTGACATTTGTAATGAATGGGGACATTTATCCAGGACGCTGGGGAAATTCCCCTACTCTGCCAGTAGGGGGAACCCTTGGCTGTGTTGCTCAGTATGGCCAGTTTGGAGGAGACGGATGCAGACAGAACAGGAGAGCAGGCCTCATCTCCTGTTTTGTGGCTGCAAGAGGCCTCAGACAGAGATGCAGCAAATTTAAAATCTGGCAGCGAAGTCAACGCGAAGTGGCCACTTCGTGTTGGCACTTTGCTACATGGAGTGCCCCAGAGGAAAGGCTCACTTTGCCTTATTATTACTTCACGTTGTCATTCCACCTTAAATGCGACGTAAGGTGGAATGACAACAATATTGGCAGCATCCCACCCACACAGTCACCAGAATTAATGTGCATCCCCAAAGTGCTACTGCCTTGTGTCCAGAAAACTCCCCAGTGCTGATGAAGTGAAATGAGAGTGTAACAAGAAATGCAAAGTCTCCCAGAATTAATGGCACACTCAGTCATGCACACAGTGGTCAGGTGACACACAGAGTCACCAGAATTAATGTGCATCTTGAAAATGTTACTGTCTCGTGTCCAGAAAATTCCCCAGTGCTGGCGAAGTGAAATGAGAGCGTAACAAGAAATGCAGTCTCCCAGAATTAATGGTGCCATGCAAACACACAGACAGATTAAGATTGTGCTGCACACTCAAAGGATGCATACAGAAAGGCACAACAGCACCTAGCCAGTGCTCACAAGTCAGAAATCCAAATCTGGAAAGGAATGCATTTTGCTAGCTGGGGGATTAGTGCACGGCAGTAACAATCTTCTACCAGTAAAGATACCACAAAGCAGTATAAAAAATTCATGCAGGTGCAGTGGATAGCAGGTTCACACTGTTGCAGTGACTCTAACACAATAAAAGGTGTCTGATTTAATTGCACGCATCGCACACACACTCATACACGCACTCAAGTAATGCGTAGCAAATTGAAAACCTTTAGTAGTATAACCAAATGTTTTAAACAGACAAATTGTACACTGCTGCACCACAACAATCAGCAAAAAAATGTAAAGAATTACTGAAAATATTACTGTGTACATTAACAGTTATACAAGAAAAATATAACCAAAACAGAAAGACTGCCTTTGTCTCCCAGTTAATCTACCTACACCACAAATATGCCCCTCCCCAAAGCACACTTCACAGTATGTAGACTGACTGTTCTAAATTAACATTCAAAATCAACACACAACAATAAACACTTGATGATATGAGCACAGAAGGGTTTCCTACAATCTATGTACTAAATTCTGAGGAAAAGATATTACTCAATAGGCATTTTAAACAGCTTTTAGAGGTTCTGAATCATGGAGCTCTAAGAGCAAACTGTCTCCAGCTACCACTACACACACACACACACACACACACACACACACACACACACACTGCCCAGGCCAGAACTGAGGCTGTGCTGAACAATCTAGAGCCCATGTGACCTGCAATCCCATGAAGAACTGCAGAGTTTCATTTGGAGCTCAATTACTGGGTGAAGTGAGGCGAATTACATTGATTTCAATGTATGTCGCCTTAAAATTGGTGAAGTGGTTTGGGGAAGGTGGAGTGAGGCAAAATCATTGGTTTCAATGGACTTCGCATTCCTCATTATAAAGCGGAGTACTCCGCTTCACATTGTGGACTTCTCCGTGGAATCTGCATTACTTGGTGAATCACTTCACGGAGCAAATTGGGGCCACTTCGCCCATCACTGCTTACAGTACTGTAACTCACATGCTGTACAGGAAGGAACACAAATGCCTATGGCTGTACTTCCCCGATGAGTTGTAGAACAAAATTCCCTGACTTAAAAATGCTTATTAATGAGTACAATGGTGGGATCATGAAGCCTGGAGAGATGCTACAAAACAGGCATACAACACATCCAAGTAACTAGTGAAAAAATTAATGTTGTGATTTGTGACATCATCGTGAATCACGATTTGTGACTGCATTTGTGACAGTGATAATGAAGAACGTGATTTGGTGTCGATGGTGTGAGATAACCAGTATGAAACTGTATTGGGAACACGAATGCCTATGGCTGTACTTCCCTGATGAGGTGTGGCACAAAATTCCCCAACTTAAAAACACGTATCAATGAGTACAATGGTGGGGTGGTGAAGCCTGGAGAGATACTACAAAACAGGCTTACAATACATCCAAGTAACTGGTAAAAAAACTTAATGTTGTGATTCATGACGTGATCGTGAATAGTGATCTGTGACTGCATTTGTGACCGTTGATCATAGAGAACATGATTTGTAACACGAGTGACTTGTGATGATGGTCCTGACTTAAAAACGCATATTAATGAGTACAATGTTCATGCAAAATTAAGCACCACACCTGTCCAGTACTCTGAAGGGATGCCAAAGAAACAACTGAAACTTAAGTTACAGATGGAGATTGGGCCCTAAAGAGATGCAAATGCACAGACAGATTAAGATTGCGCTGTGCACTGAAGAGATCCCGACACAAAGGCACAACACCTAACCAGTGCTCACCTTCAGAAATTCATATCTGGAAAAGAATACCTTTGCCAGTTGGGGTGGGCCACGTGGAGGGGAGGCAGTGTACTGCACTGCTGCAGTAACAGTCACTAGTACTAGTACCAGCAAAGATACCACAAAGTAGTACACAAATCACCCAGCTGCAATGGATAGCAGGTTCACATTGCTCACATTATTATGTGGCACAATAAAAGGTGTCTGATTTGATGACATGCGTCACACACATACTCACACACACTAAGTAATGCGTAGCAAATTGAAAACTTCAGTAATATAACCACATATTTTAAACACACTAAAATTATGCACTGCTGCACCACAACAATCAGCAAAAAAAATGGCAAGAATGATTGAAAATATTGCTGTGTGTACATTAACAGTTATACAAGAAAAATATTACCAAAACAGAAAGCACTGTCTTTTTCTCCAAGTTAATCTACCTACACCACAGATACACCCCTACCCCAAAGCACACTTCCACTGTCTCTCAGTACACAGGTTCAATGTTGTACATTAACATTCAAAATCCACAAACAATAAATGCTCGATCATATGAACACTGGAGGGTTTCCTATAATCGATGAACTAAAGTTTTAGCAAAAAACAAAAATGACTCAAAAAGGCTTTTTTAACAGATTTTAGAAGGTTTGAATCATAGAGAGCTCTCACAGCAGATTGTCTCCTACAGCTTCCTACACACATTACCCCAAACTGAGGTTGTGCAGAACCATCTAGAGCCCATGTGACCTGAAATTCCATGAATCACTGCAAAATGTACCTTTGGAGCTTAAAAACAAGGCGAAGTATATTGTTTTCAATACCACCTGTGGCCACCGCAGCAGCAGAGGGGACCCGCCCACTAGATCACCACCTGCTCATGCCACCTGCAGCGCTCGTGAGGCATAGCCTGGTGGTGACCGCCTAGTTACCTCCTGTGACATTCTTGACTTTTGAGGGCACCTGAGCTGCACTCTCTGTCCCACTGTCACCATCACCCTCACGAGGTGTGAGGCTATTACCAGCATAAATTTTTTAACTTCAAGGACAGGTGTTAGTAAATCTGTGCCACAGAAGTGTAGCCATTGAGCTCCTGCCTGCAATCAAACTTACAGCTTTGGTAGACAGACCCGTCGACGGAGACAGATGACACGGCAGCACAGCAAGCTCTCACTTGCTCCGGCGTTCCTTCTTCGCCCCACCCCATGCCAAAAAGTTGGGAATATATGGGCTGAACTGGAGCAGGAAATTACATGCCCTGTGCCTCAATAATTATTTACTCATTGCAAAAACATCTCAAACTTGGTGTTTTCCAGTTGCTTAGGTGAACTCGTTTCAGAGAGCGTCCAACATCATGTGAGGTGCCATTGGGCTTGTTCTGAGGGTAGGAGGTGCCTGGCAGGGGCGGGCTTTAACACTACTTCTAACACGGCACTGCAAAACCCTTGCCACTCTGCAAACTGTCTCCTCCGTCTGTCCGTAGGGTCTCCGGTACCGAGGGACACACACCGGTAACATAGGCTTGTCGCCACCACAACAAGCCTATGTTACAAGTGAATTAATCACCTCCAGCTTCGGGCTCTGCTGGTGATTAATGCCCGCTGGGTGGTTGGACCCCTCAAGCTTCACCCTCGGGCACCAACCCCCCCAGCAGGCATTAATCCACCGGCACAGCTCTTCTCTCTCAGTGAGTAATGCTTTCTAGAAGCTCAGATGCAGAAGCCATATGGGGAGCAGAACCATTTTAAAGATGCTGGAGGTTTACTAGGAGCTAAGAGATGACGCAGGATATCACTGCCATTGAAGTTTTACAAACAACTGAAAGTTTAAAAACTGATTCAGTGCCAGGCTCAGATGGGATAGGTGCAGGATTATATGAAATATTTAAAGAAGATTTAGCTCTGGCCCTTGCTTTATTGTTTAATTTTACGTTAACAACAGGTAGGTCCACTTCATCTATACAAGAAGCAGTGCTGGTTTTAATACATAAAAAAGGGAGTGAAGTGGGCATAAACAATTGGAGACCATGAAGTTTGTTAAATACAAATAGTAAAATTCTGGCAAAAATCTTGCTTAATCGACTTAACAAAGCCGGAACATATCTAGTTAGCTCAGAATAAGCCTGTGCAGTGCCTGGGAGGCAGCAATGCGATAACCTCATATCTTTAAGAGAATTGTTTTTCCTAGGGGAAATAGATAAGGTTCATGGGTGGGTAAGAGGGCTAGATCAAGAAAAGGCTTTTGATGGGATATCACATGTCTTTATATTTTCAGTATTGGAAGCCTTTGGGGTCCCGTCGATGTTCATTGCATGGGTTAAAGCATTATACAGAGGTGCCTTCCTGCTGCCAAATATTAATGGCTGGGAAGGGAACCATATCATGATTAACAGAGGGGTATGGCAAGGGTGTCCTGTTAGTCCACTATCATATACTTTTGGTATCGATATTTTAACAAGATCCTTCAGCCAGTCTCAGGACATGTGGGGGCTTGTGATAAGACTCCATTCCCCCAATCAATATATTAGCCTATGCTGATGACTCATTGACTACTAGAACTGAAACCAGAGAGGAAGATCTTATTAACATTTTCAGATTATATGCTTTAGAATCAGGTTCACAAATTAATCTAAATAAAAGTAGAGGGTTTCCAACTGGTAGGACTTCTGTACCAAGTTCAGGGACCTTGGGAGATGTTAGTAAAACCCCTGAACCAATTTCAGTTCTAGGGGTAATTTTTGGGCCACATGATAGTCAAACCCTTAATAGGGAGGCCGGCATAAAGAGAGCAGAAAGACTTCTGATAGGCTGGAGAAATAAACAAATTGGTAAAAAGAGAGAGAGTTCTCCTAATTAAGTCTCTCCTAGTTCAGTGCTTCTTGTATATTAATGTCCCCCCTCCCCCGCAGTGTATGATTACTAAATTATATACAGTAGTGTGTTTTTCCAGGCATTGTGGGGATCTAGATTAAATCCTATAAAGAGAGAATTTACATATATGTCAATCACAGAAAGTGGTATAGTTATGATTAATTCAATAACTTTCTTTTTTAGTGTCCTCTGTAGCTATAGTTTAGAGAGAGCACTCAGACCAGGTGAGAAGATATGGAAGCCTGTGATTAACCTATGGTTGATCCCCAGTATGCCAGGTTGGGAACAGGGTTAGCCTATGTTATTAAGAAAAAGCGTGATTCTACCTAAGTATGCTAAAGAATCTTTAAAACAGCTGAAGACGTGGAATCTTAATCCCAGCCATATTTTAACGTTAGAGAGAAAAGCAATCTATAGACAGATGTTATTAGTAGAATGTCAGACCCCTATTGAATTCCCAATGTGTCAAGAGACACAAACAGTAGGGATAATACAACAGTTGAAGAACCTTTGAATACCCCCCTATGTTTGGGATACTTTATGGTTGAGGAATTTTGGGAGACTTAATGTAAAAGGTAACAATAAGCACAAACAGATATGAGATGGATACTGCCCAAGAGACACATGTTTTCAGACAATTGAGACACAGGAACACTTGTTCAGAGAATGTGATTGTGTGCAAAAATTTTGAGGGCTATTAACAAAATTAGAATACCCAGAAATTATGTATGGAGGGTATTCGCTGTTGTGTGGGAAGTATCATGAAGATACGATATGCATAGTTTTAGCAATCATTAGATTCCAAATTTGACAGGCAAGAGGCTTATGAGTTCTACAACAAAGATGGGTAATGCAGAATGAAATTATTGGAAATATTGGGAAAGCTTTGCAAGGGGTAATTCATTTTGATATGGCACATGGATCCAGTTCATGTGTAACACATTTATGGATCAACTGTAGACAATGGATTGAAAACTTATCATATATGTACAAAGTAAATTGTTTATAGTATTGTGTAGTGATGGACTCATAAAAATGTATGGAATGTTTCCTTTCTGTATATATGATATAAAGAAGTTCACTTCTAATAAAAATTCCTCTACTCTTTGTGGTAGGGGGTGATGCGGTCTTACGGTTTGTCAGTCTGTGCGAGGATGGTGTCTCGGGTGGAGGAGCCTGTTTCCCTTTCCACCTGGCATACTGAGAAAGCCCAAACCAAGACTTTGAATCCCATAATGGAAAGTCGGAAAACTGTTACCACCACCACTAATATAACAGCCCTGGTATCCAAGACTTCACCTACAGTTACTGTCACTAGTTTGCCTGGAGATTGCAACAAATGTAGGGCCTACTATTTAGCTCTCCTTGAGACAGAAGAACTTCAATTTTGGGAGAGAGGTGGCTGAAAGACAGTCTCACTGTGTGCACCACAATACTCAGATTCTTCTCCGGTTGCAAAGTTGACTGAAGGTCACACATCTAATGTTTTGAATTTGACTGGAAAATATATTTTGGAGACAGAGGGCCATATGGAGATGGATGAAGTTACAGGACAGGTGGTGGAGGAGAGAGAGAAGCATGTAGGGAATTATATTAATTGGCAGCCTGTAATTGCGGCACATGAACTGGAACAGCAGGATGTTCCTCTTTTAGCATACAATGATTGCTCACACTTTCTCATCACCACAGAACCTCCCAGACTACAATGAACAATGTTTTTGTCACTAGTATTATGATGGGGGGAAGCCCTTAAACAGGCAAGCGGGATAAGAATGTCTAAAGATCAGCCTTGGGTATCTCTTGAGAGACTGAATAATACCCAACAAGATCTATTGGGTATACCATCCTCCCTTGAAGTAGTAGATTTCCCTATACTATGAGTTCCACCTGCCAGTAACTCCAGTAGGGGCAATGATCCTGGAATGCAGTGCATGGCTGAGCACTCTGCTAGAGAAGAACACAGCCAGCATGATCCCCTTAGACATTCAGTGGCACTAACCTCAGACCCTCCTATTCCACAGGTCCTGACTCACAATGACAACCATGCCAGAAGGGAACACCCTGGTACAAGCAGGCTGACATCTCAACCAAGAGGTCCCAATCCAAGAAATCTGCTGGCTTGTTTCACTCCCTGCCTGAACCTGTGAAGAGGTGGAATGCAGTTAGAATAAAATACAGGGAAGGGCCGGACATATATCTGGATAGAATTTTTGTTGGAAAAACTTTGTTAAAGGAAAGTATGGTCTTTTCAGTGCATGAAATATAAACTCTGATTCACAATCTGTTGACCCAAATTTCGATACCAGTTTTAAAACAGCTGCTGGGCTGGAGCTCTTTTGGCAACAATAGCAAGAGGTTCAACAAACACCAGAATGGACACCATTTATAGCTACCCCCCTCTCCAAACCAACATACAGAACCATTACAGTCCTTTTTAAAATTGAGGGTGTGGCAGTGGTGGACATCCTCTATTGGTTAAGAACTAAATGTACAGTCCTAGGTTTGCCAGATCCAATTATTGACTCAGAGGATCTTTGGACTGGGCATTGGCGCATTCATGTGCAGCTGCCACAAACAAATGGCATGATACAACATCTTCCCAGTTGCTTTTACCTTGGGAGGTATCGTGGGTTCATATTCTGTGCTGGACAGCCTAAATCTTGTTTTAGGTGTGGGGCATATAACCATCTCAGTAACGCATGTGACCAGCTTAAATGTTCTCTCTGTGGCAGCATTGGCCACTCATCAATCAGTTGCCCTACATCGACCTGTAGTAATCTTTGTGAAGATGCCACCCATTCCTTTAACAAATTGCCCATGGGCATCACATAACCCAGGCAATAATGGTGAGACAGAACAAGAGACACCACACATAGATCATGGAGATCCTCAGGGTGCACAGGAAAGGAGCCCGAGACACGAGAGGGAGCACGCCATGGCAAACGTCGCAGCTGGTGTTCATGCACAAGATAACAGTACTTTATCTGAGGGGGGTACCTTAGTAGAAGGAGATGACTCCTGTTCTGGTACAATGGCATGGAGGGAGGATGCTGTAACATCTGATACTGTAGTGCCACTTATAGGAGCCTCCACATCTAAAGAAAGCCTAAATATGCCACCCCACTTACAGAGCAATGGGAAAGCCCAAAAACAAGGAGGATCATGTGCAGTCACGCTCAAAAAGAGGGCGCTCTGCCTTCAGAATTTATGGTCCTGACCAGGGATGGACACACTACCTTATTAAAATGCAAACAACGGGCTGGTGAAGCTGAAAAATGACTCAGATGCATCATCAGTGGCTTCCTTACAGTTGGATCTAACTACAGATACGGAAATTATATCGGGGCAGCTCCAGGGTGGTAAAGAAGAAGAAGAAATAAAACCTTAAACTTCGTACAGAAGACGGCATGGAGGAGTATGATCCTAACATCACCTAGGACACATACTGAGGAGAGTCCCAATTGGGACACTTAATGTGAACAGTATAAAACACCCTAAACGAAGATACACCACATTTTCCATTTTGAGGGAGCAAAGGACGGACATATATTTTTTACAGGATTGTAGACTGCACACCTTAAGGGAGTTACAACTGTGTCACTTCTTATGAACCAGTCTGACAACCAAAGTACTCCAAAATACTTCAACTTTTAATTCATAAGTAAAAAAGTGTGTGAAAGCAGGACTTCAGGAGGCAGTACCCCTCCACCTTATGCTGCTGCAAAAAGCTGTGGACTGGCTCTTAGTTGGGCCTGCTTTTGTGGATTTAAACAGTGAACGTGGGACTGCACTCCATTTTATGTATTGCACTGGACTTTATGTGTCAGTAATGGATTGATTCTGCCCTGCTTTTGTGCACTTTTTTGCTTATGAATTAAAAGTTGAAGTATTTTGGAGTACTTTGGTGGTCAGACTGGTTCATAAGAAGCGACACAGTTGTGAGCCTTTAGGTGTGTGCTGGTCACCTTTGCCAAACTGACTTTCTGATTTTTGACATAGCACCACTGTTCACTGGATGCGGTCCTGTCCTAGTTTTGAATCAGTTTACACCTTAAGGTAACAGTCTTGGGCTGAAAGGCAATGGTTTACTGGACCATCTTTTTGGTCACTGGGCGAAGAGCCTTGCACAGGCCTTGCTATTTTAATTAATAAGTCAGGGTTCTCAGTGTCCCGTTTGATTGACTTGGTCCCTCGCAGAGTCCTTATTCTAGATGTCAGGTTTAAAGGCCAAGATTTTACATTTATAAATGTGTGTAATCCCCAAACTAAGTACAAAAGAACTGAGGTTATGAAAAGTATACAGCCCTACTTATGTATCTCTAAGTCGGTAGTGGTAGGAGGGGATTTTAATTGTATGCTGTCGTTATGACAAGACGAAGTTCACGTAGAAATTATACTGTGATACAAATATTTTGAATAATATGTACAAAAAGGCAAAACTGAAGGATTGCACTACAGAAAAACATCCTATTACAGAGCATGCCTTTTTCAAGAAATCATTGTCGACTAGAATAGATTTATTTTTTGTGTCGCAGTGGATGCCTGTTAGCCAGTATAAAGTGATCCCTGTGGAAACTTCTGACCACAAAATTATTGTAGTGGATCTTGGGGACCCACCAAATAAACCTCTGTCCAACATAGTTTGGAGACAACATTTTCACCTTAGAAGAACCAGAATTTTGGCAGGGTTTATAGAACGAATTATGGACTAGAATTTCGGTTTTTGAACTATATGACAACTCATCATTGTGGTGGCAAGACACTAAAGAAAATGTGCATGGTTACTGTAGCTGCATCACGAAACAAACCTCCACAACTAAATATCTAAGCTATCTTAAACTCAGGAAAAAATTGCAGATTTTAATATCTCAGGCTGTAGAGATGGGAGATTATTCAGAGCAGATATAGGTTGTAAAGTCTGAAATGTATAAATATCAATATGATGGGGCCCAGACACTGTTTTAGAACAGAAGTATGGAACTCAAGGTAAAGCTCAACATGTCAACCCTTATGATGGTTGTAGCCAGAGAGTAGACTCTAAATATACTGTATGTCGAAACTTCGGATGGCATCTGGGGTAACCACAAGACAGGGTTCAGAAATAGCACAAATAGTATATCATTATGTGCAAAACATGTTTGGGCAAATTACACCTACCCTAGTTGTCCTGGAAGTGTTTTTGAAGGGTTTACAACTTCCTGGTATACCAAATCAAGAATTAAAGTCTTTAACTGCACCTATTACAAAGGGAGAGTTATAATCTACTTTCACTGGGGCTAAAACAGGGGTAGCCCCAGGCCCAAATGGGCTGCCTGGGGAATTCTATAAAAAAAATAGAATTTTTGGCAGACTCCCTGTTGATAGTCTTCAATGAGATTTTAGCAGGCAAAGTTCTTTTGCCTGCCTCATTTTCAGATAGCTTACTCATATTCCTACATAAAAAGGGTGATAGAACTATACTTAATAACTGGAGGCTGATAAGTTTCCCGAATGTAGACTGGAAGCTACTATGTACAATCCTATGCACTAGATTATCTAAAGTAGCACAATATGTTATTTCCCTAGCACAGACATGTGCTATCCCACAGCAAAATATGTTGGATCATTTAAAAATGATCAACGAGGTCTTTGAAAAGCCAAGTGCATCAGGAATTCTGCTCACAGTTGATCAAGCTAAGGCTTTCAACACAGTCCCTCATGAATATCTTACTTTGGTATTAAAACATTATGGGATCCCAAATATTTTCGTCTCTTGGATACAAATATCATATAAACACACTTCCACCCGTACTGTGGTTATGGCACAATGGGATGACATATTAGAATATTAAGAGAGGTAAGGCAGGGATGCCCTCTGAGCCCCCTGCTTTACGTCTTTGCTATCAACATGTTATTGAGAAAACTGGATGCATCAGACAGGATAGAACATATTATAGGTCCAGACCATCTGGAATTTCCAGTGGCTATGGCTTATGTGGATGACAGCGCCATTATGGTGGCAAATGAATCAGGGGTAAAGGCTTTAGAGGTAGTCTCAGGGTTTTCTGAACTCTCAGGCTCAAGAATTAATATATAAAAAGGTGGTGGTACAATATGTTTATACATAGGCCGAAGGTAGGAACAGATAAGTCCATATCTGGGATATCAGTTTCTACTTCTCCAGTGAAAATATTAGGCATTATCTTTGGGTCATTGGACCCTGCATATACCAAGTGGGAGGACTGTATCTCCAAAGCTGAGGAAAAAATTAATAGGTGGAAATCATTTCCGATGACCAGAAAGAAGCAGATTTATGTTAAAAACTTTCATAATTTCTCTCTTTTTATTGGTTAGTACTATTTTCCCACTTCCGGTCAAACTAGAAACCAAAGTATTTAATATAACATTTAGATTGCTTTGTGGTAGTAGATTAAATCCCATAAAAAGATTGATCACACATAGACCTATCAAAGAGGGCGGGTTGGACATGCGACACCCCGTAGTTTTCTTTTTTTCCATTCATATATATTCTAATTTACTGCCTTTACGCTTGGGTAAACAGTTGGTATAGACACAATTTTTTATAGCAAGAAATGCCTCACTCTTTCAAAAATGGGAGGCACAACATTGGGTTCTTCTCAGAACATCAGCCTCTGGGCAACAAAATGGTTTAGTACACCTGTTTAAAAAGTTAAAAGCATGGAAAATTACCCCACACAACATGAGGCACTCCACACAAAAAGAGACATATCGAAATATCCTTACTATAGAAGTGGCGTGTATCCTGTGTTTCACACTCCCAAGTCACATTAGTGTTACAGACATTACAGGTCAACTAATGGAAACTTGGGTCCCGCCGAAAATGTGGGATACCCTGTGGCTATGTTGCCACGACCCCCTCAATGTAAGAGGCAATCATCATCATCATAAGGAGGTGACAGAAAGGGTTTGCTTAAGGGCAGAGAGTGTAGATAAATTGAATCAATGGCACACCTGTTTTTTGATTGCAAGTATATGAACCAGTTTTGGGATATGCTTGCTGGGGAGTGACAGTTCCCACAATTTAAAGTATTGAAGTATGAATCACTTGTGTATGCATGATTTGGAAGGAAATGGAAAAAATTCCATAAGGGGACCCTTAGGGTACCAATGGTTATTAAGTGGGTCATCTGGCAGGTAAAATGCCAGTTTGTACTACAACAGAAAGACATGAGTCAAATTGGCCTCATTACAAAAATTACTTTGGAGCTGCAGGGAATTTATAAAAAGGAAAAAGCCTCAATCCCACGGCCAACACATGTGGCCTGGTGAAAACATTGGCCTCAGGCAATAACAGGTTAGCTGTTGGGCAGTCTGTTTAATAGATTCCTGCATTAGTATCTGCAGGTAATTAAGTGGGGGCACAACATAGGAAGAGAAGGTTTGGAATAAGAAACCAGAACACTGCAAGTCAAGTTTTTCCTTATTTTGGGGTACCCTTAATGTTGCATATTACTATCTTTTGTAATCATAGGAGCCTGAAGTTTACACAGGAGGACATTAGTTTAAACTTGTGTGGGAGATTCTCACTTAGTGTTTCAATAAAGTGCCTAAGGATTGAGGTGCTTTCCAACCTCTGATTTGGTGGGCAATGCTGAATACGTATGCAGTCTTACGGCATCACCAAGACCTATTTTAAAAACACAATAGAATTCTTTGGTAGGGTTTTATTTTTTTTTGGGGGGGGGGTGAGAACAGCCTGTAGAGGTTTCCTTTCCTCAAGCTAGCTTCTCTCTCTCTTTATTTTCTTTTTGGAACTATATAGAGAGATATATCATAAATAGGATATAGGTTATATTATTTATTTGTATGCTAAAGGTAGGAGTTTTTAGACCATTTAATTGTTTTGTTGGTAGCTAAATCTTTCTTAAACCCAGGGATTTATTTAACTCTAAAAATTGATTAGCGTTTTGCTCATAAAAGTGCTAAATCTTTGTGAAAATGCATAGCTCTTGCCTCACTGTGTTTAACAAACATAGCACTTCTAGAAAATCTATATAAATACTTTCTGTACAGTTAGTATCATCCCAAAAAAAAAACTGCTAATCAATTATTTAAAACCCTGAAACCAGTGATGTGCTGGGGTGGTTTGGGCGGCCTGGGCAGGCCAGGATAGTGTACAGGGCATCCCTTCTGCTCAACTTACGGCCCTTCACCTGCCTCCCAGTTTCTAATACTACTGTAAGACGTTGCTGGGAGGTGGGGATTTGGAGGGGCCAGGGTGTTCTTGGGCAGTGGGGAACCCCATGCACTTTGGAGGGTGTAGGATTGAGATTATTAGGACCAGAAGGTGCCTTGAATTATGACGGGCACAAGAGAGAGGCCAGACGTGTTTGGTGCCTGTCTCCAGGAAGTCCACCAGACCAAGTGGCCAGGT
Source organism: Neoceratodus forsteri (assembly GCA_016271365.2). Classification (NCBI taxonomy): domain Eukaryota; kingdom Metazoa; phylum Chordata; order Ceratodontiformes; family Ceratodontidae; genus Neoceratodus; species Neoceratodus forsteri. The sequence continues at coordinate 334,236,134 of JADMNL010000026.1, forward strand.
AACTTGTGGAGCTGCTTTACTCACCAATCCCCTGAGGGCAGTGCTATACAATGCCAGGTCGATAAGGAACAAGACCGCAATTATTGTGGACTTGATTTCCTCAGTTAATCTGGCTTGCATCACCAAGACCTGGCTGGGGACGATGCTGGCCCCGTTTTTGAGGCTGCCGTCCCTCTCAGGTATACCGTAGTACACTGCCCCAGAGAGGAATGTAGGGGTGGTGGTGTAGCCATTTGTTTTAGATCAGACTTGGGCTTCACCATGCACCCAGTGGGAACACCGGGTTCTTTTGAATGTGTGGCCATCCATGGGGGTTCGGGCACAGTCTGCATGATTTTCCTTATTTACGGGGAACTTCCTGCAGGAGGTTGCCAAATACGTCGTCTGTGAAACATTGGAAGCCTCTTGATGTATTGTTCTGGGGGACTTCAATGTTTGGACTGATGACGAATCTTCTTGGCATGGTTATAACCTCCTCCAGATTATGTCATCACTGGGTCTGTCGCAAGCTGTTTCTGCCACGACTCACCAGGGCGGCCACACATTGGACCTGGTGTTCTCCCTGGGGCTTGAGATAAATAATTTCAAGATTGATCCGGTGGTATGGTCCGATCACTGCATTGTGCAGTTCATGTTTGGAGCTCCCACCAGATGTCCTCTCCCTACAGAGATGATTAGCTGTCATCCTTTGAGGGATGTGACCCTGGAGGGTTTTTTGGTAGCAGCTAATCCATCTGGTGTTGGTAACGCATACGCTGGAGGCATTGGTGCCGTGGTGGGCTCTTATAATAGGGCGTTATCCAATGCCATTGACTCCCTCACACCTGTCCATGTATGACCTAAATCTTCCTACCTGAGGTCCCCATGGTTTGATGGGGACCTCAGGGAGATGAAGAGAAAGTGTCAGAGATTGGAGCACTGCTGGAGAAAGTCCGGCCTGGAGAAGGACAATCTGGCCCTGCGTATGCATTATAATGCATACCAGGGGGCAATCAACCATAAGAAGGCAGTGTTCCTGTCCAGGGAGATTGCTGCCAGAAAGAACTGGCCAGCTGTACCTTTTCAGACTGTGGACAGGCTACTTCATCCTGCTTGTCTACAGCCAAATAAGTTTTTTTTGAATGCTGAATGTGAAGAGTTTGCTCTGTTCTTCTCGGACAGAGTGTCTGGTATCCAGCAGGGACTTTCTCCAGTCACCAATACCATAGCTGGCAGTGGTCACCAGAGGTGTTCTGAGTGGACTTCACCTGGTTGGGGGGAGTTTAGACCAGTGGAGGTAAGTGACATCATCGGGGTGGTGACCAATCTGAAGCACACTTTTTGCGAACTGGATCCGGTGCTGCAGTGTTTCTTGATGAGATGCATTGACACCATTGGGCCGATGTTTGCCCTGATTGTCCAGTGTTCCTTATCTGAGGGGGTCATTCCTGATGCCTTGAAAGAGGTATTGGTGAGACCACTCCTAAAGAAACCATTATTGGACCTGGAGATCAGGGCAAATTACTGTCCTATCTCCAATCTCCCCTTTTTGGTGAAGGTTGTGGAGAAGGTAGTGGCACTTCAGATGGAGGAGCACCTTGTGACCCATGAGTTGTATGATGGTACCCAGCTATACTTATCCTTTGCCCCAGGAACATCCAATGTGGTAGATGTGCTAAACAGTTGCCTTGCTGAGATCAGCAACTGGATGGCCTCTAGCTAGTTGCAACTGAACCCCGATAAGATGGAGGTATTGGTGGTGGAGTTGAACAGAGTGCGTGACAGGTTGGAGTCTGAATTAGAGACTGGATTTGTTTTGGATATGGTTTCATTGAAGACCTCCCCTAGGGTGTGAAATCTTGGCTTTATTCTGGACAGGAGTTTGACTATGGAGGTGCAGATATCTTCCATTGTCTGCTCCTGTTTCTTCCATCTCAGAAATGTCACCAGGATAAAGCCCCTTGTTCCACCTCTGGACCTCCCCACTTTGATGCATGTCTTAGTTACATCTAGGCTTGACTACTGTAATGCGCTCTATCTCGGGATCACAGGAGGATCTCTTCGCAGACTTCAGCTGGTGCAGAATGCAACTGCCTGGTTACTTACTGGGCAGCCAAAATTTAGCCATATTACACCGGTGTTGTGTGAGCTGCACTGGCTGCCTGTCAGGTGGAGGAACCTTTTTAAGGTGGGTCTTCTCACCTACAAGGCCCTACATGGTCAGGGCCCTGGTTATCTGTCAGGCCTTCTGGTATCTGTTCTCTCGGTTTGCCCCCTCTGTTCCTCCTGTGGAGGCCCCCTAGCGATTCCCAGGACGAGGTTGAAATCGGTTGGTGACAGGGCCTTTAGTGTCGCTGCTCCCTTCCTGTAGAATTCGCTCCCCTCTGGGGTTAGGAGGGCCCCTACTTTGGAGGTATTCAAGGCACACCTAAAGGCCCTCCTATTCCCTCTGGCATTTCTAGATTGAGTTATTGTTTTATAGACTTGCTTTGACAATGGCTGCTGAAAATGTATTGCTTAGTTTATTGCTCATGGATAATATCTATCTGAAGTGTTAGTATTTATATATTTACAGAAAAAAAATATTTTTTCTTTTATTTTTTCTTTAGTGACTTATTTTGTTTAATATGTGTTTATCTATTTGTATGGCGGGCCACAGCCTCTGGGATTGGGCATCTTTTAAATACATTTTGCCTTGCCTTGCCGTGCCTTCTTATGTTCCCGAGCAGTAGCCACTGACTTTGGGATTTTCATTATGATATAATTTAATGTTTAACTACTATATTTCAGATCAGAGCCCATGATTGTTGCACTACTTCACTAGCATGAAGGAAAGTTTGTTGTATGACATGCCGAATTTGGCATTTCAGGGAATGGGTTGTGTGGTGGCTCAGGGAATTAGTGGCCATACTAGACTTTGGGAATACAATGGTTACTGCATTTTGTATATTAAAGATTTGTCACATTACTGTGCTTGGATAGACATTTCCCCTAAGGGTGAGGGATTTGTAGGATTGAAATGAACTCAGGTCTGCTTTTATTGTGAATATTTTCTTTGATTATTTGAGTGAACTGATTGTATAATTATACAGATGGGATGTAGGTTCAACATATGGTATATGCCCTTTTTTCCTCTTTAGTTTGTAGTGTCTCTTTTTGCCTGTTTGTAATGTCTTATATTTTCTTTCGAAAATTATGCATACAAATTCCCCTACTCTTTTAGTGGGGGGGGGGGGGTCTGTTTTCCGTAATTAGTGATCAGATTTAGGGTCGATGTATGATGAAATATTTGTTTCCCTTTTCTTGCCTTATGATTTAGTGTGAAGTAACACCGATTTGTATTTTTCTTTTAAGTTCTAACATATAGGGTGTATTCTTGTACTACTTAAGTTTTGATTTTTACTTTGCTTTGATATGATTTTGTGTGTGATGTAACACTGTTTGACAATATTTACTTTGAAGTTTTTAATAAAACATTCCCCTTCTCTTTGGGGGCTTTGGGGTATGCTGACAATTTGTGCATTGTTCTAGCAGACACTTTCTTATCAACACCAATGGGCCGACTGTTAGAGGAGTTTTCAAACATTTCAGGTTCCAAAATAAATCTACAGAAAAGCATGTGTTTACCAATAGGACAGGATCTTACACAAGAATCACACCTAAACATACTAAAAATTACTACAGGTGCAAAGACCCTAGGGATTTTCTTTGGATACCTGGAGGTAGCCCTGTACAACTGGGAATAAATACTCAACATAGCCCTGCCTAAATAGAGCAGCTAAATGGAACAGAAGGAAGACGAGCAAAAAAAAAGAGGGTATATATGTTACATACATTTCTACTGCCAATATTCCTATACCTAAGCGATGTTTTCCGCCACCCAAACAAATAGAAACTAGACTTCCTAGTTGTTTTTTTTCAATGTATATGGGGGAGTTGGCTTAACCCTAATAAGAAAGGGATTCTATAATTAGAGGTCAAAGCAGGAGGACCGAAATTAATTAGCACCATCGCATTCTATCACAGCATATTCTTATACACTAATATAAAACCCATGGGGACGCTAACCTACCCATCCTATATAGCAGTGTGGGAGAGAAATAGAGGTTATGTAGACTGCAGAATTGCAAGAAATGAAGGCAGTCCTGCTTTATGTATTTGTACAGACGCTGCCAAACTTGTTGCCACTCCCTCTCACTCAGATTAAGACCTAATTCATGCTTCCAATGGAAGCATGTCCCCTGAGGTCTATTTGGGTCATGGTTTTGTAAAAGGTTATAGAATTTGGATATAGGGTGTGGTAGAACAGGGTTCCATGCCATAATAGTGATTGCAAAATAGCGGTTGCTATTATGGCAAGTGTGTACTGCCGAAAAGCAAATCAACGATATACATTTTAAGGAGATCCAACTTCCAAATGTAAACAAAAGTTGTTGTTTTTTTCAAGGGCTACATCCCCTCACCCCCTGAATTAGGATTCTCAGCTCCAGGGGGGTGCGTGTTGGGGAGGGGGCAAAATCCAGATCTCACAGAAAAAATTAAGTGCTGCAGCAAAATGTAACCTGTTCCCGGTCTCGAACTCAGTACCTGCTCTGCCAGAGCTAGCTCCCACCACCACCACACCACATGGCTAGCTCAGTGACAGCAGGTGCACCAGTGCTTGAAAATCCCTTCCCTGTCCCTCCCCTTCCCCTCATTATTCCTCCCTTCCATGTGCCCTTCCCTCTGGTCGCTATCCTAGACCCTCGCTATTCAGCAAGGTAACCCACAATAAAAGCACCCCAAATGAGTCACCATATTTTTAGTCACTCATTTTAGGTTGCTGTTATGACGTGATGCCTAGAACAGCGGTGTCAGTGAGGATTTTCAGTAAGGGGCTGTGAACATCCTGCCATTGGGGGGGGGGCCCAAAAACAAAGATATTGCACTGTTCAGTTGCAGATGCTTAAAAGGATAAGTGGGAACAGAGAACCTGTCCTGAACTATGTTTGCAAAACTGAGCCTCCTATTGGAAATTAGGGATGAAATTGGAGCCCTACCGAGAGATGGACAGAAGCTTAAGGGAATAGTGTGGTTCGCTATTTGGAAATGTAGATTTCCAAATAAAGGCTAGGACAGATCCTTATGTGGTGAGACCCCAAGGTGGGAGCAAATCTGGTGGAGATCCTTGAGAGACCACCATACTGGAGAATCACAAAGTGATTTAGAGAATTCAAAGGGTTTGGCATAAATAAGACTACCGATATCAATACCCTAAGAGTGACAGAAGTGTTGTTCCAGTGAAAGCCACAGAGGAGTGAGTGTAGGAGCCATCTATAGAGCCAGCAGTGTGAGAACTCCAACTGAGTATTTTACAGCAGTGTATCGCGCAGTAGTAGAGAAAAAGGTTAGGCACTCTCAGTCCACCTAGCTCTTTCCGATGGGTCAGCTTCGAGTACGCCCTCTGAACGGCTTTACCGTTCCAGTGGAAATCTGAAAGAGAAGTTTGAAGACGGGCAAATCAGCATTTAAGAAGATAAGGGCTCACCATACTCATTGGATAGAGTAACCGAGGTAGAATGTTCATCTTAATCACATTCACTCAAACCCACAACGACAGCGGAAGAGATTTCCATCTCTGCAGATCAGCCTGGATGACTTGACAGGTAGGGGAGAGGTTAAGTTTAACCAAGGTAGAAATACAGTGAGAGATCTTAATCCCGAAATAAGTGAGAGCTTTAGGTTCCCAGGAAAGGCATAAATTGTCAATCCGTTGTCTCAGTACATGCACATTGAGAGGCATTGCCTTAGATTTATCCAGGTTTAGTTTATATCCTGCACTCAAGAGATTCTATCTATAATATCCACAGCTGCTGGTATAGAACTCTGGGGATTCTCCAGGCGGAGACTTCATTTAGTTGGGGACAAATGGGAAGACAAATGGTCCACTGTCTACCCTGGAGTAAATATTATAGCCTGGAAGCAGAATATTTAAAAGGGCTCAGAATGTTTTGTTTTACAATTTGCTGTTCTGTGTGGGTTCGCAGCAAACTGTGCCAAACTGAAACAGGCAGACAATTGCATGCTTGTATGAAGTATGGTGAAAGATAGAGTGGACACTGTGAAACCACATGCAGCAGCAATTAAATAAGTTCCATTCTGGTCTGAATGCGGTTAAGGAAAAGTAAAGTCATGAAAGTTAACAGACTGAGACTTGATGTGTGTGTATGTATGGGGGTGTCTATGTAACATGCTGGGAGAGAAAGAGGAACCAGGAGAAGCTGTGTGATTTCTTGGGCCATCAGGTCATTTGTGTACCAGACCGATACAATGATGTTATATTGGTAGAACATCATTGTACAAGGTGGCCACTGACCAATCAGAGGGTAGTATTTTTTCTTCTCATTCTATAATGTACAACAATGATGTGATAAATGTACATGTTATACAGTAATACAGCACAGTTATACAGCACACTGTAAAATTGTTGAGTCAATTCAACAGTTTTTGTAGCCCAACAGTACAATTATACAGCCATGCAGCACCGGTTTAGTACCAGATGGTACAGAACAGTCACAGCTATGAAGTCTCATTTAATGTCTTTTCCAATATTTAGTTTAATTTAGTTTATTGTTCTAGGAATTATTACCTTTGAGCCAATGGCTCTTTTACAAAGGTACCACGTCATCAATGTACAAACAAACAAGACATGTTACATACAATGGTCAGCAAATTATAAAGGTTTCAATAAGCCAGTATAATACAGTACATCACAGGAAAAAAACAAAACATTGGAGGAATGGTCACGGTGGGAGGGGTAGGAGGAGATATGGAGAAGGAAGCAGACTGAGTAGTTAGAGGTACTCAGATGCCTTTGTCAAGGAAGGAGCAGAGGAGGAGGAGGAGGATGAAAAACAGTAAAAACAGCCATGAGGGAAGAATCATTAGTCAAGGTAGTCACAGGAGCTAGAGGCTGAGAGGTGAGAGTAAAGCATAGATTTGAAAGCTCCTAGTGATGTGGAGGATGTAATGAACGAGCTCAGGCCATTGTACCAGCTGGGGGCAGGATAGGAAAAAGATCTTTGGCCCTGTGTGGTCCGGCATCTGGGGACCTGGAGAGGCTGGTGTTCCGATCGTCTGGTGGGATGGATGCTGGTATTTGGGCAAAGTAGGTCTTGGATACACGGCAGAGTATGGCCCAAGATGAATTTTTTTGCCATCAAACATGTGAGATACTTTATGCGATTTGAGAGTTGCAGCCATCCTGTTTCAGTGTAGAGCTCACATGTATGAGTACATCTTTGCACTCCAGTGAGTAGCCGACAGGCCTTGTTTAGGGTGGTTGTGATGCGGCTTAGTGCGGTGGTAGTGGCAGAGCCATAGATAATTAAGCCACAGTCTATGATTGAGATGACAGAGCTTTGGATAACAATCCTCAGCGCAGCTTGAGTAAGGAATTGCCGGTTTCGGAACAGGATACCAATGCGCTGGTTCACCGTTTTCACTGTGTTATCAATGTGGGTCGCAAAGGTAAGACCTTGATCAAAGGTGATTCAAGGTATTTAAATGTTGACACTTGTTCAAGGGTATTTCCTGGGTATGTTTTGATAGTAAGTGGAATTTGTCTTTTTCTGTTTTGTGGACTGGAGAAAAGCATGGATTTTTTTTTTTGGTGATTTAGAACCAGCTTGTGATCTAGGAACCACTTTTCAACATTGGAGAAAGCAAGTTGCAGGCTCTGGAGTAAGGGTTTCGGGTCCTTATGAGAGGAGAGAATCACTGCATCATCAGCATAAAGGATTATTTGTTCCGGGCAGGATTTGGAGAGAGAGTTTAGGAAAAGGCTGAAGAGGAGGGGGCCTAGGATTGGCCCCTGTGGAACACCTGAGAGGACCAGTTTTGAGTCTGAGAGAACTTCTAAGATTTTTACTGATTGAGAGCATTGGGCCAAGTAACTTTTAACCTAAGGCACCTGGTCCTTCTGAGAACCCAAGACTGTGTAGTTGTGTGACAAGTAAGCCATGGTGAATAGTGTCAAACGCCTTTGTTAGGTCAATGAAAACAGCTTCGGTTTGATATCCTTTGTCCAAGGCAGCGTGAATATCACCTGAGAATTCCAGTAGGGCGGTCGACGTACTGTGTCCTTTCCTAAATCCATGTTGCTGCAAGCAGAGTATGTTATACTTATGCAGGTAGTCTGAGAGTTGGTCAGCCACAATGAGTTCGATGGCCTTGGAGAGGGGTGGAAGTATAGATATAGGCCGATAGTTTCCTGGTAGGGACTTGTCACCACTTTTGAACACTGGTGTGACTATAGCAGACTTCCACTTGCTTGGGAAATTGACTAAGGCAGAGGGAGAGATTGAACATTTTGGTGAGTGGGTGCACCACCTCTTCCAGGTTAAAGGACAGAATTTTAAGATCAATAGTATTTGTAGGAGTACTGCTGTGTATAACCTGATTTTTGATTGATTTTAACTATTTTCTAACTGGAATTTGAATTAAATGGAAGACCTACTTTAAACAGAAATAGATACCAGCACCAGGACAACATTATCTCCAAGGAGAGCAGTCTGGCATCTGTTAGTTTATGGGGATCATGGGAAACAACAATTGCATGCTGCCTTAACCTGAGGGAACTGGAGACTAAGACAATCTTGCATTCAAAGTCGGCAGAGCTGATGGGTTATAATACACAGTCTTGGCTTATTATATCCCTGGGAAATGACCCAGGCAAGAAAGAAGGGAGGTGATACATTTAAAGGAATTTCCAGCATCCAATAAAACATTTTGAATATAATATTTTGACTCAATACAACTTATAGTTTTGTATGGACCCCTGAGCCAATTAGTAAGGCACCAAATAAATAAAACTATTACTACTGTCTTAAAAAATGAAGGTTTGGGCCTATAGATGCCCTCAGTGATAATTTCTGTTGCTTTAGTTTGTTTCTTTAAAGGCTGTTTGTTTATTTTTTTATTTTGCCAACTACAAGTAAAAATGAATCTGATGTAATCCTTGCATTATGAAGTCAGAAAATCATTACTGGTAAGGCTGGCAGTGTGTTTCAATTGGAAACTGCAAATCTGTTTGCAGATTTTTGGCGCGCGATTAAGCTTTTTTTCCATTTCAGTATTTCAGAATTAATCTACATATGGGATTTTTTAATCATATGTGAGCTTTTGTTATGAATGTAATAAGTGATATTTTCTTCTTAAAATAGCAGTGTGTGACGGGGATGACAATTTTGACCTCTATTACTTCTATCGTCTCCTGACTTGTATGATAACTCTTCTTTCCACATTTTGAGTCTGCTTAGTTTTTTTTCCACATTTGAAACAATTAAAGGAGTGCTCCTTTGACTATGACTCAGACTAGTTTTTCATCCATATTCTACGCTGTTTTTGTACACGTGTTGCCCATGAGGTCAGGGACCAGTTCTTGCAGCTTGCTAGTTAAATATAGTTACAAGAAAATTGATCTGAAACAAGGGATTTGCAAAAGCAGTACAGAATACTAATGAACACCTGGTCCAAGCCATAGTAAAAAGAGTACTTATTTTATTATTTCAACTGGGGACAAAAATCATAAAGCAGACTCAAAATGAGTGAAAGTATCATACAAGTCAGAATAAAACTATCCAAAATAGCATAAAAAGTATATCAGAATTGTCATCGTTATCATGCTCTGCTGCTTTAACCAGCGTTTACTTGGGAGGAAGAGAACAAAAGTAAACTACTTTCTTTTTTAAATTGTAAAATCTTACAGATCAACCAAAATATTAGTTCAATGTTTGTGGAATAAAATATGTGTACGGTCTTTGTGGCTTAACTCTGTTCCCATCTTTGGTATTATTACTTTAAGCTAGGTAGGTGTATGAACTTTAAACTGGATAGCTGTCGGAATGAAGAGCCCAGCACCAAGGATGGGAGAGTGCTGGAGAAGGAGGAGGAAGGGATGGATGCTGGGTTACTTTTCCAAATACTAGAGCAAGGGGTCCTGGGGAGAGGCTGGTTTTCATTACATATGTGGGATGAATTATTCCCTCACATTGAACCTTGGGCTAAGCCCTCCCATTTAATGTTTGTGGAATAAAATATGTTTATATTTGTGCATACTCTGTTGTGGATTAAATCTATTTCCATCCTTGGTATTATTACTTTAAGTTGGGTAGGTGTACGAGCTTTAAACTGTAGAGCTTTTAGGAACAGAGGCCCGGATATTCAAACTGCACCAGGCTGTGGTGCAAACCTAGGTGCAGCTCAACTTGGCTGCGCAGGGGTGTGGACTGGGCGATATTCAACAGAGCAGCGCCATGGCTCAGCAGCTTTGAATATCACACCATGGCCACCCCCAGTGTGCATGGCGCAGTGGCACTGTGCCAGTGCAGTTGGCCAGAGTGGAGCATGGAGATGCGCTAGCGCAAGTTCCATTGCGCCATGCACAGCACCAGCAATATTCAAAAGTTGACATGCAAATGGGGCAATAATGCATGCAAGGTACTCATGGGTCCATTTGCATGTCATCATGGCCCCATTTGTGTGCAAGTGCGCCAATCCCCGAAGACTTGCGCCTGGTGCTCTGCCAGGCAGCAGCCGTCGGGAACCAACACCCCCTGCAGCCCGATTGTGGGTATTTGTACAAAAACAAAACTCCATCCTATATCCCTGGTGGTCCGGTGGACTGCTATGTGCCCGATCGTGGGCATTCATAAAACACAACTCGTCCAATATCCCTGGTGGTCCAGTGGATCGCTATCTGCCTGATCACGGGCTTCTGTTAAAAAGAAAGGAACAGGTCCAATATCCCTGGTGGTCCAGTGGACCGCTGACTGCCCGATCGCAGGCATGTGTAAAAATTAAAAATTCCAATATCCCTGGTGGTCTAGTGGTACCTTCCACCGCCCACTGCCCCACCCCGTTCAGCCGCCAGGCAACAGTACCCACCACCTGCGCCCGCGACTGACACCTCAGTGGGCTGCATGCATTGGTTCACAGCATGAGCCAATGGGCGTGCAGCCTACTACTCACATTCCAGTTATGTAATGATTCATTCACATAACTGGAATGTGTAATATAAGAGAGCTGCACACCATTGGCTCACGCTGGAACCAATGGGCGGCACCCTACCGAGGTGTCAGACTGGTTGGTGGCAGGTGGCAGGCAGGTGGGTGCTGTCACCCGCTGGCTGACTGGGGAGCGGGAGGTGGGGCTCAGTGGGCAGGTGGGGGGGTACCACTAGACCACCAGGGATATTGGAATTTTTCTTTTTCACACATGCCCACGATCGGGCAGTCAGTGGTCCACTGGACCACCAGGGATATTGGACCTGTTCCTTCCTTTTTAACAGAAGCCCACGATCGGCAGTCAGTGGTCCACTGGACCACCAGGGATATTGGACCCACCTTTCTTTTTTAACAGAAGCCCGCGATCAGGCAGTCAGTGGTCCACTGGACCACCAGGGATATTGGACCTGTTCCTTTCTTTTTAACAGAAGCCCGCGATCAGGTAGTCAGTGGTCCACTGGACCACCAGGGATATTGGACCTGTTCCTTTCTTTTTAACAGAAGCCCGCGATCAGGTAGTCAGTGGTCCACTGGACCAACAAGGATATTGGACCTGTTCCTTTCTGTTTAACAGAAGCCTGTGATCGGGCAGATAGTTGTCTACTGGACCACCAGGGATATTGGACGGGGTTCTCATGTTTACAGATGCCCGCAATTGGGCACATAGCAGTCCACTGGACCACCAGGGATATAGGATGGGGTTCTCATTTTGTACAGATGCCTGCGATTGGGCATTGGGGGGGCACCGCCAGGTGCAGCTGGAACTCAGGTGGCGACCCACAGGTGACAGCTGCCATGTTGCACCCTGCAGTGTGGCAGCTCACCTATGGATGGCCATTAGTTCCTTTTTTTCAGGCATAACTTTGTGCTGGCACAGGTAGGGGTTGCGCATGCATGGCACTGCACATCCTGGTCTGAGTATTGGGCTGTGCAGGTTATGCATGGGCATGCCCCCCCTACCTGTGCCTGCATACATTACTGATGCACTCCGGTGCATCAGGATTTGTGCCGCACTCTTTTCCCTTTTGAATATCATGCCGGGGCGCATCAATGGGTTGCGCATGGTGCAACACTTTTGAATATCTGGGCCAGAGAGCCTAAAAATGTTGTGTTAGATAACATCCTCAAAGTCATGGAGACAATGATCAGCAATGTGCAGGGGAGGAGAAAACCCTTCGGGGAAACCTCCGAGGACCCGTGGTTGCTGACTCGCCATCCTCTGGGCATACTAAGAGGAGATGATTGAAAATGATACTCTAATTTCAGAATTTGGATTTCAAATGTAGGTTTTATAAGCTGATGACTTCTATTTTTTAAACCTCTTTATAATATGGCTGGGGATTTTATCTCTTGAATCTGATGTTGCTCTAAATATGAAAGAATGCCCAGAATATGAATAAGAAAGTCCCAGCTGATGAAGCAAAATCCGATATGGACTATGAACCATTGTGTAGTCATTGGAGAGTTATGGATTGAGGATAATAAAGGAGGAGAATGATTTGATCCAGAAGGAAAATACATACGTTTGTCCTATTGAGTGAACGAGCACAATTTATCCTTAGGTGGAAATATGGGTATGAAAACTCCTTCATGTATGCAATCCATATGTTGGTGAGTCATCTGTTTACAGCCTAGGGTAGCAGTCTGGTGAAAGGTCTTTATTATATATTTATTTGAATTTTGGTAACAGGGTAGGGCCACTGAGACCATGCAGTCCCTTTTTCAGTGACGACCAGAGGGAAACATACAGACAACATGCAACTGGTATAATAAAGTGCCTGTATAAAACAGAATAACATGGCAATACAGAGACTTCTACAGCTAAATACAACCATAGTAACTGCAGTGAAAAATGAGTATATTTAGACTAGACTAGACCTTTAGACTAAAGCAGGGAGGTATCACCAGAGGGCATGGTTTGAAGTTGGAAGGTGGAAGGGTGAGGGGGAAAAAGAGGAGGAGGTTTTTCACCGAGAGGGTGGTGGACCCTTGGAATGCACTGCCTGGTGAGCTGGTTCAGAGATCCACTGTAGAGGGCTTCAAGAGAGGGTGGGACAGACACAGAAAGTGGATGTATCAGATGATAGCCTGTCCCGGGGGTGGGGGGTGGGGATGGATGATAGGGGATTCTAGAGAACAAGGGATGGGAGGGTCTCGGCACCCAACTAAGGATCTAGTTTCGAGCAGACTCGATAGACCGTAAGGCCTAATCTGCTGGCAAATAGTATGTTAGTATATATGCTGATTAAAATCCTGAAATGTACAAGTTTACAGGACCTGAGATAAACATATTTACAGACATAAACATCATAATAGTTTTGGGAAAAATATAACCTTAGCAGAAAAGTAGTATAGTGTGATATAATAGCATCAAGAAAATCATACACTTAGCAGAAAAGTATTACAATGTGATAGGGATTAGCGAAAGCAAGAGCATATAGAAAATAGAACATCCATTCCAGTGAGCCAGGAATAAAGACTAAATAGCCAAATCCAAACTCACTGCAGTCATATCAAAAGGTAAGAAAAGGGGACGAAGGAACGGACCAATGATGAGGTTCTTTTGGAGCACCATCTGAATTAGTTACTTAACAACGTCCAGTTCTTGAAATGCAGATAACAAACTGAGGCAAGTGCATGCTTCAGAAGGAATGATGACTAGACTGGTATGAAATCCATGCTGAAACCCCAAGAGGATAGGTGAGCAACAGTAGTACAGAAAGAAGGAGAGGATGAATCAGGCACCAATACTGAGAGAAGGAGAGGAGGCGATGCAAGGGAAATGTAATTCAGAAGACTTGAGAGCATCAGGACAAACACAGCGAGCATGGGTGGCACCAGTAGTGGCAGACAAGTAGAAAGGTACAATTAGAACTATGAAAACTCTAATGGGTGCTATCTTTCTCGATCTCAGAAAAGCTCTTGATCCTGTCAACCACAATATTCTATTGCAGTTGCTCCACAATATAGTGGAAAACTCAGGTTTCTTGCCTTGATTCTCTAACAATTTATATGGATGGCAGCAACAGGTGAAAGTAGAAAGTAGCAGCCATCCCAGCAGCCTTTATATCAACCTAATCTATCCCCCTTTTCTCCACACAGATCTTACCCTTGATCGCGCTCCCCCTCGCCAGCTGCTGTGGCTTTCTCTGGAGCTAACAGCCGTACAGCGCACCAAGCCTGCCCAGCAGTTTCAGGTAGGATCACAAGCAGGGAATACTATTGGCTCCTCCATGCTAGCTCAAGGCTGTCATTGTTTGCAGCTCTCTTCCACTGCCTACATTATTGGACATTCTGCTCCCTTCAACACGGCAGTTCAAATGATGTGGCTTCTGCCTTTAGGCTCTGAAGCTTGTTCCACTGCTGAAACGGACCCCAGAATTTCAGCCCCTAGAATTTTCTCCCGCCCTCCTGCCCTGACCCCAGCCTCTATTAAATGCAGCTCAGCTCCTCCTCTCCCTCTCCTCACTCTCTCATTGGCTCAGTTCTAAAGTCTTCTCTGCTGTCCCATTGGCCATGATACTTCAGGCTCTGCCCCTTCTGCATCTCTGCCTAATAACCTTGCCATGGCACCAGGCGATAATTGACTTTATTCACTTTACCTGCCACATTCTCAAGCATGTTTTAGTGCTACATTTCTACACTAAATTTCCAGTCCCCTCCACCATTTTTCCTTTTTTTGTACAGGCCAGGACATACCTCACAATTTTGCAATAGCAGCACCTCTATTTACTATACTTCCCCCCCCCCGCTGTCGCTCCTAACCATCTACTTCTTTGCTCCCCCACCATTCCCTCTTCTGCCCTCCCACTGCTACTCTTCACTCTCCTAATTCTGTTTTCTTCCTGTCTCCAACCAACCACTCGCCATGCTCCCCCTCCTCGTTTGCCTCCCCCTACTTTTATCCCTGACATCCCTCCTCCCTATGTCTCTTCCATCCACTCTGATCATCCTCCCTTCCACCCTCCACCTCCCCTACCTTCTCTTCCTCCTGTCAGCCTCCACTACTACACTGCCCCTGGTAAACTGCAGATGGCATCCTCATTAGAGCAGGATCCCATTTATCCTCCTTATGTGTCCTTATTTTCCATAACAGAAACATTAATTCCCCTGACCATTTCCTGCCCTTAGCTGTCCCCACACCCCATCAAAAAGATGTCTGGCTATCCTTACTAGAGCACTTTTATCCCTACTGTTACTCACATCTAGGGACATCGAGGCTAACCCTGGCCACCCCACATTTCTGCACCTCACCATCCATAGCTCTGTAATCTCTCTCGCTGACAATGGCATTGTCGTTTATGGATCAGCCACAGACACAGCCCTTCAGCACATCAAAACAGCCTTAAATAAAGTCTGCAGCCTTCTCATTGGTATACAGCAACAGACCCACATCTGTGACCTTTATACCAAGGCAAATTGGCTACAATTTGGCAGCAGACTCAGATACCAAACCTGCCTGCTTCCTAAAAGAATCAGTCTAAACATGATGCCACCTGTTGTCCAAGCCCTTCTGAATCCATCGTTAAATGTATGCACCACCAGAAACTTTGGTAACCAGATCTTCAGAACACCTCAGTGTCACACTGCACTTGGTCAGCAAGCTTTCACCTCCGGAGCCCCACACTGGTTCAACTCACTCCAACCAGATGTGTCCACTGCAACTATACTGGGATACTTCAAACACAAGCTGCAGCAGCACCTAGTACTTGAGGCTACCTGCGAATGCTACCACTAATATCGAATTCATCTTACTCCATACCTGCTGCGTGTGTTGGCCAGTCTACCCATGCTCCGCAGTGATAGCCTCGGAATCCCTTACTCCCTGATAATTTTGTGCTATAGCACTTATTGTTATCCCACCTACCCCTTCATACTTCCCCCCCACCCCTTTCTTTCTCCATGCCCCTCTCTCCCCAGCTCCCTCACCTTCTTCCTCACCACCACCTACCCCTCTCCACCTACAGCTTCCATACCTTTGCTACATGTTACCCGACTCAGGCATATATTGTACTCTGCCTCCGATGCTTGTAAGAAGTACCCTGTCACCGTGTTTTCATCCTCTTGTTTCACCTATAGCCTTAATTTATGTGCCTTACTGTACCATGTGCTATGTCAATCTTTTGACTATATTTTTTGCCTTGTTTATGTATCTATTGCTGTAAATTGTATTTTACTTCCTTCCCCACCCAGTCCTCTCACCACCAGAGAGGGCTACACAATTAAAACATTATCATGATACAATAACAGATGAATATAAACCTAACAAAATTATAAAAAAAAAAAGAAAACTGTAAACTCCCCCCTCAGGCCTCTCACAACTGAGAAGAGGGAAAATTACAATCTTCCACACTACCAAAAAATAACTGTAAAAACAAACACAGCAAAAAATAAATAAAATAAATGGAGGCAGGGTCCTCTCACCATCCAATTGCCCAAACGAATGAAAATTAATAATCCGCAAAAAAAATCAGGAGGGAGTCAGCAGTCTCTTCAATGCCAAATGTTTGCTTGCTGGCATTAGCATTGGAACTGTAGGAGTTAGACAGATGCAGAATAGGAATGACAGTGAAGTATTGAACTGACGCCAACCCCACTGCCCCCACCCTGCATTGATGGACAGGCACTGGGGTGTGCCTTTGGGTCATCGCTCATAATGCTCATGCCATTTCACCTCACCCTACCCTACAGACACTGACAAGTGTTGAGGATTGCCTTGGGGTGTTCAGGCTTTACACTCACCCCATTCCATAAGGAAATATGCTGAAATGGGTGCAGTATAGGAGAATGGGGTGAACTTTGGGGCTGAAGAGTCCAAGGCACTGCTACAGGGTGGGGGTGGAGGTGGAATGACATGAGCATTACTGACAACAATCCCAAGTCACACCCTGATCCCTGTCAGTCCCTACAGGGTAGGGTGTTATGGTCAGAAACTTTAAAGCCCTGGGTATTTTCACTCCAAGTTTTCAACATGAGCATTTTGTGACCCCACCGTATGAACAGTGACACTATCAGTTCATTAGCTGAAAGGTGATTTTGCACAGTGACTGCACCATTTGGAGCCACATGTGCGAAAACACATTTCGAACAGAATGTGAAAAACTGTCTGCTGTACTGTTCATGAGGAGGTGTAAAAAAATGATAATGTTGAAAATCTGGAGTGAATATATAAAATAAATGGTGAAGTCACGAGCGTGTGTAAACACTGAGCATCACACACCCATAATGCAATTATTTGGGGAATTTTTTACACATGATTTTCAACATAGCCATTTTGGGACCTCTGCTCATGAATAGTGGCACTGTGATTTTCTTAATGTGTCCAGAACATTGATTTCGCACAGCGACCGCGCTCATTGTGTGCCACAGGTGCAAAAACTTGTTTCAGGCAGGATGTGAAAAATGACAGCTGTACTGTGTGACAGGATAACAATCTACTAGCTATGTGTATATAATTTTGTTATAAATATATATTTTTACATTTCTGCTCTGAAACATAGCAGGGTCAGCAAGCTCATCTTGAAGACTAGCTTTTAAAGAGGCCTTAGCTTTTGTTCCCAAAGCAGTTGCTTGCAGTAGCTAAATAGCTAGTTTCCTTTTCTGTATTGACACATAGGTGCAAGACTTCCTTGGACTATAAGGACACCAGGTTATCACACATTGTAAACCATTTATTTACATTGAGGTCCCGGAACCAAGATGCAGTTTATAACCTATTAGTAGGAAACAAGTTCTGAATAGCTACCTGTTACATCTCTCACCACTAGGAGAGAAATAGTAGTCTGGAAGGTGCTCTGGAGACCAAAGGGAAATGCTCTGATCAAAGAGACTGTCATAATTTAATATTGCTATATTTGCAGATTTCAAACAGGCAGTAAAATGACACCCTTTTGGATATACTTGGTCATGTTACAAACTAATTACAGGACTAACAGTGACCTCATGAGCTATGACCTCACAGGATGGGAGGGACATTTTGGCCTCAATTCTCAATCTGGCTTAAAGAGTGAAATGGTCTATCTCTGGACTCCTAAGAGAAAACACACACACACACACACACACACACACACACAGTGTGTTCTGGACTAAAAGGCACTTCTGTCAAAATAGGTAACTCCAAACTGAAACAGAGGCAGAACTAGAAATTCAAGTACAAAGGTGTTTTTGTTTCCATAATTTCCATTTCTTTCGGACTGTAAACCTGTATGTATATATGTTCTATGTTTTCTGTGTATTTACTATTTTTTTAAATTGTAGTAAACTTTTTGTTTTCCTTAATTCTGCCTGAGTCTTTTCTCATTTTTGCATGTGAATACTGAGACAGTGTTGACAAAGCTGACAGAACTGTTAAGGGTTTAAAGTGCGTTACCATCTTGCTCTAAGGTAAGCAAATACTTAGGTCTCAATTGAGTCAACAAGGGGGAATTATGACCCAGGCTGGGTGCCTGCTTGGTTAAGTATTGCACTGCATTTTCCTGAAGGGGGTGTGATATTTGTTCCTGTTACCTGGGTGTGCTACCAAAAAGGGTTCATATTTAACTGCAGGACTCAAGACTAGTAGATGTTTCAGACCCAAAACAGACAGGAGGGTTACCCTGTTTGTCTCCTGTTCACATATTGAACTTTGAGGTTTGACACTGTGGGAGCAGAGGGCCTGACCTGCAGAGTGCATTTGTGACAGATCTGGTTGGCAGTGGTGCAATTTAAAGATATTTGGTAACACAAGCATTAACAGTCCAGTGTGTCAGATTGATAACTGTAACAGCTCACATGCAAAATAAAGCAGTGATTTTAAAAAGTAAAGGAATATATCATTGTGGTTACAGTCTAGTTCCCAACCTGTTCTATTTTTTTTTTCAGGTGTAAGCTAGTGTAGCCATAGATTAGGGAAGAAGATGGCTTCCAACTTCAGTGATTACACTGCAGACTACCTGAGGCAGTTGTGCCAAGAGATAGGAATCCAGTTCGAGGGGCAAGCCAAAAAGCACCTTGTGGAGGCTCTTGTGACAGCTGATGCTCAAGACCTCGAGTCACATTCAGTGACTGGAAAGGATCAAACCTTGGGCATGGAGGGGCCAATGGCCAGTGCAGTGTTCAGACCCAGATAGGTGGCCAGAGGGACCAGTGTAAGCCGTGAGCCACTGCAGCAGGGGAAGGTAGCCATCACACTGGAGCCCGAAGCGATCAGGCTGCAGATGGCATTGCAGAGAATGGAGCTAGCGTTTGAACAAAACAGGTTCGAAGCCCGGCAGCAAAGGGAGCTTGAACAGAGGCAGGTGGAGATAGAGACAGAGAAGTAGCGAGAGCAGCTTCAGAGAGAGGCTGAACGAGATGAGAGAGAGAACACCAGAGGAGATTTGAACCGAGGAAGCTACAACTCTGAAGACCAGTGCCAGAGCAGGTAAGTTACATGGCGGAACTGGGAACTCCAGGATTGGGTTACAAATTAAACTCTTAATTGATGTAGTAGTAGTAGAAAATGTTATACATTCTGAATAATGAATTGGTTACTCAACTGAGTCAAAACTCATTTCCAGCGAGAGCCATTAAAATAACATACATAATAAAATTCTAACACATATTACTAAGGACAAACATGTTACAATACAGACATACAATGTTAAGTAAATGAAAACTAACAAAATTACAACAAATCCTTAACATATCAACTAAACAACAAAAAAAACATGTGGAAAAAAAAGGAAACAATAATATATTATTGCACACACTCATACTTAACCACCCATCAAGTATACTTTGTTACTTTTTTAAGATACCTTTAACTTCCTTAAACTAAACCAGTTTGTAATCTGTCTAGTCCTTCTTTTACCATCATATGTTCTAGTCTCAATTGGTAATAAGTTCCATAGGGATGGGCCTTGATGAAAAAAATTTCCTCTTCCTAATTTCATATTATATTAAGGTGGCAAATATTCTATTCCTCTTGCTGCTCGGAGGTTAGATTTTATTTTTCTTTCTTGCAAACCATCTTTTATATATGCTGGGACTTTATCAGAGAAACATTTTCCATGTACAATAGCACATGCAAAGACCTTCTGTCTTCTAATTTAAACCATGCTAGTTCTTTATATAGGTCCTCCCTATGGGTCCTTCTTGGGGCCATGGTAATATATCATGCAATTTTATTATATGCTATGTCTAATCTCCCTAACTGTTAAATTGGCCCTCATATATACCAAATCTCCATAATCTAGTAATGGAAGTACTGTTGTATTTACTAAATTATTTCTGATTTCTTTTGTTGTACAATGTCTAATCCTGTACAATGCACCCATATGTCTTTTAATTGTTTTTATCCAGTATTCTATGTGTTTGTCCCATTTTAAGGAACAATCAAAATAAATACCCAAATATGTATAACAATCTACTTGTTCTAAACTTTGACCATCGTATGTTGTTATCTTCATAAGCCCATCAGATTGATCATTACAAATTCTTCTCTAAAAGCAAATTATTTGAGATTTCTTTGGGTTCAAAATTAGTTTTGATGAAACCAATAAGTTTTGAAGTTAATCAAATGCTATTTGTAATTTACTTTCAGTTAGATCCAATTTGTGCCCTGGTAGATAAATTATTGTATCGTCAGCATATAGGTGGAATTTTATATCAGAATTAGAGAATTTTTATGGCATTAACATATACATTATACAACAGCTGTCCCAGAAATGAACCCAGCAGAACACCCGTTTTTATTGAGGAAGTTTTTGATTTCCACTGATCAATCACCACAAACTGTCCTCTATCAATTAGGTATGATCTAAAGCAATCCACAGCCCAATCAGATAGGCCAATAAACCAAAGCCTGTACAGAAGGATATCGTGGTTTAAGGTGTCAAATGCCTTAGAGAGATCCACATAAATGGCAAATTGATAGCTTAATTTAATGAGGGGGAAGATATGGATGCATTTTTAAATTCATTTGAAAAAGTATGTATTCAGGGAAAAATTCCCATAGAGTCCTGGAGCTTCCAGCTACCTCGCTGCTTACCAGTAAAGATCTTGATGCATTGGGTCAAATAGACAATCTGGATAGTAGTGATTATGGCAAACATAAAGCTGCACTGTTAAAAAAAATCTGATTTGACAGCAGAGGCATACCAAGTTAAATTCCCTAGGCTCAGGAGAAGCCCTGATATGAGTTATGAGGAGCCAGCCTCTAAACAAGGTCAGTTTTTAATACATTAGTGGGAAGGAATACAAGCAGACTCTGTAGAGACAACTGAAAATGTTGTACTTTTTGAGCAGCATTTTTGGGCTTGCCCAGCAGATCAGAAAACCTGGCTTGAGGACCAAGACCCAAAACCATGCAGAGGGTTGCTGAACTCTCGGACCACTATGCCAGGAGCAGACCTGCTCTGACAGGGAGTGGTGTGGGCGTGGCAGCACAGAAAGGGAAAAGCACACCTCCAGGGCAGCTAAAACCCTCACTTCCTCCACTGAAACTTGGCAGCCCCATGTTACAAAGAAAAGATTTGTGTGATAAAAGAAATTAATGTTGGGTTTGTAAGCAACCTGGACATCTTGCCAGACGGTGTCCCAAAAGGTCAGAGAGTGCACAAAGTGGTGCTGGGAAATGTGTTTTTTCTGTGTATCCTTGAAAGCATGCCAGTAAACATGAGGGAGCACATGCATCCAGTTACTGTGAATGGGGTGCAGACCCATGGGTTAAGGGACATGGGGGCATCCCTGACTTTGGTAAAAAGGGATTTTGTTGAGCCTGAACAGCTTAGCCAATCAATTTGTTACTGCACGGGGATTCACTGTGGAGGAGAAAACACTGCCACTTGCTAGATGTTCTCCTGGACTGGGGTGAGACAGGCAAGACTGTGCAAAAAGTTGCAGTGGCAGAAAACTTTGCCCTGTACACGATTATCGAGAACAATCTCAAAAAGGGGATGGCGTGTGCAGTTACCCACAGTCAAGCAGTACAGGTAAATTGTAATTCCCAGGACCCCATAGAAGCCCCTGTGGAAAACACTGGGAAGCTGGTACCCCAGCCTGTCTCTCCCGATATGGAGACTAGTGAAAGGGGGAGTAGAAATTCCCCAGGTAGCAGGTAACAGAGCAGCTACAGAAGGTTACTCTAAGGAGGGAGGGTTAGCATATTTTCAAAGGGTTAGGGATGGCAGTGACCCTGAATGCCCTGACGCTAGAGCTAGGGACCCTAGTTTAGAAACTTGAGGGGACTTGTCCCATGCCTTGGGAATGTATAAAGATTTTGCAGCTGCTCAGAAAAATGACCTCAGTTTAGTGAGCATGGACAGACTCTGACAGAGCACTGGGAGGTGATGGGGAAACACAAACTTTACTGGGACAATGGACTGCTGTATATGCCGGATGTAAGAACAGTGGGAGGGGTGAAGGGCAGACAGCTTGTCATTCCCTAGGAGTACTGTGAGTGGTTCTATGCAGTGATTGGCCCAGAATTTCTATTGGCCCAACTTCACCCAGCAAGTGAAGGAGTATTACAGGTCTTGTCACCGGTGCCAAGAATAAGGGAAGGTGGGTAGGAAAACCCAAGCCACCTTACTTACCTTGCACATAGTGGAGGAGCCATTCCAGAGGGTAGGAATGGATATCATGGAGCCTTTGAGCACCCCCAGCTTCTCTAGGAAGAAGTTTATCCTAACAGTGGTGGATTATGCCACCTGGTACCCAGAGAGAGTCACCCTATCTTCACTGAGGACAGAGAAATTGGCAGATGCCTTGCAAGGGATTTTCTCCCACGTTGGGCTCCCGTAGGAGGTTATCACCGATTGAGGGGGTTCCTTCACATCTGACCTCATGAAATATTTGTGAGAGAAGTGTGAGGTGGTGCAGAGACGCACAACACCTTATCACCCACAAGCTAATGAACTTGTGGAAAGAGTCAATGATACCCTTAAAATGATGCTCCAAGCATTTGCTGAACAGCATGGGAGGGACTGGGAGAAATACCTTTCCCACCTGTTGTTTGCATACAAGGAGGTGTCCCAAGAACTGACAGGGTTTTCCCCCATTGAGCTGTGATATGGATGCAATGTACATGGGCCCCTAGACTTGATCTGGGAGGACTGGAAAGGCAAGCACACCACCCAGGGAACTCCCATAATGGATTATGTCCTTAAGTTTAGGGAAAAGCTGAAGGAGCTTATGGTAACAGCCCACAGCAACCTGGCAGCTGCCCAACAAAAACAAAAGGCATGGTATGACTGCAGAGCCAGAGGTCACTTATACACTGTGGGTCAGGAAGTCATGGTCCTAATCCTGGTCTGGAAAGATAAGCTGAAGGCCGAGTGGGCAGGACCATATAAAGTAGTCAGATAGGTGAATGATGTAAATTACATTATAGAACTGCCTGAGAGGACACATACCCAAAGAATGTACCATGTCAACATGATGAAGCCATATTCAAATAGGGCTGACATGATCTTTGCAGTGTGTAGTCCTGGGAAGGGGACGGATGAAGAAGACCCCCTTCTGGACTTGCTGGAAGAACACGTGTGAGTCCTCTATGGAGGCAATTAAAATGTCACCCCAGTTGACCCCAGACCAGATGCAGGAAGTAAGGGAGGTTTTAGCAGACTTTGCCCCATTGTTTAGTGCCAAGCCTAGACTAACCCCCTTAGTGATGCATGATGTGGAGAGGGGGAAGCAAGCACCCATATGGCGAACATATTGGGTGTCAGAGGCCATCCAAAAGGACATTAGGAGGGAGGTGGAGGAAATGCTGGATTTAGGGATAATCCAGAAATCCCACAGTCCCTGGGCCTCACCCATAGTCCTTGTTCCAATGCCAGAGGGCTCTACTTGTTTTTGTGTGGACTATCATGGATTCAGCACAGTCACAAAGTCAGATGTCCACCCCATGCCACAGATGGACAAACTACTGGACAAGTTGGGAGGGGTGACACACCTTACCTCTATTGTCCTGACAAAAGGGTATTGGCAGGTAGAGTTAACTGCCGGAGCTAGGTAGAGGTCAGCCTTCATCACTCCAGTAGGATTATTTGAGTTTAAAGTAATGCCTTTCAGAATGAAGAATGCCCCGCCACCTTCCAAAGGTAAGGGAACCAGGTGTTAAGTGGTGCTGAAAAGTACACCATGACATTGCCATCTTCAGTGCCAACTGGGAGGAACACCTGTCCCACCTAAGGGAAGTGCTGGGCAGGATACAGAGGGACGGGCTCACTGTAAAAGCTGAAAAGTGCCAGGTGGCCATGGCTGAGGTGGCATACCTTGGGTATGTAGTAGCCAGGGACAGCACTGTCCTAAACAAGCAAATATTGAGGCAATCGAAGCATGGCCCAGACCTGAAACACAGAAGCAGGTTTGGAGTTTTCTAGAAATCACAGGGTACTATACGGAATTTGTACCAAACTACAGTGCCCTGGTCACTCTCCTATCTGGCCTCTTAAAGAAAAGGATGCATAAAAGAATTAACTGGGAACCAGCCTGTAAACAAGCCTTTACATCTCTATACAAGAGGCACTGTGCAGTTCTCCTGTATTAGCCAGCCCAGGCTACAGTAACCCTTTTGTAGTCCAGATAGATGCCTCAGATGCAGCCATTGGGGCAGTACTTAGTCATACATCTAAGCAAGGGAAAGATCACCCAATAGTGTACCTCGGTAAGAAGTTACTTCCCAGGGAAGAAGCTTATTCTACAGTGGAGAAGGAATGCCTTACACTGGTGTGGGCACTAAAGACATTAGAGCCATACTTAAATGGTCGGCATTTCAAGATACAAACAGATCACAACCCCCTGGCTTGGCTGGCACAAATGAGTAATACAAATGGTAGGCTTTTAAGATAGAGCCTTGCCTTGCAGAGGTACAACATAATTGTTACTCATACAGCAGGGGCAGCAAATACAAACTCAGACAGGCCATCACATCAGTTTGAGCAGCAAACTGAATTTGGGAAACTCATCCCATGCCTAGGAATAGATTCCCTCAAGTTCAGTCTAGAAGGGAGGAGTGTGACGGGGTAACTGTCTACTAGCCATGCGTATATAATTTTGTTATAAACATGTTTTTAAATTTCTGCTATGAGACATGGCAGGGTCAGCAGGCTCACCTGGAAGACTAGCTTTTAAAGAGGCCTGACCTTTTGAACCAAAAGCAGTTGCATGCTGTAGCTAAATAGCTAGTTTCCATTTCTGTGTTGACACATTTTAAGACTTTGTGGGACTATAAGGACACCAGGTTATCACACATTGTAAACCAGCTGGTTCAGTTCAAGGGTTGCCAAGGCAGTAAGTGAAAGGAGGTTGGCCTATGGAAAATTCAGGAAGATCAAGAGAGATGTGGAGAGGAGAAAATTACCTAAGGTTGACTAGTGAGGCAAATAAGGAAGTCCTTGCCTTCATGAACTACCAATCTCCAGTTGCCCAACTGCTTGCCTCCACAAGGGGCCAGAAATCAAGTGCCAGCCACTGTCATACCATCCCCCTGGAGGAGAAAAGCAGTCATTGGGATGCTGCGTCCTCCTCCTCCACCACCCAGGGTGTCCTGCAATAACTGGGGCTCACTTCTGAACCCGGGTAATTGGCATTGCAAGCTGTTGCTCTACTACTGCACTGGGGGGCAGGTGTAATTTCGTTCTATTTTAAAAGGAATGAACCAAGTGTTTGTCAATGCTGAATGTTTGCTTGCTGATGTTAGCACTGGACATGCAGGAGTTAGACAGATGCAGAATAGGAATGGCAGTAAAGTATTGAACTTGTGCCAACTCCACCTCTACCCTGCAGAGATGGACAGGCTCTGGGGTGTGCCTTTGGGTCATCACCCATAATGCTCATGCCATTTCACCTCACCATATCCTGAGACACCGACAAGTGTTGATGTGTGTCTTGGGGTGTTTGTCTTCACAGTCACCCCATTTCATAAGGACATATGCTAAAATGGGTGCAGAATAGGAGAATGGGGTGAACTCTGGGGCCAGGCAGTCCAAGGCACACCTTGATGCCTGTCACTAGCTTCAGGGTTGGGGGTTGGGGGTGGAATGGCATGAGCATTACAGTTGGCAATCCAAAGGCACACCACTGATGCCCGTCAGTCTGTACAGGGTGGGATGTTATGGTTAGAAACCCTAATACCCTGGGCATTTGCTGGTATTTGCACTACAAATTTTCAACATGGCCTTTTTGTGACCCCCACCTCATGAAAGCATTTGGGACCACTGCTCATCAACAGTGGCAATGTGATTTTGTTAATCTGTCCCGAACTTTGATTTCCCACAGCAACCACACCATTCTGTGCCAGATGTGCGAAAACACAGATCAGGCAGGATGTGAAGAATGACAGCAGTACCATTCATAGGGAGGTGTGAAGAGGTGGCAATGTTGAATATCTGGAGCAAAAATATTAAAAGTGCTCGAACTTCCAAGCGTACGTGGAAACTGCACAGTGCACGATCATAACAGTCATTTAGTGGAATTTTTCACCTAATTTTCAACATAGGTATTTTGTGACCTCTGCTCATGAAAACTGTCACTATGATTTTCTTAATCTGTCCCAAACATTGATTTCCCACAGCAACCGCACCATTGCGCGCCAGATGTGCAAAAAAACATTTTGGGCAGGATGTGAAAAATGACAGCAGTACTGCTCATAAGGAGGTGTGAAAAAATGCCAGTGTTGAAAATCTTGAGTGAAAATATTACAAATTTGCGAAGTTACGAGTGTACGTGGAAACTGAGCAATGCACGTTCATAACACAGTCATTTTATGGATTTTTATAACCACAATTTTCAACATAGGCATTTTAGGACCTCTGCTCACGAACAGTGTCACTGTGATTTTCTTAATCTGTCCTGAACACTGATTTCCCACAGCAACTGCGCTATTCTGCGCTGGAAGTGCAAAAACACATTTTGGCCAGGATGTGAAAAATGACAGCTGTACTATTCATAAGGAGGAGTGAAAAAATGCCAGTGTTGAAAATCTGGAGTGAAAATATTACAAATTCGCAAAGTGACGAGTGTGCATGGGACCTGCATAATGCACACTTGTAACAGTCATTTTTTGGAATATTTTCACCTAATTTGCAACATAGGCTTTTGTAGAGCCCACCTCATGGACAGTGACACTGTCGTTTCATTAATCAGTCCCAAAAGGTGATTTTGCACAGCGATCATGAAATCACCTTTCGGGACAGAATAACCAGATGTCACTGAATTCATGAGATGTGGTCCCAAGAACCCCATGTTGAAAATTTGGTGCCAAAATTTACAAAAATGGCTGAGATATCCACATAAGTTGAAAAAAAAAATTATGCCATTATACAGCATACTGGCATTTCTTCAGTTCGTGGTCAGCTTTAAAGAGTGCAGACGTTTTCCCGGTCCACCAAAGATCGTCGCACCGGGCTTCGGAGATAAGTATAGGATGATGGGGTCTGTGGGGAGGTGGGATGCACAGATGGTGGGTATGGGTTAGGGGAGGGGGCACTGGACTCAACGAGGAACCGTTTTTCTATTACGGGGGAAAAAAACATAAAAACGAGGGAAGGTTTTCTGTTTTTACAGGTACTTTGGCACACTGGGGTGGGCTCCCAGCATGCCACCTGAGTGTTTAATGGGGAGTTCTGTAGCCAATGGGGATTGGGCACTCCCATCAGTACAGTGTTGCGGTGGTGGGCGCATGAGCCAAGGGGGATTCAGCACCCCCCTCGACACACAACAAATGGAGGGGCATTATGCCAACGGGGATTGGGCTACCCCATCAGCAAATGAATTGGGGAGGGGGCAAGCCGACAACATTTGTGAGAAGCGGCAGCTGTCCATCAGCTTCTGTGGGGACTGTGAGAGGCCTACAGAGAAGCCGCTGCCATGTTTACTGAAACAGGACACCAGACAATGCAGCTGTAATTCGCTGCTACAATCGGCGACTGCCCCTGCAGCAAAAATAGCTGATTGTTAATGACGGGGTGCTCCCTGAGTGCAGCGGTGAGTTTCTTTCAAGTTGGTGGCAAGCTACACTACTGCTGTCACAGACAGCATGATCCTTTATTGGCTCCACACAGACCAGCCCCAAAATGGGCTGCTGGCATTGGCAACAAACTGCTGTACCTCCACAACTCTCTACTGCAGCAAGCTGCCACAATATGTTTCTTGCACGTGCATACAAGCAAACATAAAAATGTATTAAAATCACACCAGGGCACATATATAATGTGCATATATATATATATATATATATATATATATATATATATATTCATTTATGCATAAAAGTGCTACACAAATACATTGCTATGCTTCAATAAACCTCTACATCAGCCAGATGTAGAGCTGGACCTCCCAGCAGTCCTGGAAATCTGGTTTACAGAGAGCCACACCTGGAATGTCACTATACCAGGCTAAACACTTTATAGGAAGGACTGCATTGGAAAACAAAGAGGAGGTGGCATTATATGTAAGAGAAAGAATCTTGGCAACAGAAGTCCAAGCAAAACAGGCTCACCCATAAATCTGAAATCCCTATTGGCTGTTGCTTCTTTGGCTCAGTCCCTCATTGGAGTGCCTTTATCTGGTGCTCTTTGCTGGCTTGGACTGTGTTTGGATCTGTCTGCTCTTTGAATTTTCTCCTGCACACCCATGCCTGTTCCCCAGCCCCTTGTATTTGCTGCTTCATTACAGGCCTCATGGGCTTAGAAACATTTAAAGCTAACAGTCCCTGGAAAAAGGCATATATTTTGTCTCTCAACCTACTTCTAATTATGTTCATATAATTTCTCTCTGCTTCCTCACACCTAGTCTTGTCCTTCCTACTCAGATAACTTGGTACACTTCTCTGCGGCACAGGGTCATAATGTCGCAAGACAGTATGCCACATGGCTAAATCATGCTGCCAATACAATGCAATTTATGCCATGTGGCATAACTCTTTTTTCTGTGGGGTGCTCCACCCCCCGTGCCCCCCAGATCCCCCCCCACTAAAGATTCTCAACTCCAGTGGGGTCCAAATCAGGGAGTGTGCAAGGTGTTAAAAAAAAAAAATGTTTAGGACCAGGAATCAAACCCAGTCCCAGAAGCAGTGCCTGGTTTCCTACTGCTGTGGCTCTGTCCAGTGAGCTGCGGCAGCTGCTTGGTGGATAAAAAAGTTTGAAAAATTCCACAAAATTTGTGGAATTTCTCAAACCTTTCACAAAATTGGAATTCACTTATATCACCCAGCTCTAGTGGATGCTGCCATTCCATCTTTAATCATCGGTCACTACTGATCTGCCCCATCCCTATGCTGATGCCAGCCAGGTGACCTCTTGGCAGCTCCCCTACCTTTCTGAAGTCTTAGACCTTGGTCTTTGTGGGTACCATCTCCCACTTCTACCTCCTCAATGTCCAACTCAAAACAAACTGTGCAGTGGTCACTTTCACCCAGTGGATCCTCAAACTGGAAGTCCTGGACATGATCCCCATTCATGAGTACCAGATCAAGGATTTCTCCCTCCATAGTGGGTTCTGTGGTACTGTGAGTCAGAACTCCACTGTCCACTGTATCCAGGATTAACTGACTCCTGTTTCAGGTTGTGGCGAGATCTTCCAGTCCACCTTAGACAGGTTAAAGTCCCCCACAATTACCAGTTCCCCCTTCCCTGCAGCCACCCTTATTGTGGAGCCTGATTTCCTGTCCCTTTCCTCCCCCTGGTTTATTGGTCTGTAAGCCAACCCCAGTCTTACCTTCTTCCCTCTGGGGGATTGCAACTGTACCTGTTGCACCTTTGCCTTCCCCTCTTCTGACTCCTCCCTAATACATATTCCACCACTACCTGCCCACTCCTTACTCCCTTACACTTTCTGTTTAACTTATATCCAGGGATCAAGAGGTCCCAGTCATGGTATGGAGTAGCCCAAATTTCTTTAACTGCTGCAGTGTCCACCCTCCTCTCTACTAACATTTTCTGCAGGTAATCCATTTTTTATCGAGTCTTGTGTGCTTAGGGACGCTACCCTTCACCATGAATCAGAGCCTCCTACCTGTTCGACTGTTCTCCTCCTTGCTTTGTCTTCTCCCATCCAATGCCCGTTGCTCCTCCCTTTTCTCCCTTCGTGTCTCTGATGTCATTTCCTCTGTATACATCCATATCTTGTAACCAGTCTACCTCCTGCTGTAGATCTTGCCTCCTCTGTTCCCTACCAGTTACTTCTCCCTTCTCTCGCCAAATCAAACTTCCAAATTAACCTGCCCTGATTGGGAGGAGGCCTTATGGCTTACTTCCAGAGTAGAGATGTGCAAAATTGGAAAATTTCACCTAGCAAAATATTTCTCATAATTCCCACATTAGCATTTGTGATGGTTAGCCGAAACACGTGTACAGGTGCCCCACTGTTTTCATCCTTCGCCATTACGTCCAAAGTCCACAAACACCACCAATTCAAACAAACAAACAAAAAAAGAAACAGAGATAGAGACTCAGAGAAAGCTGGGGGGGGGGAGGGGGGATCTTACACACACACACACACCTTTCGCCAGGTACTAAAATATGAATAAATGACAAAGACAAACAAGAAAGGGTTAGAAAAAAAATAGAACAAATTAAGCAATTTAGGTGTAAAAGTGCACTCTGCAGTCAGAGAGAGTATAAACGCTGCCTGCTTCCTCAAGCTACATAGCACAGGAAATGAACCACTCACTTACTGCCTGTTTAGACTCAACCATTTGAACACCAGAAGAACGAAATGTCATATTTCGCCTCAGATGCGCAGGCGAAATTGGTTATGAACTCCCCAAGAATGTCCCTATGAACCCTGGAATCTCCTCTGCTCAGGTTCAGCCTATCTTATATTATAAGGTTTTGTCACTCCAAGTCCCCTTTCATCCTTCTTTGCAACCATGACTCTTCTCCTTACACCATCCTCAGAGCCAGCAGTTAGATCCTGTATCCTCCTTTTCCTAGCTGTGCTGGCTGTAGGTACTGGTAGCACCTCAGAGAAGGTTATAGATCTGGCCACTCCCTACAGATCCTTCCCACTGCCCTGAACCTCTCCCATGCTACCTCAACCTCCTCTCCTGCTAGGTTTTAGTTCCAAGATGGCTAATCACATGAGCTTCCCCCAACCTGCTGCGCAAGTGAGCAGAAGGTAAACCTGCTCCACTGGCATACATACCAGCTTCCTACACATGTGCACAACCCCCTTCTCATCCCAGCATATTCCCTTAACTATCAAGTCCCTCAAGATCACAACCCTACCTCCCTTTTCATCATTCCTTTTCTCCCCCCACCAGATTACTTGTCATTCAAGATCCTCCCTTGCCTGTCTGGTCCCTCTAAGTCTTGCTCTCCATTCTTCCCCCTACCCTTCCCCAGTTTGACTGTCTCCCCCTTTGCCTTCCACAGCCACTCCTCTTACCTTGCCCTCCCTCTGCTCTGCCCTGTCCACTTCAATCCCCTATTCTCTCTGCATCGATGCTCCCCATCTTTCCTCACAGTCCCCCCTCTCCCTGGAACTTCCCCCCTCCCTAGTCAATCATCCCCTTTCCCTGCTATTGCTGTGTCCACTTTCACCTCCCTCTGCTTGGCTAACCCCACCTGACTGAATCTGGGCCCCTCTTCCAACACGTCACCTCTTCTCCGACACCAATCAGTGGAAGGAATCTTTTCCAAACTGTCTCCTCACTAGTTGTTCCCACTCTAGTCCCCTCCTTCCTGACCTCCCCTCACCTTCCACCCCTCTCCATGCCCCTCTCTAGCTCTCCTCACCCTCTGAGGTAGGGGAGCTCAAGGCAACTGGGTCCACCCATCCTCAGTCCTCCCCTGCTTACCTGCCTGCCTCTCTCACCTGGACTATTACCCCTCTGCCCTATCTCTTCCCCTCTCTGACAGACCTTTCTAACTTCCATTTAAGCTGCCTCACCTCTGCACCCAAGTGATATGGGTTCCTGCATACTGGCAACATCCTACCACCCACAATGCCCCCAGAAACACAGCAGCCCTATACCTCCTACAACACACCAATGTACTGTATGTCCTCCTGCCTCCTATACATGATCCCTCCCTCCCCACCACATATTACCTATTGCAGTCTAATTCATGTTTTATACATATATGGTAATCTCTCTCCCTTTGTACTTAACAAACCCCTCCTACCACATTTTTGTGGGCCTATCCAAAATAGGGTGTAGATGCAGCTACACCAGTTCCTTTGTTGGTTTGCCCTAGATAGGGTTAAGCTGCAACCTCTCCACCTACCTACTCTGTGGTCCTACTTTAGACAGGGGGTACTATAGTCTTCTGTACTCCTTCTCTAGGCCTTCTCTAGATAGAGTGTAGGATTACCCCCTGTGTGTTCTCATCTCATAAGTCTACCCCAGGCAGGAAGTACTACCTACCCTCTATCCATAACCTCAAAAGGTCCCCTTAGTTCTACCCTCTCCTACTCCCCTCCTTACCTTGCCTGCCCTTTGCTAACCAGTGTGACCCATGGGCTGTGGTCCTTCCTGCAGAAATCCTATGGATGCCCCTGGAATTCACTTAGATGAATGTCACACTCCTACTTCATGGTGTTCATGCTATAGGATTACTCACACGAGGGCTCCTTGGGCATTGTGGGTATTTAATAGAGACTACAGTGTCCCTATTGGAGGTCCGCAGCCATGTGGCTTGCTAAGACCACCAATCTCGCAGGCTGGTCAGGCTGAGCTCCTGCCCTCAATCCCCCCACTGCTGGCATCCTCCCTCCTCCCCATCCTCACAATCCCCAGCTCACAGCAAACCCATCATTTGGTTTATTAATAAAAAAAAAAAAGTCAATTTACAGTTTCCCATACAGTATATAAGTGCACTCTCAGGTTTTGCATCCCTCAGTTTGTTCACTAAAGTTCCTGAGAAAGAGGCAACAGACTACAAAATTTAACTTTTTGTTCCAGAAAACTATAGCCACCCTTTTGGAGGTCTGCAACCAGGTAGCCAGCTGGTTCCACCAATCTTGTTGGCTGATTTGGCTTAGCTCCCACCCTCAACCCTCCCAATGTTGGCATCATCCCGCCTTCCATCCCCCACAGTCCCCAACTCATCAGCAGAATCAGAATCTCATTTTCCCTTACTTGACAGAATATCTTCTAACAGTTAATGCCAATGATCAGAACTTTGAGCCCCACTTCCAAAATAGATAAAATGCCTCAAAGTCAGTTCATGGTCCATGAGTTCACAGTCCCTTCTACCTCAAACCCAAATGGGTGCTGCCCGTAATGGTAATGGTAACTCTGATGTCCAATGTGCTGCCTTGGCCACTGATGATGAAGTATTGTCCTTGGGTCCTCTGGTCAGCTCTGCTGCATGTCTGGCCCTCTTTCGGTCCCAGTATTACAGTAGATGTTAATCTAACTTAACTTTTCCTGGCTAATAACTGTTTTTGCCATCTTTGAATCACCTAATCTGTCACATTCAACTTTTGCCTATGCTTTTTATGTTGCTTGCACGCATGTGCAAGAAACATAGTGCCATCAACGGAGATTTCAGAGGTGTGTCACCTCCTCCTCCAATTCAGTCAGTGTGTTGGCAGGCGCCTCTGGGTTATCGCATTTTGGAGCTGTCATGACACGCCTCAAAATGCAGTGGCATACAGTTGAAAGGGGAGCTACGCTCAGTGAGCACCGATAAGATATCGGCCGCTCACGTGCAGCTCCCCTCAGTATACTCCACGAGGCGTGCGCCCCGCTCCCGGCACGTGACTGTATAGCCGAGGGTGCCCAATCCCCTCGGCTGAGCTGCATCCCCCAGTAGTAGGTGCCACGCTGGGAGCCCACCCAGTGTGGTAAGCAGTCCTTAGCCGACAGGGGTGCCCAATCCCCATTGCTGAACGACCCTCCTTGGCTCCCAGCGGGCAACAAATTAGCGGCTGATGGGGTGCCCAATCCTGTCGGCTGAACGCCCCCAATGTCCTGTGCTCCGCTGAGAGCCCACCCAGCATGGCAAACCTCCACGACGTCTTTTTTTTTACCTGTAAAACAAAACGGTCCGCTGCGGCCTCCCAACCCCCACTCCCACAACCCGCACCCACCCACTGTGCACCCAGTCTTCCCACACCCCCTTACCCCATACTACTCTGGACTCCGGCGCGGCGATCTTGGTGGACGGGAACAAGTCTGTACTCTTCAAAGCCGACCACGAACTGAGAAAATGCCGGTAGGCTGTATAATGGGCTAGATGGGGGGTTTCAACTTTGTTGCATATCTCAGGCATTTTGGGGAATTTTTGCACCAAATTTTCAACATGGGGTTTTTGGGACCCCTTCTCATGAATGATGTCACTGTCATGGCGTTTTCGGGCCCGAAGGGTGATTTCGATGCAGTGACTGCGAAATCACCCTTCGGGCCTGAATACCACCATGACAGTGACATCATTCTTGAGAAGAGGTCCCAAAAACCCCATGTTGAAAATTTGGTGCCAAAATTCCAAAAAATGACTGTTTTACAAGCGTGCATTGCGCAGTTCCTACGCAGGCTCGTAAGTTCACGAAATTTCAATTTTTTCACTCCAGATTTTCTACATTGCCATTTTACCACACCTTCTTATGAGTAGTACAGCTGTCATTTTTCACATCTCACCCAAAATGTGTTTCCGCCCATGTAGCGCAGAATGGCGCAGTCGGTGTGCGAAATCAATGTACAGGACAAATTAAGAAAATCATAGTGACACTGTTCATGAGCAGAGATCTTAAAATGGCTATGTTGAAAATTTGGTGAAAAAATTCCTTTCAGATGTTCTGCAATATTACTAATGAAGACATTGAACAGAACTGGCCCCAGGACCGATCCCTGCAGCACCACACTGGTCGCCCCCTCTCCCTAGACTGCATACCATTTACCATCACTCTCTGCCTCCTGTCTGTTAGCCAGTTTCTAACCCAGTTTACCACCTTTCCCCATGTCCAGCCTACCCAGCTAGTTTATCAGCCTCCTATATGGGATGGTGTCAAAGGCTTTGCTGAAATCAAGGTAAGCGTTGTCCGCTGCCCACCCTGATTCACTTCCTTTGTCACCCAGTCAAATAAATCAACCAGATTTATCTGACATGATGTCCCACTGTGAATCCATGTTGTCTATGGTCCTGGGTTCCGATGGCATCTAGATGCCCCACTATCCTTTCTTTAAGCAATGTCTCCATGATCTTCCCCACTACTGAGGTGAGGCTGAATGGCCTATTGTTCCCTGCCTCCTCCCTGCTGCCAGACTTGTGTAGAGGGACCACATGTGCCCTCCTCCAATTCACTCATGTTGAATGACTCAGTGAACATGGCTGCCAGAGGTACTGCTATCTCCCTTCGCAGTTCTGTTAATATCCTTGGGCGTATGCCATCTGGTTCCATCGCTTTGTCTACCTTCAATTTAGTGAGCTCCTGCAGGACTCTTTTGTCCACCTCTTCACCCCCTTGGCAACTGCGCAGCTGTACTGCTGTGGTCCTTGCCCTTCCCACTCTTCTGTGAATACTGAATGGAAAGACACAGTGGATGTCTTGGGAGGAAGGCATGGAACTGTCACTTCCAAATACCTAAACAGCAAATACAAGCAAGCAACATTCGGCATTGACAAATGCTTGTTTCTTTAGTCCCAAAAGGAGAAGTTGCCTATGGCAGACACCACTTACAGCACTCCTGTCAACATGAGGAAGAGGAGATAAAACCCCAGAATCACTCCTCCTCCAGCTTGTACCCTCCCCTACTTGGCACCTGGTTGATTCTTAAGTCACTAGAGCCTCTGGAAGCCAATCAGGAGCAGATTAATGTCGCTCACCCCCAGAGTTGGGAACTTCTCAAGCCAGCTGCCTCTGCTCCCCTTTGAGATCCACTGTCACAACTTGTCCACTCTCAGGATGCAGTCTGCAGCAGGTTGCCCAGTTTCTTAACCCTCAACACCTATAAAGGTACATCAGTAGATGCCACCACTTAGGAATGATTTGCTGGCCAGCCCAGTGGTGCAGAGGGTTGAGGCACTGGATGCCATACCTCACAATATGCCAGTGACCTGGGTTCAGGAACAACCTCAGGTCATTGGGGTGCCGGCATTGCGAGGTGAAGCAGGATTGAGTATGCCAACAGGCAGCTCTCCTCTCCTGATGGTAGCGGGGGTGGGTTGGCACCCCCCCAGTTCTGCTCCTACCAGGTGGAGGTCCAGTGGGTAGCATAGGCGGAGAAGGGGAGGCAAAGTAACGGGAGGTGGAAGGGGCTGAGATGACACCATGGGGTGTGAAGCATGTCTCCACATGCTCACACTGCCATTTGCCAGGGCCTTGGGGGTGGGGTCAGAGGAGAAAATAAAAAATGCATATACTGTATGTTCCCATCACCAGTTTGTGGGAGGAGGCGATGGGGCCCAAACAGAGATATACAGAGATATATAGATAAAAAAGAAGTGATTTGCTTATCTGGAGTCTTTCTCAATCCAAATCCCATCAGAGTCACTGCTTGCACAGTACACTGCTCCTTTGGCTAACAGCAAACACCTCCCCATGTCTCTCAGCCCTGAAAAACATTTTACTTCTGGAATATGGCAGCTGTAGCCTTTGTCTCCCTTGGGCGCCAGATTGTGGATTTGTCAATATCAAAAGTTAACTCTCCCCTCAAAAGATTCAGTCACAGAGGCATGAAGTGTATAAACTACTTCATAATAGTTGCGCAATCTATAGGATTTTACAATTATACAAATACCATGGGAATGACAAGGTTAATACAGAAATCAAAAAGTAATGGTTTACAAATTACTGTAACAAAACTCATAGAAAACCCCTTTTTATACTTCATAACTCCAACAAAGTAGAAAGATTCTTATCACCCAGGACCACAATGAGTCATGGCAGACTCTTATTCTTAGGCCCTGTACACATTAGAGCTGAAGATTTGCACTGGTTTAAAAAACGTTTAAAAACATTTTTAAACTCACCACAGTAGCCAGTCCAGATCAGTCTTCAACCGAGTTTTAACTTGGTTATACCACAGCCGACTCCCATCTGTATCTGCCTCCAGTAACGTTTTTTAAAACGGGTTCTTCACAACCCTTAACATGCTTTGTGGAGGAGCAATATGCAGACGCCCGTCCACACTACAGGGTAACACACTTTCTCTCATAAAACTGTTTTTAAAAACGGACTTGAGACTAGCTCGCAGCAGGGTTTAAAGGGGCACTGTCAGCTTTGCACGTCCGTTTTTCACTAAATGCAAGTAGTGTGCCTCTTGGCACACATGTATCAAAGACCAAGTATAGAATGCGCTTATACCTCACAAACATAGTTCATTTTGTCGGTTTTGCTTATTTTTGAAAGATTAGGTTGTTGGTCGGACCGACTGAAACTCACCTTGCACCCGGAAGCATAAGCTGTACAAGACCGCGCATCTGCCACAAGCGCGAGTCCCAAAGTGCAGTTTTGGGACATGCAGTATATAAAATCACTTCCTTCTGGAGCATCATAATTACTGGAACTGTTGCTGGTGTGTGGAACAAAAACCGAGGACAGAGGCCAGCAATTTACTTTTAAGCGGGTCCGATCTCGCGCATGCATGAGCATGCCGGATCTCGGACCCGCTTTTAAAAGTAAATTGCTGGCCTCTTGTCCTCGGTTTTTGTTCCTACACACCAGCAACAGTTCCAGTAATTATGATGCTCCAGAAGGAAGTGATTTTATATACTGCATGTCCCAAAACTGCACTTGGACCGCGCCTTGTGGCAGATGCGCCGGTCTTGTACAGCTTATGCTTCCAGGTGCAGGAGTTTCAGGTCGGTCCGACCGACAACCTAATCTTTCAAAAATAAGCAAAACCAACAAAATGAACTACGTTTGTGAGGTATAAGCGCATTCTATACTTGGTCTTTGATACATGTGTGCCAAGAGGCACACTACTTGCATTTAGTGAAAAACGGACGTGCAAAGCTGACAGTGCCCCTTTAAGCACGGTTTCCTAACACGCTTTGAAACCATGCTTAAATGCGGATGGGTGCCGTGTTTGCACTAGTTAAAACATTTTAAGCACCTTAAAGCCTTTTAACTAGCCTGATGTGTACAGGGCCATAGACGCTCAGTCAAAGGTCTCTACACCAAATGAGTTGCTTCTGACCATCATTAGCCGACTGGTGGTCTTTCCATTGCAGGACAAAGAGGCTGTAATTACTTCTCAGGGGCAGCTGCTTCTGCATCTGGCAACCTTTTTAATTTCATTTCCCTTGCAGATCTCAGTCACACAGTAGGTAGAGTTAATAAAAAAAACACAGAAAAAACAGTACACCATTCTCTCCACAAAATGAAAAACACTCCTTTAGCACCTCTAGAGGATGCTTTTTTTTCATACCAGTTGGCTGGATTAACTTGCTACACCCTTAGTTCAGTAGCTGTGCGAACCTCAAATTAGTTCCTCACAGCACCTCTCAACCCTTTTTATGTTGATTGCACGCATGCGCAAGAAACATGTTGCGTCAGCTTTCTCCACAAGCAGGTTGTGGAGGCATGGCACTGTTGTGCTCAATGCCTCCACAGCCTGCAAAGGCTTGTCCCCCCCATCCCCCAATGCCATGGCACGCTGCTGCTGACAGTAGTTCAGCCAGCGTGCCACAACTTTCTAAAAAATCAGGGGCTGTATCGTCATTGTAGCGTCAGCCATCCGCTGCAATGAGGGAGCGACCCGTTATTGCAGGTGGGGATGTAGGATGTCTGATAATGTTTGTGAACATAGCAGTGTCTTGCTGCCATATTCACAAACAATATCTACCCCCCATGTTTATTTGCTGACTGGGGGGAACCCATTCCCCGTCAGCATACTGTAACCCCCCCCCAGTTTGTCTGCCGACGGGTTGCCCAATCCCCATCGGCAGAAACAAATCCCCTTGTTGTTTGCCGACGGGTGCCTAATCCCCTGTCAGCAGAAACTAATCCCCCTTTGTTGTTTGCAGATGGGGGTGCCCAATCCCGTCAGCTACAGCTGCCCCCAAGCAAGACTCCGGTGACACGACATGCCCCTGTAAAGTTAAAAATGGTCTCACACCGCTTTTTTTTTTTTTTAACCTGAAAAAGGAAACAGTCCCTCGTAGTCTCCAGGGCCCCTCCCACATCTGCACTCCACCCACTGTGCACCCTGCCTCCCACACCCCCCACCCCATACATACATACATACCTCTGAGCTCGGGCGCAACAATTTTCTGTGGACCGGAACACGCCTGTACTCTTCAAACCGCCGAACTGAGGAAATGCCAGTAAGCTGTATAATGTAATGAATAGGGTTTTTTCAACTTTACTGCATATCTCAGGCATTTTTGGGAATTTTTTCACCAAATTTTGAACATGGGGTTTTTGGGACCCCTCCTCATGAATTCTTGAACTATCATGGTGATAATCGGCCCCGAAAGGTGGTTTCACGGTCACTGTGTGGAATCACCCTTCAGGGCCGATTAATGAAATGACAGTGCCAGTGTTCATGAGTGGGCTCTCAAAAAGCCTGTATTGCAAATTTGGTGGAAAAATCCCAAAAATTACTGTTTTACGAGCATGCATTGCGCAGTTGCTGCGTACACTCATAACTTCGTTACTATTTTCACGCCAGATTTTCAACATTGGCATTTTGTCACACCTCCTTGTGAGCAGTACAGCTGTCATTGTTGACTTCCTGGCCAAAATGTGTTTTCGCAGTTCCGGCACAGAATAGCATGGTTGCTGGGAAAATCAGTGTTCTGGACAGATTAAGAAAATGACAGTGACACTGTTCATGAGCAGAGGTTCTAAAATGCCTATGTTGAAAATTATGTAATGATACTCCATAAAATGACTGTGTTACAAGCGTGTGTTGCGCAGTTGGCACTCACGCTGGTAGCTTTGTGAATTTATAATGTATTCACTCCAGATTTTCAACATTGCCATTTTCCCAGACCTACTTATAAACAGTACAGCTGTCATTTTTTTCATCCTGGTCGAAATATGTTGTTGCACTTCTGGTGCAGAATAGAGCAGTCGCTGTGGGAAATCACTGTTCAGGACAAATTAAGAAAATGACAATGATACTGTTCATGAGCAGAGGTCCTAAAATGCCTATGTTGAAAATTTGGTGATGATAGCCCATCAATTGACTGTGTTGCAAGTATGCATTGCGCACTTTCCATGCACCCTTGTAACTTCGCAGATTTGTAATATTGTCACACCAGATTTTCAACAGTGCCATTTTTCCACACCTCTTTATAAGCAGTACAGCTGTCATTTTTCACATCCTGACCGAAATGTGTTTTCACAGTTCCGGCGCAGAATAACGTGGTCACTGTGGGAAGTTAGTGTTCGGGACAGATTAAGAAAATGACAGTGGCACTGTTCATGAGCAGAGGTCCTAAAATCCCTATTTTGAAAATTTGGTGATGAAACTCCATAACATGACTGTGTTACACGTGTGCGTTGAACTGTTTCCACGCACCCTTGTAACTTCACAAATTTGTAATACTGTCATGTCACATTTTCAACAGTGGCATTTTTTCACAACTCCCTATGAACACTACAGCTCTCATTTTTCACATCCTGGCTAAAATATGTTTTTGCACTCCTGCTGGATAATAGCACGGTCACTGTGGGAAATCAGTGTTTGGGACAGATTAAGATCGACCGAGTGACAGGGGGAAGTGACCAAGTTCAACTGAGCTGTCAGGACTGCTGCAGATTTGTTTGTTGATAAAGGCCCCAACACAAGAGCCCAGTACAAAAGGGCTGCCTGCAGCACTGGGAGAAACAGAATGCGTGAGGAAGGGGGAGTGAGCGAACTCACTTAGGCGCTGTCAGGACTGCTGTGGATTTCTTTGTGGGCAGAAAAAGGCGCCAATACAGGCAGGGGTCCAATTTAAAAGGCCAGCCTGCAGCAGTGAGGAAAACACTATGAGCAAGTGAGACAAGGGGACTTAATGAGCTCAACAGAGCTCTATCAGGACTGCTGGGATTTCTTTGTGGGCAGAAAAAGGCACCAAAGCAGGCAGAAGCCCAGTACAAAAGGGCAGCTTGCAGTGCCAGGACAAACAGAATGAGCGATGAGAGAGGAAGACTGAGCGACCTCAACAGAGCTCTATCGGGACAGCTGCAGATTTCTTTGTGGACAGACAAAGGTGCCAACGCAGCCAGGAGTCCTATACAAAAGCGCAGTTCATGGGCGCCAAGACAAACAGAACGAGCGAGTGACAGAGCGTGTGAGTGAGCGACTCAACAGAGCTCTAGTGTGACTGCTGCAGATTTCTTTGTGGGCAGAAAATGCGCAATGCAGGCAGGAGCCCAGTACAAAAGGCCAGCTTGCACCGCCGGCAGAAACGGAATACGAGAGTGACAGAGGGGGAGTGAGCGAGCTCAGTGGAGCTGTGTCGGGACTGCTTCAGATTTCTTTCTGGCCAGAAAAAGCCGCCAATGCAGGCAGGAGCCTAGTACAAAAGGGAAGCCTGCAGCGCCAAGAGACACAGAATGAGCAAGTGAGGGAGGGGGAGTCAGTGAGCTCAACAGGGCTCTGTTGGACTGCTGCAGATTTGTTTGTGGGCAGAAAAAGGCAGCAATGCATGCAGGGGCCCAGTACAAAAGGGCAGCCTGCAGCAGCAGGAAAACCAGAATGAGTGAGTGAGCTCAACAGAGCTGCATTGTAACTGCTGCAAATTTCTTTGTGGGCAAGCAGAAGCCTAGTAGAAAAGGGTAGCCTGCAGCACCAGCACAACAGAATGAGCAAGTGAGAGAGGAGGAGTGAGCCACCTCAATGGAGCTCTGTCGGGACAGTTGCAGGTTTCTTCCTCAGCAGAACAAGGTGCCAACGCAGGCAGCAGCCCAGTACAAAAGAGCAGCCTGCAGCACCGGGACAAACAGACTGAGCCAGTGACAGAGGGCCACTGAACGAGCTCAACAGACCAACGCAATAAACATTTGGCATTGACAAATACTTGTTTAATAGATTCTAGCTATTGTCTAAACAACCAATCGGTGTTTCCATACTGCAACTCACTGTGGTGCCTAATGCCTAAATTATAGGACTCCATCATCAGGCTGCAGTTTAGCAGCTTGGGGTTTGAGCTCTGGTCGTATGCAGCCATGTGAGGTGGATGTGTTTAATGACTAGGGTGCACTCCCTGCCATACAGGTAAAATTGCAACTTCTGCAAAGCACAGACAATACCTAGACACTCCTTTTCAACTGTGGCATAGGCCTCCTTTCTGGGCAGCAGCTTCCTGCTCAGGTACATGATTTGGTTATCCTTTTCCTGAGTGTGTAACCT
Organism: Neoceratodus forsteri; assembly: GCA_016271365.2. NCBI lineage: Eukaryota > Metazoa > Chordata > Ceratodontiformes > Ceratodontidae > Neoceratodus > Neoceratodus forsteri. The sequence goes on from JADMNL010000026.1 coordinate 334,278,359, forward strand.
GAGTCAGAACCACGCCTAACCCATGATCAGATGCATCTTAGTGCTCAATTACCATTGGAGAATAGTCCAGAGTGGTGAGCCCAGGTGCCCAACACAATGCCTCCTTCAGCTAGCTGAATGTAGTATTGCACGTTTCAGTCCGTTGAACGGTGTCCCACATTTTCTTCCTGTTCAGATCAGATGGGTTTGGCCAGGCTTCTAAAATGTGGCACAAACTTGCTGCAGTACCTGCCATCCCAACAAAGTCCCAAACTTTTCTCTCAGTCGTGGGTGTGGCCTATCCTTGAAGAACCTCAATTTTCACAGGCTCAGACTAGCTGTACCCATTCCCCACCCTGTGCTCAAGGTATGACACCCCACCATTCCTATCTGGCACTTCTCTGTCTTGACTCTCAGCCCAGCAGACTTCAGTCAGTGGAACTCCTCAATCATATACCTGACCTGATCCTCCAAGGTCTTTCTACAGATGCTGATGTTATCCGCTATGCCAGTGCAAAGGCTCCTTTCCCCTTTAGAATGTGGTCCACAAGCCATTAAAAAGTGGCTGGCACATTCTTCATCCCAAATAGCATTACTCTAAACTTGAATAACACAAACAGTGTGATAAACACCAACTTCTCATGGGCTTCAGGTTTCAGGGGCTCCTGCCAATAGTCTGTTTGTCAGGTTTGTGGTGGTCAGGTACATCACCACCCCAATCCCTCTAAGACCACATCTGTCCTGGGCATGGGGTATGCATCCAATTTCATACAGCTATTGAACTTACAGTAGTCAATGCAGAACCTCATGGTCCTATCCTTTTTGGGGATGAGTACCACTGGGGAGGCCCAGGGACTGATGACTGGACTCCTAAATCACCCAGAAAGCCAGCATCTCCTTGATCTCCCCTTGCATGGCATGTTTTGCACCCTCAAGGACTCAGTAGGATGACTTCCTCAGGGGGACCTGGGACCCTGTTTCCACCCAGTGCTCTGTCAGTATAGTGTACCCTGGCTTCTCTGTGAACAACCTCTTGAATGTTTGCAGCACCCTGCACATTTTGGTAGCTTGGGCAACTGTTAGCCTCTCAGAGAGGGTGACAGGGTCCATTGAGGATTCTCCTTTAACTCTCCCATGAGATCCACCAGCAGGTCTGCCTTTGTCTCCTCCTCTGTGTAACTGCACACAGCCAGGACCCCTCATCTTGATAATAGCAGGGCTTCAACATGTTCATGTGGTAGATCCATAGCTTGCACCTCCTTTCAGCAGCCCCACCACAAAGTTACATCATTCACCTCCTGACCACCAAGTATGAACCCTCCCATGCAGCCTGTAATTTTTTCTGCCAGACAGGGATGACGACCATCACCTGCTGCCCAGCTTTGTACTCTCAGGCTCTGGCCCCACAGTTGTGCCATGCCTTCTGTCTCTGTTGCACAGAAGCTAGATGTTCTTGAGTCAACCCCATGAGCTCCTTGAGCCTAGACCTGAAATTCAGAACATAATCCACAAAATTCCCCTTGGGGAGCAAACCATCCCTCCCATTCATTCCTTATCAAATCATGGGGGCACCTCACCATATGACCAAATAGGAGTTTGAAGGACAAGAACCCTATACACTCCTGGGGAACTTCCCTGTATGCAACTAAGAGATGGTGTAAGTATGTGTCCCGCCCTTTGGTCAGCAGAATCTCTCAACAGGGTCTTAAGAGATGTATTAAATCACCCAACCATACCATTAATCTGAGGATAGTATGGGAAGACTCTGAGCTACCTCACCCCACACTTTCTCCAAAGACTAGTCATCAAATCAGAAATTAAATCGGTGCCCTGGTCCAATAAAATCTCCTAAGCAAAACCCACCCAGTGAAATTTCCCAAGCATTTTGTTGCCACTTTCTCAGCCTTGATGGAGGACAAGGACACTGCCTCTGGATACCTTGTGGCATAATCTACAACCACCGAGATGTATTGCTTGCCGGTGTGACTAGAGGTGGTAAGGGGCCTTACAATATACACAGCAACTCACCTAAATGGCTCTTTAATAATAGGCAGGGGAATCAAAGCCACCTTAAACTTGTCCCCAACCTTTCCCACCCCCTGCTACTGTGAACAAGTCTAGCAGTAGTTTGCCACATCTTTAAAAATACTGGGCCAGTAAAAATTGTTAACCAGTCACCTTTTTGTACAGTTGACCCCTAGTTGTCCAGAAATGGGTAGGTCATGGGCTAAGGCCAGAACCTGCTTTCTGCACTCCTAGAAACCACTATCTAGTGTTGTGCAAAACTGGAAAATTTTGCCCACGGAGCGACTGAAATTTCGCCCTTGAGCCAGTGACATTCGCCACTCCCAGGCAAAATGTCAACACCCACTGGCAAACTTTTCTGCACTAATGACTCCCTGGTGTTTAGTGCCCCCCCTTCCGGCCACTCACTGGCCCAAATTTCCATTAAAATTAATTCTCCCTGGTGTCTAGTGGTCCCCCCCCCCGGTCGATCACTAAGCAAGCCTCCCCCAGTTAATTCATTATCTTTCTTAAACCCCCCAGAGCCCCAATCCTAAAACAAAAATCCAATCCTCACTCCCTGGTGTGTCTAGTGGACCTCCCCCACCCTGTCATCAGATAGCACCCACTCCACTCACCTCCCAGTACCCCAATCAGTCCACCGGCACAGCCCTCCACTCACCTGCACGGCCAGCAACCTGACTTGACAGCTTCAATGAATAAGCATGTGCTTCTACAAGCAATGCTTTCTTAGTATTTTTTAAATGTGTTTTGTTTTTGAGATTTGCACCTGTTTTTCACTAGTGTGAGTGCCTTATTAAAGTCTTTTGACTTCAGTATTTTCAAATACTTTTTAACAAATCACAGAGTTTGTTAGTATAGTGTGCCATTAATGCCACATGTCTGTGCTTAACATATATATTGAGTCTGAGTCTGTCCTTTGAGTCTTTGACAAAAGACTGTGTCCAAAACATGTCAGGCATTTTGCACTGTTGTTTATGCTTTTATTAAATGTTAATTTTGTGCTAATTCTGGCTTGGTGTCCCAGCTGTTGGTTCGTGTATGCAAGAAACCTTTGCAACAAACTCTTTGATGTTGTAAGTCTAGACAGAGTCCCAATACTGAGTGCTGGGGTGTGACTAGATGTCAAAAGCCTTCTGCTGCCAGTTCCCCCTCCCTGTCCCCCGAGCCCGCCCACACTGCATTATCAATTATGTAAGGCTGTAAGAAAATCACGGCAAAAATCACCATTTTTCACGGCATCTGTATGGTGAAATATGCCACTTTTCATGGTCAAAATGCATGTACAAACTGTAATATAAAAACAAAGCAAAATGCAAATAAATTGGCTCAGATAATTTTAATAAACCGTTTTATGTTAAAAACATCATTGAAACATTCAATTAAAGTGCATTAGGGCGCATTAATTTTGTTGCAGCATTGAATACATTCTTAAGTTTTCAGGTTTTATACTGTGTCTGTTACCCTGTAGCATTGCTCTGTAGCATGAAAACGAACGCTCAACACTCGCACTGTGTGCTGGTACACTAAGGCAAGTAATAGCAATTGTAGATAGATGCACAAATCTGTCCTTGCAGTCTTTCCAGTATTTTAAAATAGCTTTCTCTTCTGTTACGTCAGTGCCATGCTGTACCTCAGAAATGCATGTTCGTAGCTCTGCTTTTGCAGTGATATTATCTTCAAACCAGGGGATACCCTCACATATGGATTGCTCTGTGACAGCAAATGTGGCAAGTCTCGATGGGTTAAAGAACCGCACAGCAGCAAAAAAATAATTAGCATACTGATGAAATCTCCCTGTCCCCGTCATGTAATCTCTGATTTTTAGGGAACAAGTCGACAGTGTGTTCTTAGTAGGTAGATACTGCTTTGTCTCAGCCTTAACTTCTAGGAAAGTCACAAAATTGAGTAGTTCATCAAACACGACATGAGCTTTGATGTCATCTCCCTCATATTTTTGAAGAAGTTGAACCAGGGGTAGTGCATTTTCTGCAATTTCATTTAATTCAAACATTTGTGCATCACATTCACATAAGTTAACAATGTCCACGCATGCTGTGCTCTCCTCTCTAAAAAAATCAGAGTGCTCATTCAGATGACCTGCATGATGAAACAAGACACCACGTATTCCAGCAAGTTAATACTGGCATGGGTGGCAAAGCATTTAATTGTACTTTTGAAGACAGATATTGCTTGAACCGTGCCTTCCTTGCTGGGCATGCAGTAAAAGCTTTTTTTTACTGAAACAACAAAATTATTCACAGCAGGAAAGTGTGTACGCCAAATGTCACCTAGTAAATTTAAAAGATGAGCTGAGCAGGTAACGTGCACTGCATTTACAGTGGCGTGAAAAAGTATTTGCCCCCTTCCTGATTTTCTCTATTATTGCATATTTGTCACATTGGATGTTTTCAGGTCTTTAGACAAAATATAATATTAGATAAAGGGAACCTGAGTGGACAAATAACACTTTTTTTTTACTTATTTCATTTATTTAATGAAAAAGTTAACCAACACCAACTGGCACTGTGTGAAAAGTAATTGCCCCTAGTTAAATCAACCCAATTAAAGGGATAATTAGAGTCAGCTGATTGAACACAGCCAGGCTTGATTATAGCCAGCCCTGCTCAATATAAACCTCACTTATTTTGGCCCTTACCATCAGAGTCACATTGTCAGGACAAAGATTCAACAAGCACATTATGCCATGATCAAAGGAAGTTCCTGAAAAGATCAGAAAAACATTTTGTTGCCCTCTGTCAGTCTGGAAAGGGTTACAAAGCTATTTCTAAGGCTCTGGGACTCCATCGAACCACAGTGAGAGCATAATCTCCAAATGGAGAACACTTGGAACAGTAGTGAACCTTCCCAGGAGTGGCGGCTGCCAAAATTACTCCCAAGGGCGCAGTATAAAATCATCCAAGAAGTCTCAAAGGATCCTAAAACAACATCCAAAGAACTGCAGGCTTCTCTTGCCTCAGCTAAGGTCAGTGTTCATGACTCCACAATCAGAAAGAGACTGGGCAAAATGGGCTTCATGTGAGAGTAGCAAGGCGGAAACCACTGCTAACCAAGAAGAACATAAATGCTCATCTCTCATTTGCCAAGAAGCACCTGGATGATCCACAAGCCTTTTGGGAAAATGTTCTATGGACAGATGAGTCCAAAGTGGAACTTTTGGACAACATGGATCCCATAATGTCTCGTAAAGCAAACACAGCATTCCACAGTAAGAACACCATACCAACAGTCAAACATGGTGGTGGTAGTGTGATGGTGTGGGGATGCTTTGCTGCCCTAAGGACCTGGATGACTTGCCATATTAAAGAAACCATGAATTCTGCTCTGTACCAGAAAATTTTAAGGAGAATGTCCAGTCATCCTTCCATCAGCTGAAGCTGAAGCGATTGGGTCATGCAGCAAGACAATGATCCAAAACACAAAAGCAAGTCCACATCAGAATGGTGAAAAAGAAGTAAAATTAAAGTTTTGGAGTGGCCTAGTCAAAGTCCAGACTCAAATCCAATAGAGATGCTGTGGCAGGACCTGAAATGAGCAGTTCATGCTCGAAAACCTACCAAATGTTACTGAATTAAAGCAGTTCTGCGAGGAAGAGTGGGTTAAAATTCCTCCACAGCGATGTGAAAGACTGATATTGAATTATAGGAAGTGTTTGGTTGCAGTCATTGCAGCTAAATGTGGTGTAACCAGTTATTAAGTGTAAGGGCAATTACTTTTTCACACAGTGCCAATTGGTGTTGGTTAACTTTTTCGTTAAATAAGTGAAATAAAAAAAACAAACAAGTGTTATTTGTTCACTCAGGTTCCCTTTATCTAATATTACATTTTGTCTAAAGACCTGAAAACATCCAGTGTGACAAATATGCAATAATAGAGAAAATCAGGAAGGGGGCAAATACTTTTTCACACCACTGTATAAGGACATGCTTCAAGCTGTGGTCCCAACTTTTATTCATACACATGGCGTTGTCAGTCACATAAGCTGCAACTTTTGTGTAGGGGATTTCTTATTTTACTTAACAGTTCAATACAGCTTGCGATACTGTTTCAAAGTTAGTAGCCTCCAACATAGTGCATTCAAGGAGGAATGACTCAAGCTTTGCAACAGGGCTCGAGTACGCCTTGTTATTATGAAGAGCTGGCACAGCAACAATATTTAAAATGTAGCGCTCTTCAACATCTGTTGTCTCATCACAAACAATGGAGACGGACACTGCTTCCTGCATTTTACTTTTTATTTCAGCAACATGGAATGCAAAAACTTTAGGCAAATATTCGGCTCGTAACCATTGTGAGGAAAGGATAACACCCACTGACTTAAAATTTTCTTCCAAACAGCAGTGAAGCACTGTATTATCGAGGGCATGTAGTGGGATATTTGCAGATGTAAAAACTTTGACAAGATTAAATAATGAACGCTTTCTAGTCTCTTTGTGTGCTGCTTTAGTGGTAAACAATTCTTGAACAGTTAGCTGCTTTTTGATTGACACTTCTGATTTTGCCTCAAGCTTCCTCCTCTTTGCAAGGCGTGTTGATGACTCCAAGTGGCGGTCACAAGAAGCTTTGTGTTTCTGGTCCACCGGGATATTGCAACTGGTACAAAATAAAATATTCCCCGATGTATGGAAAGTCTCCTTCTCATACTGCTGACATCTCTGCTTTGGATGTACATTGCCTACTTTTGCCATCTTACTTGTGGACAACGACTTGGGTGAAACATACATCGTGCACAGCTTTCTGTTGATCACAGCTTTCTCCTCGGATCCCCTGCACTAACTGACACCAGCAAATGCTAACTATTTTAACAGCCATAGCAGTGAATAATTAAGGTAACTAACAAGGTGCAATTGAAGCCTATTGTTATGTTGACTGCTGTTTTATGCATCTGCAATCAAGGTAACAAAAGGCTTCAATTAAGATAACGCTGAGATGCAATTAAAGACTGGTGATGTGAATCTGCAGCATAATAGCTAATTAATTTGCACGGGATGATAGGAGATTGTCAGCTTTTTTCAACAGGTAATGAATTAAAGTAAAAAAAATATATATTTTTGCTCAGACACTATTAAAATGACCCAGAAGCATGGCATATTGAAGAAATTTGTAAATTTCACGGTACCGCTTGTAAATCTCGGCGATCATGAAATCCGTGCATGGCGTGAATTTCTTACAGCCTTACAAATATGTCACTTTGATATTATAGATTAGTTTCTTTCTTTGTCTCTTGAAGACACCACCTCTCTGGAGAGCTGACCTAAATCAGAATCTTGGATTTTGCAGACTCAGAAATCCTCGCATTGTTCGGAGTCATGTCTGCCTCAGCCGGGGGTGGCTGTCTGGCCAGGACAGTTTCCTGACATGAAAGACTTTGAGCTTTTTGAAGCCCCCTCATTAACGGACCAGGGTTCCTGTCGCTACGGGACAAAGGGATTGTAATTATTTCCCAGGAGTAGCTGAATCTGCTTTTGGCAACACTTTTAATCTCACTTTCATCACAGTAGACAGAGTCCATAAAAGAACCCAGAAAGAAACAGCACAACATTGGTTCACCCTCATTTACACTTTTTTTTGGGGGGGGGCAAACTCACCATTATTTGTGGGTCAGATAGAGCTGATTAAAGCTCCCCAGTCTCTACATATGTATCTGATTGATACTACCTCTTTGCTGATGTTTGGACATCCCTGACATTACTGACTTCACCAGCAAGCTCCACATGGCCTGCCTGTTTGTTCCTGTCCCAGAAAGGACTGCTTGTCTCCCTCAGGTATGTTTTTAAAATATTTATTCATTTTTACCTCTTTGTGCTTCCTGTATGGCTTGGTTGGTGGGCCCCCCCCAGTCATTTTGCTCCCTTTACTCCCCCCCCAACAATCATCTCATGCAGCCCCTCAGGGCTGGAATTAACAGCCATGATGAGACTTCCTTACTGCTCCCCTCAGGGAGCAACCTGCTCTTGTCTCCTGTGGGTGCTTTTAAATGTATCTGAGATGCAGCTTTACTGATGCTGCTCACCTTTCACCTACCTCGCTCTGTGCTCCTTGGCACACTTGCCTCTCCCTCAGCAGTGGCTCTTCAGTGATGGCCTTCCATTGTACAAACTGCATCCCACCCACCCCAGACCATCTAACCAAGCCCCTTGGGGCAGTACAGCTGATCAGGTTAGTGGAAGGAGGCATTCTTCCTTTTGCCTCCTCCACATCCCAACACTACACCAGTCTGCCACTGTCCCATCTGCACAGAGTAGGCTGCAGCCTGAGCTCCGTATGGGCTGAGTGAAAGTGCCAATGGCCACTTTTGCTATGGCATGCTTGTGCTAAGAGGATGGCTGCACTCAGCAGCTGTAGCTCTTTCTTGACTGCCATACCCCCCTCACATACCTTCACATAATCAGGGTCTAGGGACCCCTAAGTCACCAAGGAAATAATTCATATATTTAAAAAAAACATGGCCACTTGCCAGCCAGCAATTAGCCCACCAGACTAATTCCTTTTAATCTTTGGCATCCTGGGACAACTGTAACCCTTGGACCACCTGTGCTTATCTATTTTACTAATAGGCCCACTAGCCCAAAACAGCCAGCACTAACCAACCAGGGCTACTACAAATAAATTACTGGCAATCAGGCCACCTTGAAGCACTAAGGAGGCTTTGCTGAGCCTCCACACACACAACTTTTTGTATTCTCTTGTTCTTTCTGTTCTGTTTCACTTCTATCTCTGTACCTCTGTCTTCCTTACTTTAACCTAACTGTAACTTTTTATTTAAAACTCCCCTTTTCTTGCCAGCCAAGTGATGCTAAAGGTTGAGGCACTGGATGCCATACCTCACTCCATGCCAGCGACCCGGGTTCGGGAATGAGCCTAGGTTGTTCAGGATCCACAGGGGGAGGGGAGAGGAGCAGTAACAAGCAGCCACAAGGTGACTCTCCTCTCCCGGGGAGGGATGAGTGGTTTCCCCAGCCCTTGACTGCCACCTGGTGGAGGATCAATAGTAGTTCAGTTTATGGGGGCCCAGTAATGGCTAGGGGAGGGGGCCGAAACCAGATTCACAGGGTGCATGTATACCTCCACTCACACGCATGCCCATTTGCTGGGTCCCAGGACAAGCGGGGATTAAACGGGGACAAAAAATGGTAAAATATAAATAAAAAAACTCCCCTTTTCTTAACTTTTGTGCTGTCCTATTCCCCTTTTATATCGCTTTTCTCTCTATCTACTTTCGCTACTGTATTTTCTCATATTTACCCATATTTTATTTTTACTGATAGAATGCTGACTCCCCATATCAGATAATTCTAACCTGTCCTATACTTCCTATTTTCTCCCTAAAGAAGTATGGATCCTTTGTGATCCCTTTCCCCTAGTTTGTTTTATAGGTCCGATGGACATCATCCCTTCAAGATCCCTACCTCAGGCTCGCTAGTACCCAGGTAACAGGTTCTCTATTTACGACCCATTTTTGGTGGATGTACTGTAATGGTGCAGCTGCACCTATCACAATTTTCAAGGGGGTAATTAGGGGGGAAAAAATCAAGGTATGGCAGGGGTGGTAGGTGGGAAGAGTTCTGAATGGACTGGATAGAAGCCGATAGAGTGGTAAGCAGGTGGGCAAGGAGTGTGTAGCCTGCGTCCCTCATAGGAGAAGAGCAGAGAGAGTGGAGCCACAGGCAGAGGGATCCTCTGTTGATTGTTCTGGGAGTGACACTGAAAGCTGCACAGGTGGTATAACGGCATAGCTGAATTGGGCTACAGTGCTGGTGCTCATACGTGCAAATAAAGGGGAACAGGTTTATTTACTGCCACGATACGGGACTATTTTACGAACATATGAACGTGCCAGCAGAACAGACCTACCGGTCTATCAAAGTCTTCTCTATTGTGCCACTAGCTCCCTAGTAGGCAGCTGCCCCTCCCCTAACCCACTTAACCTCCCACTGTTGTCCTTCTCACCCACCTTACCCACCCTGTACCCTGTCCCAAGCGTTCTTAAAGCCAGCCACATTTTGCATGATAGCACCCTTCTGGTAGTGAATTCCACCTTGCAACTATGCTCTTTTGAAGTAATGCCTCCTCATCTCCCTCCTGAATCTCCTCCTTCTATTCTTAGCCCATGCCCCCAGTTCTCTCCTGCTCCTTAGTTTCAACACCCCCTCTGCCCCCCCTTTGTTGACACCCTTTAGGCACTTGAATGTCTTGATCATGTCCCCCCACTCCCACCTCTCTTTCAGTGTGTACATATTCAGTTCCTTTAGCCTCATCTCATAATCCATTCCCTGAATCATCCTCATCGCCCTTCACTGCACTCCTTCCAGCAGCTTGACATCCCAGCTCAGGTACGGCCTCCAGAACTGCACACAGTAGTCCAAGTGAAGCCTAACCAGCACCCTGTAGAGGGGCAAAATTACCTCCCTGTGCCTGGACATAAATCCGCATGTTATGCACCCTAGCATCCGGTTTGCATTCACCAACGCTCTCCTGCATTGGGCAGTATTGTTCATGCTTGCTGTTATCAATACCCCCAGGTCCTTTTCCTTTTCAGTGCTCCCCAGCTTGATCCTCCATACACAGTATTCTCTCCTTGGGTTCCTTGCCCCAAAATGCAACAACTTGCATTTTTTTTTTATTGAACCCCAGCTGCCACTTCCCTGACCATTCCTCCAACTTTGTTTTGTTACTATATTATTTTTTCCATGCTACCTGTAATCTGTGAACTAACAATAGGGTCTGTGCCTGATTACTGGGTACTGTTCGTTGTTTACTGTTTTGTAGATGGCTTGTAAGGAGCAGATCTTCCCCAGAGTTGCTTTTTGTTGGGGACTGCTTCGTGGATATGAGTTAGTAACTTGGTATATTTTGCTGTACATTAAGATACTTGGGAAATTGCTGGGATTTGCTCAGTAGCAAAGATTTGCTACTTTGTTTTATTTTTGCATTACGTTCACTTAATGGAGATGCTAATTGTTCATTATTTCATCCAAGCTGTTACAGATTAATCTCTCTCTCTGTCGTAGCTGCAGTCTTGGCCAATCAAGGAAGAGAAGCTGCAAGGTGTCAGTATTTGAAATTACAAACAGTGTGCCTTTAAATCTGCTCACGGCAAAAGTAACAACCAGAAGCTGACAGAGTGGGAATCAAGTGGGCTAGGAGAGAGTAGCCTGCATTTATCAGAGGAGAAGAGCGGAGAGAGAGAAGTCACAGGTAGAGGGGTCCTCAGCTGATTATTTTTGTTCACAGCCAAGGGATTCTCCCACCCACCTGCTCCTCAGCTCACCCACTCCATGGATCATCCTCCTTCTATAGGGTGTGGGCCCATAGGGTAGTGCACCTTCCTACCACCAAACAGGAAATACCAAACCTAGGAAGATGAGGAGAGGGATGGAGAAGATAAAAATAAATTTTAAGGGTGTAAATAAGACATTAAGGGGAAGGTCACAACAAACATAATGGGAGTAGTGCAGTTGCTGTGGGGCAGCAGTCTTCAGGGAGATGTTCTGGAGGCTGTGATTTTGCCCTGTCTGCAGGCTTCTCTCTGGATTGAAGGAGGAGGTTGCCTGTCTTCAAGCCGAGTGGGCCAGGTAACAGGGGACATTCACCCCCACCCATAGGACACCTGGTCCACAATTATGGACAACCCAAAGAGCAAGACAGGAAGAAGGCAGAGGCACTCAATGAATACTTCTGCTCAGTCGCCACACAGGAAGCAGATGGAAACGGACCAACAATTGGCATAAAGAAGTGGCCAATTGTCAAATAAACATGGGTTCCATCACAGAGTAAAGGGTCCTAGAGGAAATAGGTAAGTTAAAGGTAGATAAATCTATGGGGCCAGATGTTATGCACCCAAGAATACTTAAAGAACTAGGAAGAGTACTGCCAGCCCCTTAGCAGTGCTCTTCAACAAATCATTGAGGAATGGGGAGGTGCTGGAGGATTGGAAGAGAGCAACATTAGTACCACTCCACAAGAGTGGAAGCAAGGAACAGCCAGGAAACTACCATCCGGTTAGTCTAACGTCGCTGTGGGAAAACTGATGGAGTCCCTGCAGAAGGAAAGAATGACAGCTTTTTTGGAGCAAACTGGCTAACTCAACAAAAATCAACACAGTTTCACCACAGAGGGGGCCTACCAGACAAACCTGTTTGATTTTTTTCAATTGGGTCACTAAAAGAGTGGATTAGGGTGGGGCAGTGGATGGTGTGCCAACACAAGGTCGAAACCACCACTGTGAGGTCCAGCACAGTGACAGATTTCAGCTCAATGTGGTGAGTCACTGTGCTGGTAAAAGCAGACACCGGCGGTGTGGCTCCAGGTGTTGTGCCCCTTCCCTGGTCCAACTCCAACTCTGAGTTAGATATTTAGAGACCGAGGGGGGTGTGGGGTTGGATCCCCCGCTTGGGAGGTTCATGGGTGCAGCCCCTCAATAAAATCACACTGACATCCCCGACAGTACAATGCCGACACTCAGCATAGTGTCTGTCTCTGTCGGGATGTTGGCATGAGTGCTCTCGCAGCGCAATAGGAAAACCACAGTGGATGTGGTTTATCTGGACTTCAGTAAAGCTTTTGACTCTGATCCGGAGAACATGGGAGTCAGGTCCGAGGTAGCAAACTGGGTCAGAAACTGGTTACGTGGGAGAACTGAGTATTAATGAATGGCATTCTGTCAGAAGAAGGGAGGGTGACAAGCTGGGGCCTGCAGGGCTTGGTTCTGGGGCCGATCCTCTTCAACATATTCATCAGAGACATTGCAGATGGACTGAAGGGAAAGGTGTGCCTGTTTGCAGATGACACCAAAATTGCCGACAGGGTGGACACACCAGAGGGACAGTATAGCATGGAAGCTGATCTCTGAAAACTGGAGGAGTGGTCCAGGACCTGGCAATTGTAATTCAATGCAAAAAAATGCAAAGCCATGCATCTGGTAAAACCTAACCCAGGGGGAACTGTACTCAATGGGAGGAGATCAGCTGGTGGCTACTAGGCAGGAGTGTGGCCTGGAGGTGATCATATCAGATGACCTCAAGGTCAGTAAACAATGTGAAAAGGCAGCACTAAAAGCTAGTGGCATCCTGGGATGCATAGGGAGGGGCATCACAAGCAGAAGGCATGCCCCTGTAACAGTCTCTTGTAAGGCCTCACCTAGAGTACTGTGTCCAGTTCTGGAGGCCACACCTCAGGAAGGACATAGATAGGCTGGAGATGGTACAGAGAAGAGCAACAACAGTGGTGCAGGGCTTGCATCAGAAACTGTGCAAAGCAAGATGACCTCAACTTTTACTCCCTAGAGCAACACAGGAATCCTGGGGACATGGTCAAAACATTTAAATGCCCAAAATGCAACAACAGGGTGCACGTGCAGAACCTCTTTCAGTTAAAAGACTGCAACAGGACTAGAGGGCATGACCTTAAACTTAAGGGAGGAAAGTTCAGAAGCAATATGAGGAAATTCTTCACAGAACGCGTTGTGGAACCATGGAATAGCCCACCAGAGGGGGTGGAGGGAACCAAGTTGGTGGGGGGATTCAAGCGGGTATGGGGAAGACGATGTGGGATACTCAAGCAGGTGGCTAAGCAAAGGGGAGCTGGAAACCAAGGGCAAACTTGATGGATCATACGGTCCCCATCTGCCGATAACTTCTATGTTTCTAACCTGAACTTCAAAGATCCTTTGAGTGTATCATGGGAGCAGGCGTGGGCAGCAGAATTCTTCTCATTTACCGTCCACCCGGTGGTGGCAAAGTTTTTCTGCAGGAAGTTGCAGACTTCATTGTCAACCTGGTGCTGGAGCCTTCCCGGTGGCTGGTCCTGGGGGACTTCAATGCCTGGGTTGATGATGATGAACTCTCATATTTTGGTCAAAACTTCCTCCAACTAATGATTGTGTTGGGCTTTACACAGGTTGTTACCACTGCTACCCATACTCAGGGTCACTCCTTGGATCTGGTGTTCACCCTGGGGATGGAGATCACGGAGCTGGTGGTGGAACCATTTGGGTGGTATGACCATCACTCCATAAGGTTCAGTTTTGCGGCCCCTCCTATGAGACCAACTCCTTTGGAGATGGTCCAGTACCGCCCTTTGAGGGGAGTTACTTCTGAGGGTCTAATGGCGGTGCTGGACCTATCGAGTTGGCCTACCGAGTGCATGCAACCAGATGCCGTAGTGGGGCACTATAATAGGGTAATACTGGGGGCTCTAGATTCCATAGCACCTGTCCGTGTTTGCCCCCTTTCCCTCTGCCCTCGGTCCCCATGGTTTGATGGGACATTGAGGGAGTTGAGGAGAGTGGGGCGAAGGTTGGAACACTGCTGGCGGAAATCTGGCCTGGAAGATGACAGGCTTAGATTGATGGCCCATTATTTGGACTATCACTCAGAAATCTTCCGTAAGAAGGCAGAGTTCTGTCCAGGGAGATAGCTGCATCAAGAAATCGATCAGCTTGGCTTTTTCGAACTGTGGACAGATTGTGCAATCCAGCCTGCCTGCAGGGTCGGAGATCCTTTTCACAAATAAAGTGTGATGAGTTTGCTCATTTTTTTTTTTTTATGATAAGGTATCATCCATCAGGTCAGAGATCCACAGTAAGCATTCAAATGAGTATTGCGGTGATCGATGCAAGGTTACAGGCCCTCTGTTTATCTGAACAGACTTTGACCAGCCAGTGATCATGGATATCATGAAGATTGTCCAGGGCTTGTGACCGACTTGCTGTAGTTTGGATCCTGGTCCTACACGCCTCCTTGTGGGCTGTATGGATGTGATCAGACCAGTCCTTGCTGAGATAGTCTGGTGATCTTTGGACCAAGGGGTGTGCCTGAAGACTCTGAAAGAGGCTATCATAACATCCCTTTTGAAGAAAGCTTCCCTCGACCCTGACTGTCTTGCCAACTACAGACCGATCTCTAACCTTCCCTTTTTGGGTAAGGTTTTTGAGAAAGTAGTCGCGTTGCAGCTTGAGGACTTTCTTACCACCCATGAAGTCTCTGATCCTCTCCAGTCCAGTTTCAGGAAGTGGTATAGTACCGAGATGGAGTTGGTTCGGATATTAAATGATCTCCTAATAGCGAGAGATTGGAGGAGTCGTTCAATCATGGTCCTCCTTGAACTTTCTGCAGCATTTGACACCGTGGACCATGGGATGTTGCTAGATCACCTTCGGTTACTCTGTGGACTATCGAGAACAGTCCTAAGATGGTTCCATTCTTTCCCTATGGACAGAACCCAGAAGGTAGTATCAGGAATGTTTTCCTCTGCTACTTTTGCTCTGCCCTGTAGGGTACCACAGGGCTCTGTGCTTTCCCCCATGCTGTTCACGGTGTATATGCTGTTGTTGGGAGACATTATAGGGTGTTATGGGCTGAGTTTTCACTGCTATGCAGATGATACTCAGCTCTATATGTCCTTTGTAACCAAACAAAATGACACCTTATCAGTCTTTAACAACTGCCTCACTGAGATTCAGGATTGGATGAGTACTAACTGGTTAAGACTGAATCCAGACAAGACTGAGGTGCTGGTAGTAGACCTGGGTCACCGTGTAGAGAAGTTGACTCCAGGGTTGCCCTGTGACCTTGTGCTTGGGTGTAACCAGTTCAGACCTTCTGAACAGGTGCGGAATCTGGGAGTAATTCTTGACAGTGGGCTGACGCAGAAGGCACAGGTGTCAGCCGTTGTCAGGTCTGCCTTTTACTGTCTGAGGAATACTGCCCAGATAAAACACCTAGTTCCGCACGATGACCTTCCTGTACTGGTTCACGCCTTTGTTTCTTCACATCTTGACTACTGTAATGCTCTATATCTAGGGTTACTGGGGGTGGATCTCTGTCACCTGCAGCTGGTGCAGAACACTGCGGCCAGGTTGTTGACTGGACTGGGAAGAATGTGCCACATCACACCTATGCTGCATGAACTGCACTGGCTGCCGGTGCATTGGAGAATCATCTTCAAGGTCACATTGCTGACCTATAAAACCCTACACGGTCAGGGACCGGGCTACTTGCAAGATCTCCTTCAACTCTACTGCCCTTCCTATTCGCTCCGCTCTGCCAACGAGGGATTGCTAGAGATTCACAGGGTCCGTCTTCAGTCATCGGGGGCCAGAGCTTTTTCTTTTGTGGCCCCGACCTTGTGGAATTCTCTATGACGGCAGATTCGAGAGTGCAAGTCCACAGAGTCATCCCAGGCAGCTTTGAAAACCCACTTATTTGAACAGGCTTTTAATAGATACTTTACCTGTTGTTTTAACTGTTTTTAAGCTTATATTTATATTTATGTTGTTGATTGTTTATGTACCTGCGTTTGATTTTTGAAAAACGCAATATAAATAAATTTTGACTTGACTTAGGAGGAGAAGTGGTTGGATGACAGTGGGCTCAGGGAGATTGAGGTGGGGGATTCTGAAGCACAGCCCCCAACTGGTCCAGCTAAGTAACTCCTATGCTGTTTTGGAGGAGTGGGAAAGCCTACACAAAGGCACCTGCAGCTGAGACCAAGGAGGATTGGCGGTTTCTCCAATATGGAGCCCCAGGGAAGGGGGGAGGACCCCAGAGAAGGAGGAAGCTACTCCTGGTGAGGGACTCATTTGTCCAGGAACTGAGGATAGGGGCATCTAGCAGGGAGGAAAGGGAGGTCAAGTGCTTTCCAGGAAGCACTGCATGGAGAGATAGGAAGCAGATCCAAAGGATCGCAAGGGCGATAGTAAGGAGGAAGGACCTGGATATTATTGTCCACCTGGAGACAAATGATCTGGCAGGGGACAAGGTGGAGATAGTCAGAATCCAGGAAGAGTTCAGGAAGTCTGGGGGGAGCTAAGCAGACAGCACACTCCATCTCCTTCTTGGAGGTACTACCTGTCCATGGCAAGGGAGAGGCTAGGTCACTACTCATCCAGAAATTCAACTCCTTGTTGAAAGAATAGTTTGAAAAGGAGTGTTTTGGCTTCATGGGGGACTTGGGCCACACCTTTTTTATTTATTTACTTAAAATTCTGGTAACCGAGAAAGGCACTCTGAGCCAGGGCTCATTTCCAGGTGCAACCCGGGGGAAAGGGGAGCAGAATATACAAAGTTTGGTATCAACATTGCAACAGTGCAAAAACATGAGACAAATGTGTGCACAGGTTGTCACCAAACAGGGGACCATACAGAACATATTTACATATATGCAAAATGTGTTAAAATAGTGCAGTGAACAAGGGTCACCTGCATACACAGGTGGTCCCAAAACAGGGGACAGAGTACATCATATTTACATTTATACTAAATGTGTTATGAATAGTGCAAAAAACAATTCAGAAGTGGTCTATATGGGTGACCCTGGGACACTAGAGAATCAGAAGTGCAGTACACAGTGTGGTGCCTATTGAAAAAGCTGCGGTAAGCATTGTAGAATAGGAGCAGGGAGTCTAGAAAGTGAGGTAGGATAGGGAGGTGTCATTAGCTAATGAGACAGTATCTGAGGCAATTCATAAGTGTGGTAAGTGAAGGTGTGGGGGAGTGGAGGGGAAAGGTGGGAATGGGAGTTGTTGGGGAAGGCATTTTCAAGGTGGGTCAGGGAGGGGGCAGCTACATTGGGTGGGGGAGACACTTCAGCAGATGTTTTAGTGTGGTGTGAGTTGGGCAAGGTGTATGGATTGGGGGAGTTAATTCCATAGAGCTGGTAATCCGTAGGAGAAGCCTGCCTTGCCAGCTTGGGACTGCGGAAGCAGGAGATGTAAGGATTGACCATTGTGTGACCTGAGACCATAAACCAACAAGGGAAGGGGGGAAAGGAGGTCAGATAGGTAAGGGGGAGGGCAGCAGACCCTCCAGTGAAGGCAGCAAAGTGAGCAAGGTGGCGGATGGCCAGGGAGGGGAGTGTGAAAGCGGAATACAGGGAGTAGTGGTGGGTATGGAAGGGGAAGTTAGAGGCAAAGCAGCAGAAAGTACTGAAGAGAGGGTGAAGTTTGGAGAGAGATGATGGGTGGGCTGAGGGTAGGCAATATCAGCATAGTCAAAAGAGGAGAGAAAGAGCTTAGTTGCAAGTTCCTTCTGGCTGGGAGGCAGAAGACAGTCTTTGTTTTTATTTTGTTAACTGGGTAAGGACATCAGAACTAGCCCTTCTCCAGGTCCAGCCCAAACAGATAACAAATACACAAATATCAAAAACAAATACAAGAAGTCAACATTTTAAAAACATGTACAAACATTTGAAGCATGCAACAAATCTGTACAGGGTACCCAGCTTGGTGTAAATGAAATTGATGTGGTTGGAGAAGTCTAACTTGGGGTCCAGCCAGACCCCTTAGGTACTTAAAGGATTGTACTGAATCTATTGGTGTGCCATCCAGGGAGTAGAAATACGGGGGAGATGATAGTTTGGCTAAACGCTAGGAGAAGCCAAAGGTCATGGAGATGTTTTTTTTGTATTGCACCTCATGTCATCAGCCTTGAACCACTTTAGGGCTTTCACAAAAGTCTCTTTCGGAAATGTCTGGGTGGCAGTAAGTGAGGGTCCAGAGGCAAAGATAACCATATTGTTGGTGTACATGTGTGTGTTTGTAGGTGAGCAGATGGAGGGGAGATCGTTGACAAAAATAGAGAAAAGAGTAGGGCCCAGGACTGAGACTTGGGGGATGCCAGATAGGGTGGAGAGGGAGGAGGACTTGGCCAGGCCTATTTGCACATGCTGGTGTCTGCCAGTGAGATAGAACTTGAACCAATTTGTGGAGGATGGAGAGAGCGTCAGGGATGATAGCTTGTTTAGGGGGAGGTTGTGGGAGACTGAGTCGAATGCCTTGGTGAGATTGATGAAAATTGCCAGGGAAAGGTGTCTTTTGTCTGTGGTGGTCTGGATATGATTAGTGAGGTGAAGCAGGGAGGGGGGTGAAGTGGGCACATTGGAATCCTGATTGTAAGGGGCTCAGAGAGTTGGAAGAGTTGAGGAAGGAGATTAGTCTGGATGAAATGAGATTCTCCTGTATTTTTGAGAGAGTGAGTAGGAGCGAAATGGGTCTGTAGTTACCCGGTAGTGATGGGTCACTGCCTTTGTGGATAGGGATGGCCTTGGCAAGTTTCCAAGCATTTGGGACAGTACACTGAATGATAGAGAGGTTGAGCAGGTATGTGAGTGTGTGTGTGGGGGGGGCTATGGCAGGGGATGAGATCTTATGAAGCCTGGGATTGCAACCATCAGGGCAGGATTTGGAGGTGTTTAGGGCTTTTAGGGCATGGAGAACTTCTATCATGATAATAGGGAGAAAGGAGGATCCGCTGGTGGAGTGGAAGTACTGTGGGAGGGGGACGGGGCGAAGGCATTGAGGAAGAAGGTGGACCGGGGGAATGGCACAGGTGATGAAGAAGAGATTGAAGGATGAGGCAGTTGAGGAGGGATCAGAGCTAGAAGAGCTGGCAAAAGTAGGAGCAGTGGAGGTGGCAGAGCCTGGTAGAATGTGAAGGGTTTTCCAGAATTTGTCAGGGGATGATTTGGCATTGTTCAACTTCTCTCTGAAAAAGTTAGCTTTTGTAATGCACACAGCCTTCGTGCAGGGATTGCGTAGTGCTCTATAGTCTTGCAGGCTAGCTTGACTAGTACAGGACTTGCAGTTGAGCCAAACCAGGTCTCTAGATTTAAAGATGGAGATTAGCTTGTTGGAAATCCAAAGAAGATGCTTCAGGAGTAGCCATAATATTTTAGGTGTGCCGACACAAGATCGACACCACCACAGCAAACACCAGCACAGCGACAGAAATCGCCTGTCTGCGATGAGTCGCTGTGCAGGTGCACAGAAAACACCAGCAGTGTATTTCCCGGTGTAGCGCCCCCACCCCGGTCCAACTCCGACTCAGAGTTAGAATCTTAGAGACCGGGGGTTGTGGGGGGCATACCAGAGAGAAGGACATTGCACCTATGAGGTCATTTTTGACCCTCATGGAAAACATGTATTTTTAAAAATCATGCAAGGCCTTTGGAATTAGTGGAGACAACCTGTCTATGGAATTACACATAAATATGGGCTAAACTGTTATCTAAGTTTTCCGCACAGTTCGATAGCCAGTGATGGCATTACTACATCCCTTCCCACTGTGCATGACGCTTCTATCAATGTGAGTATCTATTTAGCATTATACAATGGCAAGAAAGAATCTTGGACTGTGATTGGTCAGTTTGGGGCTGGACCCATGGCATTATCTCAGCATAATGCCACAGATCTAGTCTCAGCAATGTGAAGCAATATGGATGAGCACATCGACCAGCAGCCTACTCTCTTGTTTGCATCTCCTCTTAAGAAACAAAAATATTTTTCCACACTGATAAAAACATTCTTTAAAATAATTTTGTATTTTATATATAATAACAAACCATTGTATAATAGGAATAATGCACTCCAGGGTGTGTATCACGCTGGGATAACGCCAGGCCTGGGGTATTGGACCCCCACACACACACCCTGTCGTGCATTATTCCTTTAGTAGCCAAGATAGGCAGGATGCTTTAACAATATAATTAGGATATGTTGGTGTCCTATGTTTGATGGTTTTATTTCACTGAGTTGATGGTTCTGTACAGAACATGTCAAATTGGAAAATATGTTTTTCTAACTGGAAACTCTGTATAATAAATTAGATTTGTGTTACACGTTTCAAAGTGCAAGATTCTCATTAGACCATATCAGCAGTTCTAAAGTAACAGTATCATAATAAATAATCATTATTATTTACAAAAGAACCCCAGAGCAAATGCACTGGGGTACGGGTTATCCTGGAGGATATTGGCCATACAGCCAAATTTTAAAGAAAACACAAATTGCACATACCCCAATAATGCAAAGCATCATGGGAAGTGTATGCAAAAGCCCATGAATTAATTTGGACTGGCTCAACTTTAAGCAGAATTGCAAGGTGTGGAAAGGCTTCATAATACAATCAGCAAATGCTGAGAACAGCAGACACGGACACGTGTTTTGTCCTCATTTGGACTCAATACAGCGTCATATCTGTATGTCAGCCCAGGGAGAGGGAGCCAGTCACCTTACAGGGGATCATATTTGGTTGGGTCATGGGCAGCCCAAAGAAGAGAGAGAAAAGAACTACAAAAGAACCCCAGAGCAAATGCAATCATTATTATTTATCAACATTTTGGCACCCAAAGGGTCTCTTTTAGACAGACACAGACTTGACCTCATCAAACTTCAGATCTTCCTGGACATAAAGTCTCCACCACTCATTCACAATAATAGGAGTACGTGGGAGGTGCTAGGACCCAGCGGGAGCAAACTTTTTCAGGAGGGCCGGTGCCTGAGATGGAGCCATGAGGAAGCAGCACCACGAGCCCGGAGCGTGTGGTAAAGACTGTCTTGGTGTCGACCCTCCAACCGCCTCAGTTCCTTTTTTTCCTGCCATCAAGTGCGCTTCAGTGACAATGTTGCTCGCCCACTGGGAGTCAAACTTCAAACTTGCAGCTTAGTTTTCAGTTTATTGTTTTGTATTTTATCAATGATACGTACAAATTATATATTAATAAATTCTTACCTATACAAGAGAGAAGTCTTCAGCTCTCCATTGACGGAGTTGACCATGAGTGGGGTAGGTGATGGTAGGGAGACTTTATATGAGAGCTGTTCAGTCAGCCGGGCTGGGTCTGGTCCGCCACCCTTCCTGGAGGGACGGTCTGACAACGGACAATCCAATGCTCAGGGAGGTGAGCGGTCTCCCCAAAAGCATAAAAAGAAACAGTCCCATTCTTGGCACCATTCGTCCTCGAGTTCTTCTTCAGCATAAAAGTCTAACAAGAAACGGCATCACTATTGGTTGCTCTCTGGTATGTCTGCACAAAGACAGTCAGTTATTAGGGCCAGGCGCTGGTCTCCACCTCTGTCGGAGTTGTCAGTTTCTGTCTCTGGTAGCTGACTTCTTCGACACTGGAGCTCCACTCCACCTATTGGAGGGGCTTCCGATGAGCAGTTTCACCATTGGGCCACTCTTGTGGAGCAGTGGGCTTGGAGGTTGTCCCGATTGCCCAAACTGGCCAGTCTGTTACCGGGGCCTTTGGGCCTGTCGGTTTCAGGCCGGCAGGTGAAGTGGTTAGAACTTCCTAGTCGCACAGCGCCTTCTTCTGTGCCGTTGACTCCACGCTCCAGTGTCTGTCCCGCTTACATGGCTGAGAAGCAGGGGTCTACACCCATACCCTTATCTCCTGCCAACTTTCATCCTGTAACTTCAAATCGCAGTTCTCAGACTCCTGGGATGGTGCTGTCGTCTGCGGTGCTGACTTCCCTGGTGGCAAGGTCCTATGCAGAGCTTGCGAGTGGTGTCGGCACCATCTGCAGTGCCACATACTTTGTCGGCGCCATCCTCGGTGCCAGGGTTGGCACTGGTGCCACAGGCAGTGCCACACTATCTGTCAGCACTTTCAGTGCCAGGGCTTGCGTCTGTGCTGGTTGTGGTGTCGTGCTCTCTGTTGGAGGCAGGCGTGACGCCGTGTTCTATGTCAGCTCCCTCTTTGATCTCGGCGCCATTTTCTTCGGCATCTGGGATGGGTGTGGCACCATCTAGTTTCCAGGGTGTTTTAGACTCCGGTTCTTTCTCCTTCTCTTCTTCCTCCTAGTTTTCACTCCCTTCCTGTCTATACAGTCCCCCCGGACTGTCAGGAGATGATTTTGAGCCCAATCTAGATCTTCAGCTTGGTGATGATGTTGATGCTGATACTGCCTGGGGGCAGGGATCAATCCCCCTGCAGAGCCTATTATTGAGTACCTTTCCTTTACGTCTCTTCTCAAGAATTTAAATTCCACTCTTTCTCTCCAGATCACAGAAATTGATCCTGGGAAGCTTCTGCGTCTCCAATATCAACATGTTCCGTAAATCCCTATAGATTTAATCCCTTCAGTACAGCCTTCTTTCAAGACTCTTTTTCCAGATGGTGTGGAAGAATCCGGCTCTTATTCCTTCTGTGGCCAAGTCCATCAATAGGAAAGATGCTCCTCCCAAGGATTGCCCCATCTTGGCTTCACAAGCCTTTGCTGATGCCATAGTGATCCTGGCAGAGAATGATAAGGCTGTCCTACCTCAGGAATCTACAGCCCGTCCTATAAATAAAGAATCTCACAAGATAGATACCTTGAGTATGAGAGTCTTTGCTGCCTCAACCCTGGGCATGTGTACTGCTAGCTACCAGGGCTATTTTTCCCGAATATGAGTATGTTCTTTGGCATTC
Source organism: Neoceratodus forsteri (assembly GCA_016271365.2). Classification (NCBI taxonomy): domain Eukaryota; kingdom Metazoa; phylum Chordata; order Ceratodontiformes; family Ceratodontidae; genus Neoceratodus; species Neoceratodus forsteri. The sequence goes on from JADMNL010000026.1 coordinate 334,301,576, forward strand.
ACTCCTATGGTAGAAGCTCTGCCCAAATTGGAGGTTAACTCAGAGCTACTTCAAACCATAACTAGGAGTATCGAGTCCAATAACCAACAGGTTAAAGCTGCAATGGATACCTTTGATACTGCTTCCTGAGTGCCGGCGGCAGGCATCTGCACCCATCGCCACTCTTGGGTGCGTACTTTGGGCTTCATGAATGACTCCCAACAGCAAGTCATGGCCTCACCCTTCAATGGTATGTATCTGTTTGGATCTCAGGTGGAGCAAGCACTAGAGGCCACATGGAAGACTAGGTCTGCCAATAAGCAGCCAGACCTACACCCACCCCTTCTCGAGGGGGTGGGAACAAGGATCAGTTACATAACCGTCAGTCCTTTCGGGGCAAAAGCAGAGGAGGTTTTAACAGAAAACAGAATCCTCAGCCACAAAAGAAAGTGCAGCAGTAGGCACAAGGCCCAAAAGCGCCCGGTGCCACCTTCTGAGTTTCTGACCCAGGTCCCATCTCAGCTGCCCAAGGGGGACTCCTCCTCGACAGTGGGAGGACATCTGACTCAGTTCTACAACTGGTGGAAATCTATAACATCAGACAAATGGGTCCTCATGATAATCCACAAGAGGTACTCTCTCAATCTATCGGAAACCCCTCTGGATCACCCTCCCAAATGACTGCCCAGGCTGTCTGCGGCACAGTCAGTCCTTCTTTGCTTTCAAAGTACAAGGCCTTCTGAACCACAAGGCAGTAGAAGTAGTTCCGCTGGATCAGCGAAACACAGGTTTCTACTCCCATTCATTTCTGGTCCCAAAGAAGACCAGCGGCATGTGCCCCATTCTGGATCTCAGAAAGTTAAACAAGTTCCTACGCAAGGAAAAGTTCAAGATGATATCACTCAGTACCCTGCTACCTTTGATTCAACAACACGATTGGCTAGCCTCCCTAGACATGCAGGATGCTGAACAACACATTCTCAAATACCTAAGTTTCATGGCATTGGGTCAACACTATCAATTCAGAGTCCTGCCCTTTGGGCTATTCTCGGCGCCTTGAGTTTTTACAAAGTGTTGTGCAATTCTCACAGTGCACATCAGGAAAATCAGAATACAAGTATTCCCGTATCTTGTCGACTGGCTTCTCGCAAGTCCCTACAGACAAGAGACTCTAGAGGCCATGACCACGGCCTCAGACTTCCTCACATCCATGGGAGTCCTGCTGAATCTCAAGAAGTCACAGCTGCAGCCCTCCCAGAAGCTCCTTTTCATATGAACTCTTCTGGACACCTCCTGTATGAAACCTTTTCTTACAGAGGACAGAAGGAGCGATATCTCACAGATGGCCCGATTCATCAGAGAACATGGCTCGGTTCGAGCTATCTCGATGCAACGGATGCTGGGCTTCATGGCATCCTTGGTGTTCACTGTATCTTTGGCTCGTCTTCACATGAGAACCTCTCAGTGGATGCTCAGTACTCAGTGGTCCCCACCACTCACCCTCATTCCTTTCTCATCAAGCTGACGGAACCTCTGAAGAGGTCACTCACCTGGTGGTCTCAAGAGGACAACCTTCTGGAAGGCTATCCATTCATCCTTCTGGATCATCAGATCCCCATTACCACGGATGCATCCCTGATGGGTTGGGGAGCTCACTGCCGGAATCTCCACACCCAGGGTACGTGGATGCAGGACAAGTCTCAACTTCACATACATTTCCTGGAAATGACAGCTGTCCTCTATGCAGTCCGTGCTTTGAAGGACATACTCAGTCAGAAAAACATTCTCCTTCAAATGGACAAGACAATGATGTATTACATCAACAAACAGGGCGGCACACACTCTTACCCATTATGCAGGGAAGCAATGAGTGTGGGAATGGTACTTGGAGCACAGGGCTCTGATTCAGGTGGTTTACCTGCCAGGAGTACAAAACGAACTGGCAGACCGTCTCAGCAGAATGGAGTCAGATTCTCACGAGTGGTCTCGCGACTCAACCGTCGTTCAGTCACTCTTCAAAGAGTGGGGAACTCCAGACCTGGACCTTTTTGCACCCCCACTCAACACAAAACTGCCTTTCTTCTGCTCCAGAAATCCAGGACCTGGCATTTTTTGTCAGGATGCATTCAGACTGTGGTGGACAAAATACTTTCTATATGCATTTCCTCCTCTTCCCCTAATTCAGAGGATACTGCTCAAGTTGGAGTCTCGGGGGGGCAGAATGATTCTCATTGCCCCTTCTGGCCTCAGCAGATATGTTTCCCATTACTCAACAGGCTATCAGAAACCTCTCAGAAACTGCTTCCCCTTCAGATGAACCTTCTGACCCAAGGTCCTGTGGTTCTTCTCAACCTGAGGTCGCTTCACCTTCATGCTTGGCTCCTGAGAAGATAGAGGTGAATAGGTTTAATGTTTCTCATAGAGCTTCAGATATTCTTTTGGTCACGGGCATTATAGCCACCAGAAAAAACCTACATGGCCAAATGGAAGTGTTTCTCTATCTGGTGTGCAAAATCCTCTTGGAATCCTTTTTCCTGCCCACCAAATAAAGACTTGGAGTATCTTAGACCTTTCAAACACAGGTCTACAATAATCCACATCAAAGTTCATCTTTGTGCCATTTCAGCATATCATGAGCTGGTATTGTTCATGTCACTGGCTCAGCTGCCTGTAGCTAAGAGGTTTCTTAAAGGTATTCTGCATATTAGACCTCCTATTAGACATCCAGTTGCAGCCTGGGACATTAACCTTGAGCTAGACATGCTCACTCGTAAACCTTTCGAGCCTCTAGTTACCTGCGAATTGAAATTCCTCATTTGGAAAATGGCCTTCCTGGTGGCCATTACTTCTGCCCGTAGGGTTTCTGAAATGCACGCCCTGGTCACAGGCTCCCCATATACTGTATTTCACAAGGACAAAGTAGTTCTTAGAACTCATCCTAAGTTCCTGCCTAAGGTTGTCTCAGAATTCCATCTGAATCAATCTTTAGTCCTTTCTACCTACTTTGCAAACTTCCAGAATGAAGGGGAGTGTACTTTTCATTCACTGGATGTAAAGAGAGCCTTACAGTTCTATCTAGATAGAACGAAGGAAATTTGCAAGGCTCAACAATTGTTCGCATCATTCAACATGACATGGTTGGGTCAACCTGTTGCTATCAGGTGCATTTCAGCATGGCTTTTGCCATGCCTTTGCTACTGCTACTCTATGGCACAGGTCAAGCTGGAAGGCAGAGTGTACGCTCACTCTACCAGAGCCGTTGCGGCATCTCTAGTGGAAATCCATAATGTGCCCATTGCCAATATTTGCAATACAGCTACCTGGAGCTTTGTGCATACATTTGTTAAGCACTATGCCTTGGATGTCCATGCCAGATGACATCAGTCATTTGGCAGGACAATCCTTAATGGACTTCTGTCCTAAGTAAGTGAGCTCTTTTCTCTCCCGCCGGCCATCTTGGGGGATTATTTAGCTTGGTACTCTTCCATTAGTGTGAATGAGTGGTGGAGACTTTATGTCCAGGAAGATATGGAAATTACATACCTACCATAATTCTTGATCTTGGATGAAGTCTCCACCACTCATTCACAAGCCCACCCACCATCCCCTGAGCTCACTTCTCTGTTCTGGTCTTCACTCCCTCAATAGCTGTGCTGTGAAGACTTTGTTGTTGACCCTTCTTACATTGGTCATTCAGACTATCTTATATCCAGTTTTTAGGTTAGTCCTTTCTAGGTTAGTTATGCTGCACCTTCTCGGAAAAAAGGTATTGAGGTGGTTGCAGGGTCGACACCGAGATAGTCTTTACCACATGCGCCAGGCTCATGGTGCTGCTTCCTTGTGGCTTCATCTCAGGCACTGACCCTCCTGAAAAAGTTTGCTCCCACTGTGTCCTAGCCCTTCTGGCATACTCCCATTAGTGTGAATGAGTGGTGGAGACTTCATCCAAGAAGATCAAGAATTCCAGTAGGTATGTAATTTCCATTTATCCAGGTTCATAACTCTTGTTAATAGTACAATCACTGGAGCTTCTGTCATTAGGCAGCTCTGAGGAGCAAATGAAATGGAAATGGCAAAGCAATATAATTCATAACCGACAGCTGTAAATTGTATTGAAAAATATAGTGGTGGGATGGATTTGCCTCCCCCACTGTGTAACTATGGGTGTACAAGGACACCTGATTCAGAGGTTCATTGTTCTAACTGCAGTGACAAGGTACTGCAGCTCCCTGTGGTTGCTTGGGCAGACACACATTATGTGCACAAAGTAATATGACTTAGATACTTTGGTGGGGAGTGGGAGAGATTGGATTCTCTGCAGCAGTGGGTCATGCAGTGGTCACTGAAGGTGTCGGGGGGGTACAGGCCGAAGAGTATTTCAAGGGGTGCGGTGTTAGTATCCAGTCTATTAAGGAGTGGTTGGAGCAGTGGGGGGTTATCCTAATCAGTTCCAAAAGAAGTTGGACAAGGTTTAGGGCCTTGATTTCTTATATGATGGGCCTGGCTGGGACTGAGACAGTTCACAGTATAGTCTCCCATAAGAAGTAACTCACCTTTTTGGGAGAAGGAGACGAGGGATGCAAGGGCAGAGACTAGGGCAGGATACTGGAGGACTCTAGAGAAATAACTCCTATGAAAATCAGGGTGAATGATGGGAAGATCAATTTGAACAGTAGTAGCTCATGAGAGGAGTGAGAGGTTTGCTGGAGTATACTAGAAGAGGAGAGGGAGTCGAGTAAGTAGGCCACTACACCACCACCTCTTTTCCCTCTGTCTTGTCTCAATAAGGTGTAGCTTGGGAGGTCTACGGCAGAGTTAGGGATGGTCGAAGATAGCTTAGATCCGGATACACAGAGAATATCAGGGGAGTTCAGAGACACCCAGGCCCTTAGGTGGTCCATACTGGGAAGCAGGCTCCTGGCATTTAGATGGTGGATTCCTAGACCACCTTTTGGAGTACCGGCAGGTGAGGTTGGGCCGGGGTTTGGTTCAATATCGCCAGCCATAAGAAGGAAGAGAAAAGAGGGTATTAAAAACTTTGAGAATCTTTTTTTTTTTTAGGTTGTTGAAGGAGTGAGCTGTCGGCCAGATGGTGAGGGAGCAGCAGCTGTCAGGCAGAGAAAGCACAAGGGCTGAGGCTGGTGCTAGGAGAAGGGGTTTATGAGATGCAGGTTTGGAGAGGGTGGAAGGGGGAGTCGAGGGGGCAGCTAAGGAAGGGCAATTTGGGAGGTGGGGGTGGATGATGGGAGCATGGAGTGCTTGGGAGGGTGGTAGCTGAGAGGGGGTATCCAAGAAGGAGGATAAGGGGGAGTGATAAATAAAATGGTGGTTAGGGTGACATTTGGATGGAGTGTAGGGAAAAGAGGGCTGCTGGAAAGAATTGTGGTGTAGGAGAAGTGATCTACTGTTGTTTTTTTACTGGGAATGCAGAAAAAAAGGGGGGTTAATTGGATGACACAGATTACTGGGCCAGAAAAGTGTGAACAGGAGAGCAGATGGTATCAGACACTAGGAGGCAGTAAGCAGGCAAGAATAGCTAGAGGGAGGATAAATAAGAGGTAATAGTGTGATTATTTAGCGGAACAGTGGATTAGTGGAAAGAATGATGGCTGTGGGTGGAGACAGAGATCCAGAGAGCAAGGTTTGATCCCTAGAGGCCCAGGAGTGGTTGGCTACCTAGGGCAGGGATGGAGTTAAGATGAGAGAGGCAAGGTTCCCCCACTTTTGTCCAAGAGGGGTAAACAGACTTGGGGAGGGGTTGGAGGAATCACTCATACTATGGGGGGAGGTAGAAAATGAGACTGATTTGATTCTGGAAGCAACCTTTAAAGGTAGCACCACCCTGGGTGGAGGGTGGGTTGAACTGAGCAGTGAAGCGCAGTGCTGCAATACCACTGAGCAGCTCTGGCACCCCATAGTGCAGGATCCAAGATGGTGCCATTCAGGAGAACAAGTGAAGACATGGAAGGATATAAGCCTGTATAATTTCAAATTGAACCAAGCCACTTGTAATCAATGTGAATTATTTAAGAATTTGGGGTATTTAAGGGCTGGACTTTCTGTTTTCCATTATACCCCCTCATGAAGGTGTTTGCTGAGGAACTAAGGGGATTGCTGACTTGTGCTTTTGCTTTGCAACAGCCACAATAAAGAATACTGCCTTTGCTTCATTTATATGGTTGTGGCTTAACTATGCGTCAGGAGGGCTGATTTTTTTGGAATCTGCATAAGGATGATGGCCTGCATCCATCTGGGTAGGGGACCTTAGTCGTAAGTGAGAAGTTTGAATGCTTCAGCAGCAAGCATTTAAAATGGCCAATGGTGGGAGCCAAAAGTCAAAGTTTATTGGCAGGAAAGAAACTCCATTGAACATGCTAATTTACAAGGAGGTCATGAGAGACAAGAAATGTGCAATGCATGTACAATAAGCCAAGGCCAAACATATAACAGGAATACACAGGGGAATATACATTAACATACAGCTTTCTAAGGGAAATATATACATGTAGTAGGATAATTTACAAGGTTAAGACATTGTGGTGCAACAGTCAGGCATACAGCTTCACAAGGGAAAATATATACATGGAGCAGGGTGATTTACAAGGTTAAGCCATTGTGGTACACAGTTGGGCATAAACACTCAGGTAGATAGCATGGTTAGCAGTAGGCAGAAATTAAAATGTCCAGTGATAAAAGTAGCAGTGCAAAAACCTGGAAATGAGGGTATGGGATTATAGGAGAGAAGAGAAGGAGGAGTCAGCCATGAGTAACAGGGAGGGGGAGGAGGTGGAGAGAAAGGTAGGCCAGGTAGGGATAATAGTGGAGAGAGGGGGAGCCTGTGTTGTCGAGAAAATTGAGGGGGGAGGACATCCCTGAATGGTGGAGAGGAGGTGGAGTTAGTAGGTAGGCCAGGTAGGGTAGCTGTGGTAAGGGTCGACAGGAAAGAATAGTGTGGAAGGCAAGTAGGGTAGTGGTCAGGTAAGTAGAGATCAAGGTGTGGAGGTGCAGTTCTGCTAAGATGGGGGATGGGGAGAGGGGGAGGGTAGGTGAGTTAAGGTAAGTATATGGGGAGGAGACCTTAAGTGAGGTAACCCATGATGATGATGATGAGAGAGGGTGATGGCAAACTGACAGTGTAGAGCATTACAGTCAGTAGCATTGACATGAACCAGGAAGGTAAGGAGTTTTAGTATCACGCCCCCAACCTCCTCCTGGGCACATGTAGGATAGCCTAGAGGTTGGAGTAATGAGCTGTGAATGAGCTTGATTCATCCAGCAGACCAGACCAGGGCTTGATTCTCACAACCTCAACTTGCATACTATGTGACTCTGAGCAAGTCACTTAGCCGCCCAGTGCTCCAGGTCACCCCTGAAAACAGGCAATTGTGCCCGGAAATGAGCATTATGCCTTGGATGTCCATGCCAGATGACATCAGTCATTTGGCAGGACAATCCTTAACGGACTTCTGTCCTAAGCAAGTGAGCTCACCTGACAGGGACACCTGAAGCAGGCAGAAAGGGAGAAGCAGAGGAGTCTAGGCAACATGAGAAAGATAACTGGGGTAGGGGGAAGAAGAAGAAGGAGAGCAAAAACAGGAGCAGAGGAAGGGTAGGCTGCCAAACATGGAAGGCCATGGTAACTAATGCCCACAGCCTGGGAATTAAAATCCCAGACTTGGCAGTCTTGTTAATGGAGGCAGACCTAGACATAGCAGCAACAACAGAGACACGGTACACTGCAAATCATGGGTAGGACATAAATGTACCAGGTTATGATCTGTTCAGAAGTGATGGGGGATTAGAAAAGGGTGGTGGTGGCCCTGTACGTCAGAGAGGGTATAAAGACAACAGAGGTGCAGGATAGACAGGGGAGGCCAAGGCACTGTAGGTCACCCTTGAACCAGGCAATCATACAGCAATATGCACAGGGGTGCTCTACAGGCCTCTGGCACAGGGGGAGGAAGCGGATAGAGAGCTAGTGGATAAAATACATGAGATGGTAACTAAGGGTGAAGTTCTGCTGCTGAGTGATTTCAATATGCCAGACATGGATTGGACCACCCAGGCAACTGCTTCAACCAAAAGCAGAGGCATTCTAGATTCCCTACAGGGGGTAGGTCTCAGGCAGCTAGTGCTTGATCCCATCAGAGACTGGGCAATTTTGGACCTAGTACTGACCAATGGGAAAGAATCACAGAAGGACAACTGGGGTCCAGTGACCACCACATAGTATGGTTTAGCATTGGGACAGGAACTCAGTCAAGTCACACAAAGCCAAAGGTTTTAGATTTCAAAAGGGTGGACTTCGCTGAAATGGGGAGCTGTATCAGCAGGGCCCCAATTTTTCTGTGGCACTTCAAAGCAAAGTTCTGCGGCAGGGTTCCCATTTGCAACAGAACTTCTGCAGTGGAAGATGATCATTTCTGCTGCAATTCTGCGGCAAAAAGTTATCATGCTATTTCCTTTATTTTTAGACTTTGTTTTGTTTTTTGTATATATATTCATATGCGGGGTGCTATATAGAGAATAATGGATGGGGAAGGGTTTGATATGAGACTTTAATGCACACCCGAGTTGTGGGATGCTACATAAACCCCAAGGGCGAAGCCCAAGGGGTTTATCAAAGCATCCCACAGTGAAGGTGTGCAGTAAAGTCTCATATGAAACACCCTCCCCATCTTTTATTTTTTATAATAACAGGCCAGCAATTTTTCTCCAGCAGTTTTGAGACTGTTTGGCCCTGCCCACATACAGTACAGAATGTTGGCCAATGAGGCAGCAGTATAGTTTGACTGGCATGGCTCATGAATGTCATAACAACTGGCTGGTTGTTCTGGAAAATATCAACCTGGTCAGTACATTGAGAGAAATAGCTGATCAGTTTTATATATATATATATATATATATATATATATATATAATGTCACTTTTTTTAAGACAGTGTTTATGATTTAACTTCCTACATTTCAGGAAAACAGTAAATGTGTTTGGAATAAAAAGTAAGGCTATATCAGAGAACCTGCTTGTGATATGCTTTTATTATAAAAATTGAGAAGTGAAACTGTAGTTTGATCACAAACAAGAAATGTATTCAGCTGCTAATAAATCTTTTTCACAACTGAGTTTGTGTCTTCTTTGTTATATTTCTGTTGTGAAATTAAAGATGTCTGATTCACTGTATGCCACCTTCACATATCTCTTATAAGTTATGACAAGTCATGCATGCCACGTAATATTAATACTGCATTGTTTAGAATACCAGTTTGGTCTTGTGCAGCAACAACATGGAATGTTTTTTGTTGGAATTCAGCATTCGTGCACACACCCTAAACATAATCATTTTCCTATGTTTCAGAGCTGGGATTTAAATTTTAACTGGTGCCTCTGTGGCTCTCTGGGGTCCAACCCACTACAGCCTGAAAATAAACAAGCATTTGTCAATGCCGAATGTTGTTGTGCTGGCATTGGCTTTGGTAGTGCAGTGTGGAAACACATTTTTGTCAGGATGTGAAAAATGACAGCTGTACTGTTCATAAGGAGGTGTAAAAAAATGGCAGTGGTGAAACTGTGACATGTAAATATTGCAAATTTGCAAAGTTACAAGAGTGCGTGGGAAATGCGCAACGCACACTTGTAACACAGTCATTTTATGGAGTTTCGGCACCAAATATTCAACATAGGCATTTTAGCACCTCTGCTCATGTACAGTGTCACTGTCATTTCCTCAAAGTGTCCCAAAAAGTGATTTTGCACAGCAACCACGTTATTCTGCATCGGACATGCGAAAGCACATTTCGGCCAGGATATGTAAAATGACAGCTGTACTGTTCATCAAGAGGTATGGAAAAATGCCAATGGTGAACATCCAGAGTGAAAATATTACAAATGCACAACGTTACAAGCATGCATGCAAACTGTGCAACGCACGCTCGTAACACAGACATTTTACGGAATATCGTCACCAAATTTTCAACATAGGTATTTTAGGACCTCTGTTCATCAAAAGTCTCACTGTCATTTTTGTAATCTGCCCCAAACACTGATATCCCACAGTGACCACGGTATTGTGTGCCGGAAGTGCGGAAACACATTTAGGCCAGGATGTGAAAAATGACAGCTGTACTGTTCACAAGGAGGTGTAGAAAAATGACAATGTTGAAAATCTGGCATGAAAATATTGTGAATTCGCCAAGTTACAAGCGTGAGTAGCAACTGCGCAATGCACACTCGTAAAACAGCCATTTTTGGGATTCTTTCCACCAAATTTGCAACATAGGCTTTTTGACAGCCCACCTCATAAACACTGCCACTGTCCTTGTGTTGATCAGTCCTGAAAGGTGATTCTGTGCAGTTACTGAGAAATCACCTTTCCGGACCGATTAATGTCATAACAGTGACAGAATTCATGAGGAGGGGTCCCAAAAACCCCATGTTAAAAATTTGGTGCAAAAATTCCAAAAAATGCCCGAGATATGCATCAAAGTTGAAAAAAAACTATTTATTCCATTATGAAGCTAACCAGCATTGGGTGTGTATGTGCGGAGGCAGGGTGAGCAGTGAGTGGGTGTGGGTGGTGGGTAGGGGGACTACGAGGGACTGTTTTCTGTTTACAGGTAGTAAAAAAAACCATTGTGGACAGTTTTCTTTTTTACAGGTGGTTTCTTTTGGGGGTACAGTAGCCAACAGGGATTGTGCACCCTCGTGGCCTGGAATAATGGAGACATCATGCCTTAGCGGGAGCGGGTTCCCCTGTCAGCACATTAAAGCAGGAAAGGGGGGGACGGATGCCGATAGGGAATGGGCACCCCCACTGGCAAACAACGAAAGGGGGGGATACATTCTGCCGATGGGGAGTGGGCTTCCCTGTCGGCATATACTTGAGGGGCAGGGTAAGCCAAGCAAGGGATTGGGCACCCCCGAAGTTGGCAGTTTAGCGGCCACTGTGCCACCATGTTTCTAGCTGGTGAAGCACATAGGAAGGGTCCACTGCATGTGACGAGCTTTGCTCACATTGCAGCAGACCTTTCCTTAGATGTGCTCGCCCCATTATACATGCATGGTGTGGCACCGGCATGCAGGCTGATTGAGGAATGATGGACGCACCTGCTGGTGTGTGCCCAGCATTCGTCCAACAGCGACCGTGCCTCCAAATCTGCACTACCACAAGATGTTGGCTGCGCAAGCGTGCCAACATAAAAATAAAAGATCTTGTCCCTTCCTACAGCACCATTCCTGCTGGGGACATAAGATTTGCTCTAATAAACTCTATTTACAAGCTCCAGGTCTTATACAAGGCTCTCCTGGTGTCTTAATTATTTTATATAGCTTTTTACTATAAACTTTGTACAACTTTGTGTTTTGGACTATGTAAAGAAGTCCCCTGCAGGAAGGGTGCCAGCTAGGAGCATGTTTGAGCCCCACAGCACCATGGAGGCCTCAGTTAAATTTAAAGTCCTTTTTGTTTTCTTCCAATAGCGGGACTAAGCACTGAAGAGCCACCCTCCCCATGGTAATGTTAAAAAGTGTGACTCCATTCTGCATTAATTTTCTGTGATATATAATAAACAGCAGTATTTGTTAGCTGGAGAAAAAGTCATCCTATAGTTTCTTTAGCAAAAATGTATTTCTAACATCAACCAATCTTAATTCAGCCAGGTGAAACTCCATTGAACAAGCTCATTTTCAAGGAGGGCCTGGTAGGTACAGCATAAATATTACAGTACCACAATAGAACATATAGTACAAATGGACAGAGTAATGCAATACATAGCAATAAAAACAAGGTACAAGGACATACACCTACATTCATGCACAATGTATTTTAATTTTGCAGATTTTTTAAAACAGCTTTTATAGCTATTGCTAATTTGGTAATTAATGACTCGCCTCATTAAAGATGGCTGCCACTTGCAATTTTTAAAAATCAATTCCACTGAGGTGACCTGTTGAATGTACATGCTAGATTTAAAATGTGGATGTATTAGGCTGCTGTTACCACTTGCTTCTGATAGTAAACTTAACAACACTGCAGCAAGCAACTGTACTTAATTTTTTATGTTTGCTTGCACGCATGTGCACTAAACATAGTGCCATCATCCGAGTTTTTGTAGGTGTGGCACCCTGTCTTCCAATTCAGTCAGTGTGTTAGTAGGCGTGGCCACAGTTCTCCAATCACTGCTGGAGCTGTCTATGACAGCAGTTGAAAATGCAGTGGCGTACAGTTGAAAGGGAGAGACCGCTTCAGTGATCAGCGATAAGACAGTGCTGATTAGCATATTGCCGGCAATCCCACTTGTATACGTCTCTGCTTTCTCTTCCTGGAACATAAATTCAATTTAAGTGAACTTTTCCTAGGACAATCTTTCCTGGAGGAGGCAAGTAACTAAAATGACATCCTTGGAATGTTTCCAAAAAAATATCTAATTTCCATCCTTGGAATGCTGAGTCAGAGTTCGGGGTAGGAGCGGCATTGACAAAAGCAAGAAAACAGAACCCCAAAGAGACTGAAAAAGTAGACGCAGTTGTCGTCTGTTAGCACACCTGATCAGTATTGTAATAATATTCCCCAACCCTCTGAGTGTCTCTGAATAGCCTTCCCCCCCTCCGCCTGACGCACACAGTATGGCTCACGGGGGTGCCCAATCCCCCGTCAGCTCTGCACTCCCCCTTCCAGAGTTCTAGGTGCCATGCTGGGAGCCCACCCCAGGGTGGCATAAGTGAGAATGGTGACAGGGGTGCCCAATCCCCCATCAGCTCAATTAAACCTCCCCAAAAGAAACAGACTTCCAGTTGCCACACTGGGAGCCCACCCCAGTGTGGCACATGTCTGTATGGCCAACAGGTGCCCAATCTCCCATCAGCTCCACTGCCCCCCCAAAAAAATCTTCCAGCTGCCATGCTGGGAGCCCACCCCAGTGTGGCACAAGTCCCGCGTCGTCTTCCTAAAAAGAAAACAAACACCTGAAAAGAAAAACATTCCCTTGCTGATTGTCTTGCCCCCCAACCCACGCCCACCCTCTGCGCATCCACCTCCCCACATCCCCACCTTACCCCATACTTATCTCCGGAGGCCAGCGAGATGATCTTCGGTGGACCGGGAACACGTCTGCACTCTTCAAAGCTGACCGCGAACTAAAGAAATGCCGGTAAGCCGTATAATGAAATAAATAGGGGTTTTTCAACTTTGATGCATATCTCAGTCATTGTTTGGAATTTTGGCACCAAATTTTCAACATGGGTTTTATTGGGACACCTCCTCATGAATTCTGGCACTGTCATGGCGCTAATCGGCCCCGAAAGGTGATTTCACAGTCACTGCATGGAACCACCTTTCGGGACCGATTTACGAAACAACAGTGTAATAGTTCATGAGGTTGGCCCCCAAAAATCCTATGTTAAAAATTTGGTGGAAAAATTCCCAAAAAATGACTGATTTACAACCGTGCATTGCGCAGTTCCTACGCACGCTTGTAAGTTCGCGAATTTTTAATATTTTCACTCCAGATTTTCAACATTGCCATATTTTATCACACCTCCTGAGCAGTACAGCTGTCATTTTTTCACATCTCACCCAAAATGTGTTTCTGCACATGTAACGCACAGTGGCGCAGTCGGTTGCCGAAATCAATGTTCGGGACAGATTAAGAAAATCACAGTGACACTGTTCATGAGCAGAGGTCTTAAAATGGCTTTGTTAAAAATTTAGTGACAAAAGACCATAAAATGACTGTGTTACGAGCGAGCATTGCGCAGTTTTCATGCACCCTTGGTAAGTTCATGAATTTGTAATATTTTTAGTCCAGATTTTCACCACTGGCATTTTTCACACTTTCCTATGAACAGCACAGCTGTCATGTTTCACAACATGGCCAAAATGTGTTTTCGCACTTCCAGCGCAGAAATGCGTGGTTGCTGTGTGAAATCACTGTTCAGGACAGATCAAGAAAAATCACAGTGACACTGTTCATGAGCGGAGGTCCCAAAATGCCTGTGCTGACAATCTGCTGTAACAAATCCTCAAACTAATTACATTACGGGGGTGCGTTGCTCAGTTTCTATGCATGCTTGTGACTTCACCAGTTATTTAAATATTTTCACTGCAGATTTTCAACATTGACATTTTTTACACCTCCCTATGAACAGTACAGCTGTCATTTTTCACATCCTTTTCAATACATGTTTTCGCACCTGTGGTGCCAAATGGCATAGTCGCTGTGCGAAAACAGCTTTCGGCTAATGAATTGATATTGCCACTGTTGATAAGGTGGGGGTTACAAAAAAACCATGTTGAAAATTTGGAGTGAAAATACCAATGAACGCCTGAGGCATAGAGTTTCCGACCATAACACCCCACCCTGTAGAGACTGACAGGTATCAGGGGTGTGACTTGGGATTGTCGCCTGTAATGCTCATACCATTCCACCCCGCCCCACACCCTGAAGCCAATGAGAAGCATCGAGGTGTGCCTTGGACTCTTCGGCCCCAAAGTTCACCCCATTCTCCTATACATTACCCATCTCACCATATTTCCTGATGGAATGGGGTGAACATAAGTGCCAAAGACCCCAAGGCACACCGTGACACTTGTCCGTGTCTGCAGGATAGGGTGTGGTGAAATGGCATGGCCGTTATGCCTGATGACCCAAAGGCACACCCCAATGCCTGTCAGTATCTGCAGGGTGGTGGTGGGGTTGGCTTCAGTTCAATACTTCACTGCCATTCCTATTATGCAGCTCTGTAACTTCTACACTACCAATGCCAATGTCAGCAAGCAAATATTCGGCATTGACAAATGCTTGTTTTCTTGGCAGTTAAAGCAGAGAACAGGAAACTTTTAAAAACTTGAAATTCGTGTATTTTAGTTCAGGAAGGAAAGACAAAAATAAAAAAGGGGTATATTCATATTTTTGCTAGAAAGACGTTATTGCTGAAAAAACTATAACTTGACAAATAAATACTGCTGCCTAGGAAAAAAATCATAGTCTCTGAACCACAACCAGTCAAGTGGCATACAATGTTTTTAATTTAGTGCCCAATTCAGTACACAGAACCAGGAAACAGTTGAGAGGTTTCATTTACATCAAACAAGATCTGGCACATTTTGAATTGGTCAAATGAGGGTGATGAGTCCTGGTAGGATGAAACACGTGTCTATGTCTTCTGTCAGCACCCTTTGCATACTGTGTGAGAGGCCTTTTGGCACCATGCAATTCTGCTTAAAGTTGGACCAGCATAACATTCTGTGGTGCTTTGCATATGCAGCCCATGATGCTTTGCATTGTGGGGGCATGTGTGATTTTGTATTTTCTCGAAACTTGACTTCCCAGCCAAATGCCCTTTGGGGTAACCCTTGCCTCAATGTTGGTGCACAGAGGTTCTTTGTCTTTTAAATAGTTTTTTATTTTAATGGGTTTACCACAACATATCCAAGGCACTCTGTCTTAAGGGTAGGTGGTCCATTCCACTGGGGTGTCAAACAGACGAGGCATACTGATGAGTCCTGGTAGGACAAAACACGTGTCTGTCTTCTGTTAGCACCCTTTTGCAAACTGTGTGAGAGGCCTTTTGGCATCATGCAATTCTGCTTAAAGTTGGACCAGCATAACATTCTGTGGTGATTTGCATATGCAGCACATGATGCTTTGCATTGAGGGGGCATGTGTGATTTTGTATTTTCTCAAAACTTGGCTTCCCAGCCAAATGCCCTTTGGGGTAACCCTTGCCTCAGTGTTTGTGCACAGAGGTTCTTTGTCTTTTAAATAAGGGTTTGTCTGTTAGTTTTTTTTTCCTTGTATTGATGAAGATGACGGTTATTTCCTTGCCTTTATCTATTCCCGGTGTGGATCTTTGAAGAGGAGATTGCTGTCGGTGGAAAACTGTATATTAAACAGCCAGAAGACATCAAGGTGGACTAAAAAAAAAAAAAACATGCAAATAAATTCAGTTCCGTGAACTGGATGTTGACAGCTTTACTGACAGATGAAAAAACAGTCATTTTAAGTTCTGAGTTGATATTAGAAGTGAATATAGAGCCTTGACTGTGTAAATCCTTGTTTTGCTGTCTGCTCTGCAACCTCTCTCCTCTCTCCTCCTCCCCCACACCGTTTGCTTTGCTCTCTGAACCTGCCCACTTATATTTATTCTGTTTGTTCTCATGTGACCTGCCCACTTCTCCAGCCTTTAAAAATCCTGTTTTTCTACTTTATTTCAGGGATACAGCATGCCTTGACCAGGCCACGGACCTCTCAATTTCTGGAACCTAAACAGTTTTTCAGAAATCCTCTGTACTGCAAGGTACCAGCCCTGACTTTTGGATTTGGTACCAGTGGAAGCTGATTTCCAAGTGGCCCATACTATCTCCTGCTGAACACACCTCTAACTACTGTATCTCCCTCTGTGTCTCTAGTTGAATTTATGTGCTAGGGTTTAATGATTTGTTTAATCCTTACAGTCATTTTAAGTTCTGAGTTGATATTAGAAGTGAATTTAGAGTTGACTTTTCCATTAGCAGATTATATCCTCTCACCACTAGAGGGCTATATCTCTATCTCTTTATCTAGTACGTAAGCCATGTGGGCTCTCTCTGCATTTCTCTTGCCTCTCCTCCTCCTCCTTGCCCTGGCCCCCCTCTTCTCTCTCCCTGGTCCTAGCCTCCCCCACCCTACACCCGCCACCCTCTACTCTGGTTTCCACTGCAACTCCAAGGGAACTCTCCACTTCCACTCGAGACTTGTGCTTGGTGCACCGTTTGGATATTTCTGGTTACTTAACACGACCACTGCTCTCAACAAGTGTGGCCACCTCTCTACACTGTACCACCTAGCAGTCCATATGGGACACCACCTGGAACCTTGCAACTTCTACTCCAGGAAACAACAATCAAAACTATCTCTCAAAGAGCTGCAACTCTGCTCCTTAAAACTCCTGCTCCTCCTCCTCCTCCTCATCTCAGGCAGCGTCCATCCCAATCCTGGCCCTAGAAGCTCAGGCCACACACAAACTCCAGGTGCCCTTATCCTTGCAACCATTAATATCTGCAGCCTACTACCAAAGCTGGATGCACTCCAAGCCTTCATATACCAACACAACCCTGACATCCTTGCAGTGGTGGAAACTTGGCTGACACCTAAAGTTCCTGACTCAGCAGTAACAATACAGGGCTACAATGTTCACAGGCTGGATCAGATATCCAAAAAAGGTGGTGGTTGCACAATCTATATCAAAGACTCCCTGTCTTGGCACCCTGTAGCAATTCCATCACTTTCTGCCTCAGCCCAGATTCTGCCAATAAAAATCATCCTAAGTCCCAACCATAAAGCTCTGACTATTGTCTCCGTATATATCCCACCCAGGGACCCTAAACATGGATTCAACGATGACCTAAACTTTATCAACTCACATCCTCCCGAAACTGAACTTATTCTACTAGGGGATTTCAACATAAACTGGTTAGCATCGAGTGCCAGTGCCTATAAAGCCTCTATCTCCGCTGCTAACCTCACGCAAATGGTAAACTCCCCTACTAGGATTAACTACAAGACTGGCACCAGTACCCTCTTGGATTGGGTCCCCACCACTCACCACTCACCCCACAAGGATTTCTCGTACAACCATTCTCCCAGACTCACTTAGTGACCACTCCCAAGTCATGTGTGCATGGTCTAACAAATTTCTTAAGCCCCCTCCCAAAATTTTCGCTAGCAGAGTCCTTCCTCGTGGAAAACTTCCACATCTCAAACACCTGCTTCTACAAGACTGGCTTCCCATCTATGAAGCAACAGATGTTAACTTGGCTCTTGATCGCTTCATCTCAATTTTCAACAAAGCCTGCGACCTCTTTGCCCCTGCTAAAAGGTGCAAAACAAAATCTCTCTCTAACCCATGGGTCACCGTGGCTCTTCTCTCACAGCTTAAACTAAGGGATCACCTCTGGGCAGTTGGCAGGGCCACTGGCAAACAACTGGACATCCAAAATTACAAACAAGCACTAAATGCCTGCACAAAAGCCATACGGCTAATGAAATCCACCTATTACAAAGATGCTCTCACCAATACATGGGGAAATGGTCATGCTTTCTGGGACAGTATCAAGGATGTCACAGGGAAGCAGCCAAAAACCTCTCCGGCCATGTTAATGGTTGATGGATCCTCAACCCTTGACCCCAAGGTGATCGCAAACATCTTTAACACGGCTTTTTCAGACCTTAGTGCTGTTCCACCCCATGACTTTTCAAAAACATGGCCTACTCCCCAAATACTCAGCCCTCAGTCTAACCATCCTCTTATACTTCAGGAAGGTAAGGCTGAATGAAGCTCACTGCTATATTACTGCAGCTATTCTCTAAATCTAGATCTAGTAGCGACTTCTGACCTAAGCTTCTTTTGCTCACCCTCGTGAGGTAATTCATCCATTAACAAAAATCCTAAACTCTCTCTCAGCTGTGGAAAATTCCAGACCTATGGAAAACAGCCACCATGACACCCATCCATAAAAGTGGGGACAAGACGATTCACTCAAATTATCACCCTATCTCCATACTGCCCCCACTTCTCTGAGGCACTTTGATCGCATCGCGGCTGGATCAACTTACCAACCACTTGGATAAATACAATATACCTTGTCCACAAAACACGGCTTCCAGAAAGGTCACAGCACCACCACAGCCCTTCTTGAGTTCACTGGAGCTTTGCACAAATCCTTGACAATGGCCTTCTCATTAGGCGTTGCCGACTCTCCAAGGCCTTCGACAGTACACCATGGATTATTAATACACCAACTACTGAATGCCAGGCTATCACCTGACTCTTTCTTGGCTTAAAAGCTACTTAGAAAACTGGTCAAAGAGAGTAAAATTATGGACGCTTTTCTAACACCCTGCCTGTTCACTCGGGTGTCCCACAGGGATCCATACTGGGACCCCTCCTTTTTAGCCTTTTCTTAAACTCCCTCCCTTACCACTGCTCTGAGCAGATCATACTATATGCCGATAATGCTGTTGTATTCTCCACTCACAAAGATCCTGCAACTATTCAACACAACCTTCAACTTGGTTTCAGTTCTGTAGAGACATGGTTTCTTAATCATAAACTGGTCCTCAATGACAAGAAAACCAAATTTATGCTCTTCTGCAGCTCTCATAACCCACACAAGCTACACCACTTGGCTATCTCCACCACCTAGGGGAACACTCTAGATTAGGTGGGGTCCTTCAAATACTTAGGGATACAGCTTGACCCTAATCTCTCCTATGGACTTCATGTAGATAATGTAGCTAGAGCTGCTAATACACGGCTTGGTCTCCTCTACAAACACAGACCACACCTCATGCCAGAAGCTTTGAAGATTGCAGTCCTGAACTCTATGATCTCTGTAATAGACTATGGTCTCATCATTTGTGGCTCGGCCACAACAACAACCACAACCCTTAGATGCCTCTGAACTACCTTAAATAAAGCATGTCGGCTCATCACTGGTGCTCACCGTCTCACCCACACATGTGACCTGTACACGCAGACCGGCTGGCTCCAACTATCAGACCACATAAAGTTTCTCACCTGCTCCATGGTGAAAAAAATCGACCTTGGCCTTGCACCTTCTGGGGTCTCAACTCTGTTACAACACCGAATTAACAAATGGCACCTTAGGAGATCCATGCTACAGCTACTGAAAGTCCCCCACTGTCACACTTCACAGGGACAACACTTTTTTGCTTCTCAAGCGCCACTCTGGTTCAATGGCCTCAGCCCAACCATCTCCTCTGCCCCAACTATTGGTATGTTTAAAACTAGGCTCCGGGACTATCTCACTACCAACAGCTCCTGTGACTGCCCAACTTAACCTTGTTTCTCCACTTCCCTTTCTGCTCTGGTTGTCCCCCCCCCACTGGATTCTACCTCACATCTTGGTATACCCAATGCTGCACTTTTCACCCTCTTGCCACCCTTCCTACATTCCTTCTCCCCTACCCTCTTCCCTCTCCCTATGACTCTGGCACTTCTTATCTGTTGTCTATTTTCTCTGACAAATGCCGCTGGCTGCCTTGTTACAATGTTACCCTTGAACTGTATTAATCTGTACTCTGTTTGAAATGTCCTCATTGTTGTAATGCCTGTCTTGATGTTCTCCATAATTTGTATTCCTCTGACGTGGAACCTCTGTAAAAGAGCCATGGCTCAAAGGTATTTGTAATCCTAGACTTGATAAATAAATAAAAATAAATAAAAAGAATTGCTGTACAAGTTTCCCTATATGCAGGCATATCAGGAGAAATGCACAACCTATGCTAAAACAGAAGGCCCCTTTAGTTAGGGAAATGAGTCGGCAGCTATAAAAAAATAGAAAGTCATACTTATGGGGAGTTCATTCATTTAACATCTTTCATGCAAACTGCAGACACTTTAATTTGAAAAAAAAAAACATTGAAGGCAGTTGGAGAGGCTGACCTAAGTAAGGGGAATGTCTATGGCACTGCTTCTCTTTTGCTGATATAGCCTTCTACCTATCACATTTTCAATGCAGTAACGTCCCAAAAGTGCATGCCATCCACAAAAATCAGGGCACTGTGTTAACAGCGGGTTGAGCTTTCACCATTCTCTCTCGCACTGCATTTGCAAAGCGAGCTATCTTGGCATTGAAAAAAATATATATATATTTGCATTGCTGAGAAGGGGTGCAAAAACAATGTATTGAAAGAAGGAGCCCCCATCCTATAGATAGTGATCAACACACATGGAAAAAAACTCAAAATAAAAAAATTAATCATGCATTCTTTATTAGAGAAAGAAATACTAATTATGCATGATCTTATTCACCGATCCATTCGGTGTGGCAAGTACTCCTCTCTAGTGCTACTGACTCGCACTGCAAAATATCAAGCTGAGGATTTGAACTACTTAAACAAGAAGAAAATATTTGCATATTCCCTGAATCTCTTATTTTTTTTTTTTATTTGACACTCGGAACTGGAGGTGGGTGGGTTGAGAAATTATTGCTTGATGTCTCTCCAGAACTGCTTAGATCGGCGCTCCCGCTAGCAATTTTGACTGCATGGTGAGTGTACAGTATGGTTTATTATGTTGGCTTGCCACGCTTGCGCGCAGGTCAACATATTGGGAGAGTGGAGATTTGGAGGCACGGCTGCTGTTGGGCGAATGCAGGGCACGCATCAGTAGGTGCGTCCTGCATTCCCCAATAAGCCAGTATGCTAGCGCTTGACACCAACATTATGGAAAGTGGACAAACTGAAGAAAGTGCCGCTGCAATCAGAGACAAGCTCACATGAAGCGGCATAAAGGCACGCCTCCAGACGCGGCTTTCCTAGTGAAACATTTCAATAAACATGGCGCCGTTTCGTGATGGCGGGTGAAGCTCGCGCCTCTTGTGTGACATCGCCGACGGGGAGCCCACTCCCCATCAGCATCACTCCCCAACTGTTAATGCCGAGGGTGCTCAATCCCCTCGGCTCGTGCTTCCCCGACTTTGTTTGCCGGGCGGGTGTTTCAACCGGGTGGCATTAACCACCCTCGGGTCGCAGCCGACGAGAGTGCCCAATCGTCGGCTACTAACCCCTAAATCCACTTTAGGTGGCATGCTGGGAGCCCACCCAGCGTACAAAACTGTCCTGCGACATTTTCTGTACCTACACACAAACGGTCCTCGAGTCTAGGTCCGCCCCCCCACCCGCATCCACCCACTGCGCACTTCTCCCTCACCCTCACCCCATACTTGCTCTCCGGAGCTCGGCGTGATGATCTTCGTGGACCAGGAACATGTCTGCCTCTTCAAAGCCGACGCGAACTGAGGAAATGCTGGTAAGCTGTATAATGGAGTGAATAGGGTTTTTCAACTTTGTTGCATATCTCAGGCATTTCTTGGACTTTTTGCACCAAATTTTCAACATGGGTTTTTGGGGCCCCTCCTCGTGAATTCTGTCACTGTCATGGCGTTTATCCTGCTCGAAAGGTGATTTCGCAGTCACTGTGTGAAATCACCTTTGGGGCCCATTAATGAAACGACAGTGGCGGTGTTCATGAAGTGCCCTCTTAAAAAGCCTAAGTTCCAAATTTGGTGGAAAAAATCCAACAAATGCCTGTTTTACAAGCATGCTTTGCGCAGTTGCTATGCAGGCTTGTAACTTCGCACATTCACAATATTTTACTGCCGGATTTTCAACATTGTCATTTTTGTACAACTCCTTGTGAACAGTACAGCTGTCATTTTCCACATCCTGCCCGAAATGTGTTTCCGCACTTCCGGCGCACAATAGCGCAGTCGCTGTGGGAAATCAGTGTTTGGGCCAGATTATGAAAATGACAGTGACACGGTTCATGAGCAGAGGACCTAAAATATCTATGTTGAAAATTTGGTGATGATGCTCCATAAAATAACTGTGTTACGAGCATGCATTGGCAGATTGCACGCACGCTCGTACCGTCATGCATTTGTGATATTTTCAGTCTGGATTTTCACCATTGCTATTTTTCCACACCTCTTGATGAACAGTACAGCCGTCATTTGACATATCGTGCCCAAAATGTGTTTTCGCACTTCCGGTGAAGAATAGCGTGGTCGCCATGCAAAATCACTTCTTGGGACACTTTGAGGAAATAACAGTTACAGAGGACTGAAGACGGGCACATGCTGTCCCTCCACACAAAAGCAGTAGCAGTAGGGAGGAGCCAGGGAACTATAGGTCAGTCAGCCTCACCTCAGCAGTGTGCTTAAAGAAAGGATAGTGGCACACCTGGAATCCAACAGTACCCGGGAGCTGAGGCAACATGGATTCACAGCAAGAAGGTTATGTCAGAAGAATCTGATATATTTTTTTTTACTGGGTGACAAAGGAAGTAAATGGGGGGGAGTGGACATCACCTACCTCAGTTTCAGCAAGGTCTTTGACATCACCCTGCATAAAAGGCTGGTTAGCAAGATGGGTAGTATGGGTATGGGGCACAACGTGGTACACTGGGTTAGAAACTGACTAACAGACAGGAGGCAAAGGGTGGTGGTAAATGTGATCCAGTTTGGGGGGGGGGGGCAAGTGAGATACCTCAGGGATCAGTCCTTTGGCCAGTCCTGTTCAGTGCCTTCTTTAGTAACATTGAGGAAGGGCTAGAGGGAAAGGTCTGCCTGTTTGTAGATGACACAAACACCAACAAATCTAACAACCTCGGTGACCTTAATCTTAATTGGTCAAACCACAAAGCTAACTCCCTTAAACAGCAATGTAATGAATTGGGCCTGACTATAATGGAACTCACTAGGCCCAACTTAAAGAACCAAATCAGAAGCTCCCTCTTGGACTTAATACTTATGAATAGACCACATAAAATTACCCCTGTTGCTTTATTTCACAATGACTTGAGCAAAGATAACATTGTCTTCTGCACCAGTGGCTCAGATAGACAACCTGGTGGTGTCAAGCTCATTAAAAAAGGGAGTCTCTGTAAATTTAATCATGTCAATTTTATATATGACTTAAGCAACATAAGACGGTAGAGATTCTAACTAGCCTCTTCAATTAGTGAAACCTCTGCCCTCTTTAACACCGCTGTCGTAGATGTTATCAATAAACACACCCCTTTTGTCAAAAGCAGAATCAGAAAAGTTTCTTGCCCATGGTTCACCAAAGAACTAAAACATGCTCTGAACAAAAGAGACCACCTGTGGGCCACAGCCAGGCACACAAAAGCAGCCTCCAATTGGTCAGTATTCTGAGAGTGGTGCAATACATGGACCAAGCTTATCCGAGCAGCTAAATCAATCTTGTATCTCAATGTCCTACTGGCAGCCAGAGGTAAACCAGCCAAGACCTGGCAAATACTTAACTCAATAGAAGGCCATAGAATACCCCATCTATGCCTGCCAAAATGACTTCCCAGGGCACCACAATTACCAAAAAAAACTACCATACTAGCCCGGCCCAGTGGCGCTGAGGGTTGAGGTGCTGGACACCACACCTTGCACCACGCCAGCGACCTGGGTTTGAGAATGGGCCTGGGTCATCTGGGGTTGGCAGGGGAGGAGTAGGATCGAGCGACTGTAGGACTGCTCTCCTTCTCCGGGAGGGGGTGGGATGTCTCGGTGTCTTAGTGGCCTCTAGCTGTGGCTGGGAGTGACGGCAGGTCACGGACAGACTTGGGGGACGTGTTACAGCAGATGCTGGGAAGGAGTGCATGCGGTAGTGTGTGTGCTCCTGTTCCTTGGCGTCATTGCATACTGCAGATGTCATGGGGAAGAGAACATGGAAAATATGGGCACCAGTCGCGGCAGCATTATGGCCATCCCCGGAGGGACTAGCTCGGGGCCCAGAAGTGGCTTAATTGGATCCTGGTCTGGTGTGAGAGCTTGAGAGGGGGGCTCTCCACCTCCCCGCCATGGGGGGCAAGCAGCAGGGGTGTGCTGCGGGCTCGAATGTGGAGCCGTGAAGTCCTCGGGATGGTGGCCGGACATTATCCTCAGAGAGGATGCCTGGATGTAGAGGTAAGCAGACTAGTGGCCAGGGAGAAAAAGTACTAACAAAAAAAGAAAACCTACCATACTCGACAAACTAAATATGCATTTTTCCACAGCAGGACTACCCTTTGACTTCCCAGGCATAAAAATACAAGCCACAAGACAACTCCACAGAACCTATGCCAACTCAAAATGTTCCGAGTCCCTTCCACTTTTCCAGAATCACCTGTAAATAAGTTGAAGACCTGCTTCTGAACCTAGTTATCAAAAAAAAAAAAACACTGGTGCTGCTAGCATTGAAGTCAGGTATCTAAAATTAGGATATTCTCATCCTCACAACACTCCTATCCCACCAGTTCAACTTGTCAGTCTCGACTGGTGATTTCCCCTCCATATGGAAAACAGCACACATTTTGCCACTGTTCAAATCTGGAGACCTGATCAACCTTAACAACTATAGGTCTATCTCCATATCAGCCTTTAATAAAGGGTCCAGAAGGACCAGAAACACATTAGGAAGGTGTTGTCATGACTATAATTTTCTTCAATAAACTTTTTTAACTTTTAAATACGGTGTCAGCAACCAGTGTGGTGAGTGTTCAAGTCTTTTTGCTACCCTATCGCCATATTACCAGTCCTCTCAAAACTTCTCAAAACATTGGTCAGCAATCAGCTAAGGGATTATCTTAATCAGTCTAACCTCATAAATCCACTCCAATCTGGATTCAGGCCCAATCACAGTACTACGTCTGAGTTAGCTCTAGTGACAAATGATTGATTCACCTCCCTTGACCATAAGTTAACAGTAGGAGCAGAGTTTTTGAACCTGAGTAAACCATTCAATATCGTAGAACATAACTTGTCACTAATGAAACTTAAGGATCATGGCCTACAAGATACCACCCTTCAGTGGTTCTCCAGCTATTTGACAGATAGGCTTCAACTAATCAAGGCTGATGGTCTATTGTCCTCTCCACTTCCCCTTACCGTAGAAGTACCTCAGGGATCCATACTGGGGCCTCTTCTGTTCATGATTTATATCAACACACTCAGCAATAACATCAAGAATGCTAAAATCCACTTCTTTGCAGACAATACTGTACTTTACTCCGTTAAATCCTCACTAGCCGATGTGTGCGCTGAACTGCAGTTGGATTTCGACCAACTACAAATTAACCTTATACGATCTAAACTGCTGCTCAGTTCCTAAAAAAACAAAACTAATATCCCCCCCCTTAAAAAAAATCTACAACTGGTCTCCAAATACAACACAACCATTTCGCCCATCACTACTCTCCTGGGTGAAACTCTAGAAGTAATGGACAGGTTCAAATATCTTGACCTTTGGAGCAACCATATTATGACCATATTATGTCCTTTTCAGCCCACATTGAGGTCCTATCCAAAAAACTAAGAATAAGATTAGGTTTCTTCTACTGTACCAGATCCCTTTTATTCGCTGATAGCAGCCGACAGTTGATCCAAGCACCCTTTATGCCCCCATTAGACGATGCGGATTTCATTTAAAACTCTTACTCCCCATCACCAACCGGCATAAGCTAGATGTGCTGTGCCATGACAGCACCTGTTTCATTACCAACGCCCCCACCAGAACTCATCATTGTAAGCTCTACACTGAGGTCAGTTGGTCTTCATTAGCCACCAGAAGACTATTACACAGCTGCACTTGGCTCTACATAGCCCTAATCAACAAATTACCTCCCTATATATCAGGCCTGTTCTGCTGCCCATTGAGCTTCTACTCACTCAGAAAAACCTCCCTCATTTATCTCACTGTTCTCAGATTCCGTTCTCTGCATGGCAAAGCTGCCATTGTCTATGCACTCCCATCAGTGTGGGACAAACTGTAAACCACGCTCACATTAACTGACCTAGTGACACTAAATGCTTTTAAATCATTTATCAGTAACCACCTGGCAGAAACATGCAAATGCCATTCATGAATACCCATACTGCACTTAGCTGATCCCTCCCCCTCTCCCGTCAATCCTCCTGCCCCCTCCACCTCTCACCTCTCCCCTACTTGCCTCCCTACCACCCATACACTATGTTGATCTGCATTGTTTAACTGTGCATTTTATTACCTCACCAACTACAAGGTCAAATAAAAAACAAACATTTCTTTCTATCGTAGACAATGACATTTGTACTGTTGCCTCTCTTTGTTAGGCATTGAAATTGTTAGATTATCTGACACTGGCACTGGTACAGTTCCTCTCGTATTGTACAATCCTATAACTTGATATGTTCTTTTCTTATTTATAATTTTAATTACTGTATTCGTCATGCTATTGTCTTGTACTATCTTGAGTCCTTCAGGACCTCCTTGTAAATGAGCTTGCTCAATGGAGTTTTCCTGGGAATAAACTTGAACTTGACACCAAGATCTGCAACAAGGAGGATGCTCCAGACAGGGTGGAGAATGAAGAGGGACCTAGGGAATCTTGAAAAATGACCTGAGGTGTTACAACTGAGGTTTAATTCAAAAAAAGTTCAAAATAATGAAATTGGGACAAAGGAACCTGGGGAGAACTATGGGAGGGAGTTGCTGACGATCACCAAGGAAGAAAGAGACCTGAGTATTATTATTTCAGATTATCTAAAGATGTCTAAGCAGAGTACAAAGGCTGCATGGAGGGCCAGTGGCATGCTGGGGCTGCATGGGCAGGTGTATCACTAGCAGAAGTAGGAGGATGGGATGCCATTGTATGGAACACTGGTGAGGCCTTGCCTAGAGTACTGTGTGCAATTCTGGAGGCTGCACCTTCATAAGGACATTGACAGAGTGGAGGCAGTCCAGAGAAGGGCGACTAGGACAGTACAGGGCTTACACCACAAAACATATGAGAAGAGATTAAAGGACCTCAATACGTACTTGCTGGAGGAGAGAGGGGATCCGACGGACGTGATAGAAACATTCAAGTACATTAAGGGCATAAACAAGGGACGGGGGGAAAACCTCTTCTGATATAGGAAGAGTACAAGAACAAGGGGACATGACAAGAAACTGGAAGGTGGCAAGTTGAGGGGAAATATAAGAAAGTGTTTCTTAAAGGGGGTGGACACATGGAATAGTCTGCCAAAGCAGGTGGTGGGAGCGAGCAAAGTGGATGGATTGAAACAGGCCTGGGACAGACATAAGGGAACCTTAGAGGTGGGAAGAAGTGGTGAAAAGCCACTGACCAGATAGGATCAGAGGCCGCAAACAAGTACAGGGCTTACTGGCAGACTAGATGGGCCTGGAGGTCCTTATCTGACAATAATTTGTATGTTTCTATAAAACAAAGTAGGAACAAGGGGAGACTGAATGGACTCATATTTTTCTGTTATTTACCATCTATGCATTCTACACATCTGATTTTGGTCTTTACAGACTTCGCTATTACATATGTTTTATTATACTGTTTTAGAAAAATTAGTAAAAATATAAATAAAAAAACAACCAACCAACCAAGCAAAACACAGCACTTTAAACAGAAGTATGCTGATATACCATGACAGCAGTAATAGTCACCGGTAAAGGTTTACTGTACTTTGTTACTGACCATATCTTGCATACACAGTACTCGTATGTTTACTGTTTTTCCAATACACATTGTACCTAAAGTTTTTTAGACAATGGTCCCCATTTTCAGCCAGCTACACTTGTGCTAGCATTTGTACATGGCTAACAAAATACTCAGAAGTAGTGCACCAGTACTGACTTGTCTGAATATGGGGCAATACAACACAGTGCACGTGTGCAGGCAAACAGCTAAGCACAGTGCTAAAGTGCAGCACTACAGTACAGCACAGGGCACAAGCACAGTGACAAAACTGAGTATAGGGCTGTATACAGGGCCAGGCAGAGCACAAGTAGTGCAAGGGGGGAGGGAGAGAGAGAGAGAGAGAGAGAGAGAGAGAGAGAGAGAGAAAGATAGGCACAATGAAAGACACACAACCCAGCAGCAAAGCTATCAAAACGTTTTAATAAATAACATGGGCAATGGACCGTAAAAAGCAACAACAGAAACAAATCAGCAAAAAAAAGCAACAACCCATTAACAAACAAAAAAAAAACAGGACAATTACCAGTAACCAAAAATAACTATCAAACTGCCATTTAACAGTCTCAGTATGGGCACCACTCAGTCCAATTATATATCCACTGGCCACTAGTGGTCTGCAGGTGGCTGCTGTTGCCGCTGCCTATCCAGCTCGATGACTGCCACCTGTTCTTGTATGGCAGTGTTGTTGTCCCCAGTCTGCCTGACCACTGTCCACAGATGCTGGAGCTGGCACTGCAGGAGCTCATGCCTTCCCACTCTCTATTTGATATCCCTGCACCTTGCCGCTGCTCTCTGAGCACCGATGTGAGGATAGACGTTGCACTCAGCAAGCTGTGCACCCAAGATCATGTACAACGGAATGGCATACTGTTCATAACAGTTGTACGGTCAGATTACTCACGGGGCAACATGCCATGCAGGTAGGTGAGTGAGTGCCAGAGACACCGTAATACGGTCACCATAACAGCAGTGTGAGATGCAGAATGGCCTGAAGGCAACTTTTATCCCAGCAGATGCCAGGCCTGCCTTACCGATAATGACCCCCCCCATACAGAGCCTTTGCTGACCATCAATCCTGATGTCCATGTGTGTTGTAAGGTACGCATGTCACTCCATGTGCATTGTAGAATGATCATACAATGAGCATCCCTGGGTTGGGCAGACCCTTCCAACTACGTATGATGCCAAATGAATACATGCTAAGGTACATTCACAGCCCATCAATAGCCACATCTGCTGTGGACCTCATGCCACATATGGTCAGCTCTGGTGAGATGCAATGGTACAGAAATATTGCAGAAGGCACCAACGCAGGTAAACTGCCACAGAAAGCCCATGTGGGCTGTATACAGTACATGGCATGTCACAGTGGTTTTATGGTACTACATTGGCCAGTGACTACCATTCATAGACAGGTATGTATACCTAGGCCAGACCATGTGGCATGACAAACCTGACAAATGATGACAGGCATACAATTAGGGGCAGTGAGCAGTATTGTCACTGCCCAGTCTACCAATACTGCAACACAGAGGACAGACTACTAAACAGTGTAATGCATGGTAAGCCACATTACCCATACAGGGCAGCAGGGCTGTTGGTATAATAATCAAACCAGTAGATGGCACAGCCCCTGGCACACTATGCCAGTGGTGGAGCAGTACCCCAAGGGCCAGGTGAGGGGTCAGAGCCACAATTACCAATGTGCTGCCCTCACAGGGATACATACAACCTTCAGATGAACATCACTTTCCTCCCCCCAGCAAAAACATGTGGCATAGTGCAGACGGGCAACACAGACTGCAAAGCATGCAGTGCAGGGTAATTAAGTGGACATCTCTCAGAGGACTGCTCACCCAACCCCAACGGCTGCCTTCTGCTGTCATGACTGGCCTCCCTCTCCACCTGTCTGTCATCCTGACACTCCTGTGCCTCCCATCCAGCCCTGGCTGGGTCCTGTTGTCTGTGGAGTGGGAGCAAGGTGACTGTGACCAACATCAGGCAGCAGACAGCATGACACAGCACCATGTAACATCCACACTACACATGTCTGTACACCAGCACTGTGCCAGTGCAGCCCCACATGCAGGGCAGGGATGGATGGGACCATGCATGGATTAGTCGGACAGTCTGCACAGACATGCTGTGGCACACTGACAGTTGAGTCTGGGGACTAGGAACAGAATCAACACTACATACCAGTGTTGTAGGACCTAGCAGTGTGTACAAAATACCCATTTGATGCCCCTTTGCCACTTTCCTCACCACCCCTATCAACCAGACACCATGTACACCCTATATTACTGAGCTGGATACATGTAGCATGAGATCTTAAACAAACTGCACACAATAACCATATCATACCATAGGAGTAACCAAACACAATGGCAGGTCCTAGATTGGCACACCCACAACAATACAACTGTGAGCCATATATCATGTGGCATATGCATGCCTACATGCCATACATGCTACATGCCAAGTACAGTATACATGGAACAGACATGGGCTGTGGCAACATGTATGTAAGTATAAGATTTTATTTATATTTTGGTGCCAAATCCCGGTGACTGTGGGCACCATTACAGATAAAAGCAAGGTTAAGGCAGCAAAAGCAATACAGTTCCATCACTAAACCAATAATTTATATAAAATCAAACTAAAATCTATCAGAAAAGGCCTTGCTAAAAAGGTAGACCTTCACGCCCCCTTTAAATGCCTCAACTGTAGGGTCTCCCTCAAGAACTTTGGCAGTGGGTTCCAGAAGGCTGGGCTGGCCACATTCAAGAAGCGATCCCCTGAGGTTTTCAGCCAGGCCCTCGGAACCACCAGGAGGCCCTCGGTGGAGAAGCAGAGGGAACATACCTGGGTGTCTGGAGTAAGGAGGTCAGACATACTGTTTGATACACCTGGACAGAAGTACACCCTAAGGTACATGACATGTTTGTCCAACCTAACACAGTGCCTAATAACATACACTGAGCGCATGCCTATGTAGTCTCACACGCCTTTGGAAATATCAAAGATAAAATACTTAAGGGTAACCTTGGATTCACACTTGACATTTGACATACACACTGATTTGGTTTGACATTCACTGCATAGAAAACTGGGTGCTTTGTATTCTGTTAAAAAATGTTCTTACAGACTCCTCAAGAATTATAATAGCACAGTCCTGTCTTTTGCCCATTTTAGACTTATTTATTTAGTTTTTGTTAACCAGGTTAGGTGCGCTAGCCAAAGTTGACTATTTTCAGGCATGATCCAGGAGAATATATACATAAAATGAAATGTGATTATACAATACATAGTATATAGTACAGGTACATTGTATATAGTACAGGTAGGTTAGAATACAGATCGTCAGACAGTACTCGAGATAATACATACAGCTATGCAGAGATGACAAAAGTGACATTAGTACATGCAAATAACAACTGAAACTGGGCTAAGTGGCAGCTATAAAGACATTTTATAGCAAAGCTTGTTTAGAAGTGCAGCAGTGTCTTGGGCAAAATAGGGTGGTTAGCTGTGAGGCATTAAGTGGGATCAAAGCATGTGCAGGGGTCCTGGGAGAGGTGGCGATACAGTTCTTTTTTGAAGATTGGGTGGGAGTTAGCCTGCCTCAGGGCAGGAGGGAGGGAGTTCCAGGTGGCCGGGTTCATGCAGTGAAATGCTCCAGAGCCTTTTGAAATAAGACACCTGGGTACAGCAAGTAGAAATTTGTTTGCCGAGCGTAGTCCGTGGGCAGGTGTCTGTGGTACAAGTAGAGCTGCAAGGGAGGAGGGAGTTTGGTTACAGATTACAGAGTCTGTGAGGGTCCCTAGGGAGTATAGTCGGTAGGCAGCAAGGGAGAGCCAGCCTAGGTCGCTATACAGTGTGCAGTGGTGCTTGAGGCGATGGGAAGCGGAGGCATACCGACATATGTTGTTATATGCAACATCCCATTTATGGAGAGCAGTCTTATGGGCATTAGCAAAAGTGGAGACACCATATGTCAGCGCTGGAAGCAGAATAGCCTTGGCAATTGCCAATTTGGCGGATGGTGTTAGCAGGTGACAAGTCTTATAGGCGATTCCAAGTCTGGCATTTGTTGCTTTACAGGTTGACTGGATATGCAGACTGAAATCAAGGGATTTATCAAGGAGGACTCCCAGGTACTTGAAGGATGTGACACAGTCAATGAAAGACCCCCCCCCAGAGTCATGGACTAGGAGGGATTCCTTACAGGCCCTGAGTTTGGGGGCAGTGCCAAATAGCATATCTTGGGTCTTTTTTGTGTTGAGGATGAGCTTATTAGCATTTAGCCATGTTTGCACATTCCTGAAATCTGAGGAGAGGTTTTCGTTAATGATGTTAACTTTGTCAACGCTGGAGTTGGGGACAAGATCATCAGCATATAGGATAGCCGAGCAGGAGAGTATGGCATTATCTATGTTGTTGATGTATAGCGAGAAAAGAAGGGGGTCCCAGGATGGAGCCCTGGGGTACTCTGATGTCAGTGCTGGTCACATCCGAGAAAGTGGAGTTGAATTTAACAAGTTGTAATCTGTTTGATAGGTAGTTGTTAAACCAGTTAACTACTGAGGATGAGAAGTTAAGTCTATGCAGGGTTGAGAGAAGAGGGGATGATCAACAAGATCGAAAGCTTTGGTAAGATCGATAAGTACTGCTCCAATTAGTAGGCCTTTGTCCATGTTGCAGAGTACATTGGTGGAGAATTTGAGAAGAGCTGTTGAGGTACTGTGTCCTTTTCTGAAACCATGCTGAGTGTCTGATAGAATGTTGTTCTTTGTGAGATAGTCAATGGTTTGGGTTGCAACAAGCTTCTCCAGTAGCTTGCTTAGCACAGAGAGGATGGCTATGGGCCTGTAGTTGTTGATATCCTTTGGGTCTCCTTTTAAGGATAGGCGTAACTCGGGCAATCTTCTAGAGATCTGGGAAAATGCCGAGAGAGAGACAGAGAGAGAGAGACAGAGTGAAAATCTTGGCCAGTGGTGAGGCAATCAATGGTGCCGCTAGCTTCAGGAGTCATGGCTCGAGTGAAACTGAGCCGGGGCTAGTGTTGTCAGATACGTTTAACAATAGCCTTTGGACCTCAGATCTAGATATAGCTTTAAAGTGGAAAGGGGAGGTAGTAGTTAGTTGGCAGTGTTCAGCACCAGATGCAGATCTCTTGAGTGTGCAGTAAGGCTGAGATGCTGTGGGAGGTGAAGTGAAGGACATGGTGTACTGAGACAGGTCCATGAATAATCTGTTAAAGGCATTCGCTATAGTGTTCAAATCATTGCAATGCACACCATTTAGGATCATATCCCCTGGGGTTGATGACTGGGCAGCCCCAAGAAAGGTCTTGATGTGTGTACAGAATTGTCTAGGGTCACCAGCAGAGTTTGTGAGCAGTTCTTTGCAGTAGATGCTCTTTGCTGTTCTGATTTGTTTTTTACAGGTGCTCCGAGAGGCCCTGTAGGTATTGTAATCCTCTGGTAGTCTGGACACTTTATACTTCTTCCAGAGTTTGTCCTGTGTGTGCAGGTTAGCCAGTAGGTCCTTGTGTAGCCATCTTGTTTGTTTACCCCTGACCCTTCTGGTGACCTTTGGGGTATGTTTATCCTGAAGTGCTGTGAAATTATCAATGAAGATACCAGGGGATATTTGAACATCATGGGAGTGACAGATGTCAGACCAGTTGATATAGGATACATCATAGAGGAAAGAGTCCACGTCCAGTTTGGCAAAGTTGGTAATTGTGATGTAGCACAGAGGGGGTAGGGGAGCAGTCTCTGGGCTCCATACACAGAAAGTGGGGGAGTGGTCTGTGATAGCATCTGCCAAAATGCCTGCAGTTTGCACATGGTCAAGGCGATTCACCAATACCCAGTCTATGAGGGTGGAGGTAGTTAGAGAAGGGGTGGTTCTAGTGGGTTCATTTAAGAGCTGGTGCAGGTTATAGCTCTGCGTTTGTGTCAGCAGTGTGTTGTGAGTTGGTCCCAGCCAGTGTAAGTTAAAGTCACCTAAGATTATGACCTCATTTTGCTTGGCGTTTGTGATGGTTTGATTAAGTGAATCCTGAAGACCTGTGATACCTCCAGTGGGAGTGTTGTAGGCTCAGATAATGTGGAGTTTTTTTGCACCAAGGGCATTGGTTGTATGTAGGGACTCACAGACTGAGGGGGAGCTGGTGGGTGGGCAGACCGTAACATCAAGTTGTTTTTTATAGAGGAGAGCAACCCCCCCCCATCCACATTTTGGGGCATTCCTACCTCTCCTTATCAAGGAGTAATTGGGCAAGGAACGTAAGGTTATGGGAGTGTTGTGTGGGATGGGGCATCTGAAAGGGTTTGTTCTAAAAGAACTGTACTGTACAATGCAGTTGGCAGATTAGCATTAAGGGCCAGACAATAACGCACATTATTGTAATTTGTATGGCAAGTTGAACTGGTTGCCATTTCACCTTAAGAACAAGTATTATATAAATAGCTTGGTATACAATGAATGAAGGAAAGAGATGAATGGGCTTTTGAAAAACATTATTGTGTTAAAGAAAATGTCACAGCATTTATGATCTGATGAGACCTGATGCTTTATAGAGTTCCTTTTAAAACTGTAAAAGGTCAAAAGTCTTTTGCTTTTTCTTACAGTGCTGCAAAACATTGGACTGACATACATCCTAACATAATTATTTTCCACCTAATCACTTCCTTCCTGCTGACCTCTCCTCACCCTCTTACATTTATTCTCATGTCTACTGCTTGCCACATGTACTATGCTTTATATTATTTGTATACATGCTGTCTGTACTTGTACTGTTTTTATATGTATATAAGTTGTCTATTTCTCACTTTATCTTTTTATTGAAATTTGAGTATATAAGAAAACACACATCTTATACAATAGAAGACTATCCTCCATGTAAGGTATAAAATATTACTTAACAAAACACAGTACTTAGGGTAAACATATTGGAGAAGCCTTATATACATGTACTGATAATAAAACACAAACCTAGACAGGATGTAAGTGGAGAGCAGAAGGGTTACAATCAATAGGGTATTATAGAAACATAGAATTTGACGGCAGATAAGAACCGCTTGGCCCACCTAGTCTGCCCATTTTCCTACCTAATGGATAAGCTGCAGATCCTCGTTAACCAACAGCCTACTTACTCCTACCTCCCACTAGGATCAGAAATAGCAACCATGTGCAAAATATACACTAGGGCAGGCTATGGCAAGGCATTCAGTAAACTGTAAAAAGTGATAAATGTGGTAATATGAACAATGTTCAGTAATGGAGAGGTGAAGATAAGAGAAAAGTGTGCAAGGAAAGAAAGAGAGAAAAAAGCAAGGAAGAAGAGAAGGAGAGAGGGAGAAAACGGAAGAAGTGAAAACAGAGGAAAAATCTGTGCACAAAAGTTTTGAGAAAACCTAATCTGAGAGCAAAATAAGAAGGAGGGCTAAATATCCCTAAGAATTAGGGTCTAGAAGAACTAGGTTCATGTACTTGAAGTAATCCTGCCAACATCTGTCATATTCACTGAGTCGGTTATGAGTAACATGAGATAATCTGCCTAGAAATGCATACTGAGAGAGGCTTTGAAGAACATCTGAAAGAGAAGGCACCAGAGTTGATTTCCATTTCATAAGAATCAGATGTTTGACCAGAAGAGAAAGTATGTTCAGCCATCTAAAATGTGCATGTGAGAGGAGAGAGCTATTGGGGATAAGGATGCCTAGAAGGAATAGCTTGGGGTCAAAAGGTAGTTTTTGTCCTGTTACTCTGGAGGCAAGTAAACAGACTTGATGCCAGAGCTTATTAATGGGAGCGCAAGACCACAAGATATGAAGTAGATCCCCACTGGCCAAATTGCAGCGCCAGCAATTATTATTTAATATGCCCATTCGTTGAAGCACAGAGGGGGTTCTATACCAAAGATGTAGGATTTTAGTTTGTATAAAGAACTATGGGCATCTTTAAAGGTATTATGTGCAATACGCCAACAATTACTCCATTGTGTGTCTGAAATATTGTAGTTAAGAAGAGTACTCAATTTTTTTTTGGCTTGTACAGACTGATCAGGTAGATTATCAATAATGTCTTTGTAAATGGAGCTATTTAATTTTACTGATAAATTAGTCCAGTGTGAGATGTATGGGTTTAGAAGAGTATGCCTATACACTAAACTAGAGAGAGTTATAAGCTGCCTGAATTTGTAAAACTTCCAGAAGTCCTGTTTAGGAAGTTTCCATGTGACCTGCAAGTCTGAGAATGATCTAAGAGTGAGTGAATTCTGGTCCAAGATATCTCCGAGAAAGAAAATGCCTTTGTTCCTCCATGTACAACAGAAAATTGGGAGATCTTCTAGAGTGAGCAGTGGATTGCCCCATAAGGGGACATAAAACCAAGGTGTTGGATTGGATTTCAGGAATTTGTGGGTTAGTTTCCAATAAAGAACAGAGGAAGATATAGTCGGGTGAGATTTTAGTTTAGAGGAAATGGGATTAAAAATGAAGGAAGTGGGAACTCCTCCTGGGCACAATGTGGATTCCATTGCAACCCACAGTGGTGAGTGAGGGTAGGGCTTCTGAAACCACTTAATGGCTTGGGCCATTCAGAAAGCCCAGAGGTAGCCTTTGAACCAGGGGAGTCTGAATCCCCCTTTTTTCCAATGTGATCGAACTTTGTTGCAGTTAAATCTCAGCGGTTTCCAATCCCAGATAAAGTTACCTATTAATTTATCAATTTTAGCAAAAAAGGAGGATGGTAAGACTAAAGGAATATTGGCAAAGAGGTAAAGAATCTTGGGAGAAATTGACATCTTAATGGCTGCAATTTTCCCCATGAAAGAGAGATTAAGAAGCTTCCATCTGTCCAGAATTGTTTTGATGTTATCAAATAAGGGGTTAAAGTTACTGACCCATATCTTCCCTAAGTTACTAGTAATTTTGATTCCTAGATATGTTATACCCTGTGGTGACCAGTGGAATCCAAGAGGTATGTTCATAAAGGCCTTACAGTGGTCGTTATGGGGCATAGTTTGTGAGTTGCCATAATTCAAAGCAAGGCTAGAAATTTTAGTAAAATTATTAAGCAAATCAACCAACAGGGGCCCAGCCTCATTCAGGTTTTCGAGTAAGATTAAGAGATCATCCATGTAGGAGAGAGAAACATATCTTGAACTGCTCACAGTTATGCCCATAATGCCAGAAAATTGACGTAAACAAGCAGTCAGGGGTTCCATGGCTAAAATAAACAGGGAAGGTGACAGGGGACAGCCTTGTCTAATTCCCCTTGCTAGATGAAGGTAAGAGGAAAGGATGGAATTAGTAAGTACTTTAGCAACAGGGGAGTTATATAATAGCTTGATCCAGGAGTAAAAGGTATAAGAAAGACCAAAATAAGATAAAACTTGAAGAAGGTAGTCCTAGTTTAAGGAATCAAAGGCCTTCTCGAAATCAATAGCTATGGTTGCAGCTGGTGTCTTGAGGGATTTGGCTTTGTGAATTAAATTAAATAAGGAATGTAGGTGATCAGAACCAGATCTATGTTTAATAAAACCAGCTTGCGAACAGTGAGTTAGCTTGGGAATCAAAGATTCAAGTCGAGAAGTTAGTAGTTTACCAAATACTGTATCTTCCCATCCATGTTTAATAAAGAGATGGGCCTGTAACTTGCGGGGTGAGTTGGGTCTTTTTCTTTCTTAGAGATTAGAGTTATGATTGCTTCGGTGCAAGATGGGGGAAGCTTGCCAGTATTGGAAGCTTCTTGATAAACATTAAGAAGTAGGGGACATAAGGTGTCGGAAAACATTTTATAGAAATCGACAGGGAATCCGTCACCCCCCAGGGGATTTGCAGGATTTCAAGGAAGACGAAGCTTTCTGGATTTCCTGAAGCGAAAAGTGTTCATCTAAAGAATTTGTTTCAAGAGTAGAAAGGTGAGGAAGATGTAACGATTTAAGGAACTGTTGAATTTGTAAAGTAGATGAAGGATTTGTGTTAGAGTATAATTTTTGATAAAAGGTTTTCATGATACTTTTTTTATTTATTTATTTTATTGAGTAAGATCGGAATTACGATCCTTTGAGTCATAGACTCTTTTGCAAAGGCTCCACATCAGGTTACAGGGGGTGGAGGGTAGACAAATGCAGAAAAGACATACATGAACAGGCAGTATTTACAGTTTCAGTACTGACACAGCAGTGTTTCAGAGTCTCCACGTTGGTGACAGGGGGTGGAGGGTAACACAGAGTACAGTAAGGACTAACATTGACAGGCAGTATTAAATGTTACAGTACTGATAGAGCAGTCCAGGCTAGAAACTTATTTGGCAGGTAAGGAAATTAGGCATGAACCTAATCAGCATGAGAGGTAATTCAGTAGCATTCCTGGTTTATAGAGGGGTTGTCGGAGTGAATCATACCCTGTTCATCTTTTAGGCTTAGGATGTGTCGTTCCATTTGTTGTGCTTTGAGCTGGTAAGAGAGGAGTTTCCAATTTTTATTGCCGTGTTCCCAAAACTTATATTTAAGGCCAGTTCGGGTTTACAAGAAATTAATTTGTTAATTTTAACTCTGAGTTGAAGAATTTCAAGATGAAGTTGAGAATCAGGACAGTGCTTATTAGAAGAAAAGTATAAATTCTCTTTAGCCTTAAGAGATTTTTCTGAGTCAGCCAGCTATTGTTCCCTTACTCATTTCCTATGTGCAGCATAACTGATAATTTTCTCTCAAATCGTAGCTTTAAGAGCTTCCCATACAGAGGACATAGAAGATTTGGTGGTGGTATTGTGAA
This sequence comes from Neoceratodus forsteri, assembly GCA_016271365.2. NCBI lineage: Eukaryota > Metazoa > Chordata > Ceratodontiformes > Ceratodontidae > Neoceratodus > Neoceratodus forsteri. Next base: position 334,340,371 of record JADMNL010000026.1, read on the forward strand.
AGAGGAAGTCCTGAATTTGTGCTTTGATCATGGGTAAGAAATTGGGATCCTTGAGAAGGAGAGGGTCCAGCAGCCAGTAAGAAGATTTAGGTGCTAATGAGCCCCACAAAAGTTGCAATTTGACAGGGGAATGGTCCAAGATTATGATGGGAGAGATGGATGAATCAATATTTTTTTCCATTATAACAGGAGAGGCTAACCAGTAGTCAATTCTACTGTATGTCTTATGTAGAGAGGAGTAAAATGTAATTTCTCGATCTCAGGGGTGAAGGAGGTGCTATACATCAGCTAATCCAACATCTTGCATTAGTAATGAGAGGGCTTTAATAATCCTAGGGTGGTCATCTGTACTGGGGCTACTTCTGTCAATGCTGGCTTCTAAAGCCAAGTTAAGATCCCCTCCAAGAATAACTGGTGTATTATCAATGTTAAAGGATAGAATCTGTTGAGCTGAATTATGAAAAAACTCCGGGGAATCAGAGTTGGGTACATAGACATTAACAAGCAGAAGAGGACCAGAGTTGGTATTCAGTTTGACCATCACCCATCTGCCGTCAATATCGGAAATGGAGTTTACAAGGGACCATTTGAGACTCTTATGAATAAGAATAGCAACTCCTCTTTTTTTTTTGATGTATAGGATGATTCGTAGATCTGACCGACCCAATCTTTTTTAAGTCTAGGAACATCCTCTGCTAATAATCTTGTTTCTTGAAGGAAAGCAATTTATGTTTTATGTTTTTTGAGATGCGGAAGAATTTGCTTCTGCTTACAAGGAGAATTAAGTCCCTTCACATTCCATGTATAAAAGTATGTCACTCATATTGTTAGTGTTAAAGAAAGGGAATAATCGCTGGAGTGTGAAGGGACAAATAAATGAGGCAGAGGATGATTAGAATACAATATAGAGAGCTTACGTATATGCAGAGAGTGGCAGGAACATTCAAGCCAAAAAAAGTGAGATGTATGATACATGAATAGCACAGATATCTTATTAAAGTTAGAACAGAGATGGGGAAGGAGAAAATTCATTAACAACAACAACAACAACAACAACAACAACAACAATACTAGTAAGCTAAAGAACAAAGAAAACGTTTTATGGGTGTGAGGAGATATGAGTCAGCCAACTGGCTAAGAGACTCTTTCACTGCACTCTGGGGCATCGATGTAGGGAGGACCTGTTCTAAATATCGGCCCAAACCTAAATCTGATCCCAGTAATATAATAAAGTAAGTATTCCTGATAAGCTAAACTGAAAGGGAATAATACCAAGAAAGGCAGGAGACTGTAATAATCTCAGCTTAATTCTAAGCTAACAGGACAAGGTATAAGGATAAAGCTAAACACCAGAACTTGTTTATAAACATTAGTAGTAATAGTACAAGATATACAAACTCGAAATAACAGTAAATTAAAGAACCATATACGAGATGCCAGTACAGCCTAGACATAGAGCAAGGAATTCAGGGGCCAGGTGGAATGCAAATGAATAAATATAAAAGGAAAAGTAGATCATTACCACATTAGAGTGACTCTGAGTATACTTTGCAGTGCAACAGAATAAGTACATAATAAATACAATATTGAGGGGGAAAGAATAAAGGGGAGGTAAATTTAAACCCTTACGCCCTGAGCCAAATGCAAATTGGGATTATGTGGAGAGGTATAGGCTTCAGTGATAACTGTAGACAGAAGAGATAGTCATAGTAAAGATCAGCTCTGATTACTCAAAAATTGCCTAAATAGGTGTTGTATGTGGTGACTAGGTCTAGAAGACTAGGCCCAGTGAGCCCCAAAACAGGAGGGACCACACAGGAGTGGATTTCTATAATATCTGTAGGCTTCAAGTAAAATAAGGAGCATAAGGAAGATGTAGATTGACAATCCTTTGCAGCAGTACACCAAATATAGCCCACCTCTTTGAGTACTAATGATAGTTCCATATTGTAAACAGGAGGTAGTAAGAATAATGGAGCGTAGGGAAGGAGATAAATTAAATGTAGTTGCCAATAATACTTAAGAACCTGTCATCAGGAGAAGGAATGGGGTAAGTTGCCTTATAATATATAATAATTCACATATGAAAAAAGAAAAGGCAATAATCAGGATGCATATCGATTGAAGATATGCAGCTGAACAGCCAAAAGACTATAAACCTGATGCACTGCTAAACAGGAGAGTAAAAGGCTAGATACAGAGAGCCTGTTTAGTGAGGTAATGTATAAGATCTAACACTAAAATAATGGGTTAGAAAAGCATTGCTGATATACCAAAGTTCCCTTGAAAACCTTTAAGCTGCTCATATAAACACTGCAACAAAAAGTAAATTGATCGCGCCGCGATGTACAGCCTTTGCTTTCTGCACCCACTGAGAGTGAAAGCAACCAGGTAGCATAGACTGTAGAGCGGGCAGCTAGGCAGAAAAAGTGTACTGGCACTCCCTTTAAGTATCCTGGAAGCAAAATCTACCAAGATATAGCAACTGTGACCATATTACTGACCATATAAGCTCATGACACCTTAGATTTATTAACAGGATTGTGACTATTGATGTTCTTGCTTTTGGTCTTTGCCCTACGTTTCTTTTTGGGTGTCTCAAGATTTGAGGGGGGAACTTGCAACAACTTCTGCCCATGAAGTATCAGCAGAAATACATCTCTGAGGCACAGGGCCCAAATTAGAGGGATGTTCGTCTGAAATTTGCTGGGAAAGATCCTCCAGCAAGGAGTGCATGTCATCCTCCAAGAGAGCAAACTTATTGCTCAAGGGAATAGAGGGGTTGATTTGAAGGTGAGAGGCTGCAGCTTGAGGTGTTTGGGGTGAAACCTTGCTAGAACAGCATGAAAGTCTTGAAGAATAATACCCCGACAGAAGCTTCTCTTGCAGCCGTGTTGACTGCCTTGGGGTCAAATCAGTTTCGGCATTGCTGCTTGGGGCTGCGAGTTCTGCAACACTTTCCCCACGTTCCTGTACCTTGTCATCCACCCTCCGTGAGGATACCAAGGCTGTGCTCGGGTTGCCAATTGCTGCTGAACCTCCCAGGGTAAGACTGCAGAGAGAGACTTCCAGATAGTTGGCTAAGGCATCAGGGGTTTCAAAATCCTTGAAGGAAGAGTCTGAGAAAAGGCGTAGTGTTGCGGGTAATGTAGAGCAAATTTAATGCTTCTTTGTGGAGGATTTGTTTAAGTGGATTGTGCTTTCCTTCTGATGGTTAAATCTTTGAAAAGCCTCTGTAGATGGAAATATTAAACTCTTGCCACTGAAGTTTCCTAATTCTCTGGCTTGTTTCAGTATTAATTGTGTGGAAATAGTTCAAGAAGGAGCAATGACAGGCCTTGGTCTCTGGTCTGATGTTGGCCTGGGACCCTGAGTGCGGTGAGACCGCTCAATGATTAACGTTAGGTCAGGAGGCAGTTTAAGCATTGCAGGCAGCACATGTAATAAAAGCGCAGTAGTGTCTCCTAATTCTACACCTTCAGGGAAGCCAAGAAATCGTAAATTGTTGCGACAATTACGATTTTCAATATCGTCAATTTTGGCTTATAGGGATTTAATAGTTCAATCTTGATTGTGGACAGTAGCCTGGAGGTCATGAATAGTAGTGGTGTTACAGGCCATTGCTTTCTCATTAAATGCAACTTTCTGGCTAAAAATTTCAAGAGTGGTTGCATTCTGTTGGGTGGAGGTTTTTAGATCATTAATCTCAGCCATCAGTTTAGAAAACATTACTTCGACTCTAGCAAGTGAGCTTTTCTGTACTTGGAGATCTGCCATAATGCTGAAGGATGAGGCCTAGTATGCTGCAGTACAGTGTAGAATAATTGAATATAAGTAGATGATGGATCAAAAATGACTTACAAACTGTGTCAGGCAGTAAAATTACAGGATGGTCACAGGAGCTGGTACCAAAGAAAGGTCTAGTGAAGGCTGGATGAGGTTAGATTGCAGTCATTCCTGCAGAGATTCTGAACTATGCTGCTATCTTCTACCTGGTCAGGCCACGCCCCCTATAATCTGTCTATTGTACTGTACTACCATCTGTATTATTCACTTGTTATTGTACCATGCTGTAGTTACTCTCCATTGACGTGGAACCTCGGTAAATGAGCTGTTAGCGCAAAGGTTGTTATCAGAGACAATCAATCAGTAAATAAATAAATACAGCTAAAAGTTTAAATTGTTTTAGTAGTGTATCAGCACTGTTTAGTGTTTGAATCAATTTGTATGTTCAAGTTTATTGTAAGAAAACTCAAGTTGAGCAAGCTCATTCACAAGGAGGTCCTTTGACACAGATGGGTAGTTACAGATTGCATAATCGAAAAACAGTACAAATTCAAGTACAGAATTATGGGCAAGCATTAACAGGTTGCATAAAAATGACAATGACATAGAAAAATACAAGAACAGAAAAAAGGTACAACGTGCTTGTTTCAGAGTATCAATGCAGCTAATTTCTGGGTAAGTAAGAGAAATCAGTGGGCTAGGGTTAGAGCAGTGAGCTAGGATTTAGAAGCAGCTGCACGTATCTTTTATTTTTGCTGCAGCCAACCTTTTAAATAGGCTGACAGGGACAGTACCGGGAAGCTTCAGTACACCTTGGGGCTGGTTCCAGATAATTGGGAGTACGCTCGATATGACCCGCTTGCCTAGTGAAGTGCGAGTTCTCGGTACATCGATGAGGAGGAGGACATTTTTCCTAAGAAAGTAGGCGCTATGGGAAATACGGAAAAGGGTTGTGAGATAGTTTGGAAGCTTGTTCAGGAGTAGCTTAAGAGTTCAGATACCAGCATGAAGCATGTGTCTAGTTGAGAGTGATGTCCAGCCAGCAGCTAAGTACAAATCGCAATGGTGGGTTCAGTAGGGTAGGTTTGTCATGAACTGTATGACGTGGTGGTAGAGGGCATCTAGTTTGTTGAGTCCTGAGGCCACTGTGGAGGAATAGATTAGATCTCCATAGTCGAGTAGCTGCAAGAAAGTGGTATGGGCCAGACTAGTTCTGGTATCCAATGGAAAGAGGGACTTGTTACAGAAGAAGAAACCTAGCCTAATTTATAGCTTCTTTGCCAGATCGTCGAGGTGGTCATGAAAGGAAAGCTTGTTGTCTAGCCACATACCAAGATATTTGAATTTGGAGGTGCTTTCAAGGGGTTCACCTGGGGAGGTACTGATGAATTCTTTGTGTGTGTTTGCAAGTGAAGTGGAGGTGGTGTTTGGGGCAAAGATCATGATCTTAGTTTTCTTGGCATTGAGGAGTAGTTTGGCACTCATTAGGTTGATTTCTAGTTGTGCAAAGTCAGCTTGGAGTACATCCCTCACTTCAGCCAGTGTAGGGCCTGATGTATACAGTGCAGTATCATCAGCAAAGAAATGCAGATGGAACTAGGATATATGTGTGTCAAGGTTATTGAAGTACAGGGAGAAGAGGATGGGACCTAATATGGAGCTTTTCGGGACTCCTCTGACAACTGGGAGGGATGCATAAAATAGGCCACCAGCTTTTACTTTCTGGGTCCTTCCAGATAGGTAGCTGATAAGCAACTGGGCAGCAAGGGGGGTGGCACCTACTTTTATTAGGCTTGAGACTAACAGACTGTGGTCGACAGAGTCAAACACTTTGCTGAGATCTAAAAATACTGCACCAGTAACTTTCTTGGAGTCCAGGGCTGTGATCCATTCATTGGTAACTTTGGCTAGAGCAGTGACTGTACTATGGTTGGGCCGAAAGCCAGATTGCTCAGGGTTGAGGATTGAAGACGATTCTATATGGAGTTTCATTTGAGAGTACACTAGCTTTTCAAGGACTTTGGAGAGGACAGGTAAGGTTGAGATGGCTCTATAGTTGTTTAGGTCACATGGGTCCCCTGACTTCAATAATGAGAGGATGTGGGCAGATTTCCAGCAGGAGGGAACAGTGGCAGTGGAAATGGAAAGACTGAATATGTGGAGGATAGGGTTGGTGAGGTCAAGATAGCCTAGTTTAAGAAAAAAAGGTTCTAGACCATCGTTCCCTGCACTTTTCGAATGTCTATGATAAGAAGTGAATTTCGACTTCTTTTCTAGCTAAGCGGGCATGGATCCACTATAGGAGTCCGACAGAAATTCTGTCGAACACCCTGTCAGAGACACAGGCAGGTCGACCGCATTCTGCAGTTGGCTGCCAGTTCACTATTGATGTCTTTGTTTTCTCCGGGGGGCAAAGCCCCCCAAAACCCCCCACGTAGGGGCCTGTGCTCCCCGCACCCTCCAACTTAAAGATTCTCAACTCCAGTCGGAGCTGATTGGGGGGGTGCAGGACCCCTGACAGGTTGCATCGGGTTCCAGCGGGTCTCCCACCATGGCTAGGTGCTGTAGTCACTGTGGGGGACCTTGCTGGTGAAATGTCGCTGCAAGGAGGGTTAACGAGCGGGCACAACTGGAGCGGGCGTGTCGAAGTTTGTGAGTCAATGTTATTACAGTCTTGTTGCTACCACAGGCTGCATAAGATGAAGAGTCGACAACTAGGCCAGCAGTTACAAAGTGATGATTTCCTCGAGGATTGGGCAGCTGTTTTCCACAGCCCTACCAATGCTGAGGATCTTCAGTGGGATGGAGGTGGGTACGGGCTGACCTTCGATGGGCTTGAGTGTCTTCTAGATTTTTTGGGAATTCCCTTTTGCCTGTTCAAGGGTGGAGACACAATAGTTGGCTTTGCTTGTGCAGATTTGTTTAATGCAGGTGTTTCTAGCTGCTCTGAATGCTTGCCAGTCAGATGGGCTTTTGGATTTTCTAGCCTTAGCCCAGAGTTTATCACGGTGTAGGAGTGTAGCCTTGAGATGTGATGTAATCCATGGGTTGGATGTTTTACACTGACTTGTTGGCCAGCACGGTGAGGTTGTCATTAAGGACAGTGACCCCCTCATCGATTGTTTTGGCAAGGAAGAAGTCTTGCCATCTAATTTTGCTCAAGTCGGATAATTAGTCCGATGCATTAAACTTATGAAAGGACAGTTTAATTATGAGTGTTGGTTGCTGTCGGGCTATAATTTGTGATCTTGTACAAACAACCACCCCATGATCACTCATGTTATTGTGGAAGACTGCAGAGTGAAGAATTTTGTGGGGATGCATAGAAAGTATGACATCAAGGAGAGAACTGTTGTTGGGATTGGATGTGTAACCCCTCACCCCTGCCTTTTTACCAAACGACAGGTGGCATGCTGTTGGCGCTGGCAGAAATACCTGGTGGGGACCTGGGTTCGGGGAGGATGAGGTTACCTGGCACAAGGGGACCTAGGTTTGACTACTCTGCACAGGGGCACTCAAGTAAATCCGAACACAGGAAGCAATAACTGTAATGTCCAGAACCAGGATTGGGATTTTTCAGTGTGGCTTTTATTCATAACTAGCTGAACACAACAAAGCATAGATGGACCCCCAAGGGGCTATGTTTACTGATAATGCAGGTTAGAGACTACAAGGTGGTCCACTTAAAGAATGAACCCATTTCTACTGTTTTTCAGGCTCTGCACCCACCAGGCACACAGCCCAGACTTGCATGCGCTTTGGATACACAGCCCGACTGGCCCGGCTCCCCTGCCGGCCACTTGACTGATGGTCCATTTAAAGAATGAACCCATTTTACTTTTTGTGGCTCCCCACACCACTTAGAGTCTGTGACTCCTAGAGAGATTTTCTTCTTACTTTCTTCTGACTCCCATCTCATAAGGAGAATTCTTTTCCCAAGTTGTGGCTCCCCACACCACTTAGAGTCTGCGACTCCTAGAGAGATTTTCCCAAGTTGTGACCCACGTCTGGGTACCTACCTCATCACTGGCCAGGCGCATGAGGCAAGTAGCACTTCACAGAAGAAATCTGTAGAGGTGGACCTGGTTACTAAAGATGGGGGGTGTTCCCACCTCCAGCTCCCACAGCCCATACCCTGCCATTTCTCTGGACAAACTGAAAACTTCGAAATGTATATTAAACGGTGGATGGACTGTAGCACCCCCTCTACAACATTACTTGAATCCACACAGCACTTAAGTTTTTGAACCTACTACATTTGCTTGTCCTAGTACTATAGGCCTCCCAAATAGTAGTTCAAATCACAGACTTCTTCACATTTCCCAAACTGAAGAAGCACATTTTTGCCCTCTCAAAATAGAGCAAACTCACCCTTTCGTTGTAGGTGCTCCACAGGCGAAGTACAACTCCTTCTACTTTTAAGTCCAAAAAGAAACTGTAAAAGGCAGCTTTCTTCCTTTAGCAGAAATTTAGGGTTGCCCTGAATCTACACAGGATACTTTTTACTTCGGAGGGAGAGAGCACTGAGACCTGGACAGCTGTCTCCACCACTTGAAACTGGACACTGACCTTCTCACTCAAAGGTAAAAAAAGACTCCTTCTTCCGCTGGCAGGCAAGCAGGAGACTGACTTTGAAAACTCCAATGTTCTATCTCACTCCTCTGCTGCAGATTCCAATGTGGCTTATGCAGCTGCGACAGTTCTAAAATGATGTCATCCCTCAGTCTCAGCTGAGACTGAGAACAGAGTGAGACAGTGTGAAACCCATTTAACTGGAGTTTCACAAGCTGCCTTCCCTGCCTACCACTAGGTCTTACTGGGATTCTAGTAACCCCTGGTAACAAGGGGTTACAGATGTATTGGTTCTAGTGGGTTCACTGACTAACAGGGCTAAGCCGACTTCGTCACAGAAGGATTTTAGGCTGTGCGACTTGGGGGTAAGCCAATCCATATTAAAATCTCCAAGTATTAAAGTTTCAATGTTGGTGGAGGTGATTAAGGATTTAAGTATGGTGAGGATGTCAGTGCCACCAGATGGGGGGTGATAACCACCAATAATAGTGAGACATTCAGTGGATGGAAGGTATAATTTGAGAGATATGATTTCGTACTCCTTAGGTTTAGATTTACAGTGAATATCACTGACTGTGAACTTGGATTTAGTGTAGGCGGCCACACTGCACCCTCTGGCTTCATTATCTGCCCTGTGCAGATTGTAGCCAGGAAGGAAGACTTGTTGATCACTGTTGGACTTTTTGAGCCAAGATTCAGTTATAATAATGAGGTCCAGCTCAGAATGGGCAGTCCATACTTGGAGCTGATCAAACTTTTTTTCGAGGCTCAATATGTTGACTAACATTAACTTAAGTCCGGGTGCAGATGCAAATTCTGCAGGAGATGCAAGTGGTGACGGGGGTCCAGAGTTTAGCTCCACGTTACCTGAGCAGAGAAGGAGCAAGAGAAGCAGTTTCTTGATTCAGTTTTTGCAGGATAGGAGCGCTTTTTCCCTTTGCAACCTTCCGAAAAGGGGATGATGGGTGAGATGTAATGCAACGGAGGCAGTGAAAGGAAGCTAAGGATGCATTTTTAGTAATTGTTAAGTTGTTTTACGTGTGCAATTGTATTTGTGTCCCGGGTCGTATCTGTAAAGAGCTTTTTGGCCCAGTGTACTCACCTGGTTAACAAAATAAAAATGAAATTTCAAGCAGCATGGCTCCCAGATCCACAGTGATTCCTGTATGATATAGAGAAATGGAGGCATCTGCAGGGACAAGGGTCCCCTAGACCTGCATTGGTTATACAAGCCAATGCAGCAGATCAGTTTCTAAAGGACACAGTGTAATCAATAGGTTAGAATGAGTACTTTGCCTGTACCTTCAGAGACAGTAAGAAAGCGATTCTGTAGCATGGAAACAGTACTGTGCCCCAGATACTACACCAACCATACATACAGCTGACTGTACTTACCTGTCTTTGGCACAGTGTTACTGTCCACTGTGGGTCACAACTATTGCAGATGGCATGGCTCTCCCCAGCTCAGATCACTGAATCTGTGATAGCACTGATCTCCTGTCCTTGCAATGCTTATCCTATGGGCCAAGCACCACCCCACCCATGCCCACACCTCACATCTGAACATACCAGATGCCCTTCCCCCCATCAGCAGCTCCTCTCAGTCCATAACCAGTTCAACAAGGTTGGCAGCGTCCCTCTGTCTGGCCCCCCTGATACAGCATCATCTGTCAGACATTATCCTGTTGTGGAGCAACTCCTTCTCACTTGGTAAGCTTCCCCCCCAAACTTCCAAGGCTTTACAGATTAGGCCTGGAATTAGTACTATATGTTTGACATTTGTGTAGCACTAATGTCTATTTGTGCAGTGCTGAGCTTGCTGTTATCACTGTCCCTGCTGGACCTCTGCCAATGGGGATCAGCCACCGCTATGCCACTCCAAGCCAATGCCCCTGAACCAGCCTGCCATGCCACCCCTAACCAATGCTCCCGAACCAGCCACCATTGTGCCACCCCATGTCAGTCCCCCTGGCACAGTCACTGCTGTGCTGCCCCAGTCACTATTCCAAGTGCAGCACCAATCATGATGCCACCTCACAGCCCACATAGTGGGCCCAGGTGAAGCACAACATTGTCCCCCAGAACAGTCCAGACCAGCAGCAGATGGCTGCCAACAGGCAGTTGCTGTAGGCCACCATGGGAGCTCAGGAGGGCCTGCAGGCTGAGATTGGATACATACAGACCATGCTGCAGGCCCATGAGCAGCCACAGAGGTTCCCCATGTGGAGCACCATTTGTGCAGTGCTAAACATGCTGTCATCACTGCCCCCCCCCACCAATGGGGCCCAGCCACTGATGTACTACTTCACGCCAATGCCTCAGCCCAGCAACCACTGTGCCATCACAGGCCAATGCCCCTGGACCAGTCACTGCTGTGCTACACCCAGTCAATGCTCCCAATCCAGCCACTGATATGCCACCAATGTCAATCTTCCTGGCAAAGCCTATATGTCACCCCAGACCACTTTTCCAGGTGTAGCACCAACTGTGATGCCACCCCAGCCCACATATTAAGCCAAGGTGAAGCCGACCTTGTCCCCAGGACAGTCCATGCAAGCAGCATTCAGCAGGCAGCTGTTGGAGGTTGCCATGGGTGCTAAGGAGGGCCGACAGGTTGAGATGCTGCAGGCCCATAAGCAGTGTACAGTGGTTCACCATGCAGACCACATTGCTGCCTTGGATGCAGACTCCTCCAGAATTGAGCAGTCCCTGGTGGCTGGCATTGGCAGGGTGGCAGTCACCTTCTGCAGCTACAGTAATGGTCTGGGAGACTGCAGGAGCCACCCACAGTGCTGACTGTTCCAGTGGGGGGGTGTCACTCCACAGTGGACACCCCAGAGTGTGACCACCCCATGGCAAAGACCTTGATGTTTGTTTAGCCCCCCTCTGCAGTGCAGACAGCTAGATAACCAGAAGCCCCACATGCCCAGAGGGCTAGCGGCTGTGCACCCTTGGTCATAGCCTGTTCCATGGGGGGGTGAGTACCTCACTGGGCCTTAGTTGGGGGTGGCTCACAATGTCCTCACGCATGTCCCCACACCAGTTGACCATTGTGTAGATGATGTCCCCCTGCTGCTCAACAGGACACATAGCACATGCCAGCCCCATGTCCATTGTGGGGGTATGAGCCACATGCAGAGATGCATGTTGATCCCGTGCGCTAGCCTAGGTTTGCCACCTCCTGCAACCGCCATGTCACAATCAAATTTTCCCACTCTTCCTACCTCCTCCCTTGCTTGGAAAACTTTGCTTTTGTTTCAGTTCTCCCATTTACACCCCCTGCCTGGATGGCTATACTTTTCTTTTAACCCCCCTTCCCCCTAACCTGGATAGCTATACTTTTGTTTCAGTCATCCTTCTCACATCACCTGGATGGCTATACTTGTGTTTTAATCCTTTCTTTTTATTAATTTCTACTTTTTTTATCCCTTGCCCTATTGTATTGCCTTGTCATGCATTTATTTTTCTTTTTTTTTTTTCTTTTGTACATCTGAAATGCATTTTGTTTACCTGTTACTGTCTCCTGTCCACTCTGTACTCACTGTCTGGGTCCGAAGAGGTCTGCAATGAGGAGGTCCCTGTAGTCCCTCGATTTTCTGGGGTCCTGATTATTGAGCTGCTCCTGCACCCCCAGGTCCACTTGCTCCACATCTGCTGCAGTGTTGCCCTCAGGGACAGGGAGGCATATTCTACAGTTCAGTGTCATGTTCGCAATGGCAAGAAATATGATACAGGCTTTCTGAGAGCTGAATTGTGGGGCACCACAGGAACAGTCAAGGCATCTGAATTGCATTTTGAGCATGCCATAGGCACGTACAACAACACTGCATGTTGTGATGTGTACCACATTGTACCTGTCCTCTACAGTAGAGGCAGGATGTAGGACAGGTTTTAGCAGCCAGGAACGAAGTGGGGTACACTGTCCCCTGTGTAGGAAAAAGTCATTGGTTCATTGGTTAGTGACATCAGTGGCAGCTATGATCTCACATGTAATGGTATTTTACACCATTTATGCCTCTAGGCCATAAGTCAGAACAAGCATTTCTTAATCCTGAATGTTTGCTTGCTTGCATTTGTTGTGTAGTTGTTGGGCATGGATAACACAGAGGCAAAAATTAACAAATTAATAATAAAATTATAATAGTGCAATTGTCATGACTGGGAATTGAAGAGGCTCCCCGCTTCATCAACACACCACCTGACACATGGCTTGATCCTATACTCCTTCCAGGAGGAAAATCAAGGTTTCACAGGGAAGTTCAGAGCCTGAGGTATGGTGGGGTCTGACTGGTTGTGAAGGGTACCTGGAGAAGGCAGAGTTTGTGTGCAGGGGGCATAAATCTTTTAGGTAAATAAAACCTAAATATAATCACAAATATATTTAAACATTGAAAATAAATGTATTTTTTTTCTCACCTGTGTGTCGGTCTATGTTTCCGACTCCATCCTGTGAGTTTGCCTAATGGCTATAGATCATTCACTTGTGTTCTTTTTCCTTACTCTTGGTGTGCATGCTATGGCATCTATGATTAAACTCATCCCAAGCCCTTATCCTGCTCCAATAAGCAAGTAATAAAACATGACGAGGGTGGGTTATGACCTGAAAAGAGCATGCAATAGGTGTGTCATAAGGCATGAGGGGCCTTTCACTGAGTGCTTTTAGCACCTGGAAAGTGCTCTTTGGCCATAACCCACAACTCAAAATCTCTTATTATTCTTATAAAATGCACCCCACATAAAGACTAAAAACATGGATAAAAACCATAAATCAATTTGAGCTACAGGACATTTCACAATAAGTACAAGGCTAAATACCATAAATCAATTTGAGCAACAGGACATTTCACAATAAGTATCAATAAAATAATAAGAAATAATTGGTGAAATTCTATCTGCTTACAGAGCTGGGCACCAACTCAGCAGGAATGGTATTTAGGTTGGGAGGTAATCAAAAGAGGCTAGAGCTAAGGGGTAGACAGAGTGGTCAGGCAGATACACAGGAGAGGGAATCCCCTGCTACAAATACAGGTGTACTGATTTACCACAAACATGTGGGGACCTCTCCTTATGAACACTATAACTGTGATTTTCTTAATCCATCCCAAACATTGATTTCACACAACTGCGCCATTGAGTGCGACATGTGTGAAAACACATTTTGGGCCAGATGTGAAAAATAAAAGCTGTACTGTTCATAAGGAGGTGTGGAAAAATGACAATGTTGAAAATCCAAAGTGAAAATATTAAAATATTCTCGAAGTTACAAGTGTGCGTGGGACTGCAGAATGCATGCTCATAATATAGTCATTTCTGGGAATTTTTTCACCAAATTTGCAACATAGACTTTTTAGGAGCCCACCTCATGAACAGTGACACTGTTTCATTAATCAGTCCCGGAAGGTGATTTTGCGCAGTGACCGCGAAATCCCCTTTGGAGACTGAATAACGACATGACAGTGACTGAGTTCATGAGGTGGGGTCCCAAGAACCCTATGTTGAAAATTCGGTGATAAAAGTTGCAAAAATAGTCAAGATATACACCTAAGTTGAAAACCACCCATTTATATCATTATACAGCCTACCGGCATTTCTTCAGTTCGCGGTCGGCTTTGAAGAGTGCAGATGAGTTCCCAGTCCACTGAATATTGTCATGCCAGGCTCAGAGGTAGGCTGCTGGGGTGAGGGTGTGGGGGAGGTGGTGCACAGAGGGTGGGTGCAGGTTTAGAGGGGGCACTGCAGACAATGAGGACCGTTGTTTACAGCTTAAAAAAAAAACTTTGTGGGAAGGTTTTCTTGTTTTAGGTACATTTAGCACACTGGGGCTGGCTCCACATGCTGTCTGTATTTTTTTTTGGGACTGGAGCCGACAGGGATTGGACACCCGGTCAGCTAAGAAAAAGGGTCTGTGTTTGGGGCATGATGCCGAGGGGACTGGGCACCCCTCTGCAGACAAATGGTGGGGGGACATTATGCTGATGGGGATTGGACTCCCCCATCGGCAAATGAGCTGGGAAGGGGGCATGCCAATAGGGGGACTGGGAACCCATATGTCGGCTTTCTTGGGACTGTGACAGGTGACATCGACAGCCACTGCCATGTTTATTAAAATGTAATGTTTCCAGAGATCGACTAAACAGGATTGCCAGAGATCCAGCCACCACCTCTCTTAGTTTTTTTAGGACCTTGGGATGCACCCCATTTGGCTCCATTGCCTTATCAGCTCTTATTCCTTTCAGTTTCTTCAGGATCCTTTCTTGTCTAAAGGGACTTGTGCCCATTTCTGCACTGTTCCCATCCTTTGTACTCCCTTCAAGCCCATTACCCTCCTCTTCCTCAGTAAAAACTGAGCAGAAATACCTGTTCAATATGTCAGCTTTACTGTTGTCATCCTCCATGCTGCCCCATTCTCCCCCTTCAGTCTCACAATCCCTCCATTTGCCTTTCTTTTTTCACTTATGTACTTGTAAAAGGTTTTGTCCCCTCTACCCACTGATTTTGCAATGTGGTGTTCTGTCTGAGCTTTGGCTTCCCTTACTGACCTCCCTGCCTCCCTTTGCTTCTCCTGGTACTTCCCCCATCCCCTTCTGCTTGCATCTTTTTGTATTGCCTGAATGCAATAGTTTTGACTTTCACTTTTTCCACTACCCCCTTGGAAAACCATAATGGCCGCCTCTTCCTTTTCCCCTTGCTAACCTGCGTAATGCATAATTCTGTTGCTCTTGTAATCCCCATTTTAAATATTGCCCACTGTTCCTCAACCCCTAATTTCCACCCCATACCCATTAATGCCTCTTTCAAGCATCTCCCCATTTTCCCAAAGTCTGCCGCTCTAAAATCCGGGATATGTATTTTTGTGCAGTTTGGTTCTGTTCCTTCTGTGATTTCAAACCACACTGACAGGTGGTCACTGTTCCCCAGGTACTCCCCTACTGTTACCCCATCACACTGTTCCCATTTGTGAGCACAAGTTCCAGTATTGCTTTCTGCCAAGTTGGTTCCAAGATCAGTTGCTTAAGGAAGGCACCTTGAAGGGAATCCAGGATAAATCTGCTCCAGGTTGATGCTGCTGCTGCTGGGAGGCTCCAGTTCAAGTCTGGAATATTGAGGTCTCCAACCAGCAGCACCTCACCCTTATCTATCATCCTTTGGATGGCTAGCATCAGCTCCCTATCTGTTTCTTCCTCCTGGGCTGGTGGTCTATAGACCACCCCTGTGTGGATGGCTGGCCCCATTTTCCTTTCCAGCTTAACCCACAGTATATCTCCCTATTTTGTTCCTCCTGGTTCTCTGTGGCCTTTATGCCATCTTTCACAGAAAGTACCACTCCTCCTCCCATCCTACCTGCCCTGTCCCTTCTGAATATGTTGTAGTCAGGTATGGCCATCTCCCAGTCATGGTTATCATTACACCAGGTCTCTGTGATGGCCACAGTGTCCACGTCAGACTGCACCATGACAGCCTCCAGATCCTCCATCTTGTTGCTAAGGCTCCTGGCATTGGCACACGTGGCTTTCCATGATTTGAACTCCCTGGACTGTGTAGCTGTTCTGTGCCAGCCCTCTCCCTGGTTGTCCTTTATCCCTGGTTCTCCCTGTTGTTTGCCCTTCTGTTGAATTGTGTCCCCTTTCTGCCTATCCACCTCTTGGGTGCTTATCTCCATCTTTTGCACATTGCTTTGTAGAGATATCCACTCCTCTTGTTTACTGGTTCAACTGCTTGCTGTGGGCGGTTGGCAATTAGGTACCCTCCTTGCTGGCCTGCCACCCCCTTTGATTAGTTTAAATGTTTGTCCATGTAGCATTTAAGCTTATCATTGAGTGCTTTGATTCCCCTCCAGGATGGTTGCAGGCCATCAAGCTTGAACAAGCCTCCATCCCTCCAGGTGGGTCCCCAGTAACCAATGAATCCAAACCCTTCCTCACAGCACCAGTTCTTCAACCATGGTGCATGTGCCCCTACGCTCTCCCATGTCTCTCACAGGTAGTACTTCCAAGAAGGTAACAGAAGTAGCTACTTGCTTGAGACCCCATCCCAATTTCCTAAACTCGTCCTGAACATCCTTAGGCTCCCCATTTGTCAGGTCGTTAGTACCTAGGTAGATAATGACATCCAGCTCACCCTCCCATCTTGCCTTCCTGGTGATCCCTAGGATCTTCCTCCCATCCCTCCATGCCATGGCACCTGGTAGGCACCTCACCTCCCTGTCCTCCCCCTCCTGTGTTCCTAGCTGGATCCCTGTTATGAGAGAGTCCCCCACCAGGATTTGCTTCCTCCTCTTCTGGGGTCTACTGCTCTCCCCACTGAAGTCACATCCTTGGCTGACCTCCACATCCTTCCCTTCCACTTCTCCGGGTACCTCTGTTTGGTTGTCCCCATTTGCCAGTGCAGCATATGAGTTCTGGAGAGGAACAGAATCTGGGATGTGCCTCTGCCTGACCACCCTAACCCTTCCTGAGCCCCCCATCATCCAAGTGCTCCTCATTCTTGGCATCCTTTGAGGCAGGGGCATTGGACTGGGTGGTCTCTGGATAAGGTTAAAGGTACTCCTGACCCAGTTTACTTCTGCTCTGAGTCTGGCTACCTCATCCCACAGTCCAGAGAGATGCATGCAGACAGGGCAGCACCTCAGGGTCCAGAAGGTCTGCCTGAATATGGCTGCACTGCAGCCACTGCATTGCACCACTCCCCAAGTTATACTGCACTTATACTGCTATTCCAGTACTTGTCTGTTGCTGAAGCTATCCTAGTTCCCTTTTGATGTTTGCTTGCACGCATGTGCAAGAAACATAGTGCAATCATCCGAGTTTTTGGAGGTGTGGCAGTCCTCTTCCAATTCAGTCAGTGTGTTTGCAGGCGCGGCCGCAGTTCTCCAATGCCGGCTGAGCTGTCTATGACAGCTCCAAAATGCAGTGGCATACAGTTGAAAGGGGAAGCTATGCTTCAGTGAGCAGCAATCAGATGTCACCTGCTCATGCGTGCTCCCCCTACACACACACACGCACGCTGCTTGCTCAGCCCCCCACGCACACACTGGTAGCCAATGGGGATGCCCAATCCCCATCGGCTATGCTGCCTCCAAAAACATTAAATATATGCCACGCTGTGCCTACCCAGCGTGTATATGTCTGAGTAGCCAATGGGGTGCCTAACCCCATCGGCTCCACTGTTCTACCCCCAGAGTACAGGGTAGAACGCTGGGAGCCCACCCCAGCATGGCAACAGATGCTATGGCCGACGGGGTGCCCAATCCCCATTGGCTCCATGCCCCCAGAACCAGTCATCCTTCTACCATGCTGGGAGCCCACCCCAGCGTGGCAAATGTCCTGCTGTCATCGCTATTAAAAAAAAACACCTGAAACTTAAAACGGTCCTCGCTGTGTCTGCCCCTCACCCATGCCCACCCACTGTGCACTCTGCCTCCCCACACCCCACCTCACCCCATACTTACCTCGACTCCGGCGCAATCCATTTTTGTGGACCGGAACAAGTCTGCACTCTTCAAAGCCGACCGTGAACTGAGGAAATGCCAGTAAGCTGTATAATGGGACAGATAGGGTTTTTTCAACTTTGTTGCAGATCTCAGGGTATTTTTTGAATTTTAAACCAAATTTTCAACATGGGGTTTGGGACCCCTTCTCATGAATGCTGTCACTGCCATGGCATTAATCAGGCCCGAAGGGTGATTTCGCAGTCACTGCATGAAATCACCTTTCGGGACCAAGTAATGAAACAACACTGCCACTTTTCATAAGGTGGGCTCTCAAAAAGCCTATGTTGAAAATTTGGTGAAAAAATTCCTAAAAATGACTGTTTTATGAGCCGCCTTGCGCAGTTCCTATGCACACTCGTAAGTTTGCGAATTTTCAATATTTTCACTCCAGATTTTCAACATTGCCATTTTATTACACTTCCTTATGACAGTACAGCTGCCATTTTTCATATGTCGCCCAAAATGTGTTTTCGCACATGTAGCTCACAATGGTGCTGTTGGTGTGAGAAAGCAATGTTTGGGACACATTAAGAAAATCACAGTTACACTGTTCATGAGCAGAGGTCTTAAAATGGCTGTGTTGAAAATCTGGTGACAAAAGTCCATAAAATGACTGTGTTACGAGTGAGCATTGCTCAGTTTCCACGCATCCTCGTTAGTTCATGACTTTGTAATATTTTCAGTCCAGATTTTCACCAGTGGCATTTTTCCACACTTCCTTATGAACAGTACAGCTGTCATTTTTCACAACATGGCCGAAATGTGTTTTCACACTTTCAGCGCAGAGATGCGTGGTCGCTGTGGGAAATCACTGTTCGGGACAGATAAAGAAAATCACAGTGACACTGTTCATGATCGGAGGCACCAAAATGCCTGAGTTGCCAATCTGTTGTAAAAAATCCCCAAACTAATTACATTACGGGTGTGCGTTGCACAGTTTCTATGCACGCTCGTGACTTCACCAGTTATTTTAATATTTTTACTGCAGATTTCCAACATTGCCATTTTTTCCACCTCCCCATGAACAGTACAGCTGTCATTTTTCACATCCTGTTCAGAATGTGTTTTTGCACCCGTGGTGCTAAATGCCGTAGTCGCTGTGCATAAGCAGCTTTCGGCTAACAAACTGATATTGCCACTGTTCATGAGGTGGAGATCTCAAAAAAAACATGTTGAAAATTTGGAGTGAAAATACCAACGAATGCCTGAGGTGTTAGGGCTTCCAACCATAACACCCCACCCTGTAGAGAATGACAGGCATCGGGGTGTGACTTGGGATTCTTGCCTGTAATGCTTATACCATTCCATACCCTGCAGCCAGTGAGAGGCATCGAGGTATGCCTTGGACTCTTTGGCCCCAAAGTTCACCCCATTCTCCTATACCGCACCAATCTCACCGTATTTCCTGATGGAATGGGCCAAAGACCCCAAGGCACACCGTGACACTTGTCGGTGTCTGCAGGGTAGGGTGTGGTGAAATGGCATGGCCATTATGCCTGACGACCCAAAGGCACACCCCAATGCCTGTCACTCTCTGCAGGGTGGTGGTGGGGTTGGCTTCAGTTCAATACTTCACTGCCATTCCTATTATGCAGCTCTGTAACTTCTACACTACCAATGCCAATACCAGCAAGCAAACTTTCGGCATTGACAAATGCTTATTAATTTACTGTCCTAAAAATCTGGCCACTGATCCTCAGATACTTTTCTTTAAAGAAGGAAAACAAAACAAAACAATAAAAAATGAATCAAAACACTTGTGCCAAGGGCGGGCTTCCTCCCCCTTATGCTCCTGCTATTCCCTGTGCTTAGCTCCTGTCAATCAGATTTAACAGAGCATATAATTTAGAGTGGGGGGGCAGCAATGAGCAGTTACTGCAAAGCACTGAAATGAATCTGGCTCATTCCCCTTCTGGCTTCTTCTGAGAAAACAAAAATCAACTTCCTGCCTCAAATCTGACTTAGCTCCATCTCCAGTTATCACGTAGCCGGGTCAGAGGTCAGATAATTAGCACCACTCACCAAAACTACAGGGTGGGCCAGACAAGACAAGACTAAATTTGCAGCAATTAAAGACAGCAAAGGAATACACCACCACTACAAGCACACCAAACCAGGGTTTTACATTTTCAACAGCCCATAAAACAGTTCTAAGCAGAGAGATAACAGTGCCACTAAAATCCCACAAATCTAAGTTTAAAACAAAAACAGCAATGAGCAGTTATTGCAAATCACTGAAATGAATCTGGATCCTTCCCCTTCTGGCTTCTTCTGAGAAACCAAAAATCAACTTGCTACTGCCTTGAGTTTTCACTTGAGAATCCAGCCTCCTGATTGGCTGTTCCAGCTGATCAGTCATCAGTAACCACAGAGAACAGTATTTCCTGATTTCTCATTGGGGCATGAATTAGGCACCTGAATTAGTCACCACCTTCTCCCGGAAGTCCTTTGTCACAGTTTTTGGGTGCCCAGTTATTTCATTGGGCGTTTAGAAAGGTCAAAGCATTTCAAACATGGCTGCTCCCATTCAGTGTTATACAGCAGTCCTCACAGTTCCCATTTCTAAGTTCTGAAGCAGCCAAGATGAATACTTTTAATTCATAAATCCTCCACCATCTTGTAGCCCCTTTAGTGCCCTTCTGATCATGCCCTCTCTTAAATCGATGTGCCCAATATCTCTGCTGTTGCTGCTGCTGACACACTGTCCCCCAAGCGGCAGGCAGCACCTCATTAATATTCATAGGGATTCATTATATATTCATGGGCCCGGTTAAGCCCCACTCTCAAACTCTATTTTTACTTTTCAAAGAGGCCTCTCCTTGGCCTTGCTGAGGTCTGCGCTCCCTGTTCAACTCAGGAGGGGCACCGGAACTGAGAAACACTCCTCTGATAGACTGCAAATCTAGCAGTCGGTACCTCAGAGGCACTTTTAGCGCATGCGCGATTGCTGGACAGTTGGATGAAATGCTGGCAGTTGCATTTTAACTTAAGCCTGAAATGAGCTGATTACTGACTCAGGGCTGTTCGAGGAGGAATTTGGGGCACTCAAGGACTCGGGGCCAGGGAGGACAACAGCAGAAGGAGTGGAAGAAATGGGGGACGCCACAAACGGAAACAGGAGATGGGAGAAAATGGGGCAATGCAGGTGAGCCCTCAAGGGGCGGTTGCACTTATTAAACCCCTGGTTAAATCTGTTTGCCACTTTTGTTCACATTAAGTGGCAGGCTTGAGTGGTAGCAAGCGTATTCCTCAGTTGCAGCCGTAGATACTTGCTTCGTGGGTGGGTTGCAGTTTTCAAACTAACAGGTTTGCAAAAATAAACACCTTTCCCTTTTCTGGTGACAGTAATGCAGTAATGCTCTGCACTTTCATGTACACGCTTCTGGGTTGTTGCTTCTCACAAGGGTATGGTGTGTGTCGGGGGGGGACTCTGGTGATGGCAGGAAGGCAGAAATGACAAGCATCGGGAGTGAGACCTGGATCTGTGAGGATGAAGCAGCCAGTGGGTGAGATAAAAGAAAATTTTACAACCATTAAAAGTTTAGGGCTTTTGGGAGATGAGACCGTGCATACACTGAATGGCATTTTTCGTTTTATCTGCTGATGCCTTCACTCTCCCGCTGCAGCTACTGTGGTTCTGACAGATGCTGGAGCTGCAGCAGGAGAGTGGTGGCGCACTCATTGATTTAATCATGTGGCCCGTTTTACTTGCCGGTTGTGAATTTACGGCCTGATAAGGCCATGGCTGAAACATCCTCTCAGCCAATTAGATTACTAGAATTGTTTTGCCCATGTTATAGTTTGGCAATAAGACATGACAGGGTGTGTGCTATTGTGTAATAATATCATACCTTGGGTGGTTGAATCACGTGGCCGCAGGCATTCAACACCCAAGACGTGACGTTATTATACAATATCATACATCCCTGGACTGCCTTAATGCTATTGTGCAATGGCTCATTTGGTAATTAAAAAAAGGAGAAAGAAAAAAGGTAATTTCTATGTATTTTTCTTTGATTCTTTGTAGGTATATGTTTAAAAAAAAGTCCAGAATATTTCTTCCACCACAAGGTGGAACTACTGCCAGAATAATCCTGCCTGCTGTGTCTCCCAAAGTTTTTCTTGTTTTGCTGCTGTGCCGTGACATAACAGTTTCTCCTGTGGCCTTCCTGGACCTTGTTTTCCACATATTAGTGGATGGTGATTGAAGTGGACTGTGTTTCACTTATTTTTTTTTTTATTTTAAATTCATCCGGTTTCTTTCTGTGAGTGACAAGCCCTTCTGTGAGTGTACAGCAGAATGAGTGTACAGAGGGACTGTTAAGTGGGCACGTGCTGACACAATCTCAGCGCCAACTGAAATGGAGGATATTTAAACTGTAGAGGTGAGTTTTATTCTCCGGTTTTATTGCAGGAAACTACTTATGCAAAACAAAAAAAAGAGAGTATGTTTTGTTATGTTGGCTTGCTGCAGGCGCAAGCCAACATATTGGGAGAGTGCAGATTTGGGGGCACAGCCACTGTTAGGCGAATGCAGGGCACGCATGAGTAGGTGCGTCCCTCATTCCCCAATCAGCCTGCATGCCAGCACCACACCATGCATACATAATGGGGCGAGCACATCTAAGCAAAGGTCCGCTGCAATCCGAGTAAAGCTCATCATATGCAGCGGACCTTTTGCTTGCGTGCTTGCCGCCATTATCAGCATGGTCGGCGAGCGGCTTATGGCAGTCGGCATCGGGCATGCCCAATCCCCCTGTCGGTAACCCCCCCGCTGTTTTACTGTGCCAACAGGGGAGCTTCCCACTCCCTGTCAGCATACCCCCAATGGAATGCTGAGGGGGTGCCCAATCCCTCGCTCGTGCCCCCCACCGCTGTCTTTGTTTGCCAACGGGGTGCCCAATCCCCATCTGCATTATCCCCTCCCATGTTATGAGCCGACTAGGTGCCGCTGGGAGCCCACCCCAGTGTGCCAAATACCCTGCAACAGAAAAACTGTCCTGTGATGGTTTTATTTTTTTCCCCCCTGTAAAACTAAAAATCGTCCCTCGTAGTCTCGATGCCCCCACCCGCACCCACCCACTGCGCACTTCTGCCTCCCCTCACCCCCACCCCATACTTACCTGCAGAGTCTGGCGCAACAATCTTCAGTGGACCTGGGACACGTCTGCACTCTTCAAAGCCGACCACGAACTGAGGAAATGCCGGTAAGCTCTATAATCGAGTGAATAGGGTTTTTTTCAACTTTGCTGCATATCTCAGGCATTTCTAGGAATTTGGCACCAAATTTTAAATATGGGGTTTTTGGGACCCCTCCTCATGAGTTCTGTCACTTTCATATTGTTAATCGGCCTCAAAAGGTGATTTCGCAGTCACTGCGCAAAATCACCTTTCGGGGCCCATTAATGAAATGACAGTGGCGGTATTCATGAGGCGGCCTCTTAAAAAGCCTAAGTTCCAAATTTGGTGGAAAAATTCCAAGAAATGCCTGTTTTATGAGCATGAGTTGCTCAGTTGCTACGCAGGCTCGTAACTTCGCGCATTCACAATATTTTAAAGCTGGATTTTCAGCATTGTCATTTTTGTACACCTCCTTGTGAACAGTATAGCTGTCATTTTCCACATCCTGCCCGAAATGTCTTTCCGCACTTCCGGCACACAATAACGCAGTCGCTGTGGAAAATCACTGTTTGGGCCAGATTATGAAAATGACAGTGACACAGTTAATGAGCAGAGGACCTAAAATGGCTTTGTTAAAAATTTGGTGATGATACTCCATAAAATGACTGTGTTACGAGCGTGCGTTGGCAGATTGCATGCATGCTCGTACTGTCATGCATTTGTGATATTTTCAGTCTGGATTTTCACAATTGCCATTTTTCCACACCTCTTGATGAACAGTACAGCCGTCATTTCACATATCCGGCCCAAAATGTGTTTTCGCACTTCCAGCGCAGAATAGCATGGTCGCTATGCAAAATCACTTTGGGACACTTTGAAGAAATAACAGTGACACTGTACTTGAGCAGAGATGCTAAATGCCTATGTTGAAAATTTTGCATTTAACGCCATAAAATGGCAGTGTTGCAAGCATGCATTGCATATTTCCACGCACCTTAGTAGCTTCGCAAATTTGGTATATTTACATGCCACATTTTCAACACTGGCATTTTTACACCTCCTTATGAACTGTACAGCTGTCATTTTTCACATCCTGCCCGACATGTTTTTCCGCACTGCACTACCAAACACCCAAAGGGACACCCTAATGCTTGTCACTCTCTGCAGGGTGGGGTTGGGTTGGCATCAGTTCAATACTTCACTGCCATTCCTATTATGCATCTGTCCAACTCCTGCACTACCAATGCCAATGGCAGCAAGCCAACATTCGGCATTGACAAATGCTTGTTAACTGGTACTGGTACCCTGGAGAAAAACGTTTCTTTCTTAAAATGAAAATGTGGCTCCTTTCTTCACTGCAGGAGTGAGGGACTAGGAGGAGGGAGTGAATTTCTGATGGCTTACTGATTATGACAAAAGAAAGGGATGAGGGATGGAGTGCATATGTGGGGGGGGGTCACACATCATAGCTGAAGCCCTTTACAGAGGCGGCAAGCTGTGGAGCTATGGGTTGATTTGCGACTGTGTTATGTGGTCGCGTGTGTGCCTGGACTTCATATAGTCATGTTACTGTGAAAAAAACATCACTGTTCTGGGCACTAATTTATCAATCAGAGACCAAGAAGTTTTCTTGCCATCGTATAATTATACATATCTCTAGCCACTCCCATCTTATGACAGTCTCCCCAGTACGCAGAACATCCTTGATTTTCCCTTCTCTCTGCTGATAGCCACATGGGCACAGTATTTACACTCTGCCACAGTATGCATAGTCTTTCCCTGTACAAATACCACTATCCTTCTCCCATCTAACAAGCACCTTCTCCAAAAATATCTGTTCCTACCCCTCCTTCCATCTACTGATGAATACCATTACCCCTCCCATCAGCTTACACCTAACCTGTCTCAATATGAATGCCCTACCCACTCCTTGCAACAGCTTATCCCACCCTGTCCAATTATGACTACCCCTACCCCCTCCTTCTGACTGCTAATACCCACTCGGTCCAATTATAAATGCCACTACACCCTCTGCCCATCTACTGAAACCCATCCAGTCTCAATACAAATACCCATACACCCTCCTCCCATCAGCTTATATACCCAACCTGTCCCAGTACAGATACCCCTACCCTCCTCCCAACTGCCAATACCCACCCTGTCCCAATATGAATAACACTACTCCTTTCTCCCATTTGCCAATACCCATCCTGTTCCAAAACAAACACCACTACCCCTCCTTCCATCAGCTTATATACCTACCCTGCCCCAATACCCACCATGTTCCAATACAAAAATCCTACTCCTGCTTCAATCTGCTTATGCCCACCCTGTCCTACTACAAATACCCCTACCCCCTCCTCCTATCAGCTGACACCATCCCTGTCCAATAAAAAAAACTACTCCACCTTCTCCCATCTGCTGATGCTCACTGTGTTCCAAAACAGATACCCCTACCTCTCCTACCATCTGCTTATACCCATTACACACCCTGTCCCAGAATGAATAATACTACCCCCTCTTTCCATCTATTGATGCCCACGCTATCCCAAATGAATAATCCCCACTCCATCCCCACCCCCTGCTCCCACCTGCTGATACCCCTACTATAGCACATTTACTACATTTTATTGTCTTGGCTCCATATGCCACTGATGTGTTTTCATTTAATATTTTATTTCCCCATTATGTTATATGCCATGACACCTGACAGTGTGAAACTGAAAATTCAAGCCATGTCTCACAGCTCCCTTGCCAATCCCTCCCATTAAGCTGCAAACTCACACTCGCTCTTTCGTGTTGGCAGCCCTGACAGTTGACATCCATGGTTTGGAGAACATGGTAATCAAGGAGTTTACAAGTGGGACATCCAAAAGGGCTGGAGATAAATAGAGAGTTCCCTCTCTTTAAAAAACAACCTGAAGCCAGCTCATTTATGACTTGTATTTGTAGTAGGACAGGCTGGGCATAAGCAGATTAAAGCAGGAGTAGGATTTTTGTATTGGAACATGGTGGGTATTGGGACAGGGTGGGTATATAAGCTGACGGAAGCAGGAGGCAGTATAGCACAGTGGTCAAAGGATCTGAGCTGAAAATCTGGGGACATGCAGCAGACCAGACCTGGGTTTGAATCCCACAGCTTCCACTTGCATACTGTGTGACCCTGAGCAAGTCACTTAACTTTCTTGTGCTCCCTGGTCGCACCTGGAAACAAGCTCCAGCTTAGTGTGCCTTTCCTGGTTAAATAACTTCCCCTTTCCCCTTATGACTAATTTCCCAGTATGTTCATTTTCTGTGGTGTTTCAAACCTGACAGCAAGCAGAAACAGAAAGCTGAGTGGAAAACAGAGGGTAGGAGAGAGACAAAATTGCTCTTTCCTTCTCTCCCATTCACTCTTCTGAGAAGTGGCTTCTGGATTTTTGTCTGACTGCACACAAGGAAGAGTGCAGCTGTGGACAGTCAATTAAGTCCCCTCCTCCTTTAAGTTCCTCTAAGTCCCCCTTCCTGATTCCCTGGGGTTGAACCTCTTTTCCTAAGAACTTTCAGCTATAGAGTCCCACTTTGGATGAACACACCTCCCAGTGCCTTAGCTACTGAAAATAAGCTAGGCCTCTTCAAATCTCTCCTCAGGGAATATCTCCTTAACCTCTCCCATCTGTGACTGCTACTAGCCTCTCCAGTTGCCCACCCTCCTGCCTTCCTAAAACTCACCCCTCCATCCCCTCCCCATCTCATTTGTATCCCCCTCCCCCTGGGTCATGCCTGAAAATAGGCAGAATTTGTCTAGTGCACTTACCCGGTCAACAAAAATTAAAAAAAATAAAAAAATAATTTCCCTCCTACCCGACAATGGATTCTCATCCTGCCTCACTGCCAACGTTTGTTCTGTGTCCTCGCCGGTTAGCTCACACAGTCCATGATTACTATACCTACTGTGTTGTTTTGTGCCTAACTGTAACCCTGTCTGTACACCAAACCTTTGTATTATTGTCTGAATGAATGCATTCTGACGTGGAGTCTTTGTAAAGGAGTCTCTTGTAATTCAAAGTTTATTGGTATTTCAAAATACAAGGGTTTACATATATTGAACAACAGTAAATGAAATATCAAAACATACAATTTTACTGTAAATTATCTATATCTAATACAATGCAATGAATGTGATAAACAAATGTGAAATAATGGGAAAATAGAGAGAAAGGAGAAAGAGACAAGAAGAGAAAAAAAGAGGGAGGCACGGAATAGAAATCTTAAAATTTTATATATTGTCCAATACATATCCAACTCTATGAAAACTAAGATAACATGTGGTGTTCCCTTATTTTAGCCAAGACTAATTATGAAGAGGAAAGAAAAACAAGTAATGACCTTATATATTCATGCAATTTAGTGGACATTTCATGTAAGGATCCCAAATTTCTAAAAATTTGTCTATACGATTCATATTTACATAAGCACCCCTTTCATAACTAGCTCTTGTAGATAAGTCAAACAACCATTCTTTGATTGAAGGTAATGTTTGGCTATTCCAATACCTAAGGATAACATTCTTTGTTGTAATAAAGGCAGCAGTCAGCCATAATTGCTGATATTCAGTCAAATTAGTAAATTCGGAACAAGTGCCAAGAATTGCAAACTTTGCTGAACATGTAAATGTGTGACCAAGAATTTCACTACAAATTGATAATACTTTGACCCAAAATGTAATAATATTCGGACAGAACTATAAGATGTGGGAAAGCGTACCCTTTCTTTTTACACATTTCCAGCAATTATCTGCAGTAGGTAAGCCCAGCTTAACCATTTTACTTGGTGTATAATATCACTGATGAGTTATTTTGTATTGTGTAAGCCTGCCTTTGGCTTCCCTACATGCTTTTAG
Source organism: Neoceratodus forsteri (assembly GCA_016271365.2). Lineage (NCBI taxonomy): Eukaryota > Metazoa > Chordata > Ceratodontiformes > Ceratodontidae > Neoceratodus > Neoceratodus forsteri. The sequence continues at coordinate 334,368,222 of JADMNL010000026.1, forward strand.
TTTCATTTTCCACATGTTTTGCCATTCCTCAGGTGAAATATATGTTTGCAATTCTTTTTGCCAGCAAGCTAAAAGTGATAAGTTTTGGTCAGAAAATGAGTCAAGCATCAAATAATATATTTTTTTATGGCCGCTATTCATAGAGCAAATTTTATCTAAAAAATAAGGTTGTGAGCCTGGAGAAAGTGTTAGGTTTATTATGTCCCTCATTTGTAAATATTTGTGGTATTTCATTCTGGGGAGCTTAAATTTTGATGAAATTTGTGCAAAAGACATTACTGAGGATGTACTTTGATCCCATATGTCTTCTAAAAATAAAATACCTGCCTTTTCCCAGCTTTTCCATATTATACATTTTCCATCAATTTTAATCAAAGGGTTTCCCCACAGTGGGCAGTGTAGGGATGTATTCGGAGACCAATTCAAAGAGGCAGTTACTGTTTTCCATGAACTGAATATCTGTTTCAGAATAGGGTTGGACGAACATATCTTTGAGTTAGAGAAAAGGATAATCCTAGAGTGATTTCCTTTCAATAGTTCTTTCTCCACTGGTACCCATCCTGGAATATCTTGATTCTTACTTAGCCAAAGTGATTTGATACATTGTGCAGCAATGAAAGCATCATGTCTCAGTTTAAAGTTAGGTAGGCCGAAGCTACCTTTTGTTTTTTGTTGCTGTAATTTATACAAGGAGATTCTTGGAGGTTTGTTTTCCCATAAAAATTTCCTAATCAGAGTGTGTATTTTATTAAAATATATTTTGTGAATTCTGATGGGTAAATGTTGGAGGAAGTAATATATAACTGGTGCTAACTTCATGTTAAAAGCTTGTATTTTCCCCCAAAATGACAAGTATATTTTGCTCCATCTGGTAAAGTCTGATATCATTCTTTCAAAAATAGAATTAAAGTTGATTGAAATGATTTGGGAAATGTTAGGGGAAATAAGTATGCCTAGAAATGTTAAATATTGAGTTGCAATCGTGATGTTATATGAGTCAGAGAGATTTATTAAATACCTTTGTTAGTGGGAGAGCTTCTGATTTTTCAAAATTTATTTTAAAACCAGAGAAGGTGGCAAATGTCTGTACTATCAATAGAATCTGGGGGATAGTAGAGTATGGATGGGATATAAACAGCAGTGTATATCATCTGTATAAGCAGATATTTTTTGTTCCTTCCCTATCCCAATACCAGAAATTAGACTGCATGAATGGAATTTTATGAGGAGGGGTTCTAAGGCCAATAGGCATAGAAGAGGTGATAAAGGACAGCCTTGATGAGTGCCCCTGCAAATCTGAAATCTATTTGAGGATATTCCATTAATCTTGACCCTAGCATATAATTCTGAATAAAGGATCTGCAGCCAGTTGCAAAAATGGGCTCCTAAGTTAAATTTTCCCAATATTTCCATTAGATAACTCCACTCTATCCTATCAAATGCCTTGTCAGCATCTAAGGACAAGAGAGTAGGGAAGTTTGTGTTGAGTCTTGCTTCATGAATAATATGTAATATTTTACAAAAGAGATGTGAACTGCAGCACCCACTCACAAATCCTACTTGATCAGGATGAATAAGTTTTTGTATAACAGAATTCAGTCTGTTGGCCATAATTTTTGCTAGTATTTTACAATCTACATTAATAAGAGATATTGGTCTATAGTTGCCACAAGTTGTGGGATCTCTATCCTTCTTAGGGAGGACCACAATAGTAGCCTCTCTCATAGATGGGGTAAGGCCTCCATTTCTAATGCATTGTTGAATACTCTGCGTAAAATTGGTGTAATCAGTTGTGTAGTGGCTTTGTAAAACTCACTAGAGAAGCCGTCTGGACCAGGTGCTTTAGCATCAGGAAGGGATTGAATTGCTTTGTGTATTTTCCCTAAAGAGATGGGCTTATCCAGTTTATTCTTGTCTTGTTCAGTAATTGTTGGCAATTTAATGTCTGCTAAAAATTGATCCAGGGTAGATTGGTTAGTTACACCTTTACTTTTATACAGATTTGAGTAATAATCTCTGAAAACTTCCAGAATTTGATCAGTTTTGTGCATTTGTAGGCCCTTTTTATTTTTAATTGTTGCCACTTTGGTATCTTCTGATAGTTTAAGTTTATGAGCTAGTAGTTTACCTTGCACCTCCCCTGCTTCCCAGTAGGCTTGTTTAAGTCTAAATAATGCATATTCTGCTTTGTGATTTAGAATTGTATTGATCTCATATTTGATATCTATATTTTTTTTATATAAACTAAGATTGTTAGACCCTGAAGAGATAAAAGCCCCTTCTTTATTTTTTAGATTCCTTTCAAGTTTGGTATGGTTTTCTTCTCTCAATTTCTTTTTATGGGATGAATAGGATATTATGCGACCCCTGACATAAGACTTGAAGGAATCCCAAACTATAGGAATGGGTACCTCCCCATTATCATTAAGTTGAAAAAATAGTTTGATTTCTTTTTGTAACCAATTGAGGAAATCAGGTGAGTTAAGTAAACTGCAATTAAATTTCCCATTTCTTTCTAATGGCACTTGTTGTCCAATTAAGAGGCTAATATATATAGGAGCATGGTCAGAAATGACAGCATTACTAATATAGCTTGTAGAGAGGCCCTGTAACAAACCCTTGCTAAGGAAAATATAATCCAATCTGCTATGTGAGCCATGTCGATTTGATGTAAATGTATAATCCCTTCCTTTAGGATTCATAATTCTCCAAGAGTCAACTAGACTGAATTCTTCACAAAATCTGCTCAGAACTTTAGAGGAAACATAATGGTTGGTTGGGTTTCTGTAAGTACTGTTGGTAAACACGTCCATGACTGATTTCATATCCCCTGCAATCATTAAATCTCTATTAGTATTCTTGGAAATCTGTTCAGCAAAGTCGGCAAAGAACATGGCTAGGTTGGCATTAGGGGCATAGACATTTACTAAGGTCAGAAGTCTATCTTCTATTTTAACATTTGCAATAATATATCTACCATCAGCATCGAGAGTCGTGGATTGTATTACAACATTTAAATTCTTATGAAATAAAATACAAACCCCCTTACTTTTTGAATTAAATGAACTACCATAAACTGAGCCAACCCAAGATCTCTTAAGTTTGGCAGTTTCTGCTTCTGATAGATGTGTTTCCTGAAGAAATGCAATGTCAGTTTTCAAGCTTTTTAAGTAAGCTAAAACTTTAGATCTTTTGATATAATTATTACAGCCTTGTATATTCCAAGAAACAACTTTAATAGGCTGGGACAAGGTAGACATCTTGTAAAATATACGTCCAGCCAACAGTCATCAAAGTAAGCTAGTATTAGGATATTTAGTACTAAAAGGGAACACCAATTGTGTTTGTAGAATACTGTGTGGTGTTATCTATAATAACCCAAAAATGAGTAGAAACCAGCAGAAAAAAACAGACAACACCGAAAAAAAAGGCTTATGTCTAATATTATAGTCCAAACTATAATGTTTAACCTAAGTAGAATCGATAAATAAAACCTAAGCAAATCAGACTGTCTATTCATGTGTGTTGCCAAAACATTCAAACTACCACGCCTGTTTGAAAATTAACAGATGTCATACAATTCATTATGACAGCAACATACATACAGTATTTCTATATGGTATTAAGTAGTGGGTATCTGACTCATACACAAGCAACTATAAAGTAATAAAGATTAAAACATTAGTATGAAATCTAATGTAAGTAGACAGTAGTATGTGAAGGCCTAACCCTGACACTAGCTAGCCACTAGAATAAATAAACAACTGTTTAAAAGAAAATTAAAAAAAAGTAAACCAGTGACCTCTTTGAAAGTGTAAAAGAAAATGTGAGCCATCCACCTAACTGTTATCTGTGGTGAATGAATATAAGGGCATTCCCCCATAACCATTTTCATTAATAAATTAAAAGATAAAAAGGGGGGGCTTATAAGCATGACAGGGTCCCCACTGCTCATTATATATGCTAAAAAAAAAAGAAAGAAAGAGGAGAAAAAAAAAAGAAAAAAAAAACAGTTAAATCCAAGAAACTGACTACTGTAATTTGACTTAATGAGAAATAGAAAGGTAAAATGCAACTTACGTCATGGTGAAGGAAATCTCCACTAGATGGCAGCCTTGTATAGAGAGATGCATTTAGACCTATCAGTTTACATAAAATTACACAAAATATAATGAACCCGAATATTGCGAGTTCTTTGTGGCACCTCTTGGAATAATATACAAAGAAAAAGGTACCAGCAGTAAGTCCAACTTAAGGAACAAACTGAATATACCTTGACCTTAAATGAATTGATAATTGAATGTAGAGATGTTTCTATCAGCAGTCATAGAAGGAGAGCATTGTCACTTTAAGACCTAGCAGGAAGCCAAGCTCATTTCCTGCAAGCATCGCGATGTAAATCTGGTGAAGGCGGATTCACTGTGGACACATTTCAATGGAGCGGTCAGGGTCCATAGCCATCTCTTGGTGGGGAATAGGTGGAGAAGTAGCAGGATTTTTCAGAGTCTGTCTTGCACAGGTGTCATCTTTGGATCTTATTTATTTATTTACTTTTGTTAACTGAGTAAGCACACTAGACAGCCAAGTACCTATTTTCAGGTGCGACCCGGGAGAGTTACAAAGGACAACTTTATACATAAACAATTGAGGAATCAAAAGAAATACATAGCATAACAGGCAATTCAAGACTGGCTCTAAGAACAACAGGCAATTCAAGACTGGCTCTAGAGAACGGTAAGCACAAAGTACATTCATGGACAGTTAAGGGATGGAGAAAGTTACATAGGGAGTAAACGGGAATTTCAAGGCTGACTCTAGAGCAAGGTTGGCACCACGTTCATACATGGACAGTAGAGGAGTCTGTCTCTGCTTCTGCTTCGTTGTCGCTTTTTAGTCAGTGCATAGTTAGGCTGTGTGTATCTGTGGCCGTAAGAAGATCTGGTGGAGGGTTTGCTGCGCCTCATGATAGATGAGATCCTTGATGAGAGATTGGATTTTTTAACTATTGCAGCGTAAGTCAAGGGACTGCAGTCATGAACCTGGTTTCCTTGCACAGGGTAATTCTTGAGTCTTTCCTGCATGGTTACATTCGAGCGCAGCGCCCGTGAAGGAGAATTAGTTGACTCTTGATGAATTGTATGCCCATTCAATGATGTGCCTGGGTTGTTTTTTTTTTGAATATGTTGTGGCAGTTTGAAGGTTTGATGAGCCATCATAAGCACCCAATAAATCCCATAGTTGCTCCAAGTACTCACACTGACAGGGTTTGTTGCCTGGTATTTGAACCACTAAAATAGCAGGGTATTTGAAATAGTAGGACAAATCCAGCTTCTGTAGATGTTTTTTCCCTTCAAAGAACAGTTTCTTTTTTCGATGATTTCTGATGAGAAGTCCTGGAAAAAGAAAATTCTTTCCCCTTTCCAACACAACTGTTTATGCTCCCTGGCTCTCCTCAGAATCTCCTCTTTGATAGAGTATCTTAGGAAGTTAACAACAATGGAGCTTGGTTTGTTCCCAGCAGCAGGTTTGGCTCCTAGCGATCTATGTGCCCTCTCTATTTTGAGGGGCCAAGGCCATTGTGTTTGTAGTAGCTCTGGAATAAGGTGCTGTAGAAAGGGGATTAAGTCACTGCCTTCAGCTCCCTCTGGCAACCCCACAATGCGTAGATTATTTCTTCTCCCCCTATTGTCCAAGTCATCAACCTTTTTGAGCAAGTATTTTATTTGTTAATTTTGCTGCTCTACCTTGTCTTCTAAAAAGTTAACAGTATCTGTTAAACCAGAAAGTGTATTATCGAAAAGATCAGCCTTACGTAAGTTGTTGTTTGTGTCTGACTGGAGAGATTCTACAGCTTGTTTAGTGTCAGAAATATCTAATTAAAGTACTTCAAGTATCTCTTTAATGTGCTGGATGTCTGTTTTACTTTGGTGTTCATTGGTTGTCCCCTGATCACTGTAAGCCTGTTTCTTACCATCTGGAGCAGCCCTGTTGTTCGGCGGTGACATATTGACAGCTGTCAGTGAGCGTTTGTGTTATGTCAGGTAAAACTCGTTCAAATCTTCATGACATGCCGAGTTTTTCAGATCATATGAATTACTATGCCGTAATGAAGAAGCAGTAACGATTTCCTGGCAAACTTGTAGAGTAAAGTACTGAATAGTAATAAATTTACCAACAAGCAGATAGGAGCTGGCATTTATCCGACTACCATGTTAAGCACCATGCGCGCGACCCCGTAAAGGAGTCTCTGACTCAGAGGTTTTAATTCCAATATGCTCAATAAAATAAAATTAAGCAGCCTGCTCATTGCACATGGGAAGAGTGCAGCCGCAGGTAGCCAATTAAGGCCCTTTCAGCAGGTATCAGAAAAATGCTGCCTGCTGCAGGTAGCTAATTGAACAGCCCACTTGGAAATCATAGAAAGGGTACCAATGAGGCAGCCAATTTAGTGGCCCGCTGAGCAGGCATAACAGTGCTGCTGAGGGTGGCCAATTAAGGAGCGTGTTTGGTGGCATTGAAGAGTGCTGCCTGTTGTGGGTAGCCAATTAAGGATCCCACTTGGCGATCATGGGAAGAGTGTCATCACAGGTGTCCAATAAAGGAGCCTGCTCAGTGGAGATGGGAAGAGTGCTGCCACGGGTGGACAAGTCAAGAGCCCGGTAAACAGGCATGAGAAGAGTGCTGTGGGCAGCCAATTAAGGAGCCCACTCAGCAGGCATCGGAAAAGTGCTTCCTACCACAGGTGCAGCCAATAAAGAAGCCTGATTAGCGGGCACTGGAAAAGTGCTGGCTGTTGTGAGCAACCAATTAAAGAGCCTGCTCAGTGGGTCACATGATGCACTGGGCCGAGTAAGATGTATACCCCCATGCTCCACTCATCATCCTCAATAAACGTTTCTTTTTATCAAATTAAATATTTTTTGCCCTTCCTTACTCCAGTCAATCGTAAGTAGAACCTACCTGGAGATTGGTTTGCTGCAATTCATCGAACGAAATGGACTCTGAGATGAAACATGTAATGGTGCAGCATACACTGCCACTGACCCCTGAACATGATAAGGCCTCCAAACGGAGCAAGTCTTTGCAGAGCTCGGATAAAGCAGCAGCTCCTACTCATCAACCTTTAACTAAAGAGCAATTTTTGCAGGAGTTTTCACTGATTAAATCTGCACTCCAACAGATCATGGAGGAGCTGTCTTCACCAAAGAGAATTTTAGACACCCATACTCAGCGGTTGGGAGATGTGAAGGCCCATGTGAGCCTCCTAGAGGACTGGTGAGTGAGGGCTGAACCGGAGTCTGTTTCTCTTTGCAGCAAAATTTCTTCCCTTAAAGATAAGCTTGAAGACCTAGTGCCAGATATTCAAAAGTGCGCCCAGAACCTGTGCAATGGAATGCGCAGTGCAATGCAGGTGCACCATAGGAAACTGACGCCATATTCAAAACATGCGCCATAGACATATGCAGGCACAAACCACATTGAATATAGCAAAGATGCACCACTGTGCAATCAGACGTGCTTGAGCAACCAGGATTGCGCAGGAGCATGACAGTAGGCAGCAACAAGCATGCTGAGCAAGCACTACAGGCAAAGGTGCACACAGGCAGGGCAGCACAAGAGCAGAGTGCCAGGCCAGCCCGGCAGTCCCAGGCCACATGGGGAGTGTGACCATGGTGCACAGCACAGGCACACAGCCAAAGGGCCACAGTGACAGTAGGCCGCACAACAGAAGTACACAGGCCAACAGATACACCCAGCCACCCACCCACCCAGATCACAGTGAATATGGCAGGCCCATGGCACTGCACCACCACAACCCTGACAGGCAACACTGCATGGGACAAAGCCACAGGCAAGCTGGGAGGGTACCAGGCCCATACAGTGCGTAGGGGGTACAAGAGATGCACAGGCACTGGGAAACAGGGCGCACAAGCCACGGCACCAAGCAGTGACACAAGGCCCAGCACTGAATCGCACACCAGCACCGGCAAGGGCAACGGTGCAGGTGAAAGGCAGGCCAGCACAGGCAAATAGGGACACTAGGTAGTGGTTCACACACAGGCCAGATGCACAGCCAAAGCCCAAGAGCCCGTGCCACAGAGATACACAACACACAGCAGTCACTGCACATGGGAGCATACCCCAAAGGGCACAGTGGTGGAACACAACAGGCACACCCAAGAGAATCACAGAACAATATAGGCACAGTGCAGCATTGTGCTGGCAAGGGAGACATGGATACAGAGGTGTATGGGAAAATATCTTTACTACAAAATAAACAGCAGTGGTGTGCCAAAAGGGCAACACAACAATAACATCAACAAGAGAATGTGAAGGGGGTGCAAGGTTGCCAACAAGGGGAATGGGAGCAAGGACACTGGAACAGACAGAACAGGAAACATCAGGAGGGAAGCGGTCAACCAGGGCACAGTGATGTGAGGGGAAAGAGTCAGTGTCGCTGACACCACTGTGACTCTCTCAGCTGGCACACCTGCCCAATCAGCACCCGGGTAGCGTTAAGCTAATGCCTGCAGACGTGGATGAGGACATTCATCCGGGTGATGTGCAACCACACAAGTCTGTGTAGCACATGGAGTCCACCGCCCAAGGCCTGCCATTGTCATCTGGCCCAAGGCCTGGCCTGACCTACAAGAGGGGAAACAAGACAGGCAATGAGTGATGGATCAGAAGTAGCTGCAGCCCATCCAAAGGTATGCACGGGACAGTGTCCATGCCCACAGGTCAACAGATCCTGAACTAGCATGTGCACAGTGGACAGCAGCAGCCGACACTGCTGTGCCCCATGGGCCGACTGTGTAGATGTCAGTGATGGTCCCACCCCCACACCCATGCAGTGGACCACACAGTACTGGCGCAAGGCCCCCAGGCAGTACAGTACACCCCCTGCAGCAGTCCCACACCATGGGATGTGCACACATACCCACCCTACCAGGAATGATGATGGCCCACCACCGCACACAGGCCATTTACAAGGCCCACCCCCTGCGCAACATGGCACAGGCAGTGGGTCTGGGTACCGCCCAATGCAGTGGCCATGCATGGCAACACTGCTCCTTGCCAAACCACACAGCACACCCCAAAGCCATCAATGACCCATGCACCATGCCGCACACACTCACCTGCCTGCCCAGGCACCGGTGCAGCCACGCCACCACCCTCACCATGGTGCCTGTCCTGGTCTGCAGCCATCCAGGCCCTCCTGTGGTCGTCTGGTCCTGTGGATGGAACAGAGAGAGAAACAATGGATATAAGTGGCATGCCATGCACAGACCCATCCACCACCGACGCAGTGTCCAGCACTGACACAGCATGGGCATGCGCACAGGCCCATGTGTGGGGCATGGTGCATGGCCCAACATCAATGTGCACTGCACAGGCATGCAATGCAGCAACGGAGGAAACACATCAGCCCCCAGTGCAGCCCGCTCCCCTTAGCCGCACATGTAGTGCCCAGCACAGCACAGGATGTGAACAATGGAAGTATGCTCATTGCAATGAGACACCTACCTGGCTGCAGCACAGACCCCCCCTAAGTGCCCTCTCCTGCAGCTGTAGGAGCCTTCCAGGATCCCTCCTGCAGAGGTCACCATATCAGCAGCAGTGCGGGGCACCCTAGTCTGCCACTCCAGGCCAGTGGCCATACTCTCCCACACCTGGGCTCCTGTAGCTCTGCCACACCAAATAAGTGGTCCTCCATTGGCAGGACAGGGGCCACCATATTAACCACCTTGATATCTGACCAGTTCCCTACCTGGCGCACACACTGTCCTGATACTGCCATGACTACCAACTGCCGCACTGTGCCCAACCACATGTACCTGCACAGCCAGCACATGGATCTGCGCAGCATCTGATGCGCAATTGGGTGTCCAATACCACAGCTGCACAGCATGGATTTGCGCAATTGACCTGTGCAGCCAACGCCTATCATGCAGCACCGCACATGGGTAGAGCAGCCCCATTGGATGGGAATATGGGGCCAGGGCCATGACCCCACGTATTCACAGCGTGACCCGTGCTGTGGTGTGCACTCCCACATCTTGTGTCGTATTGGTAGCAATGCTTGATGAGTAAGTATTTTGCATGCGTGCACTGTTGTGCAATACGGCCTGACAGCACAGAACGTCTGTGTGAGAGGCATGCGCACATGTGCAATGGGGGCACATCGTGCACCACACACAGGTGGGTTATAGGTAGGGTTTCCGGTTTTAGGTGTTTATGAGTCAGGAAAAAAGGTGTTTATTTTTCAGATTTTCTCGCACCCTTTTATAATAGCAAAATTCTGTGTATTTCGGTGGAAATATAAAAAGCAACAGACAATTTCAGTATATTTCAGTGTTTATTATTTTTTTTAAAAAGGCACTGTGTGCACTGATGTTTATGTTGAATAAATATCCAAAGTAATTAAAATTTCACATAACCCCATTTTTAGCACATACAGCAACAACTTTAAATGCTGAATTTGTTATAGTAAATCATGCAATGCATTTTTAGTGCTTGTTTTGACATTTTCCTCTCTTTTTCCTGGCAGTAAATGCCCTTATCTCTGAAAAGGCCCTCTCTACATTGGCACTTGAGACAGGCAGTGCTAGAATTGACAGAACACATTCACTCAGTTCTGGCCACTGCTTCATTTTACCCCTCCAAAATGTGTGCACTTCTAATTCACTGTTAGCTGGCAATGGTTCTGGAAAGTACTCATCAAACTGATCACATAATAATTCAGCATTATGTTTGTTAAAAGTATCAAAAATAAATACATCATTTTCAAAGTTAGAAGAGAATTTGTTTTTTCTAAATGGGTCAAACACTTGAACAGAGTACCAGAGAGAGAGGATTCATTTTAATTCAAATCCCATTGTTGGATTTGGGATATTTCTAGCCATTACAGCCTGCCATTTGTCATACATAGCTGTGTAAAAAAATTTTAAAGCTCTCTTCCAGTACTTGCTGGCTTTCCAGTGGCAGACTCCCATGAAGTATACTTGTAGCCGGTCCATACTCAGAGCTGCCTCCATCAACTTTGCTGTCTAACAGAATTTTAATGCTCACTCCAACTATGTTGAATACTTGATGGACTTGTGTGTGTTCAGACTCAGGTTTTTTCATTATATCAATCAGTGGTCTCGTATTTTCTGTAAGAAAGTTTAAAACACAATACACAGTGTTCTTTTTGATGTCCGTGTCTACATGCTTTCCAATTTCATCACATTTCTTCCCTTCAGCATCTGCACTTAATAAAAAGATTGTAAATGGTCTCCACATGGCAAGCAAGCTTTCCACAGCCTCTATCACAGAATACCAACGGCTATGTGTAACGCTGGGTATCACCTTTTGTTTCACCCCTAGGTGTGAGCACACTGCAAAGTACTTTCTCTTAAGCTCTCGTGCATATTTAAATAGTGTTCCAGAGTGCAAAATAAAGTCAACTACCTTTTTCATGATGTTGGATGATGATATTGCAGCCTTTGGTACACCATCCAGCAGGTGACATGGATCTCGAACAGGGAATGCCTTGAACTGCGAGTGAGCTCTTCGTAAATCATCACACAAGTTTTTCATATAGCTGGCACTGTCACTGCATATGCAAACAACATCCTCCCAGGTCTTCCCATAAATATCCAGCACCTTTTGTGTTAGTGCAGTAATTGAGACTGCATTGCAACACTCAATTACCTCGAGGTCTGCCATAATGGTACGCCGACCCCAACCCTTTAATCTGTCAGCAAAAGTAAACATAACAGCAACAGCTGGGTCACCATGCATCTCCGGCGTTTCATCAATTGTTGTGGAAACCTGTGTGCCATTTAGCATATCAAGAATGTGCTCCGTGTCGGCATCGAATACCTCGGGTAGATACTTATCATACATGTGGCCAGATTTAGGCATAGTTCGTGCAGCAGGTGCCCGCTTTCGAAAAAGATCACCAAGAGGACCATCCATTTGATGCAGGCTGACACCCGACTGTATCATTGCTCTGGCAAACTCATGAGCGATGTCCCGTTCATCTTCTCTTTTTCGCTTAAAACGAGTAATGGTTTCATTAAGAGAAATCTGGCTTAGGCAGTGATCCTCATTCTCTAGTGGCTGCTTCTGCTTAATCTGAATTTTAGACGGGACATGCTCAGCCAGCCGACTCACAGTTTTACCGGGCACAAGCGGCACTGTAACTCTGCAGTACTTGCATATTAGTGTTCTCTTGCCGTGGAGAAACTCGACAATAAAATCTTTGTGTTCTGCTGCTTACTGTTCAGCCGTTTTAGATCTTCGTGGCATTTCCGAATCAGAAACCGATTGCAAGCACCAGGGGTGAGTGAAAGGGTAATGCTAAATGCCAAAGTACAAAACTGAGCTAAATAATGGTACTGACAACGTGCAGTTCGATTAAGTCAATAACATCTAATTGATCACGTTAAGATTTAATTAATTTGTGCTTGATGGCAACTAGAGTTAAACAGAGAGCTGATGATTGTAAATGGTAATTGAGAAAGGTTAAGTTAAGCGACTGAGGATAAAATGAAATAAAACGTCTAGCAATTACCATTTAGAGTCATTATCACTATGTTTAACTCAGGCAAGCCATCAAGCAGAAATTAATTACATCTGAACGTGATTATCAACACACCAGCATTGCAAATTGCTTTTGGAAACCGACAATAGGCAGCTCTGACACATCAACTAATGGAACTATCGGCAGTATTCTAAAGTTCTCAATTTCATGGATCTTAATAAAATGACCCCCCCCCCCATTCAAACGTCCACCTTTTAAGCTTTTAAGCATTTAGTAAACAGCTGGATTTATGGCCCCATAGTAAATAGACACTTTTTCTCGCGAAGCTAAAAAAAAGAACAGGAGAGTTTGTGAATGACAGAGCAAGAAAGGTGTGGGACGGAGTGCTATAGATCAGCCATCCCCAGCCGCTACACACGTCCACTGTGCCGATATTAGTTTGCACCTCATTTCATACAGCAACTTTTATTTCATGATCAGTATGATGGAAGCAAAAGTAGGGTGAATGACAGAGCTCTTAATCCCCTCTTGATCAAATGTTGCCCAATATCACAGACATATGCCGTCAAGGGTGGGGATGGGTGGGTGACACACAAAGTTGCTGCACCTCGTACTACTCCTTCTACCTGAGTCAGCAACAGGACAAAATGTTAAAAATACTGTTGCTTTTGATATTTTTAAAGCATACTTTGTAGACACAATTTTCGGTGCTTTTCGGTTATAACCGATTTGAAAAAAAAGATATCGGTGGGGTTTTATCGGTTTAAACTAAAACCGGAAACCCTAGCTATAGACCACACATGCTGAGGTGCCACCCATGGTGCGTATGGCAGGTTTACTGCTATGCACCACGCATGTGCAGGGAATGCACCAGTGACCCTCCCCAGTGCATCAGATTATGCAAAGTGCAACCCTGCAATATTCAGCTGTGGTATGCAATAGGCTAACGAGTCAATGCATGGAGCAGTCTGGCACATTTGCATCTCATTACAATTGTGCTACTGCTCATTTGCATGGGATGAGCCATAAAAGCGCCACAGTACTGCACTGGGCACTGACATGTATTGCAGCCATTTCAATAAGGAGCACCAAACATTGTGATGTTACTGGATATGATAACTGCTGCAGTGTTCCAGGCTGGCCTACCAGGCCGCTAATGGTGCCATTGTGTTACCGTCCACGGGAAGCATCATGTCAGAGATGGAGGGAGCAGAGGCCTGCACGGAAGCAAAGGCCCAACTTCACCAAAGATGAGCAGCAGGCCCTGTTCGAGGCATACCTTGACAGGGAGGAACTGCTCAGTGGGGACACAGGCACCCCACAGGAATGTGCCACAGGGTGGGAAGGAGTGGCAACATATGTCAACACCCATGGAAGACATCAGAGAAATGCACAAGAGTACAAGAAGAAAATGGGTACCGACAGGCAGCACATTAAGGAGAAGGTGGCCACCATCAAGGCATACCACAGCAGAACAGGTGGGGGCCCAGGAGCCACCCCAGTACTCTTGGCTGGGGAGGAGATGGTTGCAATGACCATCAGCTGCGCTGCCATTAAGGGCATACCAGGAGGTGGTTTTCAGATGGGTGGCAGCCCCTCACAGCACTGTGAGTCACTGGGAGCCATGGGAGGGTGTGCTGACCGGCAGCGTGTAGGTGTGGGAGCAGCTGTGCTATGGGCCCATGCATGTGTGGCATGCAGCAGCGCAGGGCACACATGGGCCAACATGCATGCCAGTGTCCACCTGTGTGTGTGCAGTGCTGCAGCAGGAGCACCGATACCCGACTGTGCCCCCAGCCCCAGGGTGTGCAGCACCACTGGCCAGCCCCAAGGAGCTGCACACCCAGCGGACATGGGACACAGCATGGCCCACAGGGTGCAGGCATCCACATGGCACACCGCTGGTGGTGTGGTCCTTGGAGGTGTGCGGCTGGGGCATTACACCCATCCTATGCTGATGCATCTTGTGCTGCAGCCACCGCACATGGCTGGCCCAGAATGTGCACTGTCAATGACATGTCCAGTATACTGTGCCACACAGTACATGCATACCCTGTTCCATGAAGGCACTGCGTTGGTGCGCCTTCCCCCCGCACAGTGGTTGTGGCTCGGTGTGCACACTGCCATTCTCATCATACTACTGCTGTGTCTTCCAGTACCATCACACCTCAGGGGTGGGATGTAGTATGTGGCTGAGGACGCTGAACCCAACGAGTATGAGCCATCTATTGCCACTGGCATCAGGGCCATGGATCATCAGGAATGCGGTGGTGTGGGGCTGCTGGACATCCTAGGCCGTGACGATGATGACCCCCTGTCGGACCTACTGTTCACTGAGGAACTACCCATACTCATACTGAGTACACAGGTGAGTGGGGAGTCTGACACAGATGATGATCTGACACTGATCTTGGGTGGCACGGGAATGGACACACCTCCCAAGGTACAGGCCTGCACACTAGCAGTAGTCGCCAATGGCAGCAGTACAGCACCTGCACAGTCACTCCTTGTCCATGACCGTGTGGTGGTGAGTGGCGACGCTGCCGACGCCGGCTGAGGAGGGGTTGGTCCCACAGACACAGGAGCCACAGAGACTGTCCAGCAGGCTGCTGGGCATCAGAGGTGGGCAGCAGTGGCCACCATGCAGCACACCACAAGATCCGCCAAAGGGGCACCCCCACATACACCACCCCCTGTGCGGCATCCCCTGGCAGGTGATGCTGCCGGGCATGTCGCCACACCCCCAGCAGGTCAGCGTCAACCCCAGGATGCATGGCGCTGACAGGCTGGATGAGCACAACAGGCTGCTGCAGGCCTCCGTGGACAACCAGGCAATGCTTGGGGCCCAGTTACATACACTACGGGTGGAGCTGTGCCACCAGTCTGAGCGTGCAGACATTGGATGTGCACAGCTGATGGGTGAGATCCAGCAGCTGCAGGAGGCCACGACCACATCACTGGACCTCATTGCCAGTGCCATCACAGCCAGATTTGGATCGCTGGCATCCAGTGGGTGCAGCAAGGTGCATAGGACTCCCCATAGTGCAGCGTTGACACTGTGGACCTGGCATCTGGTGACCCCAAACAGCTGTCGCCAAGCTCTGACATGGCCATCCCAGACACTCCTGGCAGTAATCTGTTTTCTGGCCTGTTCATGCCAGCGAGGACCCAGTCGTATTCCCATGCCTTTGTGCCTGCAAGTGTGTTAAGTATACCTGCAGTGGCTGCTGTGTAGCCTGTGGCTGCCGCACTGCCCGGGCATGGCCACCCTCGTGGCCATGGTGGCCATGCATCTGCATGGTAGGCCTGCTGGTTGTGCTGTCCTACCCTGCTGGATGTTGCTGTTGACTTGTCCACACTTGTGTGTGTGGTGGCATGTATGTGTGGCGTGGCCTCCATGTGTGTGTGCTGTGCTGCAGGGCTTTGTAGTATGGGCATGATGAGTTCAGCACTGTGCCAGCCTTGCCAGTGTGCCGGTGACTTCAGTCTGATCCATGCCACATGCAGCTGCATGTGTGTGTGCACGGCCTATTGCCACAGTAGCCGCATCCAGTTGTGCCAGCTACAAGGATCACTGTGTCCAGCTGTGCACCTCATTATGGTGCTATTTCTGCATGTGCACGTCATGTTGCAGTCAGTCCTGTGTCCAGCACAGTGCCCTCGTGTGTGTGCATATGTGCACTGTGCTGTCCCTGTGCCAGCTGTGTGTGTGCCAATGTCCCTACATGCCTCTCCATGTGGCCATGCACCTCAGTGTTTGTGGGGGTGTCTGTTCCGTGCATGCACTGCTGTCATGGCTATTACTTACCTGTGGTTCCCAAAGTGCTCTTGTATGATTGTTGCCCTATGCGTCCTGGTCCATGCGGCACTCCTGGGGTCCCTCCTCTGCATGGGTGGCAGCAAACCCCCATCTGGCCCATCCTCCCCATCCTCATCACTGCCGTCGCCCTCATCTACTTGGATGGCTATCCCATGGTCAATGGCCATGTTGTGCAGCATGCAGCAGGCCAGGAATAATCCACGGTTTATTGCAGGGCTATACTGTAGGGCACCACTGGACCTGTCTAGGCAATGGAAATGCATCTTGAGCATGCCAAAGACTCGCTCAATGATGTTGCATGTCACGATGTGGGCCTCGTTGTACCTGTCCTCTGCAGGGTTGGATGGGCTCCAGATGCTGGTGAGCAGCCAGGGTCACAGAGGGTATGCTCTGTCACCTGTGTGGGTAAGGTGTGCAGGTTAGCATGTTGCCATGCTTGTCACCCTCACCTCTCCCATGCCCCCTTTGGCCACACTGTTGGCTCCTGCTGTGTGTGGCCTGGGCCTCTGTCCCCTGCACAGCTGCCCCCACACCCTGTCTCATGCCATACTTACCTACAAGATGACCCATGGGGATCTCCCCATGCTCAAACCTCTGGCACTCCCAGGGTGGGTGGCACAGACATTGGTGATTCGCCCCATGGCATTGCACACCATCTGGCAGTTGACCAATGGGTACCCCTTTCTGTTCATATAGGCGGTGTCACAACCCCACTCAGCAGGTCAGGCCCTCTGCTACCACAGTGCCAACCTCCGAATGCAGTCTTGTGAACAAGAAACAGAAACAGGGTAACCCTCCTGTCTGTTTTGTGGGTTTGAATCAACCTTTGGTCTCAAGTTTCTGGAGGAATTCAAACTGTGAACCTCTTGCTAGCGTACTCAATGTACAGGCTCAGATAATTCTGCTCTTCGGGGGATGCCAGATATCTTTCGCCTATGGGCACCTAACCAGGTGTACAAAATGAACCCTTAAGTACTCTATTAAATACCTCAGATAAACTCTTACCTTTTTCCCAGTTTGGTAAACCAGTAAGTTTTGTACAATGTCAGCTTTAACCATATATGCTTCACTTGTCAAATAAAGAATTTCAAAGGCACACCAAGCAGTCTCATAAAAATTAGATGTTTACATAAAAATAGATACAAATTTAAAATGTAAATACAGAACAATATATCACAAACTGTACACTCACTTTAAAAGAATAAGGTTTAAAAGTGCAATTTCCTACCAACCATACACTTAGACTTATCTGACATATTCTTTTAATCTTACAGTGCTGAAAGATGTTGTAGCTTCAGAGTCCAAACATGTGTGTGTCTAAAGGTTAGTCACAGCATAATTAAAAAAAACTGTCTTGACCCTGCCTTCTCCATGATGTCACCCAGCTCCTCCTCTGTTTATTAAAAACTATACAATCAGGATGTCTTATCAAGCAGGAGGTAAATTAATCTCTCTCTCTTGGCTTTTATCTTTTAGCTGAAACCTGGAAGGGGGGGTGTTAACTCACAGGCTACCTCAGCATGTCTCATGAGAGACACTCAATAACACATTTTTATATTACAAAAAACAGATTAATCAAAACCAGCTGCCCAAGCATCACAGGTGGCACCCTCTGGGCCAGGTAGTGTGCATATGGCCACATTAGTGCAGTCTATTGCCCTGATCACACCTGGCATGCATGCCACCCTGTGAATTTTTTTTCCAATTGTTTAACCAGGTGAGAGACACTAAGCTGAAAGCTTATTTACAGGTGCAACCTGGGAGCACAGGGAAGTTGTGACTTGCTCAGGGTCACACAGTATGCAAGTGGGGGCTGTGGGATTCAAACTTAGGTCTCCAGATTTGCAGCTCAGAGCCTTAAACCACTGCCCTATACTGCTTCCCTGGGTCCTGCATGTTTGCTATACGCTCTACCTGTGTGCTTGGGAATTGAATGGATTCTGAAGCGTGTGGCAGCAGGGCACTGAAGAACTGTGTGAGGAGGCAGGACATAGCCAACTGGGTGATTCCAGTGGTTGCCTCTGTTGGTTTTTGGAAGGTGCCTGTGGCAAGCAGGCACATTGCTGCTGTCACCTTGGTCTCCATTATCATAGCGTGGCTCCTCCTGGTGGGTGCCTGCAATTCATCATGGCACAGCTCACAGAGCTGCTTCAGAATTGCCTTGTTCAGCCCACAATTTCTGCATTGCCATAGTCCTCAAAGGTGAGGCGGGCACGGTACCGTCAGTGTGTGGCATACCGATGGGCCCTTCCTCGGCCATTTGCTGTTCCTCCTCCTCCTCACACCCCACACTACTGCCTCCATCAAAAATGGCCTGCATCCATATCTCTCTGTTTCTGTGCCTTGCACATCTGCTGTGTGTGTTTGAGCCTCTTTTTATAGGTTCAATTCTGTGTGGTGCATTCTGTGTGTTGCTCCAGACTTGCGCTGTGCCGTTCCGATGAATATGCCATTGCACAGCTTATTCATGGATACGTCCCCTTGTACTTGCACCACATACATTACTGTTGCACTGCTGTGCATTGCGTTTTGTGCTGCGCATTTGTCTTTGTTGAATATGGCTCCGGGGTGAATGTCTGTGGTTGCGCATTGCACAACTCCTCTGAGTATCTTCCCCCTAGAGGGTAGAAGCCAGCACAATAACCTTGTGGTCATTGGTATCCCTGAGGGGTCGGAGGGACAGAACACTATTCTTTTTGTTCAGCACTTCTACATCAAGCTAGCAGGTCCTTCCTCCAATGGAGTGGACTTCATTATTCAGCTTGCCCATTGGGCACTACGACCAACAACTCCAGCTGGCGCCGCACCAAGACCCCTGATATTTAAACTTTTGAATTATTTAAACAAAGTGCATATACTGGCCAAGTTGAGAGAAATGCAATCCCTGTCCTGGCAGGGCAACTTGGCGTGGGTCACCCAGAATTTGCCATGCTCAGTTCACCTCAAGCGTGCAGCATATGGTCCTGTAATCTTGAACTGATTGGGACTCAGATATAATTTAAGATGCTGTATCCAGCTTGCCTACAATTTACCCATAATGGCACCATTAAATTGTTTGGCTCCTTTGAAGTGGCCAAAAAGGAACTACCTTCCCTTTTCCCAGACCTCTTCAAAAGTCTAACCTGAACGGGTAGTTTCTTTTGGCTGCTTACTTCTTTGGAATGGTTTGCTGCATTTGCTGAGTAGTTTCTGCCTTACTTCTGTTTGTACTCCGCTCAAGTTCTCCATATGAGATGTTTTACCCTTCTCAGCACTGTTTTTATGCCTTGGCTTTGTATAATTTGGCTTCTGAACTCTGAAGATTGACCACCCTTATACAGGATACCAGTCTTTCAATGCAGCCAATTCGTAACTGCCTCAGCATTGTAAAGCTGTTTTGGTTTCCCTTTCACACTGCCTGAGCTTATTGTAGGTGTTTTCTGCCTGCCTGGAACTTTTGCAAACAAAATAGCAGAGACTTCTTGGGGTTTGATTTTGCTGAGGGTGACCAAAGGCTTTGATGGGGGCTGCTATATTGAGGGTTTAGTAGCCTGCTTCCTATCGCAGGGGGAAAGATGGCTGAGACATCCCCATGTGGCATCTATCTTCCCTTTTCCCTGGAGACTGGGTCAGTCCTCAGCTAGATGTCTGTCTTACAGAGTCACCCAAGTGCGGCTCACTGGATGAGGACCAGGTGTTACCCCAGAGCCGATGCAGGTCACCACTTTCCACAGGGGCTTCTTTTGGGTCCAGACTGGTTTTCCTTTCCCCTCTCTCTCTGTTGGGTCTCTGATCAGGCAATCACTCTGCTCCCCTGCTTCAATTGCCCATGCAGTAGGGTTAGCTTGGTCTCGCTGGCACTACCGCCTGGGGTGATAACATTGGAAGCCCCTTCCTCACGACTGCTTGGCTGCCTACTTTGCCCAACTTGGTTGTCCGCGGGAGCATTTGGAGTCCTATATAGATGGGCTTAGGGCTGTAGAGAGGTATTAGAGAGAGCTTTGACTGTTTTATTAGTGGTGTGCAATAGGAGGTCCTTGAACAATATCTGTTTTCACTGAGCACAAATAGGAGGAGTGGGCTTGCTGGGCTGGGCCCTCTTCTCAAGGTAGCTTTGAATTTTGGGACTCAATTTCCTGTGCAATAGTTAATCCTTCCCCCTCTCTCGGTCTGTGGAATGGACATTCCAGTGCTTGCCTTCCATTTGGTTTGCTTAGTATTTTTGGCAGCAGTGGGTGAATACAGCTAATCAAGTGGGCCCTTTAGGGAGGGAAAGCACTCTTACTCATTTTCTGCTGTTTTCGGCTCCAGCAGGGAGCTTCCAATTGAATATATTCAGCTGTATCAGAGTGTGCAGATTGCTGCTGACCTTGGTGAGGGGTATGATGTGTGTGGAGGGGGTGTTGCTTCAGGAGCCCAAGATCTTGGGTGGGTTCGGGGGATCGGCTGACCTCTTGTGTCCCACTGCAGCTCCTTACCTATTGTCCCTGGATTTCTTGGACCCAGCTTCTTTTCAGTTTACCTTGCAGGGAGGGGAGCCGTGGGTGGATTCCCAGACTTCAGAAGTTTCATAGGTCTGTTCCCCGATACAGCAAGTAAGGCACCCATTTATTCAATTTTTATTACTTTTTGTGTTCATTTTCTGGAGTGAACCTTTCTGTTCATGGAGGGATTAACTTTATGCCGTTTGATATTATGTATAAAGGAGAGCACTAATTTTTCCAGCTTACAGTCTGAGGGACTTTAATATTGGGATCTGTGGTCAGGGTGGGTATCTGAATGTCTTCATACTAGCACACTTAGGGTGGTGTTTTTTCACACATTATATTCAAATTTTTTTATTTTTCTATTAGCCTGTTAGTGGTTAGCCTTGTTTCTTATTTCTTTACTACTAGGTGGGTGATATTGTTTCATGTTGGCGGGGGGTTTAGCCTTGATTCCTTGATCGCTACCAGTTTCTTGCAGTCTCCCATTCTTTGTTAGATTGCTGTTCTATGTTACTGTGCTTTGAATAATAACTGTCTCTCTTTCATGATGTTACTTTGTAAGTCCTTTATTATCTTTGGGGCATGGTGAGAGGACAGGAGTGGGGTTGGGGGTGTTTTTTTTTTCCTGCTAGGTGGGTCATACTCATCATGGATCAGCTAATCAGGGAGGTGCAGTCTTTGGGAATGGGGGCTATTGTGTTTGATTTTTGGGATTTCTGTCTGCTATTTTGCTTCTGTATGGGTATTTTTGGGGAGCTGGGATTTTAGAATGCACAAGGGATCAATGGGTTACCTTTTTCTATTTTCAGTTGTGGGCTTTTTCTTAAGGGATTTATTATGAGGGGTTTGTCTTGGAGTGGTCCCACAGCTCAACAGGTTGGGTTATATTGGGTAGTATGCAGGACAGGGTCAGTAGAATATGGTCAGTAAAGCTTATATTATTCATCTAGAATGACTGGACCGTATAAGATAATTGTGTGGAATGTTAAAGGGGCCAGAGATAGATGTAAACATCAAATTATTCTGCATCATCTTAGGCATGTGCAAGTCAGTACTGCTTGTTTGCAAGAGATGCATCTGCTGCAGGCTGATATGGGTTATTTCAGGCGGGACTGGGTAGGACAAGTATACGGGGCAGGGATTAGTTCTAGAAAGGGAGGTGTTGCCATACTTTTTGCACACCAGGTGTTGTTCTGGCTCATTCAGGAATTTGTTGATCCTGATGGGTGGTATCAGGGGTTCAGTTAATTTTTTTTTTTCAGTGGAAGTCTAACATTTCCAGGAGTCAAAATCTGGAAGTCATTCCAATTTTTTGGAAGTCAAAATACTTTCAGAATTCCATCTCTGGAAGTCAATATTCTAGGAAGGACAACTTTATGGATGCTAATATAATATATTAGTGGTAAAATACAGTTTCTTTTTAGAAAAATTTATAATTTCTGACTTCCAAACCTGCAATTTTGGAAGTCATCTTATTTTTGGGTTTACATCAGGAAGTCAGTGACTTCCTCCCTCTGTATTTTGGATGTTTTTGCCTTATTTTTGGAAGTCAAATACTCCCAAAATGGAGTTAACTGAAGCTCTGGGTGGTATATTATCCTGCAGGAATGAGTGGGAATTTCTCAGGTGGTTCTGGGATCTATCTATGGTCTGAATTTAGATTCCCCTTCCCTCTTCCTGCATTTGACTTCCCTCCTTTCTCCACTTTTGGAGTGTGGAATGTTCTTTGGCGGTGATTGAAATTTGGTCTTTCACTCAGACTTTGCTAGGTCAGAGGTCCATCATAGAGGGTCTCTAGCCAGTGCAAAGGGAGTTGATGGAAATGGCGGAGGATTTGGACCTTGTAGATCCTTGGTATATCCTACACCAGAAAGAACAACAATATGAAAAAATTACTCACTTTAGTAATATTGCTTCTTCTAAGGGAATCTTACTGTATTCTGACTAATGCAGTATGGTCTCACCATAGGACTGCCCCAGAGCTGAAATGGTTACTAGAACCTATACAAATGATGGAATGCTAGGCTCGAGCTCAGTTTTCAAACCACTGTCCCTGGTAAACAATCTCTAACCATCAGATTCTTACGAAGCATGCACTAAGCAGTTTACTCTTAATGGAGTATAATAATAATAAAAGTAATAATATTAACAATCATAAAAACCTCCCTGCACCAGAAATGGCAGGAGAAAAATATGTGGGAATTATCCCTGTTTCAAATACCTCTAAAAACCCAGGCATCCCAGAAGACTCAAGTCACAGATGCCCAAAATAGAAACAGTATATGTTCCCCAGGTTTTCAACAACTGTAGCACAGCTGTAATGCAGTGACCATAGGTATCAGAAGGGGAGGAAGGGAGGGAGCTCAGTATACAGTAAGATTCCCTTAGAAGAAACAAGATTACTAAGGTGAGTAATTTTTTCTTCAAACCCCAGGAAATCTTACTGTATTCTGACTAATGCAGATTACCCAACAGTGCCTTTGGAGGTAGACCTATAACGTATCTAGGAAACGGTTTCTGCAGGACTACTGTGCCAGACCTGGCATCACCTCTGGCTTGGACGTCCAAACAATAATGCTTTGTAAATGTGTGGACTGTTTTCCAAGTTGCAGCTTTGCAGATATCTACTAGGGGGATGTCCCTAGCAGCTACTAGAGAGGCTGCAGTACCCCTAGTTGAATGGGCCCTGAGGCCTGCAGGTGGCTCCTTACCCACCTTGCTATAACAGAACTGGATACAGGTTACAATCCATCTGGCAATGCATCGTTTTGTGGCAGATTTTCCTTTCTCTGCCTCTCCAAAGGTAAGGAAGAGCTCAGTTTGGTTCTGTCTGTGACCCTTTGTGTGGTCGAGATAGTAACTGACTACCTTTTTTACATCATGGATGTGCAGACTACATTCACCTGAAGGGGAATGATCTGTAAAGAAGACTGGCAGGGTAATTGACTGGTTAAGGTGGAAATCTGATACTACCTTAGGCAAAAACTTTCTGTTAGTTCTAAGGACTATCTTGTCCCTATGAACTGCGATATATCCTGGCTCTGTGGATAAAGCCTGGAGTTCACTGATCCTGCTGGTAGGGGTAATGGCAACCAGTAATACAGTTTTCCAAGTCACATATTTCAGGTCTGCTGATGACATGGGTTCAAATGGAGGTTGCTTGTGCTGAGCAATGCAAATATTCGAATCCCACATGGGAGTGGGCTCCCTGAGTGGTAGGTGTAAGTGTAGCAGCCCTTTAAATAAATTTTTGAACACTGGCTTTGAAGCCAAAGAGGAAGAAGAAGAAGAAGCTTTACCTGCTGATAAATAAGCTGAAACAGCTGCTAAATGCACCCTCAGAGTGGAAATAGTTAAACCTGTGGAGTGCAAATGAGCCATATAGTCCAAGACAACAGAAATGTTAGCTTGAGAATGATCCAGGCCTCTGCTCTGGTACCAGAAGGAAAATCTTTTCCATTTAGAGGCATATGTTTTCTTAGTGGAGGGTTTTCTAGAAACCCTCAGTATGTCATAACCCCTTCTGAAAGATGCAAGTCCGCATACTCTAGGTCTCCAAGAGCCATGCCTTGAGTCTACAGGATAATAAGTTGGGGTACATGATTTTGCCCTGAGAGGAGGTCAGTAGATTGTACCTCCTGAGAAGACTGATTAGCTTGGCTACTAACACTGAGAGAAGTATGGAGTACCAAGGCTGCCTGGTCCAATCTGGGGCAATGAGAATCACTGAGGCTGGTTGAAGCCTGAGCTTGTTCAGTAAGATCAGTAGTAGAGGGAATGGAGAGAAAGCATACAGGAATTTCCCTGTCCAATCCAACAGGAGTGCATCCAAAGTAATTGTGCTCCTGCTGGGGGGTCTGTAGCAATACTCTAGGAGTTGGTAATTGTCTAGGGCTGCAAGAAGATCCACTTCTGGGGTGCCCCACCTCCTGAAAATGGTCTGTAAGACCTGCCTGATTCTGGTTTATCCTGCTGAGGGCATCTGTCAGGACATTGTCCTTGCCCGGTAGATGAACAGCTGAAAGGGACACCTTTAGAGTACACGCTAGTGTCCAAATTTTCATAGCTTCT
Source organism: Neoceratodus forsteri (assembly GCA_016271365.2). Lineage (NCBI taxonomy): Eukaryota > Metazoa > Chordata > Ceratodontiformes > Ceratodontidae > Neoceratodus > Neoceratodus forsteri. The sequence goes on from JADMNL010000026.1 coordinate 334,393,111, forward strand.
GTGCAAAGAGGGGTTGACCTTGTGCCTCCTTGTTTGTTTATGTAGTACATGGTGGTTGTGTTGTCTGTTCTGACCTGTACCACCTTCCCTGCCACCTGAGAGGCAAAGGACTGAAGGGCCAGAAAAACTGCTCTGAGCTCCAAACAATTGATGTGCAGAAAGGATTCCTGCTTCCCCCACATGCCATGGGCAGTATGATCCCCTAGATGTGCTACCCACCCTAGAAGGGAAGCATCTGTGGTAAGCACCAGAGAAGGGGACTGCTGTAGGAAAGGTACCCCATGTCTGAGATGTCCCCTCACCTGCCACTGCAGAGCTCAAAAAGGGTGGCCGTGACGGTGACCAACTTTGTTAAGGAGTCTTTCTTTTGGGTCCAGTACCCTCTGAGATGAAACTGAATGTCTCTCATCTGGAACCTGGCTCCTGGGATGGTTACAGTGGAGGATGCCATGTGCCCTAACAACTGCAGGAAATGCCTTGCTGGTCTGGAAACATGCAGTTAGAAAGACCTGGCTATTTGAATAAGGCTGTCCACCCTGTCCTGAGGAAGGTAAGCCATTCCTGTCCTTGTATCCAACTCTGCCCCTATGAACTGGAGCAACTGCACAGGTTCTAGAACAGACTTCTTTCTAGAACAGACTTATTTTGATTGACTAGGAATCCCAGGGAGGACAAGGTGGTCTGAATAATTGAGAGTGCCTCTCTCAATTGTTGCTGTGACTGTCCTACAATGAGCCAGTTGTCCAGATACGGAAACACTGACACTCCTAGCCATCTTAGATGTGCCACCACTACAGCTAGGCATTTTGTGTAAACCCTTGGAGCAGATGTTAGTCTGAAGGGCATTGTTCTGAATTGATAATGGCCTGATGGCAACCTGAACCTGAGGTACCTTCTGTGAGACCTTCTGATTGGAATATGGAAGTAAGCATATTTTAGGTCCAGGGATGCTAGCCAGTCTCCCTGCCTTTGAGTAGGTATAATGGTAAATAGAGTGACCATCCTGAATTTTGGTTTTGCCAAGTGCTTGTTCAGGTATCTGAGGTCCAGAATGGGATGCCACTCCCCTGATTCTTTAGTGTAAGGATGTATCTGGAATACAGACCCTTGTCTTCTTGAATGGCAGGGACTGGTTCTTCAGCCTGAAGCAGCAGAAGGAATGACACTTCCTTTTCCAGTATGGCTGTTTCTAATAGGGAAAAGGGCTTGAAAGTCTTTGACCTTAGTCTTGGTTTGGCTTTGAAGCTGAGGACCAACCCCAGGCCCACTACTTCTAGAACCTACTTGTCTGTGGTAATGTTTTTCCATTCCTGGAAGTAGTGGGCCAGTCTGCCCCCTACTAGTAGTGGGGAGGTGACCTGGACATTCTGCTCAGGGAGTCTGCTTTGATTGAGCTACTGGCTGAACAGTGGGGCTAGTGTGGCCAGTGCCCCTCCTGCCTCTGCCCTGAAAGTATCCCCTAGGATGATACTGGGGAAAGACTTGGAGCTGAAAATAAGGCCTGTAAGGAGTCCTGCCCCTGCCACCCATAGAATGGTACCTTTGAGGGTTGGCAGTTCTCTCCTTTGCTGCTGCACTTTTATAAGCAGCTTTGTAATCGTCCATTTATTTCATATATGCCTCTGTTTGTTGTCCAAACAGAGACACAGGGTCTCAGGAAAAAATCCAGGGCCTTATTTTGCGTGTCCTGTGAGAGGTCAGTGATTCTCAGCCATGCAAACCTTCTCAAGGACACTGCTGAATCCATTTTCCTGGATGCAGTGTAATTTGTATCCACTGCCATCCTAAACTGGGTTTTTGAAGCTTCAATGCCCCTCTTAACTGCTTTCTCCAGGTCAGCTGCCATTGGAGGGGGAACAGACTTGGCAATTTCTAGTACTGTAGACAACACAGATTTTTGATATCTGGCTAAATATGTCATATAGAATGCCTGCCTAAGGGCTAGGGAGGATCCCAAATAAACCTTTTTTGCTATTGAGTCCATCCTCCTGGAATATTTCTCAGGGGGTGGGATGCCAGAGGGATGCAAGCTTTGTCACAAGCTGCAGCCTGAATGACACCTTCATGGCTGAGGTGCCCAAACAGAAATGTGGCCCTAGACTTATCCATCCAATACTTCCTGTCCACTTTCTTATCAGTTGGAGGGACTGAATTGGGAGTCTCCAAAATGTTCATGGTCTGCCTCCTCAAAGACTTGTGCAGAGGGAGGAGCAGACTTTTTGATGGAAGAATATCCATCATTTCCTTATAGTCTTCTTCCTCCTTATCTTCCAGAGACCCATAGGATGGGAGGTTAAGAAACTGGGCAACTTGCTTCATGAAAGCAAAGTATGAGGAAAAAATCCTCAGTTTCCTTATTAGGGGAATCAGACCTGTGAGGGTCAGGAGAGATGTCTGACTCTACAGGCTCATCATAATCATTTCCATAATTCTCCTTTGGGTCTTCAGCAAAACCAATATCCTCAAACTGTTCCCCACCTTGGTCTATTAAACCAGGGATTTGTGAACCCAGAGTTCACTGAACCGGCCGTGTATCAACCGGAACCGGAGACTGCAAAAACTGAATAATTCTGATCATGTTCGCAATCTCTTCCGCAGAAGGAACTGCTGTTGGGACCGGTTGCTGTTCCTGGTGCTTTTCTTTATGCTTTTTCTTAACCTCAATGGCCTGTTCAGCAGCCTTATCTGCGGTTCTCTTTTTTGTGGAACTATCGCCTCTGTCACAGGGCAGTCCCTCCAGTTCGGCAGACTGTTTGGTAGTTGCGTTAGTGGCCTTATCCAACATTTTTTCCCTTAGTGTCTTTAACCATCTATCAAGGGTGGATGGAGGAAAATTAGCGCAGATCTGTCTGTCTGAAGGTGGTCAAACCCCAGACAGAACAGACAAATTAAGAATGAGGATCAGCCTGTGCAAACAGTTCCCCGTACTCTGTGTAGTGCTGGAAACCTGTGGCTCCTGTTCTCTTTTTCAGTTTCTGTGACATAAGAAAAGGTATACAGAAAGACTAAATAGACCTTTTTTTTTTTTTTGGTTGTTACACCAAAAAAGAAAACAGTTTTTAAAAGTATAAATCCAGGAGTTACCCTGGTTGAAATAATCGTCTCAGACAGATATTTTTCCTTATTACTCAAGAACTTCTTCATGGGCTTCTAGTAGTGCAGCATCATAAGATAATTGTCTCAGATCATATACCTGTTTCTCTCGTTCACTTAGTCGGGTGCCCTGGAGAGCATGATACATTGTGGAGGCTTAACTCACAGTTGTTGCCTCAGGTGGACATACTAAAAAAAGTTAGGGAATGCGTTAAGTTGTTCTTTCAGGAAAATGAGAGCTCTGTCGATGCCATGGATATTCTATGGGGGACTGCCAAATGTGTTTTTAGGGGTGAGCTGCTTTGTTTAGCAGCTGTTAGGAAGAGGAAATTCCACTATACACACACACGAGTGTATTTTATGGGATATCAGGAATCTTCCACCTCTTCTGAAGACACTTGGACTCTTCTACATAAACAGAGGGCCCAGTACTTTGACATTAGGGCTAAAAAGTGGACCTTGCCCTCCAATGTACAAAACTGAATTATCCTAAGTCGGGAAATAGGCAGGGAAACTATAAGCCTTGCATCTGCATAAGCTTGACACGGCTAGAAGACTTTTCTGGATCTGTTTATTTTTTTTACATTTTTTATTTATTAGAGTTTAGGATTACAATTACCATTGAGCCAAGGCTTATTTACAAAGGTTCCATGTCAGGATGAGAACAAGCAGGACATTAATTTTTACAGGATAACAGGTTACAGTTTATCATCACATTAGTACATACAGATTAGGTGGTACTAGGGGCATGCACAGGACAGGGATAACATTGATAACGAGAACTTGGTGAGACATGAGAAGAAGATGCTGCCTGAGGCAATTGGCAAAACACACAGGAAGTGCAAGTGGAAAGTTCAAGTGAGAGGGAGAGTAGGGGGGTGGATGAGAAGGGACAAGTTCCAAAAAGGGAACAGCAGGTTAGAGAAGACAGTCACATGTGCTAGAGGCAGAGAGGAATAGGCGGAGGTTAGATTTGAACAGGTCTAGCTTAGGTAGGGAGGAGATGTCCCTGGTGAGACCATTTAAACAGCTGGGAGCTCTTTAGGCAAAAGATTTTTGTCCCTGTGAGGTCCAGCATCTTGGAATATGCAGTAATTGAGATTCAGAGCCCCTGGTGAGGCAGGGATTCTGTGCAGGTTGTAGCAGAGCTTGAACTCCGGGGGGGGGGGAAGAAGCCCATCAATGTTTTTTTAGCCATTATGCATGTTAGATACTTGATGCGGCTTGAGAATTGAAGCCAACCACTTTGGACGTATAGGTCACACGTATAGGTGAGAAGATGGGATCCAGTGATGAGTTGGCAAGCTTTGTTCAAAGCCATAGCTATGCACCTCAGGGCGGTGGTGAAAGCTGAACCGTAGATGATGAGGCCATAGTCGATAGTTGGGATCACCGAGCTCTGAACTATGATCCTTAAGGCTTCCGGAGTTAGGCATTACCTAAGCCTGTAAAGCAGGCCAATACATGTGTTAATCACTTTGGCAACATTGTCAATGTGAGTCCCATAGGATAGACAACTGTCAAGAGTGATTCCAAGGTATTTGAAGGTTTGCACCTGTTCTAGGATTGCACCTAGACAGTTTGAAATAGTGAGGGAGTGGTCTCGGTGCTAGTTTTGCGAGCTGCAGAAGAGCATGGTCTTTGTTTTTTTATAGTTGAAGACAAGTCTTTGTTTTTTTATAGTTCAGGACAAGTTTGTGTTTACTGAACCAGTTTTCAACTGAGGAGAAGCCATGCTGTAGTTTGCTTTGCAGAAGGTGGGGGTCCTTGTGGGTGGAGTGGATGACAGCATCATCAGCGTATGGGAGGAGTTGCTCCAGACAGGATTGTGGAAGACTATTTAGGAAGATGCTGAAGAGAAGTGGCCCAAGGATTGTCCCTTGTGGCACTTCAGAGCACACTGGTCTGGCATTAGAGAGAAAGTCAGCTATTTTCACTCTTTGTGAGCGGTTTTCCAGGTAGCTGTTAAACCAGGATGTAGATTCAGGGGACAGTCCAGTATTTAGCAGCTGAAAGAGTAGTAGATGATGATGGATGGTATCAAATGCCTTTGTCAGATCAATGAAGACCACACCTGTAAGAAGGCTATTGTTCAAGGAACTATGGATTGCACCAGTGAATTCAAGGAGGGCTGAGGTGGTACTGTGACCTTTTTCTAAAGGCATGCTGTTGAGCACACAGGACATTGTATTTATCAAGGTATTCCATAAACTGGTCCGATACTATATGCTGTATGGCCTTGGAGAGCGGGGGTAGTATGGAGATGGGTCGATAGTTCACCAGGAGGGTCCTGTCGCTGCTCTTGTGGACTGGTGTGACAGAGGCAGACTTCCATCTGTCAGGGAACTGGCAAAGAGAGAGGGAGAGGTTGAAGATTTTTGTTAATGGTAGGAGCACCTCGTCGAGGGTGAGGACAAGTAGCTTGAGGTCAAGGGAGTCCTCACTTGACCTGGACCTAGCAGTAGCTTTACTGATGTAGTTTCAAGCTTCATACGGTTTGACTGATTTGAAGTAGGATGGAGGCTGGTTTGGAGAAAGGGTGGGACGTGAGGGGAGAGTTTGGGGGTCAGCTTCATTGAAATAGTCAGGTGGAAGACCAGAGCTGAGGTCAGTGAAAGCTGAGTTGAATGAATTTGCTATGGCAGTCAGGTCCAGTGTCGTGATACCATCTATGACCAGCATTGTGGGTGAGGTTTTTGTCTGCTTTCCTGTAATTTCTTTACTATTGTTCCAAAATGAATTCCTCTTGCCCCAAGTGTTTGTCAGGGCATCCTTATAGTAGGTACTTTTCTGCTAGTGGACTAATTTTGTGCAGTTATGACGAGCTTGTTTAAAATTCCGTATGTCGATTTACTTTCCAGTTTTCTGAGCTCGTACCCAGAGATGGTCCCTGGATTTTAGTAGGGCTAGTAATTCAGAGGAGAGCCAGGGTTTGCACAGGCCTTTGACCTTCCACTTTTTGAAAGGGGCATGAGAGTCACAGGCAGCATTAATGGTTTTGATGAAGAGGTCAAGGGAAGTGTTGACATCCAGAGAGTGGAAGATTGGGAACCAATCTTGCAGTCTTAGACAGGATTTTAGGTGTTTCAATTGCCCACGTGGAAGGACTCTGCTGTTAATTAATTTGGTGGGGGTCATGATAAATGTATTTGTCCAGACGCGGCTTACAAGGGAATGGTCGCATACAGTGTCAGGAAGGACAGAGACGTTTGAGATTCGGGATGGGTGACTGGTCAGTATCCAGTCCAGGAGAGTACATTTGCCTGTTTTGTAATTTTGCCTAGTGGGGGAGGCAACCAGTTGAGCAAGGTTTGCTGAGGAGATGGCATCTGTGAAGCCCCCCTGATTCCATAGCAAGCCAGTTGATACTGAAGTCACCCATGAGGATTGTCTCAGAGTCGGGTGGTTGGGATCGGATGAGGTCAAGGACTGAGTTGAGGCCTTTTTCTTGTTCTTTAGGAGGGAAGTAAACTGCAGCAATTGACAAGGCTTTATTGTGGGCCCCTAGTAGAACTTTGACAGTGAGACTCTGGGAGGATGAGTCAGAGACGAGTGTTTTTAGAGGGTGGCCTTGGAGAGAGTCTTTGAGATATACAGTAAGACGCTGCCACCACCTCCTGTAGCGATTCTGTCAAGTCGGAAAATACTGGACCCTGGCAGGGTAATAGCCATGTCTGAGATTTTTGGTGAGAGCCAGGTTTCAACAACTGCAAGGATGTCTGGCTTGTGCTGATTTACACATATTTGCAGGGCATCAAGTTTTGGCAGGACATTGCAAATGTTTACTGTAGCAAGGGTGAGTGTTCCGGAGTGACTCATGGTGAGCTACTGGGGACCAGAAAACTGTTGTTGCTGTAGATCAAAGACGCAGACTATGCATAGTCACCAATCAACTCACTGACCACTTCTCTAAATATAACCTTCTATGCAGTCAGCAACACGGCTTGTGTAAGGGTCATAGTACCACCACGGCCCTCCTTGAACTTACCTCTCATGTCCACTCTGCCTTGGATTCCGGCCACATCTCAGGAGCCATCTTCATAGACCTCTGGACGGCATTTGATACCGTCAACCATGCCCTCTTACTAAACACTTTTGCCTACAGTGGCCTCTCTCAAGATGCCTTAAACTGGTTCACCAGCTATCTATCTGATAGAACTCAACTAGTTAAGGTAGGCACCATCCTGTCGCCAAGTCTCCCAATCTGCTCCGGTGTCCCACAGGGATCCATTCTTGGCCCTCTCCTATTCTGCCTTTACCTTAACACCCTCCCAGTGGCCTGCCCCAGCAGACTGCTCCTCTATGCGGATGATGCCATCCTGTTTGCTTCTGATCCGGACCCCCTCAAATTACACCAAACACTCCAACATGCTCTCCATGAAACTGAACACTGGCTCACCACCCAGCCACTAATAATTAACTACTGTACAAGAAGACAAAAGTCATGATTTTCTCCCAACTGCAAAACCCTCTTAAGAACCTCTGCCCCAATTTCTAACCATAAATCAAATCCCCTTCGAACAAGTGGACACCTTTAAATATCTAGGTGTCACACTAGATCCGGCTTTCAACTACTATCAGCATATCTACCTCCTATCCACTGCCCTTAACTCTAGACTAGGCATACTTTATCGGTATAAGCACTGCCTCACCCCTGAGGCTCTGCATCTTACCATTAACTCCTCTGTACTCTCACTCCTGGACTATGGCATTTCTCATCTACAGTGCAGCTCCCACCTTGGCCCTCGACAGACTCTGGCTTGTTCTAAACAAGGTCTGCTGTCTCATCCTAGGATGTGACCACTTTACCCACACCCACACCTTCTACAGTACCACAAACTGGCTAAACTTAGACAACAGAATCAAGTACCACACCTGCCTAATGACCAAAAAGATTACCCTAGGCCTCACCCCCCAACCCTAAACAAAATTATTTTCCCTGCTGCACCTGTCAGAAACACCCCAAACATGACTAAACTGTTACTATAGGTACCCCACTGCCGGACTTCCCAATACCAAAGAACATTCAATTACAAACCCCCCTCCTAGACAAATGAGCTCCCTAGTATAATAACCAACAAAACAAAAATAGGCCCTTTTAAATCCGGTCTAAGGAATCACCTGCAGACTGCAAACCGATGTGACTGCCCCTGACCTGTTCCCTCCATGATGACCTAGGTCAGCTTCTCGCCGGTCGCCAGACCAATCTACACCAAGCTTCCTAATTTGACAAACAGCCTCTCTGCTTCTTTATGTCGCTGCGCTATAATATGGTATTTCATGTGATCCATGCCTTTAAGTCACTCTCTGTACCATGCATGTTTCCTGCACTGTGATGTTATGTAACGTCTGCAAACTGTAAGCAACGTTAGCCCTGTACCTCTCTATGTTTGACGTGGAACCTTTGTAAATGAGTCTTTGACTCAAAGGTCTTTCTGAATACCTCAATAAATAAATAAATACATTCCTGAAGGTGATGAACATTGGCCTGGGGCATATGCAGGATGTAAAAATCCTTTGTTAGTATCTTCCCTTTGTTCTCCAAAATGGTTGGGAATAGACCTCAAAGACAAGCACACACCCTTTAAGAACAAGTCAGACGGAAATGTGGATTCAATGCAGCACTTCTCAACTCAGAACTCCTATAACAGAATTACTGACCTTACTTTTGCTTTTGATGTCTTCCAAAAGAGTTGATTTATGATGAGAATGCCAATGCCTGCTGGTGATGTTTTGCAGGTTTCTTAGTCCAGGAAATGTTAATCGATGTTATGTCCAAGAATGGTCCAGTTCCTCCAAGCAGTAACACATGAAAAACCACAAAAACTAAACCACTGACAGAGACAAACACAAACAGCCAGCCACACAGTCTCTGGTCAGCAGAGATACAGCCAAGGGATTTGAGACTTATCCTAGGCAAATTGCTGCTATTTTCCGTGATTTTTATTCAGATCATTACTCGAATGAATCCTCAGTTACTTCTAATTCAGAAGATATCTCGACTTATTTAGATTCAGAGCCCCTACCAGTTTTGGGTCCAGCTCTGGCAGAATCTTTAGTTCTGCCAGTACCCATGCAGGAAGTATGCACAGCCATAAAGTAGCTCCCTCTTGATAAAACCTCAAGGTCTGATGGATTCAGTAACAACTTTTATATGAACATACGAAATTTGCCAGCAGATAAAGGTCTAGTGAGCTATCAAGTCTGCTTGAATGTGCAGCTAGCACACCTTATTCTGCAGCTGCCCTTCCTCCCACCCTTCCTCCATTGACCCTCCCCTTACACTGTCCCAGCCCCTTTTAGAAGCAGTCCACTGTTCTACTGGATACCACTTCTGTGGGTAATGCATTCAACCCAGCTACCACTCTCTGTAAAAATGTGTCTCCTTATCTCCCTCCTGAACCTTCCTCCCTCCAGTCTCATATCACGGCAGCAGGTGGCCCTCCCCTCCTTTACTTTGAACAGCCCCTCTGTACCTGCATTGTTTATTCCTTTCATGTACTTGAAGGTTTAAATTATATCTCCCCTGTCCCTCCTCTCCTCCAGGGAGGGAGTACATGTTCAACTCCCTCAACCTCCTCTCATATGGTAAGTCCCCCAACCCCTTGATCATCATTGTTGCCCTGCACTGCACAACCTCCAGTAACTTAATGTCCCTCTTCAGATATGGGTGCCAGTCCTGCACACAGTACTCCAGGTGGAGTCTAACTAATGATCTATACAGTGACATAGTCATCTCCCCCCCATCCTCGAGGATATACCCCTCGCAATGCAACCCAGCATTTTGTTGGCCTTTGCAGCTGTCTTCCTACATTGTGCTGAATTGTTAATTGACCCTGTAATGAGCACCGCATGATCCTTTTCCTCCTCCATCTCAGCTAGCTGCACTCCCCCAGCTGGTAGATTCTCCTTGGGTTTTCGCCCCAAAATGCAGCTCCTTGCACTTTTTGGCATTGAAGCCCAGTTGCCAGGTGTCCGACCAGGTTTCCAGCTTGCCAGATCATCCTGCAATCCCTGACATCCCCCTAGGTTGTCCACCACTGCTCCAATCTTGGTGTCGTCAGCAAACAGACTGAACTTGCTCATTATGTCCGGTGATATGTCTGCAATGAACATCCTAAACAACACTGGTCTCAACACCGAACTCTGTGGAACACCGTGCATCACTGCCCCTAAGGATGAGAGCTCCCAACCCACCACCACCATCTGTTGCCTTCCCTGAAGCCAGGTCACCCACATCTCACCAGTTCTGCACCCACCCCTGTGCCTTCTAACTGACTTCCCAGCCTCCCATGCAGCACTAAGTCAAATGCCTTACTGAAGTCCAGCTACAGGACATCCACTGTATGGCCTCCATCTAGTTGCCTAGTTACCAGTCATAGAACTCCACCAGGTTGATTTGGCAGGATCTTCCACTTACGAAGCCATGCTGTCTGTTGTCCTGTAGTCCTTTGGCCTCCAGGAGGGTGACCTACCTCTCCTTCAGTATAGTCTCCATAAGCTTACCCTCGAGGGCTGTGAGGCTCACCGGTCTGTAGTTCCCTGGTTCATCCTTGGGGCCACTCTTGTGGAATTGCTCCACATGAGCCACCCTCCAATCCTGAGATACACACCCTGAGTGTAGTGAGGCATTAAATAGGTCTGCCAAAGGTCCCGCCAGGACCTCGGCCAGCTCCTTCAGTACCCTGGGGTGGATGCCATCTGTGCCTGGCCCCCTTGTCCCCCCTCAGTGCCTTTAAACCATCCAGAACCCTGCCCTCCATGATTTCCCCATCTGTCACCCCTCCCCTCTGTTTCTGCTCTCCCTCCCTCCTTAGGTATCACCCCATTCTTCTCCTTAGTAAATACAGAGCAAAAGTAATCATCGCTTATCATTCTGTCACCTTTTCTTTTGAATTAGCTCCACTTTTAGTCAAGTTTTATAACTTCTGGCACTCAGTGGGTTTCTCCAAACCTAGTTTCTCTGAAGCCTTAATATCTTTAATTGCTAAACCTGATAGAGATGACTCTTTACCAAATAGTTATCATTCTATATCTCTAATTAACACCAATATTAAAATTCTATCTAAGGTTTTAGCTACTCAGCTTGCAGCGGTTCTCAATACACTTATTAGCCCGATTCAGGTTGGGTTCATGAAGAACAGATACTCCAGTGATCACCTGCGTAAGCTCCATCATCTTATGGTGGCATCCAGGAAGAACAGGACCCCTGTGGCACTGGTCTTCCTGGATGCCGAAAAGGCCTTTGATCGGGTTTCTTTGCTCTTCCTTTTTGCCATCTTACAGATATTTGGGGTTCTTTCTGCACTGATTAAGAGGGTTCAGCTTTTATACTCCTGTCCATTGGAGAGGGTCTGGTGCAATAAGATACTTTTTGATCCCTTTCCTCTTAATCGTGGTATGAGACAAAGGTGTCCCCTCTTTGCTTTTTAATTTATACTTGGAGCCCTTGATCAGAAATTTGCAACATACTTGTATTGAAAGTGGGATTCAGGTAGCGGGAAAGAAATATTTACTTTCAGCTTATGCTGATGATCTCCTGTTACACCTTATGAACCCAACACAGGTTTTTCCAGTTGTTTTGGCCACTAACTCTTGGCTTTCTCAAGTTTTTGCTTATTAGCAAAATATTTCCAAAATGAAAGTTTTCCCTTTGAACAGCCTGGTTTTCAAAGATGATATAACTGCTCTAGGTCTTCGGTGGGAGCCTCAGCGGTTACTATATTTAGGAGTGTTCTTAGCGAGATCTGAATCATGACAGATAATCTTTCTGATCTGTTACAATAGATTAAATTGGACCTACTATAGATAGGTGGGCCTCACTTTCCCTTTCTTTCTTTGTGGGGTGGAATAAGCATTATTAAGATTAATATTTTGCCATGAGTTTGACACCTGCAAGGAATGCTAGGATTTTTTCTGCAAAAAGGCATTGTTCTCCTGGCTATAATCCCTAATAACCACTTTTCTCTTGCAGAGTAAATGTGTTTGGTGATCATATTGTAATCTGATCCTTCCTAAACTGAATGGTGGTTTGTCCCTACCCAATTTCTTCTTCTAATATGGTGCTCTGCATGCGCATATGTTTTTGTGCTGGCAGTCACACCCAGTCCTCCCTGATGGGGTAACTTACTACCCGCTTTGGCTCGAAATAGAGAGTAGGATTTTACCAGCTGGGTTTTAATTGGTGTAAGGAGGGCTCATATGGCCCTTATTTTTTTATTTATTGAAATCTTGGATATACCTGTGAGTGGATACTCGTTGAGAGGTTCCACGACGTATACATAAACATCACTGCAAGGAATTCAGGACAATATACAGATAAAACATTGAGGCCCAGATATTCAAAAGGGTTGCGCATGCGCAAGTCCTACATTGCGCCATTCTGCGATATTCAGCAGGAGGCAGTTGCTCCACTGGCAACAGGTTGCGCAAAAGAGCAATGCAAATGAATGCATGCTCAACAGGAGGAGGAGGAACCATGCATAACCTGCGCAACCCGATATTCAGTCGGGTTGTGCAGAGCTGTGCATGCGCAACCCCCAACCTGCGCCTGCACAACCCTGAGCCAAAAAAAAAAGGATCAAGTTGAGGGCCACCCACAGGTGAGCTGCTGTATTGCGGGGCACAACACAGCAGCTGCCACCCCTGGCTGGCCCCAACTCGGTCCCTGTGCCCCCCACCAGCCCGATCGCGGAATCACAGTTACATGAAACCCCCACATCTCCCACAGCCCGATCGCGGGCAGTACAGTTACATGAACCCCCTCACATCTCCCACAGCCCGATCGCGGGCAAGCGTGTATGAACCACCCCCAGTACCCAATGGCAGGCAGAATGCAACCCTCCCCCAACCCGAATATCTCCCTGGTGGTCCAGTGGACCATAAAGCCCGATCGCGGGCAGAATGTCACATCACAACCCCCAAACATCTCCCTGGTGTCTAGTGTCCCCCCACCCACCCACGAAGCCCCTCCACCCGCTCCCCCGCGGCCGGGGGCGACAGCATCCACCCGCCTGCCGCCCTGCCGCCCGCCCGACTGACTGTCCAGTAGGGCTGCACACCCCATTGGTGCAGGCTTCAGCCAATGGGCGTGCAGCCCATACCCGTACATGACAGTCCAGATTTGTGAATGATGTTCATTCACAAATCTGAACTATCATGTGATAGGCTGCGCCGTGGCTACAGCTCTGCACAATAAGCGTGCAACCCTACGAACAGTCAGTCAGCGGGCGGCGAGGCGGCAGGCGGTAGGATGCTGTCGCCCGCCCGGCTGAGAGCGGGTGGAGGGGCTCGTGGGTGGGGGGGGGACACTAGACACCAGGAGATGTTTGGGGGTTGTGATGTGACATTCTGCCCACGATCGGGCTTTACGGTCCACTGGACCACCAGGGAGATATTCGGGTGAGGGAGGGTTACATTCTGCCGCGATCGGGCACTGGGGGTTCATACGTTCTGCCCGCGATCGGGCTGTGGAGATGTGTGTGGGGTTTCATGTAACTGTACTGCCCAGCGATCGGGCTGTGGGAGATGTGGGGGTTTCATGTACCTGTACTGCCCGTGATCGGGCTGTGGGAGATGTGGGGGCTTCATGTACCTGTACTGCCCGCGATCGGGCTGTGGGAGATGTGGGGGGTTCATGTACCTGTACTGCCCAGATCGGGCTGTGGGATATGTGTGGGGGGTTTCATGTAACTGTGATGCCCGCGATCGGTCTGCATTGTGCGTCGGTCCCCGACGGCTGCTGCCTGGCAGGGTGGCCAGGAGCAAGTCCTCGGGGATCGGCGCACCTACATGCAAATGGCATGCAAATGGGGCCATAAATAAATGCAAATGGCCCCCCTGCGCCTTGCATAAATTATGGCCCCATTTGCATGTCACCTGTTGAATATCGGAAATTTGAGCATGGCGCAATGGTACTTGCGCCACTGCAAGTTTAATGCTCAACTCTGGCAACTTGCGGTGGCGCAAGTTCCACTGCGCCATGTGCAAGTGCTGTGGCTGGGGGGTGATATTCAAAGGAGTTGCTCAATAGCGCAACTCCTTTGAATATCACCCCGGCCACACCCCTGCGCAACTATTTTGAGCAGTGCAGGGGCTTGCGCCTCAGAATGGCGCAGTTTGAAAATCTGGGCCTGAGAGTACAGTAAACAGATAATTTTATTTATTTAGGTTTTGTTGACCGGGTAAGTGCACTAGACAAGTCCTGCCTATTTTCAGGCATGACCCGGGGGAATACAGATGAATGCCAACTTGAACCAGATTAAGCTGTTGGTGGTATTTTTTAGTGAATGACGATATTAAGATAAGGGTTCATAAGTCTAATCCAAACCAGTAACTTCAGCAATGTGCAAAATAACCCTGCAACTGAAGGAGAAGTAGGAGAAAAGGGAAAGAAGGGGTGGGGTAGACAGGACAGTGTGGACGGGGGGGTAGGCTAAGATAAAGTGGTTGGAGATGGGGCTAAGTGCCGTGGTTTGCCTATCCCAGGGATAGGGGCTGGAAGGTGCTGGGGTCAGTCAGTGGGTGCGTAGGATGACTCAGCGGCGGCACCTGCAGGTACTCGTATGAATAAGGTATTGGCTCAGTTTAAGTTTGAAGGGTTCAACTGTAGCAGTGACAGAGATATCCAGTGGTAATGGGTTTGTCCAGAGCTGTGCCCGGTATGCTGAGGCACATCGTGCCATGGATATGTGGCATCTCGGTACATAGAATGTTTGCGTGGAGGAGCTCCTGGTTTGCTTAGTATTTAATGGAAGGGACAACAGGTTCTGCAGTCCAGGAGGAAGCCAGTTTAGCGTGACTTTTTGGTGAGAAGGCAGGCTTGATATCTTATTCTGTCATTCAGCTGGAGCCAGCCAGTATGGGTATAAAGTTCGCAGGTATGGGTTAGTTTAGGTGCATTAGTGAGCAGCTGGCAGGCTTTATTTAGTGTAACAGTGATGCGCTGGAGTGCTGAGTCGGTTGCAGATCTGTATATTACCAGTCCATAATCTATAAGGGATACAGTCACGCTGTTAATTGCCAGTTTCAGTGCTTCTTGGGTGAGACAATGTCTGTGTTGGTAGAGGATGCTGATTCTGGTGCTGATGGCTTTTTTACCAGTGTTGTCGATGTGCTGGGTGAAGGAAACGGTGGAGCTGATAGTTACTTCCAGGTATCTGAAGTGTGTGACAAGTTCCAAGGTGCTGCCACTGTCATTCAGTATAGCCAAGGGGTAGCTTTTATGTTTGTTGTGGGTTGATGCATACAGCATGGTTTTGGTCTTTTTATAATTCAAAACCAGGTTTTGTTCTTTAAACCATTTTTCAGCTATTGCGAAGCCACTTTGGAGGTCCTTTTCAAGGAGTTCCAGGCACTGGTTGCTGGTGAAGAGTACCGCATCCTGTGCATATAAGAACATGCAGCATAGGCAAGCTGCTGAGAGGTTATTTAGGAAGACACTGAATGGCAGCAGCCCCAGTATAGACCCTTGCAGTACTCTGGATCTGACAGGTCAGCTCTCACATAGGACTTCCCCCATCCTGACTTGTTGGGAGTGGAGGCTCAGGTAGCTGTTAAATCAGTCCATGGTTTCTGTTGCAAGTCCAATTTCAGAGAACTGCTGTAGGAGGAGGGAGTGATGAACCATATCAAATGCCTTTGATATGTCAATGAAGGACACCCCTACTAGGCGGCCTTGGTCCAGGGCATTATTGATGAACCCAGTAAGTTCTAGAAGGGCCATGATGGCACTGTGGCCACCACAAAATCCATGTTGTTCTGGGTAGAGAAGCTTGTGTTGGTTAAGATACTCCACCATCTGGTCATCCACTATCCACTCCAGAGCCTTGGAGAGCGTCAGGAGTATGGAGATTGGCCTGTAATTGTGTGCTGTTTGGTCCCCACTTTTATGGACAAGAGTTACTGTGGCGCATTTCCATCTTAATGGGAATTAGGAGTGGCAGAAGGAGAGGTTCATTATTTTTGTTAGCAGTCCAATTATTTCGTCCAGTACCAGATGTACAAATTTAAGGTCCAGTGTGTCCACGCTATGCCTTGACTTTCCTAGGACCTTCACTACATATTTTCATGCATCAGCTTCAGAAACTATTTTGAAGTGGAAAGATGGACGGTCTGGAGACATAGGAGCCCTTGTAGTGACTCTTTGGTTGGGGCATTGAAGAAGTCAGCCAGGAGAACACTACTGAGGTCAGTAAAAGCCTGATTCAGTGAGTTGGCTATGGGTAAGGGGTTTATGGTAGGGACACCCTCAACAGTGAGCATAGCAGGGGATGTTTTTGGATCCTTCCCTGTAATATCCTGTAGGTTTGCCCAGAAGGATTTGCTGCTGTTCCATGTGTCGGTGAGGGCTTCTTTGTAGTAATTACTCTTCACCTGTCTGATTGCTTCTCTACAGTCATTACACGCCTTTTTTATATAGCTGAATGTTAGATACAGAGCCCTGCAATTGTGCTTTTACCCAGTATTGGTTTTTTAGGTCAAGAAGTGCCAGGAGTTCGGGGGTAATCCATGGGTTAATGAGTCCTTTAGCTTCCCTTGTTTTGACTGGGGAATTTTTATCACAGACCGTATTAAATTTTGATATAAAGAGGTTGAGCGCCATGTCCACGTCTTTGGATTCTCCGAGATCTGACCAGTCGTTGAGTTTAAAGTCAGCCTTTAGTAAAGGCAGGTGGCCCTGTAAGAGCATCCAGTTTGTTATGGTTCTGGTTGGGAGCTTGCAATAGTTATTGTTAAATAAGCATTTGACTGGGGAGTGTTCGCTCATGCCATCAGGGAGAATGGTAAGATCGGAGATGTGCGCTGGGCGTTTAGTGAGGACCCAGACCAGGAGTGTACTAGTGCCGGTTTTATAGTTGATTCTAGTCAGAGTATTCACTAGTGGGAGAAATGGATCATGGAGAGGGTATCCTTTATAGCAGTAGATGCAGGTGATTGCCAGTTAATATTAAAGCCTCCTAGTAGTACTGTTTCAGAGTGTAGGCTCAGTGTGCTAATATAGTTCAGTAGGTTGTTGGCACTAGCCTGGGACTGTTTTGGTATAATATAAATTGAGAGTATGGTTAGCACTCTGTTGTGGGTACCTAGCAGCAGTTTTATGGCCAAGGCTTGTAAGCTGTCACTGAGTGGGGGCATTATGTGTCCCTGGAGGAGGTATTAATCAGGGATTTATTTAACTCTAAAAATTGATTAGCGTTTTGCTCATAAAAGTGCTAAATCTTTGTGAAAATGCATAGCTCTTGCCTCATTGTATTTAACACACACATCACTTCTAGAAAATCTATATAAATACATTCTGTACAGTTAGTATAGTCCCAAGAAAAAAACTGCTAATCAATTATTTAAAACCCTGTATTTGGTGTAGATGATGCTGCCCTCTCCTCTATTAGATTGTCGATCCTGTCTGTAAAGGGTGTAGCTGGGCAGGGTGACAGCCATATCTGGTATTTTCGGGGATAGCCAGGTTTCCACAATGGACAGTACATCAGGGTTACGCTGAGTGACCCAGGCCTTCAGGCAGTCTAGTTTGGGGAGCAGGCTGCAGATGTTTAGTGAGGTAAGCACAAGCCTAGGGGTTTTCTGCAAAGGAGTGTAGTGGTTTGGAATAGGACCAGAGTTGGGATACACATTGCCAGACATTAGTAGTAGGAGTAGTATAAGTAGATGGAGAAGAAGTTCCTATACTATTTTTTTATAGATGAACCATAGCCTTTTGCTGGTTGCTCTGACTTTTGTGTGTTCTATGTGGATTATGAGACCACTGAGTAGTGGCACCTCAGACAGGCCATATGCCGTGAGCTCAATTCCAGAGTTAAGAAAGTCAAATCCAGAGGAAATGGTGAACTGCTAAGGTCCAGTGTCACAACGTGTGTTAAATGCCTGAGATGATGAACTGTGGCCTGGGCATATGCAGGAGGTGAAAACCTTGTCTGCATGTTTCCTTTGTCCTTCAAAATGGTTCTTGCATACATAGCCCTTATAGACAAGTACATTTAAAGTTGATTTCAAATGTAAATACTGATACCTTGCTGGCTGGGTGACGCTGAGCATTGAGGTGCTGGATGCCACACCTCGTGCCACGCTGGCAACCCGTGTTTGGGAATGAACATGGGCTGCCATGGGTTGGCAGGGAGGAGATGGACTTGAGCTTCTGATGGACTGCTCTCCATCTCTAGGGAGGGGAGATCCCAGCGGTGGTGCTCACCTGACCACTAGCAGAGGCTGAGGCTCAAAAGCATGGAGCCGCACAAACGGGGGTTGGGGGTGGGGATGTGGCAGACGCCTGATGGGGGAGCGCACAGGAGCATGCTCGAACACCATCGCTGGTGTCATTGCATGCCGTGCTCCCATACAATAGGGGAAAAGCAGAAAAAGGCCACCCCAGTCACAGCGGCTTGATGGCCATCTGTGAACACTCATGCTGGCTCCTGGAGAGGATCACCATGTGGATCTGGACTTGGTGGGGGAGTTGATCACCCCTGCCACCCTGCCGGGGGGGTAAGCCGTGGGGCAATAGGTGATCGCCCTCTGTGGGAGATTGGTGTGGGTCAGATGGTGGCTGACAGGATGCGAGGACAGTAGAGCAGACCGGGGGCCCCAGGGGAAGAAACAATCACAAAAAAAAAAACAAAATGCTGATGCCTGGTGGTAAGTCAAAAGCAAGAAGAAATGATGAACTTCTGAGTTACAGAATGTGTTAAATTTCCTGAAGATGATGAACCGTGCCTGCGCATATGCAGGATGCAAAATCCTTTTGTTTGTGTGCTTCCTTTTTATGTTGCTTGCACGCATGTGCAAGAAACATAGTGCCATCATCGGAGATTTCAGAGGTGTGTCACCTCCTCCTCCAATTAAGTCAGTGTGCTGGCAGGCGCGGCCCCTGTAAGCCAATGCATTTTGGAGCTGTCTATGACACGCTCCAAAATGCAGTGGCATACAGTTGAAAGGGGGAACTACGCTTCGGTGAGCAGCGATAAGAAGCATAGCTCCCCCATACGCAGGCGCACACTCCCGCACGCATTGTGGCAGCCGACGGGTGCCCAATCCCGTTGGCTGAGCTTGTCTCTCTCCCCGCGCCCCAGTTGTAGGTGCCACGCTGGGAGTCCACCCCAGTGTGGCAATCAGTCCCTGGCCGATGGGGTGCCCAGTCCCCGTCGGCTGAACGCCTCTCATCAACGCCTCTAGTGCCACGCTGGGAGCCCGCCCAGCGTGGCAAACATCCTCGTAGTCTTTTTTTTTTGTTTAACTCTGAAAACGAAACGCCCCGCCGGTTTGCCTCTCCCGACCCCCACAACCCGCACTCCACCCACTGCGCACTCCAGCTTCCCCAGACCCCTCACCCCATACTTACCTCCAGACTCCAGCGTGACGATCTTCGGTGGACCGGGAACACGTCTGCACTCTTCAAAGCCGACCGCGAACTGAGGAAATGCCGGTAAGCTGTATAATGGGCTAGATAGGGGGTTTCAACTTTGTTGCACATCTCAGGCATTTTTGGGAATTTTTGCACCAAATTTTCAACATGGGGTTTTTGGGACCCCTTCTCATGAATGATGTCACTGTCATGGTGTTATTCGGGCCCGAAGGGTGATTTCCGCCGCAGTGACTGTGAAATCACCCTTTGGGCCTGAATACTGCCATGACAGTGACATCATTCATGAGAAGGGTCCAAAATTCCATGTTGAAATAGTGTAAAATTCAAAAATGACTGTTTTGGCGTGCATTGGCGGTTCCTCACGAGGCTCGTAAGTTTGTGAAATTTCAATATTTCACTCCAGATTTTCAACATTGCCATTTTACCATACCTTCTTATGAGTAGTACAGCTGTCATTTTTCACATCTCACCCAAAATGTGTTTCCACGCTTGTAACGCAGAATGGCGCAGCCAGTGTGCTAAATCAATGTACGGGACACATTAAGAAAATCCTAGTGACACTGTTCATGAGCAGAGGTCTTAAAATGGCTAAGTTGAAAATTTGGTGAAAAAATTTCTAAAAATGACTGTTTTACGAGCGTGCGTGGGAGTTCCTATGCAGGCTCGTAGTTCGCAATTTTCAATATTTTCACTCCAGATTTTCAACATTGCCATTTTGCCACACCTCCTTATGAGCAGTACAGCTGTCATTTTCATCCTGCCCAAAATGTGTTTCCGCTTCATATACGCACAATGGCGCAGTCGGTGTGCAAACTCAATGTATGGGACACATTAACAAAATCACAGTGACACTGTTCATGAGCAGAGGTCTTCAAATGGCTATGTTGAAAATTTGGTGAAAAAATTCCTAAAAATGACTGTTTCTGGCGTGCATTGCGCAGTTCCCACGCATCAGAAGTTCGTTAAATTTCAATATTTGCACTCCAGTGACTTCAAATACCTAAACAGCACATAGAAGCAAGCAACATTCGGCATTGATAAATGCTTTTTTATGTTGTCTTGCACGCGCAGTGCAAGCAACATTTTGTGGCAGCTTGCTGGAGTAGCAGGTTGTGGAGGTGCGTCAGGGTTGTGGCCAATGGAGCCACTGCTTTTTTGGGCTGGTCTCTGTGGCACCAATGAATGAGCATGCTTTCTATGGCATCAGTTGAGAAGCGTGCCGCCAACTTGAAAGAATTTTGCACCGCAGTGAGGGAGTGCCCTGTCATTACAGGGCGTGCCTTGCCTGCTGAAACATTTCAATAAACGTGGTGGTGTTTGCTGCCATCTGCCTCTCACAGTCCCTAGAAAGCTGACATCAGGGGCGCCCGATCCCCCTGTCAGCATGCCCCCTCTCCAGTTCATTTGCCAATGGGGGAGCCCAATCCCTGTCAGCAGATTGTTCCCTTTGTTTTATTTGCCTGCCAAAGGGGGCATCCAATCTCACTCGGCATCAAGTCTCCCCAAACACAGACACGCTTTCTTTGCCTGTGGGGGGCCCAATCCCCATCAGCTTCAGTCCCCTGTCCCCAAAAAACACAGGTGGCACACTGGGAGCCCACCCCAGTGTGCCCAAAGCAAACCTGTAAAAAAATCTTCCCATGATGTCCTCTTTCCCCCTATAACACAGAAAATGGTCCCTCATGATCACGATGCCCCTCTCCCGCAACCCGCACCCACTCTCTATTCACCCCTCTCCCCCCACCCTATACTTACCTCTGGAGCCCAGTGCGACAATCTTCGGTGGAGTGGGAGATGTCTGAACTCTTCAAAAGCTGACCATGAACTGAAGAAAATCATGGTAAGCTGTATAATTGCATCAGTGGGGGGTCAACTTAGGTGGATATCTTGGCTATTTTTGAGACTTTTGACTCCAAATTTTCAACATGGGGTTCTTGAGACCCCACCTCATGAACCCAGTCAACAACATGTTGTTTTTCCATCCTAAAAGGTGATTTTGCAGTCACTGCGTGGAATCACCTTTTAGGACAAATTAATGAAGCAACAGTGTCGCTGTTCATGAGATGGGCTCCCAAAAAGCCTGTGTTGCAATTTTGGAGAAAAAAAAAATGACTATTATGAGCGTGTGTGCGCAGTTTCCTTGCATGCTCATAAGTTCGAGAATTTTTAATATTTTCACTCCAGATTTTCAACATTGCCATTTCTTCACACCTCCTTATGAATGGTACAGCTGTCATTTTTCACATCCAGCCCAAAATGTGTTTTTGCACATGTGGCGCAGAATGGCATGGTCGCTGTGGGAAATCAACGTTCGGGACATAGTAACAAAATCACAGTGCCACTGTTCATGAGCAGAGGTCCCAAATGCTTTCATGAGGTGAGGTCACAAAAAGACCATGTTGAAAATTTGGAGTGCAAATACCAACAAACACCCGGGGTGTTAGGGTTTCTAACCATAACGTCCCACCCTGTAGAGACTGACAGGTGTCAGGAGTGTGACTTTGGATTGTCGGCTGTAATACTCATGCCATTCTACCCCCACCCTGCAACCAGTGACTGGCATCAAGGTGTGCCTTGGACTCTTCGGCCCCAAAGTTCACCCCATTCTCCTACACTGCACCCATCTCAATGTATTTTCTTATGGAATGGGGTGAGCGTAAGGCCTGATAACCCCAGGGCATAATGCTACACTTGTCGGAGTCTGCAGGGTAGAGTGAGGTGAAATGGCATGAACATTATAGCCAAAGACCCAAAGGCACACCTCAATGTCTGTCAGTCTCTGCAGGGTGGGCAGGGGTTGGCATCAGTTCCATACTTCACTGCCATTTCCTATTATGCATCTCTAACTCCTGCACTACCAATGCCAATGCCAGCAAGACAATATTCAGCATTGACAAATGCTTGTTCTTCAAAGAGGTTGTTGAACAGCCTACATACAGTTCCTTTAGGAGCAGGTCAGATGAAAATGTGGATGGAGCAGGACCCAGAATCACTGAGTTTGTCAGACTTACTTGCTTGACTTATTTTTGTTTGGCATGACTTCAGAAAAATTGATTTTAAAATGAAAATGCAGATACTTTGTGGTGATGTTTTTGCAGAAATCCAGTCCAGGAGACTTTCACAGATGTTATGAGCAAGAATGGCATAGTTACTCCATGCAAAAAAACATGTCAGTCCACAAAAACTAACCTACAGATGCAGACAAACATGAACAGCCACCCACACAGACCCTGGAGACATCATATATGTTATTATTATTATTTCTGTAGTGGCTAAACTGGTTATACTCCATCATTGGTTGGATGACTTACCCCCATCTCAGAAAGAATGGCACAGTGAAATTGTTTGTGCAGTCAGGTTAGAACATGTTGCTTACCACAGAAAGCACTCCCAGATTGTCACATCTAGATGGAAATCTCTCTTCACATTACTTTCGATTCAACCCCAATGACAAATAGGTCATTTAGTGTAAGTAACTGTCTTACCGAGTCATTTCTTTGTAGGGTTCTACATTTGTTATTGCTTTGGTTTCTCTTCCTACCAATATCACCGGTGAGGCTGAGCTGTGGGAGGGGATAGGGTGAGGGTTTGGGGAGGAGGGGGTGCTGTATTTTGCATTCCCTCTATTATTCATAGCTACTGTATATACTGGCTCCATCGGGAGAATGTTTGTGCTTTTATTTAGTCTGTCTTTGTATAATTGACCAGTATACAGTACTGTATGTCTTCTGTATGGGGGTGTATCTCTAATGTTTTCCAACATTTTCAAAGTCCTCTGTATTACTGTGTTTACACATGGAATACCATTCCTCTCTATTGCCTCTCAGTATTGTTTCTGCCTCTCCATGAATTGCATACCTATGTATAAATAATGTACCAAGTTCGTACTGCTGTTGTTACTTCTGCACCAATTGTAATTTTATTTCCTCTTTGTATTGTTGCCTCTCTATGATTTGTACCTGTGCCAGTTTTTAACTAGACTTACTCTTGCTTAAATTGTAAACTGTATCCTTACCCCCTGCCCGGGTCGCACCTGGAATCAAGCCTTGGCTCAGTGTGCCTTTCCCGGTCATCAACTTTTACATACATACAGGGGAGGAGCAGGCTAAGCATGGCAGCGCTGAGTTGGCTGCTGGGCAGCATCTGGTAAATGAAAGGATGGAGCCATACTATGATAGGTGTGGCTTCATCCTTTCAACTACACAAAGTTTCCACCCATCACCCAGCAGAACAGCATCATGATCAGCCTCACTGATCATTGGCCTGTCACTGACAAGCTTCCTACAGCCTGAGCTGTAATTGGATGCAGCAGTGACATACCTTTGAAGCCCACTACTCTAGATTCACAATATGGTTGCTTCATGAATGCATGCAAGCAGACAAAAATGACATTGAGGCAGTTGAGATGGAGCAATATGGGAGCAACAAAATGATCGGGGGTATTGAAGACGAAAGGTATGAGGAGGAGCTGGTGGCCCTTAACAGGTTCACTGTGAGGAAAAGAAGGTTGAGAAGGGACATGATCTCAGTCTTCTGCAAACTTAAGGGTATGGAGAAGTTTAAACATTCAGAGATGCTTGATCTAGTGTCCTCCAGCAGAACATGGGGACACACTCTAAAGCTCAGAGGTGGTAAATTCAGTGGTAAGGTTAGAAAGTCCTTTTTCTCCCAGACTGTGGTGAACCCATGTGACAACTTACCAGCAGACAAGACACATGGAAACAATACAAGCCTTACAAGTAGGACTGGACAAATTTCTCAATGCCAAGGAAATTACTTGATACTAGAGATACAGTGATGTTTTGCTTTACTTGTGAATTTCCAGCGAAGTTGCTGACTTTTTCTTTGCTGAGCAGTTCATGAAGTTGTGGCTGTAACCTGGAAATTCACCATTTGTAATGTCACCTTGCTTTGTGGGGTTTTTTTAAGTGCAGATTTCACTTGAAAAAAACCACGAAGCAAGGACTCAAAGCAGCATGGATTTACAGCAGGAAGGTCATGTCAGACAACTCTAATTGATTTCTTTGACTAGGTAACCAAAGTAATAGACCAGGAAGAGGCTGTGGATATGGCCTACCTAGACTTTAGCAAGGCATTTGGCACAGTCCTGCACAAAAGATGAATAATCAAGTTAGCCAGCCTGGGAGTGGGTTCCAGGGTGGTAGCCTGGGTAGCAAACTGGCTGCACAACAGGACACAGAAGGTAATAGTGAATGGAACACATTCCTAAGAAAGGGGGGTTACTAGTGGAGTACCTCAGGGCTCAGTACTGGGTCCAGTCCTCTTTAACATCTTTCTAGGTGACATTGCAGAGGGTCTGAAGGGAAAGGTATGCCTCTTTGCAGATGACACAAAGATCTGTAACAGAGTTGATACACAAGGGGAGTAGAAAGGATGAGAAGGGAATTGGCAAGGTTGGAGGAATGATCAGACATATGGCAACTTAGATTAAATGCAAAGAAGTGCAAAGTAACGCACCTGGGAAATAAAAACCCAGGAGAAGAGTACACAGTAGCAGGGGAGGTACTAACAACAGCAAAAATGGAAAGGGACATGGGGGTAGTCATATCAGATGACCTAAAGGTGGGTAAGCAATGTGAGAAGTCAGTAAGGAGAGCCAGGGGGATACTTGGATCCATACAAAGGGGCATCACAAGTAGAAAAAGGGAAGTGGTTATCCCTCAGTACAGTTGGTAAGACCCCATCTGGAGTACTATGTGCAGTTTTGGAGACCTCATCTATGCAAGGACATAGGATGGAAGCAGTCCAGAGGAGGGCAACAAAAATGGTGCAGGGTCTGCATCAGAAACCATATGAAGAGAGACTGAGAGAGCTTAATATGTATACTCTTGATGAAAGGAGGAACGGGGGGACATGACAGAAACTTTCAAGTACCTCAGGGGAATCAGCAAAGTCCAGGAGGGTAGCATCTTCCAGAAAAAGAGATGTGTAAGAACAAGGGGGCACAATTTAAAAATAGAGGGGGGATGGCTCAGGGGTAATGTGAGGAAATTTATTTTCATGGAGAGAGTGTTGGATGCATGGAACTGCCTTCCTGGGGAGGTTGTTGGGTCTAAAACAGTGGGAGAATTCAAACATGCATGGGACAGGCATAAGGCAATTGTAGAGGGGGGGTGGCAGAAAGTAAGCTGTTGGTTAACTAGAATCTGCAGCTTATCCAGTAGGTACGGAAATGGGCAGACTGGGTGGGCAAAGTGGTCCTTATCTGCTGTTAAAGTCTATGTTTCTATGTATGGAGAAGTTACAAATTGTGAATGTACCTTCCCCACACTGCCGACCTCTGGCCCCAATAAAAAAAATCACTGGTGTCTAGTGGACCCCCCACCCCATCAGGTAGTGCCTTCCCCCAGCCACCACTCCACTCCCTCTGACCCAGAGTGGGCCACCAGCATAGCCTTCCACTCACCTCCATGGCTAGCAGCCCGACTGACCTGCTCTGAATGAATGAGCATGTGCTTGTATAAGCATTCAGTCAGTCAGCTAGCCAGCTTGACATGGTAAGGGAGGTTTTTCTGAGGGCTAGAGAAAGGACGGGGCTGTTCTGGTCTTCCATGGTGGGGGGGATGATGAGACAGTGTTGTAGACCCCCTTTAAATTGATACATGTTTGCACAGCAGACTTACTCAAGCCTTTTTATGAAAGGGGGTAGGGTGGACATAATGGATCTAGAGTTGCTTCCGACTTAAAATGGCAATGTTGCTATTTTAAAGATAAAATGCAACACAAGATGCATTTTGTATTGTTTGCACACTTAAAATACAGTTGAGATATGGCTGTTGATAATAGTCTATATTAAACAGAATTATAGCAAGGCAAGAAAAATAATCTAGAAATGTTTGTGGCCAACAGATATCACCTGACCGTGTATTAACTCTCTATAAATGCATAATCAGATGTCAGCTCTTATTTTTCACCTCCCAACCTACTTAGAGCAATTTTATGTGTGATAAGCCCTTCCAGGCTGTGCATCATAGGATTTTAATGCACTTTCCAGCGGTTTAAGGCCACTCAGCCTCCAGCCTTGTGCCTTACTACACCGGGGATTAAAAATCCAATAGTGCACACCCTGTTGTAACTTATTCCTTACATAATGTATACCATTGTATAGTGTTTTCCTCGCATTTTCATGTCTGCAGCAGCCCATGAAAAATAATGTGATGTCGTTTTTGTCATAGCACTTTTTCTCTCTGCCAAGAAGTGTCAAAGTAAACCCCTCAGCACAACATTAGCTGATTTTTTGTTCCTTATAGGTTTTAGCTCTGGGTCTGCCTCTGGCAGTCCCCTTCTGCTAGAATCCCCTAGCCCCATCACTCACCATCCTCAGCAATACTCCACTACTACTTACATCCACAGCTGAGTAGGTGGCGTGGAGCCTGTGGGATCGCTGGTGTCATCCTGCTGCCCACAGGATTTTTCCTCCCTCCCAGCTGGGGCTAGCACAAGTATCATGATGCACACACGAAGATGCTGTACGTTTCAGCACCTGCATGCTGCCACTGACTTGATCACCACCTGCTGTGACACCCTGCCTTTGATGGGAGGCAGACGAGCAGTGGCATGTCCTGTCTCCCCTCCCTGAAGGAGGACAGCCAGTGCTGAACATTTAATTCTGCTTCTTCCAGCTGCTCCCAAGCAACCCAGGTGCTTTCCCAAACCTAGGGCACCATCATGTCGGTGGATGAGGTATTCAGCACCTCGGCCCTCGGCACCACTTGGCTGGCAAGCTCCTGATTTTTGTATATAAATCCATATCTCTGTACTTTTATAACTTTCCAGAGTGGTCTGGAAATATAAATGATTAGGTACAAAATAACCACAATGACATCATCAGAATGTTTTATGTTGAACAGGAGTATTCATTTTACATCAGTGCAGCTATTTCGTCCTCATGGATTCAAGTATTAGCCATATTATTAAATATCAAAAGATATTCTTTAAAATCTGATGACCGATATACTGTATGCATGCTTCTTTCTGTAAGTGAAGTATTGCCCATTTTGTACTACACAGTATATGTATCTGTGTTTCTCTTCCTGGTCCTTAGGAAGGGTTATCCAACTCATGGATCCGCAGAGGTTTCAACTTGTGATTGGAGGTTGCCTCTACCTTGCCTTGCATCAGCTCCACTGTGAGGATGGCACTGTAGGTTGTCTGCTTATAATAAACATTTTATTTTATTCTGTCCATCAGTTGATGAAAAATAAATGCCATTCGCTATCAAACGTACCTATTATTAGTTTCATACCTATTTAACTGGTTTTAGTGTGACACAACGAGGTCCTCCTTTGTGAATTACCAATCTTTGGATTGGAGTTTACAATAAGTACAGTTTATCTGTTTTATATCATCATTCCATGTTATGGAATCAAAGCCTTGTCAGGGTTCTGGAGCAGCAAATCAATTAACTGCTTCTGTGCCCCTGCCTGCAATCAATTCCAGCCACTATCCCCTCTCACTGCCCTGCTGGTTTGTGAAACCTCCATCCTCCCTGCCTCTAGTAATGGGCATTCTCTCCTCAGCAGGGTGCTGATCGTACTGCATCATGTCCCCTGCTTAGCTGGGCCACAGTCCTGTCAGTGCCCCAGCAACAAGGGTGGTGGGGGTAGCTATGCTGTGGCTTGGAAGAATGAGAATAAAGCCCAAGTTTCCTTGATTAATGAACCAGTTTTCTTATTTGACCTTACAGAAAGTATGATTGATCAGCATTTTATAGTCATGTCATAGTCTCAAACCGAACATCAGCAGAGTCAGTGCCGTTTGATGGAATTTAGATATTGCCATCTGCCTCTCTTAGGTGTCCTCACTAGTAGCTAACCACATTAAGCAAGTTCCTCTTCATAGATTTTTACGGCTGCATGGGTGGAGCTCTGCAGACGTAATGCTGTCACTGTATGAGAACAGAGGGTCGATTCTGGAACGTGACCCTGTGTTCTCCTACAGTGCTGTG
Source organism: Neoceratodus forsteri (assembly GCA_016271365.2). Lineage (NCBI taxonomy): Eukaryota > Metazoa > Chordata > Ceratodontiformes > Ceratodontidae > Neoceratodus > Neoceratodus forsteri. Next base: position 334,421,547 of record JADMNL010000026.1, read on the forward strand.
GCAATGTCATGACAGTGCTTAGTCTATGGCTGATCTCCCTTGCACAGCATGACTGCTCGCTTTCCATGGCATACTTCTTCAAAAGTGCACTTCTGCTTTTACTGAGCATGTACAAGTATCACGCACATGCAGTGTTGCTGCTGCCACCATGTTTAGGATGGCAACTGTAACTGCTTGCTATTGCTCCATGCTGTCACCGCTCCCCACCACTCCATGAGCAGCTCTGATGTCATCACAACTGACCGTGGTACAGCACTATGCAAACCATGCTACCGCCACTTTGATACTAAGGCAGGTAAGAGCTTGGCACAGCCATATCGGCTCTGACTAGATTTTGTTTTTTTATGAAGGCCAATTAGGTCTGGTCTAAAGGTCCAGTGTTTGCCATGCATGGGATTCAGGTTCGTGTTCTGTGTACTGGATCTCCAACTAGATCAGTGGGAGGCCCAGTGCAGTACGATAGGATGTATGAGGCCTCTGGGAAGTAAAAATAGCACTGCATGGCTGGCTACTCTCTGGGAGCCCAGGGGAATGGCAGCCATGACACTAAACCCCCAGGCATGCAATCACCATTTGTGATGTCACACATAAGTATGCCTGAGACTTGTCCTCAAAGGAAAAATGCTGACTTTCCCCAGGATCACCTGTACCCGCTGGGGGCTTACTACTGTGAAGCCAAGTTGTGAGGAGCATGGGGCTAACATGATGGCATACTAAAGGTGCAGGAGGTTAGGGAGAATGATCTGCTGGGGGAGGCTGACTGGGGAAGGGCAGGAAAATAATTTGAGCATATAATAAATGAGGAAATGGATATTGTGAATAAAGATCATAGTCCCACTGGGACGCAGGTGCTGCTCTCAACCCCTATCTATTGGAACAGTTTTATATTAATTTTGGCATTATTCTAGCTCACTCTGAATAAGGATGAAAATCTCGCCAGTCCAAAGAGAATTCAGTGTTTACATATTCCAGTGAGTTTTCACAGACCCATGCTCGTTCTCAAACATGGGTCGCTGGCGTGAGAAGAGGTAAGGTGTAGGAGGCTCTGCCCTCTGCCCCACTGGGCCAGCTAGTGGTAACATATTGAGAGAAAAAGAAATCAAGAAACCTGAGCTGAGTCAGCGCCTATTCTCAGTGGTGGAATGTTAAACTGTGGTATTGCTCCAGGTTCCACCTCTGTGCATGATGTCACACACATGCGGTCAGAGTGCCCTGCTAGGCACGTCATCTCCTGGCTGCTCTTCTTCCTGGACGCACAGCTGGCTGGTGAGATTATCTGAAAATCAGAATGGAGGAGCCAGATGTTCAGTGTTGTGCTTTGGGACCCATCCAATGAAAACTGTTGACTTGAATAGAGTGTGCCGTCACTGTGTGTTGGCGGAGACTGAGAGAGACTGTCTCATCACTCTCCAGGTCTGGTTCTCTGCCTGCTTTTTTTTTTTTTGTTAAAGTTTGTGGCCCATCTGACTACTGCCCTGTCGGCCTCTGGGAATGGGTTGGGATGCTGCAATGCTCGGATGGTGCAACAGCAGCAGTGGTGGCGAATAACCCACGGTGATGGCCCTTTTTTGAGCTGATTGAGATGGAGATCAAGAGAAACAGAGACTGACTGGACAGAGAAGGTGAGTCCTTGGCTTTAAACTTTGTTTTTTGCAGCGCGGCAGGACAAGCTAAATCATAGGCAGTAGATAGTGCAACTGCTGGTGAGCATCAATGATAGAATTATTTTGTTTCAGTTCACTGCCACTGCAGCTTCAATTATGGTTGGCAGGGTTCAGCCCTTAGGAGGTAGCAGGTGCCCTGTCTTTGCATCTGAAGGGGTTCATTGCCAGTGGTGGAACAGAGGGCTGGATTCAGGAATTCAAGCCATACTGTCCTAATTAATCCCTTCTGTAGCTTTAACTGTGCTTGTTTCTTCAAGACTTGATCAGGGTATGGAGTACTGCCGAGCTTGAGCTTGTAGGTCTGTCTCTCTGTGTTGGCACTCTGCATTTTCATGAGTGTTTTAACTCAAAAATATCAACTTTGTGAGAATCTTTGGTTTTACTGATGCTGCTAAAAGACTTTTTATCCATCAGTACAAAGACTGGGCTGGAGAAAAAGGCACTGGGTTCGCTATGGAGAAGTCTCTCCAGTGCTGAGTGGCGAGGCTTTCCCAGCCCAGGAATTAGCAAGCTCCTTCGGAGCAACAGGGGTTATGCTGCCCCACGATATGCTCTGAAATGAGTGAAAAGTCCAAAACTGTAGGTCTCCAAAGCTTACAGTGCAGCACTCTGACAGAATAGGTTTCCTTAGCAACTTTCCTGCAGTTGTTTGGCAAGCCAAGAGATTTATCGCCCCCCCCACACACATAATTTAACTGCATACTGCAAGTCATGTGAGCTGACTCTGCATGTGCAAATCAAGTGAGGTGAGGTGTTTGTTCACTTTGAGTTGAACCCCATATTGAACAATACTGCAGATTTTTGAAAAGCTCAAGAGTTTCCATCCAGTGACAGAATAGGCTGAAAAGTGAGCAGGGTTAATACAGCTGAATAGGCAGGAAGGTTTTTGCAGTACCCACAGGCTCCACCATGTCACCATGCTTTTGAGGTTGCACACAGAGGGTGCCACAGGTTTGTTCGCTTGTGGGGGCAGGAGAGTGCAAGGGTGAAGAGGGCACCACAGGTTTGTTCATTTGTGAGGGCAGGGGAGTGTGAGGGTGAAGGGAGCAGCACAGGTTTGTTCGCTTGGTGTGCCATCAAATCTAACACCAGCCCTGATCATGAAGTGTTTTTGTTTTTCCAAGATTTGCTGAAAGTAGATCATGAAGCAATAAGGCATGAGCTGAACAATTGTTTTGATATTAGCCAAGTCACTCCCATGGGACAGGTCTGAGCATGAGTTTTCTGAATCTCCCTCCTGCAAGTTTAGCTATACTGGTTGTCAGAGATGCCATATAGACTGCATAACTTCTCACACCCATTATAGGTCTCACAGCACCTGCACTATCTCAGATTTCACTACAAAGGTAAAAAGCAGATCAAAAGCTCATAAAAGCTTATGTCAATCACCCGTAATAGTTTCATATATTTTGTTCCAACAAAAGATAATCAGGTATGTTTTTAAAGTCAGTTTTGATTCACTAATAACAACAACAAGGGGCAACCATTTATAGCAACTGATGTAGTTTAAAAGCATTATTATGTGGCATGCCTACCCTTTATGCTTTCCCTCTTTCACACCCATATCCTAAATAGCAAAGAAAAACCAAAAAAAAACTAATGATAGCTTGATGAGTATGCAGTCACGCAAAACCATCAAGGAGGGGGTCTAAGCGACTTTATAAACCATGAAAACAAAGCATGACTGGTTCATAAGACTTCCCTTCCCCCCAATGGAATCTCATGTGTTATTGCATGTGGTTATGTTTTATTACACTAAGAATCCAAGAGACAATAAAAGGTTTCAAAATTACTGTATAACAGTTTGATTTCACTCCCTTTATATTTAGCACTCTGAGCACAACCTGACATATTTACTTCCTTTTTTTATGTTTGCTTGCACACATGTGCAAGAAACATAGTGCCTTCATCTGAGATTTCGGAGGTGTGTCACCTCCTCCTCCAATTCAGGCACTGTGCTGGCAGGCGCGGCCCCTGTAAGCCAATGCATTTTGGAGCTGTCTATGACACGCTCAAAATGCAGTGGCTTCTGAAGGGAGCTACAGCTTGAGTGAGCAGCGATAAGAAGCTGCTCACGCAGCTCCCCCAGCCGCAGGCGCGGCGCCGCACGCGACATCGTATAGCCGACGGGTGCCCAATCCCTGCCAGCTGAATTGCGCCTGTCCTCCCCTCCTCCTCTAACAGTTGATGCCATGCTGGGAGCCCACCCAGCGTGGCAATCAGTCATGTTGCCGACGGGGTGCCCAATCCCGCCGGCTGAACGCGCCCCCTCCCAAAGCCTTGTGCCACGCTGGGAGCCCACCCAGCGTGGCAAACGGTCCTGTGTGTTTTTTTTTTTACCGACGGGGTGCCCAATCCCCATCGGCTGAACGCGCCCCAAATCATTGTAGCCACGCTGGAGCTCCACCCAGCGTGGCAAGTGGTTCCATAAGTCTTTTTTATTTTAACCTGTAAACAAAACGTCCTGCGGCACGCCTCCGAACCCCTCCCACAACCCGCACTCCACCCACTGCGCACCCAGCCTCCCCACACCCCCTCACCCCATACTTACCTCCGACTCTGGCGCAGATGATCTTGTGGACCGGGAACACGTCTGCACTCTTCAAAGCCGACCGCGAACTGAGGAAATGCCGGTAAGCTGTATAATGGGCTAGATAGGAGGGGTTCAACTTTATTGCATATCTCGGCATTTTTGGGAATTTTGCACCAAATTTTCAACATGGGGTTTTTGGACCTTTTCATGATGATGTCACTGTCATGGCGGCTCGAACAAGGATTTCGTGCAGTGACCGCGAAATCACCCTTCAGGACTGAATACCACCATGACAGTGACATCATTCATGAGAAGGGGGCCCAAAACCCCCATGTTGAAAATTCGGTGCCAAAATTCCAAAAAATGATTGTTTAACTAGCGTGCGTTGCGCAGTTCCTATGCAGGCTCGTAAGTTCGAGAAAATTCAATATTTTCACTCCAGATTTTCAACATTGCCATTTCACCACACTGTCTTATGAGTAGTACAGCTGTCATTTTTCACATCTCACCCAAAATGTGTTTCCACCCTTGCAGCGCAGAATGGCGAAGTCGGTGTGCGAAATCAATGTATGGGACAAATTAAGAAAATCACAGTGACACTGTTCATGAGCAGAGGTCTTGAAATGGCTATGTTGAAAATTTGGTGAAAAAATTCTTAAAAATGACTGTTTTACGAGCGTTCGTTGTGTAGTTCCTACGCACGCTCATAGGTTTGCGAATTTTCAATATTTACACTCCAGATTTTCAACATTGCCATTTTTCCACACCTTCTTATGAGTAGTACAGCTGTCATTTTCACATCTCACCCAAAATGTGTTTCCCATGTAGCGCATAAATGGTGCATCAGCAGCGAACTCAGTATATGGGACACACTAAGAAAATCACAGTGTCACTGTTCATGAGCAGAGATCTTAAAATGGCAATGTTGAAAATTTGGTGACAGAATTCCTAAAAATGACTGTTTTACGGTGTGCGTTGCACAGTTCCCACGCACGTCGGAGGGTTTGCGAATTGTCAATATTTCCACTCCAGATTTCCAACATTGCCATTTTTCCACACCTCCTTATGAGCAGTACAGCTGTCATTTTTCACATCCTGCCCAAAACATGTTTCCGCCCATGTAGCGAACAATGGCGCAGTCGGTGCGCAAACTCAATGCATGGGACACATTAACAAAACCACAGTGACACTGTTCATGAGCAGAGGTCTTAAAATGGCTATGCTGAAAACTTGGTGAAAAAATGCCTAAAAATGACTTTTACGAGCGTGCGTTACACAGTTCCTATGCATGCTCATAAGTTTGCAAATTTAATATTTTCACTCTAGATTTTCAACATGTCCATTTTATTAAACTTCCTTATGAACAGTACAGCTGCAATTTTTCATATGTCACCCAAAATGTGTTATCGCACATGTAGCGACAATGGTGCTGTTGGTGTGTGAAAGCAATGTTTAGGACAGATTAAGAAAATCACAGTTACACTGTTCATGAGCAGAGGTCTTAAAATGGCTATGTTGACAATTTGGTGACAAAAGTCCATAAATGACTGTGTTACGAGTGAGCATTGTGCAGTTTCCACGCATCCTCGTTAGTTCATGACTTTGTAATATTTTCAGTCCAGATTTTCACTAGTGGCATTTTTCAGCACTTCCTTATGAACAGTACAGCTGCCATTTTTCACAACATGGCCGGCGTGTTTTTCACACTTTCAGTGCAGAGATGCGTGGTCGCTGTGGGAAATCATTGTTCGCACAGATAAAGAAAAATCACAGTGACACTGTTCATGATCAGAGGCACCAAAAGCCTGAGTTGACAATCTGCTATAAAATATCCCCAACCTACTTATATAGCGGATTGTCGTTGCACAGGTTCTATGTAATACTCATTGACTTCACCATTTTTTAAATACTTTTACTACACATTTGCAACATAGCCATTTTACACCTCCCCATGAAAGAGTACAGCTGTCATTTTTACAGCCTGTTCAGAATATTTTTGCACCTGTGGTGCTAAACTCCGTAGTCACTGTGCATAAGCAGCTTCTGCTACCAAACTGATATTCCCCTGTTCATGAGGTGGGGTCACAAACAAACATGTTGAAGATTTGAGTTAAAATACCAACGAATGCCTGAGGTATTCAGCTTTTCAACTAAAATTGTCCCACCCCTATAGAGAATGACAGGAATCAGGGGTGTGACTTGGGATTCTTGCCTGTGATGCTCATACCATTCCACACCTGCAGTCACTGAGAGGCATCGAGGTATGCCTTGGACTCTTCCCCAAACTTCACCTCTTCTCCTATATCGCACCCATCTCACCATATTTCCTAATGAAATGGGTGCATAAGGCCAAAGACCCCAAGGAACACGCCACATTTGTCAGTCTCTGCAGAGTGGGGTGTGGTGAAATGGCATGGCCGTTATGCCTGATGACCCAAATGCACACCCCAATGCCTGTCACTCTCTGCAGGGTGGTGATGGGGTTGGCTTTAGTTCAATACTTCACTGCCATTCCTATTACGCAGCTCTGTAACTTCTACACTACCACTGCCAATGCCAGTAAGCAAACATTCGGCATTGACAAATGCTTGTTTCACTGGTGGAGCACTTGTGCTGCTATTGTATAATGATTTACCCAATATTCACTGCCTTTTTAATTTTCATGCTAATATGGAATCAGCCAAAATAAAGACAGTGAATATTTCCTGTTATACAGTAAATTGCATGTTAGTCTCTCTACTTCTCGCTTCAGCTGGCAACTTGGAAATAGTTAGTTTGCAAACAAGACTAAAATCAGGTGTCATGTCAGTTTAATAAGAATGTGCCTCTCAACACAGTTTTAGACCTTTTTAATAGTAATTATCTTGTAAACTTGCATTTTATTTATTTATTTACTTTTTTACATAGAGAATAATGGATAGGCAAGTGTGTGTTATGGAATTTTTTTACACACTCGAGGTGTGTGGTGACCCATAAACCTCGAGAGGTTTATGAGGTCATTCGCACAGAGGGTGTGTAAAAGAAATTCTTTAACTCACACTTGCCTATCCATTGTTTTTTTGTTTTATAATTACTGGTGCAGGGATTTTTTGTCAGCATGTAGAAGCATTTAAATTGGAATGCAGTTGTGAGACAGAGAGACACTGGCAGGCACGTGAGCGCACACACACAGTCTCTCTGTATACGTTTGAGAGTTTTTTATTATTCGTTTTTTTCTTTTTCTCCCTCGTACTGTTGAAGTGCCCTTGGAACCACAATGAGAGAGATGTCACTGCAGTCCATTGCCAATTAGGGGTGCAAGCTCCCGAAATCATGATCTAAGCAAAACAAGAGCAGGATCAACCAGATATACTGTTTAGTGTAACGCAGACTAATTAGATCAATAGTAGGAAAAAAAAAACACATTGCCTTACTTTTGAGAGGGTGAGAGTGAAAGTATAAGTCCGGGGCAATCAGGTAGGATCCTTGGAAACAGAGTTGCCATTATTTTTAAGTATTCAAGCTGCCCACACACATTTCAAGAGCCAATCCTATGCCGCAGTCAAAATAAGTGACACTGGTAGTGAAAGGAAATTTTAAGAGCACATTATTACGGTATTTCAGAGTACTCATAATCAGGTTGATAAATAGGGTCACCAGTAATTATTTCTTATTTATTTTCTTACTTTTAGAGACAGGCAGTATAATTTAGAAACCTGACATGTTTTATTGAATTATCAGTTTTGAATTTGATAAAAGCAGATTTTTTATTTTTTATTTTTTTCCAAACTTTATTTTGAGAGTTCAGCACATACAGCACATCTGAGCTCTACTTTTGTATACAAGCCAGAGAGTACATACATATAAATATATTGTTGATATAAGCTAAGCCAGGTCCCTTAATACATCACATTTCATTTCTGTTTTCCATTCAATTCTAATTCATTGATAGGATTCACTGGAATCTCCATTACAATCTATATATTAAGGCATGTATGCCCACTTAACCCCCCCCCCACCCAACGTACCACACCAGAGTAGGCTCTTAGTCTTACATGGGCCAGTCCTTGACAATTTGTCCCCTAAAAGGCTGGAAATTACAGGCATGCAATGGCTACTTCCAGCGGACCCCATAATGCTAGAAACTTGTCCTCTTTACCCATCGCCTTGTACTGGGTATGTTAGAGTTTCATGCAATGAAGCAATTTCTGAGCCCTTTCTGAGGTTGTGGGGGTTGATGCCTTTCTCCAGTGACAAGCCAAGGCCTGCTTTCCCACCATCATGGCTAATGTCCATAATGGGTGCTCCAAGCCCTCACCCCCTCTCAACCCCCCTCGGTAGGCCCTGGAGTACTTCACCCACACCTACATCTTCTATGTCTTTCAACACTCTCTGCATTATTTCTGTGACACCTCACCAGAAGCTTCTTGTTTTGTGACACACCCAAATCATATGTATGAAGGTTTCTTCCTGGGCCTGGCACTGCAGGCAGAGGTCCAAGCTTGAAAGGTCTATTTTACGAGCTACAGCGGGGGTGAAGTAATTCTATGAAGAACATAACAAGCATTTGTCAATGCTGAATGTTCGCTTGCAGGTATTTGCAGTGGTGTTTGGCATGTATGGTGCTTTACCCTAATGCCCTGTGTGATTGCTGGTATTTGCACAATAAATTGTTAGCATGACCTTTTTGTTACCCCCATTATGCGCTACATAGATGGAAACACGTTTTGAGCAGGAAGTGAAAAATGACAGCTGTACTACTCATAAGGAAGTGTGGTAAAATGGCAATGTTGAAAATCTGGAGTGGAAATATTGAAAATTCGCAAACCTAGGAGTGTGTATGGGAACTGTGCAATGCACACTCATAAAACAGTCATTGTTAGGGATTTTTTCACCAAATTGTCAACATTGGCATTTTAAAACGTCTGCTTATGAACAGTGTCACTGTGACTGTCTTACTGTATGCCATACATTGATTTAGCACACCGACTGCGCCATTGCGCACTACATGGGCGGAAACATGTTTTGGGCAGGATGTAAACAATGACAGCTTTACTGCTCATAAGGAGGTGTGGTAAAATGGCAATGTTGAAAATCTGGAGTGAAAATTTAGAAAATTTGCAAACTAACGAGCATGCGTAGGAACTGCACAATGCATGCTCATAAAACGGTTATTTTTAGGAATTTGTTCACCAGATTGTCAACATTGGCATTTTAAAACGTCTGCTTATGAACAGTGTCACTGTGATTGTCTTACTGTATGCCATACATTGATTTAGCACACCGACTGCGCCATTGCGCACTACATGGGCGGAAACACGTTTTGGGCAAGATGTGAAAAATGACAGCAGCAGTGCTCATAAGGAGGTGTGGTAAAATGGCAATGTTGAAAATGTGGAGTGAAAATTTGCAAACTTACGAGCGTGCATAGGAACTGCGCAATGAACACTCGTAAAACAGTCATTTCTAGGAATTTTGTCACCAAATTTTCAACACAGTCATTTTAAGACCTCTGCTCATGAACAGTGTCACTGTGATTTTCTTAATGTGTCCCATACATTGAGTTCGCACATGGACTGCGCCATTGTGCACTACATGGGCAGAAACACGTTTTGGGCAGGATGTGAAAAATGACAGCTGTACTGCTCATAAGGAGGTGTGGTAAAATGCCAATGTTGAAAATCTGGAGTGGAAATATTGAAAATTCGCAAAGCTATGAGCATGCGTGGGGAACTGTGCAACGCACACTCATAAAACAGTCATTTTTAGGAATTGTTTCACCAAATTTTCAACATTGCCATTTTAAAACCTCTGCTAATGAACAGTGTCACTGTGATTTTCTTACTGAGTCCCATGCATTGATATCGCACACCGACTGTGCCATTGTGCACTACATGGGCAGAAGCACGTTTTGGGCAAGATGTGAAAAATGACAGCTGCACTGCTCATAAGGAGGTGTGGTAAAATTGCAGTGTTGAATCTGGAGTGAAAATATTTAAAATTCGCAAACTTATGAGCGTGTGTAGGAACTGCGCAACGCAGACTTGTGAAACAGTCATTTTTAAAGAATTTTTCCACCAAATTTTCAGCACAGCCATTTTAAGACCTCTGCTCATGATCAGTGTCACTGTGATTCTCTTAATGTGTCCCACACATTGAGTTTGCACACCGACTGCGCCATTGTGCGCTACATGGGCAGAAACACATTTTGGGCAGGATGAGAAAAATGACAGCTGCACTGCTCATGAGGAGGTTTGGTAAAATGGCAATATTGAAAATCCGGACTGCAAATATTGAAAATTTGCAAACTTACGAGCATGTGTAGGAACTGCGCAACGCACGCTCAGTAAGCAGTAATTTTGATATTCTAGCAAATTTTCAACATAGCCATTTTAAGACTCCTGCTCATGAACAGTGTCACTGATTTTCTTAATGTGTCCCATACATTGATTTCACACAATCACTGCGCCATTGTGCGCTACATGGACGGAAACACGTTTTGGGTGAGATGTGAAAAATAACAGCTGTACTGCTCATAAGAAGGTGTGATAAAATCACAATGTTGAAAATCTGGAGTAGAAATATTGAAAATTTGCAAACCTACGAGTGTGCATAGGAACTGCACAACACACGCTCGTACAACAGTCATTTTTTTGAATTTTGGCACCAAATTTTCAACATGGGATTTTTGGGGCCCCTTCTCATGAATGATGTCACCGTCATGGTGTTATTTGAGCCTGAAGGGTGATTCTGTGCAGTGACTGCGCAGTGTCTGTGAAATCACCCTTCAGGCCCGAATAACGCCATGACAGTGATTCATGAGAAGGGTTTCAAAAAACCCCATATTGAAAATTTGGTGCAAAAATCTTAAGAAATGACTGAGATATGCAATAAAGTTGAAACCCCCCTATCTAGCCTATTATACAGCTTACTGGCATTTCCTCAGTTCACGGTCGCCTTTGAAGAGTGCAGACGTGTTCCCGGTCCACGAAGATCGTCAGCGCCGAGCTCTGGAGGTAAGTATGGGGTGAGGGGTGTGGAGAGGCTGGGCACAGTGGGTGGGTGCGGGTTGTGGGGCTGGGAGAAGTGCTGTGGGACCGCTTTTATTTTACAGGTTTAAAAAAGACAGCGATGGGACGTTATGCTGGGGTGGGCTCCAGCATGGCAGAAAGATAACTGGGAGGCCTAGGAGCCGAGGGGGATTGGGCACCCCGCCGGCAAACTACACGGGGGTAGGAGAACGGGGATTGGGCAAAATTCTAACGGCAAAAGAAATAGATCGTTTGCCATGCTGGGTGGGCCTCCCAGCATGGCAGCAGGATGGCTTGGGGGCATGGAGCTGAAGGGGGATTGGGCACCCCCATTGGCAAACAACATTTGCCACGCTGGGGTGGGCTCCCAGTGTGGCACCAAAGCTTTGGGGGAGGCAGCGTGATGCGAGAAGAGGCAGTGCTCCGCATGGCAGCGGTGCTTTGCTTTGAAGCAGAGGAACACCGCTGTCATACAGAGCTCCTGCACCCATTGGTGCAGGACTGCCATGCTTGCTCAAGGGAGCAGTGCATTGGATGGGAGAGGTACGCCTCCAAAGTGTGCTACTCTCCCAAAATGTTCCTTGCGCAAGCGAACATAAAAATGGATTGCTCTCAACCTGTTGCTGACTGAACACCACAAACCCTTATGCAGGACCATTCTCTAGTCCCCTTCTGTCAAGACATCCCCTCACATGTCCCTGTCCCATTTCTCCTTTAACCTTGCTAGTGTATCTGTCAGGCTTCCAACAGCACTAGGATTTTATATCAGATTTAGTGGTCTATGAGTTTGAGTTTCTGTGTTTAACCACAGCCCCTCCTCCAGGGTGGATCTTTGCATAGGAATAGGGCTGACCATGGTGCACCTAGCTCCCTAGAGGCAATTTCAGACCTGTAGGCATGTGTAGAAATGGGAAGGGTGTAGGCTAAATTCCCTGGACAGAGATTGGTTTGGCCGTGTATAGTTCCTAGCTGGTACATCTGGTATATGCTGTGGAGCCCTGCCTCTTCCCACACTCCCAGTGCCCAGGTGGTAGGCCCCGGTACTCGCTCCTCCCCCCGCAATGCCAGTCTTATAGATGCATCTGGGGACAGGGTGGATGGATGTTCCATTTTGTCATGGACAGTGAACCAGGCCCGTACCATGGCCCTCATGAATGGACAGATGATATAATTCACTATTTTCTTTTTAGCATTGCTGCAAAGGTAGACATGTTTAATGGGGCAGTGTAAGAAGATCCTTCCATCTCCATCCACACTTTTCTCTCCACACCAGGGTGTGTAATGTTTGATAGTGATGAGATCTGCATCACCAGATAATATAAGTATAAATTTGGGAGTCCCTATCCTCCGTTGGGCGTAGTTTTCCACAAAATTTCTTACTTAATTCTTGGCTGCTTCCCCCCTATGGCCCCTCTCAGGGATTTAAAATAGTACTTGGGGACCTACACTGGTAAGGTTTGGAACAGGTAAAGGCATTGCAACAACACATGCATCTTGGCTAAATTTACTTTACCTGAGAGTGAGGGAAGGCTTTTCCACCTGCCATATTCCTTTTTAATTTTTTTCAGCAGTGGTTTATAATTTATTTCCCATAGGGTTGACAACTTTCTTGGAAGATTAATGCCAAGGTATTTAAGAGATTTGAAGGGGGGATCACACACCCCTGTATTTGCAAGGAAGAGCCTGCACTTCCCAATGGTAGCCACTCACACTTTGACCAGTTTATTTTATGGCCTGACAGAAAGCCATACACTTCGAATAACATGGGCTGGGATAGAGGTCCCCAGATTACATAGAAATAATAGCATGTCATCCACAAACAGTGATATTACCAGGTGCCCCCCCCCCCAGAGTATCCTTGTATCTTGGAATGCTGTTGAATGGCCAAAGCCAGGACCTCCATTGTCAACACATACAGGAGGGGAGACGGGGGCATCCTTGCCTCATCCCCTAAGTGAGTTCAAAGTGCACTGACGGAGTGTCATTTATGAAAATTTGAGCCTTGGGGGAAGCATATAATGTCTGTATCAATCAATCATTCAGAATCTTTATTTTACCAGGTGAACATCATTGAGCAACGCTCATTTTCAAGATGGACATGGACAGAACATACAGTCATAAATTACATTGGACAAAAGGCAAAGGGTAAAATAGTGTAGAATTACAGAGACTAAGTGATACAATCCACAAGACTAGACATAATATTTACAGAGTACAGATATTTCAGAGGTCTGTGTGCTGGTTGAGCTAACTGTACTCCAGTATATGTATTCAAGCCTAAAGATAACAGAGGAGGGAGGATAGTACAACACCGGATGTTAGTATGGTGACCGGTGGAAGAAAATAGGGCAGGAAAAAAGGTATGGAGAGGAAGTGCAAGTAAATGAGGAGGTGTAGAAGCCTAGAAAGTGCTGGGGCACTAGAACAGTTTTTAGAGCATGAGCTGGGAAGGGGTAACCGAGGGGAGAGGAAGTTGAGAAGCCTAGAGTGCTAGTTCAGAGGAGCAGATTTTCGGAGCATATACCTGGTAGGTAAAAGGGGGGTGAGGGGCCAGGTAGTACTATGGCCTTGGAGAAAGATTTGGTGCTAAGCCCATAAGTCAAGTTTGGATGGAGATCAACACTGAGGGGACAGAGAATACTAATAAGTGCTAGACGTGTGGGAGGGGAAGACAGAAAGGTGTATAAGCAGCATTTTGACCCCAGTTCTCCATAGCGGGAACCGGACAAGTTCAATGATAATTATGGAATTCATTGAAGAAGAAAGCATAGCTTGTTTTGAAAGCAGCCACTGACAAAGGGTGGACTAGTTTCAAGGATTTTTGTATCATATTCCATAGTAGGGGGGAGCATAAAACTTATTGAAGCCCTACTGAATCGAGATCTCACCTTGGGTACAAATAGCGAAATATAGGAGGTGCTTCCTAATGAGTACTTGCCTACTGTACATAATGGCAAACAATCTGATATATATTGAGGCAGCCTACTGGAAATGGCTCTGAACATCCAAATCGCTGCATTTCTCTGCCATCTGTACTTAAGAGATGACCAACCCACAGCTGTATATAAGGAACAATGATGGGTCGAGTAAGGGAGACTCGTGATAAATCTTAGAGCTCTCTGGTAAAGGGTATCTAGTTCTGAGAGTGCAGCAGTGGGGCCCTGACAGTACAAGAAGTCTGCATAATCGAGAAGGGAAAGAAAAAGTGGACTGAACCAGACTCATCTTGGCCTCTCTTGTCAGGAACTGGTTTATCCTGTAAAAAAGACCTAGTCAGTGCCTGAGCTTTTTTAGCAGCTCTACGATGTTGTCTTTAAAGGATAGCCTATGATCAATCCAGACACCCAGGTATTTGAACTTAGACATGTATTCCAAAGGTCCTCCCAGGAGTGTAGTGATCTGAGGGGATGTTATCGATGTGACATCATATGCACAAGGTGAGAATAGCATTGCTTTGGTCTTTTTTGCATTTAGTAATAGTTTCTGATTTAACAATTGTAATTGCAGCTGATTAAAATCATGCAGCAGGTCATCGCATACAGCAGTAGGAGAGGGTTCTTTGGAGTACAGCACCATGTCATCAGCGAAGAGGTGAATGTTGGCAGCTTTGATGTCGTTAATTCTATTAATATAAATTGTGAATAGTAGAGGACCCAATATGGAGCCCTGGGGAACTCCTCTCAATAGAAGTTTTAAGGGAGATAATTCCCCTTCTGCTTTGTCCTGCTGTTACCAGCCTGTAAGGTAATTAGAGAACCACTTTTGGGAGTGATGGTCCAGGCTAATGTTCCTGAGTGATATAAGAAGCAGATTGTGATCTACAGTATCAAATGCCTTGCTTAGGTCCAAAAATTCTGCGCATACAAAGTTTTTAGCATCCAGTCCATGTAGCCAGTCATTGGTCACTTTAGCGAGAGCAGTGATAGTGCTATGTCATGCCCTAAAACCTGATTGTAAAGGGTTAATTAGATTTTCAGATTCTAGATATTTTTTTGAGCTGGTTACTCACAATCTTTTCCAGGAGTTTGGTTAAGATCGGAAGTAAGGAGATGTGCCTGTAATTATTAAGGTCTGCATGATCTCAGGATTTAAACAGGTGGATGACCTGAACTTTCTTCAACAGTGGTGGCAAGACAGCCTGGGAAAGTGATAGGTTAAAGGGGTGAGTAAGTGGGACAGCTAGGATCTGATAACCAGTTTTCAGGTAGTAGAGGTTGAAAAAGTCAGCTCCAGCACTTTTCTTGATATCCAGCTGTAACAGGAGGTCTTCAACCCTTTCATTGAGATCGGCTGTAGGGAAAATGAGGAGTTAGATACTGGGATTCCTTGGTCCTGTACACCAAGTTGGGATCATAGGTTATTGGCAAGAGAGGTGTCTAAGGCTAGTCCTGCAGTGGCAAAATGATTTTTGAGGTGTTCAAGGATGGAGGGTTTATCAGAAACAGAGGTGCCACCAAATAAGATTTTAGCGGGTACTGAGTTTCCAGGAGTGTATCCTTCTAAATCTTTTAAGATTTTCCAGAATTTGCTGGGGCACTTTGAGGATGCATTGAGTTCTCTACAATAAAAAATGGCCTTTGACTCTCTGATCAGCTTGGTGCAGAGGTGCCTTGCACTCCTAAACAAAGTCCGGTCAGTTGGGAGCTTAGATTTCCGTGCCATTTTCCAAAGTGCCTCTCTTTTTTGTAAGGCAGTCTTTAGCTCTGAATTAAACCAGCAGCAGAATTTCACCCTATTATGGACTTTAATCAGACGAGCAAGGTTATCCAGGGCTCCTGTTACGATTTCATGAAAGATGTATTAAGCCGCCACCACAGAGTTTGCAAGGTAAAAGTCCTTTTTTTTTTCCTTTTTTTTTCTTCAGTTGTTTAACCAGGAGTGACGCACTAAGCTGAAACCTTGTTTACAGGTGCGACTTGGGAGCACAGGGAAGTTAAGTGACTTGCTCAAGATCACACAGTATGCAAGTGGGGGCTGTGGGATTCAAACCCAAGTCTCCAGATTTGTAGCTCAGAGCCTTAAACCACTACGCTATACTGCCTCCCTCTGCCAGCATAATGAATCTCTTATTAGGTAATAAATGTATAGGGGTTGAAGTTGCGGTGGCTTCTTTTTGTGCAAATTTTGAAGCTGATGTGGCTGTTTTTGACGCTCTTACACAAGCAACATAACAAAGATCACATGTATCTGCGAAAAATACATCAGCATGAGTAAATAGATATGGTTTACTTACTAAGATAAGATCCAGTAGAGAGCTATTGTTTGGGTTCTTTGGATTTGGTCTCATGGGTTCATTGATAAGTTGTGTCAGCCTGTTGGAGTCACAAAAGGCTTGAGGGGTGCAGAGGCAGTGGCAAGCCAATTCAAACTGAAGTCTCCTAAAGTTATGACTTCTATGGTTAATGATCCCAGAGTCTTATTTAGGTGATGCAGTAGCTGTAATCCATCTGACAGAGGCATGTAGCATCCAACTACGCATAGCGAGACCATAGGTGAAATCTTGACCTTCAAAGATAGGCATTCAAATTAATTCTGAATAGAGATCGAGTCAATGATTGAGGCTTGAAATTTCTTTAATGTATATGGCTACTCCACCTCCTGTAGTCTATCAGTCCTACAGAGAAGGTACGATGGGATATTCACCTCGTGGTCAGCCGTTCCAGGTCTTAGCCATGTTTCAGTGACCACTAATATGTCAGGAGCAGTATGATGTGCCCAAGCCTGTATGGAAGTGAGCTTCTTTAGAAGACTACACACATTTACATGCACAAAACTTATCCCCTTGTGACTGGAAAGGTCAGAAGGGGAAGAGATACTGGCTGGAGGTCCTGGGTTGAGCTCCACGTTGCCCGAGCGGAGCAACAAAAGAAGTAATAACTTCCTCATAGCCTCAAGAGAAATCAAAATGCCTTTAATCTTTCTCGTTTTGATGTGTATCCATGTTCTTATATGGGGACCCAGACTGAAATGTTTCAGGGTGGCAAATATAAAGGCCCACCCTACTCGATCGAAGGCCTTCTCTGCATCAAGCACCACAAGGCCTCTATCCCTGCCTTCCCCCTTCCCAGACCACCCATTAATAATGTTCAGGGTTCTGCAGATGTGTTATGTTTTGCTTGTCTCCCTTTGACAAATCTACATTGGTCCTGATAGATCAGGTCCGGAGGGATACCCTCCAGTCCTGTGGCTATTATCTGAGCTATAGTCTTGAAATCTGCATTTAGCAGAGAAATAGTGCAGTATGAGCCACACTAAGTATGGTCCTTACCTGGTTTTTGGAGGACTATAATAGTGGCTAGTTGTAGGGTCGGTGACAAGGTGCCAGCCTCCAAAATTTCTTGTATCATCAACATGAAGATTTGCTGGAGGTCTTCCCAAAAGGTTCTATAGAAAGGTTCTATAGAATTCCATAGGTATGCCATCTGGCCCTGGGGCCCTTCCCACATTTGAATCCCAGATGGCTTGCTTTACCTCAAGGTAAAGCCATCAAGTTCCCTTCTTCTCCCCTCGTCCAAAGTTGGCATCTGCAGGCCCTCTAGAAAACTCAGTGGATCTACATCCTGAGGAGCTTCAGTAGTGTACAGAGCCTTATAAAACTGTTTAAAGATCTCATTGATTCTCCTGGGACCAAGGTTATCCCCCACCTACTGCTTCTCCCCCATATTCAGAATCACCTATTCCGCCTCCTGCTTTTTAACTTTCCAGGCAAGCCATTTGCTCACCCAGCCCTTTCAAAATGTACTTGGGGAAAAAAAAAGTACATAATCATGTGGGGAGGAGTGCAATGTAATGGCTGTGGGGCAGCAGTCTTCTGGGAGGCTTTCTGGAGGCTGAGATGCTGCCCTATTTGCAGACAACTCTCTGCCCTGAGGGAGGAATTTGCCCATCTTCAGGCCACACTGGGCAGCAGTAAGGGAACCTTCCCCCAGGCCAGACTGGATGGTAAGAAGGGAACCTCCCCCATCCAGGGAGCACCAGAGCCTCCACCACTGCCTCAGAGGTTGCAAAGAAAGCACAGCAGTTGGACCACAGTGGGCTCAGGCAGGGTGAGGATGGTGGAACAGAGGCACACCCAGTCAGTTGTTCCACTCCACAATCCGTACACCATTCTGGGGGAGCACAGCTCCCCTATGGATGCACCCACAGAGGATATTAAGGAGGCTGAGGACACCTGTCACAAGGGAGGCCCACAGGAAGGAAGCAGAGGACACCACAAGGAAAGGAAGCAGCTCCTAGTGGGGGACTCAATTATTAGGGGTATAGAACTGGGGGGAGCAGGGAAAACTGAAGTAAGGTGCCTGCCTGGTGCCATGGCTTGGACGGACAGGAAGCGCATCCTCAGGATCACGAGAACAGTTGCATGGGAGTCTGAGTTGGACGTCATTGTCCACCTAGGGACAAATGACTTGGATCAACATGAGATTAGAGCAGTGCAGAAGGACTTTGTAGAACTGGGGAGGGGCCTAAGACAAGTAACATACACAGTATCCTTCTCAGAGGTGCTGCCTGTCAACGGCATGAGTGAGGCGAGGGTACTTTGCACCATGCAGTTTAATGAATGGTTGAAAAAATGGTGTGGAGCACAGGGGTTTGGCTTCATTGGTGACTGGGGTTCCACTTGGAGGGACACCAGCCTATACTGGCAGGATGGTCTGCATCTGTCCAGGAAGGGAACAAGTCTTTTGAGCAATCGGTTTAAATGCTTCATTGGCAAGCTTTTAAACTAGTCAAGGGGGGAGACACTGATAAGCAGCAGGAAAATCCCAGCCTCTCCCTACAAAACAGGGTACTAAATGAGAAAAAGACCAAGGTAGAAAGGTCAGTGGGGGATGCTGCAACTAAAGGTAAAGCCATCAAAAATGGAAAGCAGTGAGTACCATTGCCCGTAGTCTGAGTAACAAGCTTCCCGAATTAGTGGCCTTGATAGAGGAGGAACATCTGGATATCATGGCAGTCACAGAAACATGGTTCACACAAAACCATGACTGGGACGTAAACATACCAGGATACACTATCTACAGGAGGGACAGAGAGGGTAATAGAGGAGGAGGAGTAGCTCTTTACATAAGGGAAGGAATCAAAGCAGCAGAACAGAAGGGAAAACAGGGAGGAAAAGAAGCACTGTGGGTAAATTTGGAGACCCCCTTCTCAGGGGGAGGGAATGGACAAGGAAATGATAGAAAGCATACTTAGTAAGGCAGAAAAAGGGGAGATATTGCTGATGGGTGATCTGAATATGCCAGATGTTAACTGGAGTGCAGTTGCAGCAGCCACTTCGAAGAGTGGGGTTTTCTAGATGCCCTACAGGGGGCATGCATTAGACAACTAGAATTGGAGCCCACTCGAGAGGGAGCAATCTTAGACCTGGTTCTCTCAAATGGAGATGAAGAGAGGATCACAGATGTAGAAGTGGGTAGCCATCTGGGAACTAGCGACCATTGAACAGTATGGTTCACAATAAACACAGCAATAGAGTCAAGCTTACACAAAGGCAAAGGTACTGGACTTAGGAGGGCTGACTTTGCCAAATGGGTGAATGCCTAAGGAATGCACTAGCAAATGGGCAGGAAGGAGGTGAAGAACAATGGGAATAATAAAACTGCCATCAAGAGGTAACAAGCCTTTGTGTGAAGCAAATAAACAAAACTAAATGATGTAAGAAACCACTATGGTTCTCAAAGGAAGTGGCAGTGAAGGTTCAAGAGAAAAGAAAGCTTCAGGAAGTACAAGGAATCACAGAAGGAGCAGGACAGAGAACTGTATCAGTTAAAGCAAAAGGAAGCTGGGAAGGCAGTCAGAACAGCAAAGGCCCAAACTGAGGAAAAGATAGCCAACTCAGTTAAGAAGGGGATAAAACCTTTTATAGGTACATCAGGGAGCTAAGGAAGACCAAGGGAGGGATAGTGAGGCTTAATAAAGGGGGTGGGTGGGCAGAGGGTGACTGTGAAAGCAGAGATACTAAACAAATATTTTGCTCAGTATTTACAAAGGAAGGGAGGAGGTACCTAAAACAAACAGTAGAAACACTCTGGATACAGAAGTTGATACCAGCCTATTTACAGAAGAAAGGGTTCTGAAAGAACTCTTAAAACTGAAGGTGGACAAAGCAATGGGGCCTGATGGGATTCATCCCAGAATTCTAAAAGAACTAAGAGTGGAATTAGTGACACCACTGACTACCCTGTTCAACAAATCATAGGAGGATGGGGTGGTACCCAAGGACTGGAGGAGGGCAGATGTGATTCCCCTTCACAAAAGTGGGAGCAAGGCAGAAGCAGGAAACTACAGACCTGTTAGTTTAACCTCAGTGGTGGGGAAAATGATGGAATCACTTCTGAAGGAAAGAATTGTCGAATATCTAGAGGCCAGAGGGCACAGGACCCAAGGCAGCATGGATTCACAGCAGGAAGGTCATGCCAGACAAATCTGATAGATTTCTTTGACTGGGTGACCAAAGTAGTAGATCAGGAGGGGCTGTGGACATGGCCTACCTAGACTTTAGCAAGGCATTTGACACAGTCCCACACAAAAGATTAATATACAAGTTAGCTAGCCTGGGAGTGGGTCCCAAGATGACAGCCTGGGTAAAAATTGGCTGGAGAATAGGACACAGAGAGTAATAGTAAATGGAGTCTACTCTGAAGAAGGGGGTTACTAGTGGGCACCGCAGGGTTCAGTATTAGACTCGTCCTCTTCAATGTCTTTATGTTTACATTGCAGAGGGACTGGAAGGAAAAGTATGTCTCTTTGCAGATGACACAAAGATCTGCAACAAAGTTGATGCACAAGGTGGGGTGGAAAGGATGAAAAGGGACTTGGCAAGGTTAGAGGAATGGTCAAATGTATGGCAGCTTAGATTCAAT
This sequence comes from Neoceratodus forsteri, assembly GCA_016271365.2. Lineage (NCBI taxonomy): Eukaryota > Metazoa > Chordata > Ceratodontiformes > Ceratodontidae > Neoceratodus > Neoceratodus forsteri. The sequence continues at coordinate 334,442,617 of JADMNL010000026.1, forward strand.
GCTAAGAAGTGCAAGGTAATGCACCTGGGAAACAAAAAGCCAGGAGAAGAGTACACAATGGGGGGTGAGATACTAACAACAACAAAAATGGAAAGGAACCTGGGGGTAGTCATATCAGATGACCTAAAGGTGGGCAAGCAATGTGAGAGGGCAGCAAGGAGGGCTGGGGGATACTGGGATGCATAGGAGAGGCATCACCAGTAGAAAACAGGAAGTTATTATCCCTCTGTACAGACAGCTGGTCAGACCCCATCCGGAGTACTGAGTGCAGTTCTGGAGACCCAGTCTTCGCAAAGACATAGACAGGATGGAAGCTGTCCAGAGGAGGGCAACTAAAATAGTGCAGGGTCTGCACTGGAAGACACATGAAGGGAGACTTAAGGAGCTTAATATGTATAGCCTCGAGGAAAGGAGAGAGAGGGGGGACATGATAGAAACTTTCAAGTACCTCAAGAGAATCAACAAAGTCCAAGAGGGTAGCATCTTTCAAAAAAAGAGGTGTGCAAGAACAAGGGGTACAATTTGAAGATGGGGGTGGCTCAGAGGTAATTTAAGAAGTATTTTTCACAGAGAGGGTGTGGATGCATGGAACGCCTTCCGGAGGAGGTCGTGGAGTCAAAAACAGTGGTGGAATTCAAGCATGCATGGGACAGTCATAAGGCAATTCTAGGGGGTGGGGGTAGAAAGAAGTAGGCTGCTGGTTAACTAGGATCTGCAGCTTATCCAGTAGGCAGGGAAATGGGCACACTGGGTGGGCCAAGCGGTCCTTATCTGCCGTCAAATTCTATGTTTCTATGTTACTCCTGCCTCAACTTTTAAGATATCCCTTTTGATTTTCTGGGAGGAGAGTTGATTTAGTCTCCCTTTTAACTGTTTCAACATCCCTATATTTTGAGCCATGTTTCCCACTGTTATCTGTTTTTGCAGCTCCACTATTTGTTCTCCCAGTTTCTCTTCCTCTCTAGTTTCCTCCCTACACAATTGCGAGGCATATGATATTGTGGCTCCCGGTATTACTGCCTTCAGGGTTTCCCAAGTATTTGAGGCCAAAGTGTCCTCAACAATATTGTATAATAAAAACTCCCAGATGATGCCTGACATGTAGGATTTATACTCCTGACTAGTTAAGAGAGTGGGGTCCAGTTTCCACTGCCTATTGGGTGTAGATGATTGGCTTAAAGGGAGAGTTAATTGTAGTGGGACATAGATGAAGATACATATGGGCCCGTATTCTGAGGTACTGTCCCCCACAGTATAGTGAGTAAAACCAGGATGTAATCAATCTTAGTACATATTTTATGCATATGAGAATAGTAGGAGTATTCCCATTGTTATGAGTGGAGGTATCTCCATACTTCCCACAGAGCTCTCTCTCCACTGCAACTTTCCACAGGGCCTGTGAGCTCCTTGGTGGGGGTTCCACCCTGTTCCCCAAATGGTCCAAGTTGGGGTCCCAATAGATATTGAAGTCCTCTTTCATAATGTTGTTGTTGGAAAAAGGTGTCAGGGCCACAGCCAAGTAGAGGAAGAACTCCAGATCATCAATATTTGGTCCATATAAGGAAGCCAGGGTGTATCTGGTCACCTCCATTCTGACATCTACGATCAAATACCTGCCCTGAGGGTCTGAGATAACTTTGTGGGTCTCAACCCTCATGCGGGTGTGGAGCCAAATTGCCACCCCTCTGGCCCTAGATGTAAAAGCAAGAAGGGTGTACCCCATGAACTTGCTAAGTGGTTTGCTTCTTCCCCGGTCAGATGAATTTCTTGCAGGAAATTTATATCCCCTCTGTGTTTTTCCAGATGACTCCAAACCCTTTTCCTCTTTACCACAGTCTTTAAACCTCTAACATTTCAAGTTATGCATTTCGGTGAACCCCCTGCAACAATCTTTTTATGTAAGACCCATTGCACTTGGTATCTTAGTGAACCCGCTTTGTCCAGTGACCAAGTGCTGATGGCTGACGTTTGAATTTTTATCCATACATTCCTTCTAACATACCATACTCTCACATAGAAAAAAACATTCCTGTCATTGCAGCAACCAATTAAAATTGGAATCAAACTTGCAAACTTGAGAACAGACATTAAATAATTTTTTGTCGAACTGTCCCAACTCCCATTGATGACCCTCCTTTGTACATGTCCCATCCCACAAGACATTAACATTTCCCCCTCTTTCCACCCCCAGATTCATAGCAGCATTCCAGCCCTTACCCATCCCCAAATCCAACTCCCTGCTCCCCCTCCCGTTACCTTCTCATTCCCCACTCCCCTCTACTTTTTGTGGATGCACCAATGGGTCCCAGCTATGCTATAAAATATTTACTGTACTACTAGTAGTGCTTATATAATGACTTCTGCACCAGTTCATGCTGAATACAAGGTGAGGCAGGGGAGATCCCTCCCCCTTGAGACATGCTTTTTTATGGACTCCATACTGTGGTTACCTGTGTCTGATCGGATTAGTATCCAGTTATCTTCCCGTGTTTCCTTTCCAGTCAGTGAACCCCCCCCCCCAGCTAGGTGGTGTAACAAAAAAACAAACTCAGACCACACTCAATGTGCGAGGGATTCGCAGCAAAGAGGTGGCCACCCCAAACATTAAAGCAAAAGTTCCAGAACTGCTGCACTCCAACCACATAAAAAGAACCACAAGAACAACAGTTTAAACAACCAATTGTTGTATTTTAGATCTATTTTGCAAGAGCCCCTAGTACCCTGGCTTAGTGCCTTCAAGGGCACGTTTTTCACCCCCTTGAAGGCACTAAGCCAGGGCACTAGGGGTCTCACAAGGTGGATCTAAAATACAACAATTGGTTGTTTAAACTGTTGTTCTTGTGGTTCTTTTTATGTGGTTGGAGCGCAGCAGTTCTGGAACTTTAGGTGGTGTAAGAACCTGTCAGCCTCCTGAGTGAGGTCCTCTGGCTGTCCTTACATCACTCACAGTCCATATTCCAAGTTGACTTCTCAAAGCTCAGGCTTTTAAATGATTAGTGGGCCTCACTGCGAGAGTCAAAAAAGTGTACTTTTGTCAAAACACTCGTCCAGACTCTTGAAGTTCTGGCTCCTCCACCCCTCCCACACATTTATTTCTAATTTGCCCAACAATATTTATATAACCATATTAAAATCAAAGTAAATGTTAGCAAAAAGTGAAAGAAACAAGCTAATCATTTAATGGTACTTTGCCCCTTTGCAATAACCATAACTGGGATGAAGTGTTCGCATACTGTTACCCTGATACTCTTCATGGGTATTTTGTCCAAGATGTGGGGTATTATAACCATCGTAATGCACTCCCAAATAAAAAACTGGTAGTCCATAGTCCTTTGTCTCTCCTTCAAACTTTGCTTAGGGCCATGCCTCGGGGTGCATCGTGCTCTGCGAGGAAGAGTTACATTCACTCCTCCATTCTGTTACATTTTCTTATTCGATGCCCCATTGCCACAATGGACTAAAAGAAAGCCTCGGAAAGTTCTTAATTGCCTGTGAGTGTCCCTTATTTTAGTTTCAGCCTTATAAAATAAAAAAAAAAACAGAATAGTCCTAGACTGGATCTGTAAAAGGTGCATTGCCAAGGACCGCCGTGGTTAGATGTATCTCCTGCCCCAGACTGGTTCCATTGAGTAGGCAGCTAAGAAACCCATTTTTGAGGATGAAGCCTCTCTGGCCCAGCCATTATAGACTCAATTTCTCCATTGCAGGCCAGAGATAGAAATTGACCGCCCGCCCCCCCTCGGGCTTCCAGTGTGTCCCCACAACAGAAAGATTAAAGGCTTATACAGTACCTTAGACTTTTACTCAAGTGTTGCTAGGATGGGAGTTTGATAGGCCAGATTTCTGCTCCAGGGTTTGTGTGATGAACTTCATGGCTGTGTCATGGTCTGAGAAAGACTTAGGCTCCTGATCTTGTGGCCAGATGATGAGGTGTGCTGGATACACCATGGCAAAGGGGGGCACTCTGTGGTGTGAAGCTTTTTTTTACCACCATGAAATCTTGCCCTTCCACCTGTAGTTTCCTAGAATAATCTGGGAAAATGCTGACCTTCCTGCCTTGCACCATGATTGGGTCTGCCCTTCATGATGCTTCTAGAATGGCCTGTTGATCCCAGCACTGAAGAATTTTTACAGATATGTGGCGGAGACGCCATTCTGGTCCTGGAAAATGGCCTGGAGATCGGTGAGCACGTTGAATTTCTAGTAACACTACATCTGGTAGTTTTACTGTTTTAGCTAACCAGAGACCAGTGAAGGCCCCACAGTTTGTTTCTTTCGGTGCCTTCAGCTAAGCTGACAATGCACACGTTGCAATACCTCTCCCAATTTTCATGGTCATTAAGTGTAGCCTTAAATTATTCTATTTGCTGTAGGAAATTCTCAGTTCTAGAGTGGGCATCTTCACAGTCACTAACTCTCTGCTCCAGTTCATCTATTCTTGTGGAATGGCTTTCTACCATGTCTCCCAAAGTGCACACAGTCTGCTGCAGGTGCGTTTACTGTGCCCTTATATTCTTAAATCCCAGTCTCACTTGGTGAGTCGAATCAAACTGGAGGGTTTGGGTTAAGTCCTCTATATTACCTTGAGAGGAAAACCACCCTATGCCACTGTTCTCCAATGTCTGCATGTTGGCTGCTACTGTAGGCAAGGCCACACAGGTCTATCAAGTATCCCAGTCAGTAGATGTGTCGGCCAGCTGGAAAGACAGTTGTGTTTGATTTTTTTTTCATTTTTTTAAATTGCAGCCATATAATAAAATTAATTTCTATTTCTCTGTTTGTTTGTTGAGTATTTCTGGCAGAATGGTGCAGATATTTAGCGGATGTGCCCAGAGTTTAGGAATCAAGCATCCATGTATCTTCCCAGTCAGGCCACAACCCCTATTTTTTGTTTTTAGAGTTTATTTACCCATGTTAGTCCAAGTGAGATACAACATCTTGTTTTCAGTGGGGTCCTGCTTTCACCCAGTTTCACAGCTGAGTGGGCTAAAGCAGGGGGAGAGAAAGTGACTTACTCAGTGCCACACAATAAGTTTAATGGCCACTGTGGGACTGGAACCTACTTTAAAGCTGTGTTTCCTGTTTCACAAACCTATGTTCTAACCATTACTGCACAGTGTCTCCTCCTATACTTAAACAATTACTTTTCAGAAATGCAAGGACATTTCTAGAAAAGCATATTATGATGTTCTTTTTAAGGGGAGATATGACAGGGTTCTATAAATACCTCACTGGGGTAAATAAGGTACAGGGAGGGAGTTTTTTGGAGTAAAAGATGCACAAGAACAAGGGGATAGCCAACAAATCTGGAAAGGGGCAACTTCAAGAAAGATGTGAGGAAGCATTTCTTCACTGAAAGAGTGGTGGATACTTGGAACAGTCTGCCAGTGGAGGTGGTGAGGGCAAAAGCAGTGGTGGGGTTTAAGCATGCATGGGATAGGCACAAGGGAATCTTAGTGGGAAGCAGGGTCGGGGGAGTGGGAGATAAAGAAGGATGTGTGACAGTATAGGCAGGGAAAAATCGATAGAGTGGCTGGGCCAAATGGTCTTTATCTTATTTTACTTATTTATTCATTTAATAATTTCACAAGGAAGACGTACTGAGCAATATTGCTCATTTCCAGATGTGTCCTGCAGGGAAGGGGAAAATCAGGCAATACAGAGAGAATACAAGGTGGCAACATAACATAAGCATATAAAATTAACATATAAAATAAAATAAACATAAGTTACAGTGAAGAGAGTAATGCAGAAATGCAAGCTGTGGATACAGTGATTACAGCAATGCATGACCATGGCAACCAGTGAATTGTACAGAATATCAGTGCTTCGTATAACAGGTCATGGATGTAACCCCAGAGCAAGACAAGGAGGGGAGCCTGCTTAGGATTTTCAGTGGAGTGGGGTTGCAGAGTATAAGTAAGGTTTAGGTAGGTTTAGTTAGGTGAGTGGGCAGGAGGGAATGTGTAGGGAAGGCAGGAAGTTAGGTACAATTGCAGGAGGGGAGGTGAAAGTTCACAGGAGGAAGGAGAGGGTGCGAAGAGAAGGGGCATTTCGAATGGAAGCTGGGAAGGAGTTCCAGAGGTTGGGGAAGCAGTGAGAGAAGGATGCCAGGTCAGCAGATGATGGCCTGGAGGGGATAGCAAGGGAGCATGCATCACTACTCCAAGGGGGGAGAGAGAGGAGGAAGGAGAGGGTGAGAGGGAGGATGAGTGATAAGAGGGGAGTGCTCCAAACCAGATCTTGCTGAGGAAGCTAGCACAATGAGCCAGGCGATGATCACTGAGGGAAGGGAGTCCCAGGGATTGGTATAGGGAGCAGTTAAGTGTGTGTGTGTGGGGGGGTGAGAACTAAGCAACAGAAGGACTGGAAGAAGGTGTCCAATCTGGCTAGGTTAGTTTTAGAGGTGGCACTATAGATCACATTACTATAGTCACATGTTGGAAGGCTCATTCTCAGAAGAATTTCTCAGTGGGCTAATGAGGGGATGCATTCATGATTCTGATATAAGGCTCCCAGTTTGGGAAATATTTTTTTGAGAACAGCATCCTCATTACCACAGAAGTTGAGGTTTTATGGAGTCAAACCCTGAAGGTACCTGAATGAGGAAGTATCTTCCAACATGGTCCCATCTAGAGTGAGGATGGAGGGAGGGAAGGGAGCTTAGAGAGTCTCTGCTTTATGCCAACGGTCATAGAGACTGTCTCCTTAGCATTTAGAAATAGTTGGTTGGAGCATAGCCAGTGCTGGACATTATTGAAGTCCTGCTGAAAAGTGGAGACCACCTTGGGAGTGGATGGACCAGACGGATACAGGACAGTGTCATCTGCATACATGTGAATTGATGCAGGTGAGCAGACTGAGGGGAGATCATTAAGAAAAATGGAGAATGGAATCAGTACAAGGACTAAGCCTTGTGGGACCTCAGTGTGGCTGGGAAGGGATGAAGAAAGTGAGTCTCAGATTCTGACCGACTGTAATCTGCCCACTATGTAGAATCCAAACCTGCTAATGGCAGTAGCTGACAATCCCATGGCTAAGAGTTTGGCCAGTAGAAGGGGATGTGAGGCAGTGTTCAAAACCTTGGCTACATCAATAAAGATGGCGGAAGTGATGAGACCCCACTCCATTCCAGAGGGGATGGAATCAATGAGCCTAAGGAGGGAAGTAGTTGTGAAGGGGTTCTTGCAGAAGCCAGATTGGAAAGGGGTGAAGAAGGAGGCAGATTAAAGATAGGAAGAGAGCTGGAAGAGTGCAATGCCCTCCTGCACTTTGGCCAGGATGGGGAGAAGGGAGATATGGCAATAGTTGCCAGCAGCAGAGGGGTCACTTCCTTTAGGGAGAGGAATGACAGTGGCATGCTTCCAAGTGTCCAGGACAGAGGCTAGAGCAAATTAGAGGTTTAGGAGTGTTGCAGTTGGATGCATGATGACAGGAGCAGACAGCTAGAGTAATCTGGCATCAAGGTAGTCTAGACTTTTGCCTTTAGATGGGTTCAGGGCAAGGAGCACCCTAAAGGCAGTGGAAGGGGATATTGGGAAGGAGAACAGAGGAGCAGGTTGCTCCGGGTGCAGAGAGGCAGAGGGGATGGGGATGAGGAGGGTAGAGGGTATAGGAGGGATGAGACACAGGAGGTAAGGAAGGTTTCAAGTTCTCTGGCTAGGGGGGTCAGACAGGGAGGTATCACCCACTCTGAGTATAGGGGCAGGAGGACTATTTAACATGGAGAAAAAGGCATTGACCACTTTCCAGAATTCTGAAGGGTGGTTTATGTTTGGGTGGCAGGTACTGAAAAAGTAGTCAGCTTTAGCTTGCCTAATTAGCCTTGTGCAGGCGTTTTGAAAGCTACAGTTCCTTTGACAGGCTGCAGTAGAGGGTGTTCCTTTATGTTGTTTCCATGCCTGGTCTCAAAACCACAGACAAGCCATAAGATTGGTTGTGATTCAAAGGATGTGGGGCCCTTGGAACTTGGTCCATCTGAGCATGGCATGGTGATTCCAGATGATGAGGAATGTAGTGTTTAAGTAATCAAGGGCTGAGTCAATTGAGGTGGCGGTGTTAATGGGAGACCAGTCAGTGCTGACCAGGTCTCCAAGGAGAGGAACAAGGTGTAAGGATTTAAATGAGAAGATCTGCAAGATTTTTGGGGGAACTCTGAAGTGAAGAATTTTCCGGATGCAGTAGGTGATGTGATGTTTGCTTAAAACGTCTGACAGGACACCAGCATTTTATAATACAGTGCGGGTATGAGGTCCGTACCCAGTCAATGAGGGATGATTGAGTGTTTTGGGTTTGAGGTGAGAGGGTTCACCAGTGAGTTGGGATAGGTTTAGGGCAGCAATTTCACAATGGGTGGTGGAGTGGAAGGTGGTTCATCTGAAGAGGCATGTGCTGAAAGGGATGTCAGATCAGTGACAGAGGAGGGGAGAGGCCAGAAGAACAGTAGACCCCTGCTATGAAGATCGACAAGGAGGAGAGATCTTTATTAGAGTCAATTCAAAAGTGGAGAGGACCGAGGAAGCCAGGATAGTAGTGAAGTGAATAGTGGTTGCGATGTACATAGCCTCCCCTACTAGCATGGTCCTGGTGTATAAGGGTAAAGCCAGGGATAGAGGGGCACTTGTTAGGGATTTTGGGGCTGAGCCAGGACTCGGGCAGGAAAATAACACCTGGTTGGCGGGATAGGGCCAGGGGTTGGATTTGGTAAATTTTGGGTAGGAGGCTTCTAATATTTAAGTGGACAAGTCTCAGATCTTGATGGAGTTCGGGGAAGAGGAGATGGATTGGGCCAGGGTTTGATTCGATATCACCAGCAAGCAGTAGCAATAAGGTGACAAGGTATGATGTAAGGGTGAAAAAATGCTTCCTTATCAGCAGTTGGTGGAGGGAGCTTGCGGGTGGGGGGACAGATGTATATGAGGGCCTGAGAAGGGTTATTTGAGGGCAGTGGGAGGGCAAGACAGATGCACCAGGGGGCCAAGGGTAGTGGGGCACAGTCAAGGAGGAGAGAGCAGGGTAAGCAAATGAGAAGTGGGCGGGGTAAGCATATTGTAACAGGAGATGCGAGGTGTGAGGGGGAATTGAGGGGTGTTGGGGGGAGATGGAGATGGTAGTGAGGAGGGTTAGGAGGTAGAGGGTGCACAGTAGCATGGAGGTGGGGCAGTATTGGTGACTGGTCCATCAGGGGAATGAGTTGTTAGTTGTAAAGAAGAAGACTGAGGGCAGGAAGCCTAACACTTTGTGGATGCACTGCCAGGGGCTAGCAACTATCAGTATTGCACTTTAGCACTGGATGCCAGGGAACTTGACCTGATCTGTCAGGCTAGGAGGCACGGCTGTGCCTGAAATAGAGGGAAAAAGTGGACGGTGCATTATACTTGTGATTCTTAGGAGTGTAAGAGAGACCATTTCTGGGTTCCCTGAGGTAAAGTGTGTTGATGCAAATGAGAAGAGGAAAAATATGGAGGGGGGGTTACAACTCACCCAAGTTGTTGTTTTTTTTTTTTCTGAGGTTGGGTTTAATTTGTGGGGGTTAAGGGTGATACAACTTAACTGAAAAAGTGTGTGGGGGCAGTTGGCTGATTATTTTTAACAACACCCATGCTTTGTTGTCCGCCATCAAATTCAACATTTCTATGTTTTCAGCTGTATAAAGGGGTATGTAGTACCAGGTCAGTATTTATTATATGAACCCTTTACTACAGTATGTGACTAATACATTGGTACCTGTAAGTAATAGGCCATGACAGGATGTGCATTATAGAATAATTATGCACACCCCAGGGGTGTAGTTAAACACTAGGCCAAAGGCTGAGTGTCCATAAATCTCTAGGCAGTGCATTGAAATCCTATGATGCACACCCTGGAGGAGCTTTTTACACTGATAATATGGCTTTAAGTAGGTTTTAGGGGAGGAAACTTAGATTTAGCACCTGACCGTGTGTTTACGTAAGGAATATGACAAGACGAGGTGTGGTTTATGACCTGACAAGAGCACACCCCAGGTGTGTAATGAAGCAAAAGGTGCTTGTACCGAGTGGCTTTAGCACCTGGGAAGTGTTCTTATCAGATCATAAACCACATCTCGGAGTGTCTTATTCTGCTTATAAAATGGGTCCCTCTGTAAAAAAAATTTATTTAAAAATTAGAAAAGTTTTCAAAAAAAGTATTCTAATACAAATAAAAAATAGTCCTTGTATTTGTATAGTATTTGTAAGGATAAACAAAAGGAAGCCACTAGAGGGCGTTGGTGTCTGTGTATCCCTCTCATCTGCCCCCCGCATACACAACGTTTTATTTTATTTTTAGTTATTTTTTGTTTTGTTTCATGTAATTATCAGGCCGTGTTTTGTCTGGAGTGACATGGCTGGATTTCAGTGGGTGAGAGCGGGAAGTGAACATGTCAGTTGGTAGCTTCTGTACCTGGCTGAGCCATTTCTGGTTTTCCAGTCAGCTTGAATTTTATTATTTTTATATTTGTGTTGTTTCATTAGATTAGGTTTGCTTCTGCACCTGTTCATGCCCAGGGTTCCCACCAGATCAAATGGGCAAGTAGCTAGAGGACTGGCTGCATCCTCTAATCCTCTTCAAGCAGTGCTGTGCAATGCTAGGTCGATAGGGAACAAGATGGCTATTTTTGTGGACTTGATTTCCCCTGTTGGCTTGCATTACAGAGACCTGGCTGAGTGTCGATGCCGACCCAGTTCTAGAGGCAGTCATCCCTGATAGTTACTCCATGGTGCACTGCCCATGGAAGGATCACAGGAGTGGGGAAGTAGCCATCATATTTAGATCCAGCCTGGGCTTCACGGTGCACCCAATTGATAATACCCAATCTTTTGAGTGTGTTGCTTTGCATTAGGGTTCAGATGCAGGTTGCAGGATTCTCCTCGTGTACCACCCACCTGGGTCGGGGTGAGAATTCCTGCAGAAGGTGTCGGACTTCATCGTCGATCAGGTGTTGGAGTCAACCAGGTGTTTAATCATGGGGGACTTTAACGCATGGATTGACAATGAATCCTCATGTTTTGGTTATGGCCTCCTCCAGTTGATTTCATAACTGAACATGACACAAGCGGTTGCTTCTGCAACCCACCAGTACGGCCACACACCTGTTCTGGTGTTCCAGCTGGCTCTTGAGATAGACAATCTCAAGATTGATCAGGTCTCCTGGTCTGACCACTGTACTGTGGAGTTCACGTTTGGGGCCCCCCTAAAAGTTCCTCCCCTGTGGAAATGGTCAGCTACTGCCCTTTAAGGGGTTTGCACCCAGAGGGACTATTAGCGTTAGCTAACCTACCTAATGCAGCATGTGCAACTGGCACTGGAGAGGCGGTGGCCAGCTATAATAGGATGATTTCCAAAGCTCTAGATGCCATCGCTCCAGTTCATGTATGACTCAGATCCTCACACTTGAGAACCCCCTTGTTTGATGGGGATCGTGAAGCGATGAAGAGCAAGGGTCAGAGGTTGGAGCGTTGCAGGCAGAAGACCTGGCTGGGGCCAACAGGCCAGCCCTGCCTTCTCACTATGCTGACTATTGGGGGAAAGTTCCCATAAGAAGGCAGAATTCCTGTCCAGAGAAATTGCTGCGGGGAAAAACAGACCTTCTCAACATTTTCAGACTGTGGGCAGGTTTCTTTACCCTGTCTGTCTACAGCCTAGAAAGTCTTTGTCATTCACTTTATGTGAAGAGTTTGCTATGTTTTTCTCTGACAGTGTCTCGTTTATCTGGTAGGGGATCCTTTCAGGGAGGCAACTGCCTCACAGTGATCGAGCCGGGAGGGTCAGAGGCACTCCATCTGTTTGGAAAGAGTTCAGGCCAGTGGAGGTGTCAGAAGTGACTAGGGTGATCGTAGAGCTGAAGCACACATATTGCGAACTGGACCTGGTCCATTTCTTATTGGGATGTGTTGAGGCTGTTGGTCTGGTGTTTGCCAGGATTGTCAGGTGCTTCATGGCACCTGAACCCAGAAGTCCTGGAAAATTACCATCCAATCTCCAACCTGCTTTTTTGAGCAAGATTCTAAAATTAGTGGCACAGCAGCTCGAGGATCTCCTTGTGTCCTCTGACATGTATGAGTTGAGTTTTCAGGCCAGACATAACACAGAAATGACTCTAGGTTGAGTGCATAATGATCTGCTCAAGGCTAAAGATAGAGGACACAGGTCAGTTCTTATGGTCCTCGATCACTCCTCCGCATTTGACACTGTGGACCATGCTGTGCTTCTTGATTGGCTCTATGAGTTTTGTGGGCTCGCCAGTACTATCATCAGGTGGTCTGAGTCCTATCTCTTGAATAGGGTGCAGCAGATGGTGATGGGGATTCCCCTCCCATGCCTTTCTTATGGAGTACCATAGGGCTCGATCTTGTCCTTGATGCTGTTCACAGTGTATATGTTGCCCCTAGGTGAGATTATTCGACAACACAGCGTGGAGTTTCACCGCTATGAAGATGATACTCAGCTGTATTTGTCCTTTGCACCCAGAGCATCCGGAGCAGTCAATGTGCTTAACGTTTGGCTACAATCAACGATTGGATGGCTTCCAGCTGGCTGAGACTAAACCCTTATAAGACTGAGGTACTAGTGATTGAGCCTGGTTGTGGGCATGATGAGTTGCCACTGGGGGATAACACAGATATTGTCCTGGAGTCTACTCTGATGGTGGCTTCCTCGTGGGTGTGAAATCTGGTTGTGATCCTGGACAGCAGACTGACCTTTGAAGATCAGATGTCTGTAGTCAAAATTATTTTCAACCACTTACGGAACAACACCAGGATCAAGCCCCTCATTCCACCCAAGGACCTGCCAACATCAATGCTTGCCTTTGTTACCTCTAGGCTCGACTGCTGTAACTCTCTATACTTTGGGGTCATTGGTCTTGTGTGATAATGGCGATCGGCGATCACCTTTAGGGTGAAGGCACATTGCGTAAAGATATTTTTGGTGATGTACTCCCTGGCGCACAGCAAAATGGCGCTGGGAAGTTGGATTTTAAGTGTTCATTATGGGGGGGCTGCATCCCCTGCATCCCGCCATGGAGGCTGCTTCCGAACCCCCCTACAGGATCCTCAACTCCAGAGGGTGCATGTTGGGGTACAATTCAAAAAATATTGGGCCAGGAGCAACAAACGGCACCCGCGCCCGGACCCGAACCCAGCACCATACCCGCTGCAGCCCTGAACCCACCCACCACGTCACCAATGCAGCTTGGCAGCACACTGCAGCACCACCCCCTATGGCCCGCCCATACTCGGCGTACTTGCTCCCGCCCGCTTGCGTAGGCATATAGCGACATCCGGTCGCTATTTCACACACCCACCCCATCCGGTCACCCACCTTCTCCAGTCACCCCATTGACAGGTGCCGCGATTGAGTCACCCTTTCGGTAGGTGCCCAATTATGGTTGCCATTGTCACAGGATACTGGGGTCACAGGATGGACCCTTTGCAGACTGCAGCTCATGCAGAATATGGCAGCCTGGTTGCTGATGGGCTTTTTGAAGTCTAGTCATGTAACCCTGGCCTTGCATATCCTGCACTGGCTGCCCGTCATGTGGAGGGTCCTTTTCAAGGTGGGCTTGCTCACCTATAAGGCCTGGCTACCTGTCTGAGCTCCTAACACCGGTGACCTCTGCTCATTCCCTCAGCTCCTCTTTAAGGGTCCTCCTAGATGTTCCCAGGGTTTGGCTCAAGACATCAGGCGACCATGCTTTTAGTGTTTCTGGGCCATTCCTGTGGAACTCACTTTCACCTATAGTCTGGGAGGCCCCGTTGGTTGGGGTGTTCAGCAGAGGCTGAAGGCCCTCCTCTTTAGCCTGGCTTTTGCAGAGTGTTGATTCCAGCCTTGATTCTCCAGTCCATCCTTCTGACAACCTGAATGCTTTTTGTTTTTCTCTTTTATAGCTGTTCTGCTGTAACTCAGATTTATTTTGATAACTTTACAGTAGTTTAATGCATCTTTTATTCCTTTTATGTTTGTTAGGTGCTCAGAGCCTTAGGGAATGGGTACCCTATAAATAAAATTTGCCTTGCCTTGCCTTTTCTGGTTGTACATTTTGAGGAAGGAAGACGCAATTACAGTGACACTCACCGCTGACTGAGCTGTCATCTGAGCAACACATTTCAGTTTTGGCGGTTGGCTTCTTGTATTGCAGTCAGGTTGCTAATGTGTGCTAGATGCTGGGTATGGTTAAGAAGAGACATTTATGTGGTTTCATATGGGGGGGGACTGGGGACTCGCAATCAGAGATCAGAGTGCAGGAGCTGTTTGGTGTTCACATAGCTGAGTGTGTGGACCTGCAGGTACAAGAAGCCATGGACCATTTGAATAGCACTTGTGACAGCTGTGGAATTGAGTGCAGAAACAGTAGCGCTAAAAGGTACTGAAAATTTCAACTTTAGCTGATATTCAGGGGCGAGGGGGCTGGGACAGAAACAATCTCTGTTGGTGGCACTGCTCTCCCGCTGTAGCTCTTTCAGTACCGTGACATGCTTGGTGTAGCGCAACAGTGGGACAGACGTTGGAGGCACTGATTTTAGAATGCACTACGTTTTAGTTGTGCCAGTTGCCAGTATATGTTCTGATAAGGACACAGCAAATGGTACCTCATAGCCTATCAAAATGCAGGAAATTGTCTACCCATTTTATAAAGAGATTTAATGCACAGTCAGGTGATGTCTCTTGGTCAATGAAATTTCTAGATTTTTTTTCTATGCCATTTTATAATAACTCTTAAAGGGGCACAGTCAGCTTTGCCCTTCGTATTTTAACAAAAATGCAAGCAGTGTGCCTCTTAACATATATCTGTCACACATGTGTTCTAGAACTCCTCTATGTATACCGAATTGCAGACTTTTTAGTAGTTTTCCGAAATTTACACTAAATATTTGGATGCTTGGTCAGGCAGCCACTCACCCATGTCCCGGAAGTACAAGGAGGTCTGGAACATACATCTTTGCCCCGCTCGCTGTCCTGAAATGTGTTTTTTCCAGATGCATACCCTAACAGTACACTGAGCCAGTCCCTCATGTTTTTAATAAAGTGTTGTTAGTATGACTGCTTAAAAAACGAGCACTGTAAGGTGTTTAATTTCAATTTTAATATTACAGCCTGAATCCTACGCATGCGTGAGATCTTTGGTCATGCATCTCAAGTGCATGCGCGGGATTCTGGTTGTAATAGTAAAATCGGAATTATACACCTCACAGTGCTCGTTTTTTAGGTGGTCGTACCAACAGCGCTTTATTAAAACACGAGGGACTGGCTCAGTGCACTGTTAGGGTATGCATCTGGAAAAAACACATTTCGGGAGAGCGAGCAGGGCAGAGACGTGTTCCAGATCTCCATGTACTTCCGGGACAAGGTAAATACGATCGGACCGAGCGTCCAATTATTTAGTCTAAATTTCGGAAAACTACTAAAGTCTGCAATTCAGTGTACTTAGAGGAGTTCTAGAACACATGTGTGACACATACATGTTAAGAGGCACACTGCTTGCATTTTTTAAAATACGAAGGGCAAAGCTGACAGTGCCCCTTTAACTAACATCCCTGATTTTGCCTCAAACATTTCCTTGTCCTTGCTTAAATGTGACATTTTTGTCCCTAAAGAGTATAAATTTGAAGCATAAACTGGAGCCCCACCGTGGGTTGGGGAGGGCACATTACAGTTAGAAACCCTAACGCCCCGGGCATTTGTTGGTATTTGACCTACAAATTTTCAACATGACCTTTTGTGACCCTACCCTCATGAAAGCATTTCGGACCTCTGCTCATGAGCAGTGGCAATATGATTTTGTTAATCTGTCCCGAACGTTGATTTCTCACAGTGCCTGCGCCATTCTGCACCAGATGTGTGAAAACACAGTTCAGGCAGGATGTGAAAAATTACAGCTGCACCATTCATAGGGAGGTGTGAAGAGAAGGCAGCGTTGAACATCTGGAGTAAAAATATTAAAAGTGCTCGAACATACGAAAGTATGTGGAAACTGCACAATGCACGCTCATAACAGTCATTTAGTGGAATATTTCACCAAAATTTCAACACAGACATTTTGTGACGTCTACTCATGAACACTGTCACTATGATTTTCTTACTCTGTCCTGAACGTTGATTTCCCACAGTGACTGCGTCATTGTGAGCCAGATGTGCGAAACCACATTTTGGCCAGGTTATGAAAAATGGCAGCTGTACTGTTCATAAGGAAGTGTAACAAAATGCCAGTGTTGAAAATCTGGAGTGAAAATATTACAAATTCACAAAGTTACGTGTGTGTGTGTGTGAAAACTGCACAACGCATGCTCGTAACAGTCATTATATGGACTTTTGTCACCAAATTTTCAACATAGGTATTTTGAGACCTCCACTCATAAACATTGTCACTGTGATTTTTGTAATCTGTTGCAAACACTGGTTTCCCACAGCAATCGCGCTATTCTGCGCCGCAAGTGCGAAAACACATTTTGGCCAAGATGTTGAAAATGGCAGCTGTACTGTTCATGAGGAGGTATAAAAAAAATACCAATGTTAAAAATCTGGAGTGAAAATATTATATATTCGCGACATTACAAGTGTGCGTTGAAACGGTGCAACTCATTCTCATAACACTGTAATTTTTTGGAATTTTGTCACCAAATTTTCAACATAGGCTTTTTGGGAGCCCACCTCATGAACAGTGACACTGTCATTTCGTTAACTGGTCCCGAAAGGTGATTCTGTACAGTGACCGCAAAATCACGTTTCAGGATGGAATAACCACATAACAGTGACTGAATTCATGAGGTGAGGTCTCAAGAACCCCATGTTGAAAATCTGGTGCCGAATTTCACAAACATGGCCAAGATATGCACCAAAGTGTAAAAAAAAAAAAAAAAAAAAAAATAGGCCATTATACAGCTTACCTGCAAGTCTTCAGTTCACAGTCAGCTTTGAAGAGTGCAGACATGTTCCAGATCCACCGAAGATCATCACGCCCTGCTCCGGGGGTAAGTATGGGGAGAGGGGGTTGGGGAGGTGAAGTGCGCAGTGGGTGGGTGTGGGTTGGCAGAGAGGCAAGAGGCTCAACAATGAACTGTTTTCTAGTTTACAGGTTTAAAAAAAAATGTAAACACATCACGGGAAGGTTTTCTTACTTACAGGGCCTTTTGTCACACTGGGGAGGGCTCCCAGTGTGCCACCTGAGTGTTTTTTTTTTTTGAGGTGGCTGTAGCCATTGAGGCTTGGGCACCCCTGATGGCACATACCTCATGGGGGGGGCAAGAGCCAAGTGGGATTGGGCACTCTCCTCGGCACACAACAAATTGGGAGGGGACATTATGCGATGGGGAGTGGGCTCCCCCATCAGCAAATGAACTGGAAGGGGCCATGCCGACAGGGGGATTGGGCACCCCCATCGGTTTGCTTATTTCTGTTTGGCACAGGTGCACAGCCACTCACAACAAATTGCGGGGGAAGGGAGGATATTATGCTGATGGGGAATGGGCTCCCCAGTCAGCAAAATGAACTGGGAGAGGCATGCCATCAGGGGATAGGGCACCCCCATCATTTTTTTTTAATTTTTTTTTTTTTAACTGCGAGGGGGCATACAGAAGTCCTGGGCTCAGCATGTTCACACTGCTGTAAGCTACAGCAATGTAAATGTGCAACTAGGAATGCAACTTCAAAGGACTGAGCCACAGCACTATTAATGCTGCTCTCTCCTTTGAAAAGTTGTCCAACTCAGCCCGAACAGCTGAAAGTGAGTCACTGCTGGCCTGCCGCTGACCTGCCCCTAGAAACTCTCCATTGGGCACACCCCTGTACAGCACCTTATAGCAATGAGGTCGTCTGCGCCTGCGCACCACGACGAACTCAAAAAGGGAACTAAACAGGATGCTTTGTAAGAATGGCTTGTGATTTTCTAATATTACAAACATATCTGTCTCAGGAATAAAATGAAATGGTATGTTCTACAGAAAAAAGCTGACTTTAATGATAAGAAAAAAAGTATTTAAATTTTTTTCCAATTCAAAGTTTATTGAGTTTTAAAAATACTGAGAACAGATTCAAGAGAAACTGTGTACATTTACCATGAGTTGGACAATATATTGAAACTGTCCCCCTCCACCCTGCCATCCCCCCCCCCTCCATACCCAACACAGATATTTAAAATCAGATGAGTCTAGGGACTAAATAGGTACTGGTATAATAACGTTAAAGAGAGTAAAGTGTGTGCAAGGGGTCCCAGATTTTCATATACTTATCTAATCTACTATTGAGACTTGCTATCGCCTTTTCTGTTCTGAGGTTTACAAGAAGCTCATTAAGCCATTCGGAATAGAAAATGTCATCACTGTCCTTCCAATGGTGCAGTACCACTTTTATAACAGACATAGAAATAAGGGCAATATAGTACCTTAATTCTCAATTTTTATGCTCCACTTAAGCAGTAAGGTATGACCGGGGGTTATGTTAATGCTCTAGTTAATCACCCTTGGGGGTGTAATGTGGCATGAGGTGTAGCAGAGTGCCACATGTCACCAGGGGGTGATTAACTTGAGCATTAACATGTCCCCTGGGAGTACCTTATTGCTATTACAGCACTGTCCAGCCATTTTTATGTTGGCTCGAACTTGCATGGCCAAATATTACACTAGTAGCAGATTTGGAGGCGTGGTCACTGAGGGTGAATGCAGGGCATGCATCAGTAGGTGCTTCCCTCATTCCCCAATAAGCCAGCATGCAGGTGCCACACCAGGAATACATAATGTGGTGAGCACATCTAAGGAAAGGTCCACTGCAATGACAGCCAAGCTTGTCATGCAGCGACATCAGAACACGCCCTCCGACGTGCCCTTCCTGGTGAAAGCAGTCCAATAAACATGGTGGTGCTGACTGCCGCGCATGGAGTGCCGACTTCAGGGGTGCTCAGTCCCCCTGTTGGCATGCCCCAACCCACGTCATCTGCCGATGGGAGAGCCCACTCCCCATCGGCATAATGCACCCCCCCATTTCAAGCGCAGGTCGAGAGGGTGCTCAATCCCTCGCATCATGTCCCCCTTCCCAGTTTATTTGCCAACGGGGAGCCCACCCCTGGCATAATGTCCCCATTTGTTGTGTGCCCAACCCCACTGGCTACAGAACCCCAAAAACACTCAGGTGGCATGCTGGAAGCCCACCCCAGTGTGCCAAATGCCCCAGTAAAAGAAAAACCACCCCACCGTTGTTTTTTTTTTTTAAACCTGCAAAGCAGAAAATGGTCTCTGTCAACTACAGTGACCCTCCCCAACCCCGCCCACCCTCTGTGCACCTGCCTCCCCACACCCCCTATACTTGCCTCTGGAGCATGGTGCAACAATCTTGGGTGGACCGTGTACACGTCTGTACTCTTCAAAGCCGACTGCGAACTGAAGAAATGCCAGTAAGCTGTATAATGGCATAAATAGGGTTTTTTCAACTTTGGTGCATATCTCAGGCATGTTTGGGAATTTTGGCACCACATTTCAACATGGGGTTATTAGGACCCCTCTTCCTGAATTCAGTCACTGTCTTGGTGCTATTCCATCCTGAAAAGGTGATTTTGCAGCCAATGCGCGGACTTACCTTTCGGGACTGAGTAACAAAACAACAGTGCCACTGTTCATGAGGGGGGCCTCAAAAAGCCTATGTTGCAAATTTGGTGAAAAAAAATCCTAAAATGGTGTTTATAGTGAGCCGCAAGCATTTTCCACGCACACTCGTAACTTCGTGAATTTTTAATATTTTCACTTCAGATTTTCAAAATTGCCATTTTCCCACACCTCCTTATGAACTGTCAGTTTACATATCCTGGCAAACATGTGTTTTCGCATGTCTGGCGCGGTCGCTGTACAAAATCAGTGTTTGGGACAATTTAAGAAAATGATGGTGACACTGTACATGAACAGAGGTCATAAAATGCCTATGTTGAAATTTTGGTGACTAACGTCCATAAAATGACTGTGTTACAAGCGTGTGTTGCGCAGTTTTCACACACCCTTGTAACTTTGCAAATCTGCAATATTTTCATGCCAATTTTTCGCACCTCCTTAAGAATATTATAAAATGGCAGGGTAAAATCCAGTAATCTGATTGGCTCTTATTTGTGTGTAAAATATGGTTTTCACATGGTTAAAAAAAAAAGACTGCTCAGCACTGAAGAGCCTGCAACACAGATCAATGGGCATTTGGAACACAGGCATTTCAGTTAGCCCCCTACAGCCCAGAAGTAATCTTCCACCACAAACATGGCTGTTACCTTTACACTGTAGAAAGACTTCAACTGGGCCCTAAAAATAAAACTACCTTAAATAAAAAATAAAATAAATGAATTAAATGTTGTGTCCTTGATTATCATATCTCCTTACAAACATAAACACATTAGAAACAATAAGTATTTATAGTTTTCACTACAATTGTTTCTTTGCTGACAGTGAAAAACCCCTCTTCTGTCTTTACCTGCTGATCAGGGAATGCTCTTCTTCTTGCCCTGACAGTGAGATAACTGAGTCTCTGGCTGTAAAAAGGGCATTTGTTGTCCATGTGTACAGTGCGTTGGGAGAGAAACGTTTTGCCAGTGGAACTGAGCAGAATTCTGAATCCATGTATTCCATGATAAACATTCCATATCTTGAATGTGGAAAACAGAGAAAACAAGCATTTGTCAATGCTGAATGTTCTCTTGCAGGTATTTGCAGTGGTGTTTGGCATTTATGCAGCCCCCCCCCTTAGTTGTTTCTCCGTCCTTTCAGCATCCATGTCCCAACAGAGTACCTCTCTGCAACTCCTCTTGCATCTGATTTACATTTCAGCCTCATACTTCTTAACTGTCTGTCTTATGAACCCTAACGCCCTGGTCGTTCTCAGGGTTATGAGCCTGTGTGGAAACTGTGCAATGCTTGCTCGTAACACAGTCATTCTGTGGAATTTTCTCAGCAATTTTCAATATAGGCATTTTGGGAGCTCCACTCATAAACAGTGTCACTGTGTTTTTTTTTTTAATCTGTCTCGAATATTGATTTCTCACAGCGACTGTGCCAATGTGCACCGGATGTGTGGAAACACATTTTGGCCAGTGTGTGAAAACTGACAGCTGTACTGTTCATATGGAGGTGTGAAAAAGTGCCAGTGCCAAAAATCTGAGGTGAAAATATTACAAATTCTCGAAGTTATGAGTGTGCATGGAAACTGTGCACGCACGCTAATAACACTCATATTTTGGAGTTTTTTCACCAAATTTTCAACATAGGCATTTTGTGACCTCTGCTCTTGAACAGTGTCACTATGGTTTTCATAATCTGTCCCAAACAATGCTTTCTGTCCTTAACCACCCTATTGTGCGCCGGATGTGCAAAAACACATTTTGGCCAGGATGTGAAAAATGACAGCTGCACTGTTCATAAAGAGGTGTGGAAAATGCCAATGATGAATATCTGGAGTGAAAATATTAGATATTCGAGAAGTTACAAATGTGTTTTGAAACTGTGCAATGCATGCATGTAACACAGTCATTTTTTGGAATTTTTTCACCAAATTTGCAACATAGGCTTTTTGGGCGCCCACTTCATTAAGAGTGACACTGACCTTTTGGTAATCATTCCCAAAAGGTGATTCCTTGCAGTGACAGTGAAATCACCTTTCAGGACCGAATAATGACATGATAGTGACTGAATTCTGAGGTGGGGTGCCAATGACCCCATGTTGAAAATTTGGTGTCAAAATTTGCAAAGATGGCTGAGGTATGCACGAAAGTTGGAAAAAAACACATTTATGCCACTATACAGCTTACCTGCATTTCTTCAGCTTGCTGTCGGCTTTGAAGAGTGCAGATGTGTCCCAGTCCACCGAAGATCAGCACGCTGGGCTCTAGAGGTAAGTATAGGGTGAGGGGGGTGCAAGGAGGTGGGGTTGGGGAGGGGCCAGCAGATTCAATGAGGGACCATTTTCCTTTTTCACAGGTTAAAAAAAAAAAAGAGAATGCGGGATCTTTTGGCATGCTGGAGTGGGCTTCCAGTGTGCCACCTGGGTGTTTGTTGGGATCGGGGGGGGGCTTGAGCTGACAGGGACTGGGCACCCCCATTGGCCATACAGTGTGGGGGGGCATGAACACGGTGGGGATTGGGCCCCCCCTCGGCACACAACATGGGGGAGGGCAATAACGAGGGAGTGGGAAGGGAATTAGCACAGGAAGGAAGCAGGAGGGATTTCAAGCAGTTGAGGGAAAAGGGTGACATCAGTATGCTAATTCCACACACGTTACCATTGCGGATTGCAGCGGTGGTTTTCTCTGACGTGAAAACTACTGCTCCCAAACTGCTGTCATACACAGCTGGGCATGTATTCTTGTGGTAGGGTCTCGCCTGCTACACTGAGCACTGCATTCGCTAGGATGGTCACACACCTCCAAAATGTCACACTGTGGCAAGACGTTCCTTGCGCATGTACGCAAGCCAATGCAAAAAAACAGGAAGAAGATAGTAGGCAATAATACAATGACATCATCAATGACATCACTTGCAGTGGGCAGAAGGACGATTTTATCACAAATGCACAAAGTAAATCTATTTTTCTACATATAAACATGCTTTTCTCAGTAGTCAAAAGTAAAAAGCATTTGTCAATGCCGAATGTTTGCTTGCTGGCATTGGCACTGGTAGTGTAGGAGTGAGAAAGATGCATAATAGGAATGGCAATGAAGTACTTAACTGAAGCCAATCCCACCACCACCCTGCAGAGAGTGACAGGCATTGGGGTGTGCCTTTGGGTCATCAAGCATAACGGCCATGCCATTTCACCACACCCCACCCTTCAGACACTGACAAGTGTGACGCTGTTTCTTGGGGTCTTTGGACCTTATGCTCACACCATTCCATCAGGAAATATGGTGAGATGGGTGGAGTATAGGAGAATGGGGTGAGCTTTGGGTCCGAAGAGTCCAAGACACACCTCCATGCCTCTCATTGGCTGCAGGGTGTGGATGGGGATGGAATGGTATGAGCGTTACAGGCGACAATCCCAAGTCACACCCCTGATGCCTGTCAGTCTCTACAAGGTGGGGCGTTATGGTTGCAAACCCTATTGCCTCAGGCGTTTGGTATTTTCACTCCAAATTTTCAACATGGCTTTTTTGTGACCCCCACATTATGAACAGTGGCAATATCGGTTAGTTGGCTGAAAGCTGATTTTTGCAGAGCGTCTACGGCATTTGGCACCACAGGTGCGAAAATGCACTTCGAACAGGATGTGAAAAATGACAGCTGTACTGTTCATGGGGAGGTGTAACAAATGGCAATGTTGAAAATCTGCTGTGAAAATAGCAAAAAAAACTGGTGAAGTTACGAGCGTGCATAGAAAGTGCACAATGCACACTCGTAATGTAAATAGTTTGGGGATTTTTTACAGCAGATTGTCAACACAGGCATTTTGGGACCTCTGCTCATGAACAGTGTCACTGTGATTCTCTTAATCTGTCCTGAACAATGATTTCCCACAGCGACCATGCATTTCTGCGCTGAAAGTGTGAAAACACATTTCCGCCATATTGTGAAAAATGACAGCTGTACTGTTTATAAGGAAGTGTGGAAAAATGCCACTGGTGAAAATCTGGACTGAAAATATTACAATTTCATGAACTTATGAGGGTGCATGGAAACTGCACAATGCTCGCTCATAACTGTCATATTATGGACTTTTGTCACCAAATTGCCAACATAGCCATTTTAAGACCTCTGCTCATGAACAGTGACACTGTGATTTTCTTAATCTGTCCCAAACATTGATTTTGCACACTGACTGCGCCATTGTCTGCTACATGTGTGGAAACACATTTTGGATGAGATGTGAAAAATGAAAACTGTACTGCTCATAAGGAGGTATGGTGAAATGGCAATGTTGAAAATCTGGAGTGCAAATATTAACAATTTGCGAACTTACGAGCATGCGTAGGAACTGCACAGCGCATGCTCATAAAACAGTTATTTTTAGGAATTTTTTCTCCAAATTTTCAACATAGCCATTTTAAGACCTCTGCTCATGAACAGTGTCATTGTGATTTTCATAATCTGTCCCAAACATTGATAACACACACCGACTGTGCCATTGTGCACTATATGCACGGAAATACATTTTGGGCAAGATGTGAAAAATGACAGCTGCACTGTTCATAAGGAGATGTGATAAAATGGCAATGCTGAAAATCTGGAGTGCAAATATTAAAGATTCACGAACTTACGAGCATGTGTAGGAACTGCGCAATGCACACTCGTTAAGCAGTCATTTTTGGGACTTTTTTCACCAAATTTGCAACATAGGCTTTTTGGGAGCCCACCTTGTGAACACTGGCAGTGTCGTTTCATTAATCGGTAACAGGTGATTTCGCACAATGACTGCGAAATCACCTTTGCGCCTGATTAACGCCATGACAATGACAGAATTCATGAGGGGGTCCCAAAAACCCCATGTTGACAATTTGGTGCCAAAATTCCAAAAACTGCCTGAGATATGCATCAAAGTTGAAAAAAACCTATCTATCCCATTATACAGCTTATCGGCATTTCTCAGTTTGTGGTCAGCTTTAAGAGTGCAGACGTGTTCCCGATCCACCGAAGATCATTGTGCCAGACTCAGGAGGGATGTTTGCCACGATGGGGTGGGCTCGAGTGTGGCAGCTGGAAGGCTGTTGGGGGCCATGGAGCTGATTAGGATTGGCCACCACGCCGGCCTTAAGAATTTTTGGCCATTGCTAGTGGGCTTCCAGCATGGCAACTGGAAGGTTGTTGGGGCAGGGAGAGCTCTTCAGTTATCTGATCATGCTCACTGAAGCGGCTCTTCCTTTCAACTGTATGGCATCAGACAACTGCATGTCATAGACAGCTGAAGTATTCATTGGCGAACTGTGGCCACGCCTGCAAACACAGTGAGAGAATTGAAAGACAGGGTGCCACACCTCCAGAAACTCGGATGATGGCACTATGTTTCTTGCACATGCATGCAAGCAAAAGCACAATAAGGCACTCGGGGTGAGTGTGTAAACCATATTTTACAGCACGGCCAGCAGCTGAAGTCACTAGGCCTTCAGCCTTGTGCCTTACTATGCCCCTGGCCATGCTGTAAAATATGGCTACACACACCACTTCATGCCTTATTGCTTACTTAAACCTGACCACTACAAACACTGGTCCATGCTGGCATTGCTTCAATGGTTGTGTGTCTTTCAGCACTGACGTGTTTCAGTCCTGTCCCTGTCCTCTAGTTCCAGGGCTGGCAGATTTACCGTTACAGTATTTAGTAAACTGAACACTGACCCACAGCCTTCAGCATCCATGTACTGCCCGCACAATAACACTTCCTCACTCTTGCTCTCAACTATGCTGTGACTGGGGGGCAGGGGAAGGGGTTTTATTTAAGATAAATGTAAACTTTCTTTAAACATTTTAATGCTCCCTCACTCTCTCACTGAGTTGCTCACTCTTCATCTTTCTCACATGCCGATTGTGTACCTGGATTTGCATGGATGCAGTGGTTAGTTGGGGGGAGTAAGTGAGTGGCTTTAAATCTGCTAAACGCAGTAATGTTTCCTCACTCTTTCTCTCACTACATGAGTTCAGTGGCAAGGACTGGGGTGGGGATGACAGACTAAATGAACACTGTGCCAAACATTAAACAACTGAGTTTGAACTGCAGCAATACTGTGATAAGCACTGCCGATACCGCTACGAGGGCACAACAGTGGCAGTCTGTCAAAACTGACCTGGAATTCTGGTACTGAATCGGCATTCCATGGCGGACTTCATTACGGGGAGCATGCTGCACGCGATAGGGCTGTACACGGCTAATCGCGAAGGATTAATGTAATCTTTCTGAGCCTGTATTAGCCAATCACATTGCAGCAATTCAAAATACATTGCAATCATTTTCAGAAACCAGGCTTTTTCCTGGGCTACAAATGGTAAAATGCACATTACATTCGTTAGCAAAAAATGATAGAACAGTGACCAGAGAAGAATAAAGTGCCATGGATTGACAAAAGAGCAGAATTACTCGAGCAGTATTACTTTAGCTTCTGAGGAGGGACTTGGTTTGTCCGAAAGCTTAAGCACTATTTTATTTTGTTACATCTATGTTGGTCCAATAAATCGTATCAAACCTTTGGTTTCTGGATCTGTTCTTACAATGACCGATACGAAAGAAAGCTTTATAACCCTGGAGACTGTTCTTCATTTTATATCACATTTTGCTGATCTAGATTCAAAAAGTAAAACTATTTGAATACTGTTGCAGTCTTCAGGCACACAAGTTGAGCTGGTTAGAAGAAGGAACTCGAAGGATTAGAGATCTTCTTTACTTCTTTCTTCCCAAATGCTGTATATATTTGTGCATGCATGTACTAATGTATGTCTGTATGTATGCATGCATGTATGTATTTATGCATTCTAAAATGGATAAAAATGGATAATTAGTGCTTTAAGACAAAATAAGTTCAAATGACTGTTCCTCATTTGAAAATTTCACAGCCAATGTGAACACATTTTGTACATACAATACTACCCCAGACTAAGCAGAAATCAGCTGGTAGAATGGAAATATATATCTATATCTATATCTATATATATATAATATATATATCTATCTATAGATAGATATATAGATATAGATATATGCAACAGGTGTCTGAATAAATGAAGTGTGATAAATCTGTTTATCTGAGTCACTGTGTGGATAAATGTATTTATCCACATAGTAACTACTTTACACTCCATTTATCCACATAGTTTCTACGTCACCCCCCCCCAACTCTGTTGCCTGCCACCGGCACGTCTTTACATTCCCCTGCATGTCTACACAGCAACTCTCAACACTGTACTGCACTCCTGCAGTTACTCACTCTCCTTGTTGCCCAAAACAATGACAGTACAGAACCTCCATACCTAGAATTTTTCAAAACTGCTTCAGAAATAACCCCCCCCACTAGCCAGCCCGGTGGCACTGAGGGTTGAGGTGCTGGACACCACACCTCACGTCATGCCAGCAACCCGGGTTTGGGAACAAGCCCGGGTGCTGGGGGTCGGCAGGGAGGGAGTAGGATCGAGCGTCCATAGGACAGCTCTCCTCTCCTCTCCCTGGGGGGGATCCAGGGGCATCCCAGTGCAGGGGAGACCCCCAGTGGAGACCAGAGGTACTACTGCTGCTGGGAGCACATGTGTAGGGTCGGGGGCTGATGCCTGGCCAGAGCGTGGGTGAATGCGTGCACGCTCATGGCCATTGGTGTCAGTGCACAACTGCTGGCTCAGGGGGAAAGGAGAAAGTGGAAAAACTGGGGCACTAGTCGTGGCGGCATGATGGCCGTCTCCCGTAGCGGGGGGCTCTCTTGGCACCAAGGGTACGTGGCAGTACTGGATCCTGATTGGGGTGGATTGAGCTCTGGAGGGAGTGCTCCCCACCACCCCACCATGGGGGGCAAGCTGTGGGGGTAGCCACGAGGCCCAAATGTGGACATCGGAGGAGGTAGCCCGAGGAGGAGATGGTGGCCGGATAGACCTGGGGAGATGCCAGACAAGGAAAGGTAAGGCAGACTGGTGACCCTTGGGGGAATAAAGACATAGAAAAAAAAAAAAAAGAAATAACCCCACACTGCTTGATTTTAATACCTTCATTTATCCTCCGCATGCGCCCCTCCCAGTGCCTAGTCCCGCTCGTTCCAGTACCACCGATCCTATCTCACCACATCAACACTCCTCCTATGATGACTGCCAGACCACTTTTTAGAAAAAAGAAAGTCATTCGTTAGCCACTCCTTTTTCTTGTACATGGATGAATTTAACAATTCCCTTTTCAACTGCATTTATAGAGACAGTCGCTCTTCCTAGGGAGACCCACCATTTTCCCTCAACTTTTTTAACTTGCCACTGGATCGACCAATCAGTGATATGGCTGTGACATTCCTGGAACATCAAAACGCTACATCCATGGCAACCAAGCTGGCACAACGGCGGCAATTTATGCTTCGTTAAAAAAAATTACAAAATAAAAAAAAAGATTTACACCTAACAAAATCAAAATGTTCACACAATGTCTAAGCCTGTTGCATAAATTGAATATGCAGGGGGTCAGTGTGAGATGATGCATTTATGTTGAGTAGTTGCCAGTGACCTCTCGTAACTCTCACTTATGCCTTCAGCACTCGTGAGATTACTTGTGGTCATTGACAACTGTACAAGATAAATACATTATGACACACTAACCCCCCCTGCATATCCTAGATACATATATATGTATATGTGTAGATAGTATGTGTGTATATATATATATATATATATATATATATATATATATATACACACACACACACCATGCATGGAGGGTATATCTTGCAGTTTCATATATAACTGAGACTAATGTTTCTGTATGAAAGTGCTCATCCTATAGTAACACACTCGTATTTTGCTGGCTGAATCCACAATGTAAATGCTCGAGGTACGTCTTTTTTTTTTTTTTTTTAAGTCCTTATGTTGAACTTCCCTAAACTCATCCATTTTATGAAACTTCTTTTTTTAATGATGTGATAAAATCCTTAGGAAAACAAATTGATGGAGTTTCTTTGATTATTTTTTATTTGCAGAAGAATACTTTTTTTTTTTTTTTACTGATAGTTGAGTCTTCTACATACTTTACTGGAATTGTGATTTGAAAACAGTGCACTTTTTATTTTCTTAAGTCTTCTAAATTGCTATATAATGCATTAGCATTTTCTGAGAGAGAGAACTTTAAAAGAGTCTGATAAAATAAATGAAATAAAATAATGTAAAATACAAATATAAAAGTATTGCAAATATATTTTTGTATATTTGTTTTTAAGCCTGAATATTAATGATGTAAATGAGGCCAAACTTAATTATTATGCAAATGTTAATGTTTGTGAAAACGATATGGCATAATAGGGAAACTATCTGCTCCCCTGCAATATTAAAGGAATAGTGCCTGACAGGGTAGGTGTTATGCTGGGATAACATCCCACCTCGGGTGGTTGGGCCTGAGGCCACTGGCCAAGAGCGTCCAACACCTGAGAAGGGATGTTATCCCAGCATAACACCCACTCTGGAGGGCATTATTCCTATTATACAATGGCTTGTTGTTTTATACAGAAAAAAATAATTTTATTTAGTGTTTCAAAGTATTTTTTTTAGGAAAAAATGCAGGAAATGCTCAAGGTCATCCATAATATCAGCAGGGATGTTATGCCAAGATAACATCCCTGTTGTGATGGCCAACTGACCAATCAGGATCCAGGATTCTTTCTTGCCATTGTATAATGCTATAGGACCTAGAGGTCCCAATTAAGTAAATCACTATAGAATTAAATTATTTGATGCACTTATAGATTGTAGTCTTAGTTTTAATCCGTTTGATTCTACAACCCCAACCCCCTCACCTGCCATGCTACTCCCAGGCTCCCCACAGCCAGGTATCTGATGACACAAATCACTGACTGAGCTGTGGGGATGTCTGTGTGCAGGAATGTCTCCTACTATTACATGTAAAACAACACATCTTCGTGCTTATTCTACCTGTACCGATCACACAGCACTGCAGTACAATTGATAACTGTAGAATAAATGCAAACATGTGGCTTAGCCCGTCATTCATGTCATCAAAGGGCTGGCTGTGAGGGACACTGAAAGTGGCATGGTGGGTGTGGGGGGGGCAAGGATCCGCCAAATTAGAACTAAGATTATAAATCAGTAAATGCTCCAAAAATGTAGTTCTTTTGTGATTTGCTTAATCTAAACCTTTAGGTCCCACGGCATTTCTTCAGGAGAAGTAGCAGTTCCCTTTTAATGCTAGTGAAATCTCCACAAAATACCACCCATTCCATCTATATACCATTTATTTACACATAAGCATCCATATTTTAGCTCACAGGTAGAGTGAGTGTAGAAATTATACCTAGCATGCCATATTATAGGCTACTTTTTTGTTTTTCTTTAAAAAAATTGCAGTTACAATCCAACTTTGTGCTTTGTGAGAATTGTGTATTTAAACAAATTCCTTTAGATATAGGTTTTAAAAAGTTTGCTTTTATTTTGTTTTCCAATTAACAGTCTACCAAGGGAGCAAGACATTTGTGAGGCACTGTGTGGATGCTGCATCAATCGATTCATCTTAAAAGTTTGCACCTCCTATACCCCTCTAAAAATTGCAGGGATGTAGCTACTGTTTTCAGGCCAGTCTCTGAATGTACTGCATACTGGCAGAAATCATGTGCTCATTGCTTTGCATATCTCTTTACGGAAACATCAGCATTGTATGCACTTCATAAACGTGATCATTTGCTTATAGAGATTATTTCCTCAACTCTGAGTCAGTCACTAGGTGTGCTGGTATTTGCATGAGTTTAACGACATAATTTGGGTGACATCTAGATACGATGAAGATTTAAATACCCGCACTAAGCTCACTTCCCTATTTATCTGCAAATAGGCAAAACAAAAGAAACTTCATCTGTAACATCATTTGCAATATTAACCAGTGCGATAACATTTTAAAGAACCTTGTTATTGCAATGCAAATATTATTCAAATGTGCACTGCAATTTGGCCTTCAGAGCTAGGTAGCTTTTTTCTGTTTAAACAAAGGATATGCATGTCTAATTTAACTACATTTTTGTAGAGTTTCATTTATACTTTTGACATCACATACACTGCAGTTCTTGTTTTTGAAATGCATCTATATTATTGTACATTTACTGACAAGAAAATATGGAAAACTGCACCTGCTGGCAGGGGAAAGGAGATGGCATGGATGAAAGTGGAGGTGGAGGATGAGGAGCAAGTTAAGTATGACGGAGATCAGCTGGCTGTTGGGTGGCATCTTGTAAATGAACGATGGAGCCGCACTATGATAGAGGCAGCTTTATACTTTTAACTGCACAGAGTTTTCTCTCATCACCCGGCAGAACAGTGTCATGCTCAGCCTTAGTGATCATTGGCTTGTTCCTCTTGAGTCCCCTGCAGCCTGAACTGCACTGGATGCAATAGTGCCATGTCTCCAAAGGCTGCTACTATGACAGTACGTTTCCTTTGAGCATGCATGCAAGCAAACATAAAAAACATCAGCTTAAAGCATGTGGGATGTCAGCAAACATAAATATGTACCCACAAACATTATAAGAATCTCCATTAAAAGTGAGGTCTGGGCGCTAATGAGCGGCTAACTGAGCTGTCGCATTTTTCGCTCGCTCTGTCTGTGCAGCCATTAATTAATGGTAATATAAAGTTATAATTACCCCAAGTGGCTAAAAAGATTACTGTCAGGTGGAGGAAAGTATAATGGATGAGTTTCTAACCCCCATGCCATCCAAGAATCAGCAGGCGACTAGGAAAACGGGAAAGAAGTGTGCGCCGGCCTCTGTAAGTGAGAATGTGGGCCTGGTCTCACTCTCGACAGCTGAGGTCACGGCGCTGGGGAAGGAGCCAACAGGCCAAGTAATTGCAGCCCTTGAACCATGCCTAATTAAGCTGGAGGACAATCTAGACTGCAGGCTGCAGGAGGTTTTGGAGCAGCAAACACAGCAAGGTACCAGGCTGACAGTGGCAGAGGAAAGAATTTCCAGGTTAGACGACAAGGTGCTGATGGTCCCTGGGCAAGTTAGAGCCCTCCAGAAAGAGCTGGAGGAATTTAAGGAGGCCTATGACTATCAAGAGAATTATCATAGGCGGCTGAACCTGCGTTTGAGAGGGCTTCCAGAGGGGCAAGAGGGTAACGATGCCCTGGATTTCTGTAGCAGGGTCTTGCCTGAGCTGCTGGGCCTCAGTATGAAGCATGGCCGTATGAAGTTGGAACGGGAACATCGTGCAATTATACTGCGTTCTCTGCAAGATCAGCCTCCCCGCCAGATTATTATGTGGTTCCACAATTTCCAAGACCGGGAGGTGACCCTGAAGGTGTACCATGCAAAGGGCTCCTGAGCTTTGAAGGTCACCGGTTGTTCCTTTCGCAGGACTACTCGGTGCGCCTGCTGAAGAAAAGAAAGGCATTCAGTGTGCTCAAGGCCCAGCTGAGAAGTCTGAAGGTTGAAAATGTTCTTGTATATCCTGCCACACTCAAGATTAAACATGAAGGGGCAACTTATTCCTTCAGGGAGCTTGAGAAAGCTGAAGAATTTGTGAAGGCCTTAAAGAGGAGAGTGAGCTGAAAACCAGCGTGAGAGTGGGGAAGAGCTAGATGGCTGGGCCGGAAAGGAGCCTTTGTATATGTGCTACATCCCTGTTGGTTTTTGTTGTGGTTTGGAATTCGTTAAGAGTGAACTGTTGGCACTGTTGCACCCTATTCATCTGAGGAGTTGTGGTTTAAGAAGAGACAGTAGTTGGTTCAGATGGTACCGACATCCACTGGACACTGGGAGGCTAAGATGGATGGAGACTGTGCCTTGAGGTGTCTCTCCTTGCTTCCCCCTTGGGCCTTCGCTGCCTCATAGGCCCCGGGAGTGCATGTGGAGGATGGGACCATGGAGTGCGAGGCCTTTAGGCTGAATAC
This sequence comes from Neoceratodus forsteri, assembly GCA_016271365.2. Lineage (NCBI taxonomy): Eukaryota > Metazoa > Chordata > Ceratodontiformes > Ceratodontidae > Neoceratodus > Neoceratodus forsteri. The sequence goes on from JADMNL010000026.1 coordinate 334,475,146, forward strand.
CTGATGTCTGTAAGGTAGGAGCGGGGCAGAGCCTAGCATGTGAAATTTGATGGCGCAGCCTAGCCCGCGCATCCTCAGTGTTCCTTTATGCCTCCTTCCTTTATTTGCTCCTGCTGCTTATTGATCTAGAGGAGGTGTCATGCAGTAACACAATTAAGGGGGAAAAGCCTGCGGATATGGGCTGCATGATGGAGTTGGGGGGCGGAGAGGAGAGGGGGCCTAAGCCTGCTTGGGCTGGACATCGGAAGTGGGGCGATTGCCCTGCAGGGGTACACTATGAGGGGAAACATAATCCGTGGTGCTCTGTTGTGCCTCTTTTGTTCCCCCCTTCTGTCTCTCACCCTCGCTACTTTACACGCCCCAAGGGTGCTCATGGAGGATAAGGCCACGGAGCATGAAGTCATTGGGCTGGAGGTCTGGCTCCTGCAAGGAGGGGCGGGGGCAGGCTTGACTCATAATGCAGATGGCACGGCCTAGCCCTCATATCCCTAGTGCCACCTTGCACTTTATATATTCGTATGCTCCAGCTTTCTCCTGAGTGGAAGGGGATATCGTGCAGTGATGCAAATGAGGAGAAAGCCTATACATACTGGTTGTGTGATGGGGCGGGGGATGAAGAGAGAGGGGGATAAATTTGCCCTCGATATGAGTTGAAGGGGAAGCACTCATCTTGAGGGGATACACCTCGAAAGGGGACATCGTTTGTGGGAAGGATAGATGAAGGATCTCTTCCCTATTGTTGGTTTGCATTTGTGGAGGGGCGGGGGATGGGCTGGGGGATGAAGGAGACAAGGGATGAAATGGGCTGCTTTGGCGGGCTCTTGTCTTCTCTCCTCTGGTGAGGAGGGCATTTGGGAGCAGTTGAACCTCCATGGAAAAGGCAAGATGCCACATCGAGTGATAATTAGGAGGGGATGGTATGGAGGGAAGGTGGATGGGTCCTTTGACCAAGGATTATAAGAACGGGGACCATAAGAATGACTGGGTACTTCAGGCTGAAGGGGGGGAGAGACAAGTCGACAAGAAGCAGACAGGAGCGAAGGGAAGGGGAGGGTGGCGAAGGTGGCCCTAGGAGGAGAGGACGGGTAGACTGGTTTCTCATGCCTTCACTCTCCTCTGATGGAGCCACTGGGAGAGGTTACCAGGAAGGAGGAGACATGGCTGTTGGGAGGAGCGGTGAGACGTGCATCTCAGTTGTGGAGGAATGCATCTGATTGTTCATTTTTCTAAATACACTTGTGCTATGTTAGCAATTAGTGTAGACAAGGGGGGGAGGCGAAGGGAAGTGCAAGTGGGTAGGACAGGGTGGGTGAAACGGTGAGGCGGAAGGGCAGTGGGGGGAACATATCAGGGTTGTAAAGTTAAAAATGTTATCATAGATAGTGTTATTATTGTTATTATTGTTACTGCAATTATGTTTTTGCTTTTCTTTAGATGCGGTCGACTGTGTAGAAACCAAGGACAATGTGCAAGTTTATCTCAAAATGCTCCGATAAAATGGAAGTGTACAGGGGAATGCCTGGTGGGAATGGATTGGAAACTGAAAAGATTCATAGGGTGGTATAGGTGACGCTGTGAACCTTAATGTTATCTCTTGGAATGTAAAAGGCATAGCAAGCCCAGTAAAGAGGACAGCGCTTTTAACTGCATTGAGAAGGAGGGGGGCGCAGGTGGCACTGTTACAAGAGACCCACCTGACAGAGTTGGAGCATGCCAAGTTGGTACGGAACTGGGTAGGGAAGTGTTTGACTGCCTCTTATTTCTCTCACAAAAGGGGTGTAGTTATACTCCTTCATAAGAGCCTGCTTTTTGAGGTGAAAAGAGTTGAGAGATCCAAAAGAGGGCAGGTATATTTTTGTTACTGGAACGTGGCGAGGGGAGGCACTTGCGTTTGGCTGTGTATACGCTCCAGGGGTATATGAGCCACAGTTCTATGCCTCTTTGCTTGGCCTGCTTGTCAGGAGCAATTCCCTGGACTTATTATGGGAGGGGATTTCAATTGGACTATGGACGCATGTATGGATCATTCTGTGGGGAAGGGACGAGTCTCAGAGCCCATGAACCAGTGGTGAATTGGAGTAGCAGATTTAGATATGGTGGATGGTTGGAGGGTGGTTAACCCCAGTGCGAGGGAATATACCTTTTATTCTAACCCACACAAGACCTGGTCCCACCTGGACTATATCTATCTTCCCAGATGTTGGATGGGTAGGATAGGGGAGATAGCTCACAGTCCCATTTTTATCTCAGACCATGCCATGGTTATGCTAAAGTTGTCGGGGGGGGTGTCTGAGGGTAGACCTGCCACTTGGAAATTCCCTTCATACTTTGCTAAAGACCGGGCATTTAGGGACTATTTAGTAGAACAGTGGAAGTTATACGAGGAGACGAACTCCACACGTGAGGTCTCTAATGCCTTTTTGTGGGAGGCAGGGAAAGCCTTTATGAGAGGTACTATAATAGCCTATGTAGCTAAAATTAAGAAACAGAGTAGGTGTAAGAGGGAGGAGCTAGAGAGGCAAGTGAAGGAGCTGGAGAAGCGGGTAAGGGGAGGAGAAGGTGGGAGTGCCACCAGATTATTAATGACGGCGAGGGAAGCTCTTAATACATTGCTAAGGGACGAGGCTAGGAAAACATGGTTCTATTGTCAAAGAAGGGTTTTTGAGTGGGGTAACAAGCCAGGGCCCATGCTAGTGAGGTTGATGAGAGGGGGTAGGTGTCCAACATGACTACTGAGGGTTAAGGGTGCGGAGGGGCATGTCCTTACTAGTTCAAAGTAAATAGCAGACTGTTTCAGGAGTTTTTGAGAGGCTATATAGGGCGGAGCATACTGGGAGGGAAGACAGCATACGGGAGTTCTTGGATGGAGTGACTACAGAGGATAATGGATAAGCAGAGGGAGTTGCTGGGTCAACTCATCTCTAGAGTGGAAATCCTAAGAGCTGTACAGAAGTTGCAGAAGGGTAAGGCCAGTGAGCCAGATGGTTTCCCTGTTGAGTATTATAGAATCTTGGGGGGGCAGCTGGCCGATACACTGAATAGCGTGTTTGAGGAGGGAGCGGAGGGGGAGGTCCCGGTGCTACCTGACTCATGTTATGATGCGAACATCTGCTTTATACACAAGGCGGGACAGGATGAGCTGGACTGCACAGCTTATCAGCCTATTTCTCTGCTTAATGTGGATCTAAAAATCTTGGCCAAGGTCCTGGCTACCAGACTGGAGAATATTCTCCCGGAGGTGATTCACCCAGACCAGACCGGGTTTATCAAGGGACGTCAGTCCTATCATAATATGCGAATACTGCTTAACATCATTTGGCGGGCAGGCTGGACCAAAGGGAAAATGGGGGTGATCTCCTTGGACGCCAAAAAAGCATTTGATAGGGTGGAATGGGATTACCTATTTGAAGTAATGGCCCGGTTTGGTCTGGAAGACTCTTTCGTAGGCTGGGTCAGGGCCATGTATCTCAGGCAGAATGTGTGTGTGTCAAAGTAAATGTATCTGTATGTGTATGTGCCTCAGGACCTCCTTGTGAATGAGCTTGCTCAACGGAGTCTTTCCTGCAATAAACCTGAACTTGAAATGGATGCCTCTCAGAAAAATCCGGGTTGGAGAGGCCTACGAGACAGGGGTGCCTGCTGTACCCCCTGTTGTTCGCCTTGGCGATTGAACCTTTGGCATCGATGATATGCCAGCATAAGGGTGTGGTGGGAATAGGGGGTGTGGAGGGGATAGAGCATAAGGTGGCGCTATACTCGGATGATATGCTGTTGTTCCTGGGAGACCTGCACAGCTCCATGGGGCATTTGATGGACATTATTGAGAGGTTTGCAGGTTTCTCAGGCTATAAGATCAATGTTAGAAAATCTGAAGTTATGGGATTCCCAGATGCTGGCCATGAGGTACAGCAAACGGGATTCAAGGTGGTCCAGATGGATTTTAAATACTTAGGGGTCCAGATAGGGTGGAGATGGGAAGAGCTGTATAAGTTAAATTATCTCCCTCTGATTAAATCGGTCCTGGCAGATCTCAAACGATGGATGCAGCTCCCTGTGTCTTGGATTGGGAGGATCAATCTAATAAAAATGAATATTATTCCCCGTATCCTATACCCCATGCAAATGTTGCAGGTAAGGCTAACGATGGGAGATGTGAAAAGATTGGAGAAAGGGTTCTCGGACTTTATTTGGCAGGGCAAGAAGTCCAGAATCAGCCTGAAATGGCTCAAGGCAGATAGGACTAAAGGGGGGCTTAATTTCCCAGATTTGGGCATCTACTACAGGGCGGTGCAGCTTAGGGCGATAGCTGACTGGGTCCACAGGCTGGTGGTGGCCAGCTGGGTAGAGCTGGAACAGTGGGGGACCCCAGGGAGACTTACAGCCTACCTTCATGGTAAGGGACTCTGGGCATATAGGGAATTAGGGAGTGGAAAGTTTGGAAACCCATTAGTTAGGGAAACATTGGAGGCTTGGGACCACCTGTGGCAGCGGAAAGGCCTGGCTCAGAGGGAGACTGTGCTATTGCTGCTAGTGAAGAACCCTTTCTTTCTGCCTGGGATGGAGGACAGGGGATTCCTAGAATGGGAAAGGGGAGGTGTCGCCTATGTGGGTGTTCTGCTGGAGAGAGGAGAGTTAAGTGCGTTTGATAGGATTAGGCAAGACATAAGGTTTGGGGCATCCCAATTATTTAGATACTTGCAAGTGAAAGCATTTGTGGGAAAGATGGGAATGGGGGATGGGGGGCTGCACCCAAATATGGTAGAGCAGATGGTATACCAGGCTAGGAAAGACCCAAAATGATTCATAAGGAAAGTGGCTAAACAGGATAAGCAAAATTTGCCGGATCTTACTGGCGCCACAAATGCCCGCTGGGAGAGGGATTTAGGACAACAAATATCGGAAGAGAATTGGAAATTAGTCTTGGGTATACCGGAGGGGATCATGGTGTGTAACAAGTTTAAAGAGGCCTTCTATAAGTTTCTGCATAGAATATACTGGCCCCCAGTGGCGGTTCATAGGGCACATCCTGCAGTGTCCCTGCTGTGCCAGAGATGTAACAGGGGGTTGGGCACCTTTTCTCATTGTTTTTGGTCATGCCCGGCCTTGGTTAAGTTTTTTGGGGGAGGTAGTACAAGAGGTAAATAGGATGTCAGGAGGGCAGGTGCCTCAGGATCCCTCGTTTGTCTATTTGGGGTGGAGGTAGTGGGAGGGGAGGAGGAGTGGCTACCATTGCCTAGATGGATAAGAGTCCTATTTGTATTGGCCCGGCACTGTAGTCAGAATACTTGGGTCTCGGGGAATGGGCCCACGGTGACTGAGTGGCGGTGAATGACCCTTCGCTCTCTAGCATTGGAAAGGCTCACACTGCTGGTAAGAGATAAGGAGCAGGTGTTCCTGAGCGATTGGGCTCCCTTTCTGGCGTCCTTAAGCATATCTGAAAATATGATGCTTCGCACAGGGCTGAATATATAAACACCAGCATAAATGCCAGTTTAAGTGGAAGGGCTCATTTTGCTAGTGGGCTACTCATTGTCTATTATGTGTTTATGATATTATTGTCTTGCACAGAATGAAATGGATCTCCTTGGTCTTATGTGTGCAGCTGTGAGTACTTGTATATTTATAATGGTATGGATTGAAATGCTCACTCGATTGCATCTATTTGTTGTTATTCATTATCTTTTATTAGTTTGCTTAGGATGTTAGTTTGTCTGTTTTTGTAGTAGTTTGCTGTTGTATGTCATATATGTACTGTTGGTAAAAGAAAATTCTTAATAAACAGAATATTGAAAAAAAAAATGTGAGGTCTGTCCAAAAAAGCCATTTCAGTGTGTCATCTGCTTTCTGAACTTCTTTACAGTGAGAGGAGTGAATTCCCTGAGAACAACAACTTGAAAAGAAACTATCAAAAGAAAAGCTGCAGTACTCTAGCATCAAACCATTACTTCAGTGTTTCAACCTGCACATCCTTACAATCACATGGTTTAATGGCCTACATATCCAGTTTAGTGCTATGCTTGTGCAAATGTGTTACTCTGGCCATTCACACTCTCCATTCCTTGAGGAATTACCATCCTGTAGGGGTGCCAAAGGCAATAAACCCTTGGAGAAGTTTCCACTCCTAGAGGTGCCACAGGAAATTTCCCCTTAACTAAAGGTACCTTCGGGAGAGAGGTGAGCTGCTGGAATAGGAGGGGAGGATGGTGGGGCAAAGAAAAACAGGCTGGGAGGAAGGAACTGCTTATGTAGCTCAGGAAGGGGAAGTGACTGGCTGCTTGACTATTGAACTACAGGTGTAGCCTTTCAGTTGAATTGTCTACACATACAGTATAGTGTTATGCTTCTACAACTGTGTTACTTTGGCCATTCGCACTCTCTATTCCATGAGGAATTACCACCCTGTAAGGGTGCCAAGGGCAGGGAACCCTCAAAGAAGGTTCTACCCCTAGAGAAGCTGCTGAAAGTTTCCCTTGGCTAAAGGTACCTTAGGAAGAATCCCCAAAGGAACATTAGTGATCGGTGGCCACAAGGCAGAGAATGGGGTGACAGCAACAGGCAACTTGATAAATGCAACTGATACATGCAGGTTGGCAGACTAGCAGGGGTACAATGGATTGCCTTGATGATTTCAGGGGCTTCCTAAGGAGAGAGGGAACAGCAAGTAGGGACACCATCCACCTCCATCCAACAGCGGACCCTACCTAAGTAAACCAGTGTCAGTGGCTCAGTAGGTAGCACACTCGCCTCTGAGGCCGGGAGATCAGAGGGCTGTGGGTTCAGTTCCCACATCTGGCACTTGGGTTAATATCCCAGTACTGACACTGTAGTGCAGCATGAGAGGGGTGCTGCACTTCTGAGGTGCCGTCTTTCGGATGAGACGTTAAACCAGGTCCCATCTGCCTGGATTGGTGGTAGTTCAGGTGGATGTTAAAGATCCCATGGCACTTATCGAAAAGAGTAGGGGAATTTCCCTGGTGTCCTGGCCAAATTTCTCTCATTCATTAAAAATACCACCAACAGCTTAATCTGGTTCAAAGTCAGTTGGCATTCATCCGTATCCCCCTCCCCCGGGTCATGCCTGAAAATAGGCAGAAATTGTCTAGTGCACTTACCCGGTCAACAAAAACGAAATAAATAAATAAATAAAAACCAGGGAATTCTAACTAAGGCTAACTAATTATTATGACCATAGGCAAGGAGGAGAAAAAAAAAGCAAATCTCTGGCAATCCAAGGCTGAGGTCACCTTCCCTCCAGGCATGGGATAGCTTTTTTTAGTGATAACTCTGCTGCTGCAATTTGACAACCCAATCAAAGGAGGGGGGTGTATATTCAAATTTGGAGGAAAGGTCTCACACTATCCCTCTAATGGGAATGCCATGAAAGGTTGTGAGTGAACACTGCAACACAGCTCCTCCAAGGCAGGAAGAGGAGAGTGATGATTGCTGAGGCACTCAGCTGTCCTACTGATCTAAAAACAAATCAGGTAAACCAGAGGCCGTCATGAGGAGAATAGCACAGAAGGTGCCTTAGGCAGCTGGTGCTGAAGCTTAAGGATAGCAATACAGCCTCCCATTCACAGCTTAGTCAAAATTCAACATCAAGGGGCACTGCTGAACACAAAGGGTTAAAGCTCCACCTGGAGTAAGAACATTCCAACTATGGGCCATAAAAAAGGCCCCTATACCAAGCATTACATGCTCAGGTTGCAGAATAGGGTGCAGAGTTAGACCGTCAGCTGCAGGCGAGCTTGAGCCCAATTGATGGCATGGTTGGCTAATCTCATGTAGCTTTGGAGCAGGCCATACAAGGTATTGGAGAGAATATCAGGTACTCAGCAGCAAAGGAAACGCAGTAGGTCTGGTACAAGCAGCAATGAATAGCATGGTAAGCATGTGTGACAATGGAAATGCTGAGTGCTGGAGACCATCATGTAGGTCATACATGTTTTAAAGCAAGTTTCAGCTCAAGGTAACCTGGGCCTTTAGCAGAGCAAGGCTAGCCGACTAGTCAATCAATGAGTGCCAAATAAAGGTGACACATACTCAGAGGGATTTTAGTAGTGGAGGCAATAGCTGAACATGAGATATTTTGTTCACACGGGGACACCACACTTCACTACCACTCCCCAGTCCCCTGCCATAGGAAGAATAAGGAAGCAACAGGAAAGTGCTGTGACACACTTGCAAATTTAAAACTAGTTTACAGCAACAACTGTAACTGGGCTGACCTCCACAGTATAAAGAAGCAATGTACACAAGCAGGCGAACAGCATCCAGCAGCAATTAGCTATAGCTTCCAAGATCAGCTAGGCAGAATAAATAGAGGAAATGATGGAATTATAGGAGAGGCAATGCACTAAAAACAACAGTAATGATAACTTGTTACAACTGCATGAAAACAGGTTTGAATGCCATGGGTTAGCTTTGCAGAGTGAGCCTGAATAGATGGAATTAAGTAAGGTGACTAAGCACTGAGACCGCAGAAGCAGAGAAGTTGCAAAGGAGCTGAAACATATAGATAACAAGTGCAGTCCCACTGAGGATTTGCTGAAATCCAGTAAATAAATGGGCAGTAATCAGGGAGTAGTTATTAGCTAGGCAGCAGAGCCATGAACCTGGTATAGTCAATTAAGTGACGTAAGGCAGCAGACTGCAGTGTGAGCTGAAATATACAATAAATGCAGGAACTGAGGATTGTTATGCAGAAATGCAGGTTGAGCTAAAGCATAGAGAGAACCATGAGGTGGACACAGGCCCGCAATATCATGTGAGAAATGGGGCCTGGAGGTACAGGCACAGGGCAGCTTCAGGCAAGGAAACACAGTGTATAATCTGAAGCACAACTAGCAATGTATACACAGGGTGCTAGAAAACTAAAGCACAAGAGAAACAAACAGGGCAAACACAAGGACAGGAGCAGGAAGAAAAGTAGCATACAATGAAGCATGGAGCAGCCGGAGGACAGCAATACAAACCAAAAACAGGAGAACAGAAAAACAGAAGTCCAAGCAAGCACACAGGAGTGCATTGGGACGGGGGGCAAAGCTCCAGCAGGCCACAGGATGGAAGACAGACCGACAGCCTCGACTACAAAGATAAAGGTGCTTCAGAAAGAGGCTTGGAGGAACTGCTTATATAGCTCAGGAAGGGATAGTGGCTGGCTGCTTGGCCACTGAACTACAGGCATAGCCTTTCAACTGAATTGATGTGAGAAAAAAAAAAAAAATTCTGTGAAATTCCAAAAGTCACATGAATTAAATCATGGATTGTTTCTCGGAGACTACGTAAACCATGGATTAGTTATCTGTGGTTTATGTAATCCATGAATTACTAGGCCTCAGTTTACATTCCACATATGGAATTTCTGAAATCTGCTTCTGATGGAATTCTGCAGCATTAGTGGGAATTTTCTGAAATTCTGCAGAATTCTGTTCCATCGGAATTTGAAGATTCCACACAGAACCACTCCACGCTTGTCAAACCAGCAAAAGGAAGGCTTCCTGTGTGCCCAGCAGCATTTTGTTTACTCAGCCAGGTTGCAGGATGATAAACAGAGAACTAGATTTTCAATCTTGGACGCTTTCCGAAAAGTGAACAGATACGTATTCACCCTGGACATGTGCTACATTCAATCTGTCAATACTTGCAACCACTCTAGAACTGGATGAATACCCACAATTGTCAACAAAAGCAAAAGCAACCTTCTCCCAGTGGAAACTGTGCTGCACCGCTAAATGCAAAAAAGGATATTAACAGCTGTACAACTCTAGGCTTGTCGAGACACAAGAACCTCACAGCTGTGCCCACACAACCAGTCCTTTTTCTGGGTATGCCTAGCTTACAGAGAACAAAAACTACATATGAATACCATAACCAGGCCCAGAAAACAGAACAGTAAAGAAGGAAAATCAGGGTTCATCAGGTGCTGACATGAACTCTCATCTTCTGTCACCAAACAACCAGATTTAATTTACCTCTGGGTGCTCTTTGAACCTCTCCTGCACAGCACTGATAGGAATATGACTGTGGTATACACACCCGACAGTGACTTTTCAACAGTGAGGTCCCCTACAGTGACTACAGTGCCATGTCGCTGTAGGGAACCCACTAGATCCCGGCACTGTCTGTTGGGAGTCCTGCACCCCCCCAAATCAGCTCTGACCTGGAGTTGAAAATCCCAAGTGGGGGGGTGCATCCCACCATGTGGGGGGTTCTGGGGTGAAGCCTCCTCAAAGAAAACACTTGTTTTCCCCAGAAACCAGCAGCCAACTGCAAAATTCAGTTGACCTGACGGTTTTGCTGTCTGGTCATTCAACAACAATTTTGTCAATGACCAGTCATAGATCCTATGACTGTGCAAACTTTTAAAAGTTCTACCTTGTGAACTTTATGGGTCAACCCAAAAAGGTGATATGAAACCTCCATATGGTTCTACCAGTACAACCAGGTTCCACATAGTTATCAAGCCACACAGTAGAACATAAATAACCCTCCGTCCTTCCCTTTCAGTAAAACCCAACCCCACCATACCACCTTCCAGCACCCCAACCCTTACCAGAAAATGTGACGTCTTCACAGGAACTACATCATTGTTTGCCCCATACTCTGCCTTTCCACCTCCATTTTCCTATGGTAATGATAAAAGTGATTCCACCATGCCTCATTGACAAAGAAATTATCAAAGTGCAGCGCAGCAAAAGTCACAATGTCGACAGGTGGAATTTCGCCTGTCAGACTTTTCTTTTTTTTCCTTGGAGGGCTGCACCCCCTAAACCCCCCCTTTCTTAACATAATTAACTCCAAGTTGGAGTTGGTTCACAGGGTTTGGGGTTAAATGATGGTGAAAGAGAGAAATTTCACTCTCAAGTCCTCTACAGCGACAATTTTGAAACTTGTCACTGTAAGGGATTTCGCTGGAAACTGCGCAATGCATGCTTGTAAAACAGTCATTTTTTGAATTTGTTTCACAAAATTTGCAACATAGGCTTTTTGAGAACCCACCTCATGAACAGTGGCACTGTCGTTTTGTTAATCCATCCTGAAAGGTGATCAGAGCAGTGACCGCGAAATCACCTTTCGGGACCGATTAACGAAATACTGCGACTGTTCATGAGATGGGCTCTCAAAAGCCTTTGTTGCAAATTTAGTGAAAAAATAAAAAAAAATGCCCGAGATATGCAACAAAGTTGAAAAAAAAAACTACTTATGCCATTATACAGCTTACCGGCATTTCTTCAGTTCGCAGTCAGCTTTGAAGAGTGCAGACGTGTTCCTGGTCCATTGAAGATCGTTGTGTCAGGCTCCAGGGGTAAGTATGGATTGTGGGTGTGTGGGGAGGTGAGTGCACAGAGGGTGGATGCGGGTTGGGGGGGCCAGCAGTCTCAACGAGGGACGATTTTCTATTTTACAGGTTTAAAAAAAAAGTGACATCGCAGGAAGGTTATCTTTTTTACAGGGACATTTGGCACACTAAGGTGGGATCCCAGCATGCCACCTGAGTGTTTGTGGGGAGTGGGCCATAGCCTATGGGGATTGGGCACCCCATTGGCACACAACAAATTGGGGAACAAGAGCTGGGATCGGGCACCCCCCCTTGGCACACAACTAATTGGGGGGGACAGTATGCCAATGGGTAGTGGGCTCTCCATTAGAAAATTAACTGGGAGGGGCATGCTGAGAGGGGGATTGGGCACCCCATTGGTTTGTGCACAGTCACATGCAACAAACTGCGAGGGGGAGACATTATGCCGATGGGGAGTGGGTTCCCCCGTCAGCAAATGAACTGGGAGGAGGCATACCAACAGGGGGATTGGACACCCCTGTTGGATTGTTGTTGTTTTTTTAACTGTGAGGGGAAAGTCCTGGGCTCAGCGTGTTCACACTGATGTAAGCTACAGCAGTGTGAATGCACAACCAGGAATGGAATGCAATGCAGGAATGCAACTCCAAAGGATCGAGCCGCACCACTACTGGTGCAGCTTCGACCTTTGAAAAGTTGTCCTGCTCAGCCCGAACAGCTGAACGTGAGTGATCGCCAGCCTGCTGACTGATTCGCCTGCCACTGACCTGCCCCTACAAATGGAGCTTTCCATTGGGCACACACATGTAAAACACCTTATAGCAATGAGTTTGTCTGTTCCTATGTGCCACGACGAACTCAAAAAGGAGACTATTTTCTAAAACCCTCGGGGAAGGGGGGACAGACTATCATGTTTTGCATCAAATTCAAAGCTTCAATGAAGTGTCATGAGATTTTTGTACAAAATGTTAGTCTGGCATGGCAGTGGCAACAAGACGCCCCAACTCTTTTTCTTGCAGCCAGTTTGTTTTCACATTTATGAATACAATATTGCCCTTGAACATTTTAGTTTTTGTCATGCTGGCATTTTCTTCACAGAATATAGTTTTTTTTTCTGTTGGAAGGATAGGCTGGATTTCCCTCATAATCATATCTCCTTGAAATGCTCTGGCCCACATCCACATGTGTCCCACATGGAAAAGTCGCTTCCCACATGATGCTGTAAATTCATTTAAGCATAAATAAAATAGATAATGAGATATCAAAATGTAACTTGCAAATAAGGAATTGTTGTTCTCTCAATGTTTCCAGCTCTACATTCTCCAAAACTTTTCAGAGCTGTCCTGCACTTGGGCCAGACATTAGTGCCCTTCATGTTTTCCCCACATTTTTTTCAAATATATTTTATTCATTTGTGTAAAACACAAAAAGCATTTATAAAATTTCCAGGAGTCGAGTATAGAGATTTAGTACAACAATAGCACAGTAGGAGAAATCGGTTGTCATCCTTGGTTGTCTTATTTTGGGGGGGGGGAAACAGGCTAAAGTACAATTTATAGTGAAAGAACAAGTCACAAGATGAACTTTTGCAGCAATACATTGAACTAAGTTCCAGTTGTCCAGTAAAGCCATTAGTGGTGCCCTGCACCACGTAAAATGCCACTGTAGTATGGTATTGAAAGTCCAAAGAAATAAATGCTGTAATAAAAGGCTTTATGCCAGCAACAGAGACTTGTAAACATGGCTTAAAAGGCCCCCCTTGGAATGTCTCATACATTAATTTACACTAAGAAAAATAGAAGAACAATGGGGAATAATAAAAACTGCCATCACAGAGGTAACAAGTCTTTGTGTGAAGCAAATAAAACAAAACGATGTAAGAAACCACTATGGTTCTCAAAGGAAGTGGCAGTGAAGGTTCAAGAGAAAAAGAAAGCATTCAGGAAGTACAAGGAATCACAGAAGGAGCAGGACAGAGAACTGTATCAGTTAAAGTAAAAGGAAGCTGGGAAGGCAGTCAGAACAGCAAAGGCCCAAACCGATGAAAAGATAGCCAACTCAGTTAAGAAGGGGATACAACCTTTATAGGTACATCAGGGAGCGAAGGAAGACCAAGGGAGGGATAGTGAGGCTTAATAAAGGGGAGGGAGGGAGGGTGGGCAGAGGGTGACTGTGAAAAGGCAGAGATACTAAATAAATATTTTTGCTCAGTATTTACAAACGAAGAGGGAGAGGTACCTAAAACAAACAGTAGAAACACTCTAGATACAGAAGTTGATACCAGCCCATTTACAGAAGAAAGGGTTCTGAAAGAACTCTTAAAACTGAAGGTGGACAAAGCAATGGGGCCTGATGGGATTCATCCCAGAATTCTAAAAGAACTAAGGGTAGAACTAGTGACACCACTGACTACCCTCTTTAACAAATCATGGGAGGATGGGGTGGTACCCGAGGACTGGAGGAGGGCAGATGTGATTCCCCTTCACAAAAGTGGAGCAAGGCAGAAGCAGGAAACTACAGACCTGTTAGTTTAACCTCAGTGGTAGGGAAAATGATGGAATCACTTTGAAGGAAAGAATTGTCGAGTATCTAGAGGCCAGAGGGCACATGACCCAAGGCAGCATGGATTCACAGCGGAAGGTCATGCCAGACAAATCTGATAGATTTCTTTGACTGGTGACCAAAGTAGTAGATCAGGAGGGGCTGTGGACATGGCCTACCTAGACTTTAGCAAGACATTTGACACAATCCCACACAAAAGATTAATATACAAGTTAGCCTGCCTGGGAGTGGGTCCCAAGACGACAGCCTGGGTAAAGAATTGGCTGGAGAATAGGACTTAGAGAGTAATAGTAAATGGAGTCCACTCTGAAGAAAGGGGGGGGTTACTAGTGGGGTACAGCAGGGTTCAGTATTAGACTGTTCCTCTTCAATGTCTTTATAAGCGACATTGCAGAGGGAAGGAAAAGTATGCCTCTTTGCAGATGACACAAAGATCTGCAACAGAGTTGATGCACAAGGTGGGTGGAAAGGATGAGAAGGGACTTGGCAAGGTTAGAGGAATGGTCAAATGTATGGCAGCTTAGACTCAATGCTAAGAAGTGCAAGGTAATGCACCTGGGAAACAAAAAGCCAGGGGAAGAGTACACAATGGGGGGTGAGATACTAACAACAACAAAAATGGAAAGGGACCTGGGGGTAGTCATATCAGATGACCTAAAGGTGGGCAAGCAATGTGAGAGGGCAACAAGGATATTGGGATGCATAGGGAGTGGCATCACTAGTAGAAAAAAGGAAGTTGTTATCCCTCTGTACAGACAGCTGGTGAGACCCCATCTGGAGTACTGTGTGCAGTTCTGGAGACCCAATCTCCTCAAAGACATAGACAGGATGGAAGTTATCCAGAGGAGGGTAACTAAAATGGTGCAGGGTCTGCACTGGAAGACATATGAAGAGAGACTTAAGGAGCTTAATATGTATAGCCTCGAGGAAAGGAAGGAGAGGGGACATGATAGAAACTTTCAAGTACCTCAAGGGAATCAACAAAGTCCAAGAGGTAGCATCTTTCAAAAAAAGAGGTGTGCAAGAACAAGGGGGCACAATTTGAAGATGGGGGGGCAGCTCAGAGGTAATTTAAGGAAGTATTTTTTCACAGAGGGTTGTGGATGCATGGAATGGCCTTCCGGAGGAGGTTGTGGAGTCAAAAACAGTGGTGGAATTCAAAGCATGCATGGGACAGTCATAAGGCAATTCTAGGGGGTGGAGGTAGGAAGAAGTAGGCTGCTGGTTAACTAGGATCTGCAGCTTATCCATTAGGTAGGGAAATGGGCAGACTGGGTGGGCCAAGCGGTCCTTATCTGCCGTCAAATTCTATGTTTCTATCTATAACAAGCTCTCAGAGGATCAGAAGTACCTTTTTAAACTAGTATTAGAATGTGTTGTGATAACTTGAACAGCACATGGAAGAGGTCTTCAAAACCATAAACACATTAGCACTTTCTCTATTTTAGCAATGAGTCAACCATTACTAATTGCCTTGATAAAATGTAATTACAGCTGCTGCTGTATGGCTTATTAATGGGAGGAGACACACAAACTTGCCAGGCAGTAATAATTCTTAAAGCTAGCAGGTCGCCTATGTCAGAAGTCATCACTAACTAAACAGTCCAACTGAAGTTTATAGAAACAAAGACTTTGATGGCAGATAAGGACTGCTTGGCCCACCTAGTCTGCCTATTTTCCTACTTACAAGATAAGCAGCAGACCCTAGTTAACCAACAACCTATTTCTTCCTACCTCCCCACAAGAATTGCCTTGTCTGTCCCATGCATTCTTGAATTCTCCCACTGTTTTAGACCCCACAATCTCCTCAGGAAGGCGGTTCCATGTATCCACAACCCTCTCTGTGAAACAATACTTCCTCACATTGCTCCTGAGCCATCCCCCCCCCCCCCATCTTCAAATTGTGTCCCCTTGTTTTTGCACATCCCTTTTTCTGAAAGATGCTACTTCTTGGACTTTGTTGATTCCACTGAGGTACTTAAAAGTTTCTATCATGTCCCCCCCTCTCCCTCCTTTCCTCAAGGGTATACATATTAAGCTCCTTTAGTCTCTCCTCGTATGGCTTCTCTTGCAGATCCTGCACCATTTTAGTTGCTGTCCTCTGAACTGCCTCTGTCCTCTCTATGTCCTTGTGGAGATGGGGACTCCAGAACTGGTCACAGTACTCCAGATGGGGTCTCACCAACTGTCTGTACAGAGGGATAACAACTTCCTGTTTTCTGCTGGTTATGCCTCTCCCTATACATCCCAATATCCCCCAGCCCTCTCTACTGCCTTCTCACATTGCTTGCCAACCTTACGGTCATCTGATATGATTACCCCCAGGTCCATTCCATTTTTGTTGTTGTTGTTACTACCTTTACCCCCCATTGTGTACTCTTCCCCTGGGTTTTTGTTTCCCAGGTGCATTATTTTGCACTTCTTTGCACTGAATCCAAGCTGCCATATATCTGACCATTCCTCCAACCTTGCCAAGTCCCTCCTCATCCTTTCCATGCCTCCTTGTTGCAGATTTTTGTGTCATCTGCAAAGAGGCATACTTTTCCTTCCAGTCCCTCTGCAATGCCACTTATACAGACATTAAAAAGGACTGGACCCAGTACTGAACCTTGCGGTACCCCACTAGTAACCCCCCTTTCTTCAGAGTGGACTCCGCTTACTATCACCTTCTGTGTTCTGTTGTCCAGCCAATGTTTTACCCAGGCTACCACCCTGGGCCTACTCCCAGGTTGGCTAATTTGTTTATTAATCTTTTGTGTGGGACTGTGTCAAATGCCTTGCTAAACTCTAGGTAGGCCATTTCCACAGCCCCTCCCTGGCCTACTACTTTAGTCACCCAGTCAAAGAAATCTATTAGATTTTTCTGACATGACCTTCCCGCTATGAAACCATGCTGCCTTGGGTCCTGTGCCCCACTGGCCTCTAGGTTAGTCTACAATTCTTTCCTTCAGAAGTGATTCTATCACTTTCCCTACCACAGAGATCTAACTGACAGGTCTGTAGTTTCCTGCCTCTGTCTTGCTCCCACATTTTTGAAAGGGAATCACATCCACCCTCCTCCAGTCCTCAGGTACCACACCATCCTTCAATGATTTGATAAAAAGGGTAGTCAGTGGTGACACTAGTTCTCCCCTTAATTCTTTTAGAATTCTGGGGTTAATCCCATCAGGCCCTATTGCTTTGTCTACCTTCAGTTTTAGGAGCTCTTTCAGAACCCTTTCTTCTGTGACAGGACTGGGATCAACCCCCCCTATCCAGAGTGCTTCTGTTAATTGGATTAGGTACCTCCCCTTCTCCTCTTTTGTGGATACTGAGCAGAAGTATTCATTCAGTATCCTTGCTTTTTCACTGTCCCTCTCTGCCCACCCACCATCCTTTCTATTCAGCCTCACTATCCCTCTCGTTGTCTTTCTATGCTCCCTAATGTGCCTATAAAAGGTTTTATTCCCCTTCTTAACATGTTGGCTATCTTTTCCTCAGTTTGGGCCTTTGCTATTCTGACTGCCTTCCCTGTTTCCTTCTGCCTTAACTGGTACAGTTCTCTGTCCTGCTCCTTCTGTGTTTCCTTATACTTTCTAAATGCTATCTTTTTCTCCCTAACCTTCCCCGCCACCTCTTTTGAGCATCATAGTGGCTTTTTTTTTTTTTGATTTATTTGCTTCACACAAAGGCTTATTGCCTCTGTGATGACAATTTTAATGTTTCCCCATTGTTGCTCCACCCCTCCTTCTTGCCTGTTTGCTAGTGCTTTTCTACGGCATGCTCCCATCTTTCCAAAGTCAGCCCTCCTGAAGTCCAGTACCCTCACTTTTGTATGACTTGACTCTGCAGCTGAGTTTATTGTGAACCACGCTGCTTGGTGGTCACTTGTTCCCAGATGGCTAGCCACTTCTTTTTAATGGATCAGTTCAGGGGCGCAGGTCACCTGGTTACAACCTGGAAGAGAAAGCAAATTCCAACTATGCCAACCACCAGGAGGTGGATTTTTGTGTGACACCCAGCCAGTAGGAGTCAGGGGCTTTAGGAGAAGGGAAACCATGCCAATTGCCACTAACTGGTACTTACAAGAGAGAGAGGCATGAAGCTGATTAGAATGCAACAAAAGTTTTATTAGAGGGCGGATATAATGCAAGTGTCATGTCAAACAACCATAACCAAGCAAAATGATTCACAGAAACATAGAATATGATGGCAGATATGGACTGTTTGGCCCAATCAATCTGCACATATTTTCCCTATCTACCTTATTTTCATCGACTGCACCTGATTTAAAGATCTTTCTCCCACCTCTTCCTTTCCACTGAGATTCCTTTATTCCTTTCTCCATGCATTCTTGAACCCCACCACTGTTTTCCCCTCCACCATTTCCACTGGAAGGCTGTTCCAGGAAACCACCACTCTTTCTGTGCAGAAGCACTTCCTCATATCTCTCCTGAATCTACTCCCCTCCAGCTTCTTAGCATGTCCCCTTGTTTTTAAGCACCCTTTCTTCTCCCTCCTGTACCTTATTTGCCCCCATAATGTATTTAAAGATATCTGTCATATCCCTTCTCTCACTCCTTTTCCAGATTCGGGTCCATTAGTCTCTGCTTGTAGGACTTTTGATGCAGACCTTGCATTATTTTAGTTGCCCACCTCTGGACTTTCAGTCTGTTCATCTCCTTCTGGAGATGCTGTCTCCAGAACTGAATGCAGTATTATAGGTGGGGTCTTGCCAGTGATCTCCAGAGAAGCAACACTACCTCCCTCTTTTGCTGGTGATACCCCTTCCTGTGCACCCCAGCATCCCACTAGCCCTCCCCACTTCCATGTTGCACTTCCTGTCCACCTTTAGGTCCTCTGATCTGATTACCTCCAGATCTCTTTCCTTTACCACTTTAGATATTTGTAAAATGCTATATTCTACCGCAGTTTAGGTACTCTCTGCAATTTTTATATTCTAAGGTAAGTACAAGCATGCAATTTCTATATTCTAAGGTAAGTACAAGCACTCTATATACTGTGATAACCTTGGCTAGGGGTAACTCGAAATGATAGCCTGGTTAACCTTGTGATCACTGAGCTTTGCAAAGATACCAGTTTGGATTCAATAGGACAGCAATAAGAAGCAATAGGATAATTTACAACTAGGATGATAGTGCACTAGGAAGAACTTGGGAGGGTGCCTCCCAGAAGAGGCCAGAAGAGCTTTTTACAGCCAGGCAGGTATCATCAGAGGGTACGCACTGTCCACTGGTTTGGAAAACGTGGTTGCCTAATAAAGGTCTTGTGAGATGCCAGGCCAGATGCAATTACAAAACATGCTGTCATTAGACCCTCTAGTCATCGGTGAGATCATCGTCACAGACCACTGCACAG
This sequence comes from Neoceratodus forsteri, assembly GCA_016271365.2. Lineage (NCBI taxonomy): Eukaryota > Metazoa > Chordata > Ceratodontiformes > Ceratodontidae > Neoceratodus > Neoceratodus forsteri. The sequence continues at coordinate 334,494,365 of JADMNL010000026.1, forward strand.
GGTCATACTGGAAGCAAAAACTGTTATCTGAGAATCTTGAAGTTTTAATTGTTCCCGGATCTGGCTGCTTTTTTCATCGGTCAGCCCCAGGACAGGGGTAAATGTGGAACAGAGTGAAAAGGATCAATGCAGTCTCAGTAAAGTCTACTACAATCGGTGTTGTCCTGTTTTCTTTGTACACACTGGAATTTTTTTATGCAAACCACTCTTTACTCTGCTGTCATGTTTGTTTATTTATTTTTATTTAGTTTTTGTTGACCAGGTAAGTGCACTAGGCAAATCCTGCCTATTTTCAGGCACGACCCGGGGGAGGGGGATACAGATGAATGCCAACTGACCTTGAACCAGATTAAGCTGTTTGTGGTATTTTTAGTGAATGAGGGAAATTTGGCCAGGACACCAGGGAAATTCCCCTACTCTTTTCGATAAGTGCCATGGGATCTTTAACATCCACCTGAACTACCACGAATCCAGGCAGATGGGACCTCAGTTTAACGTCTCATCCAAAAGACGGCACCTCAGAAGTGCAGCACCCCTCTCATGCTGCACTACAATGTCAGTACTGGGATATTAACCCAAGTGCCAGATATGGAAACTGAACCCACAGCCCTCAGATCTCCCGGCCTCAGAGGCGAGTGTGCTATCTGCTGAGCCACTGACACTGATGTTAACACAGTTTATTCAGGAGTGGGTACCCCAATTAACAGTAAGGTAACATTTGTAATGCAGGGAAGAACTAGTTCTCACAGTAATGCAAATCACTTGTTCACCAGTACAGGGCTTATTGGATCACACAGTTCGGACAGGGTTAATGGAAAAGGATAAGCAGGCATCAAAGGGTACCACGGAGTTAAGGCAGTTCTGTGAGGCTAAATAAGACACACAAATTCAGGCAGTTCAGTATACACAGAGGACACACAAAAATTCAGGCAGTTTGTTTTATGCAGAAGGCACACATGAAATCAGGCAGTTCAGTATTGGAAAACCCTATGGTCAGACTGGGTAGCAAAGTGCCCACCTTAAAATGGGGATGTGGAGGCCCTGGTACTGCCCATGGTAAGCCCTAGTGTACAAAATGTAGCCCAGATGTTACTGAGAGTGGTATGCCCTGACATAACAAACCGTAGCGTGAATTTTCAACCATATACTAACAGCATGTATTCCATTTAGAAAATTGTAACTGTATTGGTCCTTGTACAAAAAGATGAACAACGTTGGTGAGTTGATATTTTTATTGGACCAAGAAGATCTTTACAAAATAGAAACTTTCAGGATGCTCAGAGCCCTTCATCAGGTGTAGAAGACAGGTTCTACAGAAAACAACCTTCTTAGGATGGAGAAATCTACTGGTACATACATTTGTGCATGAAGGTATAACAGTTCTTTTGGTAAGGAACATGCAGAAACAAAAAAAAAAAACAGTATTTGAAATACTAGTTTGTTTTTAATCAGATTAGTGATGTAGACGTCTCTCTTGCAGGGTCGGACTGGGAAGCAGAGCGCCCACCTGGAAATGGGGCCGGAGGGCCTCGATACCAATCACAGTATGCCCTAGTGTACAAACACTAGCCCAAATTTTATAGACTGGTACACCCTGGCATGCTGTGGCCCGAACTTTCAAGTATAAGATATCAGCATGCTTTCCATTTGGAAGAAAGTTATTCCATTACTGGTAAAGTTATATTAACTGACTATTTTGGAGGCTTTAGCCCCATTGATTTAAGGTGAAGTCTCAGCTACCCTGCAGAAATGCTGCTTGCCATGAACTTGACTCCCCACCCCTGCAGCAATAAGTCTGCGGGAAAGCATGGTACCGATTTAGCAATTATTTTTTTTTATTAACTTTAAATGATCTGCCAACGTTACATTGTTTTTTTCATAACTCAGAACGTCACTGTCCTGCTGCATGGCTGCAGGTGAGCCAAGAGTTCCCCCTTCAAACAAAATCAGTGGTTAAGCTTAACACTCTGGCAAGGCACTTCCAGAGGCTGAGGCCTACACTTTCCCTCTCTGAACAGTTTGTGAGACAACAGGATGTAAACAGGAAATGAGTGCAGTGCAATGTGTGCTATACCAAGATTTTGCAACAAGGACCCCATGTGCCCCTTACACAAAGTTACAGTATTGTTGTTAGCCCCAATTAAGTAAAATATAAACATAACTCACAAAGTTCTGTCTCAAAACAGAGACAATGTTGATCTATGAAGAGATGGGGGTGTTGGCTGCCTTACTGCATACACAGAGAAAAAGGTTTCCACCAAGGAGGTTGTAGTAAAACCAGTAAAGGCAAGCCCACCAGTAAGTTGTAGTGGCATAGCTTACTGCCCCGTTCATTTCATTTCAATGCCAGTTATGTAATCCACTATTTCAACAGAAGTATTTTTGGTGAACAAATAAAGGTAGTTTAGTAGGTAGCTTGATGTAAGAACAGCACAAGCAAAATATACTGTATTGCGCCATAACCATTTTTTATTTTTTCATATAATCAATAGATAAAGTAGGTTACAAATAAGTGCTTTTGCATACATAAAGTGTTTTAAACATTCAGAAAATGCCACCATACTTTTTGCTATTAAACTTTATCATGATGCATCTTATTGCAAAACAACTTACCTAGTCTACTGCGCCACCCACCACTAACCCCTGCACTTCGCCTCACTGACTTCCTGGTAAATATGTTTTCACCACATTTTGATAAATCCATGATTTTGCTTTAGAGTGCCCTCAGATCTACATATAGTTCCACTCTCAGCTACTGCTTTCTGTTTATATGTCTAAGACATCCTATGACATCAACACCACCACTCCATGCTATGCATCTGAATGGTCTGGAATGGTGTTATTGATGTCACAGAATGTGAAGACAGTGTGAGCTGCAGCTGCTGAGTAGAGGAAGATTCAGGGTAGCTGCAAAGGAAAATTAATTAGATAAACCAAAAAATGTCTGCATCAATAAAAGGACAACTGAATGCCATCTAGAGGTGTAACAAACTACGGTTCAACAATGTGTTTTACTGTATATTATTGATTTTAGCGCTGCAAGTGTTGAATTTTACACAGTATTATACTGTATTATTGCACTGCCTTGTATTGTGTTACAGGAATGTAGTCCTCTATAGTAGGTAAGTGAGAGGCACACTGAGTAGAATTCATTTCCAGGTGCAGCCAGGGGAACAGGGGAAGAGGAAAGCACAGTTGCATACAAAATACAACCAGTCAGGTGGTGGTGTTACAATGAGGGAGACATTTATTTATTTATTGAAATGTTTCACCAAGAAAGCACACTGAGCAACAGGTTGCATGCCTTATGTGTGTCCGGGGTGGGGGGTGATGGAAATAAGAGAAATACAAAACCACAAAATTACATAAGATACAAAATACAGTATACATTACAATCAGTTGGTCCAGGTCAGGAACAACTACAAAGTACTAACATGAGTAATCCTCTATAACATAGAACATCAGCAGTAGGATCAGTAATTAAGAGAGTCATGTGAAAAGCAAGTGCCTTTTGCTTGTAAGAAAATACCCAGGGTGAGGGTATTTCAGCATAAAATTCAGCTACCTGAAGGAGGGGAGGACCTGATTAGGGGCAGGTAACTGAAAGTTGGAAGGTGTCGTAGCTTTAGAGGTGATCGCAGGTTAATTACAGATACAATATGCAGTGTCAGTGGCTCAGCAGGTAGCACACTCACCTCTGAGGCAGGGAGATCAGAAGACTATGGGTTCTATCCTCACACCAGGCACTTGGGTTAATATCCCAAATACTGACACTGCAGTGCAGCATGAGGGGGAGTGCTGCACTCCTGAGGTGCCGTCTTTCGGATGACATATTAAACCGGGGTCCCATCTGCCTGTTCTCATGGTAGTTCAGGTGGATGTTAAAGATCTCATGGAACTTCTCGAAAAGAGTAGGGGAACATTTTTATTAAACAGAAAATAAATACAAATCAAACAGTGTCATACCACACATAAACAAAGGGAAAAAGAAAGAAAAAATAACAGAAAGCATAAAAATAAGATCATCCACTGCACGTACATGCCCTTATCCCCTTATCTCAAATCAATACAGCAAACGCCGTGAAAAATCCAAATTAAACATCAAAAACCAAAATTAATCTCACCTCCCACTAGTAATTCAAAGCCATCCCTCTAAGATACATTTTTTTTCCAAGACATCTCCTCCCTCCTCCCCTTCCATATTATCTCTTTAGGTAACTGGAATGTCACTGTCAGTAATCCATTACAACCCCTTCCATAATTCTAATAACTCCTCTCGCACCCTCTTTTTTCCTCACTTTTATACAGCACATGTAAATCCTACATGGTTTTATTATATAATTCCACATGTGAGCCTTCTTTCTGCTGTAATGTGTATCCACACCTCATAATCCAGATATTCCATTTGAGTATTGCCATTAATACTTGCAATGTACTGATATTCCATCTTGCCCAATTCTTATTAAACACCCCATACACAAGATTCTCATAAGAAATAGTACTAAATATCCTCTTATTCCATTGTTGTGACAGAAAATTCCAAAATCCTTTAATAAACACACAACTGCAAAACAGGTGTGATATAGTTTCTTCTTGCTGTGTGCATTGCAATCTGCTACAGATTCTTTCTTGTGACTTTTTATGTTTTTGGTTAGCTTTAACATTGATATGTTTGTGGCATGCCAGCCGGCGTAGATCCCACATATGATCTGGGACTCTTTTGTTAAGTAATTTCTTTAAGTTTTCTCTTGATGATACTGGACACTTTTCAAAAACGATCGTCTTCTCACATAGAGAGGACACTAAAATATGATATAACTGCTTTCTAGGTGTACTGCTGATCGGTTGGGTTGAGATTTTCCACTGTTTCAACCTTAAGAAGGTACAGCTCACATATTCTGGTGTTAATACTGATTTTTTTAAGAACCCTTATGCTTTCTGTCTCTCACTGCTTAATCCAAAGCCTACATTTATCCTGCAACAGAAACTCCCATCCATTCTCTTGTTGTTCTAATATGGGCTTTAAATTACAGTATATAAAAAAAGTGTTAAAGAAGATTACAGGATTAGGCATCTTAAGGCCTCCTTGCTTTATGGGCATGTACAGTATATTTATCTTTATTGGGTTGAGTCTACTATCCCAGCAGGCTTGGAAAAAATACTCAGTAAGGTTGTCACTATATTTTTTGGATGGGGAAGATATAACTGATAAAAAGAAAAATAGGAATTAAGTATGTCTTAATCAGATAGACCCTTTTCTGTTTACTGTGCCTCCGTCTATTCCACTGAGCCACTCTCAGTTTTCCTATTTCCAGCTTCTGCTCCCAGCTTATTTCGTCCAGATTTCCACTCCCAAAAGTTATCCACAAAATAGTTATTGGGTCAGGCAAAATTCTAATTTGCTCCACCATATCACTCTCTTAAGAAATAATTAATTATCTGCCCAACACATTTATTGAGATTCAGCTCGGCCCCCGAGCACCTCCCAAAGTCTCTGCAGGTTTCCAATACACCCACCATCTCCCTTTTGTCACCTACCATAACATTCATATCATCAGCAGAAGCTATAACTTTATATGGGAGTTGTTTCCCTTTAACCCAAATAGGTGCTATTGTTTCATCACTGTTTATTTTCCGCAATAATGGGTCTATAAAAAAATCATATAGGGCAGTGCTTACTGGACAGCCTTGCCTTACTCCCCTTTGTAATTTTATCATGGTCCCTTTCCATCCATTGATCACTGGTACCACAGTAGCACTGTTATAAATAGCGTTAAACCATCCTATCATGATTTCTGGGATCTGGTAGTGTTTTAGGACTTCCCACAAAAAGGAATGACATACCTGGTTGAAAGCCTTTTTTGGGTCCAGTAAAATCAGGTACCCATCCACCTCCCCCAGTTTCCCAAGCTCTACTAGCTCTCTCATTAACAAAATGTGATTCTGTATATGTCTGCCCGGGATAGCATAGGATTCTGCAGGGGAGTTTGCCCTCTCCACCACAGACATCAGCCTCTTTGCTAAAATTTTTGTTAACAGTTTAAAGGAAGGAAGGTAGGAAGAAAATATTTGATAAGGAAAAGGGAGGGAAAACAGGGAGGGGGTTAGGGCAGAAACAAAAAGTGGGAACATAAAATTTTGCAAAAGGTGAAGGGGTATGGACACCCTGGTAAGTGGACAAGAAAGGGGGAACAGGAATTGGACCTGCCCAGAAAAAGAAGGAAATGACAAGACCAGCTCAGGTTTACACCCGGGAAAGGAAGGAGTGAAACAAGACCCCCTCAGGTTTCGATGCAGCCGGTTAACAAAAACTAAATAAAAAAAAAAAGACAAAGTCAGAGTTTAATAGGCTGATCGGTCTCCAGTTGTTAAGGTCTCTTTTATCCCCATTTTATACACATGTTAGCACTGCCATGTTCATATATAGCAGTATATCTCCTGCTAATAACATTTGGTTAAATGTTTCCTTTATTTTGGGAGTAAACTCCTCCCTCATAATTTTTAGCAATTCATTTGGCAGGCCATCAGGGCTTGGTGATTTTTTTTTTGCCACTGTTTAGAGTGCGCCCTGTATCTCCCACTCTTATATGGGTTCTGTTAATTTATCTATCCCCTCCAAAATATCCTTCAATTCTTCTTTTCACGATTCTAGGGGGGCATACATATCAACAGAATACTTAGTTACCAATTGTGCCAAACCTGTCTGTGTTTTACACTCATTACCTAAATTGTCTTTAAGTACTGACATTTCTTTAGATTTTGCTTTCTTAATGCAGTTTTCAAAGGGACATACTATCTCCATCTTACCCATTACTCCAAACTGTTGTTGATGGTATATTGCCTTCACTTTCTCTTCATGATACAATCTCATTTGCTATTTCATATTGTTAATTTGTAACATTAGATTTTGTCCCGTCTCATAAGACATAGACAATAAGTTTTGCAGTCTCTATTTTGGAGGTATGCCAAGTATTGTTTTTTGCAGCTTTTTCTACTTAACTGTTTGCACAGTTTCTGCATTTCATATTTAGTGTCCTCCCACCACCTTATAGCAGAGTCAAACATAATGAAAACTGACTTCCCAGCTTGAATGAAACCTTTTATACCACTCAGGATATGTAGATCTGCCACCAGGGAGATGTTCCATTTCCAAAATCCCAGTCCCTTTCTAACCTCCAAAGAAGATCCAATTTTGACTTTAACTATGTTGTGGTGAGAAAACTCAGCGAGAATTATTTCCGCAGACATTATTGGAATTTCCTCTGAAACAAAAACATAATCAATCCTAGAGGCCAGGTACCCTTTATGAAAAGTAGACGTATCCTTTTTTTCCCATATGAAATATGCATCATACAATTTAGCTTTTCTAATAATTTCAGATAATAAACTCGAATCACAATTTTGCTTGGATAACTTAGCTTTAAGAGGGCAATTGAAATCACCAGCCAATATTGTGTGTTGAGCCGTATATAAATATGGCTGTATAAGTTTAGATAACATCTCTCGGCCTTAGTCTGTGGGGCATAGTGGTTTATAAGTCTGTACTGTATATTATGCATAATCACATCCATAATTAATACTCTCCCTGGTGCTACATCATTTAATTTTAACACTCTTACATTTGGCATTTTAAAGAGAATTCCTAACTCTGTGCACTGCTCTTGACCTACTGACCAAAAAGATAAACCCTGATACTATTTTCGCGCTGCCCCTTCTATTTCCTTAATCGTGTGGAGACAAGTGTCCTGTAAAAACATTATATCAAATTACAGGCATGCCAAGCAAGAAAATACTATTTTCCTTTTTCCTGCCCTTTTGATACTGTTCACATTTACAGAGTGAACTGGAAATGGTTCATACATGCTAGATTAGAGTTTCGCTTATACTTTCCCCTTCCTTCTGTCAATTTCTTTTTGTTTGATTTTTATTTTTGCTTTCCTTTTCACTGGACCTTTTGGTCTCCCCTGTTTCTCCGTGTCCACTGTTCCTTCAGGAGCAGAGGAGGTCACCGAGGATTCATCAGAGTCCTCCTTGGAGTCCCCTAATTGCAGGATTTCGTATTTATTTTCTACACTGACAGCTTTCTGTTTTGTGACAGATCTTGTGGAAAATACTTTCTTTTTCGGTATCTCAAAATTGTGGCTGCTAGCCTGCTCCTGTCCATCAGGGTTGGGAGGAGTTTAGGAGGAGGTGGGTCAGATGGGGGAGGTGGAGTATGACCTTAGCACTCCTTTCCACGCCAGGTTATACTTTCTGTGTTGTTTTCCCAGTCCCCTCCTCAGGCTGTTCCTTGTTAACTGATTTTGAGGTACCTTCTCTTCTACTGGGGCTTCCCCTAGTGTCTTCGTGTATCACCATACTCTGGATCTGAAGGGGGGTGCTGTGGGTCTGCATGCAGATGCAAACTAGCCAGATCTGGCTCCTTCTCCACTAAGGGCATTTGCTTCCTGAGTCTGTTTGTCTGCATTAGCGTGATCAGCAGTCTTTACGCATCCCCATCTGCTTGCTTCCCAATGTTATGTGCTGCCAGCTTACCATTCTGAGAGGTGCGCCCCACTTCATTACACAGATTGCACTTACAGTCATTCAGACACTGTGTGCCCATATGCCCTAATTCACTACAAACTGTATATCTTTGTCACAAATACTGCTCAAATGCTCCACCGACCCACACTTGTAACATGTTTTGGGTTGATCTGGATAGAACAAGATCCCTCTATCCCCCCCTCCAAAAAACAAGCTAGGTAAATGAGCAACACCCATGTCCATTGCTTTTAGCAACACCTTCACCTTCCAACCACCTGTCCATATGTTTTCCGTGTCCAGAATTGACTCTGGAGCCTCCATAACTGTACATTTTTGCTTCAACCAGAAGGTCAGGTCATTCACATTCATACCCTCATTCCTGAACAGTACCATGATAGTTTTTTGAGCCGGATGAGTCAAAGGAGTGGCAATAAATGGTGCGCACAATGCAGATTTCTTCAGGGTGTTGATCTTAATCCCGAATATTTCTAACCCCAGAGATGCCTTCAAACTTACATCAAATGTTGTCTCACCTGAGATGTGTATCACGGCATAAATTCAGTTACCAAAAAATTTCATTGCGTCTTTAGCAGAGTCCTAGCCACAAAAACTCTGTCTGGGGCCTCAGACATTCTCCCCACATATGAGAGTCTTACCATGTTATGCCTTTTGGCAGGATATATAGGTGTTTTAAATAGTGAGAAAAACAACTTAGGTACCGTTTTATTAGGAATATTTAATAGTCCCAGACTCGGAACCTGGGGGGCCTTTGGTCTTTCCTCTATCCCCTCTTTAGTCACCAACTGTACATGCCCTTGGATTGAGGTTTATAAGTTAAAGTTGGATTCTGAGTTAATTGCAACACTTCAGGTACCTCAAGGCATTTCTCTCTGTTAGCATTTGTGTCTGTCATTTTAGGTATATTATGAACATTCACCAGACTCCTAGTTTGTATGGGAGTAGCCCCAGATACCCACTGACTTGTGCTTATGTTTCTCTCCCAGCCAGCCTCCTTAAGTACTTTGTTCACCAACCATTCTTGCTCTTGCTGTTGGGATATGCTTTCCTTGAGTCTTAGGCCCAGTAGTTTCAAACTCTTTTCTGCCCTTCCTGATGCCTTTTCGGATCGCTGTTATTCTGTGTGGTAATCCTTCAATTACAGTACTCTCCTCTTTCTCTGCATCCTCCACTTCAGCCTCCCAGCTGATCATCCTATCCTTTGAAGTTGATGCACCACCTCTTCGCATCTGGGCTTGTTTGACAGGTTTTCCTTGCCTGTCAGACTGTAGGTCTAGCAGTTTTTTCTTCATCTGCGCTCTTTGGAACAAAAGCCTGCATTCCTCTTTCTCTCGGGATTTCTCCCTTTCCAAATCAGAATCTTGCAGCTTAGATAACATATGTGGCACATCTCCAGGGGCTGTGCCCATGCATATGTGGCACATCCCAGTATGTGTGGCGCAACGGCCGGCACATCCCAAAGATACGCTGCATACATGGGCACAATGTTGAGCTCGTAAAAAATGGCTCAACCGCTAGCCACCCACAGGTGGGCCACTGTACTGCAAGGTGCAACTCGGCAACCGCCAGCCATGGGTGGCGTCCCCCCTCAGAATACCATACACAAGCACCCACATAACTCCCTGGTGCTCCAGTGGTACACCCCCACCCGTGTCACAGATCACCATAATAAGTATTTAAAGATCCCTGGTGGTCTAGTGGTTCCCCCTTCCTGCCAGTAACCCTGACTGCAGTACAAATGAATCCTACATCTCCCTGACAGTGCACTGGTACCCCGCTCCACATCCCGTACCTCAGTTGCCATAGAAACAAATCCATCATCTCCCTGGTAGTCCGGTGGCACCTCCCACCCACACAGTACCCCCAAGCCCACCCAGCTCCCCCTTTCACCAACAGGCAGCAAACCCACCCATATACCTCCATGGCTACCTGCTGAAAGACAGCTTACAGTATGTGCTGCAAGCTGATTGGCCCACACTGTGGAACAATGGGCTTGCAATGCATATTGTAACAATCATTCACAACTTTGTTAATGAAGTTATTCATTCACAATGGTGTTTATTTATTTAGAGTATCTGAATTACAAACCTTTGAGTCACAGATTCATTTCTAAAGGCTCCATGTCATTAAACAAAAGACAGCATAACACATAATGAACATTACAAACAGTACAGTTGTGGTACAGCGTGGAAGTTGCATATAATATGCAATCATTTAACGGTAGACATCCTGAACATATTATGCACAGTGAAGTAGTGGTATATAGTGAGAGAAGAAACACATTATATACAAGCAACTGCAATGAGGAGAGAAACTGCTACAGTGTGTAACTGGCTTAGTACTCAACTACTGCTGGGTTGACTGCAGATGCTGCCCTTTCCTGATTTGTAGTGAGAACTACAGAGAGTTAAAAGAGGGAGGCCTATACAGATTCTTAGTTAAACAAGTTACTATGATATAGTACTGCGTAGTAAGTGGTCTGGAGAATTAGACTTTTGTCACTGATTCAGCAGTATGTACTGCAAGCCCATTGGTCCACAGTGTGGATAGACAGGTAGCTTGCAGCACATACTGTAAGTCGTCATTTGTTAGGCAGCCATGGAGGTATGTGGTGGGTTTGCTGCTGCGGTGATGGGGGGGCTGGGTTGGCTGGGGTCCTGTGTGGGGAGATGCCACCGGACTACCAGTGACATGACGGATTCATTTTTATGGTGATCAAGGTATGGGATTGGGTACTACTGGACTACCAGGTAGATGTAGGATTCCTTTTTATGGTGATCGAGGTATGGGATGGGGAGTAGGGGTACCACTGGACTTCTAGGGACATAATTCCCTACAATTACAGGAAATCAGAGTTACAGTAGGGGTGGGGGGGTTCCACTAGATTACCAGGGAAATATTATTTAATCAAGATCCCATGGCACTTATTGAAAAGAGTATGGGAATGTCTCCAGTGTCCTGGCCAAATTTCCCTCATTCACTAAAATTACCACAAACAGCTTAATCTGGTTCAGTTTCAGTTGCTTACCATCTGTATCCCCCCCCCCCGGGTCGCCCCTGAAAAAAAGGACTTCTAAGCCCAATGGGCTTACCAGGTCAACAAAATTCAACAAAACAAACAAAACAAATGAGCGATTGGGGTTACCAGTGGGGAGGAGGGAACCACAGGACCACCAGGGATCTGATACTATTTATTATTATGGTGACTGGTGGTAGGGATGGGGAAGGGGTACTAATGCGGTACCTGGTACTAGGACCACATGCTGTGCAGGCGTCAGGCACATTTCACTGGCCAGCTCTGCATAACTCATGCAAGTGGGGCCATAATGACATGCAAATGGCCCAATTTGTGCCTTGCATGTATTATGGCCCAGATGTTAACCGGAGCGTCTTTGCTGCAGCCACATCCAAGAGGCAAGGAGACATAATGTCACAGGACATTATGCTACCTGGCAAAAGCACACTGTCAATACAGTGCAATTTCTGCCATGAGGCATAAGTCTTTTTTTTGGGGGGGGAGATCTGCCCTCCACCCCTCACTACAGGAGGCTGCACCCTGAGCCCCCCCCCAATAAAGATTCTCAACTCCAGGGGGGCTACCTCGGGGACAACACAAAGTCAAAAAAAAAGTTTCTGAGACCAGGATTCAGCCCTGGTCCCAGATGCAGTGCCTAGGTTCCTGCTGCCGTGACTCAATCCAGAGAGCCATGGCAGCTGCTCAGTGGAACCCAGTCCCAGCAGAGGTCTCCTCCTCTGCCTGGGATAGTGCAAATGTTGCAGTACCAAGTACAGCAGTGTACTGCACCATTTGCTTACCCATACAGCACTTTTCCGGGTTAGCTGGAATGTCGTACTATATTAAGCGTATGACATTCTGACCCGGTAGGCATCTAAGAGCAAGACCATTCTCAATGCCCTACAGGGGGCATGTCTCAGACAGCTAGTATTAGAACACACTCAGGAGGGAGCAATCTAAGACCTTATACTCTCAAATGGGGACAGTAAGAGGATCTCAAATCTAGAAGTGGGTAGTCATCTGGGAGCAAATGACCACCAAACAGTGTGGTTCATGATAAGCTCAGCTGCAGGGTCAAGTCATACAAAAGTGAAGGTACTGGACTTCAGGAGGGCTGATTTTGTCGAAATGGGAAAGTGCCTTACAAAAGCATTAGCTAACAGGCAAGAAGGAGGGGTGGAGCAACAATGGAGAAGCATCAAAACTGCCATCACTGAGGCAACAAGCCTTTGTGTGAAGCAAATAAACAAATCAAAATGAAGGAAAAAGCCACTACGGTTCTCAAAAGAGGTGGCAGGGAAGGTCAGGGAGAAAAAGATAGCTTTTAGGAAGTATAAGGAAACACAGAAGGAGCAGAACAGAGAACTATACCAGTTAAGGCAGAATGAAGCAGGGAAGGCAGTCCGAATAGTAAATGCTCAAACTGAGGAAAAGATAGCTAACTCAGTTAAGAAGAGGGATAAAACATTTGATAGGTACATTAGGGAGCATAGAAAGACAAAGGGAGGGATAGTGAGGCTGAATAGAATGGATGGTGGGTGGGCAGAGAGGGGCAGTGAAAAAGCAGGGATACTGAAGAAATACTTCTGTTCAGTATTCACAAAAGAGAAGGGGGAGATGCCTAATCCAATTAACAGAAGCATGCTGGATTGGTGTGGGGGGGGGGGGCCTGAACCCAGTCCTTTGACAGAAAAAATGGTTCTGAAAGAACTCCTACAACTGAGGGTGGACAAAGTAATAGGGCCTGATGGGATTCACCCCAGAATTCTAAAAGAATTTAAGGGGAGAACTAGAGACACCACTGGCTACCCTTTTTAACAAATCATGGGAGGATGGTGTGGTACCTAAGGACTGCAGGAGGGTGGATGTGATTCCCCTTCACAAGACCGAGGCAGGAAACTACAGACCTGTCAGTTTGACCTCTGTGGTAGGGAAAATGATGGAATCACTTATGAAGGAAAGAACTGTTCAGTATCTAGAGGCCAGTGGGGCAGAGGACCCAAGACAGCATGGATTCACGATGGGAAGGTCGTGTCAGATGAATCTAATAGATTTCTTTGACTGGGTGACCAAAGTAGTAGACCAGGGAGGGGCTGTGGAAATGGCCTACCTAGACTTTAGCAAGGCATTTGACACAGTCCCACTCAAAAGATTAATAAACAAATTAGCCAGCCTGGAAGTGGGTCCCAGGGTGGTAGCCTGGATAAAACATTGCTTGGACAAGAATACACAGAAGGTGATAGTAAATGGAGTCCACTCTGAAGAAAGGGGGGGTTACTAGCGGGGTGCTGCAGAGTACAGTACTTGGTCCAGTCCTTTTTAATGTCTTTATAAGTGACATTACAGAGGGGCTGAAAGGACAAGTATGCCTCTTTGCAGATGACACACAGATTTGAGGCAGGATTGATACATTGAGGGGACTGGAAAGGACGAGAAGGGACTTTGCAAGGTTGGAGGAGTGGTCAGAAGTATGGCAGTTTCGATTTAATGCAAAGAAGTGCAAAATAATGCACCTGGGAAACAAAAACCCAGGGGAAGAGTACACCCTGGGGGGAGGTAATAATAACAACAACAAGCATTTGTCAATGCCAAATGTTGCTTGCTGGCATTGGCATTGGTTGTGTAGGAGTTACAGAGCTGCATAATAGGAATGGCAGTGAAGTAGTGAACTGAAGCCAACCCCACCACCACCCTGCAGATACTGACAGGCACTGGGGTGTGCCTTTGGGTCGTCAGGCTTAACGGCCATGGCATTTCACCACACCCTACCCTGCAGACATCGACAGGTGTCACAGTATGCCTTGGGGACTTTGGCCCTTATGTTGACCCCATTTTATTAGGAAATATGGTGAGATGGGTGCAGTATAGGAGAATGGGGTGAACTTTGAGGCCGAAGAGTCCAAGACACAACTCGATGCTCTCACTAGCTGCAGGGTGTGGGTGGGGTGGAATGGTATGAGCATTACAGGCGACAATCCCAAAGTCACACCCCTGAGAATACTGTCAGTCTCTCAGAGAGCATAGAACATTCATTGGTATTTTCACTCAAATTTTCAACATTGTTTTTTGTGACCCCCACCTTATGAACAGTGGCAATATCAGTTTGTTAGCTGAAAGCTGATTTTGCACAGTGACTATGTCATTTGGCGCACAGTTGTGAAAACACATTTGAACAGGATGTGAAAATGACAGCTGTACTGTTCATGGGGAGGTGTAAAAAATGGCAATATTGAAAATCTGGAGTTAAAATATCAGAAAAACTGGTGAAGTCATGAGTGAGCATAGAAACTGCACAACGCACACCCGTAATGTAATTAGTTTGGGGATTTTTTTACAGCAGATTGTTAACACAGGCATTTTGGGCCTCCACTCATGAACAGTGTCATGGTGATTTTCTTAATCTGTCCCAAACAGTGATTTCCCACAGTGACCACGCATTTCTTCTCTGGAAGTGCAAAAACACATTTTGCCCATGGTGTGAAAAATGACAGCTGTACTGTTCATAAGGGAATGTGGAAAAATGCCAGTGGTGGAAATCTGGACTGAAAATATTACAAATTCATGAACTTATGAGGGTGCATGGAAACCTGCGCAATGCTCACTCGTAATAGTCATTTTTCGAACTTTTGTCACCAAATTTTTAACATAGTCATTTTAAGACCTCTGCTCATGAACAGTGTCACTGTGATTTTCTTAATCTGTCCCAAACATTGATTTCGCACACCAACTGCGCCATTGTGCGCTACATGCGCGGAAACACATTTTGGGTGAGGTAGGAAAAATGGCAACTAAAATAGTCTCTGTTCATGTGTGTGCTGCGGAGGAGCTGCAAACCATTGAATTATGTAGAGCAGACACTTGGTAAAAAGGTTGGAGGGAATTATTGTGAAACTATTTATAGGATATTTAAAAAAAAAACCTTTTAAAACAGCAATTAAAAGCAGGTGAATTCAGGTAGCTGCTGTACTGTTGCTGTCTTTTGACATGACAACATAGAAACATAGAAGTTGACGGCAGATAAGGACCGCAAGGCCCATCCAGTCTGCCCATTTCTTTTTCTATCTTATAAATGTGCCATCGGCCTTTGCTCTGTCAGTGGCCTATCTATTCATAGTCATTTGTATTGCTCCCTTATGCCTATCCCATGCCTGTTTGAAGCCCTGCACTGTATTCATAGCCACCACTTCTTGTGGTAAGCCATTCCATGCATCCACCACTTTTTCTGTGAAAAAGAATTTCCTCACATTCCCCTTAATCGGCCTCCCTCTAATCTCATGCTGTGTCCTCTTGTCCTGCTATTTTTCTTATATTTAAACATGTTAGACTCTTTCACCTTGTTAATGCCCTTAAGGTGTTTGAATGTTTCGATCATATCACCTCTCTCCCTCCTTTGCTCAAGGGTATACATATTGAGCTCCGTTAATCTGTCCTCATATGTCTTCTGATGCAGTCCTGCACCATTTGGTTGCCCTTCTCTGGACTGCCTCAATTTGGATAATGTCCTTGAAGGTGTGGCCTCCAATACTGCACGCAGTACTCCAGATGGGGCCTAACCAGTGTCTTGTACAGAGGATTATTACCTCCCTCTTACGACTTGTGATACCCCTACCTACACTACACCCAACTAGCCTTACCTACTGCTTTAGAGGTCTGCTTGGATTTTTTAGGTCATCAGTGATGATGATGCCCAAGTCTCTTTCTTCCTTTGTGACTGCAAGCAACTCCCCTCCCAGCCTATAGGTGGCTTCAGAGTTTCTCTTCCCTATGTGCATGATTTTGCACTTCTTTGCATTAAATTCCAGTTGCCACTCTTCTGACCATTCTGCTAGTTTATCCAGATCTCTTCTCATTCTGCCCATCCCATCTGCAACAGAGTAGATGATCCAGATCTTGGTGTCATCTGCAAACAGACAAGCCTTACCCTCTAGTCCATCTGCAAGGTCACTAATGAAGATGTTGAAGAGGACTGGCCCCAGGACTGATCCCTGAGGTACCCCACTTATGACTTGCATCTCTTCTGACTGTATACCATTTACCACCACTCTCTGTTTTCTGCCCGTCAACCAGTTTGCCACCCAGTTGACCAACTTCTGACCCACCCCGAGCCTACCTAGCTTATTTATCAATCTTCTGTGGAACAGTGTCAAAAGCTTTGCTGAAGTCAAGGTAGGCGACATCAACTGCTCCCCCTTGGTCCACCACTCTGGTTACCCAGTCAAAGAAATCTATGAGATTAGTTTGACAGGACCTTCCTTTTGTAAACCCATGCTGTCTTGGATCCTGTGCCCCTATGGATTCCAGGTGTTGCACTATCCTTTCCTTAAGGAGTGCCTCCATAATCTTGCCCACTACTGAGGTAAGACTGACCGGTCTGCAGTTCCCTGCCTCCTCCCTGCTACCACTCTTGTGGAGCGGGATCACATGAGCCCTTCTCCAGTCTTCTGGGAACTCTCCTGTGCTCAGAGACTCACTAAACAATTCTGCTAATGGCTCTGCTAGTTCCTCCTTTAGCTCCTTAAGTACCCTGGGATGTATGCCATCAGGTCCCATTGCCTTATCCACCCTGAGCTTAGCAAGCTCTTGTAGGACCCTTTCTTTTGTGAAGGGAGTAGTGCTCACCTCCCTCCCTCGTGTCCATGATGCTGATCTGTGGGCCCTGCCCTACCTTCTCTTCAGTAAATACTGAGCAAAAGTATCTATTTAGGATAGATGCCTTTACAGGGTCCTCCTCCTCACATGCTCCCTTTTCTCCATTAAGCTTAGTAATACCCCCTCTGGACTTTCTCCTTTCACTAATGTATCTATAGAAAGTCTTGTCACCTTCTTTTACTGTTCGTGCTAGTGTTTCCTCAGTTTGGGACTTTGCCTGCCTTACTGCCTTACCTGCTTCCCTTAGGGCAGTTTGGTATGCCTCCCTATCTTCATCCTGCTGTGTTACCTTATATTTCCTGAAGGCCAGCCTTTTGGCTCTGACCTTTTCTGCTACTGTATTTGAGAACCAAAGTGGTTTCCTTCTTCTTTTGCACTTCCTTTTCTGTCTAACACAATGGGATGTTGCTTCAAGTATTGCATCCTTAATGCTTGCCCACTTTGCCTGTACCCCCTCACCTGTGTTTCTTTTTGCCAGGGCTAGCTTAACTCTGTTGGCCATCTTATCAAAGTCAGCTCCTCCGAAGTCCCATATTTTTGCCTTGGAATGGGATGATTTAGATGTAGTGGCCAAATTGAACCATACCATGTGATGGTCACTGGCCCCAGGTGACCTTCTACCTGGAGATCTGTGATCCTTCTTTGTTAGTCAGTACTAGATCTAGGATAGCCCTGTCTCTTGTGGGTTGCTGTACCAGTTGTTTGAGGCCCTCCCCTGCAGGGAATCCACTATGAGTCTAGTTCTGGCAGATGTTCCTGCTGGTATTGACCAATCTGTATCTGGCATGTTGAAGTCTCCCATTATCAGAACCTCCCTTTTAGCTGTCATGTTTGTATATTTTCTAACAGTAATGTGTCTATCCTCCCTCTGGTCTGGGGGCCTGTAGACAACCCAGTTCTTATGGCTGTCCCATTTCCTGTTTCCAGGGTGACCCACAGTTCTTCTGGCTCCTTATGTGTATTCCTGAATTTCTGTAGCTTTGATATTTTCATTAACATACAGGGCCACTCCTCCCCCTTTTTGCACCTCGGTTCTCTTCTGAACAATACATAGCCAGGTACTGAAGTCTCCTAAGTGTGGTTACTGGTAAACCACGTCTCGCTAATTGCTACTATGTCCAGTTTAGCCTCTGACATTATTGCCTGCAGGTCTGGGATCTTATTTCCCAGGCTGTGAGCATTTGTGCACATGATTTTCCATTGGCCAGATTTTGGTGTGTTAGTTGTTGGGTGAAGTTTGGCATTACCCCTGTGCATCGTATGGGGAGACAAACCTTTTTTCTTACCTGGTGGTGCAAATGAATAGCAAACATGCTGAATTCCTGTTTGACCACTAGCTGAGGGGGGAGGGGTGTTCTTCCCATTCGACGTATGGGGTGCTGCACCCCTCTCCCCATTTGCTAGTTTAAATATTCTGAAAAGAGTCAAACTTCTGCCCCAATGCACTGACTCCTCTTTAGTCAGATGCAGTCCATCAAATTTAAGAACTTCGCTCCCAGAACTGTTGCCAGTTCCTACAAATCTGTGTCCTTTTTCCTGGCACCAGTCCTTGAGCCACGTGTTTAGCTCCCTATCTCCTTCTCTGACCTTCCGTCCATCTGCTCCCCTCTCCCAGACTGGCAGGATCTCAGAGAAGGAGATGCCGGATGAAATAGATGATAGTTTGTCACCCAGCCTAGTCAGGTGTTCCTTGGTCTCCACAACTGACCGTTGGCGAGATCGATTAGTCCCTATGTGTACTAGGACATCAATGTTTTCTCCTGCTTTGTGAACAATTTTAGCAATGCGGTCAGTGTCTCTCCATGCTGATGTACCTGGGAGACATCTGACCATCACCCCTGGCTGGAGATGGGTATCAACTCCCAAATCATGGAGTCTCCTATGATCAAGTTTTTAGTTTCCTTTGTGCTTGTTTAGTTTTGGTTCCTGATTTGGGTGAGTTTTGTTGTGCTAGCTCCTGTGCGGCAGTGTCTTGCTCTGCAGTGTCTTCTGCCTCTTTATTTGATTTCAGAGATAGAGGCAGATACCTGTTTGTAGTGTTTATATGGTTTTTGGAGGTAATGTGTTGGAGAGCATAAAGGGATGGGGCACCTGATATGCTCCTCCTAACCACCTGCCAACCTCCTGGACCAACTACCCTCTGCGGTCGAGGTTTTTCTGTTGGATGCTGGGGAAATGGCGGGTGGTTCTTATAATGTATTTCCTCTTCAATATGAAATTTGAGACATTCAATCTCTGCCCATGCTGCCCGGAGCTGAGCCCTAAGATCTCCAAAGGCCCAGCATGTAGGAAAGTGTCCTTAATCCTGTAAGACTGTCCTTCTGAAAATTGTTCCACAGTACCTGCAGTTAATGAAATCCATTCCAAATAAGTTGCTGGGTTTGTAACCTAGTCAGAGTAATTTGAAGGAAAAAAATGGAAAAAAAAAATGCAAGTAATGGTTTAATTGTGCTTTGTTTAACTTGTTATAACAAGTTAAATTACTAGTGCCCTGTAAATGAGATCACCTTGTGGAGGCTCCACTGATCCGCCCCTGCTCTGCCACAGGAAATGTCACAACTGTGGTACCCTATAAAAGGAGTGTAGCATGGGGTGGTTGGGGATGGGGGTGGGTGGCTGGGCCCTTCCCCTGCCTAAAAAGAAGAACCACGGACGAAAGAACAAGGAAGTAAGAGCAGAAACAATCAGTCAACAACAAATGCAGTAACCCTGAAAGCTTATCCTTCACAATGCCTTCACATGTGCGCGCTGATTTCATTTATATATCCTGCATTATCCTAAGTTATTTAATTGCTGTTTTTTTCAAATTCAGTGGCATAATTGAAACCATTGTCACACAGGCTAGAACATCCCTTGTAAGTTTACTCATGTAAGCTTCAGAAAAAGACCTTGTTGGGTCAAACACTTAGACACTTTGTTCTTTTTGTAACATCCATGTATCTTGGTTCAGTAAAAGGCAACAAACCATTTGCTTCAGTATAATTTTTTTGAATGCACTGCATTAAAATAAGAATTATATTGTAAGACCCTGGCAGACTACATACAGCAGGGCTCCCAGATCTATAGGGAGTCATTTACAGGGAAATTGTTCCCATTGACTTGCATTGGTTACAGGGGCATCAGACATAAGCCCTTTTACTCAGGATTTCATGACAAGTTGAATTATTTTGGGAAACAATTGCAGTGACTGAAGTGAATATAGGTTCACTAGGACAGAGCGTGTGTGTGTGTGTGTGTGTGTGTCTGTAGGAGATCGAGAGAAAGAGAAGGAAAAAGGGGGGGTTGAGAGAGAGAGACATCTCCTTAAAGCTATGTATCTCCCCCACCCACATTATGGTGATGTGGGGTGGGTTAGGGTGTATTGTTTGTATGAAAAGGAGGAGAGAAATTACATTTTTATCTCTTTTTCAGATTCCTTAGACACTTGTGGCACATCAAGTTGTTACATTCTCAGTATATATTGACATCAGTACATATCAGGCTATGTGGTCTTAATTCCTTGACGTTCCTCGACTACAGTATTTTGTATGACACTAATATTATCAATTTATATTTAAATTATCATTTATATAGTCCTGAGGTTTTTGAAATTTCTTGGGCCTTATATCTAGCTGGAGTGTACAGCTGGGTGACAGGTCCAGCTAGGTTTTACACATCACACAGTGTGCACTTATGTCTTTAAGACAACTTTACTGGTAAATTCTTGTCTATAATGCAGACACTGAAACTTCATGAGCCCTATAACAATCTTAGTTTGTCTTTAATCTGAGTGGGGGTTGCCTTTCAGTAATCATATCCTTATACTAACTGTGACACTCATAGCTTGATTTAGGAGTTATCTGCTTCAGCAGTGTTATCTTATGTCAATTAAATTTATATGCAGTAGGATTCTTTGTATGTGTGTTCCACTAAGCACGTTTAACCCAAGGTTGCTTCTGGCTGAAGGCAGTATAGTACTGTTAAACTTCTCTGACATCATCTTCTGTTTTTTTTTTTAAATGAGTATTTTAAACCAATCTTCTGTTTTTAGGGGAATTTTTTTTCTGTTTTTCTCTGCATTATATAGCTGTTATAAGTACTGTATTTTCTAAACAACTGCCATGAGCTTCTGAAGAAGGACTGCTTGGTCTGAAAGCTAGAGCACTTTGTTCTTGTTGTTACATCTATGTTGGTCCATTAAAAGGTAAATAATCATTTGCTTCGGGGCATCAGAGCAATTCTGCTTCATGTGAAGTAATGAAATGTCCGGGGGGAGGAAAATTTGCACTAGAGTTACAGGAAAATGCAAAATCAATGTGATCGCACTGTTACTGTGTCCTCTAAAGTCCATAATTTGTTTTTGGTTTTTACGTTTGCTTGCGCAAGAAACGTCTTGGAAGAATGGGACACTTTGGAGGCATGCCTGCCTTGTGCAATCCCCTGCTCTGTTCAGCAGGTGTGGCAGTCCTGCACCTATCACTGCGGTGCTGTGTATGACAGTGGTAGTCTTCTCTTCAAAGAAAACCACAGCTGTGTGCTTGCAGCGCGTCACGGCCCCCCCCCTAAATCTTTGCTGCCATGCTGGGAGCCCACCCCAGCGTGGCAAATGTCCTGCATCATCTGCTGATGGGGGTGCCCAATCCCCTGTTGGCTCCACCTCTCCCCAAACAGCTTTCTCTGCTGCCATGCTGGGAGCCCACTCCAGCGTGGCAAACATCCCGTGTTGTCTGCTAACAGTGGTGCCCAATCCTCTGTCGGCTCCATAGCCTCCTCAGCCATTCTTCTGCCATGCTGGGAGCCCACCCCAGCATGGCAAATGTCCCACATCATGAATTATAGAAAAAAGAAAACCTGTAAATTAAAAATGGTCTCACGGTCTCCCCGCCCTCCTCCCACAACCGCACCCACCCACTGCGCACTTTGCCTCCCCACACCCCCTCTCACCCCATACTTACCTTCAGAGCTCGAAACGATGATCATCGCTGGACCGGGAACATGTCTGCACTCTTCAAAGCCAACCGCAAACTGAGGAAATGGCGATAAACTGTATAATGGGCTAGATGGGTTTTTTTTTTCAACTTTGTTGCATATCTTAGGCATTTTTGTGAATTTTTGCACCAAATTTTCAACATGGGATTTTTGGGACCCCTTCTCATGAATTCTGTTACTGTCATGGTGTTATTCAGGCCCAAAGGGTGATTTCGCAGTCACTGCATGAAATCACCTTTTGGGCCCAATTAATGAAACAACAGTGCCAGCGTTCATAAGGTGGGCTCTCAAAAAGCCTATTTTGAAAATTTGGTGGAAAAATTCTTAAAAATGACCGTTTTATGAGCGTGCATCACTCAGTTCCTATGCAGGCTCATAAATTCACAAACTTTCAATGTTTTCACTCCAGATTTTCAACACTGCCATTTTATTACACCTCCTTATGAGTAGTACAGCTGTCATTTTTCACATCTCACCCAAAACGTGTTTCTGCCCATGTAGCACAGAATGGCGCAGTCGGTGTGCAAACTCAATGTATGGGACACATTAAGAAAATCACAGTGACACTGTTCATTAGCAGAGGTCCTAAAATGGCTATGTTGAAAATTTGGTGAAAAATTCCTAAAATGACTGTTTCATGAGCTGCAGCTATGCAGTTCCTATGCACGCCATAGGTTTGCAAATTTTCAATATTTCCACTCCAGATTTTCAACATTGCCATTATACCACACCTCCTTATGAGCAGTATGGCTGTCATTTTTCACATCCTGCCTAAAACATGTTTCCGCCCATGTAGCGCACAATGGTGCAGTCGGTGTGCGAACTCAATGTATGGGACACATTAAGAACATCACAGTAACACTGTTCATGAGCAGAAGTCTTAAAATGGCTATGTTGAAAATTTGGTGAAAAAATTCCTAAAAAATGACTGTTTTACGAGTGTGCATTGCGCAGTTCCTACGCACGTTCGTAAGTTTGCGAATGTTCAATATTTGCACTTCAATGACTTCCAAATACCTAAACAGCACATAGAAGCAAGCAATATTTGGCATTGACAAATGCTTGTAATTCTTTGTCACTGATTTTTTTTAAGCCATGTCCAAGTGCCAAATACCACTGCAAATACCTGCAAGTGAACGTTTGGCATTGACAAATACATGTTTTCATAGTGTAATAGACCAACAACATGCCTTTCCCTGATTTGAAAGGAAGTGTGAATTATTAAGTATCTGAATGTGCTGGTGTGAACTAGCCTTCATGCTTTGCCCAAGAGAAGTGGAGGTGGAGGGTTGAAACAAAGAGAGTGGATGAGGCAATGTGCAGTGTACCTGGCACAACTTCTGAAATCCATGTAACTCTTCTCAATTCAGTAAGCACCAGTGGCTTTGTTTGAGAGGTGTGAGGGGGGATGAGTGTGGGAATGCAGACACATGGCTGACATACAGCATCTTGTTTCTGCAGTCACATAAAAATGCCAGCTCATGGCAATTCAGAGAAAAATAAATTATTTTGGAAGCTGCATTACAAGACTGTGTGTGCAGTTTAGTGAATTACCACACAGGGGTGTGTATATGACAGCACTAAAAGGTGCATTAAAGTACTTCAGTCATGAAAACCTCCCCCACTGGCTGCTGCTGAAATGCATAGCAGTATTCTTTGTGCATTCTGGCTTTGCTTTAGCTGCAGGTAGTACAGTATGCTCAAGTTCGTTTGCATAGGTTTTAGCAGTGGGGAGTTCACATTGACTGAATCTAGTAAGAGAAAACGCTTGGAATTACACTTACAACGAAGTCTGAGTTTTTACATCGAATGCTGAGGTATTTTTTTTCTGGAGGATTAGAACCCATGGAGTCCATGAAGGTTTGCTTTGGAGAGCTGGTGTGAGTAAGGACTGTTAGGCACCCACACATTTTGGTGGCCCTGCTGTGGCAGGGAAAAGTTTATTAAAGTAATGATGTGTGGCTTGTCTCTCTAAGCTAGACAAGACTACAGCAATCTATCAGGTAACCAACACAGTTGATCTGTGTGTGTGTGTGTGTTGGGGGGAGGAGCTGCTCACTGAAGCGTAGCTCCCTCTTTCAACTGTATGCCACTGCATTTTCAACTGCTGTCATAGACAGCTCCAGCAGTGATTGGAGAACTGTGACCATGCCTGCAAACACACTGACTCAATTGGAAGATGCTGACACACCTCTGAAAAACTCAGATGATGGCACTTTGTTTCTTGTACATGCGTGCAAGCAAACATAAAAATGGAAAAGGACCTGGGGGTAATCATATCAAATGACCTTAAGGTTAGCAAGCAGTGTGAGAAGGCAGTAGGGAGGGCTGGGGGAATACTGGGATGTATAGGGAGAGGCATCACCAGCAGAAAACAGGAAGTTGTTATCCCTCTGTATAGACAGTTGGTGAGACCCCATATGAAGTACTTCGTCCAGTTCTGGAGATCCCATCTCTGCAGAGACATAGACAGGTTGGAGGCAGTCCAGAGGAGGGCAACTAAAATGGTGCAGGTTCTACAAGAGAAGCCATATGGGGAGAGACTAAAGGAGTTTAACATGTATACCCTTGAGGAATGGAGGGAGAAGGGGGGCATGATAGAAACTTTGAAGTACCTCAGTGGAGTCAACAAAATCCAAGAGGGTAGCATCTTTCAGAAAAAGAGATGTGCAAGAACAAGGGGACACAATTTGAAGCTAGAGGGGGGATGGCTCAGGAGCAATGTGAGGAAGAATTTTTTCACAGAAAGGATGATGGATGCTTGAAACCGCCTTCCTGACAAGGTCGTGGGATATAAAACAGTGGGAGAATTCAAGAATGCATGGGACAGACATAAGGCAATTTTTATGGGGAGTAGGAAGAAATACACTGTTGGTTATCTAGGATCTGCAGCTTATCCAGTAGATATGGAAATGGGCAGACTAGGTAGGCCAAGCAGTCCTTATCTGCCATCAAAGTCTATGTTTCTATCTGCATATTGGTGTCTGAATATCAGGAATTTGTGCTCTGCGTATCTCTGATGCACTGGTGCAGTTCCTATTCCGGGTATTCAGACCTGTCTGGGGGATGGGCCGGTGCATTTTATTTGTGCTGCATGTATTTGCTATATTCAGAAGAGATGCACCGTGGCACATTGCTTTTCAACATGCATACCCTTTTATTGCTCCAGTGTACCTCAGCTGTGCTGTGCAATCACTTGTGCCGTTGCCAGGTGCAATTCTGAATATCGAGCCCATTAAGTCATGGTTTTGAATATTTTGTGGAAATAATTACAACATGTCCAGAATGAAAGGAACAATATAGCACTGTATAGCTCTGTTACTCACTCCAAATACATCATTACTGCTGGCATCTTTTTAGAGCTGGCTGGCTGGGTTTTTCAAATAGTAAAACTGTTCACAGTTTCTAAATGTTATGGAGCTACATGTATTTTAAATGTGTAAATACAGTTTTAGCAGCCATTCCTTTACCTCTCAGTGAACCCTGATTTGGGAGTTACATGTTAGAAAAAAAAAGGATGTTAGTTGTTCTTTAATGCTAAAAGAAAAAAATCCTAAGTGGTGACTAGTAAATACCGCTGCTTTAACATTGAATTAGGAACTCTAGTTCAGTGATCAAGTGTACAAATTAACTTTGACAGTCATTCCTCAGCAAAACTCAAGTGCCTGGGCACGACTACGTACTAACATACTAAACTGCCAG
The DNA here is from genome assembly GCA_016271365.2 of Neoceratodus forsteri. Lineage (NCBI taxonomy): Eukaryota > Metazoa > Chordata > Ceratodontiformes > Ceratodontidae > Neoceratodus > Neoceratodus forsteri. The sequence goes on from JADMNL010000026.1 coordinate 334,520,244, forward strand.
CAGAATAGGCCTAATGGTCTCTTGAGTCTGCTCGATTTTCAGCACCCGATTTTGGTGTCCCCCCTCCCCTTGGGTTAATCTGTCCCCAGTCCCAGATGCTCCACCTGTATTGGGCCTGGTCAGATTAACCCTCCCCCTGTACCTGCCCCATCCCCTCTTAAACCCGCCCACAGTCTCCATCTCTATCAGCTCCCTGAGCAGTGCATTCCATGGCTCCACCACCCTTTCAGTGAAATAACATCTCCTCCTCTCCCCTCTGAGCCTGCCCACTTCCAGCTTACACCCGTGACCTCTTGTTGCCCCACCCTCCATCCTTTGGACCACCCTGACTGGGCCTCGTTTATTGATCCCTTTCATATACTTAAATACCTCTATCATGTCCCCCTCCATGTCCCTCCTCTCCTCCAGGGTGTACATGTCGAGCTCCTTGAGCCTCTCCTCATAGGTCCTCTTCCCTTCCCCCCAGGCCCCAGATCATTTTGGTTGTCCTCCTTTGGACCCACTCTGGGAGTGTAATATTCCTCTTTAAATGTGGTCTCCAAAATTGTACACAATACTCGAGGTGTGGCCTAACCAAGCAGTTGTATAGTGGAAGGATCACTTCCGCCTTTCTGGAGGTAATCCCCCTGGCGATGCATCCCAGCATCCTATTTGCCCTTGCCACTGCCCTCCTACAGGTCTCCGAGTTGTTCATTTTGACATCTACCACTACCCCCAGGTCCCTCTCACCCTCCGTGACTTTAATTTTGTCTCCTCCCAGGGTATACCCCTGGCTTGGATTTCTGGCTCCCAGGTACGGAACCTTGCACATCCCAAATTGAATTTTAGTTTCCATTTTCACGACCACCTTTCCAGAGCCTCCAGGTCCTCCTGCAGGGCCACCCTCCCCTCCTCCCCATCCATAGGCATACTTATTTGCTTATGCAATCCCCCTACAATTGTGAGTTCCTAAGATGTCTTCCTGGGCTTGCCTAATGTACTCCGCCAGGCTGGTATTCTATGCTCCAAACAGTTTAAAAATATTGCATGCGAGTGCCCTGTTAGCCTTTGTGCCTGTCACTTTAGGAAGTGTCATTTTCGATGTGTATAATTAATCTGGGTGGGCTGAGTGTTTCTATGCTCGATTCCCACCTGGGCTGTCAGATAATTGCTCCATTCTGCCATCGTTAATCGCAAAGAGGGAGCTATGTTAAGAATTGTAACTGTTTGCTGATTATCTGCTTTCTTAATAATGATGATATAGTTTGCCTAACCTGCCTTCTTTGCAGCATGGACATTCTGTAATGCACCACCATCTTGGTTCAGGACTGTCAGTTTGGGTCAGTCAGTACCTTTGGGGACTCTAAAATGGAAACTGTTCCCAGGGGTTCTTGTGGGAGTGAATTTCTGTAGGAATTGTAGTTTTTACATTTTGGTGCCTAAATGAACCTGGAGGGGGAGCTCTTGCTGTGACAGACAGATGGATCGATGAATCAACCTTTTGGATCAGTAGGAAAGTCACAAGTTGCCTGCAGCACTGAGTCAGTGTGGAGTAGGAGTTGAAAGAGTGAGGAGCTCAAGTATTTCAAGCAGCTGCTCCTGCATAGTGTGCAGGGGAAATCAATGGGAAGACTGTGTCTGGCCTGCCTGCTACCATTTTCCTAAGTGAAGAGACCACGAGTCTAGAATCGGACGTTTTCCAAACTTCTGACTGTGTTCCTGGATTGTGACTAATTTCGCCTGAAGAGGACTGAAGACTTGCTGTTTTGCGATTGGCCTGTCAGGACTTCCATCACTACAGCAGAGCATACGGTTTGCCCAGAAAACCATGTGTATCACAACCAGACTGCCATCCGAACTGTGATATTTCCTTACTTTTACTGTAAGTGTGCTGAATGCTGACAGTGGGTTGAGATTTGGTTCCCCACTGCTTGAATGTGTCAAGCTTGCTGGAAGCAGTATCCAGTAACTTTGACTGGACTAACTCCATTTCTCTAACTTGTTTGGGCCTCAACACCATGGCCTTGACTGCCGCTCGCGCTGCAGAAAACCACCTGACGAGAGACCTGCCTGGGGATTCAGCTCCCTGCTCATCATTAACGAACAGAAACAACACCACGGTTTTTCGTGTGGGCCCTGCTTCTCCTGGAAAACAAGCACTTCATCCTGAGGTCTCCATTTCATCCATCCTGCAACCTGGTATCATGAGTAAATCACAGGGTAGCTCCCTACAACAGAAACCTAATGAAAGCGTGTCATCTGATTTGATTGTTTTGACTAATTGTCACAAACTGAGCCCTCTATTGGGTTAAAGTGCACGTCGTGTTTTCTTTTTCCTAAGGGCCTCAACGACAGCTTGAACGCTGGCCTACCCCAGGCAACACTACATGCTAGCTTGTAACTCCAGCTGGGAACCCAGTGTATGTGTAACTGTGACAGAGCGACTCTTGAGGCATGCATGCTTAAACCTGATTTAATCAGTAATAGAATCAAGCACCGGTACGCCCCTTCCTTGTTCATGCCCTCAGATAAATCAGATCTGAATCTCTTTGCACTTAGACTGGTTGTGGTGTACCTCTGTACAGATAGCACTGAATGGTTGTTGTGTTAAATCTTATTTTACATGGGGTCTCCAGGGCCGAACCTGCTGAACCAGCCCTGGTGGTAAGTGCGAAAAGTGTGGTGGTGAATCTGTTGTCAGGTGTTACTGGAAATTGTGTATTCAGTGAACCATTTAGGCCACTAGAGGGACAAGAGGGGGGGTATCAGTGTCCCAGAGGGCTGTCCCCACGGCAGCTATGCTACCACAGACCCTGTCCTCCGGGTGGAGGCACCCGTTTCTCATACCCAAGCCCCTTAACCTGTGCTTAGTCACTCAGGTAGGGGTAGTAACCCTTGTGATAGCACCACCAAGGGGTTACATTTACATTAGGTGGGGTGCCACTGAATTTCTCCAGGCCAGAGCCCAGCAAAAGACCGAGTGCAGGGGAATGTCCTGCGACCAAAGATACTTCACAAGGAGGTTTCCTGGGCCATGCCCACCCCATTTCAGTGCAGTATAGCGGGAGGGTACGACTGCATACTAGAGCTGCTTGGAATCCATTGGACGGAATCAGATTTCAAGCATTTTTCTAGAATTCAGACTTCTGGTATTCAAGGCCAAAAATCCAAATTCTGCAAAACCCCTGTTAGATGTAGAATTAGAATCCAGTTCAGCTTCTGAATGTTTTCACAACCTCTCCCAAGTAGTTAAAACCCCATGTTGCTCACTAGTGGGCCAGGAAAATCCCTCTCCTTCCCCTATCTGCCTCCCCTTACCTTTAATGGAATAGTTCCTTATATCTTCTTAGTCAGTTTTTTAAATAGGAGACAGAGTTCGTCTTAAACACTCACCCATGCTTAAAGGTAGGAAAATAAGTTTTTTGTCTTTCAAAACCTGAACTAGATTGCCATTTCTCCCCATTGAACACATAGGGAGACTGGGCCAGCGTGCATTATTAGCTCACCCCTCCTTTGACAGCTGCTTTCTGGAAAGTTCTAGAGGCAGGTCACAATGTGCTTGTATACTACAACACAGACACATTGAAGCATTGTTTTTAGGAAAAGCACAGCTAGCAAATGAGAATAAACTATGGCTTCTACTTTAAAAAAGTGAACTAGGAAGGTTTATGGGACTAGTTCTTTAAAGAGCTGCTGCTGGGATCCTGTATGTCTGCTGTGCAGCTAAGGCTGTAGATAGAGGAGGCAGTTAGGGTCCACTGACTCTGGCCTCATAATTTAGTTTCCCTATGTCCACAAAAATGAACCCCCAGTAAGACTCCAAGTTCCCCCTGTAGCTTACCCCAAGTGTGACTCCACTCTAGGCCCTGACCCAGACAGCAAAGTCAGTTTCATATAGTCCCCCTACTCCTGTAGTACAAATGAGGACCCATTCCCCAATCTACACTGCTGTAGCTAGCATTTCCTATGATTACTAGTGCCACTGTAGTCGGTCTTCTTCTCTCATCGTACACCAAATACTTGTCCCAAATGCCCCCAGTATTCACTGAGTGACCTGGGAGGTGGTTGGCCTAAAGAAAGCCCGGGAAGCTGGCTCATCTACTAGATGCTTTACTAAGTAAGGCATCTGGTGGTGGCTTGACTCTTTTTAGGCAAACCCCTCAGATTACTCAGGGAGAACCAGAGGCTTCAGGGTGGGTATTTGGTGTGCAATGGGGAGATGAACAGACCTTAACACTAGCTCATAGAAAATCACAGCTGCAGCGGTATGGATGAGGGACTGAGTCCTCCTCAAGTAGTACAGAAGAGGGGCAGGCATGGGGTCATTTCACCATAAAGAAAAACAGCGTGGCTACAAATGTCATAGTCAACACAGCGCCAACTACAAACAGAGTCAGACGGAACACAAACAGCGTGCCCACTAAACGCTATGGGGCTTTGCCCCCCGTCCCCTTGAACTTAAATAATTAACTTGGGAGGGGGGACTTTGGGGATGGATAGAAACTCGAGAGGGAGGGAGTTTTTTTTTTTAAATACCAGCAAAAGTAGTAGCACAGGAGATCTGGGGGGACAAATCACGGTCCCATGTCTCCCGATTATGCCATGTGCTGGTGCCCTAGCCACCCCACCATGGGAGCGGTTCAGCCTGGCACCCAGCACAGGACAACTTGTTCACTCCCCAGAATAGCATACAGTGACCATGGGAGTGGCTTAGCCTGGCACCCAGCACAGGACAACTTGTTCTCTCCCCAGAACAGCGTACAACGACCATGGGAGCAGCTCAGCCTGGCACCTAGCACAGGACAACTTATTCACTCCCCAGAACAGGCTACAGTGACCATGGGAGTGGCTCAGCCTGGCACCTAGCACAGGACAACTTTTCACTCCCCAGAACAGTGTTCAGTGACCATGGGAGCGGATTAGCCTGGCACCTAGTACAGGACAACTTGTTCACTCCCCAGAACAGCGTACAGCGACCATGGGAGCGGCTCAGCCTGGCACCTAGTACAGGACAACTTGTTCACTCCCCAGAACAGCATACAGTGACAGGGGTGGTGGTATTTCCCTACCATTTTTTTATCCCTCTCGCTGTAAATCCATGTGCTATCTATACAGCGTGGTTAATACTGCACTGTGTTTCATTTGTGGTATCGACCCAGTACCGGTGGGGGAACAAAAGTTAAAACTGACTTTGCCATCTAGATCAGGACCTAAGGAAGTCAAAACAAGGGGCTGGGGGACTGGGTTATACTAAGAGAGGAACCTTGGTGGTACAGGGTAGTTTTTTTGTGGATGTAGGGAAATTCTGTTATGCAGCAGGAGCTGTTGGACCATTTACTGTGTATAGCAAGAACCACACAGCAGACAGCCAGGGGGGCGCAGCAGCAGCAGTACATTAAAGATAAAGGGAGGTACACAACGGCTTGGGGGTGGGGATTTTTTCCTGGGACACTAACAGGAAACTTGGTGTTAAAAATCACTGTACTAGGTGGGGAGGTTTACATCTGTATACTGTAAAAATTCAGAGCCAGCACAGAACTGGAACTTTCAAAAGGTTCCAAAGTCTTAGCTGACACTGGAACAGAATCAGTGACTGTAATAATCTGAAATATATACAACACAACAGAAAAAACAGATTCCAAGCAACCTCACTGCACATCTCCATGGGGGGAGGGAGGATACAGTTTTCATTTAAAAATAAAACTTTTGACACAGCTATAGATTTTGGCACAGCTATAAATTTTCTTTTTAAAATAATGTAGAAATGAAATATGCAATTGTTGGAAAAAAATGCACCTGGTTTGTTGAAGCTGAACCACAAGATATTAAAGGAGCAGTGCAGTAAAACTGTGCAAACCATTTGACCTTACCTTTTTCACTATAAATGATTCCAGTGGCTGTATACCAGTTCGACAATACTGTCATCGACTGGCATCACAGTGATGGGATTTATGTCAACCACAAGTTGCGGTTGACATAAATCCTGAATGTCTCCCAGTCCGTCTGAGTCACAGTTGATTCAGGGAGGAGATGCAGGACCAGGAGACAGTGTGCCCCTGTCTCAGTTGTGCCAACATGGTGTCCTGTTGGCGAACTGTCGATTTTGTCAACAGCAATGTAAGTCGCTGTGTTAGTGTCGCTGTTGGGGGAGGGGGGTATACCAATTTGAGGCAGTGTCAGTGGCTCAGCAGGTAGCGTACTCACCTCTGAGGATGGGAGATCAGAAGGCTGTGGGTTCTATCCCCACACCAGGTACTTGTGTTAATATCCCAATACTGACACTAGTGCAGCATGAAGGGGGTACTGCAGTTCTGAGGTGCCATCTTTCGGATGAGACGTTCAACCGAGGTCCCATCTGCCTGTTCTGTTGGTAGTTCAGGTGGATGTTAAAAATCCCATGGCACTTCTCGAAAAGAGTAGAGGAATTTCCTTAGGTGTCCTGGCCAAATCCCCCCCATTCACTACAAATACCACCAACAAGCTTAATCTGGTTCAAGGTCAGTTGGCATTCATCTTTATCCTCCTCCCTTGGGTCGTGCCTGAAAACAGGCATAATTTATCTAGTGTACTTAACCGGTCAACAAAAACTAAATAAATCTTTCAGTTTTATTCTGTTTTGTTTTTTAATTCCACCCCAAAATTTGTATTTTATAAATGCTTTAATTTTGTTTGTTTTTTTTACATGAAAAAAGATGGCCAACATATTTGACTTAAAAACAGCATTGTAGAGCTAGCAAGGGTTAGGACTTACGAAAAAAAAAACTCATGGTTTGCAGCATGGGAGGTACCTTGACACATAGCTCTGACAAGTATATAGCATTGGCACATAGTATGACTAGGGGTTAGATTAAGAAGTCTGTTAATCACCCCTAGGGGTGTAATGTGGCACAAGGCACAGACGAGTGCCATATTGCCCCTAGGGGGTGATTGACTGTTAATCGAACTCCTGGGAGTGCCTTATTGCTATTATAAAAATGTTTTCCAAAAGAAAAGTGTTAAAAGTATCCTTTATGAATGTTTTCCTCATTTAGAGGGAGATTTTTAATAAAATAGTTCTTCCACCATTAGTTTAAGAATGCTGGTTCAGAATCAGAATGCATCATTCCACACATTCAGCTGTGCTAGAGGATGGAATGCTGTTAGGAAGAATCCATGTGCCATGGTGATCAGGCTGTACATAACAGTATAACATGGATTAATGTAAGGCTGTTGGAATCCTAACAGCCAATCAGATTGCAGCATTTCTGAGAGCCTTTTTGTAATATTTTTTATTTTTGTGCTTGCACAAAGTAGACGTATTGCTATGATAGTGGATTTGAGAGGTGTGTTACTGTTGGTCTAATGTAGGGCAGTCTGAAGGGGGCTCGACAATGTCTGGCCAATCATCAGCCAGGCTGATCGGTACACTCTTTGGGGCAAAAAATTCATGAAGTTCAAAGAAAAGAGCCACCTGTATCACAGGGTGGTGCTTTGCTTTGGTGTGCATGACACCACCCAGCAAGCAGCTGATCGGTGATCACCCTCCCACCACAATGCAATTGCAAGATTTTGACCCCAAATTTTCAACACAGCCATTTTTACACCACCTCATGAACATGACAAAGGTCATTTTTTAAATTCTGGGCAAAATGTGTTTTTGCACTTGTGGCACAAAATAATACTTTGGATGGTATTTTATATAGAACACCTGTCATTTTCAGAAGGAGGGGAGCAAAACAGTCTATGAAAAGTTGGGGCCAAACTGTTACAAAATAATAAAATTATGAAGAGACACTTATTTTTTTTCAGTGCTTATTTATAATATTGTTGTGTGTACAGATTTTGGCCCCCAGTTTTCAACTAAGTCCTCTTGTTCATGAGGGGTGTGATTTTTTTCAGATCTGCTCTGAAACATGTTTTTGCATTTGTTCAGTGAAGTTATATTTTGAACAGGATTTTAAAAATTCCGCTCATAAGGTCAGATCATAAAAGGACGGTGTTGGAAATCTGGGGTCAAAACTGAATTTTTTCAGTTTTTATTCATAACTTTGTGAGTTTTGCAGATTTTGGCTCCAAATGTGCACACTGCAGTCTATTACACTAATGGGTGGGAATTATGCATGAAACATGCATAACCCAATCTGCGCAGCTCTACACAGGCATGCACTGGTCAACATTCATGACCGCTGGTCATCTGCCTGTGCTTCACCCACTTGGCATGCAGCTGCAGGTGGCATATGAGTGGGTATCCAATAGGATGCCAATCCCGGATCTCATAGTGTATCCTATGTGACGGGCTGGGAAGCCTGGCATAGTGTGCAGTCTTCCCTGAAGAAACAATGGGTGTTTGCCCAAACGACCACCCCCCACCTTCCCAAGTGGTCCAGTGGGCTGTGGCAGCCATCTATGGAGGGTCTGGATACTGCCGTGCCCTGCCAATGTTTTGTGGGGGGCACATAAGGTGATACAACAGTGTCTCCCTGGGCCCAGTGGCACTGAGAGTTGAGGCACTGGACGCCACACCTCGTGCCACGCCGGTGATCCAAGTTCGGGAGCCAGCTCGGGTGCCGGGGGTCAATAGGGAAGGGATCGAATCAAGCACCCGGCTGGCTGCTCTCCTGTCCCGGGGGGAGGGCTTGGGGTTGTCTGGAGCTCTGGTGACACCTGTTGGAGACCAGGGTGTAGCAGAAGCATGGGCAAGCATGTTACAGCATGCCTGACACTGGCAGGGTTGCTGTGTGCCAAACGTTGGCAGGTGCACATGCATGGGAAGGTGGGGAAGAAAACAGAAAAACCCAGCAAGTGGGGATAGGTGACAGCACATCTTCTCCATGCCCAGCACCAGATCTGACTGGGGCTGGCCCTCATTGCTCGTCAGCCCACCCTCTCCCATGCCAGAGACTGTCTTTCAAGGAGCCCAAGTAAGTGATCGGACTACCCTCCCTGGGCGGGTTAAAACAGGGGTGCTGGCAGGGGGAGGGGTGGAGAGAGAGAAGAGGCATAGACCTGCAGCGGATCTCAGGCAGGCAGGCAGGCAGGCAGGCACAGGGATAGGATGCCTGAGAGAGGTCCCCCTTGCTGCAACTGGAGTAAATAGAGTTGAGAAACAGACAAACAAAAAAAAAAGTGTCCCCCTAATGCAGATGTCCCTTGCCAACATGGCACACAAGTGCAGCTGTGTATACATGCAGCTTGGGTACCACCTTGACATGCCTCAGTCCCACCCATCATGGCCGACCAGGGAATCCTGTGTGCAAGGTGCTAGTGTATCTGTTGTAAATGCCACTGTGGGTCTGCTGGACCCCACAGTGTGGCTTTCTGGCATACGATTGTTTACATGCCACAGACACACCATCACATAGACTATCATACCCATTCATGAATAGACCCCATAGCCTTTTAGTTACCCCACCTAATGAACATAACAGGTGCCATTTTTCAAATAAACCTTGAAACATGTTTTCACAGTCCCTTGTAAAATCACCCTTTGGACAACATTTTAAACAAGCATTTGTCAATGCCGAACGTTCGCTTGCAGGTATTGGCAGTGGTTTTTGGCACTTGGACGTGGCTTAAAAAAAATCAGTGACAAAGAAGTACAAGCATTTGTCAATGCCGAATGTTGCTTGCTTTTATTGCTGTTTAGGTATTTGGAAGTCATTGGAGTGCAAATATTGAAAATTCGCAAACTTACAAGCGTGTGTAGGAACTGCGCAATGCACACTCGTAAAACAGTCAGTTTTAGGAATTTTTTCACCAAATTTTCTACATAACCATTTTAAGACCTCTGCTCATGAACAGTGTCACTGTGATTTTCTTAATGTGTCCCATACATTGAGTTCGCACATCAACTGTGCCATTGTGCGCTACATGGGCGGAAACACATTTTGGGCAGGATGTGAAAAATAGCTGTACTGCTCATGAGGAGGTGTGGTAAATGGCAATGTTGAAAATCTGGAGTGAAAATATTGAAAATTTGCAAACTTATGAGCGTGCGTAGGAACTGCTTAACACACGCTAGTAAAACAGTAATTTTTAGGAATTTTTTCACCAAATTTTCAACATAGCCGTTTTAAGACCTCTGCTCATGAATAGCATCACTGTTATTTTCTTAATGTGTCCCATACATTGATTTCTCACACCGACTGTGCCATTGTGCGTTACATGGGCGGAAACACGTTTTGGGTGAGATATGAAAAATGACAGCTGTACTACTCATAAGAAGGTGTGGTAAAATGGCAATGTTGAAAATCTGAAGTGAAAAATATTGAAAATTCGCAAACCTACGAGCGTGCGTAGGAACTGCACAATGCACGCCCTTAAAAGTCATTTTTAGGAATTTTTTCACCAAATTTTCAACATAAACATTTTAAGACCTCTGCTAATGAACAGTGTCACTGTGATTTTCTTAATGTGTCCTATACATTTATTTCGCACACCGACTGCGCCATTGTGCGCTACATGGGCGGAAACACGTTTTGGGAGGATGTGAAATATGACAGCTGTACTGCTCATAAGGAGGTGTGGTAAAATGGCATTGTTGAAAATCTGGAGTGAAAATACTGAAAATTCACGCACTTATGAGCATGCGTAGGAACTGCGCAACGCACACTCGTAAAACAGTTTTAGGAATTTTTTCACCAAATTTTCAACATAGCCATTTTAAGACCTCTGCTCGTGAACAGTGTCACTGTGATTAATGTGTCCCATACATTGATTTCACACACCGACTGTGCCATTGTACGCTATATGGGCAGAAACATGTTTTGGGTGAGATGTGAAAAATGACAGCTGTACTGCTCATAAGAATGTGTGGTAAAATGGCAATGTTGAAAATCTGGAGTGAAAATATTGAAAATTTGCGAACTTACGAGCCTGCGTAGGAACTGTGCAATGCACACTCGTAAAACGGTAATTTTAGGAATTTTTCCACCAAATTTTCAAAATAGGCTTTTGAGAGCCCACCTATCTCCTGACTGTCATTAGCATCGCCCAAAGCTGATTTCCACGAGTGATTCATGTAAATCACCCTTCGGGCCCTAATAACGCCATGACAGTGACAGAATTATTGAGAAGGGGTCCCAAAACTCCATGTTGAAAATGTGGTGCAAAATTCAAAAAATGCCTGAGATATGCAACAAAGTTGAAAAAACATCTAGTCCATTATACAGCTTACCGGCATTTCCTCAGCTCGCGGTCAGCTTTGAAGAGTGCAGATGTGTTCCCGGTCCAGCGATGATCATCACGCTGAGCTCCAGAAGTAAGTATGGGGTGGGGGTGTGGGGAGGCAGGGTGCGCAGTGGTGGGTGCGGGTTGTGGGAGGCGGGGAGACTCGTGGGACTGTTTTAATTTACTTTTTTTTTCCCTAAATTGATGACGCTGGACATTGCCATGCTGGGGTGGGCTCCCAGCATGGCAGAAGGATGGCTGGGGGCCGTGGAGCCGACGTGGGATTGGGCACCCCTGCCAGAGCAAGCTGGGGTGGGCTCCCAAGCGTGGCAGCAGGAAAGCTGTTTGGGAGGGAGCCGACGGGGATTGGGCACCCCATCGGCAGATGACGCAGGATGTTTACCACGCTGGGGTGGGCTCCCAGCATGGCACCACAGATTTGGAGGGGGCATGACGTGCTGCCAGCACACAGCGGTGGTTTTCTTTGAACAGAAGACCACCGCTGTCGTACACAGCACCGCATCAATTGGTGCAGGACCGCCACGCCTGCTCAACGGAGCAGGGGATTGCACAGGACAGGCACACCTCCAAAGTGTCCCATTCTCCCAAGACGTTTCTTGCGCATGCGTGCAAGCGAACGTAAAAACAAATCCACGTGCCTTAATTACAACATGGTGTCATAAAGACTGTATTGAACACATGGTGTCAAAATATGAAAAAACAACTAAGATATGAAGAAACGTGTAAGTATTCTGGTTGGCTGATAGCATCGGTGGCCGTTAGGGGGAAGAGGAGCCTACTTTTTTTCCCTGTAGTTGGTGGTGAGCAGGAGGGAGCAGAGGCCGCAGTCTGCAGCTGAAGGAAGCGGCATGGAGAGCCGCTTCTGTGGGGAGGTTTTTCCTCCCATCAGGTCCCTGACCTAAGGACCTATCAGGACAGAGCCAAAATCGGGTGCCCTATCAGGGAAAGGGCACCACTCAGCCTGACTTTGAAAAGCTGTACCAGGCTATAGTCTGTAGTTGCTGGCTGGTCGCACCAGCGACCTTTAGCGGGAAGAGGAGCCTTTCTTTTTTTTTTTTTGCGCCACGGTTGGCGGCGAGTGGGACAGAGCAGAGGATACAGGCTGCAGTCGGTGGCTTAAGAAGCCATGCTTGGCTGAAGTCTGAGCTGTTTCTACGGGGAGATTTTTCTTCCCACCCACCCAGCCTCCCTGACCCCGGACTCCATTAAATGCTGAAGTAGGGAGAAGCAAGGAAGATAAGAGGAGGAGTCAGCAGAAGGAGTGGTCAGTGTTCTAAAAGCAGTGGGCAGTACAGGAGCAGCACATGGATTGTACAGCTAGGAAAAGGAACATTTCTTCAAGAAGGAGCTGTAATTAATGGATCTCTGCAGGACAAGATACTCCAAGAACTGGGCAAGTTGGGACTTATGTGGTAATTACGGACAAATTGAGACTTGTGTGGTAATTATGGACAAATTGGGACTTGTGTGGTAATTATGGACAAAGTGCTATTGAAAAGTATTACCTAGAAAGTCAAGTACTACATAAATGCAGTGAACTGCTGAGCGGTAGGATAATTAACGTAAAATTAAGTGCTGCTTATATATCAGCATTATCCAAAGGTACCTGCTATGCTGGGGAAAGGTCCTCACCTCATTAGGGTGGGCATGTTTGTGAGGCTGGTTGGGTGCACAGGTTGTGGGGCAGCCATGGTACTTGACTGGGCTTGGAAGTTTGGGGGTTGCCCAGTGTGCCACCAGCTGGTGCAGATTAGGGAGAAGGTTGGGGGGATTAGAAGGCAGTTGGGAGAGTGGGGAGGTAGGTGACAAAGGGTCATCTACATAGCCACACCAGGTGCTGAAACCTCTAACATAAGGAGAGAAGTAAATGGGGATACTGGGGGGGGGGACATAGGGACCCAGGTGGAGGGAGCCAAAAAGGTGGGAACTTCCAAAAAAGCAGGCAGGAGACTTGAGGTTGGCCAGACAGACCTGAGATTGTGAGATAGTACTGGAAGATGTGAAATGGCAGCAGGCAAAAAAGGGGGGAGCGGGGACTCCAGAGGAGGGCTCCGCAAAAATGCTCAGATGGGTGCAGAAGGGCGGGACCTGTAAAAACAGTGCAGAAACAACTAAGATAGGAGACCAATTTTGCTGTGCAGGTACAAACCAGGCTGAAAGAAGTGACACAGGAGATGGGGACTTATAGGAAATCTAAGGGCATTAAAGAAAATACAGCTCAGGAGGGGTGGAAGATAGTAGGTTCAGGAAAAAGAAGGTAGAAGCTGGATACTGTGGGCCTAAATTCAGATTGGGGTGCAACAAACATGGGAAAGATGAGCATGGGGGTTGAGCAGGAAAAGAGTTATGCACCCCTTGTCACACTGACAGGGGAAGGAAATGACCACAAGGAGCCACTGGAGGAAGGAGCAGTAGCAAGAAGGATGGCAGACACTCCCTTGGAGGAGGGTTCAGGGGCACAGAAGCTGGGAGACAAGGGGAAGTTCTCTTGGGAGCTGGGAAATTGCCCAAAAAAGGGAGGACCTTTTGGGGACACACATGGGGAGGAACAAGTTAAAGGAGGAAAAGAGGTGGTGGGGGTCAGGATGGAGGTGAAAAGGAACAGGGGGCTGGGGGCATTACTCCAGGGGGAGATACTGGGTTGGTCCCGAACATCACTGGAAAAAGAGACTGAGGGGGACAGGTCAGTGAGGAGGAAGATCTGGGGATGGGGGCCCTTTCTCCAGGGGGACAAACTGTCATTGTCCACAGTGATTCAGCAGGATGTAATGGAATCAAGGAGAGCAGATCAAAGAGAGATACAGGCTGAAGCAGGGGGGATGGACAAGGTTAGAGCAGAATGGAGACAGGAGGTGACAAGCATGATAATGTAGGGGAAGGGGGAACAGAGATAGCAGGGGGACACAGGAATAAGGAGGCAGCAAGAGTGTTGCTCTTGGGTGACTCCATGACTGGGGGATCAGGTGGAGAGGGGGAGTGGAGGGGGGCTTTCTGTGGTGTTAAGTCAAGGATTATACCTGGCTTGACAGAGAATCAGACAGACCATCACATCTATTCTCGAGTGCAGGAGCGTGGTGGTACCCCGACATATTAATACACCTAGGTACAAATGATATACAGGGGAACAGTGAGTTGGAGATACAAGCTAGGTTTAAGGAGCTGGCCAGAGTCTGTCAGGACATGGGGTGCTCGGTCTCCTTCTTTAAGATTCTGCCAGTGCCCAGGGCCAGTTTAGAAAACAAGCAGAAAATACGGGATATAGGACTTCCGGCGATGTCACAGATAGCAATGCACCACTGAAATAGGAGCTCTGAATATCAGGGACATAAACACTCCTAAAATGAGCTAAATACACCAAATAATACCAAGCAGCAACTAAACAGAGCAGAGAAAGTACATGGGAGGCAGCAGGAAGAAATTAAAAACCAAAAAAGCTCCGGATGACAGCAGATTATTGTCATCTAGCTCCATAAGTACTGGTCACAAAGCTGACATTGCGGCCCTTAGCCAGCACACAGCAACAACTATGCAATGCAGATATTCTGTCAGAGCTACAGGAGTTAAGGAAAGAAGTAAGAAACTTTAAAGACCAAATCAAAATGGAGTTTACCCAAATGGTACAGAGAGTCATGGAACTGGAGTCCCAGCAAACCACCACAGACTTGAGAACGGATAGACTTGAGCACCTGGTAATGCACTTCATGGAAGGGAACCAGCAGATAGTGGATAAGTGCGATGATCTTGAAAACAGATTGCGAAGATGCAATATCTGAATCTCTGGGGTGCCTGAAGATGAAGAAGGAAGGGACATGCCTGAATTTATGGATACCTTCCTTAGAGAGCTGCTGCAGCTGGACCCAGCATTCTTGCTCGATAGAGAGTGGGTCCATAGAATTTTACAACCAAAACCCCAACAAAAGGATCAAATGCCCAGAGCTATAGTACTGAATTTCCTAAGTTACTCCATCAAACAAAAAGTACTTACTGGAGCCTGGCGAATGAAAGCGCTCAAATACAAGGGGCATAGGATATATTTTGACAATGACTACTCCACTGCAGTGACTGCTAAAAGAAGAGCGCATGCCCCCATTCTCAGAACACTGAAGACATAACTCAGATTCTCCATATCCTGCCCGCCTCGTGGTCATGTTCCCAGATGGTCCGACAGCATTCGCGACACCAGGGGAAGCCACCAAAGCCCAAAACAGCAAAGGAATTTCTGTCCCCATGCCTACAAGAAGACAACCTGGTGAGGATCAGCAAAACCTAGCAAAAGAGATGTGGGAAAAGAAACACGTGCAGCAAATGAGAAGGCGGCATGGGCTATCAACATTGCAGAACGCGAAAGAACTGCTACAAACATTCGGCAGAGAACCCCCGATCTGAAAGCTGAACCCTCCAACAGGTACTATAATTTATGGTTCTCCTTCGGAGGAGGGATTAAGAGACACTTGGACTGAGAAGGGAATTGAATACAGTGGACTGCTGTGGGGGGGGGTGAGTTTCGTCATGTAAGAAAGCCAGAAAGCTAGTGAATGAACAGCCAAACTGCAGCAACAAATTGATCAGCATGTTAGAATTGAATAATTTAAATGAAACCTTTTAAGATATAGAAACATAGAAACATAGAAGTTGACGGCAGATAAGGACCGCAAGGCCCATCCAGTCTGCCCATTTCTTTTTCTACCTTATAAATGTGCCATCGGCCTTTGCTCTGTCAGTGACCTATCTATTCATAGTCATTTGTATTGCTCCCTTATGCCTATCCCATGCCTGTTTGAAGCCCTGCACTGTATTCATAGCCACCACTTCTTGTGGTAAGCCATTCCATGCATCTACCACCCTTTCTGTGAAAAAGAATTTCCTCACATTCCCTCTTAATTGGCCTCCCTCTAATCTCATGCTGTGTCCTCTTGTCCTGCTATTTTTCTTATATTTAAACATGTTAGACTCTTTCACCTTGTTTATGCCCTTAAGGTGTTTAAATGTCTCGATCATATCACCTCTCTCCCTCCTTTGCTCAAGGGTATACATATTGAGCTCCGTTAATCTGTCCTCATATGTCTTCTGATGCAGTCCCTGCACCATTTTGGTTGCCCTTCTCTGGACTGCCTCAATTTGGTTAATGTCCTTGTGAAGGTGTGGCCTCCAATACTGCACGCAGTACTCCAGATGGGGCCTAACCAATGTCTTGTACAGAGGATTATTACCTCCTCTTACGACTTGTGATACCCCACTAATACACCCCAACACCCCCTAGCTTTACCTACTGCTTTAGAGGTCTGCTTGGATGATTTTAGGTCATCAGTGATGATGATGCCCAAGTCTCTTTCTTCCTTTGTGACTGCTAGCAACTCCCTCCCAGCCTATAAGTGGCTTCAGGGTTTCTCTTCCCTATGTGCATGATTTTGCACTTCTTTGCATTAAATCCCAGTTGCCACTCTTCTGACCATTCTGCTAGTTTATCCAGATCTCTTCTCATTCTGCCCACCCCATCTGGATCATCTACTCTGTTGCAGATCTTGGTGTCATCTGCAAACAGACAAGCCTTACCCTCTAGTCCATCTGAGGTCACTAATGAAGATGTTGAATAGGACTGGCCCCAGGACTGATCCCTGAGGTACCCACTTGTGACTTGCATCTCTTCTGACTGTATACCATTTATCACCACTCTCTGTTTTCTGCCCGTCAACCAGTTTGCCACCCAGTTGACCAACTTCTGACCCACCCGAGCCTACCTAGCTTATTTATCAATCTTCTATGTGGAACAGTGTCAAAGCTTTGCTGAAGTCAAGGTAGGCGACATCAACTGCTCCCCTGGTCCACCACTCTGGTTACCCAGTCAAAATCTATGAGATTAGTTTGAGGGACCTTCCTTTGTAAACCCATGCTGTCTTGGATCCTGTGCCCCTATGGATTCCAGGTGTTGCACTATCCTTTCCTTAAGGAGTGCCTCCATAATCTTGCCACTACTGAGGTAAGACTGACCGTCTGTGGTTCCCGCCTCCTCCCTGCTACCACTCTTGTGAGTGGGGATCACATGAGCCCTTCTCCAGTCTTCTGGGACCTCTCCTGTGCTCAGAGACTCACTAAACAATTCTGCTAATGGCTCTGCTAGTTCCTCCTTTAGCTCCTTAAGTACCCTGGGATGTAGCCATCAGGTCCCATTGCCTTATCCACCCTGAGCCTGGCCTCTTGTAGGACCCTTTCTTTTGTGAAGGAAGTAGTGCTCACCTCCCTCCCCTGTGTCCATGATGCTGAGCTGTGGCCCTGCCCTACCTTCTGTTCAGTAAATACTGAGCAAAAGTATCTATTTAGGATAGATGCCTTTCAGGGTCCTCCTCCTCACATGCTCCCTTTCTCCATTAAGCTTAGCAATACCCCTCTGGACTTTCTCCTTTCACTAATGTATCTATAGAAAGTCTTGTCACCTTCTTTTACTGTTTGTGCTAGTGTTTCCTCAGTTTGGGACTTTGCCTGCCTTACTGCCTTACCTGCTTCCCTTAGGGCAGTTTGGTATGCCTCCCTATCTTCATCCGCTGTGTTCCCTTATATTTTCTGAGAGGCCAGCCTTTTGGCTCTGACCTTTTCTGCTACTGTATTTGAGAACCAAAGTGGTTTCCTTCTTCTTTGCACTTCCTTTTCTGTCTAACACAATGGGATGTTGCTTCAAGTATTGTATCCTTAATGCTTGCCCACTTTGCCTGTACCTCCTCACCTGTGTTTCTTTTTGCCAGGGCTAGCTTAACTCTGTTGGCCATCTTATCAAAGTCAGCTCCTCTGAAGTCCCATATTTTTGCCTTGGAATGGGATGATTTAGATGTAGTAGCCAAATTGAACCATACCATGTGATGGTCACTGGCCCCAGGTGACCTTCTACCTGGAGATCTGTGATCCCTTCTTTGTTAGTCAGTACTAGATCTAGGATAGCCCTGTCTCTTGTGGGTTGCTGTACCCAGTTGTTTGAGGCCCTCCCTGCAGGGAATCCACTATGAGTCTAGTTCTGGCAGATGTTCCTGCTGGTATTGACCAATCTGTATCTGGCATGTTGAAGTCTCCCATTATCAGAACCTCCCTTTAGCTGTCATGTTTTGTATATCTTCTAACAGTAATGTGTCTATGTCCTCCCTCTGGTCTGGGGGCCTGTAGACAACCCCAGTTCTTATGGCTGTCCCATTTCCTGTTTCCAGGGTGACCCACAGTTCTTCTGGCTCCTTATGTGTATTCTGAATTTCTGTAGCTTTGATATTTTCATTAACATACAGGCCCTCCTCCCCCTTTTTGCACCTCGGTCTCTTCTGACAATACATAGCCAGGTACTGAAGTCTCCCAAGTGTGGTTACTGGTAAACCACGTCTCACTAATTGCTACTATGTCCAGTTTAGCCTCTGACATTTTGCCTGCAGGTCTGGGATCTTATTTCCCAGGCTGTGAGCATTGTGTACATGATTTTCCATTGGCCAGATTTTGGTGTGTTAGTTGTTGGGTGAAGTTGGCATTACCCTGTGCATCGTATGGGAGACAAACCTTTTTCTTACCTGGTGATGCAAATGAACGGCAAACATGCTGAATTCCTGTTTGACCACTAGCTGAGGGGAGGGGTGTTCTATTCGACGATGGGGTGCTGCACCCTCTCCCCATTTGCTAGTTTAAATATTCTGCAAAGACGCCAAACTTCTGCCCCAATGCACTGACTCCCTCTTTAGTCAGATGCAGTCCATCAAATTTAAAGAACTTTCGCTCCCAGAACTGTTGCCAGTTCCCTACAAATCTGTGTCCTTTTTCCTGGCACCAGTCCTTGAGCCACGTGTTTAGCTCCCCTATCTCCCCTTCTCTGACCTTCCGTCCATCTGCTCCCTTCTCCCAGACTGGCAGGATCTCAGAGAAGGAGATGCCGGACGAAATAGATGATAGTTTGTCACCCAGCCTAGTCAGGTGTTCCTTGGTCTCCACAACAGACCGGCTGGTGAGATCATTAGTCCCTATGTGTACTAGGACATCAATGTTTTCTCCTGCTTTGTGAACAATTTTAGCAATGCGGTCAGTGTCTCTCCATGCTGATGTACCTGGGAGACATCTGACCATCACCCCTGGCTGGAGATGGGTATCAACTCCCAGAATCATGGAGTCTCCTATGATCAGTAGTTTTTGATTTCCTTTGTGCTTGTTTAGTTTTGGTTCCTGATTTGGGTGAGTATTGTTGTGCTAGCTCCTGTGCCGCAGTGTCCTGCTCTGCAGTGTCTTCTGCCTCTTTATTTGATTTCAGAGATAGAGGCAGATACCTGTTTTAGTGTTTATATGGTTTTCGGAGGTAATGTGTTGGAGAGCAGAGAGTGATGGGGCACCTGATTTACTCCTCCTAACCACCTGCCAACCTCCTGGACCAACTACCCTCTGCGGTCGAGGTTTTTCTGTTAGATGCTGGGGAAATGGCGGGTGGTTCTTATAATGTATTTCCTCTTCAATATGAAATTTGAGGCGTGCAATCTCTGCCCATGCTGCCTGAGCTGAGACCTAAGATCTCCAAAGGCCCAGCATGTAGGACAGTGTCCTAAATCCTGTAAGACTGTCCTTCTGAAATTGTTCCACAGTACCTGCAGTTAATGAAATCCATTCCAAATAAGTTGCTGGGTTTGTAACCTAGTCAGAGTAATTAGAAGGAAAAAATGCAAGTAATGGTTTAATTGTGCTTTGTTTAACTTGTTATAACAAGTTATAACAAGTTCCCTGCCTAAAAAGAAGAACCACGGACAGAAAGAACAAGGAGGTAAGAGCAGAAACAATCAGTCAACAACAAATGCAGTAACCTGAAAGCTTATCCTAATGTTAGATAAAACTGTAAAACCTGTAACGCACCACCTGTAATAATTTCAGAGAAGATATACCCTGTAAGAAACACTTTGCTCCAGAGAAAAATAAAGCAGTAACAGAAGATATACCTTGCAAAAGACAATTTGAATCAGAAGATTACAGCAGTAATCTGTTAGCACACACCTGTAGGCACACCTTGTAATAATGCAGAAGAAGGTATACCAGCAACAACAATTTGAATCAGAGAAAAAATAAAGCAATGAAATGTTAGCAACAAACAGTAGCAATCCCTGTGAGTAAAAAATAAAAACACCACCACACAGTAAATCTGCTTAGCCAAACTAAGTCTTAATCCTTCTCCCTTGCTCTGGTAAATTTCTCTACTCTGCCTTTCAAGCAGTCTTAGAAGGAAAGAGCTCAGGTGAAGCTAGGTGCCTTGGCCAGCAAACCAAGTCTTCTACCTCCAAGATATCAACTAACCTGACTTTTTAACCCTTCTTTCTGTTGGAAATTACTGACAGTTTGCCAGCTCCACCCCCACATACACACCTAATCCTTTGGAAGAGCTGTGGGAGGAAAAGCAATTAGCTCCTTCAATGTGAGAAGGAGACTGAAACACCTCTGAGACAGCAAACCTTTTCAACAAACAAGAATAAAATAAAACACAGTGTCAAACAGTAATTTTGCTTAGCCCAATGATAAAAAAGTCACAAAAATGTAAGCTCCACCTGTAATACAGTAATTTCAGAGAAGATATACCCTGTAAGAAACACTTTGCTCCAGAGAAAAAAAAAAGCAGTAACAGAAGATATACCTTGCAAAAGACAATTTGAATCAGAAGATTACAGCAGTAATCTGTTAGCACACACCTGTAGGCACACCTTGTAATAATGCAGAAGAAGGTATACCAGCAACAACAATTTGAATCAGAGAAAAAATAAAGCAATGAAATGTTAGCAACAAACAGTAGCAATCCCTGTGAGTAAAAAATAAAAACACCACCACACAGTAAATCTGCTTAGCCAAACTAAGTCTTAATCCTTCTCCCTTGCTCTGGTAAGTTTCTCTACTCTGCCTTTCAAGCAGTCTTAGAAGGAAAGAGCTCAGGTGAAGCTAGGTGCCTTGGCCAGCAAACCAAGTCTTCTACCTCCAAGATACAAACTACAATCAGGATAGAGCACATGCCACGTGATTGTTAGGGTGAGCAAAGCAGCTCCTCATAGGTTCTTTATACTAATGGTCAACCAGAAAAATGGAATTTTGGTACAGTAGATGGCAGAAACATGGGGAGCTGCCAGCATATATGAGAGAAGACTCAGCTTAATTCCCTCAAACTACTGCATGTTCAGGATCCCCCCCCCTTACATAGAGGCGCTGGGGCATAAAGACATAGTAAGGTGCACAGTGCCACTTCTACAACACTGTGGGGGAGCTGACAGTTGAACTGACCGCCCAGCCACTATCTAAATATGCCCAAAATAACAAAGTCTTGATTGCCTCCCATAAAACTGCTCTACTCCTTAGCAGAAATGTCCACGAGCTGAGACTAGCACCGAAACTTAAGGCACAAGCCTTGTTTTGGTGCTCACACTGCTCCAAATCTGAGTACTGGTGGTGAGCCAAATTGATAGTGCCATAACCCACTGGGGATATCAAACTAACCAAACATCTACAGAAGCTGATGGTCCAGAGAATAGAACAACAATTAATGTACATGAAAATGGAAAGTCACGAAAGGGGGCCACAGGGAGCCAGAAAGCTAGCTAGAAAACTGAGAGAGAGAGAAAAACTGGAGCATGGATAAAAATATAATAGCATTCAATTCAGGGAAATTACACAAAACCAAAAGAAATTAGGTAAATATTTGGAAATTATTATAATATTCTTTACACAGAACCAACCCATCCCACCCTGAAATAATAAAAAATTACTTGGACAAATTAAACTGTCCTAAAGTTCAACCAGAGCAAGGGAATAAACTAACCACTCAAATAACTTTGGAAGAAATCAAACAAACTAAACTAAATCTAAGAACCAATAAGTCCCAGGCCCAGATGGATACCCTGCTGAATTCTATAAGCAATTTAAAAATATGTTACTACCATCTCCTCTCTCGATGCATAGGGCCAAAAGGAGGGAGCTCCCCCCCCAACTTGGAAATATGCAGTAATTGCAGCCATCTCCAAACCACAAAAAGATAAAACCCACCTAGCCTCATATCAGCCCATTTCAATGTTAAATTTTGACTATAAATTATGTATGTCCATATTGGCTCACAGACTGGAATCATTCCTTCCATTCTTAATAGACCCGGACCAAGTGGGCTTCATCAAGACCAGATAAGCCCAGGACCCAGTCCGTAGGGCATACATGCTGACAGAGTATTTTCAGAAGAGGGGGATACCCATTGTGCTATTGGGCCTGGATGAAGAGATGGCTTTTGACAGGGTCACCTGGGGATTTTTTATGGGTGACCCTGTCGAAATTTGGAATTCCAGAAACCCTGATTGCCCGGCTAAATAATATGTATAAAGACCCCATGGCATATGTTAAAATTAATGGGTCATTCTCAGAGCCCATTAAACTATCAAGGGGATGTGCCAGGGATGCCCCATGTCGCCAGTTTTATTCACTCTCTACTTTGAGCCACTGGCAGTGGCAATCCGAACACACCCAGAAGTAACAGGAATTCAGGTAGGGGTTAGACAAAACAAAATCTCCCTATTTGTGGATGACATATTGCTGACACTTACTAACCCAGAACAATCCATTTGAGCAGTCTGGAAACAGGTGGAACAATATGGCCGACTGGCCAGGATATAAAGTCAACGAACAAAAAAAAGAGGTATTAGTATACAATTATACCCCCCCCCCGATCCAATTAAAAAGAATATTCCCTTTTAAATGGTCCAAGTTTGCTATTCATTATCTTGGGATCCAGTTGACCAAAAAGGCGGAGGTAGTAGACCTACTCAACTATGAACCCCTGACTAAACAAATAATAGCAGACCTCTCTAAGTGGACTAAACTCCCCTTAAGCCTTCTAAATAGAATCAATGTTATTAAACAGAGCATTCTACCATGTATTCTGTTTTTTGATACAAATGCTCCAAATACCCCTGGATAAACGTTATTACCAAACCTGGAACAGGGTTGCATCAAGGTTCATATGGCAAGAAAAACCTCCTCAAATTAGATATACAATATCACAACTCTCTAGAGAGTTAGGAGGAGTCAGTCTTTCAAATTTTGAGCAATGTGCACTACATAGAAACATATAAACATAGTAATTATTGGCAGATAAGGACCGCTAGGCCCATCCAGTCTGCCCATAGGCCCTATACATTGTATGTGACCACTGCTCCTATGTGATCAATGGCTTGTCATCACTCCCTCCCCACTCAGGCTTCCCTTGTGCCTGTCCCAAGCATGCTTAAAACACCCCACTGTGCTTGCCCCCACTACTTCCTGTGGCAGACTATTCCATGTGCCAACTACCCTTTCTGTGTAGAAAAACTTCCTCACATTACCTCTTAATCTACCCCCCTCCAATTTCATATTGTGCCCCTTGTTCTAGTACTTTTTCCACATTTGAAAAGCTCCCCTGCCTGCACCTTATTTATGCCCTTAAGGTACTTGAAAGTTTCAATCTTGTCCCCCCACTGTCTCTTCTCCTCCAGTGAGTACATACTGAGGTCCCTTAGTTTCTCCTCATATGTTTTGTGGTGTAAGCCCTGCACCATCTTTGTTGCCCTTCTCTGGATAGTCTCCACTTTATCTATGTCCTTGCACAGGTGTGGTCTCCAGAACTGCACACAGTACTCCAGGTGAGGCCATACCAATGTTTCATACAATGGCATCACCACCTCCCACCTCCTGCTAATGATACCTCTGCCTATGCACTCCAGCATACCACTGGCCCTCCCTGCTGCCTTTGTACACTGCTTTGATACCTTAAGGTCATCAGAGATGATAACCCCTAGGTCTCTTTCCTCCTTGGTGACAGTTAGCTCCTTTCCCCCCAACCTGTAGCTCTCCCCAGGGTTCCCTCTACCCAGGTGCATTATTTTGCACGTCTTTACATTAAACATCAGTAGCCACATCTCTGACCATCTTTCAAGCTTCTCCAGGTCCCTTTTAATTTTCTGCACCCCTTCTGGAGTATCCAGCCTGTTGCAGATCTTGGTGTCATCTGCAAACAGACAGACCTTTCTTTCCAACCCCTCTGCAATGTCACTAATGAAGACATTGAACAGGACTGGTCCTAGTACTGATCCCTGAGGTACCCCACTGGTCACCTCCCTCTCCCCAGATTGCATCCCATTAACCACCACCCTCTGTCTCCTGTTAACCAGTTCCTAACCCAGATCACCACCTTGTCTCCCATGCCCAGACTACTCATCTTGTTAATCAGCCTTCTATGTGGGACAGTGTTGAAGGCTTTGCTGAAATCCAGGTAGGCAATGTCTACTACCCCTCCCTGATTAAGTTCCCTTGTCACCCAATCAAAAAAAACTATTAGATTCATTTGACATTACCTTCCTTCTGTGAATCCATGTTGCCTCAGATCCTGCGCACCACTGGATTCCAAATGTATCACTATCCTTTCTTTCAGCAGTGTCTCCATGATCTTTCCCACCACTGAGGTGAGGCTGACTGGCCTGTAGTTCCCTCCCTCCTCCCTACTGCCACTTTTGTGCGGTGGCACTACATGTGCACTCCTCCAGTCCTCTGGAATGACACCCATGTTGAGTGACTCTGTGAACAGGGCCAGCAGAGGTGCTGCTAGTTCCTTTTGAAGCTCCTTTAATATCCTTGGGTGGATGCCGTCTGACCTCATGGCCTTATTCACCTTCAGCTTTGTGAGTTTTTCCAGAACTCTCTTCACTGTTAATGGACTGGTGTTCAGTCCCCCCTCCCCATTACTTCTGCACCACAACTGTGGTCCTTGATCTGCCCCCTCCTTAGTGAATACTGAGCAGAATATTTACTCAGTATTTCTGCCTTGTCCAGATCCCCCTCCTTACACTCTTCCTCCTCCCCTCCCTTGAGTCTCACAATCCCCCCCCTTGGTTTTTCTTCTTTCACTAATGTACCTATAAAATGCCTTATCCCCCTTGTTTACAGACTGTGCTAAGCTCTCTTCTTTCTGCGCCTTCACCCTCCTAATGGCCTTCCCTGCTTCCCTTAGACATTCAAAGTACATCTCCCTGTCTTCCTCCCTTTTCCTCCCCTTATATTTTCTGAAACTCAGCTTTTTAGCCCTGACTTTGTCCCCCACCTCTTTGGAGATCCATAGTGGCTTCCTTCTTCTTTTCCCTTTGGCCACTATCCTAATGCACTGGTTTGTTATATCCACTATGGCTCCTTTCAGTTTCTTCCATTGTTTTTCCACCCCCTCTACTATCTCTCCCTTCTCCATGACTGCTTGTATACATCTACCTATTTCAGTGAAATCTGCCCTCCTGAAATCTAATACTCTTGCCCTTGTATGGCTTGATTGAGTCCATGTCTCCATGCTGAACCACACCATGTGGTGGTCACTGGACCCCAGCTGCCCTTCCACCTGTATTTTCTTTGACTCTGTACCCATTGGTCCATACCAGATCCAGAACTGGCGCATCCCTGGTTGGCTCATGCACCAGCTGCCTGAATACAAACCCTTGCAGGGATTCTAGGGTGGCTGTGCTTCTGGCTAAAACAGCCATCTGGGTGACCCAATCCATGTCCAGCATATTGAAATCCCCCAGTAGCAGGATTTCGCCCTTAGTTGTCAGGTTATGTATGTTTTTCACTAGTTCCCTGTCTGCTTCCTTCCTCTTTGTTGGAGGTCTATAGATCACCCCAGTGCATATCGCTGTTCCATTCTCTGGCTCCAGGATGACCCACATTACCTCAGCCTCCCCCTGTCTTTCCTGAACCTCTGTAGCCTTTATACCATCTCTGATGTACAGGGCCACTCCCCCACCCTTTTTACCCTCCCTGTGCCTCTTGAACAATGTTTAGCCTGCTACATTGACTTCCCAGCCATGATTTGCAGAGTATCATGTCTCTGTTATTGCTGCTATGTCAAGGTCTTCATCTGCCAACAAGGCCTCCAGGTCTGGAACCTTATTTGCCAGGCTACAGGCATTTGTTAGCAAGACCTTCCATGTTTTACAGTCTGCCCTCTCTCTGCTCTTGTTCTCCCTATCCAGCATCTTCCCCCCAGCCCGGTTTCTTTTCCCTTGTGCTTCTGCTGCCCTTATATTACTCATTAAACATTCTTCACCTGCCTGCCCCTCCCTGCCTATTTTCACTGTTTCCATAGTTGACTTATGTTCTTGCATGTTGTCATGGGGGGGTGTTCCTAAGCTTCCTGGTTCTCCCCCCCTTGGCCAGTTTAAATGCTCACAGCTGAAGCATTTAAACTTCTTATAAAGGATCAGGGTCCTCTTCTCAGACAGATGCAGGCTGTCGTCCTTATATAAGCTTGCATCTTTCCACGTCAGGCCCCAGCCCCCTATGAAGCCAAAACCCTCCCTTCCACATCAATCCTTCAACCAGGAGTTGAAGGTAAGGATGTGGAGTACCCTAGCTTCCCCTGTACCCTGGACAGATAGCACACTCTGTCTCATTCTCAGAGGTGCTATCTGTTTCAGGGTTTTCCCTGATCTTCCTGAAATCATCCTGGACTCTGGCTAACTCCACTCTTCTCCTGGCCAGGTCATAGGTCCCCAGGTGGACAATGACATCCAGCTGCTCTCTCCTTGCTATTTCCATAGCAATTCTATGGATCCGCTTCCCATCCCTCTATGCAGTGCTTCCTGGGAGGCACTTGACCTCCCTCTCTCCCCTGCTAGGTGACCCTAACTCCATTCCCCAGACAATAGAGTCCCCACTAGGAGAAGCTTCCTTCCCATCTTCTGGGTTTCCCTGCTTCCCTTCCCTAGCACTCCATCCTGGAGGACCCTCCCATCCTCCTTGGATGCAGCCTCTGGCTCCTGAGTGGGGCTTTCCTTTTCCTCCAAAACAGTGTAGGAGTTAGTAAGTAGGACCAGTTGGGGCATGTGCTTTCGACCCCCTTCCCTAATCCTTCCTTAGCCCACTGTAGTCCAATTTCTCCTCATCCGTGGCATCCTTTGAGGTAAAGGTTGTGGATCCGGTGGTCTCCGGGTGGGGTGGATGCTGCCTTCAGCTTGATCAACTCTGCTCAGAGACAGGCAACCTCCTCCCTCAACCCAGAGAGGTGCCTGCAGATAGGGCAGCATCGCAGCCCCCAGAATGTCTCCCTGAAGACCGCCGCTCCACACTCACTGCACTGCACCACTCCCATCATGTCAGATTCCCTCCTTAATCAACTGCTTACTTAAGATGGCTATTTGATATCCCCCAAATATATGTTCTATTTCTGTTGGATTTTGTTATGTGTCCTCTCTTTCCTTCTTCCTGTTTGGATGCAGGATGTTGCAAGGCCTTATGGGACTCACCCAATAAATGTAGGGCGAGCCCTGGGGCGGTTGGGTTGTGGGGTGTGAGGGTGGGACTACACTACAGGCTGTGTCAAAAAAAAATCAGCCAAGGAGTCCTCTGGCAGTGACACCTCACACAATCATCAACTTGTCTGCTAGAATCCCTTAATCCTGCCAAAACTAAATTTAAAAGCACAATAAATGGCAGTTAAGAACAGCCCTCAAATACAATTTCAAACACACAGAAAATGGAAATTACATACCTACCGTAATTCTTGATCTTCTTGGATGAAGTCTCCACCACTCATTCACACTAATGGGATCTACACCACAGGCACTAGAACCCAGTGGGAGCAAACTTTTTTGCAAGAGGGCCGGTGCCAGAGATGGAGCCACAAGGAGCAGCACCACGAGCCCCGGCTCATGCAGCAATGACTGTCTCAGCGTTGACACTCCAACCTCCCCAGTACCTTTTTTTCTGAGGAGGTGCAGCGTAACTAACATAGAAGGGTTAGCCTAACCAAAGACCAGACATAAGATAGTCCAAACGACCCATATAAGAAGGGTCAACAAAGAAGTCTTCATCGCCTAAACATTGAGGGAGTAAAGACCAACAACAGAGAGGTGAGCTCGGGGGATGGTGGGTAGGTGTGTGAATGAGTGGTGGAGACTTCATCCAAGAAGATCAAGAATTATGGTAAATACGTAATTTTCATATCTTCCTGGACATAAAGTCTCCACCACTCATTCACACTAATGGGAGAGTACTTAGCTAATAAGCCCCTGAGAGGGCAGCAGGAGAAACCAAGAGCTCACAAATTTAGGACAGAAGTCCATTAAGGATAGTCCTGCCGAATGAAAGATGTCGCCTGGCATTTACGTGCCAGGCCCTGGACTTTTGGAGCAGAAAAGAGGCAGTTTTGTGTTGAGTGTGGATGCAAAAAGGTCCAGGTCTGGAGTTCCCCTCTCTGTGAACAGTGACTGAACTACGGTTGAGTTGAGAGACCACTCGTGAGGATCTGTCTCTATTCTGCTGAGATGGTCTGTCTGTTCGTTCTGCATCCCCGGCAGGTAGACCACCTGAATTAGAGCCTTGTGCTCTAGGCACCATTCCCACACTCTCATTGCTTCCCTGCATAATGGGTAAAAGTGTGCACCACCCTGCTTGTTGATGTAGTACATCACTGCTTTGTTGTCCATTTGAAGGAAAATGTTCTTGTGACAGAGAATGTCCTTCAAAGCACAGACTGCATAGAGGATGGCTCTTATTTCTAGGATGTTTACGTGAAGATGGGACTCGACCTGAGTCCATGTACTTTGAGTGTGGAGATCCTCACAGTGAGCTCCCCATCCCATCAGGGACGCATCTATGGTATTAGAAATCTGAAGATCCAGAGGAGCAAAGGGATACCCTTTCAGAAGGTTGTCCTCTTGTGACCACCAGGTGAGTGACCTCTTCAGAGTTTCTGTCATCTTGATGAGAAAGGACTGAGGGTGAATGGTTGGGGACCACTGAGTGCTGAGCATCCATTCAGAGGTTCTTATGTAGAGACATGCTAGGGGTATGGTGAACACCAAAGATGCCATGAGCCCAGCATCCGTGGAATCAAGATAGCTTGAACTGAGCAGTTCTCTCTGATGTATCAGGCCATCTGTAGGATATCGCTCCTTTTGTCCTCTGGAAGGAAAGCTTTTGCACAGGAGGTGTCCAGAAGAGTTCCTATGAAAAGGAGCTTCTGGGAGGGCTGCAACTGCAATTTCTTGAGATTTAGCAGGACTCCCATGGATGTGAGAAAGTCTGAGGCCATGGCTACAGTGTTGAGAGTTCCTTGCCTGGAAGGACTTGCTAGAAGCCAGTAGTTCAAATATGGGAACACTTGTATTCTGATTTTTCTGAGATACACTGCGAGAATTGCACAACACTTTGTAAAAACTCGTGGCGCTGAGGATAGCCCAAAGGGCAGGACTCTAAACTAATAATGCTGTCCCAGTGCCACAAACCTTAGGTATTTGTGGTGTTTTGGGTGTATAGAAACATGTTGGTAAGCATCCTGCATGTCTAAGGATGCTAGCCAATCATGTTGATGAAGTAAGGGTAAGAGGGTTCCTAGCGAAATCATCTTGAACTTTTTCTTGAGAAGAAACTTAACTTTCTGAGGTCCAGAATGGGGTGCATGCCACCATTTTTTTTCAGGACCAGGAAGTAATGGGAGTAGAAACCCATGTTTTGTCGATCCAGTGGCACTATTTCTACTGCCCTGTTGTTCAGAAGGCCTTGAATCTTGGAGGCAAGCAGGTCTGAATGTGTTGTTGACAGCCTGGGCTGTCGTTTGGGGGGACGATCCGGAGGGGTTTTTGAAAAGTTGAGGGAGTACCCCTCGTGGATTATCCAGAGGACCCATTTGTCTGATGTTATGGATTTCCACTGGTTATAGAATTGAGTCAGATGTCCTCCCACCACTAAGAAAGAGTCCCCCTCAGGCAGTTGAGGTGGGATCTGGGCCAGAAACTCAGAAGATAGCACTGGGTGCTTTGGACACTTGTGCCTTCTGTTGTATTTTCTTTTGAGGCTGGGGGGCTTGGTTTTTGTTAAACCCCCCCCGCCCTTGCCCTGAAAGGACTGACGGTTGTGAAATTGACACTTGTTGACACTCCCTGAGAAGGGATGGGAGTGGGTCGAGCCATTTTAATGGCCGACCTAGTCTTCTGTGTGGTCTCTAGAACTTGCTCTACTTGAGGTCCAAACAGATATATACTGTTGAAGGGTAACTCCATGACCTGCTGTTGGGCATCATTCATGAAGCTGGAAGTGCATAGCCAAGAGAGACGGTGGGTACAAATGCCTGCTGCCATTGCTCGTGAAGCAGTATCGAAAGCATCCATAGCTGCTTTAACCTACTGGCTGTTGGACTCGATATCCCTGGTTATGGTCCAAAGTAGCTCTGAACTAGTGTCCGACTCGGGCAGAGCTTCCACCATCTGTTTGAGCGAGTGCCAAAAACAAACTCATATTGAGAGAAATAGCCCTGGTAGCTGGCAATACGCATACCCAGGGTGGAGGCAGCAAAGACTCTCTTACCTAAGGTATCTATCTTAAGAGATTCTTTGTTTATAGGCCGGGCTGTAGATGTCTGAGGAAGAATGGCCTTATCATTCTCTGCCAAGAATACATTAGGGCCCACAAAGGTCTGAGAGGCCAAAATGGGTTGATCCTTGGGGGCAGCATACTTCCTGTCTATGGACTTAGCCACAGAAGGAATGAGAGCGGGATTATTCCATACCATCTGAGAGAGCATCTCAAAGGATGGTTGTACCAAGGGAGTTCAATCCATAGGGATCTCCGGGACATGAAGGTATTGGAGTCTTAAGATCTTCCCAGGATTGATATCTGTAGTCTGGAGAGAAAGAGTGGAATTTCAATTTTTCAGTAGAGACTTAAATGACAGGTCTTTGACCACAGGCTCTGCAACAGGATTAATTCCTGCTCCTTCAACATCATCACCCAGCTGAAGGTCTGGGTCAGGCTCAATATCATCTCCTGATAGCCCAGGAGGGACTGTATGGACAGGAAAGGAGTGAAAGTCAGTAGGAAATGAAGAGAAAGGAATCAGAGTCAAGAAGCCCTGAAGGCTGGACAACGCTGCACCAAGCATCGGCGCCGAAGAGGAACACAGTGCTGAAGGCAAGGCAGTCAGCACCATCTGAAACAGCCCAGCACATGGTGCTGACAGAGGCCATGGCACTGAAGAAGCCTGCGGCACCGTAAACAGTGCTGACAGGGCCCGCGGCACCGAGGTCGGTGCCAAGGACATAGCCGATAATTCTAATGGCACCGAGGGTGGTGTCATCAACACAAGCAGTGCCGAGGACAGCGCTGACAGGCGCATCAGCACCAAAGACAGCACCGAGACTCCATCAAAGCCAATGGTGCTGAAAGCAAACCAGGGCTCCAAAAACTGTGATTTGAAGAAAAAGAAGGAGGAATACCAGGAGATAGAGGCATCGGTGTGGCCCTCTGCACCGCAGCCATGTGAGGGGGTAAAACACCTGAGCGTGGAGTTGACGGCATTGAAGAAGGCACCACACAACAAGGGAGGTCCAACCACCACACCCGATCCCTCGAAAGACCAGAGGGCCTCGGAGTGACCAGGCCAGGCAGCTGGACCAACTTCCAAGCCCATTGCTCCATAAGAGCAGCCCACTGGTGAAACTGTTCATCGGAAGCCCTTCCAAAAGGCAGGGAAGGGCTTTGATGTCGAAGAGGTCAGTCACCGGAGACAGAAGGCGGCGACTCCAGAGGAAACTGACACCTGGCCCCAATAACCGACTGTCAACAAGCAGACATACCAGAAGGCGACCTCGAGTGATGCCTTCTCTTTTTCAACCTGTGGGCCGAAGAAGAGCTCGAGGCTGAATGGTGCAGAGAGTGCAACCATTTTCTTTTATGCTTTTGGGGGACCACCCATCCCCTCGAGCATCGGACCCTCCATTGTCAGATCCCCCCTCCTGAGAGGGCGGCAGACCGGACCCGGGCTGGCTGACTGAACAGCTTTCATAAGAAGTCTCCCTACTGTCACCTGACCCGCTCATGGTCAACTCCGTCAATGTAGGCTGAAGACTTCTTTTCTTTAATAAGTATAGATAAAGTTAAGCGGTACTTATTTTGAGATTTTAATAAGTATAGATAAAGTTAGCGACTTATTTTGAGATATATTACAAAACAATAAACTGAGAACTACACTGCTAGTTTGAAGTGAGTAGCGTCATCACTGAAGCACACTACGTGGCCAGAAAAAAGGAACTGAGGCAGTTGGAGGGTCGACGCCAAGATAGTTACTGCCGTGTGAGCTGGTGCTTGTTGCACCACTCCTCATGGCTCCATGTCTGGGTCCGGCCCTCTTGCTAAAATGTTTGCTCCCACTGGCTCCTAGTGCCTCCGGCATAGATCCCATTAGTGTGAATGAGTGGTGGAGACTTTAAGTCCAGGAAGATTGGCAGCTAAGAAAATATTTCAAATCCACTTACACACACAGCCACCAGCTAAAGCATCCTTCTCCCTCTCCACTAACTGAGATGGCAGTTACACCTCACATTCAAACTGCACTAATCCCTGTAATATGATGCCTGCACTTACAGGCCAGACAGCAACTTTTAAACACACAATCACCAACTTCTCTTCTAGAATCCCTTAATCCTGCCCAAACTAAATTTAAAAGCACAATGAATGGCAATTAAGAACAGCCCTCAAATACAATTTCAAACACACAGAAATGGGGGCTAAGAAAATATTTCAAATCCACTTATACACACAGCCACCAGCTAAAGCCTCCTTCTTCCTCTCCACTAACTGACGACACTAGCCACACAACTAAGAACAGTACTTAACTTGCTAAACCCACTATACCAAGCACACTGGAAACAGGTAGACTTAGAAATAAAGCAACATTATAACTTTTCTGAAATAGTGCTAGGTAACCCCAAAGGAGATAGGGAACTAGATACCCACCCACAACATACCAGGGAAACCCTAAAAGGATGGGGCAGAATGAAAAAACACTATATGACTAAATCTGAAGAGACTTACATGAAGGCCTTAAAAATGGATCCAGTCTTACCACCTAATAAGATGGATCCTAGAATACTAAGGAACTGGGAACAATGTGTGTCACAAACCCACTCAGCAGGTCAGCCCTCTACTCCCAAAGTGCCAACCTCTGAGCGTAGAATTGTGAACAGTTAACAACAAGGTAACCCTCTTGTCTGTTTTTGTGGGTTCGAGTCACCTTAGCCCCAAGTTCTGGAGTGATTAAAACTAATAACCTCTTCTTAGTGTAACCAATTGTCAGGATCAGATAATTCTGTCTTCAGAGGGCCAGATATCTTCACCTATGAGCACCTAACCAGGTATTTCAAAATGAACTCTTAGAACTCCATGCAAGACCTAAAAAACTCTGACCTGTTTCCCTGTTTGGTATCACAATAAGCCCATGCACAGTGTCAACTATAACCATCTAAGCTTCACTTATATAAAAAGAAGTTTCAAGGCACACCAGGCAATTTCTGTTTTTAAAATACATATCTTTACTTTAAAATAGGAAAAACAGGAAAACGGTAAAATACAGAACAAGATATCCCAACACATACAGACTTAAAAACAAAACAGGTTTAAAAGTGCAAATTCCTACAACACATACATGCAGACTGGTCTTATCTAAGGTCCTTACTTTCTTAATCTTTCAGTGCTTCGATGTTCCTCTTTTTTTAGTCAGAAAATGAATGTCACTGGGTAAGGTCTGCTCAGTATTTTTACAAGCAGTCTTGAGCCGGCCTTCTCTCTGCGGTCACCTAACTCCCCCTTGGTGTATTAAAATTTATGTTTTATAACACAGGATGTCCTACTAAGATATTTAAAAAAAATAATAGGTGACATAAATGTGACTTGCCAAAACCTGTCTGTGGTCTGCTTCACATAGACATCAAAACCTCTTTGATGTAATTCACTGGATAACCCCAAGCAAATGCATATTGGACTTCCGAATTTAGTCTGGGACCTGCTTCACCCAGACATCAAAGTCTCGTGGATGTATTTACTGGCTACCTTGGGAGACACCCCAACACATGCATATTCTCCTTCCTCCATGACACCTAGTGCAAATCAAAGGATTTCCCTGAGGACGTCATGAATGGATATTTTATTTCTGGGGCTTCAAAGAAAACTTAACAAAGTAATTGCATTTCAGATAGCTGCAGTTTAAACTACCTCCTGTCCTTTGAACTTATCCCTGGGGGGGTTGATGTGTCAATTTCAGCAAGACAGTATTTCCTCCTGACAGACATTCCCTTACATATTTTATTTTGCAGAAAAATATCACATTGAAATCAGAGCCAGCTGTCCACGTGCCACAATGTGGACTTAAGCGGATATCCCAACTAGTTAGCCCAACAGGTATACAAGCCTTTACTGCGCTTCAAGGAACATATGGACTCCAACCAAAACATTTTTATTGCTACCTCAAACTTAAAAGATATCTTAATCCCACTGAACTTGAATTGGCAGCAATAGCCAAAAACCCATCACAACTAATAAAGTTAATATTGGTTTGCCTGAATGGTATAACAACTGAACATTTTATTATTTATTTATTGAAGATATCAGATAACATACCTTTGAGTCAGACTCCTTTACAAAAGTTCCACATCATTATATACAGAGACATTAGTCACAATGGCAACAAATAAGACACAATAGTTACGAAGAAACTTGTACATTAGCAAAAGTGGTTACAGAAAGTTGCAATTAGCCAGATCTACAAAGCACTGAGGCAAACACCAATCGATTCAACTGAGCAAATCAGACAACAATGGGAGAAAGAGTTTCAAGCTGAAATATCTCCCACATACTGGCTAGAGATTGCTCTTCCTTCATATAAAGTTTCCAATTCCACATATTGGAGGAAGTTTATATGGAAGCTGAGAAGTCACTTCTTCCATACCCCAGCAAAAGCAGTACAATTTTAAAAAGACAAAACTGGGGATTGCTGAAGAAGTTGTGGATCCCATCAGGCAGCACAAACACATGTGTTATGGGTCTGCCCCCTACTCACACAATATTGGGCAGAGGTAATACAAGAGACCATAAGCATATACGGATACCCAAAATTGTTCAATCCAGCCTACCTACTCACGTTTACCCCCAGAAGGACTCAAAATAAACAGGGTAGACTACAGACAAATTACACTATTAACATCAGCCGCACTTAAGGCAGTGACCTGTCTATTGGGCACTAAAAGCATACCCAAGAAGAAAAGTTGGAATAATCAAATTAGAGAGATTTATACATTAGCAAGAATGAAAGTTAGACTGAGCAACCATATGAAGAAAGTTGAAGCCCAGTGGTAAAAGTGGACCAGATATCAACTTGATAATTACCCAGATTTTGTTCAATAGCTACACAAAAAAGGGGAACAGGCAGATTAGAGAGGGTAGGGAATTTTAGAGACAGATAGGAAGGCACCACATGATCCATCCTG
The DNA here is from genome assembly GCA_016271365.2 of Neoceratodus forsteri. NCBI lineage: Eukaryota > Metazoa > Chordata > Ceratodontiformes > Ceratodontidae > Neoceratodus > Neoceratodus forsteri. The sequence goes on from JADMNL010000026.1 coordinate 334,555,685, forward strand.
AGACACAGAAAGTCTAGATAGTTTTTTCTTTGCAGGAACATGTCAACCTGAACAAGAGACCTGTATGAAACTGTTTACACTTGAAGATGGAAGAGAAGTGACAAAACATCAAAGGAAACAGACAGTATAACAGGACTGTGTATGAACTGAAACTGCTGTGGAAAAAGAAATGATGTATGAATGCTAAATTATGAATGTCAAACCTGTAATGAATATCTTGTTATAATATAAACTAAAATAAAGATCCATTAAAAAAAAAAAAATCAGGATATAAATGCATGGCTCTGTAAATGGTATGAGACCGGGGGTATGGGTAGGTAGGGGACTGGGAAGCAACCTGGGAGGACAAGTATCTGTTCACTAAGGACAGGCTCCACCTTAGCAATGAGGGAAAAGAGGTCCTGCAGCTGAGACTGGCAGAGTTTAGGTGGGGTTTAAACTTGTGAGGGGGCGAGGGAAAAGGGAAGGCCCTGGCCTTCCCCCACAGGTGGAGGGAAGGGGCACAGGGCAGAAGCAACAGATAGTGCACGTATTGGTCCATGTAGGCTGAAGGCAAGGTGGCCCCAGGGCAGGGGAGAGGATGGCAAGGGGGCAGGTTTCAGGGTGGTCCTGATAAATGCCAGGAGAATGAGTAATAAGATGCTGGAGCTGCAGACACTGAAGGTGGAAGGGGGTGGATGCGGTGGCAGTCACAGAGATGTGGGCCATGTTCAGACATGACTGGGACCTAAACATGCTTGGGTACACCACATGCAAAAGGGATAGGGGAGGGGGGTAGCTTTTATTATGGGTATGGTACTGAATCCCGACCTACTATAGCCTGACATTCTAAATTCCGTACATGCTTTCCCAACTTTGCACTATCCCCAACTGCTAAAATTCCTGTCTTACTAAATCCCGTCATGGCACCAGTGTTTCAGCATTCCAAACAGTCAGAAAAGTGGACCTTAGTAGCAGTAGCAGCAGTATCTCAGCATAGTAGTCGTTAGACAGAGGCAAAATAAATGCACATCAGGCAGTGACAGTAACAGTAACAGAGTTATTAGCTAATGTACAGCATTTAATTGGCGATCACTTAGTGCAGCAGCTTACTGTAAAAGCAACACCGGCTGGAGTGAACTGCAGTGATCACAGTGTCATAATTGCTTACCAGCTTTGTTACCAGTCCATTAATCTGCCAGCTGTGTACTTTTCAATTATGTCAATGCACAGCCATGCGTTTTGATCTGGAATATATGTGGGTGCCTGGATATCTGGCTGTAACACTGACCCGGCTGTAGCGTTCATGTCTGTAGTGAAAATTTAAATTTTCAGCAAAGGCTATGGCAATGGCACAGACAGAGGCAGAATGTGTTGTGTGCAGGCTTGTTCCATCACAGAAGGGACGAGATAAAATATGCAGTGCAGGTTTTCTACTTGTAAAGGAGAGGAACAGAGGAGATAGGTTTTATTGGTGTTGCCAGAGCCGAAAATCTGCACATTCTCAGCTGAGCAACTACCATTTTGGTCGGTGGCAAACATAGGTTATTGAGCCACAAAAATCATAATCACTCTCCTAACACTGCAAATGCACCAATAGCTGATGCAATGGTAGCTTTAAAGAAACGAGCTGTGGCCACAAACGAAAAGCCTACACAGCTTATACAGTCAGCAGTTGCCTCATTGCCAGCAGAAGTTTGTCAGAGCTTACCTAAAAAGCAAGCCTTGTTTAAGGCTATGAAATGAGCAAGACTGCTTAATATGCCACCAGAAGCAAGGAGTCTTGAAGAGCTCACAATAGCTCATGGCCAGTGGTTCATCAATGGGCACCCCTGGCCTGCTCTGGACTTGATCTGTGGGGAGGACAGGATCTTGATATTTACAGCTGGGGAAAACATAGGACACTTAGCAAAAGCAAAATACTGGATTATGGATGGCACATTTAAAACTGTGCCATCCATTTTCAGAAAATTGTATTCGATACACGTTCCTGTGGTAACACCTGAAAACGGGCGAATTGTTCCACTTGTTTTCGCACTGATGTTCTCAAAATCCCAGTCCAGCTATCAACGGGTTTTTCAAGATCTGCAGGATCTTGCTGATGAGCTGAGTCTCACTCTATCCCCTACATACATTATTACTGATTTCGAGCAGGCAGCTGCCAATGCCAGTAAATCCAAATTCCCAGAGACAACGAACAAGGGTTGCCTTTTTCATTATAGTCAAATTGTGTGGCGAAAAATACAGAGTATGGGCCTGGCAACTCAATACGGGAGTGACACAGACTTCAGTCTGATGCTGCGCCACCAAGTCGCTCTTGCATTTCTGCCATCCAGTGAAATTAAACCTGCGTTCATCAAACTCAAACCAACAATACCTGTAAAAACAGCTTGTTTGCTGGATTGGCTCAAAGAAAATTATATTCTGGGAGGTGTCAGACGTCAAATGAGAAACAAAACAACTATCAGGAGACTGCCACTTTTTCCTCCTGAATCTTGGTCAGTGAATGACCAGTTAGAGAATGACATTCCACACACTCAAAACAATGTTGAGGTCTGGCACAGGAGGCTGAGTGCATTAACAGGCACAGCACATGTCAGAATAAACCGCTTCATTGAACATCTGTAGAACAAACAATTGGTAACAGAAAGCGCAATAGAAAAGATTGTCTACGGTTTGCCCAGGTCCCCTTAAAAGAAATCTATGCTGTCCGTGAAGAGAAGATTGCCATTGTTGTGCGAGACAGACCACGGCGATCTACCCTTGAGTTTTTACATAGTGTAGCGCACAACCTTGCCCTCTAAGCTCTACATACACTTGAATTTTATTGAATTTTACTGGGAGTGTTTTTAAAACTTTTATAAATAAAAGATGGATTTTAATGAACAGAAGTAGTTTGCTGATTTGAATATGCATCATCTGATGAGTACATATTTAATTCCATGCCGATTTATGCATTTATTCTGCCATTTACGCAGTCTTTTTGCCACAGTCTAGCTAGTGCTATTGCTACTGTGAAATGCAATCTTTCGCCACTGTCAAACTGGTGCTACTGCTGTTCTGACTGTTGAAACGTGATGCTGGGTCAATGAAATTTCTATTACTGTCACTGATGCCGATGTTAAGGTGTGCTGTTTTGACTGCTGAAACTTGATGCTGGGTAAATGAAATTGCTTTACATTTACGTATTTATGCATTTATGCTGTTACTACCGAAGTTTACGCAGCTATTACTGTCAATGATTCAGGTATACTGTTAGGCTAATGTCAGCCAGGATTTGGGCACACTGGAATATGAACTGTCAGTCATTTGCTGTTTCGGGATTTCAGTGATGGGAATATTGATGTTGGGATTAGAGGGGTCAGGATTTAGTAAGGATCCCTTTATCATCAGGGACAGCATAGGGATAAGCAAGGTGGAGTAAATAAAGGGACCAGGTAGAGGCTCTTTGGTTCACCCTGCAGGCTCTGGGTGGAAAACAGGTGAAGACTGGAGTGGTATATAGACCCCCTGGGCAGGAGATGGAACAGGAGGAAGGCCTGGTGGCTAATCTTAAGGACCACTGTGGTGGAGGTAAGGACATCACTGTGGTAATAGGAGACCTGAATATGCCAGGAGCAGATTGGGGAACCTTGGTGTCCACATCAAGCAAGGAGTGGCACCTGTTGGATATCTTCTTGGATGTGTTCCTTGCCCAACTGGTAATGGAGCCAACAAGGGAGGGGCACATCCTGGATGTAGTCCTGTCAGACGGGGAGCTCATCAGGGACCTAGTTGTTGGGAACCCACTGGCGGGTAGCAACCATGCCACGGTTTGGTTTTCCCTAGAACTAGGCGGCAGGGTTGAACACACAAGAATGACAGTGGTGGATTTCAGAGGGGCGAACTTTGGGGGGATGGAGCAGATCCTGAGGGGTTATTTAGATGGGAACAGGCAAAGCATAGGCATGGAGGCACAATGGAAAACAAAAAAAAAGGGGCTCCTTGAGGCTACTAAGATCTGCACGAGGGAAAGACGTAAGGGGGCAAAGCTATGAGGCTGAATTGGTGAACAAAGGAGGTCCAGGATGCGGTGAGGGAGAAATAGGCTGCTTATAGCTGATATAAATGATCTTGGTTGGCTATATCCAAGGAGGTGTATGATATGGCAGCCAGGAGGGTCACCAGGGTGGTGAGATCGGCTAAGGCGGGGTGGAGCTGAGATTGGCACAGGGGATTAGAAGGGGGGAGGGTTCTTTAGGTATATCAGAGAAAGAAGAAAGGTAAAGGGGCAGATCAGTCTGCTCAGGATAGGGGGTGGGTGGGTGGAAGTGGCGGAGAGAAGGCGGAGGTACTAAATTACTTTTTGCCTTTGTCTTTACGGGAGGCAAGGGAGACAGTGGATGAAGAGGGGAAAAGAATAATTAAATATCCAGAGGTAGGGTGTTGGATGCACTCAAGACCCTAAGAGGAAAAATCCGGGCCCTGATGGGATCCACCCGGGTGCTCAGGAGTTGGCAGATACCTGGCCACCCCACTAGCAGATCTTTTAACTCCTCTGCAGTCTAGGTGGGCACCTCAGGACTGGAGGACGGCCCATATTGTGCCTATCCACAAGGGGAACCTGCAAGAGAAGCCGGGTAATTCTAGGCCAGTTAGCCTGACATCGGTAGTGTGCAAAGTGATGGAGAGCATCCTGAAGGAAAGGATAAAGGGGGTGCTGAGGGCATGGGGTCACATAGACATTCACCAGCATGGCTTTGTTGATAGCAGATCATGCCAGACAAATCTGGTGGAGCTCTATGAAGGGGTGACAAGAGTGCTGGATCAGGGCAGGCCAGTGGATGTTCTCTTTCTGGACTTCAGCAGGGCTTTTGACTCCATGCCACATCATGGGCTACTGGAGAAGCTGAAGACTATGGGGTGGGTGGGTGGGATGGGCAGGTGGATAGGAAACTGGCTGGCTTGGCAGGTACAGAGGGTGAGGGGTGGGTGGGAGGTCTCATCCTTAAGGTTAGTCACAAGCAAGGTCCCACAGGGGTCTGTGCTGAGTCCACTCCTATTTAATGCCCATGTCATGGACATCAAAAGTATCAAGAGCAGGATAAGCCTCTTTGCAGATGACTGTAAGCTGTGGACAGTGGTGGATGGGGAGGAGGGAAAGATGGAACTCCAGGAGGACCTGGAGGCTCTAGGGAGGTGGTCATGAATCTGGAAACTAAAGTTTAATGCTGTGAAATGCAAGGTTCTGCTGCACCTGGGGGCCAAAACCCGACTCTTAAATGCACCTGGGGGAGATGCTGCAGGTTTTGAGGGGGGGAGAAAGACCTCAGGGTGGTGGTAGATGTCAAAATGAAAAACTCAGAGCAGTGTAGAAGGGTGGTGGCACAAGTAAATAAAATGCTGGGGTGTATAGCCAGGAGATAACCTCAAGGAGTAGTGAGCTACTCCTTCCACTGTACAATAACCTGGTTAGACCACATTTTGAATACTGTGTGCAGTTTGGGCATCCCTACTTAAAGAAGAACATTGCATTACTGGCGAGGGTACAGAGGAGATCGATCAGGATGGTACTGGGGCTAGGGGAAAGGCCCTATGAGGAGTGACTGGGGGAGCTCAACCTATACTTGTTGGATGAGAGAAGAGATGGGGATATGATAGAGGTCTTTAAGTATCTCAAGGGGATCCATAGGGTAGGCCTTGTGGGGGTCCTTCAGCTGAGGGAACCGGGGGCCACCAGGGGCCACCCCATGACGCTGAATGGGAGGAGGCTGAGGGGGGAAAACATGGAGGCACTACTTCACTGAGAGAGTGGTGGAGCCCTGGAATGCACTGCCCAGGGAACTGGTGGCTGCTACTACTGTGAAGGAGTTCAAGAAGGGCTGGGATAGGTGCAGGGGGAGGGTACATCCAGGAGCCCCACTAGGAAATAAGGGTCCTTGTTGGGAGGAAGGGAAGGCTAAAATCGGCACCCTGCATAGGCACTGACCATTGAGCAGATTCGATAGATAATGGGGTTTATTCTGCTGGCTTCGTAGTATGATAGTATGTTCGTTTTCCAAAGTTTACTCATAACTTTATTTTTGCAGATTTGGGCCCTTAATGTTCAACATATCCCTTCTGTTACTCACCTTGTGAACATCATGGGTGCCAGTTTTTAAATCCCCTCTGAAACATCTTTTCACAGTCAAACTGCAATATCACCCTTTGAATGGGATTATTTTAAATCACCTATCTTGATCATCTCAGGTCATAACAAGACTATGTAGGAAATTTTGGGTCAAAATGTGGGAGCTGACTGAAAATTAGAAATTGCCTGTCAGCTGGCCTGTCCTGGGTAAATACAATCTAAAAATGCTTAAAAGCAGGACACCACTGACAATGAATATATCACATTTCATATAATCTATCCTATGTAAATATATAGTAAAACTGTATAAAAGCAAGGCCCTAGCACAACAGAGCTCCCACTGAACTGTGCATCAACTCTAATCCATTCTGGAAACAATACAGTATAAAAGCTGGACTGGGCCCACTGAAAATGTAACTTGGCTTTCAGCTGGGCTGTCCTGGGCAAATACATTGTAAAAATGGGTAAAGGCGAGCTGGCCCAGGGCATGAAGGGCTGAAGCATCATGACCTTACTTCCTACAATGCCGGCGCTCCCTGTTCACGGTGTGCGCAGGTCACCAGGGGTCAGCCAGGGAGGGAGAGGATTGAGTGTCCAGGGATAGCTCTCCTCTCCCAGTGAGGGTGGGGAACATGGGCTAGCATTTTCCTGACCCCTAGTGGTAGCTGGGGTAGGCATGCTGTGTCCCACAAATGTGGGGGTGGAGGTGGAGCAGCCGCCCAACTTGCAGCATGGGGCTGTGCTTCATTGGTGGCACTGCACGCTCTCTTCCACAAGGAGAAAAGCAGAAAATGGTCCCCTGCCATAGAAGAATAATGATTGTCTCCCGCAGTGCCGCCCCGAGAGGGCACCTCCTGAGCTGGATCCGTTGTGGAGAATCAAGGAGCTCCCCATCCTCTGCCATGAAGAATAAGTCATGGGGTTGATTGGGAAGGGGGTTTGATCCTCGGGGGACAGCGTGGGGGGGACATCAGATGTAGCTGACAGGGGACCGAGGGAGAAACAGTTACACAAAAAAAAATGGGTAAAGGAGAGCCCCTTAAAGAAAGAGATACTGTATCTTGGCTGTACTATCCTGGGTAAATACAGTGCACAAATTGGAAAAGCACGATCCAAGTTCAGACAGGATAGCATCTGAACCATGCTGTCCTGGGTAAATATAGTGCAAAAATGTACCAAAGCAGAACCCCACTGAAAACAAGATACTGTAACTTAGCTGGGTTATCACCATATCATTGGTTCAATGTAAGGGTGACTACAGAATTGAACCACACATGGGTGAGGGTCCCGGACTTCAGGAGGGCAGATTTTATAAAGATGGATTAATACCTTAGGGCTGACCTGACAAAGGGGTTGGCCTTGGTGGGGTGGAAAAACAGTGGGTGAAAATAAAAAGGGAGCACAATAAAGGCAACAGACCTCTGTATCAAAGTGAGCAAAAACAAATGGAAGAAGAGACCACTATGGTTCTCAAAAGAGGTGGCACAGAAGATAGAGGCTAAAATGGTGGCATTCAAAAGGTACACGGAAACACAGAGGGACAAAGATAGGGAGGTGTATCAGGAAAACAGAGGGAAGCAGGAAAAGCAGTAATGAGTGCAAAGGTGCAAACTGAAGAGAGAATAGTCCAGGAGGTAATGAAAGGGGACACAACATCGTTTTAGGTATGTAAGTGAAAAGAGGAAGACCAGGGTTAGGATTGAATGGTTAAAAAGAGGAGGGGGACTAAACAGAGGGAGACCAGAAAAAGGCAGATATAGGGAACAAAATACTTTTGTTCAGTGTTCTCAGAACAGAGAGGGGGTGGGTTCTTATTCTCTATCACATTCCTCCCTGCCCAAGACCAAACATTTCGAGTTTGGTTAGTGTTGAAATGGGACAATAAAAATAACTGTCTTCAGATCCTTTAAACAAAAGGATGGAGCCATAGCCCACCTTCTCCAGGGCTCCACCTCGGGGTCCCATATGTAATAACAAAGTAACTAATAATAAAAAAAAGTAATATTAAATATCTTAAGCAAATCGGAATCACTTTTCACTTAGTGACATTTATCTTTCTCTACCCCGAGGCCTGTCGACAGATAGGAAAGTCTCCCATACCATACCTTGATAAAAAAAATCAGCATTACTATGGGTCGAATCCTTTCTATATTTTACACTAAATCTATATGGTTGCATGGCGAGGTACCATCGCATTATGCGAGGGTTTTTATCTTTCATCACATGAAGCCAGCATAGGGGATTATGATCTAGCCATAGTTCAAACTCTCTACCCCACAAATAGAAGCGTAAAGCTTCTATTGACCATTTTATGGCTAGACATTCTTTTTCGATAACGGAATAATGTTTTTCCCTTTCGTGTAATTTCCGGCTTATGAACATTATGGGATGTTCTTCGTCTTGTACCATCTGTGTGAGTACAGCTCCTATACCATAATTAGAAGCATCTGTTTGTAGTATAAATGGTTGGGAAAAGTCAGGAGTATGTAAAATAGGTGAGGAACATATCTTGGCCTTTAGATGGTAAAATGCCTCCTCGCAATCAGGTGTCCATTTTACTTTGTCTGGTTTGGATTTTTTGGTTAGGTCTGTTAAAGGTCCAGCTATTGTAGAGCAGTTAGATATAAAGCGTCTGTAATACCCAATAAGGCCTAGAAATGACCTGACATCTTTTTTTGTTATAGGACGGGGGCTATTGGCCACTGCCTCAACTTTAGAAATTTCTGGTTTTACTTTCCCCATTTCCAATCTGAAACCCTAGATATGTTGTTTCCTGCATGGCCAGGGAGCATTTGGAAGGATTTACAGTCAACCCAGCTTCAGATAGGGCTGATAGTATTGCCTTCAGATGTTGTATATGTTCCTCCCATGAATATCACTACATCATCTAGGTAAGCTGCGCTATATGCTGCATGTGGTTGTAAGATGTTGTCCATAACCCATTAGAACGTAGCAGGGGCACCGTGTAGACCAAAAGGCATTACGGTAAAATGGTATAGGCCTATGGGTGTGCTGCATGCAGTTTTCTCTTTATCTTTTGGATCTAGGGGAATTTGCCAATACCCCTTAGTCAGGTCTAATGTGCTGATGTTGAGCCTTACCTAAATGATCTATGATATCATCTATTCGGGGCATCGGACAGCAATCAAATTTAGACACTGCATTTAAATGTCTGAAATCAAGACAGTCTGATTCCTCCTTCCTTGTTTCCCACTATCACCATGGGAAAGTTCCACTCACTATTGGAGGGTTCAATAATTCCCAACTCGTGCATTTTCCTAATCTCCTGTATAACATCATTCCGTACTCTTTCAGGTATCCTGTAAACTTTCTGTCATATAGGTAAGGTGTCTGGGACCACGATATGATGAACAGCATCTTTAACTTTCCCCGGTGTCCCTGTAAATAAGGTCTGGAAGGGTTGTAACACAGTCTGTAAAGTGGAAATCTGTTCAGCCGATAAATCTGGGTTGATTCGTACTTCTGAAAGGTTACCCGTATTTTCTAACCTTTGATACGCTAAATCTAATTCAGACTCAACAGTCTCTCTGTAAATGTAATTACAGATATGGGAAGTTCTTTCTACCCATGGTTTTAACAAATTCACATGATATACCCTGTATTTAACTTTCTTTTCTGTTAGTTCGACCGCATAAGTTACTGGGCCCATACGTTTTATAATTTTGTACGGGCCTTGCCACTTCATAAGTAGTTTATTTTCAGAGGAAGGTAACAAAAGTAAAACTTTATCTCCTGCCACTAATTCTTTATGTTTTGTTCCTTTATCATAATACTCTTTTTGTTTTACTTGCTGTTGTAGGTTAGTCTGGTGGGCTTTTTTTACATATGTCATTAATCCCTGACGTAATTGTTGCCAATACTCTAAAGGTTGGGTCATGTGTTTACCCGTCTTGTCTTCCCATTCTTCCTTTATAATATCTAAAGGGCCTTGAGGTTATGACCGTATAGTAATTGAATGGAGAAAACCCAGTAGATGCCTATGGAACTTCTCTATAGGCAAACATCAGATAGGAAGATATGTATCCCATTTATTACCTTCCTCTGATACATACTTTCTTAACATTTTTTAAATGTTTGGTTGACGTTGACTAACCGTCAGTCTGAGGGTGATAGGTGTAGTGAAAATGGTTTCAATACTTAGTGCCTGGTACAAAGTTGTAACAATTTTGAACAAAATTGGTACCCTATCTGTCATAATAGCTTTAGGAATTCCCATTATTTGAAAATCTTTACCAACTCCTCTGCTATTCTAGAAGCAGTAACTATCTGAAGAATTCGCCTCAGGATATTTTGTGGTGTAATCTACTACCACTAATATGAAGCGTTCCCTTTGTACTTTTAGGAAGTAGCCCTATAACATCCATCGCTATCCTTTCAAACATGTTACTAACCAAAGGCATTGGTATGAGGGGCACTTTGTCTTTTCGTCCTACTGCTGCTACTTGTTGACATTCAGGGCAGCTTTTACAATATTCTGTCACCTGCTCAGGTATACCAGGCCAATAGAACCTGTACAAAAGGTGTTTCAAGGTACGGTCCTTACCTAAATGGCCTGCCAAAGGTATATCATGGGCAATAGACAACAATTTTTGTCAGTACTGTACAGGTACCATCAATTGCTCAAATATCTCTCCAGTTTGTGGATTTGTACACACCCTATACAATAGATCGTTTTCAATTTTATAGTAGGGTTGATGAGGTTCAGTTGGAATTGTTAGTGTTACCTGTGAAAAAAAAGGTGTCAGGGTTACATCATTTTTTTGCATATTTACAAACTCTTTGTTAGGTAATATACATTTTCCAGATAATATATCTAGTCCAGTATCTCTCTTAGTCCATAGATATTTATCCTTTCTTTTTCTTTTTTGTAGTTTGCTTTTCCTGTCTTTACCAACAGTCCCAAATACATCGTCCTCAAAAGGAAATAGGTGTCCCAACTCCTTTTCTTGCTTCCCTTGTGCCCGAGTGGTAACAGCTCCAATGTTTGCAGTTAATAAAGAGTCAGAATAAGGGTAGTCATGTCCAATTATCACAGGAACTGGCAAAGAGGGTACTATGCCTATTTTCATTTTTAGTAATGTCCCATTTATTTGAATCTCCATTTCTCATAAAGGATACCAGTGAATGTCCCCATGTATACACTTGACCCCCTGTGGTTGGCTCCCCGGCTCTGGCTTTTCCACCAAGGAGGCATGAATCAGGGTCTGCTTGCTGCCTGAGTCAACAAGTCCAGATACTACCAATCCTCCAATTTCCACAGTTGTTACATAATGCCCCCAGTTGGCAAGAACTAGGTGAATTGATTCTACCCTCTTTTTTGGACAGAACCTAGCAATATGTCCTTTTGCTTTACACTCATGACATATGATATCGTGGCTGTATCCTTTACTTGTCTTATTATATTCTTTACCCCCAGAAATACCACTAGACTGTGTCACCAGGGTAGTAGTGGTAGTAGGAGATTTTATTACAGCTGAAGGACTCCTAAGGTTTATAAATGTCCTAGGTCATTGAGGCCTAGCAGTTAAATAATCCTCAGTGAGCCATGTAGCTGCCTTGGTTTCTGGGCGGCGTTCCTTTACCCACAACTGTACATCTTGGGGCAAAACCCAACAAACTGTTCCAAGATAGTACTTTCCATAATTTGTACTACCGTTCTTGTGTTAGGTTGTAACCATTTATGGCATAAGTCTTTTAAATGGGTGTATAGGTCTTGAGGGGTGTCATCGGATTGAAATTTATATGCTCTAAAACGTTGTCTATATGTTTCAGTACATATATCATATATTTTAAGGATGGCTTGCTTAATATGGTCATAATCATTAATATGTGCAATGTCCGTATGGCTATAAGCTAATTGAGCTTTCCCAGTCAAATAGGGGGCCAACCTGATAACCCATTGATCTCTAGGCCATGCACAAGCAGTGGCCACCCTCTCAAATGTCAGAAGATACACTTCTATATCATCAGAATCAGCCATTTTAACCAATTTTATATCTTTTTGTCCTACCACAGGTGCTGGTGGTGGTCTTGTTGTGCCTAAAGCCTGTATGGCATGTAAGGTGTCGGTCCACCTGGCAGCATTCTCTGCACGATCTCTCTCCCTCTCTACACAGTCTCTCTCCTGCTCTCTTTCCAATTCTACTTGTTGCAGACACAGCCAGCAGAGCAGTTCATGGGGGTTCTCTGGGGGGTCTTCCTGTTCAAATCTGGCTGCCTGAGTGCCCCTTTCAGTAGGTTTCACGTCTTCCATCAACATGGTATCTCCTTCAGTTATTGCCTTAGCCACCTTCCTGTGTACTATTGGCTCCAGTCCAGTCAGTAAAGGCAAATCCAACGATTGTACAACAGACCTTGTGGCTGGTGCAGTCCGCTCTCCTGCCTTGTCCGGATGCATTCGATCAGGATCTGATCTCAGATCCAACAGTAGGTCACTTCAAAACCCACTATCCCACTTCTCACACCAAATGTCAACTGGTGTGGGATAGAAAAGGCATCAGACAAAAATGAGCAGCAATCTCGTTGAATGTTTATTCCAAAACAGCAGACTGGTAAGCGACAAAACAATAAAAAAAATACAAAAAGAATAAATCATCAGAGCCATAAATTCAATTCAAGAGCTAGAAATAGCTAACTCTGATGGGGTGTTACTAGATCCACACCCTTTTACTGACTGACTAACTACCCTAGACAGATGCTTTATATAGCAATTTTAATCATGTGACAAGAAGACTCCACCTTTAATATAATTAAATTTGAACTTAAAAAATAAAGAAGGTATTAATCTCATTTATATACAGGAAATATTATGTTTATAAGTTGCCCACATCAAGTTGACAGTTCAAAATTAAATAACAACCCTTTTATCAGTTTATTATCTCCAGAAGCAAACTTAGAAGGTCCACCCCTCTGACCAGCAGGATAAAGGAAGGGAAATTTCAGCCGGCCAGCCCATAACAAGCTACAATGGAAGGAGAGAGAGGAACTTGCAAATTGCACAGGTCCGGAACGAACTCCCTCCCTTTTATATACTTTTATACTTGTTTACTTACTCAAGCTGTTAAAAGGAGGGTTACGCAGAGGGCTAAAAAGAGTATCCATTGTTTACAGGATTAAATTTCTGTTTTTTACGAGTGAAAAGTCCTTCATGATAGTGCGAGCATTCGTGCGGTAAAATTTACTGGAGCTCTGCACTATTGCTATGTGTTTTCCACTTGCCTTTGTTGTTCCTCACTGTTCTTAGTTTCAAATAAATAGAGGAACAACTAAACAAGCAGGAGAGACACACAAAATTTTACCTAGTGTCCCTTTTTAAACCTGCAGTAATGTGAACCTTTGCGGCGGTTCACCGATTACTAAATAAGGGACTCAAATAAAACCGAGCATTAGACCGACATACTGTGGCTACCTTGGCATATCGAAAATGTGTCAAATTCAGAGCCAAACACTTAAACTAGATTATAATATCCTCATACTAAAGGATATCGAGGTTCTATTTAAGGAGGGCAGGAAATAGCGTAAAAGTGACTATCTCACAATATTTTAAGGGGGATTGGAGTGCACCAGACAAGTTATCGACGACAAGACAAAGATTTTACAAAGTGGGTGGCCAACCCAACAAATGAGACACAACACATACACAATGACAAAAGACAAGACGGGAGGGTTGGTGCAGCCCAGAATAACCTTAAGCAGGCAAGATAGTAAAAATAACCGGGGGGTGGTTCTTATTCTCTATCACAGTGGGGCCACAAAAAAGTAACATAAGCTTCAGAGGGAAGGAGTGGACATTAGTCCACTAGTCCATTTTTTGAGGGAGCATCCAGAAGGGACTTGCTAATTTGAAGGTGGACAAGGCAATGGGGGCAGATGGGAAGCATTAAAGGGTATTCTGGGAGCTCAGAGAATTAGGGAAATACTGGCTGCATCACTGACAGTTCTCTGTAACAGCTCACTGGAAAAAAGGTGTGGTTCTGGTGGACTGAAGGAGGGTGGAGGTAGTCCCACTATACAAAACTAGGCCAGTCAACCAGACATTGGTGGTGGGAAAGTTGATGGATCACTGCTGAAGGAAAGGATTGTGGAACATCTTGAATCCAGTGGGTTATAAGACACGAGGCAGCATGTATTCATGGGGGGGAGGTCATGTCAAACAAATATGATAGATATCTTTGACTGGGTGACAAAGGATTTAGATCAGGGTGGAGCAGTGGTGGTGTCTACCTAGATTTTAGTAAGGTTTTCAACACTGTTCCACATAGGCTAGTAAGTAAGCTATATAGCTTACGAGTGGGTCCAAAGGTGGTAAACTGAATAAGAAATTGGTTAGGTGAAAGGTGACAGCGGGAGATGGTAAATGGAGTACTCTTCAAGAAAGGGAGGGCAACCATTGCCAGCCATATAGATAGGTTAACTAGATAGCCATCTAGGGTTGCCTGTCAATATGGGGGCACCAAAGGAAAAAAACAGTTCAGTTCCATTTTTTTGTTTGCTTGCACACATGTGTAAGAAACATAGTGCCATCATCCGAGTTTTTGTAGGTGTGGCACCCTGTCTTCCAGTTCAGTTAGTGTGTTTGCAGACGCGGCCACAGTTCACCAATGAATGCTGCAGCTGTCTATGACAGCAGCTGAAAATGCAGTGGCATACAGTTGAAAGGAAGAGATCGCTTCAGTGAGCAGTGGTAAGATAGTGCTGATTAGCATTTTGCGTGCTCATGCGCCCCGCCAACACACGCTGTATGGCCGACGGGGGTGCCCAATCCCCATCGGCTCTGCTGCACTCCCCAACAGAATTCCATGTGCCACGCTGGGAGCCCAGCATGTGTGGTCTATAAGGCCGATGGGGTGCCAATCCCCCATTGGCTCCACTGCCCAAACAGCCTTCTAGCTGCCGCGCTGGGAGCCCACCCCAGCGTGGCACTATCCTATGTCGCCTACAAAAAAAAAATAACCTGCAAGAAAAAACGTTCCTCACTGACTGTCCTGACCCTCCCCCACCCACGCCCACCCTTCATACCTGCCTCCCACACCCCCATACTTACCTCAGAGTCTGGGCGTGGCGATCTTGGTGGACCAGAACACGTCTGCACTCTTCAAAGCCGACCGCGAAGTGAGGAAATGCCAGTAAGCTGTATAATGGAAAAAGTAGGGTTTTTTCAACTTTGATGCATATCTAAGGCATTGTTGGGAATTTTTTCACCAAATTTTCAACATGGGGTTTTTGGGACCCCACTTCATGAATTCTGGCACTGTCATTTTGTTAATAAGCCCCGAAAGGTGATTTCGTGGTCATTGCGCGGAACCACCTTTCGGGACCGATTTACGAAATGACAGTGTCACAGTTCATGAGGTAGGTCCCCAAAAACCCTATGTTGAAAATTTGGTGAAAAAATGTGCCGAAAAAAGTCCATAAAATGACTGTGTTTCGAGCGACCATTGCGCAGTTTCCACGCACCCTTGTAAGTTCTTGCATTTCTAATATTTTCAGTCCAGATTTTCACTACTGGCATTTTTCCACACTTCCTTATGAACAGTACAGCTGTCATTGTTCACACCATGGCCGAAATGTGTTTTCGCACTTTCAGCGCTGAAATGCGTGGTTGCTGTGGGAAATCACTGTTCGGGACAGATTAAGAAAATCACAGTGACACTGTTCATGAGCGGAGGTTCCAAAATGCCTGTATTGACAATCTGCTGTAAAAAAAATCCCCAAACTAAATGCATTACGGGTTTGTGTTGTGCAGTTTCCACGCACACTCGTGACTTCACCAGTTTTTTTATATTTTCACTGCAGATTTTCAACATTGCCATTTTTTCCACCTCCCCATGAACAGTACAGCTGTTATTTTTCATATCCTGTTCGAAATGTGTTTTCGCACCTGTGGTGCCAAATGGCATAGTCGCTGTGCAAAAGCAGCTTTTGGCTAACAAACTGATATTGCCACTGTTCATAAGGTGGAGGTCACAAAAACCCATGTTGATAATTTGGAGTGAAAATGCCAATGAACGCCTGAGGTGGTAGGGTTTCCAACCATAATGCACCACCCTGTAGAGATTGGCAGGCATCAGGGGTGTGACTTGGGATTCTCGCCTGTAATGCTCATACCATCCCATACCCTGCAGTCAGTGACAGGCATTGAGGTGTGTCTTGGACTCTTCAGCCCCAAAGTTCACCCCATTCTCCTATACAGCACTCATCTCACTGTATTTCCTGATGGAATGGGGTGAGCATAAGATCCAAAGACTTCAAGGCACACCGTGACACTTGGTGTCTGCAGGGTAGTGTGTGGTGAAATGATGTGGCTATTATGCCTGATGACCCAAAGACACACCCCAATGCCTGTCAGTCTCATAGAAACACAGAAGTTGATGGCAGATAAGGACCGCAAGGCTCATCCAGTCTGCCCATTCTTTTTCTACCTTATGAATGTACCATTGGCCTTTGCTCTGTCAATGGCCTATCTATTCATACTCATCTGTATTGATCCCTTATGCCTATTCCATGCCTGTTTGAAGCCCTGCACTGTATTCATATCCACCACTTTCTGAGGTAGGCCGTTTCATGCATACACCACCCTTTCTGTGAAAAAGAACTTCCTCACATTACCCCTTAATCGGCCTCCCTCTACTCTCACGCTGTGTCCTCTTGTCCTGCTATTTTTCTGATACTGAAACATGTTAGACTCTTTAACCTTGTTAATGCCCTTAAGGTGCTTGAATGTTTCAATCATATCACCTTTCTCCCTCCTTTGCTCTAGGGTATACATATTGAGCTCCGTTAATCTGTCCTCATATGTCTTCTGATGCAGTCCCTGCACTATTTTGGTTGTCCTTCTCTGGACTGCCTCAATTTGGTTAATGTCATTGTGAAGGTGTGGCCTCCAATACTGCACATAGTGCTCCAGATGGGGCCTAACCAGTGTCTTGTAAAGAAGAATGATTACCTCCCTCTAGGGACTTGTGATACCCCTACGAATACACCCCAACATCTCTCTAGCCTTACCTACTGCCTTAGTGATCTGCTTGGATGATTTCAGGTCATCGGTGATGATGACGCCCAAGTCTCTTTCTTTCCTTGTGACTGCCAGCAACTCCCCTCCCAGTCTATAGGTGGCTTCAGGGTTTCTCTTCCTTATGTGCATGATCTAGCACTTCTTTGCGTTAAACCCCAGTTGCCATTCTTCCGACCATTTTGCTAGTTTATCCAGATCTCTTCTCATTCTGCCCACCCCATCTGAGTCATCTACTCTGTTGCAGATCTTGGTGTCCTCTGCAAACAGACAAACCTTACCCTCCAGTCCATCTGCAATGTCACTGATGAAGATATTGAAGAGGACTGGCCCCAGGACTGATCCCTGAGGTACCCTACTTGTGACTTGCATCTCTTTTGACTGTATACCATTTACCACCACTCTCTGTTTTCTGCCCGTTGACCAGTTTGCCACCCAGTTGACCAATGTCTGACCCACGAGCCCACCCAGCTTGTTATCAATCTTCTATATTGGAACAGTATAAAGCTTTGCTGAAGTCAAGGTAAGCAACATCAACTGCTCCCCCTTGATCCACCACTCAGATTACCCAGTCAAAGAAATCTATGAGATTAGTTTGACAGGACCTTCCTTTTGTAAACCCATGCTGTCTTGGATCCTGTGCTCTTATGGATTCCAGGTGTTGCACTATCCTTTCCTTAAGGAGTGTCTCCATAATCTTGCCCACTACTGAGGTAAGACTGACTGGTCTGTAGTTCCCTGCCTCCTCCCTGTTACCACTCTTGTGGAGCGGGATCACATGAGCTCTTCTCCAGTATTCTGGGACCTCTCCTGTGCTCAGAGACTCACTAAACAGTTCTGATAATGGCTGTGCTAGTTCCACCCTTAGCTCCTTTAGTACCCTGGGATGTATGCCATCAGGTCCCATTGCCTTGTCCACCCTGAGCTTATCGAGCTCTTGTAGGACCCTTTCTTTTGTGACGGGACTAGTGCACACCTCCCCTCCTCCGTGTACACGGTGCTGGGCTGTGGGCCCTGTCCTACCTTTTCTTCAATAAATACTGAGCGTAAATATCTATTTCAGATAGATGCTTTCACATGGTCCTCCTCCTCACACACCCCCTTATCCCCTTTGGTCTTAGCAGTACTGCCTCTGGACTTTCTCCTTTCACTAATGTATCTATAGAAAATCATCACCTTCTTTTACTGTTCGTGCTAGTGTTTCCTCAGTTTGGGCCTTTGCCTGCCTTACTGCCTTCCCTGCTTCCCTTAGGGAAGTTTGGTATGCCTCCCTATCTTCATCCTGATGCGTTCCCTTATATTTCCTGAAGGCCAGCCTTTTGGCTCTGACCTTTTCTGCTAATGTATTTGAGAACCAAAGTGGTTTCCTTCTTCTTTTGCACTTCCTTTTCTCACTAACACAATGGGACGTTGCTTCAAATATTGCATCTTTACTGATTGCCCACTTTGCCTGTACCCCTCACCTGTATTTCTTTTTGCCAGGGCTAGCTTAACTCTGTTGGCCATCTTATCAAAGCCAGCTCCTCTGAAGTCCCATATTTTTGCCTTGGTATGGGATGATTTAGATGTAGTGGCCAAATTGAACCATACCATGTGATGGCCACTGGCACCCAGGTGACCTTCTACCTGGAGATCTGTGATCCTTTCCCTGTTAGTCAGTACTAGATCTAGAATAGCCCTGTCTCTTGTGGGTTGTTGTACCAGTTGTTTGAGGCCTTCCCCCTGCAGGGAATCCACCATGTGTCTAGTTCTGGCAGATGTCCCTGCTGGTATTGACCAATCTGTATCTGGCATGTTGAAGTCTCCCATTATCAGAACCTCACCTTTAGCTGTCATGTTTTGTATATCTTCTAACAGTAATGTGTCTATGTCCTCCCCCTGGTCTGGAGGCCTGTACACAACCCCAGTTCGTATGGCTGTCCCATTTCCTGTTTCCAGGGTGACCCACAGTTCTTCTGGCTCCTTATGTGTATTCTGAATTTCTGTAGCTTTGATATTTTCATTGACATAAAGGGCCATTCCACCCCCCCCCCTTTTTGCACCTCGGTCTCTTCTGAACAGTACATAGCCAGGTACTGAAGTCTCCCAAGTGTGGTTACTGGTAAACCATGTCGCACTAATGGCTACTATGTCCAGTTTAACCTCTATAATTATAGCCTGCAGGTCTGGGATCTTGTTTCCCAGACTGCGAGCATTTGTGTACATGAATTTCCATTGGCCAGATTTCAGTGTGTTAGTTGTTGGGCGAGGTCCGACTGAGAACCTTGTTACACTGCAAAGAACAAACTATAACTCCGTTTTGGGACCTGGAAACCCGGTAAGGCAAAATATTGATGGAAACTTGTTAAGAAGGGGAGCTACACTTTCTACAAAAAGTTTCATTTTTTTTCCTTATTGGCATTAAGCGGAGAATTGCAGGATTCCATTAAAAGTGTAGTAATTTTATAACCAGAGGGAGTGAGATACAACTGAATTTGCTGGATTCCTGGGGTTGAGACCTAGGATTTGGAAGGATATTTTTGCAACATTTCAAGTGTCCTGCTGGCTGAGGAGTGAGTTCATTTTTATCCCTGGACTTGTAGAGTAGTTTATGTAGGAGCAGTGGTCTAGTAAATTCTGATGTTAGTTGAATTACTATAAAGGGAAGTACTCACCAGGATGGTTGAGCAGTTGTGTATTTGATTGTTTCTAACAGTCACCAGTGGCTGTGGACTACCCACCACCCTTCCCCACACCCCCAGGTGTGGCATTTCCTTTATTGCCAAAATTCTGACATCACTTCCTCATCCGGTCTTGGGGCAGAACTGTCATTCTTAATAACCCAGCACAGTACATAAAGGGTAGGTACACACCACAAATAATAAATATATATATATATATATATATATATATATTACATCTTGTATATTATAAGGGAGAGGGACATGTGGGGAGTGGTGTACTGCACTGGCTGTGGGGCAGCATTTTTCTGGGAGACATTCTGGAAACTGCGTTGCTGTCCTATTTGCAGGCAACTGTCAGCTCTGAGGAAGGAGGTTGCCCACTTCCAGGCTGAACTAGCAAGGACTAAGGAGGACTCCCCCCCCACACAAAGAGCACCACTGCCACAACTACTGCCTCAGAGGTTGCCAAGTATGAAGAGCAGTTGGACCACAGTGGGTTCTGGGAGGGTGCGGGTGGTGGACCAGAGGCGAAGCCCCTAGTTGTTCCTCTACACAAATCATATGCCATTCTGGCAGAGCAAGGTTCCTCTATGATGGCACCCTCAGTGGAGACCCAGAAGAATGCTGAGGACATCCACAAGGGAGACCAACAAAAGGGTGGCAAGGGACACCATAGGGGATGAAACAGTTTCTGATAGGGGACTCAGTTGTTGGGGGGTAAAACTGGGGACGGGAGAGAAGGAAGCAAGGTGCCTGCCTGGTGCCATGGCTTGGAGGGACAGAAAGTGAATCCTCAGGATTGCAGAAGCAGCATCACAGGAGAGGGAACTAGATATCATTGTTCACCTTGGAACAAATGACTTAGCTAGGCATGGGATCAGTGCAGTGCAGAATGAATCTGTGGAGTTGGGGAGGGGCCTTAGATGGGTAGCAAGCATGGTAACCTTCTCAGAGGTGCTGCCAGTCCATGGTAGGGGTGAGGCTAGGGTACTGCACACCATGCAGTTTAATGAATGGTTGCAAAACTGGTGCAGAGCACAGGGCTTTGGCTTCATTGGGGCTGGGGATCCACCTGGAGAGACAAAGGTCTATACAGGCACGATGGTCTGCATCTGTCCACGATTGGAACCAAGCGCCTAGGTGATAGGTTTAAATGCTTCCTTGGCAAGCTTTTAAACTAGCCAAGGGGGAAGGTGCTGATAAGAGGCAGGACTTTTCAAGCCTCCCCCCACAAAACATGGCGGGTGGTAAGGTAAACACTGAGGTACAGAGCTCAACACAGAGCAAGACAGGGGTAAATGGAAAAATAGACAAGGGCAATAAAAGCAGAGATGGGGGAAAAAAGGATAAAGCCAACATTAAATGGAGGGCAATGAGTACCAATGCCCATAGTATGGAAAACAAGCTTCCTGAGCTAGTAGCCCTGATGGAAGATGAACAATTGGATATTGTGTCAGTCACGGAAACATGGTACACAGAGAACCATGACTGGGATGTCAACATACTACAGAAGGGACAGGGAAGGTAAAAGAGGAGGTGGAGTAGCTCTATACATAAGGGAAGGGATCAAAGCTACAGAACTAAAAAGTAAAGGGGGAGGACAAGAGGCACTCTGGGTCACCTTGGAGACAGGGAATGGCATCACAATCTGCATGGGGATTGTATACAGACCCCCATCTCAAGGGGAGGAAATGGACAAGAAAATGATAGAGGACATTCTCAAAATCGCTGAAAAAGGGGAGATACTGTTGATGGGGGACCTGAATATACCAGATGTTAACTGAATGACATGTACTGCAGCCACATCCAAGAGCAGGGTCATTCTCAATGCCCTGCAGGGTGCAGGCCTTAGACAGCTAGTGTTGGAACCCACTCGGGAGGGAGCAGTATTAGACCTGGTACTCTCAAATGGAGAGAGGATCACAAATTTAGAAGTCAGTAGACATCTGGGAACAAGCGACCACTGCACAGTGTGCTTCACAATCAACACAACCATGGAGATAAGCCATACAAAAAAAAGGACACTAGACTTTAGAAGGGCTGACTTTGGCAAAATGAGTGAATACCTGAAGAATGCACTAGCAAATGGCCAAAAAGGAGGGGTGGAAGAACAATGGAGAAAAATCAAAACTGCCATCATGGAGGCAACAAGCCTTTGTGTGAAACAAATAAAGAAAACAAAGTGGAGTAAAAAACCACTATGGTTCTCAAAAGAGGTGGCAGGGAAGGTTAAGGAGAAAAAGGCTGCATTCGAAAAGTATAAGGAATCACAGAAGGAGCATGACTGGGAACTGTGTCAGAAAGAAGTGGGGAAGGCAGTCAGAACAGCAAAGGCCCAAACCGAGGAAAAAAATAGCCAACTCAGTTAAAAGGATAAAACCTTTTATAGGTACATTAGGGAGCATAGAAAGGTTAAGGAGGGATAGTGAAGATTAATAAAGGAGAGGGGCGGTGGGCAGAGGGAGAAAGTGAAAAGGCAGAGATACTGAATGAATACTTTTGCTCAGTATTCATAAAAGAAGATGAGGAGGAGTTACCTAAATCAGACAATAGAAGCACTCTGGGTAGGGGGGCTGACACCAGTCCATTCACAGAAGAAAGAGTCCTGAAAGAACTCCTTAAATGCAAGGTGGACAAAGCAATGGGGCCTGATGGGATTCACAGCAGAATCCTAAAAGAACTAAGGGAGGACCTAGTGACACCACTGACCACGCTTTTTAACAAATCATGGCAGGATGGGGTGGCACCTGAGGACTGGTGGAGGGCAGATGTGATTCCCCTTCACAAAAGTGGGAGCAAGGCAGAAGCAGGAAACTACAGACCTGTAAGTTTGACCTCAGTGGCAGGGAAAATGATGGAATCACTTCTGAAAGAAAGAATAGTTGAGTACCTACAGGCCAGCGGGGCACAGGACCCAAAGCAGCATGGATTTATAGCAGGAAGGTCATGTCAGATGAATCTAATTGATTTCTTTGACTGGGTGACCAAAGTAATAGACAAGGGAGGGGCTGTGGATGTGGCCTACCTAGACTTTAGCAAGGCATCTGACACAGTCCCGCACAAAAGATTAATAATCTAGTTAGCCAGCCTGGGAGTGGGTCCCATGGTGGCAGCCTGGGTAGCAAACTGGCTGCACAACAGGACACAGAAGGTAATAGTGAATGGAACACATTCCGAAGAAAGGGGGGTTACTAGTGGAGTACCTCAGGGCTCAGTACTGGGTCCAGTCCTCTTTAACATCTTTATAGGTGACATTGCAGAGGGTCTGGAGGGAAAGGTATGCCTCTTTGCAGATGACACAAAGATCTGTAACAGAGTTGATACTCAAGAGGGGGTAGAAAAGATGAGAAGGGACTTGGCAAGGTTGGAGGAATGGTCAGACATATGGCAACTTAGATTCAATGCAAAGAAGTGCAAAGTAATGCACCTGGGAAACAAAAACCCAGGAGAAGAGTACACAGTAGCAGGAGTGGTACTACCAACAACAAAAATGGAAAGGGACCTGGGGGTAGTTATATCAGATGACCTAAAGGTGGTTAAGCAATGTGAAAAGTCAGTAAGGAGAGCCAGTGGGATACTGGGATGCATAGGAAGGGGCATCACAAGTAGAACAAGCATTTGTCAATGCAGAACGTTCGCTTGCAGGTATTTGGCACTTGGACATGGCTTAAAAAAATCAGTGACAAAGTAGTACAAGCATTTGTCAATGCTGAATGTTGCTTGCTTCTATGTGCTGGTTAGGTATTTGGAAGTCATTGTAGTGCAAATATTGAAAATTCGCGAACTTACGAGCTTGCGTAGGAACTGCGCAATGCACGCTCGTAAAACAGTCATTTTTAGGAATTTTTTCACCAAATTTTCAACATAGCCATTTTAAGATCTCTGCTCCTGAACAGTGACACTGTGATTTTCTTAATGTGTCCCATACATTGAGTTCGCACACCGACTGTGCCATTGTGCGCTACATGGGTGGAAACATGTTTTGGGCAAGATGTGAAAAATGACAGCTGCACTGCTCATAAGGAGGTGTGGTAAAATGGCAATGTTGAAAATCTGGAGTGAAAATATTGAAAATTCGCAAACTTATGAGCCTGCGTAGGAACTGTGCAATGCATGCTCGTAAAACAGTCATTTTTAGGAGTTTTTCCACCAAATATTCAAAATAGGCTTTTTGAGAGCCCACCTTATGAACACTGGCACTGTCGTTTCATTAATCGGACCCAAAAGGTGATTTTGCGCAGTGACTTCGAAATCACCCTTCGGGCCCAAATAATGCCATGACAGTGACAGAATTCA
Organism: Neoceratodus forsteri; assembly: GCA_016271365.2. Lineage (NCBI taxonomy): Eukaryota > Metazoa > Chordata > Ceratodontiformes > Ceratodontidae > Neoceratodus > Neoceratodus forsteri. Next base: position 334,579,764 of record JADMNL010000026.1, read on the forward strand.
TGAGAAAGGGGTCCCAAAAATCCCATGTTGCAAATTTGGTGCAAAAATTCCAAAAATTGCCTAAGATATGTAACAAAGTTGAAAAAACCTCATCTAGCCCATTATACAGCTTACGGCATTTCCTCAGTTCCGGTCGGCTTTGAAGAGTGCAGACATGTTCCTGGTCCACGAAGATCGTCATGCTGAGCTCGAGGTAAGTATGGGGTGAGGGGAGTGTGTGGAGGCAGGGTGCACAGTGGGCGGGTGCGGGTTGTGGGAGGGGGCGGGGAGACTGCGTGGGACAGTTTTCAATTTACAGGTTTTTTTTTCTAGAATTGATGACGCGGGATATTTGCCACGCTGGGGTGGGCTCCCAGCATGGCAGAAGGATGGCTGGGTGGCTGTGGAGCCGACGGGGGATTGGGCACCCCTGTCAGCAGATGACGTGGGATGTTTGCCACGCTGGGGTGGGCTCCCAGCGTGGCAGCAGGGAAAGCTGTTTGGGGGATGTGGAGCCAGCGGGTGTTTGAGGCACCCCGTCGGCAGGCCAGTGCAGGATCATTGCCACGCTGGGGTGGGCTCCCAGGCGTGGCATGGGTGGGGGGGTGTGATCTGCGCTGCAAGCACACAGCGGTGGTTTTGGAAGAGAAGACCACCGCTGTCATACACAGCACCACAGCGATTGGTGCAGGACCGCCACACCTGCTCAATGGAGCAGGAGATTGCACAGGGAAGGCACACCTCCAAAGTGTCCCATTCTCCCAAGATGTTCCTTGCGCATGCGCGCAAGCGAATGTAAAAAGGGAAGTGGCTATCCCTCTATACAGACAGTTGGTAAGACCCCATCTGGAGTACTGTGTGCAGTTTTGGAGACCTTATCTATGCAAGGACATAGACAGGATGGAAGCAGTCCAGAGGAGGGCAACTAAAGTGGTGCAGGGTCTGCAGCAGAAACCATATGAAGAGAGACTGAGACAGCTTAATATGTATACTCTTGATGAAAGGAGGGATGGGGGGGACATGATAGAAACGTTCAAGTACCTCAAGGGAATCAACAAAGTCCAGGAGGGTAGCATCTTTCAGAAAAAGAGATAAGTAAGAATAAGGGGGCACAATTTAAAGATGAGGGGGGATGGCTCAGGGGTAATGAGAGGAAATTTTTTTTCATGGAGAGAGTGGTGGATACATGGAACCGCCTTCCTGAGGAGGTTGTTGGGTCTAAAACAGTGGGGGAATTCAAACATGCATGGGACAGGCATAAGGCAATTATAGCAGGGAGATTGCAGGAATTAGGCTGTTGGTTAACTAGAATCTGCAGCTTATCCAGTAGGTAGGGAAATGGGCAGACTGGGTGGGCCAAGTGGTCCTTATCTGCCGTCAAAGTCTATGTTTCTAGTTCTCCGTGCGTTGTATGGGGAGCTGGACCTTTTTCTTTACCTGGTGATGCAAATGAACTACAAACATGCTGAACTCCTGTTTGACCACTAGCTGAGGGGGGAGGGGTGTTCTTCTCATTCGATGTATGCGGTGCTGTACCCCCTCCCCATTTGCTAGTTTAAATACTCTGCAAAGATGTCAAACTTCTGCTCCAATGCACTGACTCCCTCCTTAGTCAGATGCAATCCATCAAATTTAAAGAACTTTCGCTCCCAAAACTGTTGCCAGTTCCCTACAAATGTGTTTCCTTTTTCCTGGCACCAGCCCTTGAGCCACATGTTTAGCTCCCCTATCTCCCCTTCTATGACCTTCCATCCATCTGTCCCTCTCTCCCAGACTGGCAGGATCTCAGAGAAGGAGATGCCGGATGAAATGGATAATAGTTTGTCACCCAGCCTGGTCAGGTGTTCCTTGGTCTCCACAACTGACCGGCTGGCGAGATCTCTAGTCCATATATGTACCAGGATATCAATGTTTTCTCCTGCTTCCTGAACAATTTTAGCAATGTGGTCAGTGTCTCTCCATGCTGATGTACCTGGAAGACATCTGACCATTACCCCTGGCTGGAGATACATATCAACTCCCCGAATCATGGAGTCTCCTATGATCAAAAGTTTTTTAGATTTCCTTTTTGCTTTTGGTTCCTGTTTTGGGTGAGTTTTGCTGTGCTAGCTCCTGTGCTGCAGTGTCTTGCTCTGCAGTGTCCTTTTCCCCTTTGTTTGATTTCAGAGATAGAGGCAGATACCTGTTTGTAGTTTGCAGGGTGGTGGCGGGGTTGGCTTCAGTTCAATACTTCACTGCCATTCCTATTGTGCAGCTCTCTAACTCCTACACTACCACTACCAATGCCAATGCCAGCAAGCATACATTCGGCATTGACAAATGCTTGTTTTGAGTTGCAATCTGTGTGAGTGCAGGCAGTAAATTCTCTCTGTGCCATCCCTAAATGTGCCAACAGCAAGCAGATATGGCTGAACACCATTTATTTTCACCCATTGGTGAAACAAGGTTTTGGGAACAAATCTTATGTAAGTTGAAAAAAAAAAAAAAAGAAACATGTATTTCTGACATCTTTAGATTCATCTTTAGTGTATTTTTAGTTGTCTGAGATATTTTAAAACACGTGGCCCAATTTTTCAAAGCCCCATGAATGCCACCAGGCCCCTAGTGGGCCGATTGTTTGATTCACGGGGCTTGCGACATTCTCCTGCACAGCAGCAATCAGGACTTTTGAATCATGAACCCCAAATGCTGCAGATAATATGAGCTTTTCTCTTGTCTAACGTTCTTATTGGCTCACATCATTAAGGATGGACACCACTCCCAATGCTTACAAATTATTTCTGGTAATATAGTACCTAGGGTTGCCACCTATCTGGTTTTTGACTGGATAATCCAGTTTTTAGGGTCGTTATCTGGTCATGCGGTTTTCATTAAATGCAGTCCAATTTTTGAGCCATTTTGAGTGCTCATATATTCTTAAAACTGATGTACCAAATCATTCACTGTTTTGGCTACATTGCGTGTGCAGGTTACAAAGAAGTTCTGATGTCACAGTCATTCAGACCTGCCTTTGTTTGTAAAACCAGTCTGTCTGAGAGGTGTAAAGTATGGCCATTAAGATCATTAGCAGTAAACTAACCTAATCTTTTCCACTCTGAATTTTAAGTATGGTATTTTACTAATAAGACAGGAATCAGCTTTTACACCTTTATGTGCTCTCAAGTTTCTTTTTGTGTCTTATATTCTGGTATGTTTTAGACTAATTTTTGTTAAAGTAATATTTTAACTTGTATTGCCTTTATCGCTACATTTTCTCTCATTTTTACGTTCACTTGCGCACATGTGCAAGGAACGTTTTAGGAGAGTAGCACACTTGGAGGTGTGCCTCTCCCACCCAATGCAATGCTCCCTTGAGCAGGCATGGTGGTCCTGCACCAATGGGTGCAGGAGCTCAGTATGACAGCGATGTTCCCTCCTTCAAAGGAAAGCACAGCTGCCAAACTGGCCGCCTTGCATCACCTGCCTCCCCCGTCAGCGTCATGCCGCCTCCCCAAAGCTTTGGTGCCACACTGGGAGCCCACCCCAGAGTGGCAAATGCTGTTGCCGAGCAGGGGTGCCCAATCCCGTCGGCTCCACAGCCCCCAAGCCATCCTGCTGCCATGTTGGGATCCCACCCCAGTGTGGCAAATGGTGGTTTAGTTTGCCGGCAGGTGCCCAATCCCCCGTCGGCTACTCGCCCTCCCGGCGTGGTTGCCAGCGGGGCTGCCCAATCCCGTCGGCTACCGGCCCCCCAGTCATCTTCTGCCATGCTGGGAGCCCACCCCAGCGTGGCAAACATCCACGTCGTCTTTTTTATTTTTTAACCTGTAAAACAAAAAGCGGTCCCAGCGCCAGCGTCTCCCAGGCCCCTCCACAACCCGCACCCACCCACTCGCACCGCCTCCCCACACCCCTCACCCCATACCTCTGGACTCTGGTGCGCGATCTTGGTGGACCGGGAACACGTCTGCACTCTTCAAAGCTGACCGCGAACTGAGGAAATGCGGTAAGCTGTATAATGGGCTACATAGGGCGTTTCAACTTTGCCTATCTCAGTCATCTTTTGGAATTTTGCACAAATTTTCAACATGGGGTTTTGGGACCCCTTCTCATGAATGATGTCACTGTCATGGTGTTATTCAGGCCCAAGGGTGATTTCGCAGGCACTGCACAAATCACCCATGGCCTTCGAATAACACCATGACAATCGACATCATCATGAAGAATCTATGTTATGGTGGAAATATAAAAAAATAAACTGTTCACAGCGTGCGTTGCGTGGTTCCTCACGGGCTCGTGAGCTGGCAATTTTCAATATTTTCCTCCAGATTTTCAACATTGCCATTTTACCACACCTCCTCATGAGTAGTACAGCTGTCATTTTCACATCTTGCCCAAAATGTGTTTCTGCCCATGTAGCGCACAATGACGCAGTCAGTGTGTGAACTCAATGTATGGGACACATTAAGAAAATCACAGTGTCACTGATCATGAGCAGAGGTCTTAAAATGGCTGTGCTGAAAATTTGGTGAAAAAATTCCTAAAAATGACGGTTATGACTCTGCGTTACGCAGTTCCTACGCACGCTCATAAGTTTACAAATTTTCAATATTTTCACTCCAGATTTTCAACATTCACATTTTACCACACCTCCTCATGAGCAGTACAGCTGTCATTTTTCACATCCTGCCCAAAACGTCTTTCCACCCATGTAGTGCACAATGGTGCAGTCGGTGTGCGAAATCAATGTATAGTGTATGGTAGAATGTTGTTATGGATAGAAATCCATACCTAGAATGGAGTTGTTATGCTGCAGTAGCTATGTCATCACAGCTGTTATGCTGCACTAGCTATGTCTCTACTGCAGCATAACAACTTGGAATGCTGCCGCATAGTTGCTTTCCTCAATCCAGTTAAAATGGAAGTTACTGTTTTTTTTTTTTTTTAAACTTGAATTTACAGAAACATCTGTAGCACACTGTGTCAGTTAAAAAAAGAAAATGTTAAAATTCCTATTTTATGTTGTCTTCTCCAGCTGGTTTTGTGTGATTTTCTATGCTGTGACTGCCCATACAATATAAAAGATTATGTATGAGCAGTCATACACAAACAAGGAAATTCTTGCATCTTGAGGTTCCTTTGGTAACAGAGTACCTCTCGAGCTGCGCTCTCGAGGTCATCTGTTACCAAGAAAACCTCTTGATACAAGAATATCCTTGTTATGTATGACTGCTCATACATAATCCTCTATATGGGACACAGTAAAAATCACAGTGACACTGTTCATTAGCAGAGGTTTTAAAATGGCAATGTTGAAAATTTGGTGAAAAACATCCTACAAATGACTGTTTTACGAGTGTGTGTTGCACAGTTCCCACGCACGCTCGTAGGTTTGCAAATTTTCAATATTTCCACTATAGATTTTCAACATTGCCATTTAACCACACTTCCTTATGAGCAGTACAGCTGTCATTTTTCACATCCTGCCCAAAACGTGTTTCCGCCTATGTAGCGCACAATGGGGGTAACAACAAGGTCATAAATACCAGCAATCGCACAGGGCATTAGGGTAAAGCACCATACATGCCAAACACCACTACAAATACCTGCAAGTGAACGTTCGGCATTGACAAATGCTTGTTTGTATTATCTGAACATTCCATGATATTGGCTATACTTTTACAGGTCGGTCAGATAAACAGCATGGAATGGTGTGTCTGAAATTGTGGAATGTCTTAGAAATATGAAAAGAAACAGCAGTAGCTGCTGAGGCAAAGGGGGCCATAGTGCAGTATTTAGGGTACCACAAGCACCAATAATTAAGTTATCAAAAATTGGTCAAAGCAACAGAATACATGACTGACGTGCAAAAGAAAATCGGAACATGCTTAACAGAGTGCTGAGCAATAGGCTGTGGATGAGCTTGACACATCCAGCAGACCTGAGTTTGATTCCCACAGCCTCCCCTTACATACTGTGTGACCCTGAGCAACTCACTTAACCTTCTTGTGCTCCTGGGTCACACCTGTAAACTGGACTGTGTGGTCGATGGAAGTTAACCTGGTTGCCAAATAATAAAAATAAATAAGTCAAATAAATAACACTATAAAAATGATTTCCTATCACTAGGAACCTCTATTCCAACATTACAACTGGTTTTAGAGGAGGAGCGAAATACTAGCCAGTCATAAAAAGGGGATGGGGCCAAAGGGGAGTTTGGGGTGTGGTTTAGCATCCAGTTTTTCCCTCCTCCAAAGGTGGTGACCCATGGGTGCCGGAAGATGGTAAAAACTGAGGGGGCTGAGAATCAAAAGGGCACTTATGAGGGTACAAAGGGCACTTTTTCTATACTAATTTTGCCATACAGAAATAAAGTGGAGTGCTACCGCCCCTTCCGCCCCTCCCTCCCTGGCACCTATGTGGTGACCCTAATAGTACCTGTTGAATGTACACATACCATTTTATACTATAGTAGTATTAGCCAGGTGATACCACATGCTGCCGACGGTAAACAGCACAGCACTCCAGCTATGTCTTTGTTAACCCTTAGGATGTCGACAGAGTTGGGGAACGCATAGTAATTTCGGACTGATAAATCACTTCTGACCGCGAAGAACAAGGCGCGGGAACTTCTTTAAAACTTCAAAATCGTATTATCTTGCTTCAAGAATGGAAACAAAAAAACAAGACACAGTTGTAGCCTTATACAGGGATTTATTTAACTCCAAAAATTGATTAGCGTTTTGCTCATAAAAGTGCTAAAACATTGTGAAAATGCAAAGCACTTGCCTCACTGTGTTTAACAAACATAACACTTCTAGAAAACCTATATAAATACTTTCTGTACAGTTAGCATTGTCCCAAGAAAAAAAAACTGCTAATCAATTATTTAAAACCCTGTTATATATTTTTTAACCAGAAAATAAAACACTGCAGTAAAAAACAAACTACCGCATCTGGTGACCGACAAATACTGCTAGTTCGCTCAGGCAATGCGTATCTAAAACTACTGCAAAACAGTGACAGTGGCCCCACCTGGAGTCACTCAGTGTTGTAGACCTTGCTACGCCTGCAAACAACCATCCTATATATACATCTCAACGTTTATTATATAGGGACCGAATGCATTCCATAGTATGAGCTCAGCAAGTCACAAAAACATTGCACGGGATCCAATTAGACCAGCAAATGAAAAATCAGTTTAAAAGGTTAAGAAACGATAACCGTTTCTTAATTAACGTGATTTTAAGACATTAGAGCTCGTTCAATTCAGAACAATAAATCTATATTAGGTTATAAACCGAGTAGAACAGAATATAATAAAACACGCCTTACTAAGAAAATTTATAATTACCACTCATTAATATCACTAAATATTAGCCCACAGTGAAAGAAAGCGGATGCAACAGTAATACAATTCCACTTAGTTGACTGAATGAGAGCGCGAATTTATGGTCATAGACTGCTTATCTATACAATCCCATAGCCTGAAGTCAACATGAGGAGTGGAATCACACTATTTCAGGTGGTGGATGGTTTCTCGTTGCCTTTTGTTTTGCCACGAGGAGTTAGCAGCGGGTGTGTGACAGGATACTGGTACTGGTAAGTAGTCTGTAAGGGGATTTTGACTTGTTCCTCCTTGAGCAGCGACAGAGCATGCCACCCCACGTTACGCTGCAGTGGGGGAAAGTGGCGAGGGCGACAGCGGAGGGTCCCGGACCGTGCGCTGCAAATGCAGCAGTTATGGTAGTGCTCTGTGGCTGTCCCATGTGCGTCTTACCCTGTCCCTGGATCAGTGGACATCAATATGTATTTTCAGAGCCATTCAATGAAAAGCAAGCACTAGTAAAACAAAACTATTCATCAACCGATAAAAGATAATTCTGTATTAGTAATTAGAGATGTGTTTACGTGAGTGCGCTTCGCCCTCCCCTCGATAAAGTCGTGAAATATTGGGAACGTTTTATTTTAGTTTAGTAGCGCTTGTTTTCACGACCTGCACTCTGCACTGCATTGCTGTAATACCACTTAATTTTCAGAAAAAGCGCCAGGCGGTCCGGGATCCTCCACTATCGCCAATGGAGAGTCTTACATGGAGTTAGACTATTTTGACTGTGTGGGGTCATCTCTACTGGTGCCGTTTCCCTGCTTTGAACTTTATACATCACCTGCGGGAGTAACGCTCAAAACGAAAAAAAAAAAATCCTGCAAGATTAAAGCAGCAGTGCAAGGATGTCATTTTACAGAGTCAAACATGTGCTTTCTAGGTAAGCAATAATACCCGACAGGGTGGGCGGCATTGGGCTATACCGGACTGCCCAGGAGCGTAATGAGGCCCATACCGCCCACCCTGGAGGGTATTATTGCACTTAGAAAATGGGCACTGTAAAGATAAATAAGTAATAAAAAATGGTTCATTAAAAACATTTAAAGTGTGTTTTTGTGACAAAATAGTTCCTCCGCCTGCATCAGAATATATATAATTTTTTTTAACTGTGGACTTTTGTGTTAGTTGAGACACACACAGGCACGCACGCACGCGCGCACACACACAGTCTCCTAACTTTTGGAAATAACGTACTTGTTTAGAGATATGGCAGAGTGAATGCAAATCAGGGGACTTTGTCTTTGGTTTTTCCTCCCGTTTACTGGACCGCAGTAAAAGCGCGATCGTAAGTGAGGGGATTCTGGGCAGCAGGAGCGCAATAAGCAGGCAGGGGGCTTTCTGTTTTTTTTTTCCCCAAATGGCTGTCAGTGCAATTGCTAGTGAGGGGATTTGATTTTTTTTTTTTCTTCATCTGGGCAGCAGGAACGTGATAAGCAGGCAGGGGGCTTTCTGTTTTTTTTTTCCCAAAGGGCTGTGAGGGATCCTCTGCTGACACTCAGGAGACCTGAAAGCTCACTGTGGTGCCACAAAAGCAGTAGTATGCAGTGAGGAATTATGAGCATGGTCCATTATAGACAGAGTGGCAGATCTGTGAGTATGCTAACATGTGGTGACAGAATAAAAAGAGCTGTAATTTAAAATAGAAAGCAGCTTTTTTCTACAGGGACATACTAGTGCAATTGAGGACTATTGGAACTGTCACGCTCTACGCTCGGTCGGCATGTGAAGAAAAGCAAAAGTAAACAAGTAAAAAAAAAAAAAAAAAAACATTGTTTTTATTTGTTTCTGTAGGTGCAGTGCCAAGATTTTGTTTTAAATTACAGGGTGTTGTATCATTTAAGGATTGTGTTTGTTTGTGTGTGTGGGGGTGGGAGGTAGGGCTCTCACTTTCTGTCTCGGTAACTGGTTCAAAAAAATGGTGGCAGTTTGAAATTGTGTTCCCAGTGCTATAGCCAATGGCAAAGCATGCTGGGCACAAGAATATCTGAGTTGGCATTAGGTACATTTGGGTTGGGTCTTTTTATTTGATGGGCATCTATTGAAAGTTAATGTACCCCTTTGGAATGGGTACCAGCCAATCAGATGCCTCCAAATAAAAAGCCCATTTTCTAAAATAAAATAGAGTACACTCCATGATGCCTGTATGTGCTTTTTTTTTTGTTCTAGCTGGTGTCCTCACCTCGCTATCCAGCCAAAAATAAAAATATGCACATCTTATTTTGTGTTGCTTCAATGTGTGCACGGACGTGGGGAAGCTTAGCATGACGTGCCTGTTGTTTGAATACTCAGCTCGATCCTGCACCCACTTTCAGGTGCCTGTAAGCACACGCTACTCTCCTTCGATGGATGCAGGCAGATTGGAGAGTCAACATCACAAGTCAATGGGCATCTGTTGCTATTATTGCCTGTAGCAACAAATTTAAAGACGGCGGTCCTGGCGGAGGTTTGTTAGCTTCTCCCTGCACAACAGACACCCAACGCGCACAAAATAAAACAAATGCAGGAACCAAATGTATTGTTTAACATTTTACAAGGCAGGAGATAATGCAGCGGTAAAACATGCGAGTATCTGTAAGGACGAACTAGCCTTGCACTGCTGCTTTAATGTTTTTATACCCCAGTTACGGTTGGGTAGCATGTTTAATGTTAAACCTCAAATTGTACACTTTAATAACTTTGCAATCAATCAGTGAATTTGCTCCACATTTGGTATGAGCTGTCCCGTGGGGTAGATCTTCTGATGTGGCAAGTTTTGTTCTGGTTGGACATGCAAATTCTGAGATCTGGACAGTACAAAATGTAATAAGGTCCCCACTTTTATTCATTAATCTTGCATCCAGATGGTGTGCAATTTTAGTGTACTATGAGATTGTAATTAAGGGCACTGAGCTGCAAACCCGAAGATCTGGGTTTGAATCCTATGAGCTGTCACTTTTATACTGTGTGACCCTGAGGAAGGCCCTTAACTTCCTTGTGCTCCAAGGTCCCACCAGGAAACAAGTTTTGACTTCCTGCACCTTTCCTGGTTAAATGATTCCCCCTTTCCCTTTTATGGGTGAGCTTGGGTAACAGAACAATCATTCTTTATTTTGTATAAAAATATTAATCTGTTGCAGAATTATTCAGTTTTTCATTTCCCATTGTTTTCAATGGGAGGATCACTTTTCAGGATAGAGCGAGGAAGTTCCACAAATGATTTGATTTTGCAAAAAAGGATTCTGTCTCACAAGATTTGTTCTCCCCCCCCCCCAAGTTCTTTATGCATCTGCACATCTGGCCCCCCACCCTGTCACCTCAGCACTCACTGGTCTCACCTCTCACACTAGCGAGGTGCCAGCTAGCTGGGTGTGGATCCTGTGAGGGTCCATCTTCATCCTGCCAGCTGGCAATTTTTCTTCCTCTATTTTCTTCTAATTCCCATCGTGCGGCATGGCAGCGTGCAATGATGCCAGTGGCTAAAACGTACATGCTTCAACATGTGGCATGCTGGGTGTCTCCCCTCATCTTCCTCCTATTTGTGGGCCCCCGCGTGCCAGCCCCCAGCCACCGCTAGGGGTCAGGCAGGCAGCAGACTATGTTCCCACCCCTCCCCGGGATAGGAGAGCTGTCCTTCAGATGCTCCTTTATTTATTTTATTTATTGAAATGTTTCACCAAGAAGGCACACTGAGCAACAACTTGCTCATCTCCCGGTGCGACTTGGGGAAAGGGGTACAGTTGGATGAAGAATTGGAATACAGTTTACCATTTAACATATATGAGAAATTAAACTTTTTTTTTTGCATGATCAATTTTTTTGCTCCTCCATGTGCTGATGTCCCCCACTCCTTCAGGCCTCCTAGCCCATGATCCACCATCCATCCTCTTCCTGAGCTGTCTCTCCACCTCACATTGCAGCCAACTCCCAGGGTATCCCGGCATATCCCTTTTGCTGAATGGGTCCCTCTCTTCTGAGGGAGAAGGCACCAGGGGAGGGTGCCCAGCACACTAGCTATTAGGCCTCGGGAGTCCTGCTGAGGTGGGGCTGGCTTCTTGGAGGTTCTGGCGGTGTCAGGGAGTGAATGCCATCATCTGGCGAATGCCAGACCTGTTTTCCTGTTTCAGTGTCCCCTTCAGTGCATGCTCGTGTAGTGCATCCAGTCTCCACTGGGGGCCACTGCCAAGTGATGTGTCCCATTATCCCACCCCCGGAGAGGAGAGTAGTCCTCCAGATGCTCAGTCCTCTCCTCCCCCTGGGAACCTCCAGTGCCCAAGTCCATTCCCGAACCCGACCGGCATGGGTTGAGGTAAGGTGCCAGTGCCTCAACTCTCTGCACCACGGGCTGGCAGAAATTAAACATTTAATTACATTTATAACAAGAAATACAGTTAAAAAATATAAATAATTATACACTCGCATTTGTGGCATAACATACAGTTAAATATATCTTATCTGTAGAATATGCATTTAATGTGTGCTGGGCCGATGACATTAAGAGTTGGGGTGCTGGACGCCACACCTCACACTACGCCAGTGACCCAGGTTTGGGAAAGCACTCAGGCTGCCAGGGGCTGGCAGGGGAGAGGAAGGATCGAGCATCCCATGACTGCTGTCCTTCCTCTGGGGTGGGCAAGGTTCCTGCGCTGCACTGCAGTGGTGCCTAGCAGAAGCTGGGTGGACTACAGTTGGGGGCATGATAAGGGGGGTGGAGCGGGGCAGGCATCTGCATGTGAGTGCACTGACGCCATTGCACATCTGGCTCCTCGGGGTGAAAACCTGGAGGACAAATGGAGAGGCGACTGCTTCAGCTGATGGCCGAGCCCTGCGCTCCCGGACTCATGAGACATAGCCACCGGGTGTCTGTGCTGCAGGTCCCTGGAGGGGGTCTTGTCATTGGCTGGCCTGTGTGGATGGGCGTATAAATCCGCACGCCAGATCTGGTCTGGGAGTGTGGGTGCCAGCAGCTGGGGTCGTTGGAGGGCAACTCTATCTGGAGGTGGAAAAATTGTTCAATGATTTAAAAAAAAAAAAGGAATATGCATTTAATTACAAGTGGCATATCTTTTTTTTTTTCTTTTTTAGTTAATTTGTTTATTCCCCCTGGTCGGGTGGCTGTGCGTCTTGCCAGCTCCCCCAGACCCATCCCCGGCTCGCCACTCACCTTGCCAGCTGCCCCATGGTTATACCCCCCATGGTAGGGTGGCGGGGATCTCCTCAACCCACCGAATGCACAAATCCACTGATGGAGGTGGCTGCGCCTGTGGGGACCAGCTTCACTGTGCTGCACCCTGGCCCTTTTTCCTCTTTTCCTGGTGCTTCACCCCGAGATGAGGCATGTAATAATGCTTCAGGGGACAGTGCACACATGTTTTATTTATTTTATTTATTTAGTTTTTGTTGACCGGGTAAATGCACTAGACAAATCCTGCCTATTTTCAGGCACAACCTGGGGAAGGGGGGATACAGATGAATGCCAGCTGACCTTGAACCAGATTAAGCTGTTGGTGGTATTTTTAGTGAATGAGGGAAATTTGGTCAGGACACCGGGGAAATTCCCCTACTCTTTTCGATAAATGCCATGGGATCTTTAACATCCTCCTGAACTACCACCAATCCAGGCAGATGGGACCTCGGTTTAACGTCTCTTCCAAAAGACGGCACCTCAGAAGTGCAGCACCCCTCTCATGCTGCACTACAGTGTTAGTACTGGGATATTAACCCCAGTGCCAGATGTGGGAACTGAACCCACAGCCCTCTGATCTCCCGGCTTCAGAGGCGAGTGTGCTACCTACTGAGCCACTGACACTGAATATGTCCATGCACCCTACCCCAAGCGCCTGCCTCATCTCTTCCCTTCTGAGTGTTGGTGCGCCAACCCCCAGCCTCTGCTAGGGGCTAGTCATGCATCGATTGCTAGGATCCCCCCTCCCTGGAAAAGGAGAGTGGTCCATCAGGCACTCGATCCTTCTCCATCCCTGCCAACCCCTGGCAGCCAGTGCTTGTTCCCGAACATGGGTCGTCGGCGTAGCGTGAGGTATGGCAACCAGTGCCTCAGCACTCAGCACCACCAGGCTGGTCACAAATGGCATATCTGAGGAATATAGTAAGGATATATAAAACACACTTGCCATCACTGCAGCAATAGAAGGTCAGTACTCCGTTCTAAATTTGTAAACTAACTTTAATCCATAAAAGTTTTCTTTCGCCAACAGCAGTATACAAAGACACAAGATGTGCAACTCGGACCACAGTTCTTCTTAATTATATTGAGTCTGGCAAATGAGCGGTAACAAAATACTTTTTAAAATCTGCTGCCAATACAGAAAAAAGCTGTATGTAACTCCAGCCACACATTTATGTCTCAACGTCTAAACCAACGCCGTCATCAGAACATGTTCTGATAATGGCCTCGGTTTAGACACTGAGACATAAACTGTGGTTTAAGTTGCATGTCCTGCATCTTTGTATACTGCTGTTGGTGAAAGAAAACATTTATGGATTAAAGTTTGTTTACAAATTTAGAACGGAGTGCTGACCTTCTACTGCTGCAGTGATGATAAGTGTGTTTTATATTATTTTCAGCCTTTAGTAAAGTGCACCCAACTTCTTTACTTGTGTTGCCCAGTACAGTTGCGATTTGGCAGAGCCACAAGACTTTGTAAGGTTTGAACATAGTAGGGAATTTAATGTAATCTTGGAGCCAGGTCCTTACAGGAATGGATCACATTTAAGAGGCAGATAATTTAGCAATTATTGAATGAATGAGGTGCAGTGAGGGACATCTAGGAGGGTGGAGGGGTAGACAGGGGAAACCAGTTGGGGGAAGGAGAGGATAATGATGGGGGAACAATACCAGAGCAAAGTCAGCAAAAAATCATTTGCGATGGGCAAATTAACACAGGGCTAGTGCAATCTGTGAGCACCTGTCCTGACACAGAACACAAAGTGCACGTTATTAGCTCAAGTGAACTAATTCCTCAGTTTAAGTGTGGGGGGTAGAGAGGGGGGGCATGAGGGAGGTTGGAGTAAGGGATAGGGTAGGGAAGGACAAGTCATACCTGGAACTGGCCCCTTCAGAGTGCAGAGATAGCTGCAAGTGATGGAATGAGGTAAGAACTTAGAATAAAGGGCAGGAGCAGGCAAGGACAAGTTGGGTAGAGATAGTAGAGGGTATGGTAAAGGGAAGGTGGAGGAGGGGTGGGAGGAACTTGGCCTCTTCATGATGCTGAGAATCCTACCACAGAGCAGAGTCAGGTGAGGATGAGTTGGGTAGAAAGGATGGAAGGGAAAGGGAAGGAAGAATCCTTTCCCAGTGCTAGAACCACTCCAGAATGCTAAGAACCCTGCCAGCGGGCAGAACTTGGTGAGGATACGCTGTGAAGAGAGCAAAGAAAGGATGAAGGGAAGAGGAAGGAAAGAAGAAGCTTGCCTAAGACTAATCCACTCCAGGATGCTGAGAATCCTGTCAGAGCGTAGACTCGGGCGAGGACTAGCGTAGAAAGGACAGAGGGGGAGGGGGAGTGAAGGAAGAGTAACTGCCCAGTGCTGGGGCCCTTCAGGATGCAGAGAACCCTGGCAGGGAATAGAATTAGGAGGACAAGTTGGGCAGAGGGAAATAGGGGGATAGAAGAGGAAAGGAAAAAAGGAGGAGGGGAAGGCGCTTACATGAGATTGGACATCACCAGGGTGCTAAGAATCCTGACAGAGGGCAAATTTAGGCAAGGACAAGTTGGGTAGAAAGGAGAGAGGGGGAGGAGGAGGAGACTTGCCCAGTGCTAGATCCCTCCAGGATGCTGAGAACCCTGCCAGAAGTCAAAACTAAGCAGGGGCAAATTGGTAATGGAAGAAGGTTAGGGGTAGGAGTGAGGGGGTAAGCAGTGAAGGGAGAGGAGCATGTGATGAGAACCAGGCTCAGGGGAGAAGGATGGTTTAATAGGGGATGTGAGTCATGGAGAGGAGCAGAGGTATAGGAGGATGGTTAAAGATGGTTAAAGCAGGAGCAGTTAGATGGGGAAAGTTGTGTAAGGCAGAGGCAAGTGAGTAGGAGGAGGAGTGTTATATTTGGGGGGGGTCCAGATTTGTGGGAAATGATGGGTGAGGCGTGACTCACCAATGAGAGTGGTTCAATGGGGGACCAATAAAGTGCGAGTGTCAGAGGATCTGAGGGAAAGGAGGGGGAGAGAGAACATGAGAGGTAAGAGAGAAGTTCTCCTAACCAAAATTTAGAAGTGAGTTTGGCACAATGAGTGAGGCACCTCTTGGCAAACGGAGGAAGGGACAAGACATGGTAGAGGTCACAGTGATGTGTGCATGATGGAACATCGAGGGCAATATGACAGAAGACGTTAGGGGGGTTACTGGAGAAAACTGGATATTTGGATGATGGGCAGCATGGCTTTGTTCCTGGCAGATCGTGTCAGATTAACCTTTTGAAGTTCTGAGACTGGGTGACGAGGGCCCTGGACCAGGGAAGTCCGGTGGATGTCCTCTTTCTGGACTTCAGCAGGGCATTTGATTCAGTACCCCACAATGGCCTGCTGGCTAAACTAAAGGAAATGGGGGTAGGGAGACAGTTGTTAAAATGGATAGGAAATTGGCTCTCTGAACATACTCAGAGGGTGGTGATTGGTGGGCTAGCCTCATCCCCAAGGTGGGTCACTAGATGAGTGCCCCAGGGGTCAGTGCTGGGGCCATTCCTGTTCAACGCCTATGTCTCAGACATAAGGAAGGGGATCAGGAGTGAAATGAGTCTCTTTGCAGATGACTCAAAGTTGGACATAGTGGTGGATGAGGAGGAGGGGAGGGTGGCCTTGCAGGAGGATCTGGAGGCTCTGGAAAGGTGGTCAGGAAAATGGAAACTAAAATTCAATGTGGGGCAGTGCAAGGTTCTGCACCTGGTGGCCAGAAATCCAGGCCAGGGGTATACCCCTGGGAGGAGACAAAATTCAAGTCACGGAGGATGAGAGGGACCTGGGGGTAGTGGTAGATGTCAAAATTAACAACTCAGAGACCTGTAGAAGGGCAGTGGCAAGGGCAGATAGGATGCTGGGATGCACCGCCAGGGGAATTACCTCCAGAAAGGTGGAAGTGATCCTTCCCTTGTGCAACTGCTTTGTTAGGCCACATCTTGAGTATTGTGTGCAGTTTTGGAGACCACATTTAAAGAAGGACATTACACTCCTAGAGAGGGTCCAAAGGAGGGCAACCAAAATGATCTGGTGCCTGAGTGAGAGGACTTATGAGGAGAGGCTCAGGGAGCTTGATCTGTACACCCTGGAGGAGAGGAGGGATGGGGGGACATGATAGAGGTCTTTAAGTACATAAAAAGGGATCAATAAGAGGGGCCCAGTCAGGGTGCTCTAAAGGAAGAAGGAGGAGGAGGCAATGAGGTAGAATGGATGTAAGCTGGAAGGGGGCAGGCTCAGAGGGGAGATGAGGAGGTGTTATTTCACTGAAAGGGTGGTGGAGCCATGGAATGTGCTGCACAGGGAGCTGTTAGAGTTAGTATGTTAGAGTGTCCAAGGTTAGGGAGGATTTGGGAGTGGCACTATAGACCACATCACAGTAGTCAGAAATGGGGAGGATCATCTTCTGGACTAGTTCATGCCGTGATGTAGGAGGGATGCAGCTATGGTTCCTGAATAAGGCCACAAGCTTGGGGCGCAGTATTTTCAGGATGGCATCTATGTGGCCAGAGAAGTTGAAATGTTAGTCCAACCAAACCCTAAGGTACCTGAATGAGGAAATGTCTTCTAGGATTGTTTCATCAAGATATGGAAATATGGAAAAGAGTAGAGCCTAGAGAGTCTCTGCTTAGTGCCAAAGGTCATGGAGACCGTCTTTTTGGCATTTAGGAATAGGAGATGTGAGGCAAACCATAGCTGAACCTGGTGGAAGTCATGCTGAAGGGTGGTTGCTACATCAGCAAGGCATTTGCTAGAAAGAGAACAGGACGGTGTCCTCAGCATACATATGGATAGAGGAGGGGGGGGAGCATACTGAGGGAAGTTGTTTAGGAAGATGGAGAAGAGACTGGGTCCAAGCACCGAGCCCTGTGGGACTCCTGTGAAATGGGGGGGAGTTGTATCCTGGATCTTGACTGATTGTGTTCTGCCTGAGAGGTAAGCTCTAAACCAGTTTGGGGCAGAAGTAGACAACCCAGCAGCTGTAAGGGAGTCAAGAAGTAGGGCATGGGAGACTGTGTCAAAAGCCTTGGCGAGGCAGACAAAGATGGTAGAGGTAATGTGGCCATTATCCTTCCCGGTGAGGATGGAGTCAGTGAACCTGAGTAGGGAGGTGGTATTGGAGTGGTTCTTCTGAAAGCCAGATTGGAACTGGGTGAAAAAAGGAAGAGTCATCAAGGAAGGAGGTTATTTGATTCTAGTTAGCTCGATCCTCTCCCTCCCCAGCTGACCCCTGGCAGCCCACTTGCATGGTGAACATGGGTCACCAGCGTGGCAGGAGGTAGGGCATGATGCTTCAGCCCTCCACGCCACGGGGCCAGCTGATTTGTCCCTTTTTTTGAGACTAAAATCCTTTTTCATGAGTGGAAAAATCCTTTTCCACAAGCTGCCATCTTCTTTCAGTTTTTTTCTTACAATTTCTTTTATCAAAAGCCACAAAAATAAAATCCCGGAGAGAGACCACCACACCTAGCTGGCTCATCAGGATCTCATTAAGTGCAATCTGCACTTCAAAGTTAGAAATACGTGCCGGCGCTGAGGGCTGATGTGCTGGACGCTTTACCTCATGCCACACTGGTGACCCAGGTTTGGGAATGGACCTGGGTCATTGGGGAGTCACCAAGGGGTGGAGGGTTGGAATAGGACTGAGCATCCAAAAGGCAGCTCTCCTCTCTTGGCGTGGTTGCTGCCACTAGGTGAAGGTTTGGTGGTCAGCATAGGCAAAGAGTGTGACACATTGCGGGAGGGTACCTTGAGACAAGGCATGCACATGCCTCCATGTGTGCACACACGTCCAAGGTAGGGGGACGGGAAATGGGAGAAAAATGAAAAATACCACAAAATATGTACGGGGAAAAGTTAAAAATATGCCCTTGAAATATTTTTTTTTAAATAGAATTTTTTTTCTTGACCAAATGATACAAAAAAAAATCCTTTTTCATATCATGATTCACGAAAATGGATCCTTTTTCATCACTCAAGAATCCTTGACTGTCCCTTCCGCTGCCTTCCCCAGTAATGTAATTTTTTTCCCCTGGTGTATAGTGTCCCTTCCCCCCATCCTCCAATATTCCTGTCCCAACTCTTCCCTGGTGTTAGTGGCCCCCCACCCTCTAATCACTGTTCCTGTAATATAAACAATAACCCTGGTGTCTAGTGGTATGCCCACCTCCTGATTGCTGTGCCCATTATGAAAATCATTTCTCTGTTGTCTAGTGGCAACCCCACCCTCCAGTCGTTGTCCCCGATGTTTCTCTGGTGTCTAGTGGCACTCCCACTGTCCGATCGCTGTCCCCTACATTGTGTTTCGAATACCGGGATGCAGTGTCAGATGCCCCCCAGCCCATTGTTTTATTTATTCGCTGACATCCCATGTCAGCATTTATTTTGACCCTACCCAGCAGTGTGGACACTGGGGAAACCCACCCCCAGTGTCCCAAAATATGTAATTAAAGGAGAAGTCCAGCATAGATTGTTTATTTTTTCCCCTACCTGCATATGTGTGGTTGTTCATCAGCTCCTGCTGATCTCCCGATTCTGTTTTTCTCCAAAATCATGTTTCTGAATCGATTTTTATAAAGCTGCAAAGTAAATTGTGCCTTTCTCTTCGATGTTTGCTGTTTACTGGGCTTCTGAATGTGTCATGAGCGCAACGGATGACAGCAGTGTTGTGATAAACAGTGTCCCACGCTCAACGCTAGCCATTTAATTTTGGTTCCCGTTCCAGTAATGGGGAAACATATAGGTGATACGCACCTGCTGTAGTACAGTATACAGCCCGAGAGTGCTTATCAGTGCGATGCACTGAGTTTGGAAAAAGTATTTTTATAGCAGTATGGTGGAGTTTGTCAAAAGTCATTTTAAACCTAAGCAAAGTGCCTGTATTTTTTTTTTATTGTAGTTATGAATTAATATGATGTTATTTGACTTACTTTCTGTTTACTGCAGTGCCACATTTTTTGTAACGCGTTGTTGCATTGGTCGGTGCAGTGAGCATTTTCAATGAGCATTATTTGATGCTATTGGCTAGTTATCAGGATTGTTATAATAAATTCCCTCCTGGACACAAATCCCTTCAAAAACACCCACATAATTTTTACTTATGTCATACTGACTCCACATCCATGCTGGGTCTCAGAAAGCAGTCTCCAGGAAAAAAACTGCTTGCAAATATCTTTACTATACATCTATTGCTTTTTCATTTTGATTTAGTAGTGTTTACAGTACAGTGTTTGTTAGTACACTTTTACATTTGTTTTAAAAATGCCTTGCTGCATGGTTCCCAGTCTGTATCCCAGGTTGAGCTGGTCCAGGCTGTGGCTCCTGAGGAGTAGAACCCAATGAGTTCTGGGAAGCTGATGCCTGGCACACTGAGAAAACAGGTAGTGCGCCCCCCCTTAAGGGAATTCAATACCTTAAAGCAAGCAAGGGGTGCCAACCAGGAGAGACAAAGCCATGAAATACATTTTAGACAGATGGCTGACCCTCTGGTGCAGAAAACCACCTCAGTGGCATTGTAAGATGCCACCACTTCATGACATACTGCTTTCATGCTCGTTATTGCGATGTACATGGCTTGCCTTGTGGAATCACTCAGTGGCATTCCAGACAGCAGGGTGTGCACCTGGAGCCAGACGTGATGCTGGTAAGTTGTCATATTGGCCTGGTGAGATGCTATGGCCAGGGAGCACTTGGCAGAAGTGCAATTCTTCCTACCCAAAGTGTCCATCCTACAGGAGTCCATACTGGGGGGATTCTACACCATCATGGGGACAGTGCCCATGGGGGCTGGAGAGCCAGTAACACTGATGATGGATGTGGTTTGTCTCCAGTGGAAGCTGGGGAACCACAATACTGTATCTGGAAGTCCACTGTGACAGGTGAAATGGAGTACAGAAATCTCCATGTTGTCTAAGTTGCCACTTCCAGAGCCCTGGGCCCAAAAGGGATCACAGCAGTTTCACTATTTGTTGCACATAAAGGGAGTAAAGAGAAAGCTCATAGAGCAGAGGCAATGCACAGCCCTTGCAGCCAGCCAGGTCTAGTCGGGGGGGGGGGACTTGAATCACATCTGTCTATGCCTTCCTTAGGCTGTTCTGGATTTAGTTCCAAGTCCATTCAACAACTACACTGTAACAATGCCAGTTGCACTTGGAATACTAAATACTACATGACTATGAGGGAAATAAGATGCAGTAGCTGTGTGGGAGCTTTCCAAGAACTATGCAGTGCAAGTTAATCAAGGAAAGTAAACAATCATGTATTTGTGTGGTAACACCACTATGGTTGGCAGGCTGTTTATCACATTTAGAAATAAAAAAAGTATTCTGAAACATAAATCCAGCTACATCCGCAGTCTTGATGGAATGTGACCAACTATAAAATGTCTGTTTAACTAGGACACTTCGAGGCCAAATGGGGTTGACTGTGTCCCCGTAAAAACACATTTTATAGATATACAATCAATGTATTTGAATTCTGGGTGTGTACATTTCAGGTCTCTCTAAAAACTGTTTAAATGAGAGGTATACCTTTTCTAACTTTAGATGGCTAATAATATAAGTAAATGAATTAATAGCATTCTGAGAATGAACAACACAGGTGTACCTCAGTGAGCACCAAACAGGAATTATGTTTTGTGAAGCTGAAACAACACAGTCCAACTAGTGACATCAGTGTAATTTTAACACTAACATGGCCTGGTACACAAAATCAAATGTTCCACGTAACAAATACTATACCATTTTTTTTTTATTTCTATCAGTTAATACAGTAAAATGTAATTGAAATGGCCCTCAGAATAGAGTCCCAGCACAATACAATCAATATGTCTGAAGTATCTGGTGGTCAACTGACTTTGTGCTCCATCACACTGCATGGTACCAGAAACAGCAAAATTACAGAAAAGTGCCCGCGGTGGAGTAAAGTCAGCCAGTAAATAAATATGTATATATATATATATATACACACACATAGAGAAACAAAACAGCTGCAGTCGAAATTCACTGATACTGAGGACAGGTGTCAGCTGTGTATTCACGGCTGCTTTCAGCTCCAGCTAAGGCATGCTTGTAAGAGATTTTCAGTCTCCTACATGCAGAATCTGATTACAGAAAGAAAACACACCAATGGGTTCACACTACAAATGTAGTATCTTTTTGTCTTTCAGACAGCTATTTTTGTTCTTGCTAATATAATTGAGGAGGACATGCTTGAGCTGACACATGTTGAGCCACAAAGAAATGAAAGAATAGCTGGGTCTGAAGTCAGAGCAATGAACAACAGTATTTCTGATAACGATCAGACAAGACACTAAGTAAACAAATTAAATCACAACGGTATAAAAACGTGTGTACATTTAAACTGTATTTTTTCCACTAGTTTATTCATAGCAGATTATGACTTACTGCTTGCCAGTGTAGTTTGATTTCATCTTTAGCAAGCGAGTCAACCACTGAGTGAAGCAGCTACATGTACATCGTAGGGGCCATGGCATTACGGGCTGACTTACTGTAAATCAGTTGTTTTTTTTTCTTCTGCCACGAACAGCTTCATCTGTCACAGAGCAGTAAAACAGACAGGATCAGCAGTGGAGGAGATTTTTTTTTTTTTACAGTATGGAATGAAATGCACAAAAAGGTGGTTAGGTACAGATGAGAGAGGTCTGTTGAGGGGCTTCAAGTGATAGATTCCAGCTGCAGGGTCAGATATTCGGGGGAGTAGCGCTCTGGCAGATCTGACGGCTGCACTTATGGTACAGATGGTTGCCTTAACACTTACTCTGTGATTTACTCTATGACTTATCATTGCACATTTTTTTTTGACATCTCACACTTGCTGGTATACTACTGCTGGTTTACTACAGTTATGTCTGGTTGATGAGCGGACCGGCAGAAAGGTGGGCAGTGGATGCATCACACCGCAGGACAAATACAGAATAGCCACAATGGGTCAGTGCGTTCTAGTGCCAGTTATGCAAACTATTTTCATTCTACATTTTCCCTGATTGCCTAGATCCCACTGTCTGCTGAGCAAAAACACAGTGTGAATCTAAAAGTGCTTGAGGTTAAAGTTTGGAGGCAAAGAATGCAGGTATTTTATACAAAACACTACGCTGCTATGCACTTGCCTTCTTGACCAGATATTGTTCTCTATCTCCAGTGTCACAGTGGGGGGGAAGCTTCACACAACACAGACAGTCCTCTTACACAGCAAACATTTACACACATATTGTTTTACAGTTTTGTTTCTATAAAGAACTTTATTAAGCGCAGTTGCGGAGATCCACTATGCACACATCACATGAATGATGCACTGCTCAAATGTCTCTATCGCTGTTGCGGCAATGATGTGTTTCAAGTGCGTCAAGAAGCATTATTGCGCATGCACCCAGTAAAGATGGCACGGGGCTCAAAATAACCAGCCAGAACAGAATGATTTTTACGGAGGAAAATACAAAAATCTGCATGAAGTGAGACAGGGGGTGATGAACTACTTCAGGAAACCACACCACAAGGTATCAAAAAACACTTTTGTTGAACCTATTACAGTGTTTGTTCATTTTTCACAAGCCTTCTCCTTTAATTAAGTCCTGTAAAAAGTAAACTTTCCCCGAAAGTCTTTTTTTTTTTTTTTTTTAGACCATGGATGGTGACTGGGCAGGGAACATACCGACATCAGCGACGTAGATGTGAGTGGCAACAACGCAGGTACTTAGTTGGGGTTGTGGAGACATGGAACTGTTCAGAACATCAGGAAGAATGTAACAAAAAGGGTCAAAGTTCCTTGGGGATTACAGATTACCACTTGTGGAAGAAAGTATGGGATTCCCTCTGAAAGTACTGGACATGCTTCCTTTGCTGGCGACACTTGTGTCTTTAACTCGATTTTTACATAGAAATGTAGAAATTGTAGGCAGATAAGAACCTTAAGGCCTATCCAGTCTGCCCAGAAGCCCTACACGTACTGCATCCTCTGATCCTGGTGTCTAGTGGCACCCCCCCCCACCCTTCGATTGCCATCCCGTTATGTGTTTCCAACACTGGGATGCCTGCTCCCACTTGCATTTGGAGGTAGAGCAAGGCTCACAAGAAATCACAAATTTCAAAATTTTTCTCCTCTTTCAGTGTTTTCAGGGTTCTTAAAGAGAAAAAACACCTCCCACTTGAGCGGTGTTGTAAGTTTTCATGCACAGGAGTTAGGCAGCTCCTGCTGTGGGCAGAGCAGAGTTGTGGGCTGCGAGATTTTGTTTTGGATTTTGGTGGAGGGAAAACATTTTGGGGGTGCTTTAAATGTGTTTGAGGTTAAGGGTAATATAATTTTGATTTGGATTGCTACTGTGATATGCACAGTGAAGTAACTAAACTGGTCTGAACTAAAGCACATTTTAATCAGTCGCTATTTACGTGTTAAAGCAGATTATTCTTTTTGCAGTTATGCTAGTTTATATGTGCGGATGAGCTGTAAGCACTACAACTATCTGTACCATCACCATGAATGTATTTGAAGACTTCAGTATGCCAAGGCTCTCCTTTTTTTATAAGCACAGAAAAACAACTATGAGTGCGTTGATAATAGTTGTTTCAATAGGCTTCATTGTTAAATAATGTACTATTCAAGTATACCACTTAACTCTACGGTTCATAAATCAGGAACAGAGATGAACAGAATCGGGGCACATTATCAAAACTGGGTACAACATACTGTAAATGATTGTGTTACTATAACTCTAAAAGCTGTTAGCGTAACCGATGAACAGTAGTATACATTTTCTAAAGGAGAACTAGACTGTACCATTACAGTTTGAAGCATACTGCAGAAAGATGCCAGCAAGAAAAGATTTTTAGTTCATCATATCTGCCCTGTTCCTACCTGTGCAAACCCATCTACCACTGGATGTGCCCAGGTCAAATGTTGGGTTAGAAACTCAGGCATTTTTATGTTCGCTTGCACACACATGCAAGAAACATAGTGCCGTCATGCGAGTTTTTGTAGGAGTGGCACCCTGTCTTCCAATTCAGTCAGTGTGTTTGCAGGCACGGCCACAGTTCACAAATGAATGCTGCAGCTGTCTATGACAGCAGTTGAAAATGCAGTGCCCTACAGTAGAAAGGGAGAGCTCCACTTCAGTGAGCAGCGATAAGATAGTGCATGCTCATGCGTGCTCATGCGCTCCCTCCCCCACACACACACTGTATGGCCGATGGGGGTGCCCAATCCCCCATTGGCTCTGCTGCTCTTCCCCCAACAGAGTTCCAGGTGCCATGCTGGGAGCCCACCCCAGCGTGGCAACAGTCTGTATGGCCGATGGGGGTGCCCAATCCCCCCCGTCGGCTCCACTGTTCACCCCCCCAACAGACTACTGGGTGCCACACTGAGAGCCTCACTCCATACTTACCTCTGGAGTCCGGCGCGACGATCTTCGGTGGACCAGGAACACATCTGCACTCTTCAAAGCCGACCACAAACTGAAGAAATGCCAGTAAGCTGTATAATGGAATAAATAGTTTTTTTTTTTCAACTTTGATGCATATCTCAGGCATTTTTGGGAATTTTTTCACCAAATTTTCAACATGGGGTTTTTGGGACCCCACCTCATGAATTCTGGCACTGTCATTTTGTTAATCGGCCCCAAAAGGTGATTTTGCAGTCACTGGGTAGAACCACCTTTTGGGACCAATTTATGAAATGACAGTGTCACAATTCATGAGGTAGGCCCACAAAAACCCTATGTTGAAAATTTGGTAAAAAAAAATTCCCAAAAATGATTGTTTTATGAGCATGCGCTGCACTGTTCCCATGCACACTTGTAAGTTCACGAATTTTCAATATTTGCACTCCAGATTTTCAACATTGCCATTTATCCACACCTCCTTATGAGCAGTATAGCTGTCATTTTTCACATCTCACCCAAAACATGTTTCCGTGCATGTAGTGCACAATGGCGCAGTTGGTGTGTGAAATCAATGTTTGGGACAGATTAAGAAAATCACAGTGATGCTGTTCATGAGCAAAGGTGTTAACATGGCTATGTTAAAAATTTGGTGAAAAAATTCCCCAAAATGAGTGTTTTACGAGCATGCATTGTGCTGTGGAGAAAGCATGGGGGCCAAATAAATTACATCTCAGACTGCTGAAGGAACTGGCGGATGTCCTGGTGAAATCCCTGGCAGAGCTTTTCAGTATCTCTCTGAGGACAGGGTGGGTGCCCCAGGACTGGAAGGTGGTGCATATAGTGCCTGTCCACAAGGGGGGATAAAGGGAGGTGGCAGGGAACTACAGGCCTGTCAGCCTGACATCGGTGGTGGGCAAGGTGATGGAGGGCATTATCAAGGAGAGACTGGGGGGGGGACCTGGATAAGTCAGGGTGCCTGGACGATAGACAACATGGATTCATCCTGGGGAACTTGTGTCAGACAAACCTGGTGGAGTTCTATGACTGGGTGACAAGTGCCTTGGACCTGGGTAGACTGGTGGATGTCCTCTATCTTGACTTCAGCAAGGTGTTTGACTCTGTTCCTCATGGGGACCTGTCAAAAAAACTGGGAGAAATGGGGGTGGGGAACCAGATGGTCAGATGGATAGGCAGTTGGTTCCAGGACTGCACCAAGAGGGTCGTGGTTGGTGGGATAGTCTCATCCCCAAGGAGGGTCATTAGTGGGGTCCCTCAGGGATCAGTCCTTGGGCCCCTCCTGTTCAATGCCTATGTCTCTGACATAAGGAAGGGTATCAGGAGTGAGATGAGTTTCTTTGCGGATGACTCAAAACTGGGGGCAGTGGTGGATGGGGAGGAGGGGAGGGTGGCCCTACAGGGGGACCTGGAGGCTCCAAAAGGGTGGTCTAGAAAGTGGAAGCTGAGATTTAATGCAGGGAAATGCAAGGTACTGCATCTGGGAGCTAGAAAACCGGGCTGGTGGTACACTCTGGGGGGGGGGTGCTACAGGTCTCAATGGCTGAGAGGGACCTGGGGGTGGTGATGGATGTCAAGATGAACAACTCTGAGACTTGTAGAAGGGCAGCAGCCAAGGCTAACAGGATGCTGGGATGCATCGCTAGGGGGATCACCTCCAGAAGGAGGGGAGTGATACTCCCCCCTGTATAACTGCATGGTGAGGCCACACCTCGAGTACTGCATGCAGTTTTAGAGGCCACACTTAAAGAGGGACATTGAACTCCTGGACAGGGTCCAGAGGAAAGCAACCAAAATGATCTGGGGCTTGGGGGACAGAACCTATGGGGAGAGGCTAGAAGCACTAAATATGTACACATTGGAAGAGAGAAGAGACCAGGGGGACATGATAGAGGTCTTCAAGTACATGAAGGGATTAAATAGGGGAGAAGCAGTCAAGGTGCTCTGAAGGAAGGGGAGGGACAACTAGAGGGCATGGGTGGAAGCTGGAGGGGGGATTCAGGAGAGAAAAGAGGAGGTGCTACTTCACTGAGAGGGTGGTGAAGCTGTGGAATGCACTGCCCAGGGAGCTGGTGGAGGCAGAGATGGTGGAGGGGTTCAAGAGGGGATGGGACAGGTACAGGGGAAGGGTTCTGGTTGCAAAGTCCTATGCAGTGGGAATATCTGGGACTGGGAAGGGAGAAGCCAGAGAGGATGAGGGGGGCAGCAAGGTCAGCTCCCAGGGTAGGGGCTGACCAAACGAGCAGACACAAAAGACCGTTAGGCCTATTCTACTGGTATGTTAGTATGTTCCTATGCATCCTCGTAAGTTCACAAATTTTCAATATTTTCACTCCAGATTTTCAACATTGCCATTTTACCACACCTCCTTATGAGCAGTACAGCTGTAACTTTCACATCTCGCCCAAAAACGTGTTTTTGCGCATGTAGCGCACAGTGGAGCAGTCGGTGTGCGAAATCAATGTTTGGGACAGATTAAGAAAATCACAGTGACACTGTTCATGAGCAGAGGTGTTAAAATGGCTGTGTTGAAAATTTGGTGAAAAAATTCCTAAAAATGCTGTTTTATGAGGGTGCGTTGTTCGAAATTTGGCGAAAAAGTCCATAAAATGACTATGTTACGAGCAACCATTGCGCAGTTTCTACACACCCTCGTAAGTTCATGGATTTCTAATATTTTCAGTCCAGATTTTCACCACTGGCATTTTTCCACACTTCCTTATGAACAGTAAAGCTGTCATTTTTCACACCATGGCCGGAATGTGTTTTTGCACTTCCAGCGCAGAAATGCGTGGTCACTGTGGGAAATCACTGTTCGTGACAGATTAAGAAAATCACAGTGACACTGTTCATGAGCAGAGGTTCCAAAATGACTGTGTGTCATTTGCTGTAAAAAAAAATCCCCAGACTAATTGCATTACAGGTGTGCGTTACGCAGTTTCTACGCACGCTCGTGACTTCAACAGTTTTTTTAAATATTTTCACTGCAGATTTTCGACATCGCCATTTTTTGTACCTCCCCATGAACAGTATGGCTGTCTTTTTTCACATCCTGTTTGAAATGTGTTTTCGCACCTGTGGTGCCAAATGGCATAGTTGCTGTGCAAAATCAGCTTTCGGCTAACGAACTGATATTGCCACTGTTCATAAGGTGGGAGTCACAAAAAAACCCATGTTGAAAATTTGGAGGGAAAATGCCAATGAACACCTAAGGCGTTAGGGTTTCCGACCATAATGCACCACCCTGTAGAGATTGACAGGCATCAGGGGTGTGACTTGGGATTCTCACTTGTAATGCTCATACCTTTCCACACCCTGCAGCCAGTGAGAGGCATTGAGGTGTGCCTTGGACTCTTCAGCCACAAAGTTCACCCCATTCTCCTATACAGCACACATCTCACCATAGTTCCTGATGGAATGGGGTGAGCATAAGGGCCAAAGAGCCCAAGGCACACTGTGAGACTTGTCGGTGTCTGCAGCGTAGGGTGTGGTGAAATGGCGTGGCCATTATACCTGACGACCCAAAGGCACACCCCAATGCCTGTCAGTCTGCAGGAGGGTGGTGGTGGGGTTGGGTTCAGTTCAATACTTCACTGCCATTCCTATTATGCAGCTCTCTAACTCCTACACTACCAATGCCAGCAAGCAAACATTCGGCATTGACAAATGCTTGTTAACCATGTCCACACACCCTTTCCTGCTTTTGACTTCGCCAGTTCCTTGTAGCTATCCCATGTTCACTTGAAATCACTTATTTCCTTGTCATATACTCTCTTCTTAAGTAAGCTGTTCAATCTATCCACCTATTTTTCCATAAAAAGTACTTTCTCATGTCCTTTTTGACCCCTTCCCCCCCCAACAGCTTCTTATCATGCCCATGGTTGTTGATCCCTCACTAGGGCTAATGCCTGATAAGGTCATGAAAGTCCATTCTGTTTATTCCCTTCAGGTATTTATTTTATTTTACTTTTTTTGTTATTGTCTATTTATGCTCCTTTGGTCAGCCGCCCCCATCTGACAGACCCCCCAGACCTGTCACCCGAAATAGTTGGCGCTTACCTTGTAGCCAGCCCGGGAGCGGAGCCTGCAGCGAGTCAGTCATCATCCTGCTGCAGCCGGCATTTTTTGTCCTCCAGTTTTTCACCGAGGGCCCCCAGGAGTAGGAGCACATGTGCATGGAGGTACGCATGCACCTACAACCCTGGTTACGACCCCTTTCCCCCACCCCTTGGCCTAGCAAGTGGCCCC
The DNA here is from genome assembly GCA_016271365.2 of Neoceratodus forsteri. Classification (NCBI taxonomy): domain Eukaryota; kingdom Metazoa; phylum Chordata; order Ceratodontiformes; family Ceratodontidae; genus Neoceratodus; species Neoceratodus forsteri. The sequence continues at coordinate 334,608,928 of JADMNL010000026.1, forward strand.
CTCTGAACCCATGCCACCCCTAGCCTCCTCTAGAGGCCACCATTGGCCAAGGGATGCCACATCATCTCCCCGGAGAGGAGAGCCTGCCTGCTGGTAGCTCTATCCAGCTTCTCCCCTGCTGCCAACCTCTGATGACCGGGCTTGTTCCCAACCTCGGTCACGTGCCATCCGAGGAGGCATTCAGGGCCCAACCCTCAGTGCCACTGGGTTGGCTATGTTTCTTTTGTATCATCCCTTTCTCTCCTAGCCTCCAGGGAGTGCATGTTCAGAATGGCTAGATGCTTTTCATGTTTTTTTTTTCTTTCTACTGAACTTGTATCTTCTTTGTAGCTCATTCCTGGGCCCAAAACAGTCATTATCCTTTTCCTGGTGTGTGGACTAGAACTGGACACAGTACTCCAGGTGCAGATTCATCAAGGATCCATGTACAGCCATCAGTACCTCTTTTCTTCATGTTTATGATCCCCTCCCTTTACAACTCATCACTCTGCTGCCTTTCCGAGTGCCATACAGTACCGGGCTATCAACTTGGGAATATCCCCAGTGATGACCCATAAGTCCTTTTTTGCAGTGGTCTGTCTGATTTTCCCCACCATATCCAGTAACCTATTTTTGGGGCTTCTTTTCACAATGTGAATATCATTATCATTATCTTAGCATAAACATCGGTACCCACACCTTGGACCACCCTTCTACCTTTCCAGGTCCTTCATCATGTCTCCCATCCCCAGCATCTTTTTTTTAGACCTGAAGAAAAATAGGAAATGGACCCTCGTCATCCACGCCATCCCACTCCCCATCATGACCTCCCACTGAGCACCCCCCATCTTATACGTACCCCCCCATCTTATACTTACCACTGAAGGTCATGGCCTGTCGTCTTCTATGGACTGAGGCACATCTGCACGCTTCAAAGCCGCACCGCAAACTGAGGAATCAAAGTAAATGCCATATAATGTATTTCAATAGCGCTTTGAACTTATGCTCATAAATTTGCCATTATCTGTAATTTTTATCACCAAATTTTCAACATGGTCTTTTTCGGACCCCACTTCATGAACACTGCAATTGTCATGTTGTTAATCAGGCCCAGAAGGTGATTTTGTGGTTGCTACATGAAATCAGCTATTGGGACCAAATAACGAAATGTCATTGCCAGTGTTCATGAGGTGGGATCCCAAAAAGGCCGTCTTGAAAATTTGGTGAAAAACTTCCTTAAAATTCCCAAGTTACACGTGTTCATTTAAATTTTTCTACACATGTGCATAACTCTCTTAATTTTCTATCTTTTTTTTTTTTGCTAATATGTTTCTGCTTCAGTGCAGCTCCTATCTGGAGGCACCCCATCCTCGGCGTCCTGTGGTGCTTGCACTTACCCCAGGGCTTACCCTGGGGCCATTGGTGTTTCCCAGCCCCCACTGGAGTCCGGATCCAGTGTGGCCGAATGCTGTAACTAGCAGGGAGTGGGGCCTGCAAGGCATTGTCGTTTATCCTACTGCATTATCTTTTTTCCTGTTTTCAGTCCCCCTTGAGAGAGTGCAGCATACAGTGATGCCTGCAATTGGGTTGCGCACACTCCAGTGCGCGTCCATGTCAAGTGGCTGCCATGCTCCTGCCCAACACTATTGTGGTACTGTCACTGAGCCCCAGCCTCCACAAAGGGTCAGGCTTGTGTCGGCTGCTGATTTCCCCCTCCCTGGAGATGGAGAGTAGTCCGTTGGATGCTCGGTCCATCTCCTCCCCTGCCGACCCATGGCAGCCCGTGTTCATTCCCGAACATGGGTCACCAGTGTGGCGCAGGGTGTGGCATCCAGTGCTTTAACCCTCAGCACCGCTGGGCCAGCAACTTTAGTAATTTTCAATGTTCTGACTCCAAATTTTCAGCATAGCCATTTTTCTCACACCACCTCATGAATATTATAGCTGTCATTTTCCACATCCTGTCCAAAACGTGTTTTCACACCTGTGGTGTAGAACGGTGTTTTGGCATGGATATGAACATTTTCACCCATGGGGTTTATGAGGTAGGGTTTTAAGAAGACTGTTGAAAAGCTGGGGTCCAAATATGAAAAAATGCTGGGCTGGCCAAGAGGTACTGAGGGTTGAGGCACTAGACACCATACCTTGCACCACACCGACAACCTGGATTTGGGAGCAGACCTGGGTCATTGGGGGTTGGCAGGGAAGGAAAGGATCGAGTGTCTGGAAGACAGTTTTCCTTTCCTGGGAGGAGGGGGTTGAAGTTCGGTGGTCTAGTGGGTCCTAGTGGTGGCTAGGGATCTTACAGCGGTCAACGACCAGGCTGCAGGGAACTAGCAATGGTGGCACTTCTGCACTCATGATTGGGAGTGTTCATATGCCGTGCTGGAGCACATTGCACCACTGGGCCTATGGGGGGACAGTAATGGACTAGCAGTATAGCCTAGAGGTTAAAGGAACAAGGTGTGAACAAGCTTGATACATCCAGCAGACCAGACCTGAGTTTGATTCTCACAACCTCCACTTGCATACTGTGTGACTCTGAGCAAGTCACTTAACCACCCAGTGCTCCCAGGTTGCCTGTGAAAACAGGCACTTGTGCCTAGTGGGCCTTACCTGGTTACCAAAGACTAAAAAATATGAAATACAACCTTCCCATTGGTAGACGAAGGGAGGTCTAGAGGCGCTGGCACCACATCAAATTCTAGGTCAAGATGTCCTCCGGAGTTCCCCATATCCATCCCCACCAGACACTTAGATAAAGTGCCAGTTGGAGTTGGTGGTCCTTGCTTCCGCGGGACTCAGATCCAGGGGGGAGGGGTTCGGAGGTGTGGCGAGATGGAGACATGTACCAGGAGAGCATTGGGCTTCAGGAGGACGAGATCAGCTGGTAAGTCGTGTGACCATGCTGGAGAGAGTCTAATGGGATAGGGTGCAAAAATAAAGTTCACAAAAAACAAAAATATGAAAAAATACCAAAGTTATGACCATTCATTACAATTTTGCTACGCCTGCTCATAACTTCAGAAATGTTTAATATTTTTACCCCTGATTTTCAACACCACCTTTTTGTTATACCACCTCATGTATGTCACAGCTGTCATTTTTCACATCCTGTATGAAATGTGCTTTTTCATATGTGGTGTGGAATGTTTTTGCTATGTACCGGGCCTTGGCCCCCAGGTCGCATCTGGAATCGAGCATTGTTGTTCTGCATGCCTTCCTGGTGAATCTTGTAAATAAATAAATAAATGGTGTTGCAGTTGCGTTGAATTACGTTTTGGCAGGGATTAAAAAATGTTCTGTATCTGGTACATGAGATGGTGTAATAAGATTGCTGTGCTGACAATTTGATCACTGCTGTCCTATAAAAGGAGGCACAGGGCCCTGTGCTTCTACAGCAACATACATATACATATCTATGGAGGGATAGGAGCACAGGGTCCAAAGGATTCTACTCTACCACAGTAAAATAAGGATACCATTATACTGTCTCTGAAAGTAAGGAAATGAGTTGCAAACAACTTCATTAATGCTCCCGTTAGGGTCAAAGTGACAAAAGTTTGGAAGTGAGGTGTTAGGGTATCCCTAACACCCCACCCTCCCAAACCAGACAGGAAAGCAGGTGAGGGATGTGCCTTGGGCTTCTCAAGCCTAATGCTCACCCCGTCCTCATAAAGTTTATACATCTGATCTTATTTACATTTGGAATGGGGTGAGCGTTAGGCTTGAGAAGACCAAGGCACACCCCACACCTGCTCTCCTGCCTGGTTTGGGAGGGTGGGGTGTTAAGGAAACCCTAATGCCTCATTTCTTAACTTTTGCCACTTTAACCCTAACAAGAGCAGTAACAAAGTTTTTTGCAGCATGTATAATATATGTATGAGTGCATTTTTTTTTTTATTTAAAATTTTGATAACCGGGAAAGGCACACTGAGCCGAGGCTCATTTCCAGGTGCGACCCGGGTACAGAGTGTACAGTTAGGAGGAAAGAATAACACATGGTGGAAAAAAAATACAGAATACAGACAGTTTGTACAGACAGTTTTACAAAAAGGAATGTAATACATTAACCATAATACACACATTTGTGAGCATACTGGGTAAATGGGCAAGATAGGGCAAGGTTACAGTCGGGGGCTAGGGTACAGAGTAGTGACCATAAGCGGTCTCGGGAGCGAGCTGGGACCATTGGTGCATTTAGGGCAATGTGGGGAGGGTAGGAGCCTGAAGGCAGACCGAGAAGGGGCCATGTGTAGTTCAGAGAGGAGACTGTTCCAGAGAAGGCAGAGATGGTGAGAAAAGGCAGCTTGTCCGGTGAGAGTGTGTGGTCGGAGCAGGTGAAACATGCGAGGGTCCCTGTGGTGAAGGGGGTAGTTTAGAGAGGTAGCTGGTGTGAGGAGGGAAGTGAGGTGAGGGGAAGGGAATCAAACAAAAATTTAGCTATGAAGGAGGTGCTGTGGATGGCTCTCCTGTGGGACAGTGGAGCAAGAGCAAGTGCAGTGTAGAGCAGGCAGTGGTGGGTGAGTGGGGGGGAGGCAGTGGCGATGCAGCAGAAGGAGCTGAGAAGGATATTTAATCTGGAGAGAGAGGATGCTGGGGCAGTTCCATAGACAATGTCAGCATATTCTATGACAGGTAAGATTGTTTTACGTACACGCTTGCAACGGGTGGGGATAGGCAGTCTGTCTTTACGGCGGTAGAGGGTGGCGAGTTTAGGCCAGAGTTTAGAGCAGATGGCTCAACATGGGTGGAGAAGTTAAGGTGATTGTCCAGCCAAACACCCAGGTACTTGAAAGTTGGAATTAGCTCCAGAGGAGAGCCATCCAGGGTGGTGATCACTGGGAAGGGGGGCAGGGAGTGTTGCAAGTTTTTGCCTGGTCCCAAAGACCATTGTGACCATTTTTTTGCATCTTGGAGTTTGGGGAGGATACAGTCATAGGAAGGGCCAGAGGCAAAGATGATAGTATCATCCGCATATAGGTGCACATTGGAGGAGAGGCAGGAGGAGGGAAGGTCATTAATGAAGAGAATGAAGAGGATGGGACCAAGTATAGAGCCTTGGGGGTCACCTGATACAGTAGGGAGAGAAGTGGAGATGGTATCGCCTATTTGAACAGATTGTTGTCGGCTACTAACATACGAGTGGAACCAGGCGATGGCAGGTTGGGTGATGCCAAAAGAACTGAGTTTATGGAGAAGCAGTGGATGGGAGACAGAGTCGAAGGCTTTGGCCAGGTCAGTGAATATGGTGGCTGTGGTTAGGCTGTTGTTCATGGCAGAGAGGATAGAGTCGGTTATGCATAGAAGGGTGGTAATGGTGGAGTGGTGTTTTCTAAAACCTGACTGTAAGGGGGAGAGGGAGCTTCTGGAAAAGAGAAAGACTGATAGTTTGGACAATATGAGTGATTCCTGGACTTTGACAAGGGTGGGGAGGAGCGAAATAGGTCTGTAATTTCCTGTGGCGGGAGCAATTACCACCTTTGTACAGAGGGATGATTTTGGCCAGTTTCCAGGCTTTTGGGACAGTGGCTGTGTATAGAGAGAGATTTAGTATGTGAGTCGGGGGGGGGCCACTATAGTGGAGGAAGAGATTCGGAGTAGTTTGGGGTGAATGCCATCAGGGCTGGATTTGGTCATGCTGAGGGAGGAAAGTGCTTTGTACACCTCCAGCTGTGTGAAGGATGGAAAGAGGAAGCCAGAGGATGGGGAGAGAGGATCTGCCAAATTGGGGGAGGGAGGGAGGAGTTTAGGGGAGCACAGGAGATGAAGAATTTGTTGAAGAGCTCAGCCATGGAAGCAGGATCAGAGACAACACACCCGTCAATATTAAGGACCAGACATGCCTGTTTTGTAGGTGGGTCCAGAAGGGAGTTAATCATTTTCCAGAAAGACATGTGGGTGTTTTGGTTTTGCATGAAGTCCACTTTAAAGTAAGAAGTTTTGGATAGCCGAATGACCTTAGTACTTTTGTTTCTAAGAAGTCTGTAAGATAGTAGATCACGTGTAGCCTTGGAGGCTTTATATAGTCTCCGTACCTTGCCCCTGGAACGACACAGGGCGATAAGGTTAGGTGTAATCCAGGGGTGGTGGAAGCATTTTACCCTGGCTTTCCTGAGGGGAGCATGTAGGTCCCAGATATTCTGGAAGATACCGCAGAACTGGGACAGAGCAGTGTCTTCATCTGACGCAGAAAGGACTGGTAGCCAGTCTGCATTTGAGAGGTTACCCTGCAGGCGTATTCAGGCCAGATGAATTTGGGATGTGAGATTGGGAAGTGGATTTTGTGGACACAATAAGTAACACAGTGGTCGCTAAGGGCATCAGAGAAAATACCTGAGGTAGATATATGGTGGGGATGGGTAGATAAGATCCAGTCCAGAAGGGTGTGGTTATAGGACCAAAGGTTTAGGCGGGTAGGTTCCTGGATAAGCTGAGAGAGGTTCAGGGCTTCGATTTTTAGGGTGATGAGTTTGGCAGAGGAGGAGAGCCGGTCAAGATTGAAGTTGCTTAGAAGCACAAGTTTGCCGCTTGATGTTCTGGAGGAGATTGACGAGATGGCATTAACAAGTGAGTTGGGCGAGGTCTTTGGTGGAGCATGAAGAGCTGCAATTTAGAGGGGGGTGGAGGAGGGAAAGGATAGGTGCACAACAATGGATTCATGGCAGGAGTGGCAAGATTCACTGAAGATGATAGAGCACGGGAAGGCTTGCCTGACATACAGTGCCACGCCCCCCTCCTCGCTTGCCTCGGTCCTGGCAAAATGAGTTGTAATCAGGGATGGCAATAGAGGAGTTGGGTATTTTGGTGGATAGCCATGATTCCGTGATGCAGAGAATATCGAGCCGGTACTGGGTGACCCATACAGTAAGGGCATCCAATTTGGGGAGGAGGCTCCTGGGGTTCAGATGGAAAATGCAGAGGCCTTTAGGAAGTGAGTCGGGGAGAGGCAAGAGGGCAGGCCTGTTTGGGTGGGGGGTGAGATTGAGCTTTGCCTGAACACAGAGGGGCCAGGGTTAGGGTGTATGTCACCTGCCAGAAGCAGGAGGAGGACAGAGTATGTGAGAAGAAGGGAGAGTTGGGATGCTCCTGAGCGATGTTTGGAGGGTGGGGCACAGAGGATCAAGCATCGTAGAAGAGCCTCCAGGTTGAGGAGGTGGGAGTGGAGCAGAGGGGTGGATGGGTAGTGAGGGTATGAAGGGGTGAATGGGGGAGAGATGGTGGGGAGAATGGAAGAGGGGCGAAAAGAAGTTAGTTTTGAGGTGGTATATGTGGGGAAGGGATGGGGTGACTCCAGGGGAACTGGGAGAGTGTATAATATTTTGGCAGGGGGGGAGAGGTTGCCAAAAAGAGTGTTAATTGGGGGAGAGGCGCTGAGAAAAGGATTGCTCATAAGAAAAGGCATAATAATTGAAGTGTCCACATTTTGGATCAGCTAATGTTTGGAATACTGCTGAGTGTAGTTGCAGTAGCAGCCACTAGGGGCAAGCTCAGGAACTGCAGAGAGGAATCTAGGCTGACAATGCAGGTCTTGTGGCTAGTGGCCACTAGAGGCAAGTGGAGATAATCTGCAAATGTGGAAAGCGCTTGATAAGTTTAGGCTGACTGACATGTGGTAGCAGCTATAACAGACTGAGTCCACCAAGGGGGTGGTGGTGGGGGGGTGGTGGCAGGGCAGCAGATGTGGAGTGTAGGCGGGGTCTGTTCCTAGGCGTTGCAGCCGAGCACTATGGAGCTTCTGTTTGTTCTTAAATTCGTACCTGAAGTCGTGGTGGAAAGCTGTGGGAGAATGCTGCGTTTTCCTGCCCTCGTGACCCCCGGGCATCCTCGGGGGAGCCTAAAGTCTGTGGAGAGAGAGGAGAAGAGAAATCACTTTAATGCAGGTAAGTTGAGGAGGAGTGGCTGAAACAGAATGGGGGGGGTCAGGATAGCCTGCTGAACAGGAATGGAACAGACATTAAAATTTAAATGCTGTGACTTGGGGAAATGCTGTTTAAGTACAGATACTAATTTAGACAAAAAGCAAGTGCAGGGGAGAGCTGGAATTGATTGAGGTGTGTAAAATGTAGGCTTAAAAAGGGGGAAGCAGCATGTCACTGGAAAGACTTTGGAAGTAAACAGGGTCTGAAATCAAGGTGTTTAGTAAGCTGCTTAAGGAGAGTAATTTAAGCGCACAACACCAAATACTTTAGGCATAAGGTGCTAGCATTTTTATTACATTGATTAGTTCTTCTAAAATAACATAAATTAAACATTCATTTGGCACAGAATTAAATTGCCACCATAGTGTCTCTTAAGATGCACAGCAAGAACAGCCTAAAAACAGTATGTTTGGCAAAAAGCTGGCTGGACAGACTGGCACTTTAAGGTGTTCAGCTAAAACAGAATGAAAGAACAATTCATTTGGCTTAGAATAATTAAAATGCTACTGTAGTATCTCAAAAGGTGTACTGCAGAAACAGCCTACAAACAGTAAATTTGGCTAGAAGCTGGCTGTACAGCACTGGTGCGGGGACACAAAATGGAAGCTATTTCAATATTTTTTAAAAGAAAAGGTGCCAAGACAGTCTTTCCTAGGCATTGCAGCGGAGCGCTGTGGAGCTCCTGTTTGCTCTTAAATTCATACCTGATGTCATGGTGGAAAGCTGTGGGGGGGATGCATTTTCCTGCCCTCGTGACCCTCTGGCAACCTCGGGGGAGCCTAAAGTCTCACATCGTGGTGGAAAACTGTAGGGTAGGGCTGCGTTTTCCTGCCCTCGCAACCCTCAGGCACCCTTGGGGGAGCCTAAAGTCTGAAGTCGGGGTGGAAAGCTGTGGGGGAGGGCTGCGTTTTTCTGCCCTCATGACCCTCAGGAAGCTTAAAGTCTGAAGTCATGGTGGAAAGCTGTGGGGGAGGACTGCATTTTCCTGCCCTTGCAACCCTCAGGAGAGCCTAAAGTCTGAAGTTGTGGTGGAAAGCTATGGAGGAGGGCTGCATTTTCCTGCCCTTGTGGCCCTTGGGGGAACCTAAATTCTGAAGTCGTGGTGGAACGCTGTGGGGTAGGGCTGCATTTTCCTGCCTTTGCGACCCTCAGGCACCCTCGGGGGAGCCTAAAGCCCGAAGTTGTGATGGAAAGCTGTGGGGGAGGGCTGTGTTTTTCTACCCTCGTGACCCTCTGGCACCCTCGGGGGAGCCTAAAGCCTGAAGTCGTGGTGGAAAGCTGTGGGGGAGGGCTGTGTTTTTCTACCCTCGTGACCCTCGGGGGAGCCTATATGTATATCTTGACTTTATTAATGCACCTGTCTAGGTTACAGTTAAAGCAGCACTGCAACGAAGTTGGGCAAAACCTCTAACCCTACCTTTTTCATTACAAAAGATTCCAAATGTCTTCAGGTTTTATTTGGTGATACAATTTTTTAATTCCACCACAGTTTGCTTATTTTGTTATTGTTGTAATTTAGTTTTTTTCTCAAGAAAAATAGATGGCCACCATATTTTATATTGAAATAGCATTTCAGACGTGGCAAGGGTTAGGATTGAGAAAAACAAGACTTACAGTGCACAACATATGACATACCTAGACAAGTACATTTGATAGATGGAGTGATGTTTTTATTAATTGTAGCTGAAACTGTCTTTTTAAAAAAAAAAAAAAATTTTTATTGCACTGTTGCTTTAAGGCCACAAAAATAGGGAAATGTGGCATTAGGGTTTCCAACCCTAACCCCCCCCCCCACAGCAAAAGGAAAAGAACAGAGTTTTGGGTCTCCAGAGAGTTTTGGTGAATCAACGGTGGAGTCTTTCTTGGGGTTGTCACCCCTAAAATGCTCACTCCTCTCCCCTAGCCTATAGTTTTCTGTCCAAAGCACAAGGTACAGTTCCAAGCTACTGCCTCATAGTGATACAATCCTTAAATGGGAGCTGTCATCAACACAATTTCTTAATGTCTGAAACCTCATAAAAAGCTAATTTGATTGAGCCATTATGCTGATCTGTGAATCTTTGCAGTCCAAAATTATTCATATGTAAATCACTCTGTAATTAAGGGCTGGTGGCAGCCATAAGTTTTGAGCTTCTGACAGGATATGATGTCACCAAGGGTCTAGGCCCTCCTTTCTACTACCAGGATGCTACCATATAAAAATATTCCTCACAGAGATGGCGACCCCCCCAGGACAATCCTGATCCTGTGCTGCACTGTGCACAGTCAGTACATTGCACAACACTGACCTCCCGCAATCCCTGGTAGTCTAGTGGCCCACAACCTAGCAGTGCCAGTCCACCCCACCCCACACCACCCACACACCTGCCCCAGTCGACTGGCAAAACCCACCTCTCACCTCCACAGCCAGCCGCGACTGAGCTCCCTTCAACCACCTACTGCTGTATACAGTACATGCTCAATTTACTGATTGAGCACATATTGTACTGTATACAGTACATGCGCAATTTACTGATTGAGCACATATTGTACTGTATACAGTACATGCGCAATTTACTGACTGAGCACGTATTGTACTGTAAGCAGTAGTACATACTGGGAGAGAGCTCAGTCGGTAGCTGGCCGTGGAGGTGAGAGGTGGGTTTTGCCAGTCACCAACTGGGTCTGGGTGTGGGGTGCACTAGACTACCAGGGCTATCAGGATGTTACCATATTCAATTACTGGTGAGCCAGCATTTGAAGATCAGGGCTTAGGGACCGGGGGGGGGCATCATCATCCCTGTGGGGCTCTACTGGGGGGGACATGATCTGCCGTGAGGGACACTACCCGGGTACAAGGGGGAGAGATGATTTGCCCTGCAGGGCACTTCTCAGGGATCTGGGCCTATGGGGTGGTCTCGATATCCCTATGGGGCATCATGGTGGCTTCTTTGGGGATTGGGGGGCTTACGCCCTGTCAGTGGGTATTTATTGCACGTTTTGGCACTCTTTTCAGGTGCGCCTTCCCATTGGCACACTGCTTGGGGTGCCACAAGTTGTGGACTTAGCCGCTGGGGACCCTGGCTGTTCTGGAACCGGGTGCAGGGTCCCTGGTGTATTGGCGTATGGCACAACTCATAAGTGCTGGCGACTTGTGCCATATGTCTTGGAATCAGGCCTGATGATTTTACAGTATGGGCTATCTGTCATCAGTACCCCTGATAACTTATCAGGGAACAGCACCGGGATATTGTGAATTATGCAGTCTTAACAAAGATCAACTGTACATAGTTTCAATCGTATTACCTCTCCGCCCAAATGTGCCTGAAGAGTTTGGCTTTAAAAAAGGCTATGACTGGACCTCGCAGATTTCCCACAGAATAATATTACAGACAAACTCTTTCCAAAGCCAAAATGGTTGCTAGCACCGTAATCTGACAAAAGATGTAGAATAAATGTGTGCATTGGATCGTAGTGAATAGTCAGTTGTACACATGCACAATAGTCTTTATATTAATGCACCTCGTCCTGTTCAGCATCTGTAGGAAAAAAAGGCTTTCTTGTTGACTTTCTTTTAAAGTACTGATTCGGTGGTCGAAGATGTTGAAAGATGGATTGTATAACAATCAAATGCATGATTTGTAAATGCAATAAATATTCATATCTTATTTCATGACTAACCCTGAAAGATACACAAACATGTACAGATTGATGAATCAAAAAAAAAAAAGATTTTGTCTGTTCACTCAGCCAACCACCAAGAGTTGTTCCTCAGGCACTCACTCTGCATTTTAGTGTTTCTGAACAAGGGTATAATGTCCACCGATCTCTACATGTTTGTGTGCCTTTCACATTTGTGAAATGAGATATCAGATATGAATATGTGCAGCATTTCCATATCATGCATTTGACTGTTATTTAGGAAATGGGCTAGTAAATCCTAGCATTCTGATTGGCTAGGACAGTAAGTTTAGTGGGCAGGTATTTCTGGAAAGAGCCCACTAAAAAATGGGTCCCAATTCGGGGTGTCCCATTACTTGGTATATTATTGGGCACCCTGAATGTAGAAACTCTGTAGCTGCCATTGTTTCCACGCTTGCTTAGCAAGCTATTTTTTGACCCACCACCCAACCGGCCAAAGTAGCAGAACAGCATAGCCGGCAGCGCATCTCCATACCTGGGCAGAAGAGATCACTAAACTGCCACCGCTGCTTCTTGGACTGATCATCCTGGCAGTACCACATTAGTAAAGTGAAAGCCTTGCTTTAACTTGGCTTCACAGTTGTCCCGTACTGCACCAACACTCCCTGCTTGCCAAACACCCCAAATGCCAGCAGTACACCATTTATTTGTATTTGTTAAATAAGCTTACTAACTGTTAAAGCTGTCAGATCTGCTTTTCTATGTATTACTCACAGTACCCACAGCTGTACGCAGAATCCCTGTCTGAAATAAAAGTCATCAGTACGATTGGCTTTGAGGCAGTCTCTCCCCATGTCCTCACACTCCTGACAGCACTTCACACTCTCAATAATGCTTTGTACTGGTGGCCATTCTGTGCCTTCAGTCCTGAGCTCCCATGGTGGTAGTGGAGATCTGTAATCCCAAAACATAGCCACATCAGTGTGGGGGGGGTTATCAACTTACTTTTAGGGCTGTGCGAATACCGAATATTACTTTCTGAATACAGTGTAACCCCGTTTATCCAAACCCCGGACATCCGAAAACCTTAGTTATCTGAAATTCGGTCTTGTCCCCCGATCCTTGCAGTAGTTTGACTCCTTTTGATAACTTCACAGCTGATAATCTCCATAGCAATGTCAGACGCATTTACTCATTTACGAGTGACATTCTGTTAGACATTTTTGTTTCATCATTTAACACCTGTCACCTGGGAGTGCCGTCATTAACTCAGTTTCATAAGTGGTTAACTGGTTCTTGTAGCAGCTAAATGCAGTCTTAGTACAAGCACATAAGTAACATCTGTTAGCTGTACAGTAGTTGCTGTTGAGAGCTGTTTAACAGACATGTCAAAACGAACGTACAACTTTGTACCCACTGTTCGTTCCCACCTTAGGTCCTCTGGTATCCCTGTTTGTGCAGTGTTACTGTTGGACAATGCCGGTGCCCACCCCAGTTCAGACACTGTAATAACATCTGATGGTTCGATCCATTGTGAATTCCTACCAGCCAATACTACCACTAAAATCCAACCCATGGATCAAGGGATCCTAGCTATGTTAAAGAGGCTGTACAAGAGATAACTTCTCACACAAGTCCTTAATGAGGAAAACGAACAGAACACCCTGTGCGGCATCATACGATCACTGAACATAGAGGATGCAATTTATTTGTTAGCTGAAAGTTGGTCTGACATCCTTCCACAAACCATCAAAAAGTGTTGGAAAAAATCAGCAATCCTGGCATCACACTTTGATGACACCCCCTCAGAAAATGATCAGGTGTTGCTGGTAGCAGAAGACCTTACGAGTATCGCGGCACAAGCACAGATAAATCTTGAGTCATGGGAGGAAGAAACGGAAGAGCCAGGTCATCAAAAAATGTCTGATACAGACATCATTGAAGCTGCGAGTAGTATAGAGTTCATATATCTCATCAAATGTTAGATTTCAGCCAGTCAGCGTGCGCCACGTCATTTGACAGGTGGTCGTGGCCTAAAATGGACCAATCAGAATCGTTCCCGTATTGCGCAGGACGTCCTGCCTTAAACGCAGGACGTCCCATTACAAATACAGGAAGTGACATACGAAACACAGGAAATGACATATTCTCGAACCCGGAAATGACATATCGCTCCTCTGCCTATGTCCCTACATCCTTCCTCCTCCATGACACCATCCTAGCTTGAACCCTCCTCCCTCCTTTCCTTATCCCCTGCAGCCTCTGTGACACCATCCTAGCTCAAACCAGAGTCCCTTCTCCATCCACTCACACCTCTGTGATACCATCCTAGCTTGAAGCCGAGTCCCTCCTCCCTCCAGCCTCTGTGATACCATCCTAGCTCAAACCGGAGTCCCTTCTCCATCCACTCAAACCCATGTGACACTGTCCTGACTCGAACCTCTCCCACTCAATCCTAGTTTGAAACAGAGTCCCTCCTCCTCCACCCCCTTGAACTGGTGTGACACCGTCCTGGCTTGAACCCGAGTCTGTCCACTTGAATCTCTATCACCCTGTCATAGCTCAAACCGAAGTCTCTCACCTCCTCTCTCCTTGCCCCACCACCACCTGTCTTGCACCCCATTACCTAGCTTGAACCAGAGTCTCTCTCCCCTCCTCTAACCATGCCCCACCACCACCTCCCTTGCACCCATCACCTACCTTGCCCTCCCTCAACCTCCCCGTCAGTCTATGGTGTAACTGCAGGGTGCCTTTTGACTCAGGGAATTTTTTTTTTTTTGGGGGGTGAAATGTGCTTTGAAGTTCAGAGGACAGCGTGCTGTAAGAACATTTTATCGTTATTATGTAAGAAAGTTATTTTATACAATACATGTAAATATTTATAAAAAGCAGGACCTAACTCGAACACCAGTCCCTTCCCTCTCCCCACCTTATCCCAACACCTACCTTGCTCCATCATCTACCTTACATTCCCTCAACCTCCCCTTATTGGACTGAGGGATAACTGCAGGGTGCTTTTTTACTCGGAATTTTTTTTGTGTGTGAAATGTGCTTTGAAGCTCAGAGGACTGTAAGAACATTTATCTCTTCAGTGTAAGGAAGTTCTTTTAACACAATGCATTTTAGGTATTTATGAAAAAACAGTGATTTCTTTTTTAATGTGAAAAAATTAGTTTTAACTTTAAAAGCAGAGACAGCGTGCATGTGTGTGTGTCCAGTGTTGAAGCTGATTTTACAAGGCATGCTTATTCTAGTAGACTGCTTCAAATGCCAGAGTCGGATTTAAAAACATACATACTCTCTAAATTCCTTTTTTTCAGGCTTAAAAATAATGGAAGAGTATTCTAGTTTGAGATCAGAAACTAAATATATTTTTCTATTTCCTTTGAAAAAGGTAATTTACAAGATGTCTTGTTATCAAACGCACATATTTCTATTAAATATATACTAATGTTACTGGTGAAAAGTATTCAAAAGGGTTTTATCCTCTCTGCATTTCCTGTAAGAACATTTTATCTTTGCTATATAAAACAAGCATTTGTCAATGCCGAATGTTGTCGTGCTGGCATTGGCTTTGGTAGTGCAGTGCGGAAACACATTTTGGGCAGGATGTGAAAAATAACAGCTGTACTGTTCATAAGGAGGTGTTAAAAAAATGGCAGTGTTGAAAATGTGGCATGTAAATATTGCAAATTTGTGAAGTTACAAGGATGGGTGGGAATTGCGCAACGCATGCTTGTAACACAGTCATTTTATGAACTTTCGGCACCAAATTTTCAACATTGGCATTTTAGCACCTCTGCTTATGTACAGTGCCACTGTCATATCCTCAAACTGTCCCAAAAAGTGATTTCGCACAGCGACCCGCTATTCTGAGCCGGACGTGCAAAAACACATTTCGGGCAGGATATGTAAAATGACAGCTGTGCTGTTCATCAAAAGATGTGGAAAAATGCCAATGGTGACAATCCAGAGTGAAAATATTACAAATACACAACGTTACGAGCGTACGTGCAAGCTGCACAACGCACGCTTGTAACACAGTCATTTTAAGGAGTATCATCACCAAATTTTCAAAATAGGCATTTCAGGACCTCTACTCATGAACAGTGTCACTGACATTTTCGTAATCTGCCCTGAACACTGATTTCCCACAGCGACCAAGCTATTGTGCGCCGGAAGTTCAGAAACACATTTCGGCCAGGATGTGAAAAATGACAGCTGTACTGTTCACAAGGAGGTGTAGAAAAATGATAATGTTGAAAATCTGGCATGAAAATATTGCGAATTCCACGAAGTTATGGCGTGCATAACTGCACAAATGCATAAAACCAACCATTTTTGGATTTTTCCACCAGATTTGCAACATAGGCTTTTTGAGAGCCCACCTCATGAACACTGCCACTGTCCTTGCATTAATCGGTCCCAAAAGGTGATTCCATGCAGTGACTGCGAAATCACCTTTCGGGACTGATTAACGTTATAACAGTGACAGAATTCATGAGGAGGGGTCCCAAAAATCCTGTGTTGAAAACTTGGTGCAAAAAGTCCAAAAAATGCCCGAGACATGCATCAAAGTTGAAAAAACCCTATTTATTCCATTATACAGCTTACCGGCATTTCCTCAGTTCGCGGTTGGCTTTGAAGAGTGCAGACATGTTCCCGGTCCACAATATCACTGCTGCCGAGTCTGGAGGTAAGTATGGGGTGAGTGGGGGGTGGGGAGGCAGGTGCGAGGGTGGGTGGGTGGTGGGTAGAGACTACAAGGGACTGTTTTCTGTTTACAGGTGTAAAATAAAACAACATGGATAGTTTTCTTTTTTACAAGTGTATTTTTGGGGGATACAGTAGCCAGTGGGGATTGGGCACCCGTCCTGCAAATAGGGAGTGGGGACACTAGCTGAGGGGGATTGGGCACCCCTCAGCACAGAAGAAGGGGGGACATCATGCTGACGGAAGTGGGCTCCCCGTTGGCACATTAAAGTGCGAAGGGGGAACATATGCCGATGGGGATTGGGCACCCCGTTGGCAAACAACGAGAGTGGGGAGCACATGAGCCGAGGGATTGGGCACCCCTGCAAGCAAAGGAGGGGGGGAACACTTCTGTCGCGAGGGATTGGGCCCCGCTGGCACATAGACGAGGGGCAGGGTAAGCTGACTGGGGATTGGGCACCCCAAAGTCGGGCAGTTCAGCGCCACTGTGCCACCATGTTTGTAGCTGGCTAGCACGAGAAGGTCGTGCTGCATGTGATGAGCTTTGCTCGATGCAGCGGACCTTTCCCTAGATGTGCTCAACACATTATAGTAACATGGTGTGGCGCCAGCATGCTGGCTGATTGGGGAATGAGGGACACACCTACTGGTGCATGCCCTGCATTCGCCCAACAGTGACCATACCTCCAAATCTCCATTGCTGCAAGATGTTGGCTGCGCAAGCGCGCCAACATAAAAATTATGTTAAAAGAATGCATTTTTAATATTTATGATAAGCAGAGGTTTATTTTTTAATAAGAAAAGGAAAAATAGTTCCAACTTTAAAAGTAGAGAGACAGTGTGTGTGTGTGTGTGTGTGTGTGTGTGTGTGTGTCTCCAAAGCTGGAGCTGCTTTCACAAGGCTCCCTAGTCTAAGTAGAACTCTTAAAATCCTAAAGTCTGAATAAAAAACAGACATACTTCTCTACGTACCTTTTTCTTTTAAGCTTAAAACAGATTGAATCAGAATTTTGGTATTTTTATGTCAGAAACTAAATATATTTTTCTATTTCCTTTGAAAAAGATAATTTACAAGATAACTGGTTATCAAAAGCACATATTTCTATCAAATATATACTTATGGTAGTGGTGAAAGTATTCAAGATGGTTCTAACCTCCAGAAAGCAATGAAGCAGCTGCAGTACCCATTTAAAAATGAAAAACCTGTTCAATTGTTCTCTGAACTCTTTTATACTCTTTCAGAAACCTAAAAGAAATGCCCTGCCCAGCATTACAGTATAAGAAAATCACATGCTAGTCATTTTGTATTTCACAAGTCGGGCTCGAAGAGCTAAATATGTACACATTGGAAGAGAGAAGGGACTGGGGGGGACATGATAGAGGTCTTCAGGTACATGAAGGGGATAAATAGGGGAGGAGCAGTCAAGGTGTTCCGAAGGAAGGAGGGGGGCAACTAGAGGGCATGGGTGGAAGCTGAGGGGGAATTCAGGGGGAGAAAGGAGGAGGTGCTACTTCACTGAGAGGGTGGTGGAGCCATGGAATGTGCTGCCCAGGGGGCTGGTGGAGGCAAAAACAATAGAGGGATTCAAGAGGGGGTGGGACAGGTACAGGGGAAGGGTTCTGGAAGCAAAAACCAGTGCAGCGAGAATATCTGGGACTGGGAAGGGAGAAGCCAGAGAGGGAGGGGAGCCGCAAGGTCAACTCCCAGGGTGGGGGCTGACCAAACGAGCAGACATGAAAGATCATTAGGCCTATTCTGCTGGCATTTTAGTATGTTAGAATAGCAGCTATTGAATGAATGGGACCCTTCTTCACAAGAGAGTATAGGGTCCTCTTACAAAGCATGAGCTCATCCCATGTGATCGTCACATAGCGTGAATTCATACAGCATAGGCTCCTTCAGTTAGCCAAAAGACCAGAGGTTCACAGAAGTTTTGAGAGCTTTATTAATATTTTTATGACCAGCTGGAGTGATTCTGAAGATTTGACGGGTCATCTGTCTGACAGTGGCATGATGGAAGCTGTTGTAACAAAACCATCACCACAAGGTACTTATTTCAACCGAAAATGTTTCAAATGTACTGACTTGGATGCTTTTCAGTGTAAGTAAAAGGCAGCCAGCTTTTGTCTGATGTGTAGTGTGTTTGTTAGATAAACTACAATGTTATGAATCGAGTAGTGTGATCGGGCTTACTACATAGTGTTGACTGAAATGGTGTGTGGCATCTTTCTTTGTGGAGGTTGCAAGCACACGTCTTTAACTTGTGTTTTGGTGGGGAGGTGGGGCTTGCTAGGGGTGCATGTTCTGTCCTCTGCATGTGTTTTCATCTTGGCATGTGTGCATCTGGGAAAAATGGTGGTGTGTGTGTGTGCGCGCGCTCCCACTTGCTCGTTTTTTGTGAGTGCGTCTCCAATGAGCACTTGGCTGTGATAATGTGTTTTCTGATTTGCTCAGCACCCCAAGAATGACAGTCTGTTAGTGGACGTTGTAAAGTGACAAACAATAAAGTGAAATAGAAAAGTAAAATTGTTGATTAGTCTGCAGGCACTTTGAGTATTTATCCTATTTTATTATATTCTGGAGTTGCTTATTCATTATATTCCTAGGCGAGTAGGTGGGAAAGTCTGGTGGTTCATTGATGCATTGTTATATTCTTGTGCTTCACAGATGATGAGTTTTGTAACATAGTACAACTGTCTTATGGTTCAGCCCCCTCCACCCAATCTGTTGATATCAAGTATTGGGGATCTTAGGAGAGATCACTTAAGTTATAGAAAGCACTGATCTGAGGTTACAGGGTGATGCAGTAACCTAGTATTTGATGGCAGATAAGGACCACTAGGCCCCACCCAGTCTTCCCCTATTCCCTGCCTGCATCAGTGGTCACTGACCCTGCTTGGTCACTGGTTTTAGCCCTTACTACCCACCTCTAGGGGTTCCTTTGTGCCTATCCCATGCATGTCTGAATCCCTCCACTGTGCTGTCTCCCACGGTAGATTTTGATCTTGCCAGAGTTCTGGAGGACCATTACAAAATTAACTTTTCTTTACATCTTTTCTTTGTATATCTTTATGCATATGTTTATCACTGTTGCAGGGACAGAGGTTGGCAGCAGTAGTCCACTGGCCAATTGCAGCCCAAGATTGTATTAGGCCAGTAAAATGTTTCTCTAATTAGCCCTGTGTCCTAGTGCTGGAAGAAGAAACATTTCAGTAAGTATAGAAGTCGGGCCATTGGATTTTCTCCATTGGTAGCCCTGCTGATCAGTTGCTGTAAAACTTAATTTTGACCCCCACTGTTTTCATATCTAAGCTTTTTCAGTGAAATACCCAGAACACTATTTGACAGCAAAGAAACAACTTACTAAAAAAAACATTTTTGATCCTGTAGCAGGTAAAAGGTTAACCATTCAAAGAAGTTCAGGGCTCATAAAAGATAAAAACTGTTTGTAAGCAGAGCGGTCTGCAAAGCAGCCAAAAGAACAGAAAAATATCAATGCAAGCTTTCCAGTCAGCACCACTACCATAGTTTGTGATTAAAATCTGGAGACAAAGCATCCCTGTAGTTAAGGGGCAGCGTTTTGAATCTGTAAACCTGGGTTTGAATCCCACACCTGCCACTCTGCTTTGCAAGCCCTGAGCAAGCCATGCAACCTCACTGTGCTTAAGCTCCCTGTAAACTCACTCTGCATCTAAACCATTAGATCTCAGATTTTGTCACAGTCAACCTCCTCCAAGCCATGGAAACTATCTTGAGCCTATAGCAAATATTGAAATTATCTTGGGCTGAAGGATTATGATTTTTAAAACCTGACAGCTTTCAATTTCACAGCCATGAAAGAGGAATAAGTGTGCCAGTCTGAGTTTTAACGAACATACTAAGAGCCACAGTGATCCTAGAGAACCTAATAAAGAATCGTATCGTGGCTTCCGTTATGCTAATCCAGGATCCCCATCTTTCCCTGTGCCAAGTTTAAAGAAATACATAGAAAAACTATCTGCAGATGCAAAATCCCTGTACTGCCACCCTCGTAAGCTCCCACAGGATTTCCTAGATACCCAGGACACATGGTACACTCGTGAGCTGATGGGGTTAAACTTTCTTTCAACCATGATGACTCATCTCAGTAAGGAAGATCAACTTTCCCAAATATACATGAATCATTCAGTTCATACTACTGCGGTCTGTTTATTATCGGAAGCTGGCTGCGAGGATCGTGAAATTATGTCGGTGGCTGGCCACTGAAATGAAACCAGTCTCTGATCCTACTGGTCAACGAATTGTTCCGACCACCGCAAATGGAGCAGCATTTTGGGCCAGCGTGAAGTATCCCTGGAGCCAGACATAAAGAAAAACAAAGTACTGCTGCCGAAACCAGAAAAAATCCAGAAGCCGGACATCCAGAAGCAAGCGAGGGCACAGTCGCCAACACAGTTTCAGCATGATTCCTGTTTTGATACAGTGCAGTCAGCTCAGTCAGCCATACAGTCAGCTCAGTCAGCTCTATGGCAAGAACCAATAAACTTCCCGAGTGGCGCTTGGGGTTCATGTTCTGATGCCATGCATTCAGCTCAGTCAGCTCTGTGGCAAGAACCAATAAACTTCCCGAGTGGCGCTTGGGGTTCATGTTGTGATGTAATGCAGTCAGCTCAGTCAGCTGTGCAGTCAACTCAGTCGTCAGCTCAATGCCAACAACAGGTAAACTTTCAGAGTGGCGTTTTCTGTTTCAATGCTTCTGTCAGTTTCAATGGTACAGTTAATTGTAATTGTTACAATTAAATGATAAATTATTGAATGCATATACCCACTCTGTATATATTGTTTATGTATGAAACTATTTATGTGTAACTCTAAAATCAGTTGTTTTTTATGCTGTAATCCTAAATATTGTCTCTGTATGTCCTCAATGTGACAAGGTACCTTTGGAAATGAGCCTCTGGCTCAAAGGTTGTAAACTGATGATCAAATAAATTTAATAAATAAATAATTTCATCAACATGAGTAAATGAGCGGGTTCTCGTTGTTTGTAACACATAGCTTAGCATGTGTCAGTTTCAACAGTTAAAAATATTAACTAAGTAATTTGTTATTATTCTGAGTAGATAAGTTAAACAAGCATTTGTCAATGCCGAATGTTTGCTTGCTGGCATTGGCAGTGGTAATGTAGAAGTTACAGAGCTGTGTAATAGGAATGGCAGTGAAGTTCTGAACTGAAGCCAACCCCACCACCACCCTGCAGAGAGTGACAGGCATTGGGGTGTGCATTTGGGTCGGCAGGCATAACGGCCTCGCCATTTCACCACACCCCACCCTGCAGACACTGACAAGTGTCACGGTGTTCCTTGGGGTCTTTGGCCCTTATACGCACCCCATTTCATTAGGAAATGCAGTGAGATGGGTGCGATATAGGAGAATGGGGTGAACTTTGGGGCTGAAGAGTCAAGGCATACCTCGATGCCTCTCACTGGCTGCAGGGTGTGGAATGGTATGAGCATTACAGGCAAGAATCCCAAGTCACACCCCTGATGCCTGTCATTCTCTACAGGGTTGGGCATTATGGTTGGAAACCCTAATACCTCAGGCATTCGTTGGTATTTTCACTCCAAATTTTCAACATGTTTTTTTTGTGACCCCACCTCATGAACAGGGGGAATATCAGTTTGTTAGCCGAAAGCTGCTTATGCACAGCGACTACGGCATTTAGCACCACAGGTGCAAAAACATTCCAAACAGGATGTAAAAAATGACAGCTGTACTGTTCATGGGGAGGTGTAAAAAATGGCAATGTTGCAAATCTGCAGTAAAAATATTTAAAAAAATGGTGAAGTCATGAGCGTACATAGAAACTGTGCAACGCACACCCGTAATATAATTAGGTTGGGGATATTTTACAGCAGATTGTCAACTCAGGCATTTTGGTGCCTCCGATCATGAACAGTGTCACTGTGATTTTCTTTATCTGTGCAGAACAATGATTTCCCACAGCGACCATGCATCTCAGCGCTGAAAGTGTGAAAACACACTTCAGCCATGTTGTGAAAAATGACAGCTGTACTGTTCATAAGGAAGTGTGAAAAAATGCCACTGGTGAAAATCTGGACTGAAAATATTACAAAGTCATGAACTTACGAGGGTGCGTGGAAACTGCGCATTGCTCACTCGTAACACAGTCATTTTATGGACTTTTGTCACCAAATTTTCAACATAGCCATTTTAAGACCTCTGCTCATGAACAGTGTAACTGTGATTTTCTTAATCTGTCCTAAACATTGCTTTCGCACACCAACAGCACCATTGTGCGCTACATGTGCGAAAACACATTTAATGGACCGATGAAAAATGGCAGCTGTACTGTTCATAGGAAGTGTAATAAAATGGCAATGTTGAAAATCTGGAGTGAAAATTAATTTGTAAATTTACTGAGCATGCATAGGAACTGCGAATGCACACTCAGTAAAACAGTCATTTTTAGGAATTTTTTCACCAAATTTTCAACATAGCCATTTTAAGACCTCTGCTCATGAACAGTGTCACTGTGATTTTCTTAATGTGTCCCATACATTGATTTTGCACATACTGCGCCATTGTGCACTACATGGGTGGAAACACATTTTGGGCAAGATGTGAAAAATGACAGCTATACTGCTCATAAGGAGGTGTGGTAAAATGGCAATGTTGAAAATCTGGAGTGAAAATATTGAAAATTCGCGAACTTACGAGTGTGCGTAGGAACTGTGCAATGCACCCTCGTAAAACAGTCATTTTTAGGAATTTTTTCACCAAATTTTCAACATAGCCATTTTAAGACCTTTGCTCATGAACAGTGTCACTGTGACTTTCTTAATTTGTCCCATACATTGATTTCGCACACCGACTGCGCCATTGTGTGCTACATGGGCAGAAACACATTTTGGGTGAGATGTGAAAAATGACAGCTATACTACTCATAAGAAGGTGTGGTAAAATGGCAATGTTGGAAATCTGGAGTGAAAATATTGAAAATTCGCGAACTTACGAGCCTACGTAGGAACTATAACGCACCCTAAATAAAACAGTCATTTTGGAATTTTGGCACCAATTTTCAACATGGGGTTTTGGGACCCCTTCTCATGAATGATGTTACTGTCATGGTGGTATTCAGGCCCAAAGGGTGATTGCAGATCACTGTGCGAGTGGCTGCGTGAAATCACCCTTGAGACCCGACTCACGCCATGACAGTGACATAATTCATGAGAAGGGTCCTAAAAACTCCATGTGGAAAATTTGGCAAAAATTCTCAAAATGCCCGATATGCGATAAAGTTGAAAAACCCTGCGTAACCCATTATACAGCTTACCGCATTTCCTCAGTTCGCGGTCGGCTTTGAAAGAGTGCAGACATGTTCCGTCCACGAAGAAGATCATCGCACCAAGTCTGGAGGTAAGTATGGGGTAAGGGGGTGTGGGGAGGCTGGGTGCGCAGTGGGTGGGTGCGGGTTGTGGGAGGGTTGGGAGGCGCCCGCAGGACAGTTTTATTTTACAAGTTAAAAAAGGCGTGGGGCGTTTGCCACGCTGGAGTGGGCTCCCAGTGTGGCACAAGGACTGGGGGTGTTCAGCTGATGGGGATTGGGCACCCCGCTGGCCAAAGACTACAGTGCTTGCCACACTGGGGTGGGCTCCCAGAGTGGCACCTACAACTGGGGGTGGGACGCAGCTCAGCAACTGGGGGGCGCGGCTCAGCCCGAAGGGATTAGGCACCCGTCGGCTATGCAATGCGAGAGGCGTGCACGTATGTGCGCAGGGGGAGCTATGCTGAGCAGCCGATATCTTATCGGTGCTCACTCCGCATAGCTCCCCTTTCAACTGTATGCCACTGCATTTGGAAGCGTGTCATAGACAGCTCCAAAAATACGATGATAACAGCCGCACCTGCCAGCCCACTGACTGAATTGGAGGAGGAGGTGACACACCTCCGAAATCTCCGATGAAGGCACTATGTTTCTTGCACATGCGTGCAAGCAAACATAAAAATGAAACCTTTTCCTGCCTAATTGTTTGTTTGGCAATGGATTTCAACCTACTGTGTCAGTTTACTGTGTCATTTAAAAGGGACTATTTTTTCCTTGCGTAGGGATGCTGTTCAAATAAAGCTATACTTAAAATATAAATTATATATTTCCTGAATCTTTTTTGAATTTCTAATAAAATTTCTCCATTTTGTAAGTACAATAAAGCACTCCGGTGTATGAGTTGAACATACTGTATATTACAGCCCGGCAGGGGCTGAAGTCACTCGTCGTGCAGCCTTGTGACTTACTATGCCCCAGCCGTGCGGTAATATATGTTCAGCTCTTACCCTATCATGTCTTATTGCTTACGTATAAACAGGTGATTAGGTAGAAATGAGAACCATGCTGCTGTTTATTATTGGTGTCAGCTAACATCCATGCACTTGTACTCTACAGTTACAAGCACTTGAAACTGTTGTTCTTGTTTTAGTTTTCATATAACAGATTGTGTGTGTGTGTGGGGGGGGTCACACATATGATCTTGTGTAGTTGTCAGTTTTTGTAAGTGAAATGTACTGCAGCAGTGTGATAGAGATAGGTTCAGTTCTAACTTGCTTCCTTCATGTTTTTTAAATGATCACCAGTAAATATGTTAAAAAAAGAACTGTGACCAAACTGTATGGAAGAAATCTCTGTTTCCCTGTGTCTATTGAGATGACCGCTATGGTCGTATGGTCATTAAGGGCTGCCCATTGAATGCTCCATAAGAACTCATTTGTGCAGGCTAAACTCCGCACCCAAGCGTTCTGTCCGTTAATGTTAACACATGCCTGCCTGTTTGTTTTGCATGCAAAGTGACTGTTAACTATTTGGTGTGCTTACGTGCACTGCTCAGTTTGTGAACTATTGAGTTTCTCCTTTGTTTCATTCTTCCCCCTCTACGGTCCTCAGGGAGGCCTGTTTGTGTAAGGCTAAATCTTATCCAAGGCCAGACAATCTGATTTATAATATGATGTTCCATTGCATATGTACTCCTCCCACTATTTTATCAAATTCTGCTAGTAGGAGAGAAGATCGGTGCAAAGACCTTCATATATACCGTATAGTCTGTGGTGAGAGCATCATTTCCTATGACCTTAGTCTCTCAACTCCGTTACTCCTATTTTACACATGTGGGTAGAGGACCGTTACACGGAACATAGAAACATAGACTTTGACAGCTGATAAGGACCACTTGGCCACTGTCTGAGAAGCCTCCTTTATAAGAAGTTATTACATGAATGCTATGTACAGACATAGTTAGCCTTCTGTCCATTTTATATATGCACCTGTATATAAACATGTTGCTATTTCTATTATGATAATCCATTAAAAAAAATACTATCACAATAGAATACCTAAGCAGCCTAACTACCGTTTTTTTAAACAATATCAAACTAGGACATCTAAGCAACCAGTGAGATAGGGGAAACACTGCCATTCACTGATATCAGAGAGAAAAATCTGAACTATTTGGCTGTACAATAAAAAAAAAAAAATGTAAATGCAAAATAAGTGTTTTGTCCCAGATGGACAATTGCATGAGCCAGTTTAAACATCTCATTGTTTACAAACACTGAACAACACAGGATATGAATAGATCTGTTTCGCACATCAGTGATACCCTTGTTTAGGCACTTTGTGCAGCTGTTCATTACAAAACAAGAGGTAAGCAAAGCTGTCCCATGCCATCCAGTGTTCACCATGTTCATTACAAAACAAAAGGTAAACAAAGCTGTCCCATGCCATCCAGTGTTCACCAGCATCTACAGAACATTGGGGACCGGCAGGTTGGACTGCAGTCAAGAGAAGAAGAGCATATCTGAGTCTCAAACATGTTTATTGACAAAACACACATATTCAAATCTACTATTGGTGCTTAAAACCCATTCTTGTGTCCCCTTTAAACTCTATCTTAAAGAGAAACTGACAGCTTTCTGTTGGGACCAGGGTACATTTTCCAGTTTCCATGCCTACCCTACCTCTCAGCTGTCTTTCATTTTCTGAAACGTTCCTGATTTTGCCTCAGAATTTACCTCTGCCCCTCCTAAAATTTGTGTTTGCATAGCAGAACCATAGGCATTGTAAGCACATAATGATATCAAACATTGGAGTTACAGGCTTGTTCTTCTTCCTGAGTGGATGCCACCAATGTTTAAGGTATGTCCTTGGTTTTGGTGGCTTCTCCCTAATTTATTTAAGCATTTTCCTTGATTTATGAGGAAGGTTAAGAGATATGATGCCTACTGATGGTACAGTCCCTGATGGGCCCGGAACATATATTTGTTATTGTTTTTGTTTTTTGCTAAAAAAAAGAATGAAATTACATGAGGCCTGACCTGATGCACAACAGAGTTCAGCCGTCCAATGTTCCACACATTCACGATCACAAGGTAGCACAGAACTGTGGGTAGACTTGTGCATGTATGAGTTAGGCATTTTAGAGCAATAGAGCAATGTTATTAAAGTAGGAATTGCACTGAACTGGGCAACGTTAGCTATAACTCAAGCCAAGCATTACAACCCATAAAACCAGAGGTTAGAAGCTGAAGCTGTGACTCTGGGCATGCCCACCAGTATCATCACCAGTGCAGTTCACGCTTTCACACAAAATATATTTATCTCCTGTCACTTAAAAAAATACCAGGCTCACGCATGCATATGTTTACCAGTGGTTTGGTGCTGTCTTGTGACTGTGAAAGAGCTAGAGCAACAAACATAAGAAATACGGAAGGAACCCAGAGCAAATGCACTGGGACAGGAGTTATCCCAGAGGATACTGACCATATAGCTAAATTTTAAAGGAAACACAAATTACACATACCTCAGTGATGCGAAGCATATACAGATGCCCATGAATTAATTTGAACTGACTCAACTTTAAGCAGAATTGTATGGTGCCAGAAGGCCTCACAATACAATTAGCAAAGGCTAATAACATAAATGCATGTTTGAGGCAGATCAGGGACCATAGATGCCATTAGTTGGCATGGAGATGGCAACAGGCGCCCTGGTTCCATAGAAAAAACATTACAGAAAGCTGACAGTGTTCTTTTAAGTGGACCAGGGTGCCCACCCCCGCTACCACTTCTTTCTCTTCCCTGTCCTCAAAGTCACTTGCCCACCCTTCCCAATGTTTATAATTTTATATATCATAAGTGGACCAGGCTGCCCATCCTGGTACTGCTTCTCTTGACTCTCCTCCCCTTCTAGTCACCTGCTCCACATTTCCAGTATGTACATGGTAGTACTGGGCTGACCACCCTTGATGCTCTTGATTTGGGGGATGGAGGTGGTAACAACAACAAAAAAGGAAAGGTACCTGAGGGTAATCATATCAGATGACTTTAAGGTTAGCAAGCAATGTGAGAAGGCAGTAGGGAGGGCTGGGGGTATACTGGGATGCATAGGGAGAGGCATCACCAGCAGAAAACAGGAAGTTGTTATCCCTCTGTACAGACAGTTGGTGAGACCCCATCTAGAGTACTGTGTCCAGTTCTGGAGACCCCATCTCCGCAGGGACATAGGATAGAGGCAGTCCAGAGGAGGGCAACTAAAATGGTGCAGGGTCTGCAAGAGAAGCCGTACGAGGAGAGACTAAAGGACCTTAATATATATACCCTTGAGGAAACCTCAGTGAAATCAACAAAGTCCAAGAGGGTAGCATGTTTCAGAAAAAGAGATGTGCAAGAACAAGAGGACACAATTTAAAGATGGGGGGGTGGTTCTGGGGCAATATGAGGAAGTATTTTTTCACAGAGAGAGTAGTGGATGCATGGAACAGCCTTTCTGAGGAGGTTGTGGAGTCTAAAACTGTGGGAGAATTGAAGAATGCATGGGACAGACATAAGGCAATTCTTGTGGGGCGTAGGAAGAAATAGGCTGTTGGTTAAATAGGAGCTGTGGCCTATCCTATAGGTAGGGAAATGGGCAGACTAGATGGGCCAAGCAGTCCTTATCTGCTGTCAAAGTCTTTGTCATCTGCCATCAAAGTCTATGCTGCCAAACAGTAGCCCCACACTGGGGTGCCCAGTCTCCAATGTTACATTCCCTGAAATAAAGAAAACCATTCCTCATTGATTTGTTTGTTTGTTTTTTTTATAAATTTGTAAAAAAGGAAAACTGTCCCTCACTGATCTGGCACCCCCCCACACATACATACCCACACACTCCACCCTGACCTCCCCCACCTCAGCTCACAACACACACACACACACACACACACACACACTCCACCCTGACCTCCACCCCCTCACACACCCACACACACACACTCACTCACCTGAACATGCCCCATAACACAGAGTCGCACTTTGATTGAAGACACATCTTCCTGTTGGAACCGGTGACTGCGATGTGAGTAAATAAGGTGCGTCTGGTGAATCTGGTTTAATGTATTTCAGTGGGGTTTGAACTTTGATTCATAACTTTGTCACTTTTGTGTATTTCCCCCCAGATTTT
The DNA here is from genome assembly GCA_016271365.2 of Neoceratodus forsteri. Lineage (NCBI taxonomy): Eukaryota > Metazoa > Chordata > Ceratodontiformes > Ceratodontidae > Neoceratodus > Neoceratodus forsteri. Next base: position 334,637,651 of record JADMNL010000026.1, read on the forward strand.
CAACATGGCCTTTTTGGGACCCGACCTCTTGACCAGTGGTGATGGAATTACGCAAATCTGGCCCAAAAAGCAGTTTTCTGGTAGCTTTGCAAAATCACCTTTGAGGCATGATTTGAACATTTTCCCTGCCCTTGTTCATCGGGTTGGGTCATAAAAAGGTTGTGTTGAAAATGATGGGTCAGATACATAAAAATGACAAAGTTATGGGTGTATGTTGAAATTTTCCTACAGACACTCATTACTTTGGTAATGTTGAATATTTTGACCACAAATTTTTAACATAGCCATTTTTTTTCACACCACTTCATGAACATGACAGCTGTCATTTTCCAAATCCTGGTCAAAATGTTTTTTCACACCTGTAGTGTGCAGTGAAGTTTCCATGGGGATCTGAAAATTCACATACTAGGTTCATGAAGTCAGATAATAAGAAGGTAGTGTTGAAAATGTGGTGTACAAATATGGTTAAATGCCTAGGTTATGAGTGAATGTTTGCAGTATTTAAGTGTTCACTGATAATTTTGTTAATTTTCAATATTTTGACTCCAAATGTTCAACACCACCTGATAAACATGACAGGTGTCTGTCATTTTAAAATCCTGGTCAAGACATGTTTTTGCAGTTTTGAGCAAAGGAACATGGAATGAGAGCTATAGGGTTGTCATCATGGACCCTGGTACCATATAGTGAAGACAGCTGTTCTCTTGGCATAGGGCCATGCACCTCTACCCATGAGTGACAGAGGGCCCTAAGCACTGGCTGACAGAGGGAATCTTTGCCCTGTGCATCTGTATCTACTGTCACATGGAAGTGCAGGGTCCAGAGAGCCTTGCACTTCCATAGCCCACTAGATAGCCCTATAAATTCTTGACATCTGTTTCTGAACTTCTTTAGGCAGATGAAACCTTCCCTTGGGGACCCTATGCTTCTGCATCTGTCCATGCATGTCCTGAAGGAACCTGCTTGAATGAGGATATGATTCCACAATCCACTGTCTCAAACAGAAAGAACATTCTTTGCAAAGAACTTTGTTAATGCACTGGTTAGAGTGCAATGTAATGCACAAAAGGAGGGAAATGTGGCATTAGGGTTTCCAACCCTAACCCCCCAGCCCAACCCCCCAAGCAGCAAAAAAAAAAAAAAAATAGGGGGTTGGGTTTTCTGAGTCTTGACGAATCAGTGGTGGGGTCCTCCTTGGGGTTGTCAGCCTTATCAAACAATGTCAGATGCGATTTATTTTCTTCACACAGGGCCCATAGGGCTCTGCATGAAGAAAGCTACAATAGATTATGTTGACATCATGTGGTGAAACATACTTTCTACATTTGAAGAGTGTAAAACTATGGGGCACTGGTTTGGAGCTGTACCTTGTACTTCGGACTAGAGGCTATGGGCTGGGGGTTGTATGGTGAGCATTAGGATTTGAACAACACAGCTAATTTGAAAATAACAGCAGTATAATTTAACAGAAAACATTATAGCAAGGACCACAATCCTTTATTTACAGTCTATAGGAGATAATTGCTGATAAAAAAGAAACAAAAGTTGCCAACAAGACAGAAAGCTTAAGTTGTACAGATATTTAAGCAATAAGTCATGAGAGGGTGTGGGCTATTGGGGGATTTACCACAGCTGGCATGGTTTGCCCATGAGGCATAGCTGAGTGGGTACATTCTCGCCAGCCATGGTAAATCCGATAACACATCCTCAGTGGGTGACTAGCGATTATAAAGGTTCATCTTTTTAACTATTATAAAATAAAATTAAAGAGGTTGCTTTGTTTTTTTATTAGTTTAATGTATTTCTTACTATGGTATGAATAAAATAGTTCTCTTGCCATGATGCAGCTTCCGTGTTACTGTCACCGGTGGAAATAGACTAGGGGGAAACCTGGGTGTAGCTGCTGATGGAGCTGGGTGCTGGAATGACTGGAGGACTGCGGTTTTGGCCGGAGGGCAAAACGGGAAACTTGGAATCACTACAGGTGTTGTTCTGTGGAGTTATTTTTAATTGTTCAATTTTTACAATTTGGGAACTTTTAATGTCGTTTCCTATCGTGGATAAGGTGTAAGAAGGTATGCATTTTTTTTAATGGCTTTAGGATTGCGATTAGTGGGAGGTAAGAAGGTGGCTGTGAATGCTCGTTTCGGGTGTCAGACTGATTTATTGTTAGGCTGGCATGCAAGTGTGGCAGGCTGGCACATTTGCCATTGATTATCAGAGAATTTATAATGGTGCTAAGGTGCCAGTCTGACAATTTGATTGGTTCTTCATTTATGTCCATGGTATAATATAAATTATACAATGGGCACTGAAAATGCTGCATGCTGATTGGCTGACTGGCACCTTTTCTCCATTGTAAATCCTGTGATATACCAATGGGAAAAAGTGCCAGTTGCCAGTCTGCTGCGTAAGGAACTATGGAATCACAGAAAAAAAACACGCTACTCACGGTATCTTCAAAAGTAAGTAATTTTACTGTAGAAATGCTGTTAAACAGGCACTCTGTTTGGCATCACATCTACAGTAAAAGTACTTACTGATCGATACTAATAATATATCAACCACCTGTGGTCCATGGACTATTTGCCTTTTGACCACAGCAGCTCCTTCGTTTCACTTTTGGTGCACTTAGTTTGTGTCTCTCTGCATAAGGGACTATATCTGAAATCACTCCAGCCATCACCAACCCAAGAATGGCAAAGACAGCAACTGATGGTGAGCAGCCTCTGGAAAAACTGCCATATTGCATCACTGCTAAACAGTGGTGGTCAGCCCTCTCAAAACAAGTTGGAAAAAAAACGCCTCAAACAACACTTGCCAATCTCCTAGTAATGGTGAAAAAAACCCTTCCACCTCAGTAGGTTGCCGCCTCCCTCGCTACTTCACAATGTCTCTTGCAGCCTCCTTCACTTTACTCAGCGCCGTGGTTCCATACTTGAAATCTGTGGCAAGTTTTGACATCAGACCCTCATGCATAAGGAACGAGGAAGATGGCAGAAAAAAGCAACCCAAAAAGATGTTAACTTTGTCTCCCTGGACCAGAACCACAAGAGGGCCGGAGAATGGCTGTCACACAAAGCAGCACCAGTGTACACTGCCACGCGTGCACCAGAAACGGGGCCAGTGCTCCTTGATACAAATCAGCCATGGAGCAAATTGACAAGACTGTCCTGGCTTCTACAAAACAAATGGAGCTGAAGCAGAGTGAATTGGGCACAATGCTTAAGATTTCCTGGTCCCTGAAAAAGCACTTGTCCGACAACAGCAAAACAGCCCTGTGCATGCACACAAAATGAAAACCCTAGCAACCCAGGATACCAACCCTATAACCTGAACTATATTTCTTGTGGAGTAACAAATTCATGAAATAGCAAACAATAGAAAGACAATCAGTTTGCTTAGAAATGGTCAGTGGCATACAATCTTGAAAACCAATCATTACCCAGAGCCATATCTAGTCTTATTATCAAGCCCAGAAGATAGAAGAATGTTTTTTCTCACTTTAGAATGGAATTATTTATGTCAAATTACATTTATTGCTCACAGAGAACACCTGGATTTGAAAATTTTTTTTGTGATTATTAAATGGCTCGGGGAAGATGTCCTTTGACATGTAGTTTTACACTGCTCAAAGTATGAACTTAGAAGAAAATCCCTGATGGATCCAGTATTGGCACCCCTCAGACTCCCTTCTGGTGAAATAATCAAGTTTCAGTCTACCTCTAAGGATATTAAGATTTTGAGACATGTCTTAAATTTTTTGAAGTCATTGAAATTGTAAAATAATTCCAAGATATAGCATATTTACACATGTATGTAATTTGACATGTAAAGCATTTGAGGAATTAATTATATTTGTTACTGTTGACGTTTTTAGATATTTCATGGGTTTTAATTATTGTAAAGACTTATGTCGAACAAATAAACATTACCTACCTATACATACAAGATTCCTACTGCTGATATTAATGTCAGCATACACAGATTTTATCTGTACTTCAAAAATGGTTTAGCACCGAACCTTGCATTCAGACCTTTTGGCCCATGAACCCTTAATACATACTGCCACCTGCTCTCAACCTGTAAAAGTTTGTTGTCAGCCATCACCATCACAAATGTTCATACAGACTTTTTCCAGCCCTTGAAATCGAAACTCATGATCTCCACCTTTCAGCATCACATGGAATGCCAAAGTGTTGGTCTTGTCCTATTTGTTAATGCTTCTTAGGTGTTCAGTGATCCTATAATTCAAGGACCTCTTTGTCTTTCCCACATAGAAATCTTTACATTTGCAGCTCCCTAAACAAACCACATGTGTAGTTGAACAGTTTATAAAGTGTTTGTTCTGGTATTCCAAGCCAGAAATTGGATATGTAAAGTTTGTACCTGTATTCAGATGTCTGCAGTATGTGCAGTTGTTGCATTTAAAGGTACATATGAACCCATGAAGAAGCCAGCAGAAGAAGGCCATTTGGTCTATTAAGTCTGCTCATATTGCAGGGTACACAGCTTGAGCTACTGTCCCTGCCTCCCTCCCTCCCCACTCTTCCCATCTTCCCTACCCATGATCCTTACCTTCCCCCATGCTTATCTCAGCCTCTTTTAAAGCTGCCCACTATCTTCAACGAGATGACTTCTGCTGGTAGTGCATTCCAAGTGTCCACTACCCTCTCAGTGAAGAAGTGCTTCCTGACCTCCCTCCTAAATCTCCCACCCTTCAGCTTGACTGTGCCCCCTAGTGTTAGGGTTGCCACTCAGCTTAAAGAGACTCTCCTTATCAACCTTATTCTCCTGTTCAAGTGCTAGAAGGTCCCAATTATCTCTCTCTCTCTCTCTCTCTCTCTCTCTCTCTCTCCTGTCTTCCAGGGAGTACATGTTCGGTGCCCTCAACCTCTCCTCGTATGCATTACCCTGCTGACCAGCTATCAACTTTGTAGCCCTCCTCTGGACCTTCTCCAGCAGGTTAATGTCCTTTTTGAGGTGTGGGCACCAGTACTGAACTCCATACTCTAGATGTGGCCTTACCAATGACCTGTATAAGGGAAGTATAACCTCCTCTCTCCTACTACTGATCCCCCTAGCCTAGATATGTATTTGTTTTATTTAATTAGGAAAATTTCGGATAACATCTTTGAGCAAACAGTGCTCTTTTACAAAGGTTCCATGTCATGGACAATGGACAAGTATAAACAAGAACAGGCAGGTAGCTAACAGTTAATACAATTACAGTACATGAGCTACCAGTGGCTTTGTCCAGATAAGACAAAACAATAGAATTAATTATGGGTAAAACATTACAGATTGCATGAGCTGCCAAAGGCTTTGACAGGATCAACATGGACAGAAGCAATGGTGCAATATCGCCAGACATTATACAAAGAGAGTCTGGGGTGGTTACAATTGAAATAGTGATCTGACAAGTCCATAAGAGGACCAGAGGTAGTTGGTGAGAGGACAAGGCCCAGCATCTTATTTGCCTTTGCTGCTGCTTTCTTGCACTACGTGGAGTGCTTCAGGTCAGTAGTGATCATCACTCCCAGGTCTTTCTCCTCCTCTGATGCCGATACTTGGACTCCACCTAGGTAGTACTCTGTCCTGTGATTCTTGGCTCCAATATGCATAACTTTGCACTTTTTGGCATTGATGCCAAGCTGCCAGATCCTGGACCTCCTCCCCAGCTTTTCCAGATCTTCCTGCAGGTCCTGTATCCTTTCAGCTGCGTCCACTCTCCCACAGAGTTTGGTGTCATCCACAAGTAGGCACATTTTGCCCTCAATGCCATTCTGAATGTTATCGATGAAGACATTGAACAACAATGGTCCCAGTACAGAGCCCTGTGGGACCCCACTGGTTACCTCTCTGGTACCAGATAACACTCTCCCCACAACCACCCTCTGGATTCTGTCCCTCAGCCAGTTTTCCACCCATCTGGCCATCTTTTCCCCAACCCCAAGATCCACCAACTTCTTGATCAATGTTTTATGGGGCACAGAGTCAAAGTCCTTGCTGAAATCAAGCTAGAGGATGTCTACCGCTTGGCCCCTGTCTACTGTCTTAGTGACACAGTCACAGAAGTCAATTAAATTAATTTGACGTGATCTCCCCCCATGAACCCATGCTGTCTCGCATCCTGAAGACCGTGCTCCTCTAGATGGGACCGAGTTACCTGTAAGAGCTCCTGATTCCCTACAGCCCCGGATGCCCTCTCCGCTCATCTGATGAGGGGTTGTTAAAGATTCCCAGGGAACAGTCAAAAACATCTGGGGCCCGAGCTTTTATGTTCACAGCCCCATCCCTGTGGAACTCTCTACCTTGTCAGATTAGAGAGTGCAGGACCGTGGAGAGCTTTAAAACCAGATTAAAAACACATCTGTTTAAAGAGCCCCTGACACCGTTAGAAAAACTTGGAAAAAATGAGAGATTTAAACAGTTCAGTTTATATTTCATGTATTTTCTATAATTATTTACCTTTTTTCTTTATTACCAAGGACAGCTGTATGAAAGAGGCTTACTGTCCCTTAGACCTTATCTGCTCTTTCTGCTATCCTACATATGACATCATAATCCAGGTTGCAGCTGGAAACGAGCTTCTGGTCATGGTGCTTTTCCCGGTTACCACCTTTTAAATAAATAAGTAAAATAAATAATCCCCCATTTATGGTATCATAATTATTCCCACAGCAACAGACTATGATGTCATAAACAGAACTGTGATGTCATATGTAGGCAAGTAGCCAGAACAGATAGGGCAGTGATCTTGTTTACATGCAAATGTCCTGAGTAATAAAGAAGAATGAGAATACAGAAAAAATATTAAAATATAAGCTCATTTGTGCTAAACATTACATTTTCTCAAAGTTGTCACAATGGTGTCGGGAGCTCTTTAAGCAGACATTCAGCATTTGATATTTTTATAGATTTTGGGATATTTTAATTGAAGCGTTTTAATTAATTGTACATTTTATTGAATTGTTTGTCTTCTGATGTTTTTGTATGTACAGCACTTTGACTACAGAATTGCGCTAAATAAATAAAAGTATTATTATTATAGATATTCCACCATCCTTTCCTTTAGTATGGTCTCCATGAGCTTGCCCACAATGAAGATTAGACTGACTCGTCTGTAATTCTCTGGGTCATCCTTAGGACCACTTTTGTGGAGGGGCACTACATGTGCTGTTCTCCAGTCCTGTGGTACCACGCCTCACTCTAATGAACTATTAAAAAGGTTTGCCGGTGGCCCTGCCAGCTCCTCAGCCTGTTTCTTTAGTATCCTTGGATGTACTCTGGGCCTGGTGATTTGTCCACCTTCAATGCCAGCAGACCCTCTCTCAATTTATCCTTCTCTATCACTACGTCTGTTTTCCCTCCCTCGCTGCTCCTCTTCGCCCTCCTGAAGGCACTGGTCCATCTTACTACCTGGCGAAGACAGAACAGAAGTATTTATTTAGTGTCTCTGCTTTCCCCCATTATCCTCCACCCACTCCACCCCTTTCTTAAACCTAACATTCCCTTACTTCTTGTCCCTTTTCTTATTTATATAGTGAAAGAAAGCCTTCTCCTCATTCTTAATTCCTTCAGCTAGCAGCAGCTCCTTCTGTGCCTTTGCTTGTTGGACATCCTTACTTGCCTCACTAGCCAACCTTAGGTAATTTTCCCTATCCACCTCTATTTTGGTCTTCCTGAATTTTCTGTAGGCCAACCTCTTTTCCCATACTGCCTGGGCAATCCTAGAACTGAACCAGCTGGGTGCTTTGGCCCTTGTGTTTTTACCCCTGAGCCTAACGCACTCATCTGTGGCAACCAGTATTCCTTCCTTAATGATGGACCACCTTTGGTCCACCCCATATCTGCTTTGATGCCTACCAGATGGCTTCTCAGCACTTTGTCCATTTTTCTGAAGTCCATCCTCCTGAAATCCTAGTGAACCCGGTCTCTTCCCATCCTCTGGCTTCGTATGCAGACTTCTGGTTACAAGATTTCCAATATTGGGCCCCTCTTTTATAACCCCTTCTTGGTGGCTTCTGGGTCACACTTTTTAACTTTGGCTCCAACTGCAGTAGGCTCCAGTTTTTAATAAAAATCTCTCTAATCTTGTGGTTTTGTGGAGTGTATTCTGAAAAAAAATGTATAGCAACATCATTTTTACATTCTCTTGTTTTAGTTTTTCTTAACAATGTTTGTCTATCCACATTGTCAACATGAGTTTTTGCTTTCTGCACACAGTTATAGTTGTACCCTCCAGCAAAAAATCTATGGGACAGGGCCTCAGTTTGTCTCAAGTAACTATCACAATTACTTGTATTCCTTTTCAGTCTTAAAAACGTTCCTTTAGGGATACCTTCTATCACATGCCTTGGATGGTGACTATCAAAGTAAAATAAAGTATTTTTAGAAGTCACTTTTCTGTATAATTCTGTGATAATACAGCCCTCCTGATTTTCCTTTACAGTCAAATCCCCAAATTCTACATGGTACAGAAGGAACTGGAAGGGACAGGATCAGTTGTGTTCCAGGACAGTAGCTGCTGCTTGTTGTTTTCACAGGGTTCTTGTGGATTTTACTTGGTAGAAGGTTATTTCTTTTCTTTTTTACTTCTAAGGGGCTAGCAGGGTATTGTTTTGGGGGATGTTGGAAGTTTGAAAACTGGTTTGGTGGCTGTAAGTGGGTTCATTTGTTGGATGTTTCACTGCGTAACAGGCTGCGCTGGTGGAGGTCTATTTCTTCTGATTTAAAACCTATTTGGTGGGATTTGCTTGGGGCTGGTTCTTTGGCTGCCAGGCTTGGAGGGGAGACACAGGGCTGATACACTATCTCGAGAGTCGAGTGTAGGCCCAAGACCCACCCTGCACCCCCCCCCAGAGTTCTGCTAATTTATAGGGGAACACCTGCCCTGCAATTGGAGGAAAAGGCTGTAGGTGCAGCTCATGTAGTTCTAGCCACTGGGGGTTGGATTTAAAGGCTGGGAGAGAGGAGCTTAGGGAGTTGTTCATGTCCCTTAAAAAGTTACTGTGTTGTACTGCACCTAGTAACAGGCTAACTGGTTTACTGTGGGACTGTATCTAGGATTAGTGGGTGACCTGATTAGGCAGTAGGGGTGTATCTCAGACTAGTGGGAAACCCGGTGACTCACCCAAGGAAACCTACTTGGGGGGATGGGACCACACGTCATTAGGGCCGGCATCTTTGGGAGGGTGGTGGGGTGCACAGGGTGTGGAGCAGCCATGATACTGGACTGGGTTTGGAAGTTCGGTGGTTGCCCAGTGTGCTACCAGCTGGCAAAGCTTAGGGAGGAGGTTGGGGATTAGAGACAGCTGGGAAAGGGGGAGGTATGGTTGGGGAAGGGGAGGGGCAGGGATCTCCACGGGTTGCACCAAGCACTGAGGGCGAGCATAGGGAAAGGAGTGCAGGAGAATACTCAGGGGTCACATAGGGACCCTGGCAGAGGGGGCCCAAAAGGAGGACACTACCAAGGAAGCAGGCAGGTAACTGGGGACCCTCAAAGGGGGCCAGAGGGACAACATTCTCAGGGAAGTAGGCAGATGGCTGGGCTGGACAGAAGGAAGCAAGGCGGGAGGTGGATTGGACCTTACGCTCGGTAACCGCTTCAGTTCTCTTCTTCTGCTTGAGGATGAGGGGCTGATGTAGCCATGACAGGGTGGTTAGAGATGGAAAGGGAGTGGGGGGCAGGAGGTGAGGCGGATAGCAGGAGGAACAGGGGAACCTGGAATGCAGGAAAATGGGGGGAGCAGTGAATCAGAGCAGGAGGGGCAGGGGGAAGAGGGAGAAAAGCACAAGGAGAAGGACCAGTTGGGAGGAAAGGGCAAGGAGAAGGACCAGAAGTACAAGGAGGATACAGTAAAGGGAGCTGAGGGTTTAGGCCAGGGGAGCACGACAAGCAAGGAGGGACTAAACGGAGACAGGAAGGAAGGGAGGACGAGCCAGGCTAGTTTAGCGGATGGGGGAGAAGGACCAGTTGCGAGCAGTGAGGGGGGAATTAGCAAGGTACAGAAGGATACTTGGGAGGAGAAGAGGCATAGGATTGGAGGGGAGGGGTGGCCAGGGTAAATAAGGAGGGGAGGCATGTGGCACCCAGATAGGGGAGAACAAGAGCCGGCTGGGTGGAGGGGCCTGTAGAAAGGATGAGGGACATGGAGGGGAATGGAGGAAAAGGAGCAGTCAGAGTGCTCCTGTTGGGGGATTCTATGATCAGGGGTATCAAATGGGATAGGAAGGGAGAAGCCTGGCCAGTTAGAACAAAATGCTTCCCTGGACTAACAGTGCACAGGGCCAAGCATGAGGTATATCAGCTGGCAAAGGATTGTGGGGGTTCACCAGACATACTGGTTCACCTGGGTACAAATGACATTGAGGGAAATAGCGAGCTAGAGATACAGACAAGATTCAGGGAGCTTGCCAGGGTCTGTCATGACATAGGATGCACAGTTTCCTTCTCAGAAATCCTGCTGGTGCCAAGGGCTAGTGGGGAACACAAAAGGAAGATTAGGGAGATAAACCAGTGGCTCAGGGAGTGGTGTGAGGCCAGAGGGTATGGGTTGATTGGGGATTGGGGGGAGACCTGGGAGGATAAGGAGCTGTATGCTAGAGATAGGCTGCATCTCAATTTGGAGGGGAGGGGAATCCTTAAGTTGAAAATAGAGGGGTTCATTGGTGAAAAGTGGGGTTTAAACTTGTGAAGGGGGGAGGGATGGGAGAAAAGGCTGTCAAGGGGGTGCCGATAAAGGAGGGACTCTGTCTCTACCCCTTGGGGAGCTGGAGGATTGTGGGAAAATGCCGACTGGTAAAGTGCAGACCAGGGGAAAACAGAATCCCCATGGGAACACGAGCAGGGGAAATGGAAGTATAGGGAAAGGGTAGAACATAGTCCTGCTAAATGCCAGGAGCTTGGGCAATAAAATGCCTGAGCTCCAGGCAATGCTAACTGAGGGAGCAGTGGATGTGGCAGCGGTCACCGAGACCTGGGCCACTGCAGGACACGACTGGGACCTGAACCTGGAGTGTTACACTATGTTCAGGAAGGACAGGGGTGAGGGAAGGGGAGGAGGGGTAGTAATGATAGTCAAAAACTGCACTGGCATAGGGGGAGTAGAGGAGGCGGAGGGAACCGTGGAGGCGATTTGGGTCACCTTGATAACAAGGGGGGGCAAGAGAGTAAAAATAGGAGTGGTGTATAGACCCCCTGCACTGGCGGAGGAGCTGGAGTAGAGTCTGGTGTCAGATGTTGGGCGACACTGCAGACTGGGCAGGGGAAGGGGGACTTAAACATGCCAGGAACAGACTGGGAGACTATGACATCCTCAGTGACCAGGGAACAGAGGATGTTGGATGTCTTTCAAGACGCGTTCCTAACTCAGCAGGTGGGGGAACTGACCAGGGAGATGCGGGTACTGGATGTGGTCCTGGCAGACAGTGACCAGATTGGGGGCCTGGAGGTAAGGAACCTGTTGTCGGGGAGTGACCATGCCACGGTCTGGTTCTGCCTGGACCTAGGAGGAGTAAAAGGCTGCACAAAGACTGAGGTAACTGACTTCAGGGGGGCGGATTTTAAGGAAATGTGAAGGATCCTTAAGGAGCATTTGGATGGGCTTGGGTCAGACATGACGCTGATAGTAGGTGGGAAATCATCAGGAGAGGGGTGCGGGATGCTACCAGCACCTGTGCAATGGTGAGACGAAAATGCAGTAGGGCCCGAAAACCCTGCTTGTGGACCAGGGAGGTCCACGGAGGTGGTGTGGGGAAAGAAGGCAGCCTATAGGCAATTCAAGTGCTCAAGGAGTGAAAGGGATCGAGGGGAGTACGAGCTGATGGCTAGAAGGGCCACTAGGGTGGTGAGGGCGGCTATGGCAAGGAAGGAGCAGAACCTGGCCAGGGAAATTAGGAGAGGGAACAAGGGGTTCTTTAGATACATTGGGGAAAAATGAAGGGTGAAGGGGCAGATTAGCAGGATTAAAATAGGGGAGAGATGGACACAAGACCCAGGGGAGCAGGCTGAGGTACTAAATGAGTACTTCACCTCAGTTTTCACCAAGGAAAATGGGGGTCCTGCATCATACATGGGAGGAGACAGTGATACTGAGGAGGGGGGACCCTTACTGATCGGCGGGTCTGGGGAGAGGGGGAGGCATCACTGGCAGGAGGGGGGAAGGCTAAGCAGGGAGAAGAGGTAGCAGAAGTGGAAATCATAGCAGAGAGAGAGAGTGAGGGAAGCCCTTGGGTCCCTTAAGACAGAGAAAGCACTGGGGCTGGATAAATTACATCCCAGAGTGCTGAAGGAACTTGCAGATGTCCTGACGAAACCCCTGGTGGAGCTTTTCACCATCTCTCTGAGGACAGAGTGGGTGCCCCAGGAATGGAAGGTGGCACATATAGTGCCTATCCACAAGGGGGAATCAAGGGAGGTGGCAGGGAACTACAGGCCTGTAAGCCTGACATCAGTGGTGGGCAAGGTGATGGAGGGCATTGTCAAGGAGAGGCTGGGGACCTGGAAAAGTCAGAGTGCCTGGACGATAGACAGCATGGATTCGTCCCGGGGAAATCGTGTCAGACAAACCTTGTGGAGTTCTATGACTGGGTGATGAGTGCCTTGGACCTGGGTAGACCAGTGGATGTCCTCTTTCTAGACTTCGGCAAGGCATTTGACTCTGTTCCTCATGTGGGCCTGTTGGATAAGCTGGAAGAATTGGGGGTGGGGAACCAGATCAGATGGATAGGCAATTGGCTCCAGGACCGGACCCAGAGGGTAGTAGTTGGTGGGATAGTGTCATCCCCAAGGAGGGTCATTAGTGGGGTCCCACAGGGATCAGTCCTTGGGCCCCTCCTGTTCAACGCCTACATCTCTGACATAAGGACAGGTATCAGGAGTGAGATGAGTCTTTTTGCGGATGACTCAAAACTGGGGGCAGTGGTGGATGGGGAGGAGGGGAGGGTGGCCTTACAGGGGGACCCGGAGGCTCTGGAAAGACGGTCTAGAAAGTGGAAACTGAGGTTCAGTGCAGGAAAATGCAAGGTACTGCACCTGGGGGCCAGAAACCCGGGCCAAGTGTACACCCTGGGGGGGGAATGCTACAAGTCTCGATGGCTGAATGGGACCTAGGGGTGGAGGTGGATGTCAAGATGAACAACTCAGAGACTTGTAGGAGGGCAGCAGCCAAGGCCAACAGGATGCTGGGATGCATTGCTAGGCGGATCACCTCCAGAAGGAGGGAAGTGATACTCCTCTGTATAACTGTTTGGTGAGGCCGCACTTCTCAGTACTGCGTGCAGTCTTGGAGGCCACACTTAAAGAGGGACATTAAACTCCTGGAGAGGGTCCAGAGGAGGGCAACAAAATGATTTGTGGTTTGGGACTGGACCTATGAGGAGAGGCTCAAAGAGCTAAATATGTACACATTGGAAGAGAGAAGGGACCGGGGGACATGATAGAGGTCTTCAGATACATGAAGGGGTAAATAGGGGAGAACAGTCAGGGTGCTTGAAGGAAGGAGGAGGGGGCCACTAGAGAGCATGGGTGGAAGCTGGAGGGAGGAAGATTCAGGGGAGAAAGGAGGAGGTGCTACTTCACTGAGAAGGTGGTGGAGCCATGGAATGTGCTGCCTAGGGAGCTGGTGGAGGCAGAGACGATGGAGGAGTTCAAGAGGGGGTGGGACAGGTACAGGGGAAGGGTTCTGGAAGCTAAATCCAGTGCAGCGAGAATATCTGAAACTGGGAAGGGAGAAGCCAGAGAAGGCAGGAAGGGCAGCAAGGTCAGCTCCCAGGGTGGGGGCTGACCAAACAAGCAGATGCGAAAGACCATTAGGCCTATTCTGCTGGCATTTTAGTATGTTAGTATGTTCACATGAGCGGTTTTGGTGAAGCTCAAATTCTCATTGAATAAGAAACGAAACAAAATTAGAGCAGATGGCCCCCCCCCAACAAAAATATGTCATCGATAAAGTGCTTGTAGTAGTGTAAATACTGTCTGTATGGATTCAAATCAGACAGCACCCATCCTCTTTCATAGTGTGCCAAATACATATTAGCATAATTTGGTGTGAAGGAGGCACACTTGCTGTCCCTTTTACTTTCAAGTAAAACTGTTCGTCATAGATGAACGAATTAAAATGTAGCACTCTGTGTGTGTCACCAAGAATTCAACAAATGCAGTAGTGCAATGAGTGTGTTCACAAAGGGCTGTTCTCAAAGCTTCAGCGCCATCCCCATGTGGAATATCTGTGTACAAAGCACACATATCCAGTGTTACCAGTACATCATTTTCATCCACCTGTAATGTTTCAAGCTCCAGTAACATCTGTGTGGTGTCCCTAACATTCACTGACCAAAATGGCACCAATGTTTTAATATGTTGGTTAACCAGCTGTGCCAGAGGTTCTGTTACTGAACCAATACTGGCTACATTTGGATGAGCAGACAGAGTTGTAAGGCATTTATGAATCTTTGGTAGTCCATAAAGTGTTGCTCTTACAGGATTTTCTACTACCAAAAACTCATAAGTTTGTCTATCAATGATGCCATCCAAAACAGCTGCATACCAGTATGCATCAATGTCACTCTTAAAGTCTACAGTCATATCCCTAGGTAACTTGTGATAAAATTCTAAATTTGACAGCTGTCTCAAAATTTCTGCCTCATGCTTAACTTTATCAAGAATGACTATGGCCATAGGAGCTGGGTTTGTAAAATTTTTGGTGGGGGTCAGGGCTCAAGCACCCCCCCCGACCCAGGGATCAATGCCATGCCCCCTGGCCCAGGGGTCAAGGACTCTCCCCCTGCAGTGAACAAATTCCAAAACAGAGCAGGATATACTAGGTTTTGTTATCTGTAGGCTAGTAGAGGAGCCAGTAGTCATGAGAGAATCCCCAACCCCCCCCAACCCTCCAGGTTCCCCACATCAAGTCACTCACACAATTAGCACAGTGCATCCCCTTCCGGGCTGCCCTATGTGTTTAGTAGAGCTTGGGAGAGACATAGTGTGGCATAAATGGAGTCAGTACTGCATTTCACTGCATACCCATATAAGCCATTATCACCAGGTAGGTAGGTTACAAAGAGTCGGAGACTCTATGTGCCCATGGACAGCCATGCCCAAATAAAGTTTATATATATATATATATATATATATATATATGTATGATTTTTAGAAGATGTCAGATTGCATCCCTTTCTTGAAAATGAAGATGTAGAGGTCAGTAGCATATGCTTTTTTGAACATGGCCATAGACCCATAGAAGATCAGGGGTCAAAATTAGGTTTTGCAGCCAGTAGCCAAAAGGGCTAGTGACTGGGAAAACACACTGGTCCAACAGACATTTCCAGTGGCACAGTTGTGTCCTAGCAATCCAAGAGCCATTATATACAGTAAACCTGCTTTTCAGCAGTCACAGGGCCACATAACAACAGTGAAGAAGTAAGAACCCTAGAAATAACTCAGATGGCTGGCGGCTGTTGCCTTTTTAATGCTTCCCTGTGCAGTTTAATGAGGAATGCAGCGGTTTTGTTTTTTCACTTTTTTATTATGCTATAATGGCCACACTCTCCAACTAGGCTTTTTGACCCCCTCTCAAGTCACATTTGTACCTACATCTCATCACCACAATACTTTCTTCTCCCAGGTTGCTTAATCCCCCCCCCCCAAATCTTTGTCAATTAATGTTGACAAATACTTTAGCAAAAATATTTACATTATACAGTTTTCAGCTCAACAGAAATATCATTGAACTGGGGTTTATTTCATCTCACTAGCACATGTCCCACTGGGAACAAGTCTGTAATGTTCAATTATATCTTTAAGTGGATTCCCAAACCTTTTGTCAATCACAATCTGAAACATGGAAAAGACTTTCATCAGGGGATACATACTTCACATGTAACATGCAAGCCCACAACCTTTAATTATAATTTTACAGTTTGTTTTCTGCCCCTTGAGGCTGACACCTTGAAAAAATAATCTTCATTTTTTATTGCTAATAAGCATTTTTTCTTTTCCTCTGTGGTATTTTCAAGAAACAGATAAGCAACTACATATTAGTCACAGTAGTGGTGGCAATAATTTAACTGAATGTGAGATCAGGCAGATGCAAAACAATGGTCTGATTAGGGCTATGACCAGTGGTGCAAGTGGTAGACAAGAGTACAGGAACTCAGGCACTGGCAAATATGAGATGCAGAATGAAGATCCTCAATCTGAAGGATAGCCGTGCAAAGACACATCTATCTGTTTAGACACTTGTAGATTCTCTTAGCGATATTGAAGTATTTTTAGGAAAATAGCACTTCTGTACAAGTCAAATGTTGTTATGGAAACTCTGATTTCAGGTCACAGGTCCAGAAACTGTCGTCATGTTGCTGGTTTAAGAGTTTCACTTCCAGTGTCAGTGGGAAGAAGTACAGGAACTCTGTTCCTGCTGCAAAAAAGGTACAGGAACTGAGTTCCTGTGTGTTCCTGTTCACTTTCATCACTGGCTATGACTGCACTGGCAGGAAAGAGAAAAGATGCTCATATTTCAGAAACTAACTACTAGTACTACATAACTTTGTTCTTGTATTTTCAAGAGGGAAGAAACGTGCCCCGGCTGTGTTGCTGCTTACCCCCATGACCGGGCCTTTAGGATGGAAACAAAGACCTAACGTGCTGGCTAGCTTACTAACTTGCTTGCTGAAGGCTTTGGCAAGACAGCAAGCAAGTTAGCAAGCTAGTTAGTAGGCCAGGTCTCAGTTTCCGTCCTGAAGCTCTTCAGGCTGTTCCCCCCCATGCATCATACATTGCAGAGCCGCCAGAGAAGGAGTCCACCCCGTACCCATCAGATTAGTCACACACTGCTGTAGAGAAGACCACCAGGCCCACTTCAGTCACTGGACTCAACACCCCTTTCATCCATCCCCACAGAGGCAACATCAGCATCCCTCCCACCAATCCCCACAGAGGAGACATCAACATCCCTCCCATCAATCCCCACAGAGGAAACATCAACATCCCTCCCATCAATCCCCACAAAGGAAACATCAGTATCCCTCCCATCAGTCCCCACAGAGGAAACATCAGCATCCCTCCCGTCCATCCCCACACAGGCAACATCAGAAAACAATTCTGTTTTGTAATTGCCTCAATAAGGTTGCTTGATTTGAAGATTTCTGATATAATATGGTTTATCAACCATCAACAACTACCTAGTAAGAGAACTATTATAAATTTAATTTATCTGAAATACAGCAATCTTTTTTTATCACAGCTGCTGTTTCTACTCCTTCCCCACCCTGACAGCCCCCCCTTCTGCCTGATCCCCCCCCCAGCTCCATCCCCTAGAATTACGGGGGCTTACCATATGCCCGGCCGAGGAGCTGTGCCTGCGGGGAGTCGGGCATCATCCTGCTGCTGGGGATTTTTCCTCCCTTTTTGGCCTCTTTTGCACCTGCACACCATGTAATGGGTGCAGCAACTGTCTCCACCTCCGTGGAGGAAACCAAGAACCCTGGGCGTGGGCGAGCCCACCTAGCTGTGCCATTCACAGCACAGACCCCCCGCACCCCTGAGGAAGGAAAGCTGTGACGCTCAAACCTTACTTCCCCCGCTGGCCCCCGAATGATCTGAGTCCGTTCCTGAACCTGGGTTGCCGGCATGGCGTGAGGTGTGGCATCCAGTGCCTCAACCCTCAGCACCACTGGCCCGGTTGAAATACAGCAGTCTGATTGGTCGCACAAACGTTTGGTTGATAAACCGATTTTTAATATTAATTTTGGGAAGATTTTGAGTTTTACTATGTGGTGTATTCCTCCACTAGCTAACAGAAATAATTTTGCCTCGAAAATAATACATTTTGTATCGAGCGATCCGATTGGCTGATACAACTGACTTTACACTTTTGAAATATCTGATATGTAAAAGGGTTGCTACCATTATCAACTAATGTGTAGCATTTTTTATTTATTACCAATTATTTTATTTGAATATTTGCTAGTTTTATGGAAAGAAACAATCTGATTGGTTAATAACTGTGATGTCACAGATTTTGAAACTAATTGGTATAAAAAGAGATTGAGTATTGCAAGGTTTAACCCCCTGATGAAGCCTTAATTGGCAAAATTCCGGGGACCTTGCACATAACTGTTGTGCTTTCTCATGTTTGTTCAATAAAACCAGTATTTTTGTAAACAAACAGCAAACTGGATTTGTGGCAATTTGTGACTACCTTCATGGCTCAGGAATGCATGTTTTTTTGTTTCTACTAACATCAGCATCCCTCCCGTCAATCCCCGCAGAGGCAACATCAGCATCACTCCCTGTCCATCCCCACAGAGGCACTGCCACCATCAGCATCCCTCTCATCAATTCCCACAGAGGCAACATCAGCATTCCTCCCATCTATCCCCACAGAGGCAACATCAGCATCCCTCCCATGCATTCCGACAGAGGCACTGCCACTATCAGCATCCCTCCCATCAATCCCCACAGAGGCAACATCAGCATCCCTCCCATCCATCCTAACAGAGGAAACATCAGCATCCCTGCCATCCATTCCTAAGAGAGGCAACATCTGTATCCCTCCCATCCATCCACACAGAGGCAACATCAGCATCTCTCCCATCCATCCCCACAGAGGCACTGCCACCATCAGCATCCCTCCCATCAATCCCCACAGAGGCAACATCAGCATCCCTCCCATCAATCCCCACAGAGGCAACATCAGCATCCCTCCCATCCATCCCCAGAGAGGCAACATCTGTATCCCTCCCATCCATCCACACAGAGGCAACATCATCATCTCTCCCATCCATCCCCACAGAGGCACTGCCACCATCAGCATCCCTCCCATCAATCCCCACAGAGGCAACATCAGCATCCCTCCCATCAATCCCCACAGAGGCAACATCAGCATCCCTCCCATCCATCCCCAGAGAGGCAACATCTGTATCCCTCCCATCCATCCACACAGAGGCAACATCAGCATCTATCCTAACAGAGGCAACATCAGCATCCCTCCCATCCATCCTCGCAAAGGCAACATCATCATCCATCCCCAAAGAGGCAACATCAGCATCCCTGCCATCCATTCCTCAGAGAGGCAACATCTGTATCCCTCCCATCCATCCCCACAGAGGCAACATCAGCATCCCTCCCATTCATCCCCACAGAGACAGCATCAGCATCCCTACCATCCATCCCCACAGAGGCACCACCACCATCAGCATCCCTCCAATCCATCCCCACAAAGGCAACATCAGCATCCCTCCCATCCATCCCCACAGAGGAAACATCAGCATCCCTCCCATAAAATAAGTGTAAATGTGCCAGCCCCTCCTCCAGCATGGGTTAAGCAGCTCATAGTATACCATGAGCCGAAGTACCTGAGGAGCAGGATTGGTTTTCTAGTCTGATTGCCAGGAGACACTCTACTGTGATTGTATGTGTACCCCACTGAACAGTTCTGCTGATGCTGGCCTACCTTTGCTTGCTGGCTGACGCTTTTCTCCTCTGCTGCTCCTCGAGATGACTTGCTCTGTGCTACCACTGGCTGCTTGGACTAAAGGACCCCACCTGGCCACTTGTAGGCCTGTCACCTGCCCAAACCTCTGTAACCCCAAACTGCATGCTCAGGTCGCCCACTCGCTCTACTCCCCTCTGCAGCACTAGTCTGCTGCTCAGCCTGTTTGTGCTTGTTGCTGCTGCCTGCTGGAGACCACATCCGCAGCTGGCCTGGTTCCTCTACCCAGCCACCTGGGTCCTTCTGCCTCTCCCTCATCGCCGGCCCGACTCCTCAGACTACAACTGGCCTGCTGCACTGCCTGGCTGCTGCTGGTGTGGTGTTGTCCTGGACTCCCTGCCGACTACTGACTCCTGCTGCACCACCACCAGTCTTTGTCTGTTCTCTCCAGCTCCTCTTTCTTCTGGTTGGATGCCTGAACCACCACCGCTTTCTTCTTCCAGGCCAGCCTGCCACTCACTCTGTCTCCCGCCACCACACAACAGAAACCAATGCCCCCTCAAACACACTGACACACACAGAACTGCCCCAACACATGCACACATATCGCGCTCAATACAAGCCCCCCCCAGCCAATCACAGTGCGGCATGCTGAAAAATTGCACTCTGATCAAACCCCAATGATTTTCTGGGGGCAGGGCACAAACTAAGGGGAAGGGAGAAGGCAGCAAGGCAAAGGCACCAATTTTAAATAATGGCAGCCGTGGTCAGCCTAATTAAACTGCGGGGGTGCGGCAGGAGTTGGGGGGGTTCAGGCATGTGGTCACACTCACAGTCAGCAGCAGAGGGCACATGCAGAGAAACCAGGGGAAAAAATGCCTTAAATAAAAAGACAGCATGTGGCAAAATATTGCTGGGGCTCAGCCCAGATCAAAAAATATTGCTGGGGGCCAGTGTCCCACGGGCCCATACAACCGGCGCCAATGACTATGGCACCTCCTTTATTGGCTGCCTTAATTTCAGTAGTCTTATTCTGTGCAGGGCTTTGTAATGCTTCTCATTCATCTTTGCTATTTCACTATTTTTAAGAGAAAAAGATGTTCCAGGACTAGAGGGCATGGGATGAAGTTGGAGGAAGGACAATTCAGAGGAAACATGAGAAAGAATTTCTTCACAGAACGGGTGGTGGACAAGTGGAACACCCTGCCAGAGGAAGTGGTGGGGGCTGAAACAATCACGGGATTTAAGAATGCATGGGATAGACATAAAGGAATTCTGGAGGTCAGGGGTAAGGTGCAACAGACTTCTAGGAAAACAAACTGAACTTACAAGCTCAAATGGGCAGACTGGGTGGGCCATAGGCCCTTATCTGCCTACACTGTCTATGTATCTATGCTGCAGTTGTTAAATGTGATGCATTCACCTTTAGCCAGGAATTCAACAGTGTCTCATTCACAAGTTTTGTTAAAGGCTTTTACCCCAGGGTTATTGTGGAGTATATATGTGGTGTTGCAGATTATTTATTACGTACAATATGTTAGAGCTGTTTGGGGTTCTTTATATTTAGTGACAAGATTCTTCTCAAATGGACACATATACCTCTAGAATTTCATTTATTATAACAATCATAAAATGACTACAAACCAGTATGAATTAATCCACAAGCAATGTTTATACTAATAGGGTACAGTAATGTACTTTTAGTACTGTGATACACTTTTATGCAATCTTGGTGTTTTCTAGTGTTTGATAATCAGTTGCAATATTTTGTGTGTCCCCTGTCTGTTCCAACAGTTTGTGTTAGGCTGTCTTGTATTTTATTGTATTGTATTCAGGGCTAGAAATTCATTTTAAAAAGGGGTATTCAGCACGGATTACCATTACCCAAGATCTGGTATTCTGTCTTAAGAACTGGTATGCAACCCCATTTTTTTGTATACCATTTTTTCCCCACTATTGCATTATGAGAAAATGCATTTCTGTGTTTTAACAGTGTTAAGAACTAAATTTACATGTTTTTAGTGCCACAGTGTTGTTTTCTTGTGTATCCCTCCCAAAATTACAATTTTTATCCAGATAGTACCCCGGCTACACAATTATTAATCCCAATTAAATTTCTTTTTCTATAATACTAAGCCCATGCCCACTGAAAGTGCTCATCTGTATTTTATTGTGGTAGTTCAGGCACATCTTTCCTGAGTTTTTAGTTGTGACCAGCCCTGAATCAAATTACTTGCACAGTATTCCCTTTAACTTTGTTTTTCTTTCTTTCTTTCCTTTTTTATGTTGGCGTGCTTGAGCAGCCAACATCGTGGGACAGTGCAGCTTTGAAGTTGGGATCGCTGTTGGGCGAATGCAGGGCACGCCCCAGTAGGTGTGTCCCTCATTCCCCAATCAGCCTGCATGCCGGCGCCACACCATGAATACATAATGTGGTGAGCACATCCAAGGAAAGGTCCGCTGCAATCGAGCAAAAGCTCGTCATCGCCGTGGACCTTTCCTATGCCATAAACATTGAAACCTGTCGATGGCGTCAGCCAACTACTGCCGACTTTTGAGAAGCTCACCCCATCGGCATAAACCCCCTAATTGTTGAATGCCAAGAGGGATGCCCAATCTCTTTTACTCACCCCTGCTTTGTGTGTGCCAATGGGGATGCCCAGTCCGCCAGTATTACTTCCCTCATCCCCCTACAGACAGGTGTCGATGAGGGTGCCGAATCCCCATTGGCTATAGACACTCCCCAAACAGTTAGGTGGCACGCTAGAGCCCACCACAGTGTGCCACATCCCTGAAAAAAAAAAAAACTGTCCTGCAATGTTTTTTAATTTTTTTCTGTAAAATGAAAACAGTCCCTTGTAATCTCAATGCCCCCCCCCCACCCGCACCCACCTTCTGCGCACCATGCCTCCCCTCACCCCTCCACGCCATTCTTACCTGCGGAGTCCGGCGCGACAATCTTTAGTGGACCGGGAACATCTCTGCATTCTTCCAAGCCGACCGCAAACTGAAGAAATGCCGGTAAGCTGTATAATGGAATGAATAGGGGTTTTTCAACTTTAATGCATATCTCGGGCATTATTGCGAATTTTGGCCCCAAATTTTCAACATGGGGTTTTTGAGACCCCTTCTCATGAATTCTTGCACTGTCACAGCGTTATTCAGTCCTGAAAGGTGATTCTGCAGTCACTATGCAGAATCACCATTCGAGACTGAGTAGCGAAATGACAGTGCCACTGTTCATGAGAGGGGCTCTCAAAAAGCCTATGTTGCAAGTTTTACGAGCGTGCATAGCAACTGCGCAACGCACACTCGTAAGTTAGCACATTCGCACTATTTTCATGCCAGATTCTCAATATTGGCATTTTACCACACCTTCTTGTGAACCATACAGCTGTCATTTTTCACATCCTGGCTGAAATGTGTTTTCGCACTTCCGACGCAGAATAGTGCAGTTGCTGTGCGAAATCAATGTTCGGGACATATTACAAAAATAACAGTGATATTGTTCATGAGCACAGGTTCTAAAATGCCTGTGTTGAAAATTTGGTGACAATACTCCTTAAAGTGACTGTTTTACGAGCGTGCGTAACAACTGCACAACGCACGCTCATAAGTTAGTGCATTTGCAATATTTTCATGCTACATTCTCAACACTGGCATTTTACCATACCTTCTTGTGAACTGTACAGCTGTCATTTTTCACATCCATGCCAAAAATGCATTTTCGCACTTCCGGCGCAGAATAGTGCAGTCTCTGTGTGAAATCACTGTTTGGGATACATTACAAAAATGACAGTGACACTGTTCATAAGCACAGGTTCTAAAATGCCTGTGTTGAAAATTTGGTGACAATATCCCATAAAATGACTGTTACGAGCATGCATTGTGCAGTTTGCACACATGCTCGTAAGTTCGCAAACATATTTTCACTCCACATTTTCAACAGTGCCATTGCTCTACACCTCCTAATGAACAGTACAGCTGTCATTTTTCACATCCTGACCAAAATCTGTTTTCACAGTTCCAGCACACAATAGCACGGTTGCTGTGGAAAGCCCGTGTTCGACGCACATTATGAAATGGCAGTAACACTGTTCATTAGCAGATGTCAGAAAATGCCTATGTTGAAAATTTTGGGATGAAAGTCAATAAATGAGAGTTTTACGAGCACGCATTGTGCAGTTTGCATGCACGCTCGTGACTTTGTAAATTTGTAATACTTTCACTCCAGCTGTTCATCACTGGAATTTTTCCATATCTCCTTATGAATAGTACAGCTGGCTGAAATATGTTTTCGCACGTCCGTTGCAGAATTGCACGGTCACTATGCGAAATTACTTTTTGGGACACTTTGAGGAAATGACGGTGACACTATTCATCAGTAGAGGTCCTAAAATGCCTATGTTGAAAATTTGGTGATAAAAGTCCAGACCATGACTGTGCCGCAAGCATGCATTGCGCAGTTTCCACGCACCCTTATAACTTAGTCAATCTGCAATATTTTCATGCCATATTTTCACCACTGGCATTTGTGCACATCTGCTTATCAACAGTCCAGCTGCCATTTTTCACAGCCTGCCCAAAACGCATTTCCACAGCTCTGCCGCACAGTGGCGTACTTGCTGTGCAAGATCACCTTTTGGGACACATTAACAAACTCCCAGCGCTATGCCTCTCCACCTCCGCCAATGCCAGTGAGACAACATTCGGCATTGACAAATGCTTGTTTTTTTTTAAACACATAGCCCTGATCTTTAAACAAAGAAGCAGACAACAAACCCCCCCCCCCAAACAGGCTCAGTCTGGCAGCTGTTCATTACCTTCATTAACTGGCCAGCACTAAATAGTGATTACTTGACAAATGAAAGGTCTTAATACTGCAGGGTGTGTTTTTTTGCAGTCCTCAACAGCCAGCACTGCCCTCCCTTTCATGTTGCAGAGATCTGAGCAATAATTTACTTTCTAGGTCAGACTGGGCTTATTTTAACTATGCACGGATGTTATGCAGTCTTTTTTCATTTTTAACAGTAAGCAACATTTATTCCCTGTATTTTGCAAGCCTAATTATTTCTGCAAAATCGAGACCTAAAAGGCACTGCTGCTAGATAAACAAGCATTTGTCAATGCCGAATGTCGTCTCATTGGCATTGGCAGTGCCGGAGGTTAGAGACTTATAATAGGAAATGGCAGTGAAGTATTGAAGTGATGCCAACCCCACCCCCACCCTGTAGAGACCGATAGGCATTTGGGTGTGCTTTTGGGTCATCAGCTATAACGCTCATGCTATTGCACCTCACCCTACCCTGCAGACACTGACAAGTGTCATGGTGTGCTTTGGGGTCTTTGGGCGTTATACTTACCCCATTCCATAAGGAAATACACTGAGGTGGGTGCAGCATATTTATTTATTTATTTAGCTTTTGTTGACCGGGTAAGTGCACTAGACAAATCCTGCCTATTTTCAGGCACGACCCGGGGAGGGGGATACAGATGAATGCCAACTGACCTTGAACCAGATTAAGCTGTTGGTGGTATTTTTAGTGAATGAGGGGAAATTTAGCCAGGACACCAGGGAAATTCCCCTACTTTTGATAAGTGCCATAGGATCTTTAACATCCACCTGAACTACCACCAATCCAGGCAGATGGGACCTCGGTTTAACGTCTCATTCGAAAGACGGCACCTCAGAAATGCAGCACCCCTCTCATGCTGCATTACAGTGTCAGTACTGGGATATTAACCCAAGTGCCAGATGTGGGAACTGAACCCACAGCCCTCTGATCTCCCGGCCTCAGAGGCGAGTGTGCTACCTACTGAGCCACTGAAACTAAGGAGACGCATAGGAGAATGGGGTGAACTTTAGGGCCAAACACTCCAAGGCAGACCTCGATGCCTGTCACTGGGTGCAGGGTGGGGTTGGGGGGTGGAATGGTGTGAGCATTACAGCCAATGATCCCAAGTCACACCCCTGACACCTGTCAGTCTCTATAGGGTGGGGTGTTACAGTTGGAAACCCTAACACCATAGGCATGTGTTGGTATTTTCACTCCAAATTTGGAACATTGGCTGTTTGTGAGCCCACCTCATGAAAAGCGGCACTGTCAGTTTGTTAGCTGAAAGGTGGTTTTGTACACCGGCTATGCCATTTGGTGACACAGGGACAAAAACACATTTTGGGTAGGATGTGGAAAATGACGTCTGTGTTGTTCAAGAGGAAGTGTAAAAAAATGGCAACGTTGAAGATGTGAAGTCATGAGCATGCATAGAAACTGCGCAACACACATCCGTAACCCAGTTATTTTTTTGGGGGGGGGGTTTAGCCACATTTTCAACATAGGCATTTTGGGACATCCCCTCAGGAACAGTGGCTCTGTGATTTTGTTAATCAGTCCCAAAAGTTAATTTCCCACAGCGACCATGCCATTGTGTGCCACAGGTGTGGAAACACATTTTGGTCAGACTGTGAAAAGTGGCAGCTGTACTATTGATAAGGAGGTGTGAAAAAATGTCAGTGTTGAAAATCTGGCTTAAAAGTATTGCAAATTTGTGAAGTTATATGGGTGTGTGGAAACTGCGCAATGCACGCTTGTAACACAGTCATTCTATGGACTTTCAGCACCAAATTTTCAACATAGGCATTTTAGGGCCTCTGCTCGTGAACAGTGTCACTGTCATTTTCTCAAACTGTCCTGAAAACTGATTTCACACAGCGACCATGTTATTCTGTGCTGGACGTGTGAAAACACAGTTCAGCCAGGATATGTAAAATGACAGCTGTTCTGGTCATAAGGAGGTATGGAAAAATGCCAATTTTGAAAATCTGGAGTGAAAACATTACAAATTCACAAAGTCACAAGCGTGCATGGAAACAACACAATGCATGCTCATAAAACAGTCATTTTGGGGATTATTTTCACCAAATTTGCAACGTAGGCTTTCTGAGAGACCCCCTTCATGAACAGTGGCACTATCGTTTCGTTACATGGTCCCAAAAGGTGATTCAGCGCAGTGACTGCAAAATCACCTTTCGGGACGGAATAATGCCATGACAGTGACTGAATTCATGAGAAGGGGTCCCAATAACCCCATGTTGAAAATTTGATGCAAAAATTCCCAAATATGGCCAAGATATGCACCACAGTTGAAAAAACCCTATTTATGCCATTATACAGCTTACTGGCATTTCTTCAGTTCGCGGTTGGCTTTCAAGAGTGCAGACGTGTTCCCAGTCCATGGAAGATCGTTGCGCCAGACTGTGGAGGTAAGTGTTGGGTGAAGGTGGATGTGGGGAGGCAGGATGCACAGAGGGTGGGCGCAGGTTGTGGGAGGGGGCATTGAGACCAGGAGAGACTGTTTTCTTCTTTCACAGGGGTATAAAAAAACCATTGCAGGACGTTTTTTCTTTTTCAGGGGATTTGGCATGCTGGTGTGGGCTCCCAGCATCCCACCTATGTGTTTTGGGGGGGGGATGCTGTAGCCAATGGGGGATTGGGCACCCTGTTGGCACTCAACGAAAGTGGGGGGGCAAGAGCCGAGGGAGATTGGGCACCCCCACTTGGCACATAAATCGGGGGGTGCATAATGCCGATGGCACATACATTGGATCGGGCATGCCGACAGGGGGATTGGGCACCCCTGAAGTTGGCATCATGGCAGGCAGTGTGCTGCCATGTTTAATTTACTTTTTCACAAGCATGTCGGGAGGTGCCGGTGTGTATGACGTGCTTTGCTCGCATTGCAGCGGACCTTTCGTTAGATGTGCTTGCCACATTATGTATGCATGGTGTGGTGCTGGCATGCAGGCTTATTGGCGAATGAGGGATGCACCTACTGATGCGTGCCCTGCATTTGCCCAACAGTGACCGCACCTCCAAATCTGCTACTACCGCAATATGTTGGTTGCGCATGCACGAGCCAATATAAAAAGGTCTGATCTCACCTGATGAGTGATTATGTGAAAGAATTCAGGCAGGGACAGGCTTCTTTTCTGTTATTCTCACTTCCACAGGACTGTTGTTTTAGGAGTCTGATTTCTCCCTCCATTTGGGCAGCAACCATATGAGTGAGAGATAAAGAGTAGCTTCTCCCAGGAAGTTCTTTAACTGCAGCGTGCGCTTCGTTTTGGCCCATGCTGTTGCCGTGTCAGTTCAGTTTACAGAGGTCAGGTGTCAGTTAGCATCACACATAATTTAAAAGCTGTTCACTGTGGGGATTCCAATTTCAGCAATAGTACCAGAGCACAGAAACGCCAGTTTACAGAGGTCAGAGGTCATCAGTTAACATTGCGCGTAGTGCAGGAGCTGTTTACTGACTTGGGGGGGCAGCTTTCAGCCATACCGAGTACAAACAGAATAGAGGAAAAGCAGTGTGAAAAAGTAGTGGCCACTCGAATTAGGGATTGAAACCAAGTATTCACCAGGGGTTACCAGCTCACATTATTTGGTATTCCGTGCATGATTTTTGGTATGCACAGAACACCAAATAGCAGGGAATTTTCGAGCCCTGGTATTTATTGTCATTATTATATTTATTTAGATGCGTACTAATGTATGTTTTTATATAGGTGGTGTTAGTTATTTATTAGGTTCCATGTGATAATGGCGACCACATAATAGTAATTGCTGCTTGGACGAGTCTGCATCACCGAAAATTAATTTCAGCGATGTAGACTTGTGGCGAACAGCAAGATGGCACCAGAGACTTAAATTGTAATGTACTAAAGGATTCTCGGTATGTACCGACGGGGGTGCCAAATCCCCCGTCGGCTACAGCACCGTCCCCCAAAACACTCTGGCACACTGGGAGTCCACCCCAGTGTGCCAAATGTCCCTGAAAAAAAAAAAAAGACCCGTTCCGCAATGTTTTTTTTTTTTAAACCTGTCAAACAGAAAATGGTCCTCGTGGTCTGTCCTGCTCCCTCCCCAACTGACACCCACCCACCCTCTGCATACACTGCCTCCCCACCCCTCCCTCACCCCATACTTACCTCCGGAGCAAGGCACGATGATCTTTGGTGGACCAGGACCACGTCTGCACTCTTCAAAGGTGACCACAAGCTGAAGAAATGCCAGTAAGCTGTATAATGACATAAATAGAGTTTTTCAACTTTGGTGCATATCTCTGCCATTTATGGGAATTTTGTCACTAAATTTTCAACGTGGGGTTATTGGGACCCCTCCTCATGAATTCAGTCACTGCCACAGCATTATTCAGTCCCAACAGGTGATTTTGCGGTCACTGTATGGAATCACCTTTCTGGACTGAGTAATGAAATGACAGTGCCACTGTTCATGAGGGGGGCTCTCAAAAAGCCTATGTTGCAAATTTGGTGAAAAAAATCCAAAAAACGGCTGTTTTACGAGCGTGCATTGCGCAGTTTCCACGCATGCTCATAACTTCGTGAATTTGTAATGTTTTCACTCCACATTTTCAAAATTGGCATTTTACCACACCACCTTATGAGCAGTACAGCTGTCATTTTACATATACTGGCTGAAATGTCTTTTTGCATGTCCAGCACAGAATAGCGCGGTTGCTGTGCGAAATCAGTTTTCAGGACAGTTTGAGAAAATGACAGTGACACTGTTCATGAGCAGATGTCCTAAAATGCCTGTGTTGAAAACTTGATGACGAAAGTCCATAAAATGACTGTTACACGCGTGCGTTGCGCAGTTTCCAAGAACCCTTGTAACTTTGCAAATTTGCAATATTTTCAGGCCACATTTTCAACACTGCCATTTTTTCACACCTCCTTATGAACAGTACAGCTCTCATTTTTCACATCCTGCCCAAAATATGTTTTCGCACCTGTGGCACACAATGGTGTGGTCACTGTGGGAAATCAACTTTTGGGACAGATTAACAAAATCACAGTGCCACTGTTCCTGAGGGGAGGTCCCAAAATGCCTATGCTGAAAATGTGGTTAAAAAAATCCCAAAAGTAACTGGGTTACGGACATGTGTTGTGAAGTTTCCATGCATGCTCATGGCTTCACCAATTAGTCATATTTTCACTCCAGATTTTCAGCGTTGCCATTTTTTTACACCTCCTCATGAACAATATAGTTGTCATTTTTCACATCCTGCCCAAAATGTGTTTTCGTACCTGTGTCACCATATGGCGCAGTTGCTGTGCAAAATCACCTTTCAGCTAACAAACTGATAGTGCCACTCTTCATGAGGCGGGCTCACAAAAAGCTCATGTTGAAAATTTGGAGTGGAAACACCAACAAATGCCTATGGCATTAGGGCCTCCAACTGTAACACCCCACCCTGTACAGACCAACAGGCGTTAGGGTTGTGACTTGAGAACATCGGCTGTAATGCTCATGCCGTTCCACCCCAACCCCCCAACCTGTAGCCAGTGACAGTCATCGAGGTGTGCCTTGCAGTTTTTGGCCCCAAAGTTCACCCCATTCTCCTATACTGCACCCATCTCAGGGTATTCCCTTATGGAATGGGGTAAGTATAAGGCCAAAAGACCCCAAAGCACACCACAACACTGTCGGTGTCTACAGGGTAGGGTGAGGTGAAATAGCATAAGCGTTACAGCTGACTACCCAAAGGCACACCCCAACGCCTGTCACTCTCTGCAGGGTGGGAGTGAGGTTGGTGTCAGTTCAATACTTCACTGCCATTTCTATTATGCATCTCTAACTCCTGCATTACCAGTACCAATGCCAGCGAGACAACATTCAGCATTGACAAATGCTTTTTTTTTTGTCGTTGGTAGCCAGGTAAGGCCCACTAGGCACAAGTGCCTGTTTTCAGGGGTGACCTGGAAGCAGTGCTCAGTTAAGTGACTTGCTCAGAGTTACACAGTATGCAAGTGGAGGTTGTGAGACTCAAACCAAGGTCCAGTCTGCTAGATGTACCAAGCTCATTCACAGATCATTACTCTAGTCTCTAGGCTATACTGCCGGCCCATGCATCATAACACTTCGATGGGTTGACAAGCAACTACAATCCAGACATTTTCTACAAGGATGAGGAGGGAATGCGGGTGGACAGGTTGATGACACAGGTAAACTGGGATGACAGACATTCTATTATGCCATTCTGGGGAGAGCTGTGTGAAGCCGGAGTGGGAGCAAATGTGAGTCAAACTCATCTTGGCCTGTCATCATAGCAACAGGTGCATTAATTCTAATTTCATACCAACCTGCTGATTAATTCAAACACACAGTGCTCCGTAGTGAGTCACACTCATGACAGCAGACAGCCCTCACTGCCCACATGCAATTGCATGGCTTGCAAGTGACCAACACAACCAATGGATCTTGAATGAACAAGTCACTATGGGAGTGTTTACAGAGGACAGGAGGAGGGAAGACGTAGTCCCTCTTCACAACAGTGGGGTAGTGAGGAGGCTTGAAAGTGGAAACCAATCAGCAGAACCTCAGTAGTGTGGAAAATTAGGGATTTTACTACTTAAGGAAGGGATTGTTCAATACCTGGAAACCAGCAGAGCACCAGACCTGACACAGTATGGCTTCACAGCAGGAAGGACATGTCAGACAAATATAATTGATATATTTGACTAGGTGAAAAGGGAAGTAGATGTGGGAGGGAGGAAGAAGCAGTGGATAACACTTACCTTGATTTCAGTAAGGCCTTGGATGCCACGGCACATGGAAGAGTACTGAACAAGCTGGGTAGCCAGGAAGTGGGTTATAAGGTGGTAAACCGGGTTAGGAACTGGTTGAGTGATAGATAACAGAGGGTGGTGGTAAATGGAGGTCCATCTGAGCTCTTCTGGGGCCAGTTGTATTTCATGGCTTCTTAAGTGACATTTTGGGGAGGGGGGCTAGAAGGGAAGGTGTGCCTCTTTGAAGATGGCAGTAATATCTGCAAGCGGATGCACACTCCATGAATGGGGGACAAATGAGAGGGACCTAGGTAAACTGGAGTGAAGGTGTAAAGTGCTGAATCTGAGATTCCATGCAAAAAAGTACTACATCATGAAATTGGGGTGCAAGACAGAGGAGGATTACATGATGGGGGGTGATAGTGATGGTCACCAAGCAGGAAAGGGATTTGGAGATAATCACTCCTGATGACCCAACAGCAACCAAACCATATTGCAAGTCAGCAGGGAGAGCCAGTGTGATGATGGGATGCATAGGGATCAGTACCACCAGCAGAAGAAAAAAGGTGGTGATGCCACTGTAGAGATCATTCTTGATGCCTCATTTGGAGTACTGTGTCTAGTTCTGGAGGCCACATCTCCTACTAAGTCCAGTTCTGGAGGCTACATCTCTGTAAGGAGTTAGACAGTGTGGATGCAGTTCCAGTATGGTCAACAAGGATGGTGCAGGGATTTAAACAAAATTCATAATTAAAGAGACTGAGAAACCTCCCTATGTATACCCTGGAGGAGAGGAGAGACAGAGGAGACATAATAGAAACCTGCTAGTATGTAGTGGTCATAAATAGTGTATCGGAGGATAGCATCTTCATAAGGTAAATGTTCATGAAGGGGAGGCATGACATGAGTTTGGAAGGGGGTAGTCTCAGGGGTAACATCAGGAAGTACTTCTTCAGGGAAAGGGTGGGGGATGCCTAGAATGAACTAACTCTTAGTTGAGGAAGTGAGGGACAACACAGTGGGGGAATTTAATAAAGCATGGGACTGGCAAAGGGGAACAGTAGTGACAGGAAAGAGAAGGGAAAGCCAGATATCAAGTAGGGTATGCAACTTTTACAGTAAGTAGAGAGAATAGACACACTGTTCAACAATATTGGTCCTCATCTGCAGTCAATTTCTATGATTTTAGGACACCATTCTATGTAATAATGAGCACATTGGAGAACCACTGTATCATACTTGGCGTGTGGCTGACAGCATTCCCTGAAAGGCCAATGGAAGCATACGTAACTACTGAGGTAATAATGCCTGCACTGACACGTAATTGCAATACAATCAGACTTT
This sequence comes from Neoceratodus forsteri, assembly GCA_016271365.2. Lineage (NCBI taxonomy): Eukaryota > Metazoa > Chordata > Ceratodontiformes > Ceratodontidae > Neoceratodus > Neoceratodus forsteri. Next base: position 334,670,024 of record JADMNL010000026.1, read on the forward strand.
GTTGGAAGGGGTATCATGTCAAAAGAGCAAACCAAAATGAGCGACTGATAAATTAGCAAATCATTTTGCTTGCTTTCAAGTTTAGAAACATACAAACATAGTTTACGGCAGATAAGGACTGCAAGGCCCATCCAGTCTGCCCATTTCTTTTTCTACCTTATGAATGTGCCATCAGCCTTTGCTCTGTCAATGGCCCATCTATTCATGCTCATCTGTATTGCTCCCTTATGCCTATCCCATGCCTGTTTGAAGTCCTGTACTGTATTCATATCCACCACTTCTTAAGGTATGCAGTTCCATGCATCCACCACCCTCTCTGTGAAAAAGAACTTCCTCACATTACCCCTTAATCGGCCTCCCTCTAATCTCATGATGTGTCCTCTTGTCCTGGTATTTTTCTTTTATTGAAACTTACTAGACTCTTTCACCTTGTTAATGCCCTTAAGATGTTTGAATGTTTCGATCATATCACCTCTCTCCCTCCTTTGCTCTAGGGTATACATATTGAGCTCCATTAATCTGTCCTCATATGTTTTCTGATGTAGTCCCTGCACCATTTTGGTTGCCCTTCTCTGAACTGCCTCAATTTGGTTACTCTCCTTGTGAAGGTGTGGCCTCCAGTACTGCACTCAGTACTCCAGATGGGGCCTAACCAGTGTCTTGTAAAGAGGGATTATTACCTCCCTTTTCTGACTTGTGATACCCCTACTAATACACCCCAACATCCCCCTAGCCTTACCTGCTGCTTTAGTAGTCTGCTTGGATGATTTCAGGCCACTCTTTTTTTTTTTTTACCTATTTTTTTCCTCCAATTGAGGTCTGTGGAGCCTCTCTCAGGCATCCTGCCTGTTCATGCCCCACCTGAAGTCTTCCTACCTGAGCCTCCTCTCTCCTCCCTCTCAGCCCACACAACAGGCACCCCTAGCTTAACCCCCCCGGGGTGGGGTTGTCCCTCCTCTTGGGTGCTCTATACAGTCACTCTCCGGATCATGGGTGACAGCCCAGCTGGAAGACACTGGAAGGCCAGGCAGGATAGACTTGGCAGTGGGCATGTGCGCAGGTGCCGTCGCCTACCCCGCAGACTGATGGTTTCCCTGTTCTGCTGTGCACTCCCCCCATCTGTGTGTCATGCATGTCCCTGATGCTACGGCACATGGCAACCCTCCCAAGCATCAGCCATGCTACGTACATGCTGCCCTGTGTGCTGCACCACCTCCAGTCTCCACTGGGAGCTGCTGTCATGCAAAGCGATGCCCCGTCCTCTCCCCCGGGGAGGAGAGCATCCCAGTGGGTGTTCAATCCTCACCTGCCCCTGCCAACCCCCAGCACCTAAGCTCACTCCCGAAGGGTCGCCGGCATAGCACAAGGTGTGGCATCCAGCACCTCAACCCTCAGCGCCACTCTTCTGACCATTTTCCTAGTTTATCCAGATCTCTTCTCATTCTGTCCACTCCATCTGGATCATCTACTCTGTTGCAGATCTTGGTTTCATCTGCAAACAGACAAACCTTACCCTCCAGTCCATCTGCAATGTCACTGATGAAGATATTGAAGAGGACTGGTCCCAGGACTGATCCCTGAGGTACCCCACTTGTGACTTGCATCTCTTCTGACTGTATACCATTTACCACCACTCTTTGTTTTCTGCCCATCACCAGTTTGCCACCCAGGTGACCAACTTCTGACCCACCCTGAGCCTACCCAGCTTATTAATCAATCTTCTGCGTGGAACAGTATCGAAAGCTTTGCTGAAGTCAAGGTAGGCGACATCAACTGCTCCCCCTTGGTCTACCACTCTGGTTACCCAGTCAGAGAAATCTATGAAATTGGTTTGACAGGACCTTCCTTTTGTAAACTCATGCTGTCTTGGATCCTGTGCTCCTATGGATTCCAGGTGTTGCACTATCCTTTCTTTAAAGAGTGCCTCCATAATCTTGCCCACTACTGAGGTAAGACTGACTGGTCTGTAGTTCCCTGCCTCCTCTCTGCTACCACTCTTGTGGAGTGGGATCACATGAGCCCTTCTCCAGTCTTATGAGACCTCTCCTGTGCTCAGAGACTCACTAAACATTTCCGATAATGGCTCTGCTAGTTCCACCCTTAGCTCCTTTAGTACCCTGGGATGTATGCCATCAGGTCCCATTGCCTTGTCCACCCTGAGCTTATCGAGCTTTTGTAGGACCCCCCCCATGTCCATGGTGTTGAGCTGTGGGCCCTGCCCTACCTTCTTTTCAGTAAATACTGAGCAGAAGTATCTATTTCTGATAGATGCTTTTACATGGTCCTCCTCCTCACATGCCCCCTTATGTCCTTTGGTCTTAGCAATACCTCCTCTGGACTTTCTCTTTTCACTAATGTGTCTATAAAAAGTCTTGTCACCTTCTTTTACTGTTTGTGCTAGTGTTTCCTCAGTTTGGGCCATTGTCTGCCTTCCCTGCTTCCCTTAGGGAAGCTTGGTATGCCTCCCTATCTTCATCCTGCTGCATTCCCTTATATTTCATGAAGGCCAGTCTTTTGGCTCTGACCTATTCTGCTACTGTTTTTGAGAACCAAGGTGGTTTCCTTCCTCTTTTGTACTTCTCTTTCTCTCTAACACAATGGGAAGTTGCTTCAAATATTGCATCCTTAATGCTTGCCCACTTTACCTGTATCCCCCTACCTGTATTTCTTTTTTCCAGGGCTAGCTTAACTCTGTTGGCCATCTTATCAAAGTCCGCTCCTCTGAAGTCCCATATTTTTGCCTTGGAATGGAATGATTTAGTTTGGCTACTGTGGAGGGATAGCGAACGACAGAATAGCAAGGGAGGTTTGGAAAAAATAATGAGGGAAGGGAGTAGCAGTGGGACAGAAGAGGGAGAAGAGGGATGAGCTAACTAGGGATGTGGAACATGATGCTGCCGAGCTACTCGTGTAGCGTAGTGGGTAGGGATACCAGCTGCAGTGGTGGTGGCCCCAGGATCAGGACTTCAGACAGGTACGTCATTTTATTTTTGGCAAGTTATTGCTGTCCTCGGTCCCTTATCTTTCCTCCGGTGTCCAACCCCCCGGACATGGTTATTAAAGTTTGGGTGGGTGGGGGCTTGAACCCCACAACAGGAGATGTGGGGGCCACAAAACCCCTGCATTAAACATGTAATCAGATATGCGACAATTTAGTATTCGACGTATATAGCTGTGTGCTGTTTTTGTGTTCACCATGATGTACTCGCCCGTGTGTGAGTCGCTGAAAAAGATTCACTGTTGTGACATGAAACTGTTGTAGGGTGGGGATAACAACACTAACCACATACTGCTCTGTATATTGCATAGGACACATGCAGCTTGCACAACAGTGTAAAACACAGAGTTATAATACTAATGTGAAACTCCTAATCATTTACACTGTCTATAAATAACTGCAGTTCAAGAACGTGAACTACTGACAGTCCAAAATATAATCTCCCTGAACCTCATGCAACTCGGAATGCTAATGGGGAAGGGGGTTGTCTCCTTCAGCCCATCATCTGCCAAAGTCCAGATTTCAGAAATAAAGCACAACATGGTAGTACAGGTTAAGCCAATTTATTCCAACACTTCACTGAAAAGATTTAATTCACAAACTGTTATGAGCACCACTAATTAGTGGGGATGCCGTGAAGCTGCTCCATATAGTACCCACATACAGCTGGGAACGCTGTTGGGGTGGGGGAGGGTTCCTTCAGCCCATCTGCTGGAAAAATTAAAACTTTTCCAACTAAAAACACAACACGGTCACTATGGGGTAAGATACTATTTTCACAAGGCACAACAAAAATGTTTTAAATCAAAAATGACAGAGTGCAGTACTAAGAAAAACATCGCTCTTCAGTGAAACTAGTGGGGAAGCCATGGAGCTGCTCCATTTATACGGGCATCAGCCCAGCACCCACAGCATGTAAATATTAGGAAACTATGCAGCCCCTGAAGCGCACCATAAAATGAGTAAAAAGCTCAAAAACGGGACATAATTCTCGATCAGGAAGGCATGCAAATAAAGAACAAAATCACAGCAGATAGCAAGTTATTTTTTTTTAACAGACTACAGAGGATTCAGTGGCCAAGCACCCAGAGTATAGAGTATAGGATAAAGAGTACCCCATATGCACCCCCTCCGTATACCACAACTGTAACACAATACCTCAACAGGCTTCACAACAGAGATTGTAATAGTCACCAAATGAGGCACTCAGCTTCTTAAATAACCACATGCATCCACTGTATATAGTTTATATACTAACATACTAAAATGCCAGCAGAATAGGCCTAACGGTCTTTCGCGTCTGCTTGTTTGGTCAGCCCCCACCCTGGGAGCTGACCTTGCTGCCCCCTCACCTTCTCTGGCTTCTCCCTTCCCAGTTCCGGATATTCTCGCTGCATTGGATTTTGCTTCCAGAACCCTTCCCCTGTACCTGTCCCACCCCCTCTTGAACCCCTCCACCGTCTCTGCCTCCACCAGCCCCTGGGCAGCGCATTCCATGGCTCCACCACCCTCTCAGTGAAGTAGCACCTCCTCCTTTCTTCCCTGAATCTTCCCTCCAGCTTCCACCCATGCCCTCTAGTTGCCCTCCTCCTTCCTTGCAGCACCCTGACTGCTCCTCCCCTATTTACCCCTTCATGTACCTGAAGACCTCTATCATGTCCCCCCGGTCCCTTCTCTCTTCCAGTGTGTACATATTTAGCTCTTCAAGCCTCTCCCCATAGGTCCTGTCCCCCAAGCCCCAAATCATTTTGGTTGTCCTCCTCTGGACCCTCTCCAGGAGTTTAATGTCCCTCTTTAAGTGTGGCCTGCAAAACTGCACACAGTACTCGAAGTGCGGCCTCACCAAGCAGTTATACACGGGGAGTATCACTTCCCTCCTTCCGGAGGTGATCCCCCCAGTGATGCATCCCAGCATCCTGTTGGCCTTGGTTGCTGCCCTCCTACAAGTCTCTGAGTTGTTCATCTTGACATCCACCACCACCCCCAGGTCCCTCTCAGTCATCGAGACTTGTAGCATTCCCCCCCCCAGGGTGTACACTTGGCCCAGGTTTCTGGCCCCTAGGTGCAGTACCTTGCATTTCCCTGCATTGAACCTCAGCTTCCACTTTCTAGACCATCTTTCCAGAGCCTCCAGGTCCCCCTGTAGGGCCACCCTCCCCATCCACCACCGCCCCCAGTTTTGGAGTCATCTGCAAAGAGACTCATCTCACTCCTGATACCTGTCCTTATGTCAGAGACGTAGGCGTTGAACAGGAGAGGCCCAAGAACTGATCCCTGTGGGATCCCACTAATGACCCTCCTTGGGGATGAGACTATCCCGCCAACTACGACCCTCTGGATCCGGTCCTGGAGCCAATTGCCTATCCATCTGATCATCTGTTTCCCAACCCCCATTTCTCCCAGCTTATCCAACAGGCCCTCGTGAGGAACAGAGTCAAATGCCTTGCTGAAGTATAGAAAGAGGACGTCCACTGGTCTACCCAGGTTCAAGGCACTCGTCACCCAGTCATAGAACTCCACAAGGTTTGTCTGACACGATTTCCCTGGGATGAATCCATGCTGTCTATCGTCCAGGCACCCTGACTTTTCCAGGTCCCCCAGCCTCTCCTTGACAATGCCCTCCATCACCTTGCCCACCACTGATGTCAGACTGACAGGCCTGTAGTTCCCTGCCACCTCCCTTGATCCCCCCTTGTGGATAGGCACCATATGTGCCACCTTCCAGTCCTGGGGCACCCACCCTGTCCTCAGAGAGATGGTGAAAAGCTCCGCTAGGGGTTTCACCAGGACATCCTCAAGTTCCTTCAGCACTCTGGATGTAATTTATCCAGCCCCGGTGCTTTCTCCGTCTTAAGGGACCTGAGGGCTTCCCTCACTGTCTCTGCTGTGATTTCCACCTCCGCTACCTCTTCTACCCTGCTTAGCCTTCCCCCCTCCTGCTAGTGATGCTTCCCCCTCTCCCCAGACCCGCAGATCGGTAAGGGTCCCTCCTCTTCAGTATCACTGTCTCCTCCCATGTATGATGCAGCACCCCCATTTTCCTTGGTGAAAACTGAGGTGAAGTACTCATTTAGTACCTCAGCCTGCTCTCCCAGGTCTTGTGCCCATCTCTCCCCTGTTTTAATCCTGCTAATCTGCCCCTTCACCCTTCGTTTTTTCCCAGTGTATCTAAAGAACCCCTTGTTCCCTCTCCTAATTTCCCTGGCCAGGTTCTGCCTTAGCCACCCTCACCACCTTAGTGGCCCTTCTAGCCCTTGGCTCGTACTCCCCTCGATCCTTTTCACTCCTTGAGCATTTGAATTGCCTATAGGCTGCCTTCTTTCCCCGCACCACTTCCTGGACCTCCCTGGTCCACTAGCAGAGTTTTCGGGCCCTACCGCATTTTTGTCTTACTCTTGCACAGGTGCTGGTAGCATCCTGCACCCCTCTTCTGATGATTTCCCACCTACTGTCAGAGTCCATGTCTGACCCAATCACATCCAAATGCTCCTTAAGGATCCTTCCCATTTCCTTAAAATCTGCCTCCCTGAAGTCAGTTACCTCCATCTTTGTGCAGCCTTCTACCTCTCCTAGGTCCAGGCAGAACCAGACCGTGGCATGGTCACTTCCCGCCGACGGATCCCTTACCTCCAGGCCCCCAATCTGGTTACGGTCTGCCAGAATCACATCCAGTACCCGCGCCTTCCTGGTCAGTTCCCCCACCTGCTGAGTTAGGAACGCGTCTTGAAAGACATCCAACAACCTCTGTTCCCTGGCCACCGAGGATGTCATAGTCTCCCAGTCTGTTCCTGGCATGTTTAAGTCCCCCAACACCACCACCCTTCCCCTGCCCAATCTGCAGTGTCTCTCAATATCTGCCACCAGATTCTCCTCCAGCTCCTCCGCCAGTGCAGGGGGTCCATACACCACTCCTATTTTTACTCTCTTGCCCCCCCTTTTTATCAAGGTGACCCAAATCACCTCCACAGTTCCCTCCACCTCCTCTGCTCCCCCATGCCAATGCAGTTTCTGACTGTTATTGCTACCTCTCCTGCCCTTCCCTCCCCCCGTCCTTCCTGAACATAGTGTTGCCCTCCAGGTTCAGGTCCCAGTCATGTCCTGCGGTGGCCCAGGTCTCAGTGGCGCTGCCACGTCCATCGCTCCCTCAGTTAGCATCGCCTGGAGCTCAGGCATTTTATTGCCCAAGCTCCTGGCATTTAGCAGGACTACCTTCCACCCTTTCCCTATACTTCCATTTCCCCTGCTTGTGTTCCCATGGGGATTCAGTTTTCCCCTGGTCTGCACTTTACCAGTTAGCCTTTTCCCACATTCATCCAGCTCCCCAGGGGAATGGAGACAGAGTCCCTCCTTATCGGACCCCCTCTACAGCCTTTTTTCCCATCCCTCCCCCCTTCACAAGTTTAAACCCCACTTTTCACCAATGAACCCTCTATTTTCAACTTAAGGATTCCTCCCTCCAAATTGAGATGGAGCCATCTCTAGCATACAGCTCCTTATCCTCCCAGGTCTCCCCCCAATCCCCCATCAACCCATACCCTCTGGCCTCACACCACTCCCTGAGCCACTGGTTTATCTCCCTAATCTTCCTTTTGTGTTCCCCACTAGCCCTTGGCACCGGCAGGATTTCTGAGAAGGAAACTGTGCATCCTATGTCATGACAGACCCTGGCAAGCTCCCTGAATCTTGCCTGTATCTCTAGCTCGCTATTTCCCTCAATGTCATTTGTACCCAGGTGAACCAGTATGTCTGGTGAACCCCCACAATCCTTTGCCAGCTGATATACCTTGTGCTTGGCCCTGTGCACCATTAGTCCAGGGAAGAATTTTGTTTTAACTGGCCAGGCTTCCCCCTCCCTATCCCATATCAGAGGCAGTATAGCACAGTGGGTTAAGGCTCTGAGCTACAGCTCTGGAGACCTGGGTTTGAATCCCACAGCCATGTAGATGCGTACTGTGTGATCCTGAGCAAGTCCCTTAACTTCCTTGTGCACCCAGGTTGCAACTGGAAATAAGCTTCAGCTTAATGTGCTACTCCTGGTTAAACAATGTTCCCCCATACTGCTTAACAGAATAATATGTAGTAGTTCTGACATTTGACAGGAGCTACTTACAGTAGCTATTATGACTACCTATAAGAGATAAAGTGCATACCACACAAGTTCGCTCAAATATAGGGCACAATGATATAAGGTACACGATATGTACAGTACAGTATATAGACAGTATCCTTATTCCTTACCCTACTCACATATGAATAAATGAACACTTAATACCATGATCTTTTAAGGAAACTTTTCAAGCATTAATTGAGACACTGGGTGAGGTGTCAGGATTTCCTTTATTTTTTTAATGAGTAACACTGCAACAAGACTAGCACACATACACGACTCGGGTTTTAACAGTGAACTCAGATTGCAGAGAAAGGTGATACTCAAAACATGAAAACAGTGATCTTAAGTACCCAAATTTATTTATTTAGTTTTTGTTGACCGGGTAAGTGCACTAGGCAAATCTGCCTATTTTCAGGCACTACCTGGTGGAGGGGGTTATCGATGAATGCCAACTGACCTTGAACCAGATTAAGCTGTTGGTGGTATTTTTATAGTGAATGAAGGAAATTTGGCCAGGACACCGGGGAAATTCCCCTACTCTTTTCGGTAAGTGCCATGGGATCTTTAACATCCACCTGAACTACCACCAATCCAGACAGATGGGACCTCGGTTTAACATCTCATCTGAAAGACGGCACCTCAGAAGTGGAGCACCCCTCTTATGCTGCACTACAGTGCCAGTATTGGGATATTAACCCAAGTGCCAGATGTGGAAACTAAACCCACAGCCCTCTGATCTCCCTGCCTCAGAGGCGAGTGTGCTACCTACTGAGCCACTGACACTGGTTTCCCTCTAAATAAATAAAATAAAATAAATAAACTTAGTAAACCAAAATGAGTCTGCATTGAAAACTCAGATCACTATTACAATATATTGCGTGCTATAAGGATTAGATTAGCATTTGAGTACAGGATACTGTACAATTTCCTTTGATTGTCATCTAACATAAGCAGACCAAAACTGAGTTTATCCATCATGCCCAAAGATCATTCATGAGATAGAGGGAACGATATACAGGTTTTGTTTAAAAACTTATGCCTCACTTGCAGAGTTTCGCCTTTTGCACATTTTAATGCCCGCCTGCCAGAGTTTTTCCCCTGGACTTCGCTGTTAGAATTTGCTACCCTCTGACTGTTGCAGTGTGCATGTTGATGCTAATACACATGTGCAAATGGCAAGGGTAGCAAATTCTGACAGGCAGCACGATTTGATACTACACAGGGAACACGTCTGTACTCTTCAACGCTGACCGCAAACTGAGGAAATGCCAGTAAGCTGTATAATGGCATAAATAGGGTTTTTTTCAACTTTGGTGCATATCTCGGCCATTTTGGGGAATTTTGGCACCAACTTTTCAAAATGGGGTTCTTGGGACCCCTCCTGAAGAATTCATTCACTGTCATGTTGTTATTCAGGCCCAACAGGTGAATTTGCGGCCACTGCATGGAATCACCTTTCTGGACCGAGTAACGAAACAATAGTGCCACTGTTCATTGGGGGGTCTCTCAAAAAGGCTATGTTGCAAATTTGGTAAAAAAATCCAAACAATTGCTGTTTTACAAGCGTGCATTGCGCATTTTCCACGCACGCTCGTAACTTCGTGAATTTGTAATATTTTCACCCACATTTTCAACATTGCCACTTTTCCCACTCGTTATGAACAGTATAGCTGTCATTTTACACATCTTGGCCGAAATGTGTTTTCACACTTCCAGCGCACAATAGCACGGCTGCTGTGCGAAATCCGTTTTAGGGACAGATTAACAAAAATGACAGTGACATGAGCAGAGGTCCCAAAATGCCTATGTTGAAAAATTTGGTGACGAACGTCCATAATGACTGTGTTACAAGCATGCATTGCACAGTTGCCTCACGCACTTGTAACTTCGCAAATTTGTAATATTTTCATGCCACATTTTCAACACTGCCATTTTTCACACCTCCTCATGAACTGTACAGCTGTCATTTTTCACATCCTGCCTGAAATGTGTTTTCGCACCTGTGGCATACAGTCGCATGGTCGCTGTGGGAAATCAACTTTTTGGAACAGATTAACAAACTCACAGTGCCACTGTTCATGAGGGGAGGTCCCAAAATGCCTATATTGAAAATGTGATTCAAAATATCCCCAAAATAATTGGGTTACGGATATGCGTTGCACAGTTTCTATGCATGCTAATGACTTCACCAATTTTTCATATTTTCACTCCAGATTTTCAACGTTGCAATTTTTTTACACCTCCTCCTGAACAATACAGTTGTCATTTTCTACATCCTGCCCATAATGTATTTCTGTACCTTTGGTGCCAAATGGCGCAGTCGCTATGCAAAATCACCTTTTGGCTAACAAACTGATAGTGCCACTGTTCATGATGTGGGGTCACAAAATGCCCATGTTTATAATTTGGAGTGAAAATACCAACACATGCCTACGGCGTTAGGTTTTCCAACTGTAACACCCCACCCTGTAGAGACTGCCAGGCATCAGGGGTGTGACTTGGGATCATCAGCTGTAATGCTCACGCCATTCCACCCCTACCCCCACCCTGCAGCCAGTGACAGTCATCGAGGTGTGCCTTGGAGTATTCAGCCCTAAAGTTCACCCCATTCTCCTTTACTGCACCACCTCAGCATATTTCCTTATGGAATGGGGTAAGTATAAGGCCCAAAGACACCAAAGCACACCACAACACTTGACAGTGTCTACAGGGTAGGGTGAGGTACAATGGCATGAGCGTTATAGCTGATGACCCAAAGGCATACCCCAACACCTGTCAATCTCTGCAGGGTGGGGGTAGGGTTGGTGTCAGTTCAATACTTCACTGCCATTCCTATTATGCGTCTCTAACTCCTGCACTACCAATGCCAGCGAGACAACATTCGGCATTGACAAATGCTTGTTAAATGTTGATGTTGTTAAGTGGCCTCACTTTGATAAAGCGTAAGTGCTATGTGAAACATTGGTGGAGGCGTGCTGCTTGTCTTGATCAGCTTTGATTTTGGTACATTTAACAAAGCGATCATAAACTTGACCTAGCATTCAGGCCTTTTGTTGGTTGCCAAGTTGCTCTGCTTTTTTGTGCTCATGTTCATTTATTTGTGGTAGCACTGGCTATGACATGGAAAGCCATCTGTTGTTTTGCATATAATCATAAAATAACTAATGGTGGCACACTCAGGTTTCACTTGTGTCAGGAAAAGCTTGGCTGAACAAATATGTTTTTAGTGCAGTTTTAAAGCTATCAATGGTCAGGCACTCTCTTACCTGGCGAGGTAGGGCTTTCCAAAGGGTTGGAGCCACAAAAGCAAATGTGCGGGCCCCAGAGTTCTTTGAATGAACCTTGAGAACTTCTAGCAATCCCTCATTGGTGGAACAGAGTGAACTGAGGGGCAGTAGGGGCAGAGAAGATCTTACAGGTTGCCAGGTCCACTCCATGCGGGGCTTTATAGGTCAGTAACCTGACCTTGAAGGTGATCTGCCAATATACTGACAGCCAGTGCAGGCTACAGAGCACAGAAGTGACATGCCAGGATCTTGATAAGCCAGTCAACAGCTTGGCCACCACAGTTTACACCAGCTGCAGTCAATGGATGTTAACCCTAGTAGCCCTAGGTATAAGGCACTGCAGTAATCAAGGCGAGAGGTCACAAAGGCGTGAACCAGCATTGGTAAATCGCCAGGCGGAACCAGGTGCTTAATCCGGGCATTGTTCCTCATATGGTAGAAAGTGGTCTTAATGACTGCAGACACCTGAGATTTTAATGTCTGGGTGCTGTCGAACACAACACCCAGATTTCACGTCCAGTTTGAGGTGAGCAGCTGGTCACCTCCAAGCCAAAACCCTGATGGTTGACTTGTTAGCAGCCCCATGCCTTGGTGATCTGGCTCTACTACTAACACCTCAGTTTTGTACGAGTTCAACTTCAGCTAATTGGCACTCATCCAACCCTGAATTTCAGAGAGGCAGCTGTTAAAAAACAAATTTGCCCCACCATATTTGGACACAAAGGACATGTAGAGCTGAGTTTCATCCACATAACAGTAGAACATCAACCCATACTGCCTTATAATGTCTCCCAATGGCAGCATATACACTGCAGACAACATGGAGTAATATGGAGCCCTGTGGAACCACACATGACGGGGAGAGGAGCAGAGGAATAAATCCTTGACACTACTCTCTGAGTCCTGCCAGTGAGACATGTTCTAAAACACCTGAGGACTGTACCAGGCAGTCCACAGAGGATCTGCAAGCTCTCCAGCAACAACCCATGGTCTACAATGTCAAATGCTGCAGAAAGATCGAAGATGACCAAGATGGAACAGCTCCCTCGATCCCTCGCTATCAGGAAATCATTCAGTACCCGAACAAGGGCAGTCTTGGTGCTATGCCTCTTCCTGAAACCAGATTGGAGAGGATCATAGACATTGTGAGTAGTCAGATGGTCATCCAGCTGCGCCACAACCACCTTCTTAGTAAACTTGCCCACAAAAGGCAGGTTAGAGACAGGTCTGTAGTTTGCTGTGCAGTTCGGGACTAGAGAAGATTTATTCAGGAGCGGTACTACTACCGTCTCTTTCAGGGGATCCAGAAACACACTTGTCTCCAGCAAACACTGGACTATCCCTGCAAGGTCCGGGCTGATGACTTCAACACACCCTACTGGAGACATGTTGGGCCCAAATCCAAACTACAATAGGTCAAATGCAAGCCCTGGATGACCCACACAATGTCCACAATCGCTAACTGGCCAAAGTCAGACCAGACAGGCTGGGTATTTCCAACCTCTTGCCAATCACTGCAAAGCTTGTATGAGGGCATCGATCAGAAACCAATCTGATGGTGGCAACCTTATAGGCAAAGAACAGAGCAAACTCATCCCACTTAGCCTGTGAAAATGCTCCCCGTGACTGAAGACAGGTTGGATTGCACAACCTGTTGACAGTCCGGAAGAATTAAGCTAGTTGATTCCTTGCCACAGTAATCTCCTTGGACAGGAAGTCTGCCTTCTTATTGGAGATTGCTGCTTGATAGTCTTTATAATAGGCCATCAATCTGTTTGTCACCCACCAGACCAGATTTCTGCCAGTGCCGCTTCAGCCTTTGCCCCCTTCACCTCATCTTCTTCAAAGTTCCATAAAACCAAGGGGACATTTGGTGAAGGGAGAGGGGGCAAACATGGACAGGAGCCAAGGAGTTGAGGGCGCAGGTCACTGCCTTATTATAGGCTAGCACCAGCTTACCCGACTCCTTGCATATACCCATCACACTTGATAGGTCTAGCAGCACCATAAGACCATCTGGTGTCAGATCCCTTAAGGGGTGGTACCGGACCATCTCCGTAAGGACAGGTCTTTGTTTTGGGGGGTGTCTCGAATCTGAACCTTACAGTATGATGGTTCAACCAACTGACTGGTTCCATCACCAAATCGGTGATCTCCATCCCTAGTAGGAAGATCAGGTCCAATGAATCACCATGAATATGAGTAGCAGAGGTAATTACCTGTGTAAGGCCCAAAAAACTCATTCTTTGGAGGAAATCTTGCCTAAATTGCGAGAGTTCATCGACCCATGCATTGAAATCCTCCAGAATTATCCATGTGGGGGATTCCAGCACCAGGTTAATGATGAAGTCTGCAACTTCCTGCATCATTTCTTCTCACCACCAGGTGGATGGTAAATGAGAAGTGACCTGCAACCTACACCTGCTACTGTGATACATTCAAAGGATCTGGTCTCTCCTTCTGGGATGACTACAAGGCCCAGATCCAATACTTAAAACAAATGGGTACTCCTCAGTCACTACGATCCTTTCAGTTAGTGTGTTGCCAAGTACCCAGCTTGAACTGCTGATTTCAAAACTGAGCCAGCATTCTCATCCAGCCAGATCCAATCCAATCCAGTCAACTTTATTTTTAAAGGCACTATTCAGTTAGATAATAGTGACAGTACAATTAAAAACAATATAAAATTCATAACTTATTAAAATGACAAGTAAAACAAGTCATTCAAATTCTGGGAAGGCAAGATTAAGCAGATATGTTTTTAATGCAGTTTTAAAGCTCTCCACATTCAGGCACTCCCTTATCCGATGAGGTAGAGAGTTCCACAGGGTAAGGGCTGCAAACACAACAGCCCGGGCCCCAGACATCTTCAAGCGAACCGTGGAAACCTCTAGCAATCCCTCGTCAGTGGAGCGGTCAAAGGGGGCAGTAGAGATGGAGAAGCTCTTGCAGGTAACATGGTCCATGTCCATTTAGTGCTTTATAGGTCAGCAAACCAACCTTGAAGGTGTTCTGCCACTGAATAAGAGTCAGTGTGCAGTCCGCGCAGCACAGGTGTGACTAGATCGAGAAAGTTCAGTCAACAGCCAGGCTGCCGCATTCTGCACCTGCTGCAAGCAGCAGATATCAGCCCCCGGTAGCCCTAGATACAGGGAGTTATCTCGGTGATGCATGCCAGGTCAGTTGTACCCACAAGGTCAGTGATAATAGCTGTCTTTGTTTTTGCCTCCGGAAGAAGGGTGTGTCTACTAGAAGCACTAGGGCTAGGTTAGTTCATGCTGACTTTCCTCTGTAACTGCCCGTCGGTATTAATAAAACTGTGCATTTTGCAAGAACTGCATCATTCCGTGAGTTATTCTAGGGACATTCCTTATGCTGCAAACATTCTGAAAATCTGCACAGACAAATATTGCTAATTAACTGGCAAGTAACAGAAAATATATCAGTCTGGGATGCACTCACCTTTGAGCTGTTGTTACTAGACCTGGCATTGCACAATACCGCCCGAGTAGGATAGGTGGACGATGTAGACTGAGCGCCTTGCCCACTTAATGTGGAGCCCTTTGGTATGGATACTAGACTGGGTGGTCCCCTCTCCTGGACCTATTTCATCCCAGGGCATCTTCTCTTTCCCACCACCCCAATCTGCTCACCCTGCACCACTACCCCACCAGGCCCAGTTTCCCCCTTGTTTTCTCCCCCTTCTGAGTATCCCCAGTGCCCAGCAGTGCCTATACACTTCCACTGACAATGGGGGACAGTCAAAAGGATGGAGGTCCCTGAACCTGGTGGGAGAGTAGTGCCTGACCATCAGTGATTTCTGCCAGCACATCATAGCCAAGCGACTGCGCTAACAATAAACACAAACACACAGCAACTCACAACCCACAAGATTTCACAAACACACTCCCAAGCAAATCACTTACACAATTCAATTAGTTACAATAAATCAAAATAATTCCCCCACACAAAAAAGAAAACCTCCAGTATTATTATATAGTATTCAATAAAGAAACTTAACTAAAAACACATAAAGATTAATGGCTTAAAATGTTCTTCATGGCTACATGAAGTGAGATTGTGCTGACTTTAATCATTTAGTTTTTCAGTGACTTTAAAAGGGACTCACACATCCTCTATGATTTTGATCCGAGACTGTAGGAACTCTCACTTCCTATTGCCCAAGTCCAAATTTAACACAAATCAGGGTACTCTCACTGTCCTGAATTTCATGTTATTCAGTTTAAATAAAGCAGGATGATTCTGGCACTTTCACTGCCAGTTCATTGTATTAAAACAGATAAATAACGGTCAGCCTGTCCATCGCCCATGTCAGTTCTTTCCTCTTTGCTTGAAAACCGACTGCTTCACTTCTCTCCTTGTTCTCTTGACAGTGTCCACAAGCTGAAGTGACGACTTCACAGTTGAAGCAAGCACCTGACTTCTCCCCCAAGAAGCAGACACCCCCAGGCCTAACATCACTAAGCCAGGCAATGTGAATGACTACCCTCCAGCAGCCCACCCCTGGGCTATAGAGGTGACTACCCTCCGGCAGCCAACTCCAGCAACCAGACTAAGTGATGACCTGACTTGGCAGAGCATCCCCCAGAACTCTTCCAGTCACTCCTAAGCCTGCCGACACCAACTCCTGCTGTGTGGTGGGTCCTCCGAGGCCCGACATGACACTCCGGTCTTTAACCACGCCATTAGCTACCCTCCAGCAGCTGACCTGCAGTCTTGGCCACGTTACCAACCACCTTCTAGCAGCCAGTCTGTGAGCCCCCACCAGAGTGTCAGCCTGACCTAGAAGGACCTCTCCCCCAGTCTGCTGGTCCCAGTACTCTGATCAAATTTTTAATCCAGTGACCAAAAAGATGGTTCCAGATCCCTGTCACTGAGCTGGCCACTTATTACAGTCTCTGTTGTTGAAAGAGCTGCAGAGAGCAGTTCAGATCTCTTTCCCATCAGCAAAACAAGCATATGGCTGATGAAAAATAGGCAGGTGGGCAAAAATAAGTAAAGGTCCAAAAGTTATTGGTGTAGATGAATGCAGTATCAATATTAGTTAGTGCGATCCAAATACGAGCTCCAAAGCCCAGTCACTCTCACGCCAGCCCCCAATCCCCCCTTTCAACCCATCTCTACCACCAGTACCTCAGTCTTCTCTGAATTCAATCTCAGCTAGCTAGTGGCTATCCAGTTCTGGATTTCAGACGAGTATTTATGAATCATGTCAACAGCAGCCTGTGTCCCATATGCAAAGAACAGATAGAGCTGGGTAACATCTGCATAGCAGTGAAACCTCAGCCCAAACCACCTAATGACCATGCCCAGGGGTGGCATGTACATCGCAAACAACATTGGTGATAGGACCTATCCTTTGGGCATGCCACAGAACAGAGCCATCAGGACAATAATTCCCCAGTATTACTCTCTGGGCCATATCCAGTAAAAAGGACTCGAACCAGCAGATCACCATGCCAGTGAGACCAGTGTATTCCCTCAGCCAGTCCAAAAGTATGCCATGGTACACTGTGTCAAATGCTGAAGAGCGACAGAGGATGAGAATTGATCACTCTCCTCTATCTCTTGCCCTGAGTAGGTCATTAAGCATCCTAACCAGGTCCATCTCTGTGCTATGCCTGGCTCTGAAACCTGACTGGAATGGCTCATAGATGTTAGAGGCCTCCAGATGCTTCTCTAACTGCAGCACAGCCACTTTCTCAATAACCTTCCTTAAAAAGGGAAGGTTAGAGACTGGACAGTAGTTCACCAAAACAATCTAGTCCAAAGATGTTTTTTTCAGGAGGGCCTTGACCAGAGCACACTTAAGTGGCACTGGAACAAGCCCCTTCCACTTGGAACACGGGACAATTTCGGTGAACACTGGGCCCAGTTGGTAAACACAACTCACTAGGAGTCATGTTCGGCTTGAATCCAGATTACAGCAGGTCAAACTGCATTCAAGAGAAATATCAGTGATGCATTCATTTGGCTTGCATATGGTGCCGTCACCTACCTAAACGCATCAAAGGCCACTCTTAAGAAATGAGACACAACATACAATAATATCTGTAGGTATGCCTCTGCCTCCCTGCAGCTCAAACATCATTGCCAACTGTACACTGACCTAAACTGGCCTACACCTGCTACGCAGAGGCTTCTCTCCCTTGGCACACTGACAGGTAATATCATTCAAAACAGTACCTCTGCTTCACTGGCCTCTGTGCTGCTCCCACTGTCCTCCTCCTACTACGGCCTTCACTCATTTGGCAGATCCCTACTAGGTGTGCCAAGATGCAAAACCTCCAAGGGTGCATATGCTTCTCCCATGTTGCTCCTAAGCATTGGAACTCCCTCCCTCCCTATTGATGTACAAACTGCTCCAAGTCACGCCCTCTTCAAAAATATTGGGTGTTTCTTACCTTGACTCCTGCACATGTTTCAAACCACCCTAGGCATCTAACTTTCTTCCTAGTTTCACATGTCCTGCCGTCTCATGAACTATGATCTCTACACTGTACTTGCCTCTGGGACATTGCCTCACCATTTCTCCTTATAACTCAGTCCTACCTTCCACTCTCTCTGTCCTCATCAGCTGGACTTGTTTTCTTGAACTTATTTGGTTCCAAGCTGTGAGTTGCATGGCACTTACCAAAATTGTCTAGTAACCTGTACTATACTTGCATTGGCGAACTGCCTTCGATTTAATCATTGCCTAGTCACTGACTGTACTCGTATGTGCTACCTGCACCACACTCCTCATTTTGTGTATAATTGCTACTGTGCTCAATTTTCACTTTGTCGTATATTGCACTTGATATTTGCTCATCTTTATTAAAGCACCTATTTAAGCTGCTTTCTGCCTTTGCATTACTGTATCTGCATTGACTATTTGTGCCTTGTATTGTTACATCTGGGCCAAGTCTTATTGTATAGGACTTGAAGTCCTCCTGTACCTGATTTTGTTTCTACCAAGACACTGTGATAGTCGTTATTTTTCTGTTGTGCTTTGTAACCTTCCAGGTTGTGCCTGAAAATAGTCATGCCTTTGGCTAGTGCAGTTACCCAGTAAACAAAAACTAAATAAATAAAAAACTAAATAATAGACAGACATATATATATACACACATATATACATATACATATATATATATGTCTGTATCTGCCTGCCTGCCCATCTAGCTGCCATGTCTATCTGTCTATCTTTATAGGATATGGCATGGGTGTGTGCTTGATACTAAATTTATCTGCATGAGCTGAGTTTTGACCTTGTTGACCTAACAAGAGGTGGAACCACGAGTGAGCATGGGAAGGACATACGTCAATGAATACAGAGAAATTCAGTATCAAACACACACCTATTTCATGTGGTATGTATGCAATAGACCCCTTATACATCTTTTGCACACAATTGCTGCTAATTTGTTTTAAACTTTTATTAAAAACGTTCAACTTTACCGGCCTGGTGGTGCTGAGAGTCGAGGTGCTGGACTCAACACCTCGCTCCACAATGGCGACCCGGGTTCGGGAATGGACTTGGGCCACCGGAGGGTCGGCAGGGGGGAGAAGGATTGAGTGCCCGATGGCTTGCTCTCCTGCTCCGGGGTGGGATAGAATGCTTTCCCCACCGCTACACTGCCACCTACTGGGGAACGCAGGGGGTGTCGGTGCGGTTGGGGGACGCTGCCACGCAGGGTTGACGCCGGCAGAGGACTGGAGCGAACGCACGTCTCAGCGTGCACCTGACTCCTTGCTCCTAATTGTATGCCAGTGTTGGGGACCAGAACGTGGAAAACAACCCTCAGCATCTCCTAGGTGAAGAACTCTTGTGCAACACATGCCACCCACCGACAGAATCAGGGCAGACTCCGCTGTGCAGGCCCACTCGTTGGAACACACTGAGGGAGATAAGGGGGATCTCTCCTCAATACACCTGGAGGGTTATCCGGGCCATCAAGGGGCATAAGGAAATGAGCTGAGCACTCTAGGGGCAGACCTTGTATGTCAGGAGGGACGGAGTGTGAAGCATTGTAGGGTTCCAATTGAGTGGAGGGCAGTAGAGGAGAGAATAAATAATAAGTGAAAAAAACAAAAACAAAAGACGTTCAAGTTTTCGGAAACCCGGGTTCGGGCCCAGGTCATTGGGAGTCAGTTGAAGAGGAGGACTGAGCACCCCAATACATGCTGAATTCTGCTGGGAGAGGGGGAACACTCCGGGCAGCGTTAGCACCCATAACACTACTGCCGGTGGAAGCACGGGCAGTAGGGCACATGGCTCTTACTAGTTGGGGAAGGTGCTGCCAGGCTTTTGACTAGGATAGGCATCTGCACATCGTCAGCCTGGACATAAGTCTTTCACATTGCACCCTCAGGGGTGGGGGTTATACAAGAAAAAAAAAAAGGGAGAAAACCAGAAAAACTCCCAGGCATGGAGCACAATGACGCCAGGATCCCGGTATTTCAGGAACCATCCAAAAGACCTGGGCAGGTGAGAGTTACCGTTGGAAGCCTAAGTCCAGGAAAAGTGACAAAAAAAAGTGAAACTTTCGATGTTGGACTTTTTTGTGCTGTGTCAGTGAATATCATATATGCGTGCATATAAGTCTATTTGCATACAAGTCGGGGGGTATAATTTAGGGGTGTAACTTGGACACTTTTAAGTCAGTTGCCTAAAATCTCCCCTAACAAAGAAAACCAGAGCATGTTTCTTTATTGAACATTTATTTTTCACTATCTGAAAATAAAAAAAATGGTTAAAATAAATGAGATTTTCCAGGCGTCTGTGCTTCAGTTCACTTCTAGAATAGGGTATGCAGGCAGGGCTGATCTTTTCTTGTTGAAGCTGGCAGCTGCAAAAAAAAAAAGTATGTGTAAGTGGTGACGAGAAAAGAGAATACAATAAAAGCAAAATTCAGAGAGACATACCGTACCTCATTCAAAACCGAAAAACTCATCATCAGTTTCGTCGTCCGAGTTAAACAGATGATGGAGCAGAACCTTGGACAAAGGCATATCATCGTACATGTCTTCTAGCTTATTGGGTGGAATGTCCTCCTCATCTACACTATTACTGTCTATATTTTTTTCAGGTGCCCCTTCAGTGTCGGCGATCAGATCCTCATACAAAAGGTGGGTCCTCTGTACCATCTATGGCATTAGAAATTAATTACACATTTCTTGAATGATTGTATCACTGCCTCAGTGGATATACCGCACCAGGCATCCTTCACCCACTTCCGTTTCTGAGCAGACATGTTGCTGCAGTGCTAAGCAGGGAGAAACTGAGAAGGTAAGAAATGGTATGGGATAAATTAGGTTGTGCGCTCAGATCGGCAGGCAAATTAGGTGCGAGGAGTACGTCCTTGAAAATTAGTGCTTAACGTGGACACACCTGAGAACATTGAAGAGGTGTGACATTCAAAGGGGTCAGATATGTGTGTGCTTCAGAATTCCAGTAATGAGGTGTGAAAGAACGCTCTGTGGGGTAATTAAGCGAGAATTGTCATAATGAGCATGCATTGAGTGTCTCTCTAACTTTATTCACCACGGTTACCACCATTGATTTTATTGCTAATTGTGGAGGACTCGTGTATAACTTGGTACTGCTTCTTGAGCATCAAAAAAGGATAAAAAAAATGACTTATATGCGAGTATATATGGTAATGCATCTTTTCCCAATGATTACTGTGGCAGAAGGACACTTCTAAATAACTAGGCCATGCACCACGGGAAAAAGATGCTGATTAGTCAGTTTTTGTCGTGGGCAGTTCTAGCATGGTAAACTGCGCATGCTTTAACTTAGTAAGCTGGGAGGCATTGTAATGAGAGGTGCTGTGTAGCAGTCTTGGGATCTGCATGTAATGGAGCAGTGGTGGTTGAGTTTGAGGTGACCAACGACAGCATTCTACAGACTGCATACCTCAGCAGGGCTGCTTGGGTTGGGAGTTGGCAAGGACTATTATAGGAAAACTACACTCTCACATCTTATGAATTGTGTTTGTTTCCATGTCAATAGACAGCTCTTTTGCTGTAGCTATCATTGTTCATACTAGCCCCAGTAACTATCCTGGGGCTTCCATTTTATGGTTGTTGAAATCTCACTGTCCCTGAGAGCTGCATTAGCATATGAGAACATGATGTGGAAGCACCCTTGAGACGCTACAGTATGCCTGTCTGCTTAATTAAATTTCCACAAAACTAGTTGCAACAAAGTGTGAAATACCACATTTACCACCAGTTAGCTTTTCAAAGTAGCTAAGTTGTAATACAGGGGTTTTCCCATTAAATTTCTTTCAATTTGTGTGTTTCCAGAGGGTTTTTTTGAGATATTTGTACTTTCTTCATAGAGTTTCATGGTATGAATGGGTGATTTGACATTGTGTTTTCATGTGTTAATGCTGTTCTCATGGACAACGTGATCTGAATTGTTTGGTATCTGAGACAGTCACCTTTGCTCTGCCCCACCCCACCCCCATCCCGATTGCTCCTTTATGTCCCTGCCCAGTTGATTTTCTCTTTCTCTCTCTCTCTCTCTCTCCTCCTCCCTCTCTCTCTCTCTCTCTCCCCCCGACTCACAGCAAGCTCCTTCAACCCTCCCCAGATCGCCGGTGCACGGAGCACTCACAGCCACTCCCCAGGTACTATATAGCCTCAGAGGGTCTTAGTGCTGCTACCCAGCACCGCTTTCACTCTGGCTGCCCCACTCACTCCTACCTTCCCTCCCACTCTAGGTCATCATTTCCTTTATAGCTGGCTATCATGTGTGCTTCCATTGTCCCCAACCCCCCCCCACAGTCCTTCTCTTTCAACCCATTCCTCTTCTCATTCTCTCCCATCTCGCTTAATGATGCCCTAAATGCACTTCTAGCCTTGGACCCTTTTAAGGGTAAGAGCCCTGATGGTCTTGACCCTATTCTGCTCAAGTTATAGCTTCTCCTTTGGCCTCTCTCCTCAGCCTATCCTTTCCTCTGTTCCCTCTTACTGGAAACATTCCACATTCATCCCTCTCCCCAAAGGTGGTGACCTTACTGCTGCTGGGAACTACCCCTCAATGTCCTTCCTTCCTATCTTAGCCAAGCTCCAAGAATGCATTATCCTCACCCAGCTCACCCCTTACCTTGACTCCTTTTCATTTTTCACTCCTATCCAGTCTGGCTTCCATAAATCTCACTCCACCACTACCTCCCTCCTATGTCTCACTGACTCTGTACACTGTAATATGGATCAGCGACACAGTACCTCAGCCATATTTGTCGATCTGGTGAAAGCCTTTGGCACTGGTTTCCACCCCCTCCTCCTCCAAGCCTTTCTGTTGCTGGTCTGAATTCCTCAGCTACAGTGTGATTTCAGTCTTACTGGCACACTTTCTCACCTTCAGCTCAGGGTGCTGCTGAGGTGGTCCGGGCTGTCTGGGGCTTTGGCGGTGGGGGCCGGCAACCATCATCCAGTTGGCCAGGGAGCTCTGTTTCCTTTTTCTCCCCTGGGAGCGTGGCGTGCCACTGATGTCAAGGCATACGCCAATGTCCGTCATGCTCCCTACATGGCTGGGGCCCTGATGCTTTGCTGTTCCCTTGGCCTCTGCCAGGAGTCAACAAGCATGAGGCTGTGGACCCCCCTCTAAGCAGTTGTCAGACACTCAAGCCTTCTCCCTTGGCCCACCCTCCAATGACCCAGGTCCATTCCTGAACCCAGGCTGCAAGGCGTCACAAGCGGAAATCCAACCGCTGTGCCAACAGGCCAGCTGCAACTCATTTTATTGTCTTTGTTTTATGCACATATTGTATAATGTTTTTACAACTGCTGTTGTTATTGCACTGCTTCTTGTTGTGACTGTGCAATTTGTCCATTTGATGGATACCTAATGCATTTATTATTATAAGTTGCCTTATGGTACTCCATGTCCCCTTTACCCCAGGATGCACCTGGAATTTAGCTTTTCTGCTCACTGTGCCTTCCTGGTGAATCTCTTGAATGAATGAATAAATAAATAAATTTCAATAACCATGAAATGGAAACCCCTGGGATAGTTACAGGGGACTAGCATGAACAGTAAAAACAAATTAATTTAATGTATTTTTAACCAAAGTAAATAAAAATTTATAATGGTAAAAAAAAAAAATAAAGCTAACTTATGTGAGTGCATTCTGCTATTGGAAAATAGTTGTCTGTTGACAAGGAAACAATATTAACAAGATATGAGGGTATAGTTTTCCTTTACCTTACTGTTTTGTAATTTAAACTGTGCACAGTATAGCATTTTTACAAAGAGATTAATGCCCATCTGATATAGGGTTATCTTTCGCACCACGTATTTAAGCCATGCAAGTTGTTTATTACTGAGCAGTAGGTTGATTCTCGGCACTATTGATAAGTCAATTTTCTAGTGTGAATGTTAACTGAAGCTTGTTCTCATGTACTTGTATTAATAATGCAACTGTTAAACTGTTATTGTTATTACACATTAGTGTGCAGAGCCCTGAATGAAACTTGACAAATCAGTCAGCTTAACTCTCAGTGATTACTAGGCAATGGGGTTGGGGGCTCAGCAGTGAAACTCATCCATTCTAATGCAGTGTCAGCAAACCCTTGCATGCATGATGAGTTCACTATTTAGAAAAACACCGTGATAAGTTTACTGTTTAAATAACTCCGGTTTTATACAATAGACTCGTCACATGCTTCACACTTATCACATGCTTTTAGGTCTTACTCCTACTGCATAAAGACATACATATTTTTAAGTCAGAGAAAGTGTTTGTTGTAAGGGTAGGAGGGTTGGCCTTGATCCACTTCTGGTTCTCACTGATCTTTTCCCAACAGGTTCTGATTTGCTCTGATTTACTCGTTTGCCATTTGCCAAAACAAATACATTTTCCAGGCCAGATCAGAACCAGGCAAATGCATACCAGCTCAAGTGACAGAATCAATTTGCTCCTACTCCCCTTAATAATCATTTTGTGATTTACTGTTTAGTTATTTTATGTTTTTGTCAGTTCACTATCCATAGTAATTAATGAAGTTCTGATTCTGAATCCAGATTATTTCAGAATCTGATAAAATCTCAAAATCAAAACTGGAATTGGAAATTCCGATTCTGCATCCATATATTACTCCGACTCTAACCACCTGTCTCCCACACTCATTCTTTCTCATTGATTCAGTCAAGCAGCCAGCTGAGGTGTTTAGAGGGTTTGTGCTGCCCCGCCCCCTCTCCATGAGCGCATATCTGGATTATTTTTTTTTTTTACCACTACAACAACCACCTATTGGATTTTACCAGTTATTTTTTTTTTGTTCCGAACCCCCAATCAGAACTGAGCCCTGCTCCACTGACTGTTCCCCCTTGTGGTCAGGCTTGCCTCCCTGAGCAGGGCTGCTGGGCGGGCACCACCTTCCAATGGACACTGGAGTAGGAGAGGCCTTGCTTATCCCCTGGGTCAGAGACACAGGAGCAGGACCCCCCCCAGCAGACACTGGTGGGCAGCGGGGATGGCGCCGGAGCAGGCATTGTACATGGGGGCCAGAATTTTCCTGATGCTGGAGCCCCGGGGGCAGGGGTGTGCAATGATGACCAGTGTCCACCCCCCTGGCACCAGCTGCTGTGGAACCCCAAGCCTCCTCCAGGGCTCCATAGTGTGCCGGACACTCGGCTCCCCTCTCACCAGAGAAGGAGAGCAATCTTCCGGATGCTCTATCCTTGTCCTCCCCCACCCAGCCTGCCGTCCATCTCCTGAGTCCATTCCCGAATCTGGAATGATGGCACTGCAGACAGATGCCTTGCCTCTGCAACGGTGGGCCAGCTAGATTTTACCACTTCTACCCCATCACTGCACAGGAAGTAGGGGGTTGGGTCAGTAGCGTAAGCTGAGGACTATGCAGTACGAGTAGATTGGATAGCACATGTGTCCTTATTCTACTGGCTTTTTTGTATGTTCGTAAGTGGCAATGGGGCACTATAGGTCCAGTTGAAGTAGCCCAAATGTTAGAGATGTCACGGTATGAAAATTTGACTACATAGTAACTGTGCATGTAATACCATGGTATTACCGTGATAATACCACTGTATTTTAGAAGTGGTACTTTTTGCAGGGTTAGAAGAAGTGGTTTGGTTTGGATATGCTTAGAACTTCCCTGAACCACTGCCATTTTCTGCAAAAGAACCATTCAGCACCTTTTCTTCCAGTTCCAGAAGGGTTCTGATAAATGTTTTTTTTTTATAGTTAATATGTTTATTGAAGTATTTAAAAAAAAAAAAGTACATAAATGCAGTGCCAGAGTGCAGAAATTGAATGAAGCAATATAACATGATCTGTAACCAATATTCCGGGTCTAAGAATGATATAGAAGAGGAGTGTACACACTTAATGTGATGATTATGTCATTACACATAATATATGTAACCCCCTAGGTGGCACTGCTCCGAGAGTTACACCCCTGCCTGCGACTTAGGATGTAGGTTGAGGGATTTGGGTTCCCAAACTACTTAAAAACTGGTTCTTTTCATTAGGTTTCATAATGCGCAGTGCCTCCACTCAGGGTCTAACTTCAAAGTGGGCTAACTGTTACCTGGTACAACCCCCTGAGATGTTATATCACCCACAGTAACCTTTAGCCACTCCCAACATATGACCTAATAACATTTTCCCCACATTTCAGACATTTGGAAATTAAAGACTCTGATAATATGCTCACGACAGCATTTGCAAAAAACAGTAACAATAATGTTTATTTAGAGGACATAGGAGTTAGGAAGGGGAAACAGGAGGAGTAGAGGTTATGCATTGATTAATATTTACAAATGTACAATTGATTTGGTCTGTGCTGGTGAACACCCTCCAGCTGGCTAAGTACCAGATTAAGCAGAAAAGAATCACAATAAGACCAAAACGAATGACACCCAGAGCCCTGGCTATCTAAACTGCTGACTAATCAGATGGAACACATTTCATTTCCCCACACTGGTACCAGTTCCCAGACATGTACGAAACCCTACAATAGAAACAGAAACATAGACTTTGGTGGCAGATAAGGACAGCTTGGCCCACCTAGTCTGCCCATTTCCCTACCTATTGGATAAGCTGCATGTTCTAGTTAACCAACAGCCTATTTCCTCCTACCCCTCACTATAATTGCCTGATGTCTGTCCCATGCATTCTTGTATTCCCCACAGTTTTTGACACCATGATCTCCTCATGAGGGTGGTTCCATACATCCACCACTCTCTCTGTGAAAAAAATACTTCCTCACATTACCTCTGAGCCATCCCCCTCTGTCTTCAAATTGTGCTCCCTTGTTCTTGCCCATCACTTTTTGTGAAAGATGCTCCCATCTTGGACTTTATTCCATTGAGGTACTTGAATGTTTCTACCATGTCCCCCCTCTCCCTCCTTTCCTCAATGGTATACATATTAAGCACTTTTAGACTCTCTTTGTATGGCTTCTGTTGCAGACCCTGCACCATTTTTGCTGCCATACTGTTTATGTCCCTGCGGAGATGGGGACTCCAGAACTGCACGCCGTACTCAAGATGGGGTCTTACCAACTGTCTGTACAGAGGGATAACAACTTCCTGTTTTCTGCTTGTGATGCCTCTCCCTATACATCCTAGTTTCCCCCCAGCCCTCCTTACTGCCTTCTCACATTGCTTACCTACCTTAAGGTCATCTGATATGACTACCCCCAGGTTCCATTCCATTTTTGTTGTTGTTAGTACCTCCCCCGGCCATTGTGAACTCTTCCCCTGGGTTTCTGTTTCCCGGGTGCATTACTTATGTAACCCCCCTGCAAATGGGGGTTCCCAAAAGACTTCCAGGAGCTTGCTTGAATGCTCCAAGCCTGAATGGTGTTTGGCATTTAAGCCATTTATCAGTGAGTGTTTTTAGAACCTCTGGTACTGTCTTTAAGAGCTGTCTGCTTGCAGACATAATTAGTTGTATGGGGACTGTGTGTTCTTTGATTGAGTACCACTCAAGCTGCTGCCAATTCACTTCATTTTGCAGTCACTAGGAGTGCAAAGGGAACCTATCTGAAAGATGTAACTGTTTGCCAGAAATTATTTAGAGTAATAATGAAATTACAGTTTGTCTAACCTGCTTTCTTTGCAGTCAGAACTGTGTCTGCTAGTTCCCATTCTAGTTTTGAACTGCTGAACTGGACCAATCAGTGTGGGTAAGCTAGCTCTAAAATGGTGCCTTGGATGAATCAGAACTTGGACTCATAATCTGAGCCAGCCACAAGAGGATTGTATGGGCAGTGACTCTGGGAGATGTAGTTTAGACTTCAGTGCCTTTTTGGACCAACAGCAGCAGTCTATTGTGAGTGACAGCCAATCCAGTCAAGAACTGGGAGGAACTCAAAGGAAGTGCCGGTTTTGTCGGTTGGAGTTTCAGTTGAGCTTTGGCAGTGAAGAAGGAAGGAGCCCTGTGCTTTTCAGTGTGCAGTTTTAGTCCAAAAAAAGCGTGTGCAAGGCCCAGAGTTCGGTCTGCAGCTTGTGTAACAGCTTGTTAGGACTGAATCCGTCATGTGAAAAGAATCAAAGGATCTCTGAAGAGTAGAAACCAGGCTCACCCTGTAGAAGACTGGAAGAATTGCTGAAAACTGCACTCGGTCTGTCAGGAACTGAATCTGCTGTGTGTTCTCCCGGTATTGTGCAGTAATTGCACGGGATACAGATGCAGCCTGCCTGGTATAGTGCTTTCTTTTATATGGATGTGTGAAGAGGTTTGTGTACCTCAAGTGAGCCTCTTGACATTGAAGGACCCTATCTTATTTGGAGGTCTGTGAGTACTAATTCAGGGTTGCTCCTTGTTGAATTGCCACATTAAATCCAAATGGAATTACTGTACTGCTGACTGTTTAATTCTCCTTTTCTGTGTGAAAGGGCCCACCAGCTGCCATGGTTTGGACTAGCCACTAGGGCTTGGGTACCCAGGGACAGTAACTGATAGGGATAGGCCTGTGCACAGAGCCATAGGTAGAATTATTAGAGTGATAAGCTAATTAACCTGATTTCCGTCCTTGTTATATCCCCTAAATAAATCAGAGCTGCTTGTTTCAGCAAAGTTATACTGCCTGAGGTATTTGTCTATGTTAAAGTACTGTACTGTGATTGTTGCACTGTATCTCATTTCACAGGAGGTCCCAGTGCGGAACCAGACCTGGGGTAAGTGTATACTGTGAGGTAATTCTGATATATTTGTGTGGGCCACTAGTGGGAAGAAAGGGGTTGCAGTGTCCCAGAGGGTGTGACCAAGTTAGTTTAACTATTCAAACCCTGACCTCTGGGTGGAAGCACCCGCCATTGGATCCAGGCCCCTCAACCTGTTAGTGGCAAATCAGGCAGGGGTAGTAGCCCCTGGGATAGCGCCATCTAGGGGTTACACTTGCACTGAATCTAAGCTGCCATATTTTTTGCCATTCCTTCAACCTTGTCAAGTCCCTTCTCATCCTTTCCACCTGTCCCTTGTGTATCGACCCTGTTGCAGATCCTTGTGTCGTCTGCAAAGAAGCATACTTTTCCTTCCAGTCTCTCTGCAATGTCTCCTATAAAGACATTAAAGAGGACCGGTCCCAGTACAGAACCCTGCGGTACCCCACTAGTAACCATCCTTTCTTCATAGTGTAGTCCATTTACTATTTCCCTCTGTGTCCTGTTGGCCAGCCAATTTGTTATCCAGATTACCACGCTGGGACCCACTCCCAGGGGCTAACTTGTTTATTAATATTTTGTGTGGGGCTGTGTCAGATGCCTCGCTGAAATCTAGGTAGGCCATGTCCACAGCCCCTCCCTGGTCTATTACTTTGGTCACCCAGTCAAAGAAATCTGTTAGAGTCATCTGACATGACCTTCCTGTTGTGAATCCATGCTGCATTGGGTCTTGTGCCCTGCTGGCCTCTAGGTACTCAACAGTTCTTGCTTTCAGAAGTGATTCAATCATTTTCCCTACCACTGGGGTCAAGCTGACAGGTCTTTAGTTTCCTGCCTCTGCTTTGCTCCAACTTTTGTGAAGGGGAATTGCATCCGCCCTCCTCCAGTCCTTAGGTACCACCCTATCCTCCCATGATTTGTTAAAAAGTGTAGTCAGTGGTGTCACTAGGTCTCTCCTTAGTTCTCCTTAATCTCACACTATACCCTGGGTACCCCAGTTACCAAAGTCCTGGATGGCTGCAGGCCTGGTGGATGTTGCAGTTGGTGTTAGCCAGCTTTAATTTAAAAGAAGAAAGATGTTTAGCTTGAGGAAAAATTTCACAAACAACAAGTCTTTTAGATTTCGGTAGAAGTGCAGGGGCTGCCCTGTTTTTGGCAGAAGAGCAGGGATTGCCCTGCATGTACCATACTGAAGAGTTTAAGAGGAGGGAACCATCCGGTTACGTTGGGTAGAACTTTTGATTGCCAATCTGGACTATTCAGCACATTAATACTTTTGTCACATCCAGTACATTTAAATTTCCAGACATAATTAACCACAGTCACCGAAAGGGAACGCCTTTCACCAGGAGCCAGGAGGGCCACCCTGGATACCTTAGACTTGGTGGAAAACTGTCATTTCCAGATTGTATGAGCCAGACTTAATTGACTTCGAGGTGTCAGTCCATTAATGTGGCAATGTGGCTATGGCTAGTGGCTCCACAGGACATCTTGACCAGATAACTAACTCAAGTACATTTCAGCACATTTACTAGTCTGTCCGGTGCTCTCACTGGGTATCACCAGGACAGACATGGTCACAAACAGTTCTGCTAAAGGGGTCCACCCACGCTGGGCTAAGGTTATACGCAGCAGTAGGGTGCTGACCCAACGGATAGTTACAAATCAGAAGAAACACTTTAATAAAGGTCCACCCATGTTGGGCCAAGGTTATTTTATTTATTTATGCCTTTGATAACCAGGTAGGTGCACTGATACAAAGGACCATTTTCAGGTACAACCCGAGCCACAGCGTGGCACTTTAAGCAATACAGGTGTGGAAAACAACAGTAAATACAGGCCTCAACATGAGGTGCAGGAAATTATAGAACAAGGGATCATTACATAAACTGCAATTACATAAGAATACAAGGTGTCAAAGAAGGCCAGCGTACAGGTTAAAAATACGTAGTCACAGGCCAGGCAACAGACTGAAATATAAGTCACAAAACGCAGAGACCAAGCATAAGTCTCAGATATGATACATAAAGTGCAAAGTGCATTCAGATACACTAGTAGTGCACAGGTCAACAAGCAGACTGGAACTCTGAAATAAAATACAGTGCTTCCCCTTAGCAAATGGTGATGGGACTTAGAATAGGGAGGCAACAGCAGAAGCTCCAAAAAGTGGGGGAAGAGGACAGGAGTGGTAGTGGTGAGTATAGTAAGGATGAGATACTTTTAATAGGTGGAGGGGGTTGAAGGGAGGGGATACCAGAGATTACACAGGAGAGCAGTGGTATTTGACTTCAGATAGTAGCCACTCTTTGAAATTATTTTTGAAAGAGAGATGGGAGGTGGAAGAGCGGAGAGATGTAGGGAGTCTGTTTCAAAGGGAGGGGGCAGAGACGGTGAAGGCTTTACTGCCCATGGTAGAGGAGATTCATGGAACTACCGGGGGGATGGATGATTCGCGGAGGCTCCTAGCTGCCACTCTAAATGTAAGAAGGGATGAGTACGGAGACCAGTGTCCGCCTCTCACACTATTGTCAACTAAGCAACCAAGGGCATATTCGAACCATCCTTACAGTGGGAGCCAGCCAAGTGACTGGTATAATACACAACGATGGGAAGAAAAAGGGGGCATGGAAGACAAAGCAACAGATACTGTTGTAGAATGAGTTTGGTCTACAGCTCAGAGCTGAGGATATGAGGGACTAGACAGGAGAGCAGTATTCAAGGAGTGGTAGAAGGTTTCCTTGTGCAATTGCTAGGTGTGCCTCATAAGAAAGGAACGGATTTAGATGGTAGGCAGCACCTAGCTTCTGATTAACTGTGCACAGAATTATTGACATGGTCAGTGAACATAAAGGGGGGGGGGTCCAGAGTGGCACCTAAGTATTTAAAACAAGGGACATTTTCAAGGGGGCAACCAACAGGTCTTGGTACAAGGAGGAAGGAGATTGTCTTGGAGATCTTTCTGAGGAATGGTTTGGATCCAAATAGCATTACTTTTGTTTTCTTTTCATTTACCAAGACTCTGTTGGAAAGAAACCAATTGTGGGCAGCACCATAGTTAAGTGAAAGAGCGGAGAAGATGTTTGGAAGAGACTTGTCGCTATGGTAAAGGACAAGGTCATTTACGTAGAGGAGAGCCTCGCAGTAAGGCTTTCAGCAGGGAGTGCGTTAATAAAAATGGAAATAAGTAGGGGATCAAGGATGGAGCCTTGGGGAACCCCTGTGGATACTGGTAGAGCAGGAGGCTGTACCAATTGTAACAGACTGGGACTTGCCTTTGAGGTAGTTTCTAAACTATGCTGTAGTCTCAACAGAGCAGCCAAGGTGTAAGAATCCTCTCTCTCATCCTCTCTGTCCACTCCACCTCCCCCCACCCACTATCTCAGATCAAATGACGCCCACACCTTGATGGTCCCTCGCCGCTCCACCCTCATTGATCAGATTGGTTTCGCCCATCGTTTCCCTAAAATCTGGAATTCCCTCCCCCCGAAATACGACACTCCTCCTCCCTTACCTCTGCCTTACACAATTACCTTTCCCTCAGTTGTTCCTGCTTTAACCCACCTTAATACCTATCCCCAGTTTCTGCCTTCCTACCATGACCGCCCCCCCCCCCGGCAGGGTTCTCAACATCCTGAAGGGGGAAATCAGGAAATAGCTACCCCTTCTCCTCATATTCAGTTCTTGCCTCTCCCCCCTCTCTTCTCCACCTGCCCTTCTGGGTCACCAGTGTGCACAACCTAACCCCATCCTCTTTACTCCAACAGCACTTGCATACTACCTCGAGCCGGCTCCTGGTACACTCATGCACTGTAAATGGTTCTATAGGTTTTGTACGTTCATATGTTCTTTTGTATGATTTTGGACATGTATTGTAATTTATCCAATGTTCCTCTACTGTTTATTGTACAATACCTTGTGTTCCAACTGTTGCACAATCTTACAATGTTGTATTGTTTGTACTACCCACATACTATCGTAAATGATCATCCTTCACAACCCTATGTAATCCTTTCCCTCAGGTTGCACCGTGAGATGAGCAACTTGTTGTTCATTGTGCCCTCCTGGTGAAACATTTCAATAAATAAAAAATAAATAAGATAATGGAGGAGGGAGTGTTTTTTTATATTTTTACTTTAACCAGGAATAGCACATTAAGCTGAAAGCTTTTTTACAGGAGCAACCTGGGAGCACAAGGAGGTTAAGTGACTTGCTCAGGGTCACATAGTATGCAAATGGAAGTTGTGGGATTTAAACCCAGGTCTTGTCTGCTGGATGTCACCAGATTTCCAACTCAAAGCCTTTTGTTTGACGACATCAAAGGCTTTAGTTAGAGCCATGAATACAGCACCAGTGGCCCTACCCGTGTCCATGTTTCTGAGTACATGGTTAGAGAAATGGACTAAGGCTGATGTGGTGCTGTGGTGCTTATGGAAGCTGTGCCACTGAAGGAGAGCAGATCATACTTTCAAAGATGCTTTGAGAGTTGGAAGTGCATGATTTTTTCCAGTAGCTTGCTCAGGTGGGGGAGGAGGGAGATAAGCCTATAATTACCAGGAGAAAGGGGATTGCCTGATTTGAAAATGGGCACAACGTTAGCATGTTTTCAAGAGTCTGGCATTGTGGATGAGGAGAGGGCAAGGTTAGATATGAAAGTTAGGGGATCAGTGATAGCTGGAGGCTACCCCTGGCAGGGAGGGACTTTAGGAACTTGGTGGTAACACCTGGGCCAATGGCTCTAAAGTAAAAAGGTGGGGTGTCGGGGGGGTGGTGATGAGGGGGGAGTAGTTATCCTGACTACCAGGGCTGGTGGGTGACTGGGAGAGTAGTTTGGTAAGATAGATGAAGAGGTCAGAAAGTATTTTGTTAAAAATCTGTGCAATCTCACAGGGATCAGTCAAGGGACCTGAGGGGGAGATGAGCTGAGTAACTTGGCTATGCGCAGCTGTAGGGTGCAGACCCTGGCACATGGTCCCTTGAACAGTCACTTGGGCAAGACCTCGATTTACTAAGATTTCTTTCTTTCTTGCACCGTGGCGGTACAAGAGTACTCACTCAGGCCCCTCGGTTGATCCCCACTATCAAGGGCCCTGATGACCTTCAGTTCTCTCACAACTGAGGTTGTTCAGCTCTCTCACAGCTGGCTTGATGTAGTATGATTCAGGCCTACATCTTTCCCAACATGGTAGGGAGAGCTAGCATTGGGGGGATATTCTGGCAACCCCCAGGCTAGCAGTTACTACAGACTACATTATTTTAAACTTTTAACTAAATAAAGAAGGCAACACCCTCTTCAGGATGGAGAGGATTAGCTGGATCTCCAGGCCTGGCTGCATGAATGGGGGCAAGAGCCCATACCCCTGTGGGGGTTTCCGCTCAAATCTTTCTCTTGAATCTGGCAAAATTATGAAAAACACAGTCTCTTATTGGGCTCTCCTGAGGCTCATGATTGGCTGAGAGTTTTGGGTGCAAGGCCTTCGATTGGCCGGAGGGCCTGTCAATCAGAAAAATTAATAATGCATGAACCTCACTTGATGCACTGCTGGTCTGCTGTTTTTTGTGCCTGAAATTAGGTCCTTGCAGTTCTCCATGAGCTTTGGCTACTGTCCCACAAATCCTGGCCATATTATTGATTTCCGATTGGCTGTGGTTGTTTGCAATGGCTGCTGAAACTCACAGTCTCTTAACAGATTAGATGTAGTCCTAAATTAAAGTTCTGGAGCATCCAGAAATAATTTAATATTTGCCCCAGTGCCCCAGAGTCCATTAACCCTGGCTGTGTACTTGCTGCCGCTGCACATATTAGCGAAATTGTTCAGTCCATTATCCTGTCACTGCTGTCAAGGTTTTAGCTCCCTAACATGTAGCAGCAGCAGACAGACTGTCATTTCTCTGAGTCCAGTATTACTCTGGTGCAGCCAGGAGTAAAGCATTCAGTAATTTAAACACTTTTCCTCCTAAATATCTTTCCTCAAACATACATTTCAGCAGTTACAATTATTTATTTAAAACCTTCCTTTCCCCCTTTCATCACAGCCGAGAATAAGCTTCCCCAAGGGCAGACAGACCCTCATGAATATTCAACAGTGATCGAGGCTCTGACTCATTAATATTCATGAGCTACAATTAATCTTTAAAAAAAAAGAAAAAAGAAAAAAGCAGCTGCTCAGGGGCCTGTCCATGGTCACTGGGTCCGATTCAGCATATGGGGATCCCAGGGCCAACAGAACACTCTTTAGAATAGCTGCAAGTTTGAGCAGTTTAACTTCAAAGGTGCCGTTTGCGCCTGCATGATCCCCACTGCCCCAAGGGCATGCCTTCAAGCTGAAGATTGCAGTTGTGGCCTTTTGAGCCCCGGAGGACTAGATTAACACTTTGGACTGGCTGGGGTACCAGAAAATGGCAGTGAAGATCAAGACCAGGATGAGGGGACAGAAAAAAATGTAGTCCCGTCCAGGAGGTGCTCAGGAGAGCGACTGGAAATGAGAGCTGCTGGCAAGGTAAGCCCCAATTTGGCAGGGCGTTACACGTATAGAGCAACAATCCTTGCACTGTACATATAGACAAAACAATTAAAAAGTATTACAACAATTACATTTACATATACCAGAGAGATACAGTAATGCCATTTAAGTGAACAGCGTATTGTAAATTGAGTAGCAATATAAAGAGCCCAAAAGTTAATTTCTGATCAGGTGGATTGTAAGAAATCTAAATAACCCTACCAACAAAGCCTAAATTCATCAATTCAGTCTAAGGCCAGATAAGAGAGACGCTCTAAATAAGCAGTTTGGGTTAAATTATTAACAATTTCTGTAAAAGTAGGCATGTTAAGGGATTTTCCAGGGTATTAAGATTAATCGCTTTACCTGCATCAAGAATATATTTAACCACCTATGCTGATATTTTGATAGCCTACTGTTCGGGTTTATGATGCTCAATATAATGTATTTGGTGTAAAAAGGAATAATGTCACCGAAAATAATGGAGGCAAAAAAGTAAACTTTCCGCCGTAGGGCAAGACCTGATTTACAAAACCAAGTGAGGTGTAGTAGGTTTCCATCCAGAGAGTCACAACACCAGCAATGGTCATTTAGAGCTAAATCCATTCGATAAAGGACTGATGGAGTGCTATACCATAGATGGAGAATCTTATACTGAATGTGCATACTGCAAACATCTTTAAATGTACTGTGGTAGAGAAAGTCCAGCATCCTTTCCATTGAAGGTCAGTTGTAGAGCTAAGCTCCATCTGGCTTTAGCCAAGAGAGATTGATCTGGAAGAGTATCTCTAGCTAGTTTATATATTTTGCTGACTAGGTCAGATGAAGTCTTAATCCATGAGGTAATTTGAGTAGCAGATGAGGGTAGCACATTTATTTGTTGCAGTAGTGGCGATAATGCAGACCGTATTTGTAGACATTTCCAAAATTCCTGTCTAGGTGTGCCCCATGTATCTTGTAGACAAGTAAAGGAATTTAATGTAGTTGCGTTATTAGTCAAGATATTGCTCAGGAAGAAGATACCTCTATGTAACCAAGAGGTGCAAAATTATGGTTGGCCGTCAAGGGTTATATCATGGTTTCCCCAAATGGGGGTATATAGGGCAGGAGCAGGGTTGATTTTTAGCCATTTGTGTAGTTTGAACCAATAATGGACTGATAGAGCAATAGTGGGATGCGTCTTTAGTTTTTTATTCAGTATGTTAAATATAAAATTAGCTGGGATTCTGCTCAGAGTTAGGGAAGCCTCCATATCCACCCATAGAGGAGTTTTAGAATTAGGCTTGATAAACCATTTAATGGTTTGTGAAGCTCGGAAGGCCCATAGATATGCCATAAAACAGGGGAGCCCAAAGCCTCCTCTGGACCAATCGGACCTTAGTTTGACCCGACTGAATCTTGGGATATGGCCCTCCCAAATAAAGCTTCTGCATAATTTATCTATTTTTTTTTTTATCATAGAAGATTTTATTAAGATTTTCCAGTTTTTGCATTGCATTTCCATATTCATTTCTCTCATACATGTAGGAGGATCCTCATGGTCCAAATTCTTACAGTATACATTATATTACAAGAGGCTAGACACATATAATCTGTACATATACATTCATATATAAATACAGTCTATCCTTCTTATTTGTAGCTACTCATTTATTAATAGGCAACTAGGGTATGTAAAGAGGTCTACCTAAGGGCTGGTGGGGGAGAGCTATACAGAGAGGGGAGGGGCTTTACACAATGGTGAGTTAAGATAAGAATCCCATTTTTTATGGAAGTGAACCATTTGACCCCGATGAACATAGGTCAACCTTTCCTAGTCGAGAGTTTTTTGTTTGACACTAATATTGTCAATTTATATTTAAATTATCATTTATATAGTCCTGTCATTACACTAGAGGTTTTTGAAATTTCTTGGGCCTTATATCCAGCTTGAGAGTACAGCTGGGTGACAGGTCCAGCTAGGTTTTACACATCATACAGTGTGCACTGATGTTTTTAAGACAACTTTACTGGTAAATTCTTGTCTATAATGCAGGCACTGAAACTTCTTGGAGCCCTAAGACAATCTTAGTTTGTCTTTAATCTGGGTGGGGGTTGCCTTTCAGTGATCACATCCTTATACAAACTGTGACACTCATAGCTTGATTTAAGAGTCATCTGCTTCAGCAGTGTTATTTTATGTCAATTAAATTTATATGCAGTAGGATTCTTTGTATGTGTGTTCCACCAAGCACCTTTGACCTGGGAACCCTCCTGGCTGAAGGCAGTATGGTACTGTTAAACTTCTCTGACATCATCTTCTGTATTTTTTTAAATGAGTATTTTGAACCAATTGGGATTTTTTTATGTTTTTTTCTGCATGATCTAGCTGTTATAAGTATTGTATTTTCTAAACAACTGTCATTAACTTCTGAAGAAGGACTGGTTGGTCCGAAAGCTAGAGCACTTTGTTCTTGCTGTTACATCTATGTCGGTCCATTAAAAGGTATCAAATCATTTGCTTCTGGATCTATTCTTGCAAGGACCAATACGGCAACTACTAAATATTTTTTTATAAATTAGAAATTGGCCTGTCTTTGAATACCAAAGAAGCCAAGGGAAAAAAAACATCTGGAAGCCACATCTGACTATGGTGGTGCTCCCATGAAGGTGGGAAGGCAGTGTTTATTTATTTACTTTTTATTTATTTAGTTTTTGTTGACTGGGTAAGTGCACTAGAAAAATGTTTGCCTATTTTCAGGCATGACCCGGGGATAGTGGGATACAGATGAGTGACAACAGACCTTGAACCAGATTAAGCTATTGGTGGTATTTTTAGCGAATGGGGGGAATTTGGCCAGGGCACCAGAAAAATTCCCCTAGTCTTTCTGAGGGGGTGCTGTTGCACTGCAGAAGGATGGCGGTCCCGAGTCTGGCTGTGAATGTTGGTGGAGGAGGAGGAGGACCTGTTGTTGGAGCTCTGGAGCTCATGGATGTCTCGCCTGAGCTGCCTGCAGTAACTCTGCTGGGTGAGGCTCAAGATATCACTTTGGATGCTGCAGATCTGGAGGATGTATTACACTAGGATGTGGACGAACCGACTGAGGCTGATATTTTACAGTGCAAACTGGAATTAAAGAAATCCCAGTTGTTGGCAATGATTACTGTGGCCGAAAGAGATTTTGTGCTGTGTCAACAAAAGTTAGAAGATGAGAAAAACAAAAGAAAACGATCGGTGGCAATCTCTTTACCTGCAGAACACAAGCAGGTTCCGGTGGGTAAGTTGCCTGAAAGCCATCCTGAGACATGGCTTGTAATAGAATCTGTTGATAAGGACTTGGGGAACATCACCAGAACTTTGGATACTGCTGAGCCAATTCTCGACTGGAATCCTTGGAGATGTGTTGCAAAGGGCTGGTTGGTTATTGCAGAATGAGATTTGGATGCCTGATCCGGCTATCCCTCTGCCAGGGTCCTTGAAGCAAGTTCCTTTGGGTTTATGCACATCTGTACTTGGTGTCAGAGGTCTATTGGGACTTCCTGATGTAGATATCTCTAAGACTAGAGATAACACATTGGTGGCTGTGCGAAGGCATGAGAGTGAGGTTGGAATTCAATCTACGCCAGATGCAGCTTCTCCAGTCTAGACGGGTGATCATTAAATTTCAGATCAGACTGCACGGATTGAGGTTCCTTTTTTGATTCCTTCTGCTCTTGACTGCCATCAGGTACCTGTTGTTTCTTCTGTAGTATCCACTTTGGGTACTCCCTCTTCTCCTTCATTGGAAGATAATAGAATGAGATCTTAGCCTGGGCCTTCTGGTCCAAAATCTTATGCAGGTCTCTTTTGAAAGCCTGCTGAGTCAGCCAAATTACAGTTTTTGGTTTGTCTACGCTATCTGGGTAAGGCCCTGGTAGTTCCAGATCGGCTTTGGTTTGGTAAGACTTTACTTATGGGAAGTATGGGGTTCACGCCGGCGGATGTGTATGCCTTCATACACTCCCCGGTTGACCACAACTACAATATCAGTTTTTGTACCTTGCAACTGTTGGATACATTTTGGAAAATTTATTATGAAGTGAAAGATTCAGAAAATTGGGATTTTCTAGCTATCCCTATTGCCAAACCCACTATGAAGACTGTTACGGTTTTATTCCATAACGAAGACGTCAGTGTTTCTAATATTGTATTTTGGCTGGAGAAGAGATGTACACTGTTTGATTGCCCTAAACCCATATTGGATGACAGTGGATTTTGGACAGGGGGTGGACTTTTCATGTGCAACTATCCCATACAGATGTAGGCATACAACATCTTCCCAGTTCATTTTATTTGGGGTGGAATAGGGGTATTATTTTTTATGCAGGCCAGCCGAAAAGCTTTTATAAATGTGGTTCACTGGACCATCTGAATAATGATTGTGACCAAATTAAATGTTTTGGTTGTGAGTTGTTGGGGCATACTCTGGCACAGTGTGAAGCACCACCGCTTTGTAGCTTGTGTGGGGATTTGGATCTTTGCTACATGTCCCTGGGCTACGCATGATAGGGATGAGGCTTCTGACCAGAAATGTTTTTTAAGACAGGCTAAAAGACTCTACGATGTGCCCCATACTCCTGGGGCAGATTTTGGACCCCATGGGAGATGGAGAGGAAGGGGCTTGAGAAATAATGTGGGAGATAGGACTCCAGATACATTCCCTGGGCCTGTCTTACTACAGAATGTCCCTGTTATAGCCCCAACTCGGTCCATTGGTAAGAAATCTGGTTCAGCTACTACGTTGGCTCCTTTGGAGACCCAAGTAACCTCTTATGCTACCACTCAGCATGGTGGAGGCATAC
This sequence comes from Neoceratodus forsteri, assembly GCA_016271365.2. Classification (NCBI taxonomy): domain Eukaryota; kingdom Metazoa; phylum Chordata; order Ceratodontiformes; family Ceratodontidae; genus Neoceratodus; species Neoceratodus forsteri. The sequence goes on from JADMNL010000026.1 coordinate 334,709,889, forward strand.
TACCTCATAGTTCTTCATATAGTCAGTTTTTAAATTATTCTATTTTGGAATGTCCTAAAAAGCAATTGGAACCCTCTCTCGCAGTATCTGATGAGGGGCTAGTTTTGAGGTTGGGACTGAGGGTGTGGTTCGCTCTTGTATCCCTATATCCCCATTACTGTTGTTTAATAGATTTGCACCATTTGAATCCTGGGGGGAACAAGTAGACCAAGAGCACCCTATGGAGGATGTGGAATGTTCTCAACCATTGGTTTTAGAGTCGGTGGAGGGGGGATGTTCTATTGACTCAGAAACGTAGAGTTTTGTCTGTTCCTAAAAGGGTTACTAGGTCCAGTGGCATGCTGATTAAACCTCCTCCCTGAGCCCTTTAATTTGAATCTAGCTAGTCTTAATGTGAATAGCATTAAGTCTTCCAGATGACGAGTAATGACATTTAGTGTAAATACAGTCCTTACAGTTTGATGTGATTTTTTTGCAAGACACTCGGCTACATACACTTGGAGAATATGCACAGGTTTTCAAGGATGGGGATGGGGGTCCACATATTGGTCCTTGGGAACAGAAATGTGTAGAGGGGTAGGATATTGTTTTACTACGCAGGAGCTGATGGTGCATCGACAAGTTGATATAGTTCCTGGGTGGGCATTGCTCCTTGATGTAACTATCAAAGGCTTGTCTTGCCGACTGTTGAATATTTATGATCTGCAATTGAAATGTTCTTGGATTTAATTACTTATTAAAGTCCAACCGTTTTTGCATACAAATTGCCAGATTTTTTTTTGAGGGGATTTTAATATTAATTTACTCCCTAAAACAGACAGGGGTAAATAATACTGTGATTAATTTATTTTTTAAAAAACAGCTGCTTAACCATGCAATTATGCTTATGGGATGTTCAAGATGGTTTACAATATGGTCCTAAACCTACGTTTTTTAAGGGACCTCTTTTTTCTCAAATTGATTTTATATTTGTTAAAAATACATTGAATGTGACCAATGTTCAGGTAGTACCTATATAAACTTTGGACCATTTGTTATTGTGCATGACTATTGATTTTGCTCCTGTTAGGGTGTCAGGTCGTGGGTATTCGCAGGTTAATGCCTCTTTGTTGTTAGATGAGCGGGTTCAGTCTGATTTAGGTATTATTATACAGGAAAACTTGACTGCTATATTTCTATGAGAACATTTGTTTTTGGTGGGAAGATTTTAAGAGTTGCCTTATTGTTTTTTTTTCTCAGGTAGGGCGGTTTCGTGCTGGGGCCAAACAGGAGAAGTACGATGCCCTCTGTAGTGACTTGGGTGCATTGCTGACCTGACAATTTGAAGATCAGATTGATCTCAGTGCAGAAATTGGAGCTCTTAAGGTGGAAATGAGGGAGTTTCAGTATGATAGAATTAGTTTCTTGCAAAAGGAACAGCAGTTTGGAATTCAAGGGAAATCTGAAACAATTAACCCTTTTTAGGCTAGTCATGTTAGAATGAATAAACGGCTCTTTACGGGCTTACGAACTAGCACGGGGGTAGTTCAGAGAGATAATATAGGTATTATGGAGGTTTTAGACACACATATTCATGACACCATAAGTTGTCTTGCACAGGATTCTCATTTTGTGGCACAGATTTTACAGGCTGTGAATCTTCTGCAGGTAACGCCTGACCAGAGGAGGTCTCTTGTGCTTCCTTTTTCAGTTGCTGAAGTAGAGGTGGTATTTACATCTCTTCGGGATGAGGTATCCCTAGGGTCTGATGGATTATCGAATGAGCTGTATAAAGTTTTATGGGGATGTATGCTGTTGGCGTTAGTACAATTATATAAATCTTTTTTTGACTGATTGTTGTTTACTGACTCAGTTTTATGAGGGACTGATGATTTTTTGTATATAAATATGGGGATCAGGAAGAACTAGGGAATTGGAGACTGCTTACTTTAAGTATGGATTTTAAAATATGTTCTCAATTATTATGTAATAGACTGTCAGGGGTAATGGCGGACTTAATTAGCACACAACAGTTTTGTGTGGTCCCAGGGTGCCAAATTTCAGATGTTCTTTTGTTTTTATGAGAACTGATGGAGCCCACAAGAGACGTCGCTCTGTTAGGGAATCATGGGGGATATTTGATTAGCTTAGATTAAGCTAAAGCTTTCGATGAAGTCTCTCATTTTTATTTATGGTCAGCATTACATGCTTATGGCATTCCAGAAGAATTTATACAGTGGCTTCATTTGTGTTATGCTTTAACTTATGTGGTCCCATATGAAAATGGATGGTGGGGAAACAGTCACCGTATCTTGAAGGGTTTTAGATCGGGTGTCCTTTGAGCCCCAGCCTATATGTTTTTGCTTTGGATCCCTTGTTACAGATTCTGTTGAAATCCCCATTAATTTATGGGTTGGGTGGGTGTATTGAAGAACAATATAAAGTTTTAGCATATGCAGATGACATGTTTGATATTGCAAGATGAGTCTTCTTTTCGAGTGACATGTGAAGTGATACAGAATATTGGGAGGGTAATGGAAGCACAACTCAATTTGACAAAAAAAAAATTTTTAAGGGTGGCTGGTTTCCTGACATCCACAGAGCTGCTAGGTGGGTTTCTGGTGGCTATGGCACCGTGCCGTATTTTGGGATTATATTTTGGAGGGGAGGAAATGGTCTTTTATAACTGGGACAAATCTATTGTTAAAGGGAAACTGAAAGTAGTAATGTGGAACAAATGGAAAGTTTAAAAAAAAGAGGGTCTATCTTATCAAAACTTTTTTGGTTCCCCTTTTTTTATACGTTAGTACAATTTTTTCCTTATCTAAAGTATTGGAAGCATCCTTAATGGATGGGTTTTTTTTAGTTGTTTTTGGGGGAGTAGGTTAAATCCCGTTAAGCGGAATGTCCTGTATCTGAGGATTCGTTTGGGGGGCCTGAACATGTTAAATCTGGTGTTCTTTTTTTCTATTTTTTTATATACTAATTTGGTGCCTCTTATTTACCTTACATCCTTCTTAGTGATGGGTCTGGGACTGTTAGCTATAGCAGCAACTTTGTTGATCTCTGGTTTTATATACCCATTCCCTATTTTAAAACCAAGGTATTTTGTTTCCTGCATAGCTATGGTGCATTTCTGTGGGTTTATCGTTAGACCTGCTTCAGATATAGTAGCCAGCACCGCTGACAGATGCTGAATGTGCTCTTCACAAGAGGGACTGAAGATAATCACATTGTCAGGGTAGGCTGCACTATATGCTGTATGAGGGGTCAGTAGTGTGTCCATCACCCACTGAAAGGTTGCAAGGGCACCGTGTAAGCCAAATGGCATTACCGTAAAATGAAACAGGCCCACAGGAGTACTGAACGCTGTCTTCTCTTTATCTTCAGGGTCTAATGGAATTTGCCAGTACCCTTTAGTTAAGTTTAGGGTACTGATGTACTTGCCACTTCCTATGTGGTCAAGAATATCGTTGATGCATGGCATCGGATAACTGTCGAATCGTGACACAGCATTCAGCCTTCTGAAGTCCAGACAAATATGGATGCCCTCTTCCTTTTTCCAAACCATCACCATAGGGAAACACCATTCGCTATGAGATGGCTCAATAATCCCCATTTCTTGCAATTTTCTTACTTCCTGAACGACTTCTTTCCTCACCCTTTCAGGGAGTCTATATTTGTCTAAGGGGTTGTTTTTCTGTCACCCTGATATGGTGACCAGCATCCTTTATTCTTCCCTGGTGTACCTGTAAAGGTTTCTTTAAATGTTAACAGGATCTTCTCCAAATCTGCTTTCTGAAGCTGTTAACTCAGGATTCATGTACAAATCAGATACCTTCCCTATGCCCTCTAGACACTGGTATGCTATGTCTAGTTCATTGTTGGACTCAGGAAGTACATAGCTGCATAAAAGGGTTGGTCTTTCTACCCAAGTTTTCAATAAGTTAGCATGGTAAATGCGTCTTTTGTTCTTTTTATCCGGCAATTCTAATTCATATGTTACAGGACCAGTTCTTTGTATGACTGTGTAAGGGCCTTGCCACTTCATAAGCAGTTTATGCTTAGAAGATGGTAGTGACAACACCACTTTGTCCCCTGGGTTGAATTCATTATGCCCAATCCCTGTGTCATAATATTCTTTCTGTTTCACCTGTTGTTGGGCATTGGTGTTATGAGCTTTCTGTACATAAGAAATTAAACGCTGGCTTAGTTTTTGCCAGTATTCAAGGGGAAGTGTCTCTGTTGTTTGTTTAGTGTCTTCCCATTCTTCTTTGATTACATCTAGAGGCCCCCTTGGATTATGTCCATATAACAATTCAAATGATGAAAAGCCTGTAGGTGCTTTCGGAACTTCCCTATATGCAAACATTATGTAGGGGAAGTAGGTGTCCCATTTGTTCCCTTCACCAGCTACAAATTTCTTCAGCATCTGTTTCATAGTCTGATTAAAACGCTCTACCAGCCCATCCATTTGGGGATGATAGGGTGCTGTAAACAGTGCTTCAATACCTAAAGCCTAGTACAGATGTTTTAACAGAGCGGAACAGAAATTTGGACTCCTGTCTGTTAAAATCTCTCCTGGTATCCCCATCCAACTGAAATTTTTTATGAGTTCATCAGCTATCCTAGGGGTTGTGATAGTTCATAGAGGGATGGCTTCTGGGTACTTCATAGCATTATCTACCACTACCATAAACCGGTTTCCTTTGGAACTTTTAGGCAAAGGACCAACAATGTCTACTGCTATACGTTCGAAAGGAGTCCTCACTAAAGGTAATGGTTGTAAGGGGAACCTTGTTCTTACAGCCAATTTTTGTTACTTTTTGGCACTCTTTGCAGTAGGCTGTGACTTGTTCGTGGATGCCAGGCCAGTAAAACCTATACAGAAGGCGACTCAGTGTGCAGTCCCTTCCCAAATGTCCAGCCATTGAAATATGATGTGCTATGCCCAACAGCTGATTTCTGTATGACTGGGGCACCATTAACTGTTCTACCATTTCCCCATTTGGGAATTCGTACATACCCTGTGTAACAAACCATTAACAATCTTATAGATGTGATTTTGAGACCCATCCGTTATTCCCACCTGTGAAAAGAATGGTATTAGAGTACTATCATTCTTTTGTGCTTCTTTAAATGCTGTATTGTTAAAATTATGAATCTTGTCAAAAGTAATAGAGACACTATGATCATGAACAACAGTATTTTTATGTTCAAGAGTCCAAAGTTCCTTTTCTTTTCTGGCTCTTGGGTTTTGTGTCTTTTCCAACACTTTCATGAAAGTCCCCATCAAAAAGGAAATGTCTGTCCCAATGTATCTTCCCTCTTTGCCTGGTGGTAACAGCACTAATGTTTGTGGCTAGCAATGTCTCAAAGTTTGGATAGTCATGTCCGATAACAATTGGGAGGGGAAGATGGGGCACCACACCTACTTTAATTTTCTGGGTGTGCCCATCCACCTGCATCATTGTCACTTTTAATAGGTATCGATGTATGTTCCCATAGATACATGTGACTCCAGTAGCTGGTTCTTTTGGGTTAAGTCGGGTCTGCATCAAGGAGGCATGCACTAGTGTTTGCCTGCTTCCAGAGTCTATGAGACCTGATACTACTCTCTTCCCAACCTGTATTGGCACAATATAATGTCCCCAATTGGCAACAGCCATGTGTGCATCCTCTGTTTTCCTTCCAGGGCAAAATCTGGCAATGTGCCCTCTACCACTGCATTTATGGCACACAATGTCCAGATTATACCCCTTCCCAGATTTAGGGTTATGTCTAGTCCCAGGGGTGCTATTACTCTGAACATTAAGGGTAACCTTATTAGAAGACTGTTTTACCGTGGGTTGATGTGTCAGGGAGCTTCCCAAAGTTATGTGTCTGTGAGGTCTTGCTGTTATATAGTCCTCTGCCAGTCTTATTGCTATATCTGATGATTCTGGGTTATGCTCCTTTACCCATAGTTGGACATCTGGTGGTAGTATCCTTATAAATTGCTGCAGGATAATAGCTTCCAGGATTTGCATCACTGTCCGGGTGTTAGGTTGCAGCCATTTGATACACAAGTCCTTCAGCTGGGTGTATGCATCTTGGGGGGGGGGGGTTGTATTATGAAATTTGAAAGACCGAAAGTGTTGTCTATAGGTTTCGGTACTGATATCGTACCTGTTCAGGATAGCTTGCTTAACGCGATCATAGTCATTTGCTTGATTAATGTCTATGTGACTATAAGCAAGCTGGGCCTTCCGGTTAAGTAGGGGGCTAACCGAATCACCCACTGATCCCTGGGCCATGCACAAGCATTTGCCACCCTCTCGAATGTCATTAGATATGCCCCAATATCCTCAAAATCAGACAGCTTTACTAACTTAATGTCCTTATGTCCACGCTCAGGTGAAGGAGGAGGTCTGCTAGTACCTATGGCTTGGATAGTGTCAGGGTATCTGCCCAGCTTGCTTGATTCTCTCTCCGGTCTCTCTCTCTCTCCCTCCCCATCTCCACCTGCCGAATACACGACCAGTGGAGTAAGTCATGGGGGTCTTCAGGTGGACGTTCCACCTTTGACTCAGCTGCCTGAGCCCCTTCCACCAACTTCTTATTCTCCATTGGTGGGTCTTCTACTGCTGCCCCTCTTCTTGCCACTTTCCTACGTACTGCAGGGTCCTCACCCGTTAGTAAGTGTAGTTGTGGTATCTGGACAATGGACCTTGTGGCAGTGCCAGTCCGAGCTGCAACCTCTTCTTGTTGCATAAGAAGTCCACCTGAATCTGAGCACAGATTCACCAATAGGCCAACTGCAACCCACTGTTATATCCCACGGTTGACACCATCTGTCGTAGGCTGTGGGTAAAGGATGGACCAACTAGGCAGACTGGCAGCAAAACGTAAATATTTCTTTTATAACACACCAACACATTGAAATCATAAATATGACTTGCATTCAGTCTTAAAAGTAAATTTTATCATTCTGAAGGGTTTGTCATTATCTCTTAGCATCGGGAAGCACCACCCCTTTCAGACTGCAGCATAAAAGTGTTTATAAAGCGGCTGGACGGCTCTTATAGTAGTGCTGGAGCTGAAAGTGGTGTACTTCCAAGAGCTAAGATGCCAGTAGCAGCGTTAGCACCCTCGTTTTGCAAGACCCATTAAAACACACAGAGCACTCCACTTTTACCAGAGAGGGTACGTACAAGATTAAACGCTTTAGTTGCTTGCTAAAATCCAAAGTGGGAGGTAATTAGGAGCCTAAATCCCCTCATGATAGTCAGAATAGTAGAGCAGCCATAATATTTACCGTCGCTTGAACTCACACTGCCATGACGGAGTATAGTGGCTTATTTTTACAGCAAAGCCACAATTCAGAATAGCTCTTTTTGGTTTGAGCATTTCGAGGACTAACCACTTGAACCCCGATGTGTCCAGAATTATTTACCCTCTGGAAGACGCTATGACAATAAAAAGGGATTTCTTATACAGCACCTTACATACTTTGAAAACGGAGGACTTTCTTCACAAAACAGAGCTAATATGCTGGCATTTAAGCAAGGGTTAGTCTGTGGAGCAAAAAAAAAGGCTCCAAACACCAATTTCTTTTAGGGGAAAGGACGCTTCTTTTTTACAAGGAGTAAAACGGCTCCAAGCACATAATTTAAGAGTAAACAGGGTGCTTTTTACTTTAAAAAGAGGTTAACAGCGTTGACGTCCTCGTCTTTTTTTAATTTATTTTTAAGCCAGGGCTTTTGTAGGTAGGAGTAACGATTCTGGTATGTACTGGGAAGATGGAGAAAAACAAAGAACACCACAATTAGACAAACAAAATGGGTGGTCAGCCCAAAAAACAAACAGTTAACAATACAAATACTATAAAGACAAAGAAGCAGAAGTACATCCAGGACCACTATCCTTCTAGAAAGCCAAAAGAAGTGGGGGGCAGATTCATTCTCTCACAGTCTGTATAGAGGGATAACAACTTCCTGTTTTCTGCTGGGGATGTTTCTCCCTATACATCCCAGTATCCCCCCAGCCCTCCCTACTGCCTCCTCACATTGCTTACCAACCTTAAGGTCATCTGATATGATTATCCCCAGGTCCTTTCTATTTTTGTTGTTGTTACTACCCCCCCCCATTGTGTACTCTTCCCTTGGGTTTTTGTTTCCCAGGTGCATTAGTTTGCACTTCTTTGCATTGAATCGAAGCTGCCATACTTCTAACCATTCCTCCAACCTTGCCAAGTCCCTTCTCATCCTTTCCACACCCCCTTGTGTATCAACCCTGTTGCAGATCTTTGCGTCGTCTGCAGAGAGGAATATTTTTCCTTCCAGTCCATCTGCAGCATCACTTATAAAGACATTAAAAAGGACTGGACCCAGTACTGAACCCTACGGTACCCCACTAGTAACTCCCCTTTCTTCAGAGTGGACTCCATTTACTATTACCTTCTGTGTCCTGTTGTCCAGCCAATGTTTTACCCAGGCTATCACCCTGGGACCCACTCCCAGACTGGCTATTTTGTTTATTAATCTTTTGTGTGGGACTGTGTCAAATGCCTTGCTAAAATCTAGGTAGGCCATGTCCGCAGCCCCTCCCTGGTCTACTACTTTGATCACTCAGTCAAAGAAATCGATCACATTCATCTGGCATGACCTTCACACTGTGACTCCGTGCTGCCTTGGGTCCTGTGCCCCACTGGCCTCTAGGTACTCAACAGTTCTTTCCTTCAGAAGTGATTCCATCATTTTCCCTGCCACAGAGGTCAAACTGGCAGGTCTGTAGTTTCCTGCCTCTGTCTTGCTCCCACTTTTGTGAAGGAGAATGACATCCACCCTCCTCCAGTCCTCAAGTACCACACCATCCTCCCATGATTTGTTAAAAAAGGGTAGTCAGTGGTGTTATTAGTTCTCCCCTTAATTCTTTTAGAATTCTGGGGTGAATCCTGTTGGGCCCCATTGCTTTGTCCACCTTCAGTTTTAGGAGTTCTTTCAGAACCCTTTCTTCAGTGAAAGGACTTGGATCCCCCCACATCCAGAGTGCTGCTGTTAATTGTATTAGGTACCTCCCCCTCCTCTTTTGTGAATACCGAGCAGAAGTATTCATTCAGTATCCCTGCTTTTTCACTGTCTCTCTCTGTCCACTGTTCATTCTATTCAGCCTCACTATCCCTCTGTTTGTTTTTCTATGCTCCCTAATGTACCTATGAAACCTTTTTTCTAGGGACATGGATATGATGTTCATCCACACTTTCTGGCAGGTATCCTTGCCACTTTAAATCTTGCCGGAAGGTCTTCAAGCTAGCTCCTCCCACCCACCCGGGTGCTAAAACTCTCGGCTCCGCCCCATGACGCCAGATCTTCCTTACCGCTTGGATGCTCAGGTTCCCTCCTTAACGCTCTGCGTATAAGACTGGTTCCTATTTCTTCGGTTTACCCGAAATAACCTTTTAAGGTTTTCAAGACTTCGGTCATTTATTTCCCTCGCAGCTGCGATAAACAAATCAACTCCCAGTTTTTGGAGGTGCCCATGCAGGGAGAAGATGTCTCGGATGGATCCGCACTCCACGTGCGTCTACTGCTTAGGCCTTGAGCATGACCTGCAGGCCTGTGACCTGTGCTCTTCCTTCTCGATCTACGTCCTGGAGGACCGCGCCGCCCGTTTGCAACTTGGGCGCCCCGAGAAACTTTACCCGCCAGTAAAGTTGAAGGAGGCCTGTTTGGTGGTTTCCGCGGCGGCTGGCTCAGCGGAACAGCTCGAGCAGATGATTGCCCTCGAGGAGGAGGCGGCACAGGCCGCATCTTCGTCTTCCTCGGCCTCGGCCTTTTTCCCGCTCTCCTTGGGATCCTCCTATTCAGCTTCTTTTAAGGAGCTCTGTCAGTCCCTTTCCACCAAGGGAGAGGGACCAACAACTCAGGGCTTTCCTCGGTCAAAAGGAGGACTCCAAGGTAAGTCCCTCCATCGATGCTCTTGGGAGCGGGAGAGGTCCCCTCCCGAGTAGTCGGCCATCGACTTGATCGACCCTGGCTTTGGCCACTGGCCTCACAGTGTCCCCATCAGGTCAGTTGACCGAGACACCCGTCGACGCAGTCAAGATTTTTCTTGACCCGTCAGATGGGTTGTCGACCGGTGAAGCCGAAAACCCTCACTCCCCGGTTCCCCTGGCAGAGATTGAGGTTACTGTGGGCTTGCCTGTGCCTCCGGTTCTGGAGTCCATGGTTGTAACTTCCGAGCCAAGGGGAGAGTGGGTTTCCCCCGCCCTGCCCCAGAACCCTCCTCCGAAACGCCAAGGTTCTCGGTCTCAGTCTCGGACATCTTCTCAGTCCAGCCATTCCCACTGACATAGGCGGTCTCAGTCTCGGTACCGTAGTAAGCGGCGTCGCCGCTCATCCTCCTCCTCGGACGAGGAGAGGCTTCGACGCAAGTTGCGTCAGTGCTACAAGGACCTCATGTGGCAACAGCTCCTTCTGTCCGGGAGCAAGCCGGCGTCATCGCTTTCCCCGGTATCAAGTGGCTGTCAGTGGGCGGCGAAACAACCCTCGCCTGGTCGGGCGCCTGCCCCGGGCCCGTTGTTCAACCGAAACCGGCTGCCCCACCAATTCTGGTGGAACCCCCGCCTCCAGAGCCGAAATTTGGGGCCCCGACCAAGAGTTCTAGGCCGGGACAGGGCCTGCCCCATAGGCTGTCTGTCACCCTCACTCCCGACCGCCCTCAGCAGGTGGAGGGTGGCTCAGGCCCAAGGCAGCTCTTTGTGGACTCATCTGAGTCCAACGATTCCTTCCTGTTCTCCAGGCAGGTCGCCCTGGAGTCCTCTGGAGGTCAGTTGGTGGATGATAGCCCATCGTCCTTCATGGGTTTGCTTAGGCTCATCTCGGAGTCCACCGGGATGCAGCTCAAGCCCATATCCAAGCGGGCCAAGTATCCCCTAATGGAGATATTGGACCGAGGGGATTCTCCCACGGAGGCCTTTCCGGTAGCTGAAGCCATTGTTGGCCCAGCCTTGGAGCTCTGCCAGCGTCCTGCTTCCTGCCCTGTGCCTTCGGCCAGGATGGTAAGGAAGTATGCCGTCCCTACTGGTTCCCTCTCTGGGTTTTTGGAACACCCCTTAGCCAAGGGGTTGGTTACCGACAGCATCTTCTGGGGTGCTGGAAGCACCAGGGACTTGGACAAGCCTCCCGACAAGGAGTCCAAGAAGTTGGACTACTCGGGGCGCAAAGTCTACGCTGCATCCTCCCTGGGCCTTCGTCAGGCAAGCTTGGCCATGCTGATGGCACCCTTTTCTCATGCCCTGTTGGGCTCCTTGGACGAGGTAGTCCCTCATCTCCCAGCTGACCTGCAGACCACGGTCAAGCAGGTGAGGGACCAGGGCAGGGCAGTGGCCAAGCAACAACTTCAGACTGCTCTGGACATCAGCGACTCATGTGCCAGGTCAGTCGCGGCCGCAGTGGCTATTCACCATCGGGCATGGCTGAAGATATCCACCTTCACAGTGGATACCCAGCACAAGTTGGCGGATGTCCCCTTCTTGGGGACTGACTTCTTCGGCCCTGGAGTGGAAGGACACCTCCAGAGGATCAGAAAGTCCAATGCCACTCTGGACTCTGTCTCATCTGCCCAGAGGGACAAGGGCCGCAGACTGCAACCCAAGCCCTTTCGTCTGACTGCACCCACGGCACGTCCGGCCCAACAGCATCAGGGCCAGCAGGCTCGCACTTGGCATCCCAAACCTAAGCCTGCGGCTTCCTCTTCCAGGAAGCAAGGAGGTAAGGGCCCAGGAGGTCCCTCAGCCGGTCCCTCCTCCAAGCCTGCCCAGTGACGGGTTGAGGGGTGTCGCCCCCAACCTCATCACCCCACCCCAGGTTCCCCCCGTGGAGGGCGGCTCCACCACTTCCTTTCCGCCTGGTCCGCTATCACCACAGACCAGTGGGTGTTGGAAGTGGTAGGAAAGGTCTGCCTCTGGAGTTCGAGCAGGCCCGCCCTTCCGAGCCGTCACCCTGAAACCTCCCGGGTCTGCAGCCTCTCTGTTGGCTGCTCCGAGCCATCTCTCTGCTCCTCGAAAGAGGTGATCGAGAGGTGGCGGACCCTCCTCAGACCCGGGTTTTGTGTCCAGGTACTTCCTGGTCCCAAAACGGACAGGGGGCTGGCGCCCCATTCTCGACCTGCACGACCTAAACAAGTTCCTAAGGTCTTGGACCTTCAGGATGGTCACTCTGGCTCAGATAATACCATCCCTTGAACGAGGCCTGTGGTTCTGTTCTCTGGACCTACAGGATGCGTTCTTTCACATCCCTATCCATCTGTCTCACCAGAGATTCCTTCACTTTTGAGTGGAGGGATCCCTTTACGAGTTCCGAGCCATGCCCTTCGGCCTTTCTCTTGCTCCCAGGGTCCTCACCAAATGCATGGCAGTGGTGACAGCATTCCTGCGGTGCTGAGGGGTCTGGGTGTACCCTTACCTGGATGATTGGCTGATAGCAGCCCCCTCCAGACAGGAGGTGGAGCAGTCCAGAGATCTGGCCCTCCAGGTTTGCTCTCAGATCTGCCTTCTCATCAACGAGGCCAAGTCGGAACTCGGACCGAAGCAGGTGATTCATTTCATTGGGGCAGAGCTCGACTCTCTTCGAGCCAGAGCACGGCTCCCGGCGGACAGGGCCGAGGTTCTTTCCTTCTTTGCCCAATCATTTCTGGTTGGGCAATCGCACCCTGCCCGGGACTTCCTGCACCTCCTGGGTCTCATGGCGGCCTGCACCAGTGTGGTCCGTTGGGCCCGCTGGCACATGCATCCCCTTCAGTGGGGACTGGCCAGCCAGTGGTCATAACACTGCGATCCATTGGACCAGCTAGTGATGGTGACCCAGGGGATGTGGAACGCTCTCCAGTAGTGGACCGTTCCAGTCCATTTGCAGGAGGGCATCCCGTTTGTCCACCCTGAGCCGACAGTCTCTCTATCGACCAGTGCCTCTCTGATGGGTTGGGGTGCCCATCTGGGGGAGCACAGAGCACACAGCCTCTGGTCCCCTCAGGAGTCCCGATGCCATATCAACCTGCTGGAACTTTGGGCAGTTTGTCTAGCCCTCACCGCCTTCGCTCCATTTCTACAGGATCAAGTGGTTCAGGTCCAGACGGACAATACCACGACCATGTACTACCTAAACCACCAGGGCGGGACGCGCTCCATGCCTCTGTGCAAGGAAGCTCTTCGCGTTTGGTCACTCGTGCGCAGCCTGGAGGTGGATCTCCTAGCCATCCATGTGGCAGGAGCCTCCAACACTCTGGCCAATGCCCTAAGCTGGATAGGGGGCTGTGTCCCACAAGTGGTCTCTCCTGCTGGAGATAGTATGAGATCTGTTCTCCCACTGGGGCATACCTCAGGTGGACCTGTTTGCCTCCAGGGAGAATGTGAAGCTGAGGCTGTTTCGTGCCCGCCCCCCTCAGCAGGGTTCACTGAAGGGGGATGCCTTCTCGAGGCCGTGGACCCCGGGCCTCTTCTACGCCTTTCCCCCATTTCCCTTGATCCACAAGGTGCTTCTCAAGGCGAGGAGGGACAAGGCGCAGGTGATTCTGGTAGCCCCAGACTGGCACTGCCAATGCTGGTATCCAGATCTCCTCAGCCTCAGCCTCAGCTCCAGGCTCCCAAGGCAGCTTCCAGCTCGCCCGGACCTGCTATCAGTCAATTAGATGAAGGTGTTCCATCTGGACCTTCAATCCCTGCACCTGATGGCCTTGTTCCTGAGTGGCTAGAGTTCCAGGCCTTGGGTCTTTCCGACAAGGTCCTCAATGTAGTTGAGGCATCCCGTAAGGAGTCAACCAGAAAATGCTATGCCTTCAAATGGAAGAGATTCTCCATTTGGTGTCAGGGCAAGGGCCTGGACCCTTCCTCCTGTTCCTTGGCAAGCATCTTGGACTACCTATGGTCCCTTTCTCAGCAGGGCTTGGAGTCGGCGACCTAAAGGTGCACCTGGCAGCCATCTCTGCTTACTGGGCGTGGGCAGGAAGCAGTCGATGGTGCAGGAGAAGGTGGTCTGGTGCTTTTTCAAAGGCCTTGATCACATTTCCCCTCTGGTGCGAGAACCTCCACCTCCATGGGATTTACTGCTGGTATTGGCAAAGCTCATGGGCAAGCCATTTGAACCAATGCACAGGTGTGACATCTCTCTCCTGTTGTGGAAGGCTGCCTTCTTGATGGCTATCACATCAGCCAGAAGGATGGGAGAGGTCCAGGTGCTTTCCATCGAGTCTCCTTACCTGGTCTTCCACAGGGACAAGGTTGTCCTGCGCCCCATCCGAAATTCCTTCCGAAGGTGGTATCAGAGTTTCACCTTAACCAGGTGTTGACTCTGCCGGTGTTCTACCCCAATCACACCTTGGAGGCCGAATATAGGCTCCATACTCTGGACCCTAGAAGGGTGCTCGCTTACTATAAGGAGCTCACGGCTGAAATTCGGGGAGAGGTTCGCCAACTGTTTGTCACCTACGCTGAAGCCGCACCTGGCAAACCTGCAACCAAGCAGATGATAAGCAGGTGGGTCACCTCCTGCATAGATCTCTGCTATAGGTTGGCGGGCATGGAGCCTCCCAGAGGGATAAGAGCTCATTCTACCCGCCATACCGCTGCATCGGTAGCTGCTTCCAAGGATGTCCCTATCCAGGATATCTGCAGGGCTGATAACTGGAAGTCAGCACATACCTTTATTACCCACTACCACATCGACCTTGAGTCATGTCGGGATGCTGGTTTTGGGGCCTTGGTTCTCTAGTCTCTATTCTCTAAGTAGGGTGTGTGTGCCTTGCCTCCCTCCTCCCAGAGAACTGCTAGGAGTCTGCCAGAAAGTGTGGATGAACAACATATCCATGTCCCTAGAAATACAGGTTACTCACCTATAACAAGAGTTCTAGGAATGGTATATGTTGTTCATCCACATGACCCACCCGACCTCCCCGGCTTCGACGCACAACCTGAGCTTCCAGCGGGCCAGACCTGGCGTCATGGGGCGGAGCCGAGAGTTTTACCTCCGGTGGTGGGTGGGAGGATCCAGCTTGAAGACCTTCTAGCAAGATTTAAAATGGCAAGGATACCTGCCAGAAAGTGTGGATGAACAACATATACCATTCCTAGAACTCCTGTTACAGGTGAGTAACCTGTATATATCCCTCTACTTAACCGAATTGGCTATCTTTTCCTTAGTTTGGGTCTTTGCTGTTCTGACTGCCTTTCCTGCTTCCTTCTGCCTTAACTGGTACAGTCCTCTGTTCTGCTCCTGCTGTGTTTCCTTATACTTCCTAAATCCTATCTTCTTTTCCCTAACCTTCCCCGCCACCTCTTTTGAGAACCGTAATGACTTTTTTTTGTTTTGATTTATTTGCTTCACACAAAGGCTTGTTGCCTCAGTGATGGCAGTTTTGATGTTTCCCCATAGTTGCTCCACCCCTCCTTCTTGCCTGTTTGCTAATGCTTTTCTAAGGCACTCTCCCATTTTGCCAAAGTCAGCCCTCCTGAAGTCCAGTACCCCCACTTTTGTATGGCTTGACTCTGCAGCTGAGTTTATCATGAACCACACTGTTTGGTGGTCACTTGTTCCTAGATGGCTACCCACTTCTAGATCTGAGATCCTCTCTCCATCCCCATTTGAGAGTACCAGATCTAAGATTGCTCCCTCCCGAGTGGGTTTCAACACTAGTTGTCTGAGGCATGCCCCCTGTGGGGCATTGAGAATGGCCCTGTTCTTGGGTGTGGCTGCAGCAAAAGTGCTCCAATTAACATCTGGCATATTCAGATCCCCCATCAACAATATCTCTCCTCTCTCTGCCATCCTAAGGATGCGTTCTATCCTATTCTTGTTGGCAGCTGCCTGTCAACACCCTGTTTTTAATTTTTTTTTATTTTATATAATTGCTATGGCGAAAACTTGTTGCTCAACAATTATATAAAATAAAATATGGGGTTATGTGTAAAATTTGATTTTTCGCACACCATCGGTGTTGGATGCTTTTTATAAACCCCTCTGGGTTTATGTAGGATCCCACACCTCGGGCGTATGTAAAATCTTGTTACACACATCACCCCATCCATTATTCTCTGATTAATATTCTTTTGAGTTATGGTATCCCACCTGTTTTTATATTGGAAAAGGGATCTTTATAATACTGCCATTATTGCATCCCTAAAAAATGGAAGCGTGGAAAAAGCGTTGGAGCATGTAAGGGAGTATGCCAAGGATACCCTCTAAGTCCCTTCTTTCTTTCTTATTTATTTATTTATTATGTTTTTGTTGACCGGGAAGGAGGACTAGACAAATGTGCCTATTTTCAGCCTTGTCCCCGGGATGGGGATATAGATGGATGCCAGCTGACAATGAACCAGAATAAGCTGTTGGTGGTATTTTTAGTGAAAGGGGGAAATTTGGTAAGGGCACTTGGGAAATTCCCCTACTCTGAGGTAGGGGGTGCTCTGTAACTTTGGTCGGTGGAATGGAGGACAGTACAGAGGTGGATATTGGTGGAGGAGGTTCAGGAGCTTTGGGCTTCAAGCAAGAGAACATTATTTTCTGTAGTTCCATGGAAATTCCTGAAGGAATTATAGACAGAGACTCACCAATGGAGATTGCTACAGCAATGGAAGTAATGGATAACAATGTGGACAGTGATTCGGAGAATATTTCTCAGGTACCTGCTGCCTTGAGTGGCTCCAGATGCAGAGCTATTGTCAAGGGAACCTGGAGATGTGGTCACAAAGGATCGTGAGGCTCTCAGAGCCTCAATAGTATGTCTGCTGCAGGAAAAGCAGCAGAAGAATGACCATTCTGTGAAACCAAGTGAGGAGAGCCCATAATGAAGGACTCAGACCGCAGTAGAGGAGCAGGAGCAGAAGATGGACATGACTGAAACTTGGTCACCGGAGAGAGCTTTATAAGCCGTTGGGTGGGAACTGGCACTGGATGGAAAGCACTGTTTTCCCAGAGACCCCCCCGACCACTGAGGAAATTAAAGGATTGGCTAGAACAGGACAAACAGTCTTTTCAGAATGCTGACACAGGGCCCAGACAAACAAGGTGTGGCAGCCAGACCTCAGCGGCAGATGACAGCACTAACACGTCAGAGGCGACCAAACAGACGCCCGACATAATACAGGATGCTCCACCACCAGGTACTGTGCAGAAAACTGTGACTATTGTAAATGAAAATGTTACTGACTGTAATGATGTGAACGTGGGGGAAGAAACTGACTCCCAAACCCAAAATGAAGCTCCTCAACAATATGTATCCAGGGCTCAGATGGAGAGGCAAAGTGTTGTGGGTAAGCAGCCCAAACCTTCTACCTCTTGGGCAGAAACAATGGAAAATGAGAGAGAGCAGCAAGGTAGTCATAATCCCTCATCGGGCCAAGGTGCCAAAAGGGTGTCCCCCCTTAGCTGGGTACAACTGGGCCACAGACCAACCCCAGATTTAGGATGTCTGACTTATTTTCTAGTTTAGAAAAACCCAGAGAAATGCTGTCCAACTAAAATACAAAGGCAGCCTGGGAATACTACCAGACAAGGTACATGTGGCCAGGAGATTGCTAAAAGAATCGATGCAATTTTTGGCCTCTGTCATTTTTGCATTAATCCGTATCTCAGGAGACACAATCTTTGATATGAGTTTCGGTACCCCTGTACTGTTGTATACATTTTGGACAAAATACTCTGGTTTAAAACAAACTACGCTATGGTCTCCTTTCATAGTGATCCCCTTGATAAGACTCTCAGTAAAAACAATCACGGTATTATTCTGAAATGGGAATGTGCATATCCAAGATGTTTTATACTGGGTAAAACAGAGAGTGGATGTTTTGTTTTGCAGCAATTGAACATTGGTTTGGAGATCATAAACTACTTATGAACTATAAAAAGACAAAATTGATGCTTTTCTGAAGTCCACATAACCAATACATATCCTATGGCCTAAACATCCTTGACAACCAAATCTCCCCCTTGAACAAGTTGGGTAATTTAAGTATCTAGGCATAGCCTTAGATAGCTCCCTGTCCTACTCCTCACATATTAACCTTATATCTAAAACTATTAATGCTAGGATCAGCGCCTTATATAGACATCGGCACTGCCTCACCCCTGAAGCCCTTAGAACTGCCGTCTCAAGCTCTGTTGTTTCTATCATTGATTATGGCTTCATTATCTATGGGTCTGCTACCGACTCTGCTATGAAAAGAATCAATGTGGCTCTCAATAAGGCTTTCGGGCTTGTCTCTGGTGCCCAAGATTCACCCACACCTGTGATCTCTACATGCAAACTGTGGTTAAATCTCAAAGGTATGGTCACCTACCAGACTTGCCTTTTTGCTAAATAATTAGCCTCAGCCAAACCCCGCCAACCACCCTGCCCCTTCTGCAACAAGCACAAACCCCCCCGCTACATACACACATCTACCCTGACAAAATACCAGGTCCTTTCTGCCGGACCACTCAAAGGCAGCTATCCTTTAGGTTTAGAGCTCCTTGGATCAGTAATCTCCCCCCTGAGATCAACAGGCACCCCACTCTTGGTCCCTTTAAAAGTAGCCGCCTTCAGCACCTGAATTCTCTCAATAGTTGCAACTGCCCTCTGTAACAAATTGAACCCTCTGTGCTCTCTTGTAATCCCCCAGCTTGGCTCCAATTGTCCTAGACTTGAGCCTCTGTCCTGAGCACTCTCCCCTTCCTTTTCCCTGACTTCAGCATGCACTCCCTTCAACCCCTACTCTATATTGACAATGTCACCTTAGACTGCATCAACCCTACTCTCACTCTTCTTCCCCATCTTTCCTCCACTCCAGCCCTTTCCATTTCCTACACACCTTCATTTCCTTTCCAGCCCCATCCTACTTCCTCTTTTCCTATCTTGCCATCCCTTTCATTTCCTGCCTTACACCGTAGCCCCTGCTGCCCACCCCCACCCTTTTACTTCTTGATGTACCTCCCACATATCTTTGACTTCTGCCTTTTCTTTTCTCTCACTCTCCTCTTCCCTCTTCTACTTGTACCGTATATGTATTTATGCTTTACATCCTTTTATAAATACACTGAACATATGTATTCCCAATTATGAACTGTAAATAGTTGCTATAATTGTACTTTTAATGTATTGTTTAACTCATGTTATCTTCTGTGTTCATCTATATTACCTGTTGCTGTACTTTACTCCTAATCTCTGTACTTGATGTGGAACCTTTGTAGAAGAACCTCTGGTTCAAAGGTATTGTAATCCTAGTAATAAATAAACTAAACATTTTAGAAAGGCCTGTACCTATACGTGATAGCGATAACATCTGGACAGGAGGGTGGAAAATTAGAGTAAAACTTTGCATGGCAGAAGAAGGGCCTATACACCTACCAAGCTGTTTTTATTTGGGACTGGAATGTGGGTTCTGTTTCTATCTAGGACAGCCCAAGACATGCCATAGGTGTGGCTCCTTTACTCATTTAAGCAACGCATGTGATGCTTTAATCTGCAATTTTTGTCTACAAATAGGTCATGCCAGCAACTGCTGCAAAAGTGTAGAAATGGGTCACTTATGTTCCACGGGCCGTACATAATAAGGGGGTGTTCCAGAATCAGGATGATATTGTGCATGCTGCACAAGAGAAGTAGTTCACTACATTTGCTACCTTTACTCCACAGGCTCAGTCTTTTGGTGCTTTTACACACAGGCGAATACAACGGAATAAGCATTTCCTGTGTACCACCTTTGTACTCTGTTCTGTTTGTGGTTCACTTTACACTGAGGTATTTCGGAAACCCCCCCATCTCCATTTTCAATATTTTGTGTTTCTGCTCCCCCACGGAGCATGGTGCTCTATGGCTGTTTTTGCACTGCTGCCAGAATGGCTGTTTTACACAGCCAGACCAAACAGAACACATCAGGACAAACCATGGAAGGTTGAGATTGTGGTTCAGGCGAACGTTCACCAGGGGAATGGAACAGATGCATTTTACACGCAGGGGATGTAACAGTATACTGTTTCCATAACAGTCATTCCGTTACAGAAACCTGTGTGTAAAAGCACCTTTTGAGTACTCTGCAGCCAGCTCCACCTGAAACTACCCCTAATGACACAGAAGACACTTTGACATATAATTCCAACTGTACTCAGAAGACAATATAAGGGGAAGTGGAACAACAGCCGGTGGCGATGGAGGAACAGGAGCAAGAAACCCCTTCTACCCAGATCCAACAGGAGTCGGTTATGCCACCCCCGTGGATGGCTTTCTGACAGTTAAAGGCAAGAGATGGTCGACTCAGAATATCCCTAAATCTAAAGTGCCAAAATTGGATGAGAAAAATACTTCTAATAAATACCTGCATTACAAGACCACTCTGCTGAGGATGAGGAGGATTCTGCATCGTCCATTGAGTCCTCATATAAAGATACTTCAGATGTGGAAGGAGACTTGGCAGTAAAGCCCAAAGTAAAGAAAAAAAGAAAGAAAAAACCTTGAGTTTCCTACTGAGACCTTTCATGCAACATCCCCATGACTGAACAAACGGGGGAAACACTGAATGTTATTTCATTAAATGTGAACAGCATCAAAAATCATTAAAAAGAAGATGCATCATGTTTCAAGCTTTACATGAGTCTCAAGAAACTATCTGCCTGCTTCAGGATATCAGGCTATGTTCAGAAGCAGACATTCACCAGGCACAGAAATCTTGGCCATTAGGACCTACTGTATGGTCTCTGGGGGAAAAGCTATGCTCAGGTGTTGAGGTACTGTTTCACGGGCAGATTAAAATTCAAAAAATCATGGATTTGGAACCTGGAAGAGCGCTTCTTCTTGACATTCAGATTCAACAACAAGATCTTAGAGTTGGGGTGATATATGCCCCTGAGACTAACAAGTGAGCTTTTTCAGTTAGTGCAACCATACCTGCGCACTAACAGAAAAATAATTCTGGGGGGAGATTTTAATTGTCCCCTTGAGTTAGGAGACAAAATTGGGAAAACCTCAAACTTGTATTGTTA
Source organism: Neoceratodus forsteri (assembly GCA_016271365.2). Classification (NCBI taxonomy): domain Eukaryota; kingdom Metazoa; phylum Chordata; order Ceratodontiformes; family Ceratodontidae; genus Neoceratodus; species Neoceratodus forsteri. Next base: position 334,730,855 of record JADMNL010000026.1, read on the forward strand.
TACAAATGTATTAAAACAAATTTTGTCTACTGCTGATTTGACAGGTGTCTATAGGTAGTTGAAACCACTAAGGGGTCATACCTATCATAGAGGTAGTCTCTCACTCAGAATAGACTATGTATTTATTTCTAAGCATTGGAAAGTTCTAAAAGCAAATACAATATCTACTGCTACCTCAGATCATCTGGAATTACTCATTGGTTTAGGGCAGTTACATACAAATAATATGGGCCTAGGTTACTGGCACATAAATAATGAGTTATTGACTGATAAAAAAATACAAGATCATACAAATCAATTTTTAAAAGCTAGGGCCACAGTGGCAGTATTTTACAAGATGGTTGGAGACTGGTAGCTGGACACTAAAACTATGATTCAGCAACAGTATCAAAAGTGGGGTAAGCAAAAAGGGCATAAGGCTTATTTTCAGTTTCTACATCTTTGTAAACAATTGTTTAAACTCATAGGCCTGATTCCAGGATGAATGTCGCATCTCGCCAGCGTACGCAAGTTGTGACATTCGGCGCTATGCCGGGGATCCTGTGTCACATTCCAAGAGTGGCAGGCTTCCAGCACTTATGCCATGAGAGTTACAACATGTGAAGGCTAACACCATGGGCATGGCGTGATAGCTCCGCATGCTGCGAGTTGCGGCCCACAACTGACAGCCCCTGTGGAGCCCCCTGCCCCGGTACACCACAGCACACACCTGGGGGCATGAGGGGCAGGACAGGTGGCACTGGAGTCCGGGGGTCGCACTACAGAATGGATCCCCAGGGGTCCCTGGCTTTCAGGGGGTAGGGGGCATGAATGTGCTTGTGAGGGTACGGGGAGCACTTTGGTGATGCTGCCGCAGCACTGCGGAGTGGGCATTCGACAGATGACACCTTTGGATGCCCCTTAGAGCAGCTCCAAGCTGCTCTAACATCACTCCACCAGTGCAGCTCCTGGAATTGCTACAGCGGGTTACAGCAGCCGCCCTCTTGGAATAAGGTGCCATTGCTGCCATAACCTGCACTTGAGCCATGTCGTTGTGGGCTGCGGCATAGTGGGTGGCATAACCCAGAGTTGGCATAGCCCACAACTGACACGGCACAAGGCATCTCTTGGAATCAGGGCTGGCGTAACGCATGGCACAAGTCGTGTGATACGCCAAGGGGTTTGTCATATCTTGGCTTATGCGGGTGTGCACCAACTTGGAATTGGGCCTCGTATCTTTACAAAATACTGAACATTTGGATTTTTCTATACAGATACAACAAATAAAAGCAGAGATAAGACTACCTGTATGCCAGGGCTAGATTTTTAAACATGGAACAATCAGCAGGTACACAGGGTACAAAGAATTTCTTGGATATTTTCAAAGATTGTCACTCTGGGGTGCAAAAGAAAGTGTGGGATGCTATTAATGATCATACAGGTACAAAACACACTGGCTTTACTACTATTCTAGACATAGTCTCTCAGTGACTTTTTTCCTCCTTTGGTACACCTGTACTGACAGAAGGGAACACACAGAATTTCCTAACAGAAGTTAATATTAGCCCACTCCAACTGGAGAGGTTGAATTTAAAGACCTCTATCGGTGAGGAGGAAGTATTGAGAGCAAGAAATAAACTACAGGGGAATACAGCTCCAGGTCCAGATAGCCTGAGTCCAATTTTTTATAAAACTTTGAGATATTTTAACCCCTTTACTTGCAGAAACTTTTAATGAAATTTTACTAAATTTGGACATGAATGAACCAATGGCAAAGGCATTTTTAATACTTTTGCACAAAAAGGGAGATGAGATGGATTTATCTTATTTTTTTTCTTATCATGTCACTCTTTTTTTCTCCTGATCAGAGCTGTCCCCTTCGGCCACTGGCACCCACACCCCTGAACTTGATCTGTTGCAAATTTATATACCCCATTGACATGGGACAGCCAGTGGCAGGATCCCCCCCAGTAGGGACCCGCAGCATGGACCTGGTGAAGATGCCTCTCGAGTCTAGGGGCACAAGGCTCGGCCATCAGCCACTGAGGTTGCCCCACCTTTTTCCTCCAATTTTTCACCCACTAAGGAGCCGGACGTGCAGGTACATCAGTGTACTACCATACAGATGCCCGCTGCGCTCCTCCCCCCTGAGTATGCACGCAACAGCAGGGCACCCAGCCTCCACTGGCTGTCACTGCAGCACGGTGCAGATCCCTCACCCACCCAAGAGGAATGAGAGCAGTCGTGGGACGTTCAATATATCCTCCCTCCTGCCAGCCCCCAGTGGCCCTAATCCATTCCTGAACCCGGGTCACCAGCACGAGATGTGGTGTCCAGCACCTCAACCCTCAGTGCCACTGGGCCGGCAGGATGGATTTATCTAATTGGACACCTATCTCTTTGCTCAATCTAGATTTAAAAATACTTTCCATTATTTCATGTCATAGAAATATAGACTTTGACAGCAGATAACGACCACTTGGCCCACCTAGTCTGCCCATTTTCTTACCTATTGGATAAGTTGCAGATCCTAGTTAACCAACAACCTATACTTCTTTCTACAGCCCACCAGAATTGCCTTATGTCTGTCCCATGCATTCTTGAATTCCCCCACTGTTTTTGACCCCATGACCTCTTCAGGAAGGTTGTTCCATGCATCCACCACTCTCTGTGGAAAAAATACTTTCTCACATTGCCTCTGAGCTGTCCCCACTCTGTCTTCAAATTGTGGGCTCTTGTTCTTGTACATCTCTTTTTCTGAAAGATGCTACCCTCTTGGACTTTGTTGATTCCCTTTAGGTACTTCAAAGTTTCTGTCTTGTCCCCTCTCCCTCCCTCCTTTCCTCAAGGGTATACATGTTAAGCTTCTTTAGTCTCTCTTCGTATGGTTTCTGTTGCAGACCCTGCACTATTTTAGTTGCCCTCTTGTGAACTGCCTCCATCCTGTCTGTGTCCTTGTGGAGACGGGGTCTCCAGAACTGCATGCAGTACTCCAGATGGGGTCTCACCAACTGTCTGTACCGAGGGATGACAACTTCCTGTTTTCTACTGGTGATGCCTCTGCCTACGCATCCTAGTATCCCCCAGCCATCCTTACTGCCTTCTTACATTGCTTGCTTACCTTTACGTCATCTGATATGACCACACCTAGGTCCCTTTCCATTTTTACGGTTGCAGTATGCAGATCCTGCAGACGTTTTGCATGTACAAAAGGAGTCATATCATGTTTTCTGTCCGTGGAACTAACTGAAGGTGTAAATAGTCTCCTCCACCTTACCCTCCTCCAAGAAATGTTTTCCGCCCTCAAATAAATATGCTTTCATGTCAGTCAATTGGTGGAGGGTACTATTTTCTTTCTTAAATGGGCGGTACAAGAACTGGAAGCTGAGTAGTGGGAGGCAGCATTAGTTTTTCTGTTGGAGTAAGATCCACCCCCACCTCCACCCAAGAAGCTCCTAAAGATCCACCTCCACCTTTGCTTTTGATTCATGTGGGAGGGGCATGAGGTGGATCTATCATGTTGGAACAAGACACACTAGTTTGGGACCTGGACCAAGCAACAGAACAAGTCTGTGGAGTGATCAAGTTGTGGAGTCCCTGCATTTTATTAAGGACTAGGAGAACAGAAGATACTTAACACCTTCAAATTGACTTAAAAACCCTTGGAACAAATGATTATTAGAGGCACCTAGGACCTCAGAAGGTAAGAGTAATTAAGGAGTGCCTGAAACTACAGCTCCCAATGAAAACAATAGACACAGCGTTCTGATTCAAGTTGAAAGAGCCACAGGTTTTTCTTAAACATTTATATACTAAAAACATAAAGTTAAGCTTTTGGGATTAACAATATTTGTTTACCATATTCAATCAATCTCTCTCTCTCTCTCTCTCTATATATATATATATATATAGTTTGTCTTTTTAGTAGTTTCAAAACTTTGAAAGCATTGGTGTTAGCAATGCATTTAGAAATACATTTTTAATTGTCTTCACAGTTAAACATGCAGTTTCATATGAGGGCACAATTTTTGAGGTGGGGGTTCAAATTATTGTAATCATGGGTACAGTACTTGGTAAACATAGTCCTTTTATGATAAAGTGTATTTTTTCTTTTAAGTTAGAGAAGTGTGTGTGTGTGTAACAGTGTTGTAAATGGGACTGGGGAATGAATAATGGTTATGAGCCTAGAATTTTTTTTAATATAATTGAGTTTATATGTGGCAAGTATGTAGAGGATAGTGTTTTGAATGTGGCAGTAGGACAGATTTGTTAGGATAAATATATGCTGTCTTGCAAATAAGATAAAATTGTAAGGGATACATTTTGCAAAACAGTGACATATATCATAGGGGTTTCTTTCATGTATTATTGGAAGAAATAGCTATGGCTCATTTTGTACTATCAGTAAAAGGAGAGAAGAAAACACTGAACAAGAAAACGATTGGTGATTTTTAAAGCTATTTTGATCAGAGCTCACATTAAAAAAAATCTCAACTGTATTTATTTTATTTTATCAGGGACACTAGAAACAGGGTGTTAGCACATCAGTGGGCACTGATGCCATTTATCTGTGTTAGGGAAGTTGTGGGTGGAGTTGTCTTGCACATGTTAAAATATATCCACTGCAATTAACAACTACTTTTGGGAGCAAAAAGCTGGGTGTTTTTTCCCTACTTTCTTTTCACTGATATTATAAACTGAGCCAGGAAAAAAACAAGACTGGACAGATCAGAGCTGACATTAAAAAAATGTGATATTCCTAAGGTCTGTTGCATGCACTATGCTTTCATTTTCGTGGGAGGGGCATGAGGTGGATCTATCATGTTGAAACGACTGACTATCATAGCTGCCTTGGGAAGTAATTAAGGAGTGCCTGAAACTGCATCTAGGCATACCCCCCCAAACACACACACACACATAGACATCATGATTTTTTATTAAACTCTAAGCATGTCAATATTTGGCTCTTACAGTATGGGCAAGTTGGGCATAAAAATAAAATAGAAAAAAAAGGATCAAGCAGGTGTCTTTTCCTTTGTCAGATACATGCAGACAGAAGGTCACAAATCCTGTGACAAGTTCATTATATGGGTGTTTTCCATGTAAAACAGAAGTTATGTTAATGTCATGTCTGTAGCATCGTTTGTAGCCAGTAAACTATTTACGTAGGTACTCTAAATGATAGGTTTTAATTCAGAACTCCAGTCTTGATAAATTTTTTTAGCAGTTCTGTAAGATTTATGTCTTTCTGATGTAAGAGTGCATAGCATAGAAATGAAAGGGTTTCTGTAATTGTTGTTTGTATGAGAAGTGGGTGCGACAGTAGCATTCAAAAGTGAAGTCTAAATTGTTTCTTGGCCATTCTGAGATCTAAAGTTTAACACTATTGTGTGAAGAGAATAAAGTCATGTCTTTTTGGCATTTGAATAGATTTAGTGCTTTGAAGTTAAAAGATATATATATATATATACACACATAGTGTCATGGGCACCTGGAAAGGAAGAAGATACTACTAAAATAAATGCTGTTCGGATATTTTATTTATTTATGTGTGAGATTTTAAGTGTAGCTTTGCCTAGGTCACAGACACATGAGCTATAAATAAGGATGGCTGTATTAGACAAAGCTTGTAATAGCAAAATAAAGCAAGAAAAATAATATATTGTGTTTTTTTTTCTTTCCATTGTTTAACCAGGAGTGGCACACTTAGCTGAAAGCTTGTTTACAGGGACATCCAGGGAGCATATGGAAGTTGTGACTTGCTCAGGGTCACCCAGCATGCAAGTGGGGGGTGTGGAATTCAAATCCAGATCTCCAGATTTGCAGTTAAGAACCATAAACAACTGTGCTATACTGCCTCCCTAGTTATGGCAGTCATCTGTTTTATGGTTCATGATGTTGGTGTAGGAAGCATACTAACATACAAAAATGCCAGCAGAATAGGCCTAGCGGGCTTTTGTGTCTGCTCGTTTGGTCAGTCCCCACCCTGGGAGCTGATCTTGCTGCCTCCCCAGCCTCTCAGGCTTCTCCCTTCCCAGTCCAGGGCATTCCTGCTTCATTGGACTTTGCTTCCACAACCCTTCCCCTGTACCTGTCCCACCCCCTCTTGAACCTCTTCATAGTCTCTGGCTCCATCAGTCCCCTGAGCAGCATATTCCATGGTTCTACCACCCTCTCAGTGAAGTAGCACCTCCTCCTTTTTCCCCTGAGTCCCCCCCAGCTTCCACCCATGCCGTCTAGTTGGCCCCCTTCCTTCAGATCACCGTGACTGTGCCTACCCACTTCATGTACTTGAAGACCTCTATCATGTCCCCCCGTCCCTTCTCTCTTCCAATGTGTACATATTTAGTTCCTCTCCCCATAGGTCCTTTCCTCCAAGCCCCAGATCATTTTGGTTGCCTTCCTCTAGACCCTCTCCAGGAGTTCAGTGTCCCTCTTTAAGTGTGGCCTCCAAAACTTCACACAGTACTCGATGTGCAGCCTCACCAAGCAGTTATACAGAGGGAGTATCACTTCCCTCCTTCTGGAGGGATTCCCCTAGCGATGCATACCAGCATCATGTTGGCCTTGGCCGCTGCCCTCCTACAAGTCTCTGAGTTGTTCATCTTGACATCCACCACCACCCCCAGGTCCCTCTAAGCCATACAGCCATAGCAGCAGTACATTGCATAGCAGATATAAAATGTCAATAAGCAGGTCATGCAACAGATGTGCTGAGCAGTTACTGAAGCAAGAAATGTATAGCTGTCATTTTTTACATCCTGTTCAAAATGTGTTTTTGCACCTGTGGTACCAAATGGCACACTTGCTGTGCAAAATCTCCTTTCTGCTAATGAACTGATAGTGTCACTGTTCATGCAGTGGGGTCTCAAAAAGCCCATGCTGAAAACTTGGAGTGAAAATACCTAGAAACGCCCAGGGCATTAGGGTTTCTGACCATAACACCCTTCACTGTAGGGGCTGACAGGCATCGGGGGGTTGACCTTGGATTGTCAACAGTAATGCTCATGCCATTCCACCCCCATCCCTACCCTGCAGCCAGTGACAGGTATCAAGGTGTGCCCTTGACTCCTCAGTCCCAAAGTTCCCTCCATTCTCTTATACTGTACCCATTTCAGTGTACTTCCTTATGGAGTGGCGTGAGTGTAAAGTTTGAAAACTCCAAGGCACACCTCGACTCTTGTCTGTGTCTGCAAGGTAGGGTGAGTTGAAATGACATGAGCGTTATGGGCTGTGACCCAAAGGCACACCCCAAAGCCTGTCCATGTCTGCGGGGTGGGGTGGGGTTGGCGTCACTTCGATACTTCACTGCCATTCCTATTCTGCCTGTCTGTCTCTCTCTCTCTATCTATATGTCTATGTAATTATTTTTATTTCTATTAATTGCATGTATCACTATTTTTACCTATTTCTAAAACAAACCTGCATATCACATTTGCCTGCACTCTGAGCACATACTTATGAAACTGTGCATATTTGTACTCCACTTCTGTGTAAACCTCATACTTTCCTAATATTTCCATTGTCACAATCATAACTACCTTGCCCTTATCAAAAGTGACCCCCTCTAAAAGTTAATATCACATTTTCTCTAACAGTCAATCATCATTACACCTGACTTCCTGACATCAACACGTAGCTTAAATATAACTTACATCACCTCAAGGACAAAAACCCTGTTTCTCTTAAAAAATAAATAAATAAAACTGTGTAAATAATCCCAAGGCTGAACATATGCCAGCCATTACTTTTTCATGTACTGTGACCTTCTGTACCGTCATGAGGATTTGCATAAGTTTCCCTTGATGCTTTACATTATTGGGATATGTGCAATTGTGTTTTCTTTAAAATTTGGCTGTCTAGTCAATATCATCTGGGATAACACATACCTCAGTGGCATTTGCTCTGGGGTTCTTTTGTAGGTTTCCTATTCCTTCCATTAAAATGTACACCTCCATATATTTCCTAATAATATGTATGCCTTCCTTAGAACAGAAACTAAAACAAATCTTACTACTTCCAAATCATTGTGTTGTTTCTCCATATCTCCTTAACAATTCGACACGTAAGCATTAATCCCCAATGAAGGTGGCATCTAATGGGGAGTTAATGCATGGTTGGGACCAGGCTGGAGGCCGAGTGCATGCTAGCGGTCCAACCATGCATTAACTCCCCATTAATGCTCACATCGGGATATCATGCGTTTAACATGGCAAGTGCAGGCGGACTATTAATTACATTTTGCATTTCTTACTATGAAACAGAAATGTGGAAAACAAGTTATTTCACTACCACATTCCTACTTCAGCTGTTACTTTCTAACACTAGGTCTAAGTAGAACTAAGCGCGTGCACATTGTACAGCCGACATCAGTAATGTGGTGTGTAGCAATTTCTACAACATTACAACTGTGCTTTACGTAATAACAGTTACGTTACAGATTCATCGCAGATTGAAACTTGCTACTTTTAGTTGGCTGGTGTATCGCGGGCCGTCCGTTTTCGGGTGCTATTCATGCCATGCTGCATTGTGGGGAGAGTCTCTTTCTTGCATGGCTTAGTATGCTGCTACGCTCCATGCAGTTCTGTCAGCTACTTGTCACGGGTGACTGTTACGACCAATTGGTGGTGCTGGGAAGATAGCATATCACTGTTACTGTCTATACAATTACGGTGTTTCCTCCTCTACTACATTAGCTGTGGAATGCTCATGCCGCTAATATCATCTCACTTGGTTGGCTCGGTGCATTGCGCTAAGCTCTTTCCTACTTCTAATACATGTTTTTTTCCTCTGCCTTGTGCCCACTACTTTGTTGTTCTAGCCTACAAAAAGACACCGCCATTTTGGGACAAACTTTCCTTCTTTTGCTGACCAATATGTGCCGCTTTTATACAACTTACATACTCTGCTGCAGCAGGGCAGCATACAGACCTCATCTCCCTATCTCACTCCTATTTCTTCTATTTTCTATTCTGCTGTTTGTGCCACCTATTGGTTCACAAAATTTCGTCACACTCCTACCCTCCCCTGATCGGTGCGCTCCACATTTTTGCCCATCGTGCACACACCGACTGCTGCTTCAGTGCTCCTCCATGCACATTCCCAATGCCAACACAGCATCATCGTGCCATAATGCCGTGTTGCTCTTCTACCATGTGACGCTCTTCTACCAGTCCTTTTCCTTGGTTTGGGTCCTTTTATTTTAGCCATGTTACAAAACTTCATGAACTTCATTATGCAGGTGTGGTGGATCTGACCAGATGTTGTTGTTGTTGTTAATACCACCCCTCACCCTCCTCATTGTGTACTCTTCCCCTGTCTTTTTGTTTCCCAGATGTATTACTTTGCACTTCTTTGCATTGAATCTAAGGTGCCATACTTTTCACTATTCCTCCAGTCTTGCCAAGTCCCTTCTCATTTTCACATACACCCTTGTGTATCAACCCTGTTACAGATCTTTTTGTCGTCTGCAAAGAGACACACTTTTCCTTCCAGTCCCTCTGCAGTGTCACTTATAAAGACATTAAAAAAGAACTGGACTCAGTACTGAACCCTGCAGTACCCAGCTAGTAACCTCCTTGTTTCGGAGTGAATTCTGTTTATGATTATCCTCTGTGTCCTGTTGTCCAGCCGATTTTTTGCCCAGGCTACCACCCTGGGATTCACTCCCAGGCTTGCTTATTTATTAATCTTTTGTGTGGAACTGTATCAAAAGTCTTGCTAAAGTCTAGGTAGGCCATGTCCACAGCCCCTCCCTGGTCTACTACTGTGGTCACCCAGTCAAGATGCATCTGACATGACCTTCCCACTGTGAATCCATTCTGCCTTGGGTCCCGTTTCCCACTGGCCTCTAAGTACTCAGCAGTTCTTTCTTTCAGAAGTGATTTCATCATTTTCCCTACCACTGAGGTCAAGCTAACAGGTCTGTAGTTTCTTGTCTCTGCTTTGCTCCCACTTTTGTGAAGAGGAATCGCATCTGCCCTCCTCCAGTCCTTGGGTACCACACCATCCTCCCATGATTTGTAAAAAAGGGTAGTCAGTGGTGTCACTAGTTCTCCCCTTATTTATTTTAGAATTCTATGGTGTATCCTGTCAGGACCCATTGCTTTGTCCATCTTCAGTTTTAGGAGTTCTTTCAGAACCCTTTCTTTTGTGAAAGGACTGGTATCGAGCCCTCTATCCAGAGTGCTTCTGCTGATTGGATTCGGTACATCCCCCTCCTCCTCTTCTGTGAATACTGAGCAGAAGTATTCATTCAGTATCCCTGCATTTTCACTGTCTTTCTCTGCCCACCCACCATTCCCTTTATTAAGCCTCACTATCCCTCCCTTGGTCTTTCTTTGCTCCCTAATGTACCTATAAAACGTTTTATCCCCCTTCTTAACTGAGTTGGCTATCTTTTCCTTAGTTTGGGCCTTTGCTATTCTGACTGCCTTCCCTACTTCCTTCTGCTTTAACTGGTACAGTTCTCTGTCCTGCTCCTTCTGTGTTTCCTTATACTTCCTGAATGCTGTCTTTTTCTCCCTAACCTTCCCCGGCACCTCTTTTGAGAACCATAGTGGTTTTTTCTTTCTTTTTAATTTATTTGCTTCACACAAAGGCTTTTTGCCTCGGTGATGGCAGTTTTGATGTTTCCCCATTTTCCTCCACCCCTCCATCTTGCCTGTTTGCTAGTGCTTTTCTTTCTTTTCTTTTTTTACTTATTCTTTATCCTCCTAACTCTGCTGCCCTTGATTCCTCTCTCCGAATTCCCCACTGCACCTCTCAGAGATGTCCTTAGTAGGACCAAGAAGTCTGCTCCCTAGAGTGTTGCACACTCTAAGTACAGTACCTTTAGGGCTTCCAGATTACCCTCTTGGCAGGGTGGAGGAGGCACTCCCCCCAAGCCTCACCCTGATCCTCAAGGGAGCATGCACACAATGGAGTCTGCCCCCAGTTCCTACCTTAGATGCAGTGCCGGGGGGGTTTGTCACCTAGATCCTGGGCAGGATATTTACTTGTTTTGTGCCCTCCCCTGCTTACATTCACTAGAGGAGGGCCACTAAGGTGGAGGCGCACTGAGACATGTCTCCACTCAGGGCCCTCAGCCGACGTCAGCCCTCCCTTTCATTGGCTTCCCTGACTGCACTGCCAATACCCAGGTTCACCCAGGAGATGGCAGTAATGCAGCAGGACTAGCTTGCAACCCTCCCCAGAGAGGGAGAGCAGCCATCAGGTGCTCAATGCCTCTCCCCCCCTTCAGCCAACCCCCAGCGGCCCGAGTCCATCACCGAACCTGGGTTGCTGGCATGGCGGGAGGTGTAGCATCCAGCAGCTAGGGGAGAGGGAGAACTACTCTTTTTCCTTCTAGGACAGTGAGTCTGTTGTGCCTCTGTGATCACTCCCTTCCTGCTGCCAAACAGGAAGTTCTTGTTGTTAGTCAAATCCTTTGCCTATAAAAGTAGAACTGGCTAATGGCTGGGGGGGTGGAGGAGAGGGGTATGTGTCATGATTAGTGACACCAACACAGCAACCTACAGCCATGTTGACAAAATTGACAGTTCACCGACAGGTTATTGTGTTGGTGCACCTGAGACAGGGGCACACTGTTTCCTGATGCTGCACTCCTTCCCCGAATCAACTCTGACTTGGAGTTGATAATCTATAGTATGGCAGGTGCAGGGGGCAGAGCCTCCGTCATGGGGTTTCGGGCGGCAGTGCCCCCGATGAAAAAAACAGACTGAGAAACAATCAGGATTTATGTCAACCACAACTTGCAGTAGGCATAAATCCAGTCGCTGTGATTCTGGCTGACAAATGTGTTGTCGAACCAGAATCATAGAGCTGAGGGAGGGAGGGCTATATAGTCCTAGTAAAGTTCTAACAGCACCTCCTTCCTCTTGCTGTTCTCTGGCCAAAAGCTATCTAGGGCAGTTTTAAATCCAAACACCTAGCTTCCTGCTGCCTAAGTCACTTCCCCTAATTCACGGTTCTCTTCTTCACCTAGCTAACTGCACAAATAACAGTTCCCTTCACCCAACTCAGACAAATACACTAACGCTTGTTTTGTTTTTTTGTTTGTTTTTACCCTAAATTGAAGGTTCCAGTAGTAGAGTTCTACTTCTTAAGTCCCAGTAGAGTAGTAAAGTTCTAACAGTACCTCCTTCCTCTTGCTGTTCTCTGCCAAAAACTATCTAGGAAAGTTTTAAATCCAAACATAGATTACAGCAACAGCACAAAAGTTAATCTCCCCCTTACAGACTTGTGCCATTACTGGCAGAAGCCTGAGAGAAAATTTGTTTTGCTTATGTGAAGTTTTTCCAGAGGCCATCTGAGGAAAACATACGGCTGTGTACTGGCCTTAGATCAGGAAAAAGCTTCTGATGCCATTTCTCATGACACTGTATTTCATATATTAGGTATTTATGGGACTCCCGATCTTTTTGTGAAATAGTTAAAATTACTCTATGCACATACCCATTTTTCCCACTGATCAATGGCACAATAAGACAAAAGATCATTATTCAAAGAGATGTATGGCGGGGTGTCCATTGAGCCCCCTGTTATACACTTTTTATATTGACATTCTTATTAGGAAACTTTTATCAAATAGGAAAAACAGGGTATATCCCTATCACCTACTACACAACCCTTAAGAGTTATGGCCTATGCTTGTTTTTTGGACATGAAAGGGAAGGCAAACCAGCTTTCCACATAATCCAGGGATATTCCAAAATAGCAGGCACACACGTACATTTACAAAAAAGTGTTGCATTAGCAATAGGGGAATCAACACTACAGATGGCCATAGTAGGAGGAATAGCCATTGTCCCTGAGGCAGAAATCTTAGAGGGTAAAATTTGGCTCAAAGGAAATGGATATTTTTAACTGGGGGCATAAGCTAGCACTCTGTGAGAGAAGATCTTTTGCATGGAATAAATTGCAAGTTTCAAAACTGATGTAACCCCCTTGTTCCCAGGGGTTACTTGAATCTCAATTAGAATCAGTGGTAGGCAGGGAAGACAGCTAGTGAAATGCCAGTTAAATGGGTTTTGCTCTGTCTCTCTCTCTCTCTCTCTCTCTCTCTATTCTCAGTCTCTGCTGAGCTCTGGAGGGATGATGTCATCTAGAACTGTCACAGCAGCATGAGCCACACTGGCCAGCTGCTAGGGAGCTAGCGTTAGAATGTTCAGAGGTTGGTAGTTCGGAGTTCAGTGGAGGAGGCTGCAGTGTTAGGCAGCTCCTCATTCAGCTCTGTCAGAGAGCTACCAGTTTGTGTTTTTAAGTTCTCGCCCTAGTGGATGACAATTGTACCAGTTCTGGAAGTGGTGGAGACCTAGGCAATAGGGTTTCCCTGTGCCCCATCCCAGGAGGGATGGGGTGAACTTCAGGATTCATGGGCAATCCCCTGATCCTTTTCTGGACTTTTGAAGCTGCCTTGTGACAACTGCTCTGTGAGTACTGTGTGTATTTTCTGTGTAAACCCAGGAGTACCTGCAATGCCTGTTTGGTGATTTCTCTGACAAAGGGACCCTGTAACCTGAGAGAGAGTTTCTATGTAAAAGTGTCTCCCTACATTTGGAGTCCAGTATGTGACTGTCTGTGTACAGAACTTTTAACTTCTGACACCCCTGAGGTGTGTGTGTAGTGTGTTAAGTGTGATATACATTTAAGACAACATCTACAGTTGTGTGGTGTTATTAACCAGATGAATGGCCAAGTATAAGCTTGGAAACAAAAGGTGGGAGACTCCCCATCTGGAGTAACCAGTTTACCTCTCCGGGTTCTGAAGGGCACCTTTTACTTTTTTTGTCTGTGCATGTGGCCAATGCCTGAGAAATGTGTTTACCCCTGGATGTGAGTTGTTTTCGTTCAGTTTATCCCAGTATAATGGGTTCTAAAAGTCCTGAGCCTGTATGTGCTCTGTGTGGTCATGTGTACCACTTTAATTCCTGTGAGAAATGGGAAATGTACCAGTACCTGGCTGGATGTGCCAAATTCCAGTAGGAACCAGTATGTTCACCAGTGTGTGTTTTCTTCATCCAATGCTAAATGGGAATTCAGGAATGTCTATACCTCAGTAATCTGCATTACCAGTGTGTGTGTAGCCCTATGGGGAATCATCTTCACTAAGTGATTATTCCTACTCTGTTACCAGGGCTGGATTAAGTCATAGGCAACATAGGGACAGGCCTAGGGCCCCTGCGTGCCAGGAGGCCCCCAGCAATCCCCAACATATATTTGCTATGTATCCTTTAATTTCTGCCTGAGCCGCATGTTTTTTGTAAAGGACTCAGCCACTGAGTAAGTCAGGGGCTGAACTGTGACATGACTCTCCCTTCCCTGATTAGGTGTTAAGTGCAGCTGACACTTTCAGGGGCCCCAGCCAGGATGACCGTTGAGCTGTGAACAAGACCATTTCCTTTGCTTTGTCTCCCACACCCATTTAGAATCCCAGTTTAGAATTTTACTCTTAACTATAAAAGATTAACAGTGCAATTCGGTGTGTATGCTTCTTTTGCATTTTATCTTAAGTATCAGTTTTATTGGTTTAGGAAACCTTGTATCATCCTTGAAATTTGAATGTAAGCAATAGCTTAATTTGCTTGAAACCTTTGTACCATGTTTGACTCTGGGTTGTTTTACCCTCCGCATTCATTTGTAATACCTTTCATTGTATTGTCCATTTCTCTTGTTTTGTACTTTATGACATGGAGTTTCTAACTCAAAGGTTTGTAATTCCGATATCCCAATAAATAAAAAATAAAGATTTAATCTCACTCCTAAAATGAAGAAGTCTACAATAAGTTTCAGTGGTACAATTAAAAATCATACTCTCTTTTTTAAATTCTCTCATCTCACTCATACTGAAGTTCTGACCTTGATACAGATCTGTTTTCAGGGTGAACAAATGAATGTATTTCAAGATTCCCATCAGTAAATCTTGCCATTTATGGATCCTGGCTGGTTGGCTTACTTATCAATAACAAGAAATGTTTGATCCTGGGAATGATTTCAAATTCTTCCAATAATCACTCGCTTTGCAATATAATCTCTAAAGTTCATAAGCCCCTTAGTAAACCAGACTTAACTCCTTCACCACACAGGACCTAGCCTCTTTTAGAGATCGGTCCCTACCCAACCCAACAAAACTCCCACATCCTGGTTCATACTACCTGACTGGACAGTATGATAACACCCAGACTGCGAGTGCACACATGTGTGTTTGGGGTGGGGGACTTTGTAGAAGTGCAAATCATGACATTTCCCATACAAAAAAATTGTTTTTACCAGGCCTATTGTTAATTATTTTTTTCTAAATTATCAAAACTCAGGCTATTGTTATTTTTCCATACTGATAGTATTAGTTTCATTATTTTTTTAACTCTTTACATTCCCCCTTGTACCATGACTGGTCCCTCTCTCCAGGCATCCCAATGCACCCAGTCTGCTCCATGAGGACCGGGAGGATGCTCCTATAGGTGCCCTGCTCCTATACAACTCTAGAGACCTGGTTTGACCCCCCCCCGGGTGGGGTGGAAGAGTCCATCCTACCTCCTCCGATCCTCAGTGGAACGTGCAATTGAAGCTCCTTCCTGGTTCCTCCATGGTTGCAGCGGTGTGGGAGCCTTTTGCCTGGATCGACTGTGGGGTGTTTTTCCTTATTCTGGTCCACCCCCTGCTGACGTCAGTGCTGGAGAAGGACCAATGAGATGGAGGCATGTAGAGACATGCCCCCGCTCTGGTGCTCAGCTGATGTAGGCCCCTCTCCATCTGCTTTCCCAACCGCATCAGCACCACCTGTGGTCACCCAGGTGAGTGGCGGTATATGATGAGCCAGCATCCCTGGAAAAGGAGAGCAGCCATTGGGCGTCAATCTTCTACCCCGGCCAACCTCCAGCAACCCGCAGTCCACCGAAGGCGAATCCCTAAGCCCGCATGGTGCCAGGTGTGGCATCTAGCTCCTCAACCCTCAGCACCACGGGGCCGGACAGTTTCATTAATTTTGAAGCATTTTGTGCAACTTTTTAGGGACAGAAAGAATATTGTTTTCATGTTTCAGTAGCTGATATGCACTAGCCAAGAGGTGCAGTCATGGCGAAGGGGCATGGTTACATTGAGGGGGGCCCCACATTTTACTTGGGCCTAGGGCCCCAAGTTGCCTTAATCTGGCCCTGTCTGTTACGTGAATAAAAGCCACACTCTAGAATCCCAGCCTGGTTTGGACAGTAATGTTATTGCTTCCTTGTGTCTGGAGTTACTTGGGTGCCCCTGTCCAGAAGTGCAAACCTAGCATAGTCCTAAGCAAATGTTTTCTCCCAGGGACCCGGGTTGTTGGACATAGCAATTGGTCCCTATCAGGTGTGTGCCAGGCAGCTGCCAAACTTGGTTGTCTGTTTTGTATAACAATCTAGTCCACCTTGTATATGGTGGCTTTGGTGGGTTTTTTAAAACCTTCTTTACAAATGTAAACCCCCACCCCTCTGTTTACCCCTAGACATTTTGGGGAGAGGTAAAGCCCTACTAGTTAAACAAGGGGGGGGGCCAGTGGGAGGTTACAAAAATGGGGTCCATTTGTATAAATTTTCATGGGGCTGCCAGTGGAATTGGTGTGTCTACCAAGTTGTGGGGGCAGTCAGTAACATATGCTAGACTGCTTAAAAAAGGTCTCGCTCTCTCACAGTGCTGATATATATCCCTTCTCCCCCCTCCCTTACGATGCATCTGGAATGAATTGTTTACAACTCAGTATGTCTCTCCTAGTGAAACTTTTGAAATAAATAAAATAAATGTAGAGGTGGGGGGGCAGCCGCTATCTCCCTTGGTCTCTGTCTCCTGGTGCTGAGGAGGGGTTGGGGCATATTGCCAAACCTGCTACTATTCTCTGCTGTCCATGTTAATGATCCACCCTAATATACTCTCCCTTTTTTTTTTGGCAAAGTGATGGCTCACCATGTATAGCACTCTGACATGTTGCTGCTGAGAGGCACCTCACTACGTTCTGTACCGGAAAAGCTGAAACTTTGCAATCAGACTTGAGCCCGTCTGCAGGAATAACCCAACTTACTTCAGTTCTTAAAGTGAGTTCAGCATCAAAGTAATTACACTTTTTTTGTTGTCAAGAGCTATGAATTACCTGGTTAATCCCCACAGTTCCAGCATTTTTCACTGATAAAAAGTTTTGGCTTTTCTTTCTCATTTTGGCTACCATCACAGAACACTTACAGAACTTACTACAAGTGGCAAACCACCTACAGAATAATGAATTAATCCTGGTCCCCAGTGTGAGTTCCTCAGTAAAAACACAGTCTGGGCAGGTTTAATGATTTTATTTTTAATAATGGTCCCCGATGTCGGTCTCTCCATAAAAGCATTTTCTGGGTAGGTTTTACATATTATTTGTATGACGTTCTGAAACTGTTTCCGAAGGGATTGAAATTAGGGTTAGGAGAGCAGCTACAGATGTGTGGCACTGATTTGTGTAGGAGAGGCAGAGCAGTGAATGTATTTTGAAGAGAGCGAGAGAGAGAGAGACACATGCACACAAAGAGAAATAGAATGAGTGGGAGCGCATCTATATTTCCCTAAAGCCAGACGCTGTATACTTCTATGAGATGAAGGCAGCTAAATAATGGTAAAATAATTCTTCAATATTGCATCTGGGCAACATATACTTCAACAAGATATGCTTTAATGCATCAAATTCATAAACAGCGCACTTACGTTTACGTGGCAATGTAACGAATGCCAGTGCCGGTTGAATAACCAGCATTTATTACACTCTTTGTTACACACTCTGTCATTTGATGCCATGCCAACTGTAAGTGTGATTTTTATGAAACTGATGAATGAAACTATATGTATTTTACTCCAGCCTGTTGCCAAGTGCCGTTTTACTGTGTCCTGCTAGTATTGTTTGACCAGCCACGGCATTTGAGTGGAGCTGCAGGACATTGCTGGTGTTCTTGGCAGAATGGCCATTGCCAGAATATTAGTTTATTAACCCCCCTCCAAAAAATATAAACAAACAAGCAAAAGACGGTTGTAGCTAAAATCGGTTGCTTACAATTAAATAAGTAAATAAATCAAATACATCACACTTCAAAGGGAAAACAGTAACATTAAGTTTATAGCTGATAGCCAGACAATTGCATTCCCAAATAATTAAATATAATGATGTGCTAAGCTCGTTTTCTTTAAATTTGCTTTTATATGCATTGGTGCATTTAGTTAAACCAGCTATGAAGATGGAAGGCAGGGAAATAGCTCTCTGGTTGCTGTCTCACCCGCTCCCCCAATGGACAAGCTGCACGGGGAGGGGTCCACAGTCTTCTGACAACATTCAGGGAAAGGCAGGGGCAAACATGGAGGACTTGGAGAACTGGACAGGTGGCAACATGATCTCTCTCTTGCTGTATCCCGTGGCATCCCAATTCCAAAACGGAGGCCTAGAGGGAGGGAAAGAGACAGAGAGAGAGAAAGAAACAACATTGTATCTGTTACCATCTGCCTGTCGGTCTCTCTCTCTCTCTCTCTCTCTCTGGAGCCAAGGCAGGATGTGCACAGTGCAGCATTTCTGCCGCAGATAAGCAGCAGTAGAAGTGGCACTCATTATTGCAGTGTCTCTTGCTCTAGGGAGATGGGGGAGTTGGCACACTTTGCTTATGGCACAATGACTTGTACGTATGACTGGCACCAGCCAACATCCTCTCCAGGTCAACGGGAGACACACTGGACTCCAGCATTACATATTTGCCTTGCACTCACTGTCTCTTTCAAGGTGTAGGTCTGGGAGCCACCAGTCACTGTTGCTGCCAAGACTAAATTACAAGAGTCCTCGTCTGACGGAATGATCATGGGCTATATGGGGGGGGGGGTGACACAGTGAACAGACACAATAGTTAAGTATTATTTAAATATCGGTTGCTGTCTGTTCACCAGCTAAGAAAACCATGAAGCAGAATGGTAACTCCTACCGGCTGGTGAACAGGCATGCAACCTCGAAGTAGAACAACAAAAGGAAAGGCTTCATGAAGAGCACCCGCCAGTACCTGAAGAAGAATGTGAGCCTGCATACAGTAGATAGATAGAGAGGTCTCCTGGTGAGTGGGGATTACAGTCAAGAGCCAGAGGCGCCTATCAGGGATAACTTGATGTTGCAGTCAGCGCAAGTGGAGATTGCTCTTAACAATGTTGTAACAGTGACTTACTTAGCGGACAGAAATGGCATTTCCATTTGCAAAATGAGTAAATGTACACAAATAAAATGCTGTTTCTGTCATTTCACATACTTCCTCAACCAGCTGTGTATACAAAAGTCATACAAAATGTGTTACAGTTACTGAAATAATGTGAGGCATGGAATGTGGAGTTGGTATGGGTTAGCGGCTATGGAGGGAGATTCTAAAGTGAATACAAGCAGTTATGCTGATGCCGGGAATACATAATATGGAAAAAAATACTTTTTTGACTGTGTGCACATTCATCACACAAAGTGATTCAGAATACTGTCAAGGTTAGGTATGAGATTTATCTTTACAGAGCTAGTCAGAGATAAGCAATTACAGCTTATAACAAATAAATGACTGAAAGTGACACAGAGAACTGCACTTCATTGTAAAAACACGAAACAAGAAGCAGCTGTGAGTCAGCATCCAAAAAGCCATGCAGTTCACTGCAAGTCATGGGGTTCCGGTGCAGAAGGCTGCTCCAAGGCCGGAGAAACTGGGTGACGTCAATATGCTAAATACACATGTTACCACCGCTGATTGCAGCGGTGGTTTTCTTTTAACAGAAAACCACTGCAGCTGAACTGCTGTCATAGACAGTTCATGCATTCATTAGTGCAGTAGGGTCGCGCCTGCTACACGGACCACTGCATTGGACAGGAAGGTCACACACTTCCAAAAAGTATTGCTGTCCCAAAATGTTCCTTGCGCATGCGTGCAATCGAATGCAAAAAGAAGAAAAAAAAATAATCCGAACAAACACTGGGAAAATTATGGAAGCACTGTATGAGGTGGATTAAATGAAAAAAGGGATAAAAGAAAAAAAAGGGTGAGGAAAGGGATATAACGTTGGTTGTATTACTTGAGATAGTAAATAGGTCATTGCCAAACGGCTAGATAAATGGTTTAGTATGATAGTATAAAATGTATAGGAAATATTTCTAAGACGGTAAATAGATAGGTATATATTGTCCCTAGTATTGTGTGGTTTCCACAATAAAATTTTCCCCTACTCTTTCCCCCCTTAGCCCTGTATTGTACATTCTAACATTAGAACCTTTAATACCTAGTATTAATGACTCTGATTCTATTAGAGAACTTTCTATTACAAGTGAAGAGATGGACGTTAAGACTATTGTTTATGGTGATGATCTTTGTATTTTATTAGCAGATCTCCCACCCAGTGAAGCTACACGAGCGATGACAGCAGCCTTCATGCAGGGAACTGGAGCAAAATTTAACCTGGATAAAAGTAAGTGCATTCAGATAGGCTCTGAGGACATCGATCAGGATTCAGTTATGGGGATAGCTATAACTCATACAGAGTGTAAACGTTTAGGTGTGTACTTTGGCCATGGGGATACGGACCTTTTTAACTGGGACCTCCTTATTAAAGAGGCCTGGGGCAAAGTCTTAAAATGGAATCGGTGGAGAATGGAAAACAAAACAGGTGTTTAAATATTGCCAATTATATTTATTTTAATGTTGTGACTATCCAGTCACCAAAAATTAAATAAAATTAGCGACATTTAAAAAATGATGGTAACATATGACATGGTGGGATACAGGGTAATGAGTTGAGAGTACAGAGGGAATGGAACGCTGAGACAAGGCATAAGAAAGGTGGATTGCAGAAGGTGAATGTTGCATGCTTGGTTTGGATAAGTGTATACCAGGGTTTAAGCACTATGGAGGAAATCTGGGGGACTTGTGTAATATATAGTTTTAGGGTGTTGTGCACAAGTAGTTTTTTTATTAGTGAGTGCGTTAAAATTTGCTTTCATTTAAGTATGCAGAAAATACTTTTATTTTATTTATTTATATTTTATTTATTTATTTCAATCTAGGATTACAATACCTTTGAGCCAAAGCTCTTTTACAAAGGTTCCACATCAGCATGTGCAACAGTCATCATTTTTAGTTACAAACATATAGTCATTGACTTACAGACATGTAATAACCAGTACAAAGACTTGAGCTAGAGCAAGACAAGGAAGAGGTGGTGGTGGGGGAAGTGAGGGTAGGAGATCGGGGGGTAAGGAGGTACAGGAGGGTGGTTGGGCGGGGCAGGAGTGGAGATCACAGGGGAGGTGGGCGAGGATGGGAGACAGTGCAGCCAGGGGCCTTGTGGGGAATATGACTTGGGTATTTTTAAAAAGAATATGTTTCAGCTTTCTGTCTTGTAATTTCTAACATGTGTTATTTTGCCGGGATGTAAATATAAGATTACCCCCACTGATCTTTAGGAATGTGTGTGTGTGGTGGGGGGGGGGGTGGTAAGAGGATTGTATTCTATAATACTTGAATTGCTTTGAAATTACTTTAGTTTGTTTTTTATGAAATGGGGAAATGTGTGCATCGATACTTATTTTGCTTTCAGTCTTTTATGTTTTTGTATATTCACAATAAAATATAGTGTACTATGATTTCTCAAGTATGAATAAAAATTCCACTACTCTTTTCGAAGAGTGACATGAGATCTTTAACATCCACCTGAACAGGCAGATGGGACCTTAGTTTAACGTCCCATCTGAAAGACGGCACCTCAGGAGTGTAGCACCGCCTTCATGCTGCACTGCAGTGTCAGTATTGGGATTTAACCCAATTAAGTGCCTGGTGTGGGGATAGAACCCACAGCCTTCTGATCTTCCAGCCTCAGAGGTGAATGTGCGACCTGCTGAGCCACTGACACTGCACTTATAAATTTTTTAGACTCTTATTAGAAAGGTACAAAATAACCCTTTAATACCTGGTATCAAAGTACACATACAAAGAAGTCAGCAGGAGAAGGACATTTGGTCTATCTAGTCTGCTTGTATTGCAGTTTCCACAGCCTAAACTACTGACCCTGCCCCCCACTCTCTCCATCATTTTCCATTCTCCCCACCCTTAACTCTTACCTTCCCCAAGTGTATATCCCAGCCTCTCTTGAAACTGCCCACTACCTTCAACAAGACCACCTCCTCAGGCAGCGCATTCCAACTACCCGCCACCTTCTTCATGAAGAAGCGCCTCCTGAACTGCTTCCTGAAAATCCCCCCCCTTCAGCTTAAGAGTGTGTCCCCTCAAGTTATGGCAGCCACATAGCTTGAAGAGACCGTCCTTCTCCACCTTATTTATCCCGTTCATGTACTTGAAGGTCTTAATCATGTCCACCTCTCCCTCCTGTTCTCCAGAGAGTACATGTTCAGTGCTCTTAACCTCTGCTTGTATGCCTTACCCTACTGACCTATAATCAGCTTTATATCCCTCCTCTGGACCATCTCCAGCAGTTTAATGTCCTTTTAGAGGTGTGGGCACCAGTACTGAACTCCATATTCTAGATATGGCCTTACCAGTGACCTGTACAAGAGCAGTATAACCTCCTTTCTCCTACTGCTGATCCCTCTAGCTATACATCACAACATCTTGTTTGCCCTAGCTGCTGCTTTCTTGCACTTCATGGAAGCGTTTCAGGTTACTACTGATTATCATTTCCAGGTCCTCCTCCTCCTTGGTTGGAGATACCCGAACCCCTCTCAGGTAGTGATCTGGCTGGGATTCTTGGCTCCAGTGTGCATAACTTTGCATTTCTTGGTATTGAAGCCAAACTGAAACATCCCAAACCACCTCTCAAGCTTTCTCATATTGTCCTGTATCCTTTCAGCTGTGCACTCTCCCACAGAGCTTGGTGTTGTCCCTTAATGCCATCCCCATTGAACAACACTGGTCCCAGCACTGAGCCTTGCAGGACCCCAGTGGTGACCTCTCTGATGCTAGATAACTCTTCCTTCACTACCACCGTCTGGGTTCTATCTCTCAGCCACTTTCCCACCCATCTGGCTCTCTTTTCTCCAACCCCAAGATCCGTCAACTTCTTCATCAACTTCTTATGCAGTATACAGTCAAAGGCCTTACTGAAATCCAGATGGAGGATGTCTACCACTTGGCCCCTGTCTACTGTCTTAGTTACTCAGTCAAAGAAGTCAACCAGATTAATTTGACAATCTCCCCCCTATTAACCCATGCTGCCGCACATCCTGGAGACCATGCACCTCTAGATATTCTACCAATCTTTCCTTAAGTGTGGTGTCCATGAGCTTGCACACAATTGAGGTCAGACTGATGGGTCTGTAATTCCCTGGGTCATCCTTGAGGCTGCTCTTGTGGAGGGGTACCACATGTGCTATTCTCCAGTTCTCCAGTTCCCCAGGCAGCACCACTCCCAACTCAAGTGAACTGCTGAACTGGCCAGCCAGTGGCTCCGTAAGCTCCTCTGCTAGTTCCCTCAGTACACTTGAGTGTACTCCAGGCCTGGTGATTTGTTCACCTTCAATGCTAGTAGCCTCTCTCGCACTCTATCCTTCTCTATCACTACCTCCATGACCCCCTCCCCCCTGCTCCCCTTCTCCTTCCTGAAGGCACCAGTTCATCATACTCCCTGGTGGAAATTGAACAAAAGTATTAATTTAGTATCTCCATTTTTCCCTGTTCTCCTCCACCCAATCCTCTCCTTTCTTAAGCATAACAATCCCATCCTTCTTGTCCCTTTTTTTGCTTATATAGCGAAAAAAAAGGCATCTCTGCCTTCTTAATTCCTCAGCTATCTGCAGTTCCTTCTGTACCTTAGCCCGTTGGACTTCTTACTTGCCACACTAGCTAACCTTAAGTAATTCTCCCTATCCACGTCTCTCTTGGTCTTTCTGAATTTCCTGTAGGCTGGCCTCTCTTCCCTTACTGCCTGGGTGACCCCAGAACTGAACCAGCTGGGTGATTTGGCTCTCTCTAGTTTTTCCCCCTGAGCCTAACATACTCCTCTGTTGCAACCTTTATTCCTTCCTTAATGATGGACCACCTTTGACCTACCCCTATGTGTGTCTTGATGACTGTCAGGTACCTCCTTAACACATCAACCATCTTCCTGATGTCTGCCCTCCTAAAATCCAAGATTTTGGTCTTAGTCGGGATGCTTTCCCCACCCATATTTAATTGGAACCCTCACTGTGCAATGGTCACTCCCACTCAGGGTCTGTCTTATCCTTAGGTCCTGTATGTGTGCCCCATTTGTGAGCATCAGATGAATGATTCCCTCCTCCCCTGGTTGGTTCTGTGATGCCCTGAATTGGGAACCCACTCTGCAACCCTTCCAGGGTCACCTGATTCCTGGCACATGTTGTGGGTGGTATGCTCCAGTTTTCCTTGGGCAGGTTGAAGTCGCCCACTATAACCACCTCTCCTTTCTCTGTAGCCTCCAGTATTTGTGAGGTCAGTTCCCTGTCCCTCTCCTCATCCTGCTTGAGTGGTCTGTAAACCACCCACAACCTTACCTTTCTCCCTCTACTGGGCCATAAATGAACTTGCAATGCCTCTACATTTCCCTCCTCAGATTCCTTCCTCATGCAAATTATTCTCTCTCTGATGTAAACTGCCACCCCTCCTCCTTCCCTAGTGCTCTGTCCTTCCTGTGTAGTTTATATCCAGGGATCATGAGGTCCCAGTCATGCTGTGGTGTGGTCCAAGTTTCAGTTACTGCTGCTATGTCCACTCTCCCCTCAGCTAATAGCGCCTGTAGGTTGTACATCTTGTTTCCAAGACTGTGCGTTCAGAGACACCACTCTTCACCTAGAGTATTACTCTCCTTCCGTCCCCTCCATTCTTTTTTTTCCATAACTCCCTTCTTTGTGGCACCCACCTCCACTTGCTAACTGTTCCACACCCCCTCCGCCCTTTGCTAACCCTTCCTCACTCCCTTCATCTCCTTTTTCCAGCCCTCTTCCTCCAGTGGGGGGGGGCTGTTTATGACCTCCTCCTGGAGTATTTGGGCCTGCATGCCCACTGCCCCCCAGTAGTTTAAATTAAGTGTAAGTTAATTAAGTGCACCCTGAACAGGAAGCCATGAGGATCTTCGCATATGCAAGTGATATTTGCCTGTACGTACCAGATGAATCGTCTAGTACAGAGGTACTTTTTTTTGTAAAATATTTTTATTGGAAATAACAAAGCAAGTTGTACAACAGTGTTACATACAGAATTTTTCACATCTTGGGTACATGCATTCCATACATTACATTCCCATTTCAATACTGTTACATAGGAGAGAAAAATAAACCATTTAAAACACTTTACATGATAGTGGTCTGAGCTACACAGTGTTTGATGAGGCAATAATGTGGAGAGGCAAACAACAGCTGGTGAAAGTTGAGCATTGAGAAATAAATGGTGGAGGATGTTGAGCATTGAGAAATAAATGGTGGAGGATGGTGACCATGATTCCGGGGCAAAAACAGATAACAGAAAAGGTGGGAGTGTGCGTCCCAGCTCCGGTCCATCTCTGAGGTGATCACTAAAACAGAGGCAAGCCCCTAGTAGCACCTTAGACTTATACAGGGAAAAGATCCATCCACCTTGGCCCCAGTCAGTGGGTTCCAAATTTTACTAAATTTATTTTCTTTGCCATTAGCAGTGTGTTGAATCTTCTCCAGAGCAAGACATTACTTCATATTATTAACCCTTTCTGTTGCTTTACCCTCGACTCTCCTCCCTCAACCCATCACTGTGTCCTTTACCGGTCCCTAGACTTCCTCTCGCTTCAGGACCAGCAGCTGTCCCACAGTTCCAGCGTCACAGCTAAATTCTGGGCTCAGTCCCCCCCCCACATATCTCGTCTCTATACTCTCACCCGCTTCCCACCTGATATACGCTCTCCAGAAAAATGACTCATTCCTCCTATTTGTTCCACGCATGTCCACTATGGCTGGCCAGGCAGCATTTTCATATCATATGCCTAACACTTGGAACTCCCTCCCTGTGGATATTTGGCATGCCTCCACTAGGCAGCGCCTTAATTCTGCTTAAAACCCACTCTTTCTACACCTGCACATGTTTGCAGTAGCCCTAGCTACATGGCCTGCCTACTCCTCCATGAGACTGCATAGGGACATCATCTTGACCGTGTTTATTCTACCGATGAGGGTCAATGGCAGGGTTTGCCATCTGTTGCAACATTCTGCAAATTTTTTCATTAAAGGGCCGTAGTTCATGGCATACAATGTTCCCAGTTTTGCTGAAAGAAGAATGCCCAAATATTTTAGTTTGCTTACCATCACCAGACCCCACCAGATTCTGTGACAACTGTGGCCTGTCCAACAGGCCAACTGGGAGTAGTTCCCTTTTTGTCCAGTTTACCTTATGACCAGACAGAGTGCCGTAGTCTCTCAATAAATTGTGTACTATTGGTAGGTCTCTGGCTGGGTTTTTCAAATATAATAGCAGATCATCTGCATAAAATGTGACCTTATGTTCTCTCCCACTCAGTTGGTAGCCCTGAATTCCTTCATGTTTCCTAATGGCTGCAGTGAGAGGTTCAAGTGCAAGCCCATATAGCAGGGGGCAGCTTTGCCTGGTGTCTCTGCCTAGAGTTAAGGGAGGGGTTAGGTCCTCGGTGACCATTTTCTGGGCCAAAGACTCAGTGTACAGGGTTTTGCTCCACTGCAGGATCCCTGTCCCAGGCCCTGGCATTGCAGTGTTTCAAACATATATCCCCATTCAGGTATACCATTACTGCAGTGACCCCGGCACATCGAAGAACACCACAGCAACAGGAATCGGGCAGTCGTGACTGCCTCGCTGGGTGTTTGCCCTTCCCCACCAGTCCAACTCCGACCGAAGTTAGAATCCTAGAGACCGGGGGTGGCAGGAAGTGAGCCCCCCTGAGGAGTTGGTGGTGCAGGCCCCTCGATTGTGTGCACTGACATTCCCGTGGCTACAATGCCGACAGTCGGCATTGCAGACATCGCTGTAGGGGATGTTGGCACAAGCACTGTCGAAGCGCTATGGGTAAACCCCACATTCAACCCTATCAAAGGCCTTCTCGGCATCTAGTGCCGGGACCACCACCCTATATCTGGCCGCTTTCCTTCCCCATGTACATATTACATTTAAAGCTCTCCTAATGTTATGTATCCCCTCTCTGCCCTGTATAAAGCTGGATTGATCCATGTGAATTAGTGAAGGGAGGACAGGCTCCTACCTTGTCTCCAACACCCTGGCCAGGACTTTGTAATCTGCCATAAGCAGCGAAATGGGATGGTAGGAGGCCCACTGCTAGGGGTATTTGCCAGGCTTCAGAAGGATTGTTATAGTGGCTGCCCTCATAGAGGGGGGCAGTATTCCTCTCTCCAGCCCCTCCCGCAGAGCATCTGATAATGGCTCCATTAGTAATGTGTGAAAGGCCTTGTAGAAGTCACTGGGGCCTTCCCCCTACTCAGTAATTTGATGGCTGCCAGTATTTCTATGTTAGTTAAAGGGGTGTCTAGGTCTCTAGCCATATCCAGGGGCATCACCAACATTGGGGCCTTAGCCAAAAAGTTCTACATCTGTTGAGGTGTCGAAGAGACCTCCAAAGTGTATACATTTTGGTAAAACCTCCCAAATTTAGCGCCTATTTGGGCAGTAGATGTTGTAATCTGTCCTCCAGCTGTCAACCGCTGATTAATGGTCCTTTCCCCCTCCTTTCTCCTCAGTTGCCAGGCCAGGAATCTACTTCCCCTGTCAGCATCAAAGTAGGCCCCAGCTCCAGCTAGTAAGATGGACCTTTCTATCTGTGTTGTGCTTAGGAGATTGAATCTCCATTTCAGTTTCTGTATCACTCTATAGAGGGTCTGGGTGGGCCTTTTCATATGGGCTTCCTCACAGGCCTTTATCTTATCTCTGAGATGTTCAGCCTCTTGCTGTACCAACCTTCTCCCATGTGCCGAGTATGAAATGACCTGTCCTCTGATGTATGCTTTCAGGACCTCCCACATCACAGCTTGCGATATCAACCCCCACCCCCGACTGTATTTCAGGAATTCACCAAGTGTGTTATTCATCAATATAGAAAAGTGTCTGTCTTTTAATAGTAAGGAATCTAAGCACCAAGTCCTTTGAGGGGGAGGTCCCCAACCCCCAGTTCCATGGGCATATCAAGGCGGGCGTGATCAGAGACCAAGACTGAGTAGCAGGCATGTATCATGCTGCAGAGGAGGGAGGCACGTACCAGAACCCCATCCAGCCTGGCATAAGAGCAATGGGTATGCGAATAAAAACTATAGTCACAATTGGTCGGGTTCTGATGATGCCATACATCCACCAGGGCGAAAGTATCTTCCAGTTCTCCCAGTGCCACAGCATTCAGTGATATTTGCACTGGGGCTGGGCTGGACTTGTCCAAGACTGTATCTCTAACACAGTTATAGTCCCCTCCCAATATACAGGGACCCGAGAGGGATGCCATTTCCAGTGCCAGGTTTTAAAAGAAACCCAGGTCTTCTATATTGTGGGTGTAAATCAAACCCACCAGCACCAACCCTCCCCCCCCCCACAGTTATATTGGCCAAAGCTCTTTGCGTATCTTTACCCTAGTGCCACGGGGCAGCCATATGGACACACCTCTAGCTTTTGTGAAAAAGCACACTGATATCCACTGCCGGCCCATACTGCTCTCCGTCCTCACTGCTTCCTGTTGTGACACGTGTGTCTCTTGCATAAGGACCAGTTGGATCTTTCCCTTTTTGATCTCAGCTATCACCCTTTTCCTTTTGACCACTGATTTCAAACCATTTACCTTCCAGGTAGCCACCTTCACCAAACTACACACGATCATATGTGGAAAGTAGAGCGATAACCATCTGGACTTTCCTCCTATATTCTAGTAAGCGTAGCAACCACATTCTTTTATCAACCTTAACACATGTACCCAGTTTGCACATTAATATTCCCCCATAACTATTCCCTATATTATCCCAATGATCATTGCCAACTGGGCAAAACGACTCCACCCCCCCCCCACCGAACTGGGCCCAAACTGACCCTGTCAGTTTCCCTGTGTTCGTAGATGGCAAATAGTGTGTGAGATAGGCATCTCATCTACTCACTTCATTTAGGGCACAGCCCTGCACCCCGTCCCAGCCCCCACCACAGGCATTGATTCCGTCTACCTTAGTGTGTATTCATCACAGTTACGTAGTAAAGGAGCGGAGCTCCATTACCTGTGATCCAGCAACTCCATCTTCAAGGTCATATTGCAGCTGTCCGGACACTCAGAGCTCCTGAAATTTGATCTTCTTTTTGTGTGGGTGGTCGTCAAGGCTGCTTCCACCCTACAATGAAAAGTACAATACCAAGTATCATGACCAAGTTAATATATAGATTTACCCCCCATGTTCTGGTTGCCTCAATGCACCCCCCTTTCCCACATCTCGTACGTCTCCTTTATGTATATTTTTATTAATGTTAATACTGTATCATAGACCATAAGTCCCCCAGCCCAGTGCAGTTGCTTTCATATGCCAGAGTCTCAGGAACACGGGCTTATCCCCCCCCCCAGAGATTTACCCACTGTGAGATATTTTCAATCATTTTACCTCTTTACCCTTGTCTAAATTATATAATCTTTTTTGGCTACCCTAAATTCCCCTGTAACCCCTAGATGGCGCTATCCCAGGGGCTACTACCCCTGCCTGATTTGCCACTAACAGGTTGAGGGTCCTGGATCCAATGGCGGGTGCCTCCACCCAGAGGTCAGGGTTTGCAATAGTTAAACTTACTTGGTCACAGCCATCTGGGACCCTGCAACCCCCATTTCTTCCCACTAGTGGCCCACACAATATATCAGAATTACCTTCACAGTATACACTTACCCCCAGGGCTGGTTCAGGCACTGGGACCTCCTGTAAAATAAGATACAGTGCAACAATCACAGTACAATACTTTAACATAGACAAATACCTCAGGCAGTATAACTTTGCTGAAACAAGCAGCTCTGATTTATTTAGGGGGACTATAACAAGGACAGGGGGAAATCAGGTTAATTAGCTTATCCTTTACTCATTTACCTATGGCTCTGTGCACAGGCCTATCCCTACCAGTTACTGTCCCTGGGTACCCAAGCCCTAGTGGCTAGTCCAAACCGTGGCAGCTGGTAGGGGCCCTTTCCCACAGAGAAAAGAAAAATTAGTTTAAACAGTCAGCAGTACAGTGATTCCATTTGATTCAATGTGCAATTCAACAGGGAGCAACCCTGAATTAGTACTCACGACCTCCAAACAAGATAGGGTCCTTCAATGTCAGCAGGGCTACTCTTGAGCTCCCGAGACTCCTCACACATTTATATGGCAAACAGGCAGGCTGCTTCTCTATCCCGATCTCAATTACTGCACAATACCCGGGAGAACACACAGCAGATTCAGTTCCTGACAGACCGAGTGCAATTCAGCGATTTCTCCAGTCTTCTACAGGGTGAGCCTGGTTTCTACTCTTCAGATATCCTTTGATTCTCTTCACAGGACGGATTCAGTCCTAACAAGCAGTTACACAAGCTGCAGACTGGAACTCTGGGCCTTACACACGTTTCCCGACTAAAACTGCACACTGAAAAAGCACAGGGCTCCTTCCTTCTTCACTGCCAGAGCTAAAAAACTGAAACTCCAACAGACAAAACTGGGCACTTCCTTTGAGTTCCTCCCAGTTCTTGACTGGATTGGCTGTCACTCACAATAGACTGCTCCTGTTGGTCCAAAAAGGCACCGAAGTCTAAACTACATCTCCCAGAGTCACTGCCCATACAATCCTCTTGTGGCTGGCTCAGATTATGAGTCAAGTTCTGATTTGTCCAAGGCACCATTTGAGCTAGCTTACCCCACACTGATTGGTCCAGTTCAGCAGTTCAAAACCAGAATGGGGAACTAGGCAGACACAGTTCTGACTGCAAAGAAAGCAGGTTAGACAAACTGTAATTTCATTATTACTCTAAATGATTTCTGGCAAACAGTTACATCTTTCAGATAGGTTCCTTGCACTCCTAGTGACTGCAAAAATAGAGTGAATTGGCAGCAGCTCGAGTGGTACTCAAACAGAGAAGCACACAGTCCCCCATACAAACTAATTATGTCTGCAAGCAGACAGCTCTTAAAGAGACAGTACCAGAGGCTCTAAAACACTCACTGATAAATGGCTTAAATGCCAAACACCATTCAGGCTTGAGCATTCAAGCAAGCTCCTGAAGTCTTTGGGAACCCCCATTTGGGGGTTACACCCTTCCTGGCCTGGGAAAGCTTGGCGTCGCTCAAGCAAGTACCCATAAGTTTCAACTGCAACCATATACATTTGCATTAGGCTCGCACATGTAATCATCAGTCAATATATCATTTTACCAAGAACACATTTCTGAAACATTGCAGTACGTCACTCTTTACACAGTATACACATACATTGTACCATAACCAGTTATTACCTCTTGTACATGAAACCTGAAGAGAGGGGCCCTTCCTATCATTTACCTTGGGGCTGGATGGGGGCAAGGGCACCATACTTAGAGGGCAACACAAGTAACTTGAGTTAGCACTGACGCTCAGTTTGGGCAATGAGCTCGGGGACACATACACTCCTTTATGGACAACATTGAGAGGCAGATCCACTGGCGGCCCAGGAATCATAACTGAGGTGCACCACAGGCTTTACAGCTCGACCAGTCTTTCTAGGGGAACTGTTACAGTCTCTGCACTCTGAGCCTCATTTTCAGCATTGTCCTCACTTGTCAGGAGTCTCCATGGGGAGAGAGGCTAGAACTTGGGGCACTTTCAGCTCCAGGAGTTACAGTTTCTGAGTCCACAACATTTGGCTCGCATGGAGAGCTTTCGGACACTGGCAGTGGACTGTCAGGGCACTCAAAATACTCTTGTTCTGGTGTATCACCAGTCTGACCCAATCCATCATTTTCCTCCCCTGAAAGCTCAAACAGTTCAACCATGCACAATGATTCCATTTCATCTGATCTGATGCTTTGCACTTCACTTTCTGGGAGCATTGGCTCCAGGGACGAAGCTGGGGCTTGCACAGTCCAGAAGGCCCAGCTTCATCTCCAGTATTGACTAGGGATTGCCCCAAACAATTGACTCAGTTCGTAAGAAGGATAGTATTCAAAGTCACTCACTTTCTTCCGATATGGACTGACAGTCATGCTGAACTGGGACTTGTGGAGGGAACACTTAACTTTGCTTCTGTAGGTGCAGACTTTCTTGATCTTTTCTTAGCAGCAGCTCTAGTCACTGGTCCAGAGGGGCATCTTCTAGGGGCTCAGACTCAATTAAGATTTGTCCAATGGGCAGTAAATGATTTCTATGCATTGTTTTTACATCTTTTGAATTATTCTCAGGCTTTACTTTGTACACTGGCAGATCATCTGGTTTGCCCACTACAATGTGAGGGAGATGGTGCCATCTGTCAGCAATCTTGTGCTTGCCATGCAGTCCCAGATTTCTTAGCAATACCGATCTCCCTCCTGGAGTTCCTGTGCTGTCACCTTTTATCATACCTTTCTTTGTTGGCCAGATTTCTTTTGGCAGCCATGGTTTGAGCCAGTTAGTACGCATGAGTTAGCTGGGCCTTTAACTTTTGCACATACTGTAAATAGTTGTCAGCTTGAAACCCATCAGGAGAGACCCCAAAACACACATCTACCGGTAGTCGGAGCTTCTCTTCCAAACATCAAGGCGGTAGGGGAGGAACAGTGGCATCACTTTGGTGCAGTTATAAGCATGTACCAGGGTGCTAATTTGTTAGCTCCATCTAGGCTTGTCCTTTGGGTGCAGGGTGCCTAGCATATCTAGCAAAGTGCGGTTGAAGCGTTCAGGCTGAGGGGTCCCCTGGGAGTGGTAAGGAGTGGTTCTGGACTTCGCCTCCCCACAGAAAGTATCTCTTTGATCAGACGACTCTCAAAGTCTCCTTGATCAGAATAGATTCTTTGTGGAGCCCATAGTGAACAAAGTTTTCTACAAGTACTTTGGCCACAGTGGATGCTTTCTGGTCTTTGGTGGGGAAAGCTTGGGCATATCTCAGAAATGGTCAGTGACCACCAGCACATTACTGATATTTCTTTGATCTGACTCCAAACTCAGAAAATCAATACAGACCAGCTCCATGGGTGCACTGGTGGTGATGTTAACAAGGGGGCAGCCCTCTGGGGCAAAGCTTTTCTCTGTAACAGCGACTACAAGTTTGAATGTGTTCTCCACTCAGCCCCATCTTAGGCCAATAGAATCTGGATCTCACCAAGTCAAGTGTTCTGTCTATACCAAGGTGCCCATGTGGTTGTGCAAGGACATCAGTACTGAGTCTCGAAGGCAGTGGGCAGCACTAGTTGTTGTTTGTCTACTTGTCCCCTCTGTCTACTGTTTCTCTGTATAACAGTTTATTGATCAGTTTCA
Source organism: Neoceratodus forsteri (assembly GCA_016271365.2). NCBI lineage: Eukaryota > Metazoa > Chordata > Ceratodontiformes > Ceratodontidae > Neoceratodus > Neoceratodus forsteri. Next base: position 334,764,264 of record JADMNL010000026.1, read on the forward strand.
ACTTAGGACCTTCTTTGTATAATAGTGCAGTTCTCAAATCCGTGGGCGTAATTTGGACACATCTTTTCCTGCATGAGGGCTTCTAAAGCTGCTTTGATCATGGGATCGCGGGATTGAGCCCGCGAATCACTGTCATTGTCCAGCTGAGGCAGTGCACCAATGTCTATGTGCAGAAAAGTGGCAATAAGCAGCAGGTCATGCAATTCTCAGAGGGTCCCAAGCAATCCACCATGCAGTCCATTGCGTTCCGTGGACATTTTTCCTCCCTGTCAAACTTCCGGCAGAGTGCCCGAATGTCAGGTTCTGCCAATCGGACCCAATCATTCTGAGGAACAGGCCTCCCGGAGAGCATCAGCATCTAAGTGGTTCAGACCTGCTCGGTATTCGAGCATAGTCATGCGAGATAATGCAGAAAGCCACCTATGGCCAGTGGCATCCAACAGCTGAGGTCTGCACATAGGTCGGATTATTGTCAGTTTTACTAGTATTTTAGCCCCATACAAGTACTCATGGAATTGGTCAACAATAGCCCACTTCAAAGCTAGGAACTCTAACTTATGTACAGGATAGTTCTTTTCGGATGGGGTCAGGCTTCTACTGGCAAAGGCCACTGGTCTCAGGCCATTCTCATGCTCTTGGTACACATGGCCCCAACCCTTGCAAGCTAGCATCCAGTGTGCAGGACGTAAGGTTTTCTTGGATCGGCATAGGCCAGCACTGGAGCATGGGTAAGTTGATATATGATCTCATGAAAGCAGTCTCACATCATCTATGTCAGCAGGTGCCAGGCGTCGAGACCTCTCACGAAATGGTCTTTCGTCATGCAGCCGGATATTGTGCTCAGCTCCTTGCACGCATCCTACATCCATTCCTTTAAAGAAAACACCTGGTCTCTCTGGGCAAGCTTCTCACTGATCCTCACTTTCCATTCAGCTGGCAATGGGAGTCGCGAAATCAAACAAGTCAGGCGTTACTCTGTCATTCTTCCTTGAACTCTTGCTGCTGGGTAGCACTGCAGTGTCTGCACAATGCACATTAGCCAGGATGCAACCTCTGTTTACTCGAATGTCTCTTTCAGACACATTATGAACTTGGACCATTACCCTTCTGGCATAAGCATGGGCTCTAGCGGGCAAAATACTAGGCTTGACCAGCAGTCCCTCTGGCAATTTTCCATCGCCTGGTGCATCCAACATTAATATTTTATTCTTAACATCCTTTCTGATACGGACCTCTCCCTGTAAGGTACACTGGGCATTTGGCGCAGGATCACAGACAGGATCCTTCTTCCATACAATTCAGCCGGTTCCTCTGGTTCTATTTTTCAGCATTCTCTGTGCCTCATAGGCCTTCTTAATTAAAGCCGAACTCTTAAAGCTCTACTAGTCTTTGACCCCTGTTTTCATAACATAACTGTGCCAGCCTTCTGAACATATGAGCATTTGTTCCAATCAACAAAGGGACACCATCTATACAGTCCAGTGGGGGACACACTAAGGCTAGGGTCTCTACTTGTTCGGCCACTCCAGCCACGGAGGTGGGGAAAGACAGCCAAATTTGGATGTACCCGGAATAGGGGTAGGCCTTCTCACTTAACCCCCATACATGCAGTCCTTCTAATGGTTGTAAGGGTACATCTGACAAATGCTTCTGATACCAATCTTGGAACATAATTGTCATTTGGGAGCCACTGTCTAATACAGCTCCTGTAGACACTCCATTCACCTTTACAGTGGTCTCCATGGAGGGACCCACTATTCTGGACCAGTCTGGAGGCGGTAGTGGGGGCCTGGGCAACTGACCTTGCCACAAAGGGCGTGAATTAGTATTTTGGTGCCTCACTGGGATCATGTCGTGCACCTCTTAACCACTGATTTGTTCTCCGAAGCTCTCCTTGTAGCCTATATGCAACTTTGTCAGTGTCTTTTGGGGACTGGCATTTCCTTTTCATGTGCCCATCTTTCCCACAATTATAGCAAAACATACTTTCTGGAGTTTGTGCTGGCCGAGGCGCCACTGGGAGCCAGGGCGGGTATTACTAACTGGAAACCTGGTGCCATCTCTGTCTGGACATGATAAGCATTTGGAGACATCTCGTCAGTTTCTCCACTTCCATGGTCAAGGAATTGAGTTTGGAGCTGTTATCAGCAGGAGATACATGGGTGGGTACCCCACCCCCACTAGCAGATGGAGTCGGATATAGGTCAGGGCCCGTACTTGCAGTGGCCTTCATAAAGGACTGTTTTGGATTCGATCTCTCTCAACAGTTCCTCCATTGTGACATATCTTTTTCCTTGTCAGAGCACTCATTGACTGTCAACCTCTGCCCTGAACTTCACTTGATGGGTCACCCTCAGTCACTCGGTCGTAGCCACAGCTGTTGGTGCAGGTCCCTCCCGAGTCGCCTTTCTCAACTCCTCGAATTTCTCTCATTAACTCATCATAGAAGGGTGGGGATTCCAGTCGATTTGCCAGGCGTAACTGGAAGCAACAGCAGTTCTGAGAAGGGGGCAGACTTAAGATTCTGTCCAGTCTGGTTCGGTCCAGTTCAATCGCTGGCAAACTACCCTTTCTGAGGCATTCTTGCAACAATTTTTCTAGCCGAGATACATACACAGACAACAACTCCCTTGGTACTGTTGTGCAGTTTCTTACTCTCCACCATAGGTCCTCATCAGAATCTGGGCTCCCACACATTCTCCAAGGCCTCAAGATAGGCCTGTGCAGTCGCTCAGGGTTACTGGCCTGTTTAGCACGGATGGTAGCCAGGGCAGGACCTCCGAGGCTCTCACTAACCCTTTCACTTTTCGGCTTCCGAGCATTGCCATTCTAGCACTTGGGAGGCAAACATAGTCTATCCAGGTCTCCCAGTCATCCTCCCTTGGGGTGGGAGGGTGCCAGAGAGATCCTCAACCTTCGAAGAGTCGTGACTAATGGCAGGTGCAGGAATAGGAGTCTGCATTGGTTCCAGCCACCATTACGGGCACTGGGTGGGAGAGGGTGTTGGGGAGGACACCCCAGGTGGCAAGAATAGTTTCTTCAAGTCCTCCACAGTTTTCCTTCTCCCAGCAACCATTTAGCAAATTTCTCCTCAAAGTTTCAGATAGTGGTGGGGCTCATTCCCCGGTCTTTACTGTCCTTAGTTATCACTCTCCAAGCAGTGAGGCTCCCTCTGGGGTAATGGTCTGTGGCACTTCGAGCTATCTATGGGATCCTTAAACTCTACTAGGGCCAGAAAAGTGTGGGTGAGCAGATTAGCATGCCGACCCACCACCACAGGGTTTTGTAAACCTTCCACCTTAGAAAGTACTCCCTGTACAATGTCCGTATTGATACACAAGGGGATGTCCAGTATAAGCATAGCATTTTGGGGGTCAATCTCCTCCACAGTACACCACTCCACCAACCGGTGCACAGCCACTTCTGTCGGGGTACCCATTTTTTTCTTAACAGTGGTTCGTAAATATGGCCACTAGAGGACACACAATCCCAGCGGTGCCTCCAAGATGTAACCCCTAGATGGCGCTATCCCAGGGGCTACTACCCTGCCTGATTTGCCACTAACAGGTTGAGGTCCTGGATCCAATGGCGGGTGCCTCCACCCAGAGGTCAGGGTTTGCAATAGTTAAACTTACTTGGTCACAGCCCTCTGGGACCCTGCAAGCCCTTTCTTCCCACTAGTGGCCCACAATATATCAGAATTACCTTCACAGTATACACTTACCCCCAGGGCTGGTTCAGGCACTGGGACCCTATAAATAAGATACAGTGCAACAATCACAGTACAATACTTTAACATAGACAAATACCTCAGGCAGTATAACTTTGCTGAAACAAGCAGCTCTGATTTATTTAGGGAATATAACAAGGACAAGGGGAAATCAAGGTTAATTAGCTTATCCTTTACTCATTTACCTATGGCTCTGTGCACAGGCCTATCCCTACCAGTTACTGTCCCTGGGTGCCCAAGCCCTAGTGGCTAGTCCAAACCGTGCAGCAGCTGGTAGGGCCCTTTCCACAGAGAAAGAAAAAATTAGTTTAAACAGTCAGCAGTACAGTGATTCCATTTGGATTCAATGTGGCAATTCAACAGGGCGACCCTGAATTAGTACTCACGACCTCCAAACAAGATAGGGTCCTTCAATATCAGCAGGGCTACTCTTGAGCTCCACGAGACTCCTCACACATTTATATGGCAAACAGGCAGGCTGCTTCTCTATCCCGATCGCAATTACTGCACAATACCCGGGAGAACACACAGCAGATTCAGTTCCTGACAGACCGAGTGCAATTCAGCGATTTCTCCAGTCTTCTACAGGGTGAGCCTGGTTTCTACTCTTCAGATATCCTTTGATTCTCTTCACAGGACGGATTCAGTCCTAACAAGCAGTTACACAAGCTGCAGACCGAACTCTGGGCCTTACACACGTTTCCGACTAAAACTGCACACTGAAAAGCACAGGGCTCCTTCCTTCTTCACTGCCAGAGCTAAAACTGAAACTCCAACAGACAAAACTGGCACTTCTTTGAGTTCCTCCCAGTTCTTGACTGGATTGGCTGTCACTCACAATAGACTGCTCCTGTTGGTCCAAAAGGCGCGAAGTCTAAACTACATCTCCCAGAGTCACTGCCCATACAATCCTCTTGTGGCTGGCTCAGATTATGAGTCCAAGTTCTGATCGTCCAAGGCACCATTTTAGAGCTGGCTTACCCCACACTGATTGGTCCAGTTCAGCAGTTCAAAACCAGAATGGGAACTAGGCAGACACAGTTCTGACTGCAAAGCAGGTTAGACAAACTGTAATTTCATTATTACTCTAAATGATTTCTGGCAAACAGTTACATCTTACAGATAGGTTCCCTTTGCACTCCTAGTGACTGCAAAAATGGAGTGAATTGGCAGCAGCTCGAGTGGTACTCAGAGAAGCACACAGTCCCCCCATACAAACTAATTATGTCTGCAAGCAGACAGCTCTTAAAGAGACAGTACCAGAGGCTCTAAAAACACTCACTGATAAATGGCTTAAATGCCAAACACCATTCAGGCTTGGAGCATTCAAGCAAGCTCCTGGAAGTCTTTTGGGAACCCCCATTTGCAGGGGGGTTACACCCCCCCTCCATTTAATAAACCTTAATGATGCATGTCCAGCAGTGTGACACTTCCCTGAGAAGTATTCCTCTTGTTTTAGAAAGTTTCTTGCTGAAAATGCCACACACTGGTACCCACACCCCAAGGTGTGGTTGGTCTGGCTTCAGGTGCAAGGCGCAGTTCCAGTAGTCACGTACATACAGCGGAAGGGTGCCCCAGCAGGGGTAAAGGCTGCAGTCACAAGACATAGACCATGTAGTTCTTCTTTCCCGGTCATGGCGGATAATCATGCCTTACACAGTACACGTCCCCAGCCAGGATAGGCGTCCCTTTCCTGCAATGCACCATCCCAGTCCATGAAAGATTTGCATGCACAGTTAATCCATCATATGCCTCCAAAATAAAATGAGGTCTGGGCCACGCCGCACCATGCAGCATGGCGCAGTTCAGAAACATTAACAAAGCTCACTGGTTCTAGGCTGCAAATCCTGTGATTTCAAAGGGTGTGATGCAAAGCCAAGTGGAATGGTTGAAAATCAAATATTATAATATTTACAAATACCTGACCTTGCATCCTTCTGTCTCTGGAGGGTTTTGCAGCTTTAGCGAGCCATTAACAGCAGTGGCAGTATTAGCCACTGGTAAAAGCAGTCACCTACAAGGATCAGTTCGCCTCCGGGTTCATTCGAGAAGGTGATCTTCTCTCTCCTTGCTTGGCCTCCTCATGAACCCATTTGTCAGCATACAGATAGTTTATGAAGAATTTCGGGGGCATACCAAGTCTGTCTTTTCATAGTTTTGCAGGGTAGAAAAAGGAAAAAATCCACCCCATGGCATGAGGCTTTGATTTTACAGCATTGAATTTTTGGTGCTTCCCCTGCATGTCCCGACTGTAATCTTGAGATATAGCCACTCTGGAATAGCCAAACTGAACTGACCCTTGCTTCTTGGCTGCCGATAGATTTGCTTCTCTGTCTGTAAAGTGTGAGTATTTTATTAGGTAATGCCATGGGCATTCAGATGGTTCAGGAGGGGGACCCACTCTGTGTGCTCGTTCCACCTCATAGGCTGCTGCTTCAAGAGGGAGCTTTAGGTTCTTCATGAGCCACTGATGCAGGCAGACCACCAGATTCCTCCCCCCAGTCCCCTCCGGTAGACCCACAATACAGAGATTGCAATTTTTCCTGGTTGTCTACCCGCTCTCTCAGCTCTGCAGTGGTGTCACTGTAGTTTGTTTTTTCCCTTGTTAATGTGTGATTGCTCACCCTTTGCTGGAGTTCCCTGATGTGAGTGGTGTGGGTAGTCATGATCTCAGTAAGTCCAGTAACCACCGATTGTAAGTGAACCATTTGGGCCGTGATGTTTAGGTCGCAATGTTTGTGAAGCCTGCCCACATTACGCTCTGCATTGCCTCTAGCTTGGAGGGCAACCCACTGCCAGTGAGTGCTCCAGCGTGGACATTGCAGGCTCCTCTTCCCCCTGTCGAATGGGCCTCCAACCACATGTAAGTGTCCCAACCAGTCCCTGCCCTTTCTGGTTTTCCACAGTGCCGAACAGGAGTTTGGACTGCTGATTTTTTAGATTCACTGCTGCCATAAGCTACCACTATCGTTCCCTTACCAAGAGCGGTTCCTGCTTGTGCTTTAGTCGGGAAAATTTTGATTTCAAAGAAAGATGCCCAGGGAGCTTGGCTAAACCGCGAGTGCCATCATGCCAACGTAAGCCACTCCCCCCACCAGTACTGTGGTTCTGTCAGTGATAACAGCTTTTGAAAAGGTTTCTGATGCAAACTAAACTACTCGAGAAAGTTGAGGCTTTCAGATATCAGGTAGCAAGAGAATCGAAGGGGTTAGTCATGTGGTTAACGTTCCTATTTCAGCAGAACCCATAAAATATATATTTTTTTTGCTCCTCCCTCGCTCCTCGGCCAGCCACTCCTTCAGGTCATCTAGGACCCCTGCCAACACTCTACCCCTGCCACTAGCCACCACTCACCATCCCACGTGTCTGCCCCCAGTAACCTGACATAACTCTTAATCAGATGGGTCCCCCCCTCCAAGGGGGGAAGCACTGGAGGGGCCGGCCAGTGCAACATGTTTGGCCTGGGTGCTGCTGGAGTGAACTGGGATAGTCCAGGGGCTTCATGGTGGCAGGGGACCAGCAACTGTCATCTGGTTGGCCAGGGAGTCATTTTCTGGTTTTCCCCCTGGGAGCACAGCATCCAGGACATCAAGGCAAGGGCCAACATCCATTGCATTCCCAACGTAGTGGGACCCAACATGTTGCCATATTCCTGGCTTCTGCCAGAGGTCAGTAGACACCGGACCACGAACCCTCCCTTCCCTCAGGAGATGGTGCGCCGTCTGGCATGCTCAAGCCATCTCCTCCAGGCCATCGCTCTGACGCCTGGGTCCATTCACGAACCTGGGTCTTCAGCGTCACAAGCAGAAATCCATCTGCTGTGCCAGTGGGCCAGCCATGAAAATTTTAGGTATCACTTCTGGTGTAATAATGATGCTTTATTTAACTAGGAAGCTGTTAACTGAAAACTTTGATCTTGTCTTTGTTTTTGTATGTTACACTGATTGCTCTTCCACCTCTGACTTTAGAAGCATGAATCTATAATATTTTTTTTCAAGATCTGTGAGGTAGTGGACGAAACTCTTTCAAGATCATGTGCAATGGTTTTTACACATTTTTATGTTGCTTGCACGCATGTGCAAGAAACATAGTGCCATCATCCGAGTTTTCGGAGTTGTGGCATCCGTCTTCCAATTCAGTCAGTGTGGTTGCAGGCGAGACCAGAAAATGACTCCCTGGCCAACCAGATGACACCCAGGCCAAACATGTTGCATACTGGGATGCATAGGAAGAGGCATCACCAGTAGAAAACAGGAAGTTATTATCCCTCTGTACAGACAGCTAGTGAGACCCCATCTGGAGTACTGCGTGCAGTACTGCAGACCCAATCTCCGCAAAGACATAGACAGGATGGAAGCTGTCCAGAGGAGGGCAACTAAAATGGTGCAGGGTCTGCGGAAGACATATGAAGAGAGACTTAAGGAGCTTAATATGTATAGCCTCGAGGAAAGGAGGGAGGGGAGACATGATAGAAACTTTCAAGTACCTCAAGAGAATCAACAAAGTCCAAGAGGATAGCATCTTTCATAAAAGAGGTGTGCAAGAACAAGGGGCACAATTTGAAGATAGAAGAGGCGGCTCAGAGGTAATTTAAGGAAGTATTTTTCCACAGAGAGGGTTGTGGATGTATGGAATGGCCTTCCAGAGGAGGTTGTGGAGTCAAAAACAGTGGTGGAATTCAAGCATGCATGGGACAGTCATAAGGCAATTCTAGGGGGTGGGGGTAGGAAGAAGTAGGCTGCTGGTTAACTAGGACCTGCAGCTTATCCATCAGGTAGGGAAATGGGCAGACTGGGTGGGCCAAGCGGTCCTTATCTGCCGTCAAATTCTATGTTTCTATGAGGCCCCAGTTCCCCAATCACTGCTGCAGCTGTCTATGACAGCAGTTGAAAATGCAGTGGTTGTACAGTTGTAAAGGAAAGCGCCACTTTAGTGAGCAGAGCTCTCCCCCTCACACACACACACACACACACACACACACGCAAGCACGCATACTATGTGCTGATCGCTCCCTCCCCATGCACACACTGTATGGCCAACAGGGTGCCAAATCCCCATCGGCTCCCGCCCCCACAAAAGCTGTCCAGGTGCCACACTGGAGCATACCCTGCGTGGCAAAAAGCTATTATAGCCGACAGGGTGCCCAATCACGCCGGCTCCACGGCTGCATGCCCCCAGAAGCTTTCAGGTGCCACGCTGGGAGCCCACCCAGCGTGGCAAAGCTTGTTATGGCTGACGTGGTGCCCAATCCCCCGCCGGCTCCAGCCCCAAACAACTCCAGCTGCCTGGGAGTCCACCCCAGCGTGGCAAACGTCCCACGTCATCTTAATAAAAACAACCTGTAAACAAAAAGGTCCCTCGTAGTCTCCCTACCCCACAACCGCACCCACCCTGCGCACCTGCCTCCCCACACCCCATACGCACACTCCAGAGCTCCGGCGTGATTTTGGTGGACCGGGAACACGTCTCACTCTTCAAAGCCGACCGTGAACTGAGGAAGTGCCGGTAAGCTGTATAATGGAATAAATAGGGTTTTTCAACTTTGTTGTATATCTCAGGCATTTTTGGGAATTTTGGGCCCAAATTTTTCAACATAGGGTTTTAGGACCCTCCTCGTGAATTCTTGCACTGTCATGGCGTTAATCAGGCCCGAAGGGTGATTTCACAGTCACTGCGTGAAATCACCTTTCAGGACCAATTAATGAAACGACACTGCCAGTGTTCATAAGGTGGGCTCTCAAAAAGTCTATGTTGAAAATTTAGTGACAAATTCTAAAAATGACTGTTTCTGACGTCGTTGCATAGTTCCTACAATGCTCGTAAGTTCGCGAATTTCAATATTTTCACTCCAGATTTTCAACATTACCATTTTACTACACCTCCTTTTGAGCAGTACAGCTGTCATTTTTCATCTCACCCAAAACATGTTTCGCCCATGTAGTGCACAATGGCGCGAGTCGGTGTCTTGAAATCAATGTATAGAGGCACATTAAGAAAATCACAGTGACACTGTTCATGAACAGAGGTCTTAAAATGGCTATGTTGAAAATTTGTGAAAAATCTAAAATTACTGTTTCTGGTGTGCGTTGCACGGATTCCTACGTGCAGCTTTCGTAAGTTTGCGAATTTCAATATTTTCCTCCAGATTTTCCAACATTGCCATTTTACCACACCTCCTTATGAGCAGTACAGCTATCATTTTTCACATCTTGCCCAAAATATGTTTCTGTGCATGTAGCGCACGGCGGCGCAGTCAGTGTGCACAATCAATGTTTAGGACAGATTAAGAAAATCACAGTGACACTGTTCATGAGCAGAGGTCTTAAAATGGCTATGTTGAAAATTTGGTGAAAAAATTCCCTTCAGCCGTTCTGCAATGTTACTAATGAAGACCCTGCAGCACCCCACTGGTCACCCCCTGTCCCTAGACTGCACCCCATTTACCACCACTCTCTGCCTCCTGTCTGTTAGCCAGTTTCTAACCCAGTTTACCACCCTTTCCCCCATGCCCAGCCTACCCAGCTAGTTTATCAGCCTCCTATGTGGGATGGTGTCAAAGGCTTTGCTGAAATCAAGGTAAGTGTTGTCCACTGCCCCACCCTGATTCACTTCCTTTGTCACCCAGTCAAAGAAATCAACCAGATTTGTTTGACATGATGTCCCCACTGTGAATCCATGTTGTCTATGGTCCTGGGCTCGGATGGCTTCTAGATGACCCACTATCCTTTCTTTAAGCAATGTCGCCATGATCTTCCTCACTACTGAGGTGAGGCTGAATGGCCTATTTTTCCCTGCCTCCTCCCTGCTGCTGCATTTGTGTAGAGGGACCACATGTGCCCTCCTCAATTTACTCATGTTGAATGACTCAGTGAACATGGCTGCCAGAGGTACTGCTATCTCCTCGCAGTTCTCTTAATATCCTTGGGCGTATGCCATCTGGTTCCATCGCTTTGTCCACCTTCAATTTAGTGAGCTCCTGCAGGACTCTTTTGCCTTTGAATGGACTATTGCCCACCTCTTCACCCCCTTGGCAACTGCTGTACTGCTGTGGCCCTTGCCCTTCCCCCTCTTCTGTGAATACTGAACGGAAAGACACAGTGGATGGCTTGGGAGGAAGGCATGGAACTATCACTTCCAAATACCTAAACAGCACATACAAGCAAGCAACATTCGGCATTGACAAATGCTTGTTTATAAAAGCTTGAAAAGCTGAACTTCAAGTCCCTGTGTCACGATTAGTATTTCCTGGAAATTTCATGCTGTTTGGTTTTGTAGTTTTCTTTAAATCAGTATTAGTTAACTTGCTCTACAGTGGCTGAAAACAGTTGTTATTTCTGTCCTCTCAGCCAAACTTACAGTGTGATGACATCATTTTGGAATAGCTTGTTGTTTCAGATTCCCAAAAAGAGCAGTAGTTTGTAGAGTTAATGGTTTGCTGAGCTCTCCCAAGTTTTTTACAAACCTAGTCTCTGGTTTGTGTTTAGATAGATCAGCTTAAAATATATCTTTATCTTCTCATAAAAAGCTGATCATTTTAATTTCAATGCTGAACTGAAGTAGTGGAAATCTTTCTCTGTGAGAAATCAGCTTGTCTGGATCACAGCTCTCCGTTCTTTCTAATCAAAACTCAGATTTTTTTTTCTAACTATATAACACAGGGCTATTAAATGAATATAAAATAAATCTAAATTATGTTCATTCACAGAAACAGTTTGTCTTTGATGTAACCTTCATAAATACATTCATGTAAGAGTATTTTTTGAGTGTGACAGGCACCTGTCAGAACTCATAAATTTCAGTTCTTTGGTGTTTGCTGTGTGAAAATACATCATGTTAAGTATAACTAGAAACGCTATGTGGCATCCTGATGCACCGTGTCTCTGCCCCACAGTTGAGGCAGCTGCATTCTATTGCCAATAGTCCTTGTCCCACAAGCTCCCTGCCTTCTGCTCCACATTTGAGGTTGCTGCATCCTGCTGCCCTCTGTCTTCTCCCACACAGTCAAGGATTGTGCACCCTGCTGCCTCCATCCCCTGCTTAAAGAATCAGGGCTGCTGTACCCTGCTGCCCCCTGCCCAAACAGTTGGAGTTGCTGCGTCCTGCTGCCCTCTCTCCCCTACCCTCACAGTTAGGGAAGCTGCACCTGTTGCCCCTTGTTCCTGTCTCACAGTCAGGGCTGCTGTGCTGTGTTAAGTCCTAGAGGGCCACGTTCCCTGCCTGCACAGCTGGGGCTGCTGTACCATGCTGCCCTAGCCACCAGAGGTGGGGCTTTTGCTACATCCTGCTATTTACTTCTATTACCCAAAATGGACAGGGCTGCTGCACCACCTGTACCCCATGTCACAGTCAGGGCTGCTGTGCCCTGATGCCCCCTGTGTTCTGTACCACAGTCAAGGCTTCCGCATCATGCTGTCCTCTATCCCTTGTCACCAGAGATGGGGTGCTGCACCCTGCTCCTTTCTACACAGTTGGGGTTGCTATGGCCTGCTGTGCTGTAGAGCCCCACGCCTCTGCAGTTAGGGCTGCTGCACCATGCTGCCACTTGCCACAAAATTCAGGGCATTTGCTTAACCCTGTTGCATGCCCCCACAGTTGAGGCAGTTGCACACTGCTGTTCCCCTGCCACCAGAGTCGGATCCTTTGCTACACCCTGCTGCCCACATCCCTTGTCCCAAACAGGCATGGCTGCTGCACTCTATCCTCCAGTTTGGGCTGCTGTATCCTGATGCCACCCCTATCTTCTGCCTGAACATTCAGGGCTGCTGCACCCTGCTGCCCCCTGTTCCTATCTCCACAGTCAGATCTGCTATGCTGTGTTACACCATAGAGTTTCATGCTGCCTGCCAGGGGCATCATTTCAGCAAAATCATAGGGGTAGCAAGGTGGGGTGGGCACGATGTGGGCGGGGCCATGGTGTGGGCGGGGCCAGAGAGGGTGGCATTTGTCAATGTGTCATAGAGCTAGTTACCAAGTAATTTAAAAATGGGTATGACTTAGATAGCAAAGTCTGAATATAAATGTGAAATGGGTCATTACAGATGTTGATTCAAATTAAATAGCTAGCTTTCATCAAGTTATGGAATCATCAGTATAGTGAAAGTCCCATTCCTCAACTGTACAAATATTAAACAATATTATAATGTATGGTAGAATGCTGTTAACCTTAGGAAATCATCATTTCCTAAGGTTGTTAACCTATCGATGTGACGTAGATATGTTGTTAACCTATCGATGCTACGTCACATCAATAGGATAACAACAGCGATTGGTCTGCACATGTGCGTGCTTTTTTTTTCAACGGGGAACAGACTGATGAAGGCAGCGGTTAGGGAAGGACTGAACAGCCGCGGTGGTGACTATTTATCAAAAAGTAAGCAGCCGTTTTACTTTTTACGTGGGACCATACACTATAAAAAATAATGTATGGTCCCTCTATCGGCATCCGGTCACTGTTAACGGTCTCGAGGTTGCCATGGCGACGTAAACCTCTCGAGCTTCACTCTCAAGGTTTACACAGTCACCCTGGCAACCTCTTGACAGTTAACTGACTGGTTACTAATAGAAGACCATACATTATCCTCTATATAATGTATGTGTAGCCCTTATTATCCATTGAAATCAAACGGATTACAACCTTGTAATCCCACTGTTGTGATGTCAGAACCTTATAAACCTATCTCATCTATGTCATAGCAGTGGGTTTACCAAATGGAATGCCAGTGTTGTTCAGTATGCACACCCAGAATGTGATTGTTAGTCTCAGTACAGTATTCAAATAACATTCCAGTTGTCACAGTTTACTGTTACTGAGTCTAGCAATCACTATGTCGGATAGAGATTTTAACTCTGGTGCTATTTTAGCCCACTGTCATTCAGTCCGTGTATCCAGTATGGTGGGTGGCCAGCCTCGTCAGTCATGCAAAAGCCTGCGGTGGTGGGGGGTGCTGACATGGAGTGGCCGACTATTATTTTCCATTTTTGTCCCCAGGGGCACCACATGTGGAGATGCAAGTGTGCATGTGTTCAATGGCATACACCATCGCCAGCACATCTCACAGGAGCCCCCTCCCCTTGTATGTTCCCCTGACTGTGCTGCTACCTGGCCTCCAACAGGTAACAGTCCCACAGCAGGAATCTTAAATTTTATTTGATTCAGAAAAAACCTTTGAGCAAAGTGCTCTTTTTCAAAGGTTCCACGTCAAAACATAACAAGACAGAACATTAAGTTGAGAGTTATGTCATGAGAAAAAACATAAATCACTACTCAATGTAAACAGGTGTAGCATGTCATATGTACAAATTTGAATACAGTTGCAGATACTCAGATACAAGGCCCAGCATGGCATGCATCTATTGTACAATTAGAGTAAGAGGCAACGATAACATTGGGGGAGCAGTCTGGGGGACAGGTTTTGTCAAGGTAAGCAGCCAGGAGGTAAGGCATGGTCAAGGCAGTAGTAAGGGGGAGGTGGAGAATGAGAATAGGGATCAGGGTTCACTGCAGGCCAGGAAAGAGGGATAGCAGTGAGGTAATGAGGAGGGTCAAATAGGCGAGGGTGGTACCACTGTAGGGTGAGCAAGGCGATGCTGTGTTGAGGGGTGGAGATTCTCGGGGGGCCTGAAGTAGGGATGGGGGAAATGAGGCTACAAATGGAGAGAAGTGCCACTAGGATCATCCCCAAGGAAGGAGAGAGTAGTCCATGGGCACTCAGTCCTTCCTCCCTGGCCATCTTTCGATGATCTTCTGCTGTTCCTGAATGAGGGTCGCCATCATCGTAAGTGGTAGCACTACCACTGCACCAATGGGCTGGCGGAACATCCCTTACAGCTGGAAGAAAGTCTCCTCCTGTGTTCTTACAACCACAAGAGACAGTATAATGCAGTGGTTTAAGGCTCTGAGCTGCAAATCTGGAGACCTGGGTTTGACTCCTACAGCCTCCACTTGCATACTGTGTGATCCTGAGCAAATATTTTAACTTTCTTGTGCTCCCAGTTTGCACCTGTAAATAAGCTTTCAGCTTAGTGTGTCTCTCTGGTTAACAAAAACAAGAGACTATCTGGTCACCTCATATTTTGTAAACTACGAAACTCTGGACTTGAAAGACTTGTAATATGAAAGAAGTTTTTTTTTGTTTTTTAAATAGGTGGACCTCTCCCAGTTTCAACACTGAACCATTTCCTTTTCATGCATTGTGCTTTTGTTCTCTGTTATGATTGGTTACATTCAAGCTTTTATGTGCATATTTTAAATTGACCGTGGGTCATTCCAAGCTGAGTCATAAATCCAACGATGGGTGTAAGTCAAGTGGTTTTACTCACTCTGTGCCATCAAGCCCCCAAAGATTCTGTTTGATTCCTTCTCTGAGACTGAAGTAAGAACCTTTTCAATTTTAGAAGAGGGCTGGGGAGGTCAGTTTAGATCCCTCCCCAACTGAATTTCCATCTACTCATCAGCAAGTAGTCACAGCTCACCCTCAGTGCAAACAACAGAGTAGAAAGGCGAAGGCTCAGCAGGTAACAGACAGTTCAGGGCTATTGTGTTCCTTGATGGGGATTCTCACAGTGACCGGGGTTCTGATAAGTGACCTGTCAGTCACATCACATCACACTGGGGGCCTGGTTTGGGGAAGGGAGTGCTGTCTATCAGTTGCACTCTGACTGTAAATCCTGTGACATCCGAAAGGCTTTGGTGTTTCAGAGGATTGATATTTAAATTCACAACACTAACTTAATTATCAATTAATATATAATGAATATTTTTTCTTATACTATTTTTCTTATACCCCCCAAACTCCAGTGGAGGCACATCATCCCATTTTCATTGCAGAGTTTACATTTATGCATTTTTTTCTTTTTTTTTTTTGCCACTCCGGTACAGGTAGGCCCCTACAGCTCCTACATCCATCCGCCTAGTTGTGGCCATTCATGCTTGTTTGATTCTTTCCACATCCTTCTAAGTGTTGCTAGTACCCCCCTTCAGGGTGAGGCCACATCCCCCCCCTTTTGTTTTGTTTCTATACTATCTTCCTCCCTACCAGGGTAATGCCTCTCTTTCCTCTCAATTCTATAATTTACATTCTTGCCTTCTACCATTCTCGGTAACCCACATCCTCCTTACTCAGCTTTCACACCATCTCAGTGAAGCTTGTTCCCTCCTATTATTCATGTGAACTGCAGGGTGTAAGTAAGTACTGCTCTGATACTGACAGCAACTATATTGCATGATCCTCCTCCTTACCTTATGGCTTCTGCTGGACTGCCCTCTGACCTCGGTCTCTGTTTGTGAGGGACAAAATCAAAATGCTTGCTTCTGCTTCTTGTTGCTCTCCACACTGCACTGTCTCCGCTCGCTCACCTCAAAAGTCACCCGCCGCCCGGTGTAAACTGCTGTAATAAATAAATTCCGGAAAACAGTAAAAAAAAAAATCACTCGTCTCGTGCTCTAGCCTCTCGCTCCGTCGCTCACACAGTCGCACTCTCTCTCTTCAACTTGTTCATGTGGTTGGGTTCCCGGGTTTTTACCCTGCAGTCTGCTGTTCCCGCCATCCAGTTTGTCAGGTGACCCTGCTCTCTCACAAGTGCCATGGCTACAGATGGATGTCGGGGTCACGAGGGGGGGGGATGGGGGGTGACAGACTAGAGAAAGCGCAGTGCGCGCCAGGCACCACCCACCATCACAAACTCCTTGGTGCTGAAACCCCCTCCATCCACACAGCACAAATATGAACTTGTACAAGCGCTTAGCGCATGGGCACGTAACGCTGCTGAGGAGAAAAAAAAGTTGTTTTTTAATCCGAATGACAGGCCAAGCAGCAGCCAAAGCGTCCATTAACTTTAAGCCAGCAAGGGCGGGTATAAGCCCTGTCGCGGGTGCCACGAAATTTTCATAGGGTCGTGAATCGACCCCTGGCGACCCCTAAATGACGCCCCTGCTGCCTGCATCCACAGTTGGGGCTGCTGAACCATGCTATGCACTTCCATTGCCCCAAAAGGGCTGGGCTGCTGCACAGTGTGCACTCTGTGCTATTGTCAGAGCTGCTGTACCCTTATGCTGACCTGTGTCCTGCCCCACAGTCAAGGCTTCTGCACCATGCTGTCCTTTGTCCCCTGCCACCATTGTGCCCTGCTGCCCCACACAACTCCTTGCCTCCACAGGCAGGGGACAGGGTGCTACAAATGCCATTACTCTTGTGCTGCACCCTTCCCAAACAGCTGGGGTTGCTGCACCCTGCTACGCTCTCTCTGTCTCACCCTCACAGTCAGGGACACTGTACATGTTACCCCCTGTTCCTGTCTCAGCAGGGTGTAGCAAATCATCTGACTCTGGTGGCAGGGGGACAGCAGGGTGCAACTGCCTCAACTGTGGAGGCATGCAACAGGGTTCAGCAAATGCCCTGAATCTTGTGGCAAGTGGAGCATGGTGCAGCAACCCTAATTGCAGAGCCATGGGGCTCTAGGGCACAGCAGGCCACAGCAATCCCAACTGTGTAAAAAGAAACAGGGTGCATCAGCCCTGCCAGTAGTGACAGGGGATAGAAGACAGCATGATGCAGAAGTCTCAGCCATGGGGTAGGACACATGGGGCATCAGGGTACAGCAGCCCTGACTGTGAGATGGGGTACACGTGGTGCAGCAGCCCTGACCATTTGGAGCAATGGAAGTGGGTAGCAGGGTGCAGCAAAAGCCCCATCTCTGGTGCTAGGGCAGCATGGTGCAGCAGCCCCAGCTGTGGAGGCAGGAAACCTGGCCCTCTAGGGCTTAACACAGCACAGCAGCCCTGACTGTGGAGACAGGAATGGGGCAACAGGTGCAGCATCCCCTAACTGTGAGGGTGTGGGAGAGAGGGCAGCAGGGTGCAGCAACCGCAATTGTTTGGGCAGGGGGTGGCAGGGTGCAGTTGTCCTGATTCTTTAGGCAGGGGATGGAGGCAGCAGGGTGCATAATCCCTGACTGTGTGGGAGAAGACCATGGGCAGCAGAGTGCAGCAGCCTTGAATGTGGAGGAGAAGGCAGGGGGCTTGTGGGGCAGGGACTGGTGGTAGTAGACTGCAGCTGCCTCAACTGTGGGGCAGAGACACGGTGCATCGGGATGCCACATAGTGTTTTTAGTTATACATGTACATTATGTATTTTCACACAGAAACCACCAAAGAACTGAAATTTGTGAGTTCTGACAGTACATGTGCTTGGAATACTGTAGCACCTGTTTATTAATCTGACATGAAAAAACATTTTCTTACATGATTGTATTTATGAAGGCTACATCAAAGACAAACTTTCTGTGAATGAACAAAATTTAGATTTTTTTTATATTCATTAAACTGCCCTGGGTTATATAGTTAGAAAAAAAATTAAGGTTTGATTAGAAAGAACAGAGCCATGATACAGACAAGCTGATTTTTCACCGAAAAAGTTTTCTACTTCAATTCAGCATTGAAACTGAAATGATCAGCTTTTTAAAGGAAGAGGATGATATATTTTAAGCAGATCTATCTATACACAAACCAGTGACTGGGTTTGTAAGAAACCTGGAGAGCTCAGCAAACCATAAACTCTACAGAGTGTTGCGCTGATTGAGAATCAAACAGCAAGCTACTCCAAAATGATGTCCTCGCACTCTAAGCTTGACTGAGTGGACAGAAATAACTCCAGTGTTTTCAGCCACTATACAGCAAGTTAACAAATGCTGATTTAAGGAAAACCACAAAACCAAACAGCATGACATTTTCAGGAAACACTAATCATAACACAAGGACTTGAACTGCAACTTTTTAAGCTTTTAGTAAAAATATGTAAAAACCGTTGCACGTGATCTTTAATGCAGGATTATACATATTCGGATTATTGTCCTGGGGCATTAAGATGATGAACCCCATTGTTTTGGTTTTTTTCATACCATGTTTTTATATATTGTAACTTCTCAGTTTTGACAGTTAATATTGCTTTCTGGAAATATGCAGTGGCTGGGTGGCTACTTCCTTTAAAAGAAAAATGGAGCCAGGATAATTTACCAATACATTCCTTTTCTAGCAGTATAAAGGTACCAGTGTATATGAAGCTTGTGTTGACCAAAATTTGGTAGTGTAAGATTACCCAAAGATGTGTTGGAAGGGGAGTCACAAGCCAAAGAAGGGAGATAATAGTTCCACTGTACAAGACCCTGGTGAGACCTCACCTTAAATACGGTGTACAGTTCTGGAGGTCACACCTTTGTGAGGACATTGACAGAAATAGAGATGGTGCAGAGGAGGGTGACCAAAGTGGTGAAGGGTCTACATCACAAGCCTTACAAGGAAAGAGTCAGAGACCTCAATTTGTACAGGCTGGAGCAAAGGAGGGAGAGAGGTGACATGATAGCAATGTTCAGATACCTCAAGGGCATGAACAGGGTGAAAGGAGACAACATGTTCCAGTTTAATAGTAGTGCCACAACAAGAGGACATGACATGAGACTGATAGGTAGCCGCATAAGGGGACAAGTCAGGAAGTCCTTTTTTACGGAGAAGGTGGTGGATAAATGGAATAGCCTTCCCCAGGAAGTGGTGGCCGTACATATGGTGACAGGCTTCAAACATGCATGAGACAGAAATAAAGGAATATTAGAGATACAGTAGGAAGAAAAAGCTAAAGCCAATGACCAGATAGGGTCACTGGCCGCTTCATCAGGTAGCATAAACGTGCAGACTGGATGGGCCTGGCAGCCCTTATCTGCCAACAGTATCTATGCACCTACGTATAATGATAACCTCTAAATGCAGAAAATTACTATACCTGGCAATTTTAAATGAGAATTTTTCACTTAAACTGCTACTTCTCTTCTGTCCTGAAGGGCAAGAAGACATCATTTTTCATCAAGACAAGAGAATCCCTCTTCATATGTGGGATGTCAGTTGGCTGTCATGCCATGGGAGAATTGGGTTGCGAAACTCCTTGAAACATAAGGTTCATGAGGAACGTACATGTCCTCGGCCTTCATGTATACTGGAACTGGAAACTCAAGAAAATTTATATTTATCATGTCCATTTGTAGTTAATTTTTGGGACTTGTTTTTGAATTTCTGGGGGATAAAATGTCCATCCCATTACTTATGACATTTTATTTCTTGGGTTGTTCCCTGTCAGACTGCATAAATATTATGGTAGTAATAATAATAATAATCTTTATTTATATGGTGCCTTTCAAAAGCCAAGGCGCCTAACAAACGTTAAAATAACATATCAAACTTCAGTATCATAAATAATATTAAAACAGATAATGCAACTAAAAAAAAAGAATTTTGATCAGTCACCAAATGCTTGGTACCTCAGATGTGTTTTTAGGGCCTGTTTAAATCCCTCCACGGTCGCGCACTCCTGTAACTGATGGGGTAGAGAATTCCAAAGGGTAGGGGCCGCATGCATAAATGCCCAGGCCCCAGAACATTTTAAGCACACCCTTGGAATCTCTAGCAACCCCTCGTCAGCTGAGTGGAGTGATCATCCAGGACAATAAGGTACCAGAAAGCTCTTTCAGGTAGTCCAGGCCCTGTCTATGTAGGGCTTTGTAAGTTAGAAGACCAACTTTAAAGGTGATCTGCCACTGTACCGGCAGCCAATGCAGTTCGTGCAGCACCAGAGAAATAAGACAGGACTGTGTGGCTCCTGTCAAAAGCCAGGCCACTGCACTTTGCACCAGCTGCAAGTGGTGGATTTCCACCCCAGGTAACCCTAGGTACAGGAAGTTGCAGTAATCCAGGCGCAAGGACACAAAGGCATGGAGCAACATGGGAAGATCGCCGGACGGAACAAGATGCTTAACCCTGGAGGCATTCCTCAGATGGTAAAAAGAGGACTTGACAATGGCTGACACCTGCAAATGTAGTGTCAGCCCTTCATCAAAAATTACCCCTAGGTTTCGCACCCATTCAGAGTTCGGGAGTGATAAGCCCCCAAGGAAAAGCCCCGAGGGTGAATCTGCCTCGACCCCCCTATCTGGCACCTCAGGTCCACAACCAGCACCTCAGTCTTTTCTGACGTCAACTTCAGCCAGCTCGAATCCATCCAGTCCTGGATTTCTGTGAGGCAATTGTCGAAGACGGAGAGAGCTTCATCCTGGTCAGGTGCAAAAGAAAGGTAGAACTGGGTAACATCAGCATTGCAGTGAAACCTCAGCCTATACCTTCTTACAATGTCTCCAAGGGGCAGCATGTACACTGCGGACAACATGGGGGACAACACCAATCCCTGAGGAACCCACATGACAGAGGGATTGGGTCTGAGGAATAAACCCCCCGACACCACCCTCGGAGTTCTTCTGATGAGGAAAGATGTAAACCACCTGAGGACTGCATACAACAGGCCACAGATGAACCTCTGGTGACCAAGACCCCATGGTCCACAGTGTCAAATGCTGAGAGATCTAGAAGAACCATGATGGAGCAGTTTTTCCAATCTCTTGCCATCAGGAGATCATTGAGCACCCGAACTAGCGCTGTCTCAGTACTATGCCTCTTTTGAAAACCAGACTGGAGAGGTTCATAGATGTCATGAATGGTCAAATGGTTCTTCAGTTGTACGGCTACTACTTTCTCAATCACCTTCCCTAAAAAGGGAAGGTTTGAGATTGGTCTGTAGTTCGCATGGCAGTCTGGCTCCAAAGAAGCTTTCTTCAGGAGGGTTGTTACCACCACCACCTTCAGGGAGCTAGGAAACTCATCTGTTTCCGAAGAGCACCAGACTATCCATGCTAGGACCGGACCGATGGTGTCAATACAACCTAAGATCAGGGAAGTTGATCCTGGATCCAAACTACAGCACGTAGGATGCACACTCTCTACTATCCACATGACATCCATAAACACTGGTCAGTCGAAAGTACTCCAGGAAATCTGAGGGGCAGTGGCCAAGCGCCGATCCAAAGCAATGCCTGTACAGTGTGCTGGTTGGAGTGCCGCCCTGATGTCAGCCAGCTTAGTCACAAAGAATCGAGCAAGTTCATCGCACTCTACTTGCAAAAAGGCTTTTTGAACTTGTAGACAGGCTGGGTTGCACAGTCTGTCCACAGTTTGAAAAAGCTCAGCTGGTCGATTCCGAACTGCCACAATCTCCCCAGACAAGAACTCTGCCTTCTTACGGGTGATTGCAGATTAATAGGCTTGATAATGGTCCATCAGTCTAAGGTGGTCAGCATCCAGGGCAGATTTCCACCAGCAATGCTCTACCCTTCGTCCTAATAGCTACATCTCCCCTCACAGTCCCATCAAACCATGGAGACCAAGGGCAAAGGGAGAAAGGACTAACTCTGACAGGAGCAACGACATCCAGGGCCACTGAAATGGGCATATTATGGGCCATCACAAGGGCCTCTGGGTCACTATTTGCCACTGGAAGAATTAATAGGTCAAGTACCCCCGCCAGGCCTTCAGAGCTAACATCTCATAAAGGGTGATACCTTACCATCTCCACAGAGGTAGGCCTATGAAGTGGGGTGCTAAAACTGAACCCCACCGTGTAGTGATCGGACCATCTGACTGGCTCCATCCCCAAATCTGAGGCTTCAATCCCTGGGAGGGAAGACTAAGTCAAGAGAGTGGCCATGTTTATGGGTAGCAGTGGTAACTAGCTGTGTAAGGCCCCAAGATGTCATCAGCTGGAGGAAGTGCTGTCCAAATTGTGAGAGTTCATCATCGGCCCAGGTGTTAAAGTCACCCAGGACCATCAGCCTGGGTGACTCAAATGCCGTGTCGATGACAAAGTCCTCCACTTCCTGAAGGAACCGCTTCTCATCCCTGGGTGGACAGTAGATAAGGGTGCTCCTACAACCTACACCTGCTACCACAGTACACTCAAATGACTCCGTCTCCTCAACTGGTACACTTGTGAGGCCTAGTTCGGTCTTGAAATAGACCGCAACCCCTTCCCCCGTGATCCAATCTCAGGCGGTGGATCACCGAGTACCCGGCTGGTGTGGTAGCTTCCAATATAAGGCCAGAGTTCTCATCCAGCCAGGTCTCGGTAATGCAAGCCAGGTCCACTCTTCCTACAAAATCTGCAATAATTGCAGTCTTATTCTTAATAGACCTGGCATTGCATAACACCGCTTGAGCTGAATGAAATTCCAGGGTCGCCCGAACTGCCTGCCCACCAAAATTGGTAGTGCCCTTGGGTATGGAAACCAGACATGGTGGGCTGCGATCTGGGTTCCATTTCGTCCCAGGGTGTCTTCTGGATCTTACAACCATGATGCGATGGCCCCGCTCAATCACCCTCTGCCGTTCACACCCCCAACCCCAATGAGCAATACCCAGTGCTCTACAATGCTGGTAAGTTGTAAACTGCAATGAGGGAGATAAAGGGGCAGAGGCTTACATTTATAATGTGCACATTATTACCTAGCAGACCAGGTGCGTCTTTACACTACAACAGAAATCACTTCCTGCTACAGACATTGTATTTTAAGGATAAAACCAGCACTACAAAAATATATATTCTTTGGGAAAAAATAAATTAGCACCTTATGTTCTGAGACTAGGGCTGTAAGTCTGGTTCGACCTGGCCCTTAAAATAGGTGAACTCCCCATATTTGCAGGTGTCCACGAAATGTTTAAAATGTTTTGAAAAAATGTGAACTTTGGTTCGCTAGGTTCGCCTGCCACCTGTTAAAAAAAAACCAAAAAAAACAAAAATAAAACACAATGCCTACCAGCTCCACGCATACTCCTAGGGCTCCCCAGCCATCTTGTCATGTGGTACAGCACTGCAGGAGAGGACTTGTCATCAGGCCAGCAGAGAGACGTCACCCCCAGTGTCACTCCTTATGATTGGAGGAAGGGAGTTCTAAGCAGCAACACCGGCTACCATTTGTGCAAAAGGTTGCAACGTGGGATGTTGACTGCTGAGCCTGCCCCCTCCAGTCAGTCTTAGCAGTGTATGTGAAAGAAACGCACGAGTGACTGACTGCGTGGTGGATGGTGGGCTAATGTTCTGCCATGTTCAGTCAAAATAATCATTTTTAAAGGCGATCATCTGAACTTGTAACTTGTAGCAATTCCTGCCAAAAAAAAAAAACAGCATTGGCGATGGCGACCTCATTCCTCCAGATAGAAACTAAAAACAAGCGAAGAGAGAGAATGAGAAAAATTACAGAGGGGTCTGGTTGGGAGGGTGACGCAGTTGCGGGTTGATCTGGGCTAGTGTAGGGGTAGGGGCACTAACTGTGCAAAACAGACTGCTTCACATAAGTAAATTCTCATAGCTCATTCTCACAGTCGATCATTTGAACTTGTCATGGCAACTCTTGCCCCCCCCCCAAAAAAAAAGGCATTGGTGTTTCAGTAGGGCAGAAAGTTAATAAATTGAGGGGAGGAGATAGAAAAAGTACAGAATGGTTGGGAGAGGGACTCATTTGCACTGCTCTCTGTTGGTCTGGGGTAGAGTTGGGGCACTAACTGCAAATGAAACAAAATCTATGCATAAAAACCTTTTGGAGAGCATTCACTGCAGGGAGAGAAAGAGAAAGGTAGGCTTAGGCTCGGACAGGGCACTAACTGCAAATTAAAGTTTAGCTATATAAAAAAAAAAATCAGGGCAGTGTTGCAGTCATATAGCCACACTGGACACAGGCAAATTTGAAATTTCCAAATGCTTTTTTTCACAGTCTACTGACCACCAACTAGTAACAGCTTACTGCCACTCAGAGCGTGGCAGTTGTCTGTTACTAGTTAGTGGTAAATGGACTAATTGTGAAAATAAAGCATTTGGAAATTTCAAACTTGTCTGTGTCCAGCGTGGCTATGTGACTGCAGCACCACCCTTTGCTTTGTGTTTCTTAGTGTTCGAGGTAGTCAAGTTAATCAACCCCGATGAGCTGCACCACTCCTGCTTACTGTGTGGGTTGCAGACCACACCTGTGTGTGGGAAAAAAAAAAAAAACAACAACAAAAAAACTTCTCTTTTGGAGTGCACTCACTGCAGAGAGTAAAAGAGAAAGGCAAGCTCAGCAAATAGACATCCCTGAGAAAGACAGAGAGAGAGACACACACACACACACACACACACACACACACAGAGTTTTGGGTGCTAGTGCTGTGTTCACTGCTGACTAAATATGATCTCTTAAAGGCTAACAGCAGTGGCAATTTTAGCTGCACTGGAGAGCTGAGTTAGAATCCCGTCAGCTCCCTCTAGCATACTGTTTGACCCTGAGCAAGTCACTTAACTTCCTTGTGCTCCCAGGTTGTAGCAAGATTTGACAAGTGAAAGTTATCAGGGATGATATACGAATCATATACTGTATCATCCCTGACCATTATTGCTTGCTAAATCTGTTTCAACACTATTTTATAGCATCTACTTATAACCAGGTTCTAATATATTAGCAAGTTCTGCTAATCTACTTGAGTATAAAATATCCACATATTTTATGTTGTACGTTTGGGAACGTACATGTAGCACAAAGATTCTAATTTTAAGAAAAAAGCTTTGGAGCACTGAGACAGAAAGAATCCTATGCTCCAAAGCTTTGCAATACATACCGTGCTTAATACTACATGTACTTTTCTAAACATGCAAAAACAACAATAATTAAGTAGAACCAGGTAAAATGGGTTTTTATATTGTAGAACCTGGTTATACTCTGTAGAACCTAGTTTTACTTGGTAGAATTTTATTACTGGTAGAACCCACTTCTACCTGGTAGAGCCAGATAGAACCTTGTAGAACTTTTTTTGTGTTCTACTCAGAAAGTTCATGAGGTAGAACTTTTAGAGGTTTGCACAGCCCTATCTGAGACAGTACTGGAGGCACTATACATGGATCACTAACTCATGCTAATTTATGATGTAATAAACCTTTTCTCTTTTCTGGATTTAGTTTTTCATATTCTGTCTTTTTTTGAATATTTTCCTGCAAATTGTTTGATGTATATATGAGAACTGGATTTTGTTTCCTTTCTACTGATTTGAATGTCTTTGAGTTTGTGAAGGATTTTGATATTTTTTATGTTCTGTTTTTGTCTTTTCTTATACCTAATAAAAATTCCCCTACTCTTGCAAAAAGTGGTTTGGGTTCTTTTACTTCCATCTGGACACCACCAGAGATGAGTAGAAGGTACCTTGGTTTAACATCTCATCTGAAAGATGGCAGTACAACACCTCCCCAGTACTGCACTAGTTTGCCGCAATTTAAGGTATGGGCCAATCCTGCTGTGAGACAATTGTGTGACCCACAATCTTCTGGCTCAGAGGCCCACTCCCCAAATTCCCACTCCCCCAGAGACACACTGGTCAAGGGAGTAGAGCAAGGTAGGCAGCAGGAGTGGGGGTATTGCTAGCTAGAAAGAGGTTTCCATCCCAGCACCATCCAGACAGTGAACTGATTTGCACCTCTGGAGTAGGCTCAGGCTTCTGACTCCACTAGAGGGGACTCTGAGTCAGTCCATGGGAAAGGAAAGGACAACTTGATGGCACCCAAGAGGAGCAAGTCTACCAGGAGAGTCTTAGTGGTTGGGAACTTCATGACTGGGGGAAGAGAAAAGGTGATGGAGGTAGGGTTGGATGAGGGGGGGATGGTCAGGTGCCTTCCTGGTGCATTGGCCACCTGAGATTTAAACCAAATAGGAAAGGAGGCAGAGAGGGAGCAAGGGGAGTTTGGGGTACTGGTTAACCTGGTTACTAGTGGTCTGCCAAACTACTCAGTGGAGATAGTGAAGACGAACTTCCATAGATTGGAGGGAGGAAGGTTCAGGAGGAAGATGAGGAGGCACTTTTCTACAGAGAGGGTGGTGGCTGGGTGGAATGCGTTACCTGCAGAAGTGGTACCCAGTAGAACAGTGGACTGCTTCAAAAGGGGATGGGACAGGACAAGGGGGGAGGGTCAATGAAGGGGAAGGGTGGAAGGGAGGGGCAGCTGCAGAATAAGGGGTGCTAGCTGCACATTCGAGCAGACTTGATAGACCTCTAGGCCTTTATCTGCTGGCAAATTTCGTATGTTCGTAGATTGGGAAACTGGTTGGTGGCACACTCAGCTTCCCTGGCCTTCTGCAAAATCCTTCCTGTGTGGGGCTGGGAAGGGAAGCAGGATAGGATAAAGAGTGAGGTAATCAAAGAGTTTAACTGATGGGTTAAGGAATGGTATCAGGAAAAGGGGTACCATTGTGGGGACATTTGTGACAGGACACTTCAAGGTTGACGGACTTCTCCTGGCAAGATCGGGGCCTATAAGCTGGGACCGAAGTTCGACATCTATATCAGATATTTAAACCAGTTGCAGGGGAGACTGGGTCTAGGGGAACCATAGTGGCAGGAGAAAGGAAGGGGATCCTAGCTAGTACTCACACACGTCTGAGGGCTTGTAGCAGCACAATGGGTACAAGGAGAGCTGTGGCCTAAACTGAACTAGATGATGTGACATTAGAGTGGGGAAATAGAAAGTGTGCAGTCACCAGGAAAAACATGAGGAAGAAAGGGCAAGGAACACACAAGGGTAGTCAGAAAGTAGGATTGGGGGTTAGATAGTAAAGGGGTATGCTTTAATGCCAGGAGCCTATGTAACAGAATCACCAAGCGCCATGCACTGCTGGCACACACTGAGGTGGACCTTGTGGTACTCACAAAAAATGTGGGCTTTGGAAAATAGAGTGGGAACTGACTGTCACTGCATACTCACTGTTCAGAAAGGATAGAGGAAAAGGTAGAGGGAGGAAGATTAGTCATTTTTGTCAAGGATGGCATCAAAGTGGTGGACTTCGTTAATTTCTACTCGTGTCCGCATAACCACAAGCTAGTATTCAAGGAAATTGTTCCCTACAGTTTATTTTGTTAATTCCTTTTAGGAACTTGAAGGTCTCTAGTACTTCTCCCTTCCCCCTTCTGATCCTTTATTTTAGAAGTGCGGACTTCAGCAGGCTGAGGAGCTGGTCAGAGAAAAGTTAATGGGGTCGACAACAAAGACGGAGTAGTAGGGACATGAGGTGCAGTTAATGG
Source organism: Neoceratodus forsteri (assembly GCA_016271365.2). NCBI lineage: Eukaryota > Metazoa > Chordata > Ceratodontiformes > Ceratodontidae > Neoceratodus > Neoceratodus forsteri. The sequence continues at coordinate 334,791,953 of JADMNL010000026.1, forward strand.
GGCCATTCTCAGGTCATTTAACTTACATGAGAATGGTAACAAAAATTAACAGGTTCAAGAGACCATTAGAGTTCTCAGCAAGGGTCCTTGAGACGGTGAGGAAAAAATGAAAGGCTATCCACAAGAATAAAGAAAAGCCGGAGGAGGAGGAAGAGGAATGGGAAGAATATTTACTGGAAAATAGGGATGCAGACAAGGCAGTTAGGGAAGCAATAGCACACTCGGAGCTGCATATTAAGGAGGGGGTCAAGAGTGGAGAAAAATAGTTCTTCCTATATTGGGGAGAAGAGGAAAGGAGGGAATGGTAAGGCTAGCTACAGGGGGTAAAGTGGTAGGGGAGGATGGGCAAAAGACTGCCATCCCCAGTAATTACTTTTGCTCAGTTTTCATTAGAGAGGACGATGGGCACTGGTAAGAGAGTAGCGTTAAGACTACCACAAAGGGAGTCCAGGAGATGAGGTAGCTAACAGTTACAAGTGAAAGGGTCCAGAAAGAGCTGACAACCCTAAAGACAGATAATGCCACAGGACCAGATGGGTTGCATCCGAGGTTACTCGGGAAGCTAGCAGCAGAACTGGTAAACTCCTGGTATGGTCCATTCAGCAGCTCAGTCTAGGTGTGGTTCCAAAGTATTGGAGAGTGGCAGACATGGTTCTGCTCCATTGAGGAGGACAAGGAACAAACCAGGAACTACAGACTTGTCAGTCTTACCCATATTGTAGGGAAGCTGATGAAGTCGCTACTCAAAAAGGACCTCATGGATGTCTTGGGGAGAAGTGGGCTTCCTTATAGTAAACAGTATGGAGGTTTTGTCAGATTAACCTGATAGTTTTCTTTGACTGGGTGATGAGGGAATTAGATAGGGGCCATGCTGTGGATCTGCTCTACTTCGACTTCAGCAAGGCCTTTGACTGCGTGCCTCTCACAGATGCTTGCTGAAGAAGATGGGGATCAGGGTGCGGCTAAGGTCAAGTTAAATTGGGTAGGTAACTGGCTAAAGGGAAGGTAGCAGAGAGTTGTCACCGGAGTCAGATCAGAAGAGAGGGAGGACATGAGCGGGGTGTCATCTAGGTGCAGTCCTCTCCGTTATGTTCTTCAGTGACATTGGTGAAGGAATTTGGGTCGGGCTATATCTCTTCGTGGATGGCACTGAGATCTAGGACTGTATGTTTTTCTAAATATTCGACAGCCAGATATTTGGGTGTTCGAGTATCCAGGGGCCAATTTAAAACCTATAAAAATACCTGTCCCCTCTGCAGCCCAAAACCCAGTAGAATGTAACCCATGTTCCCCCACCATCTATCAGTGGCCCGGTGCCACCCCCCCATACCACCCACAATTTATGTTTTATTTTGTATATTGTAAATAAATCCTCTGAAGGACTATAGGCACGACCTGCAGAGCCCCACACAACCACTGTCTTTCTTGCTGTATAGCTCTCGTTTGCGCATAAACAAAATGATCAATTATGTCCCCTCCACCCTCCAGAACCCAATTCTTGATACAAGAAGGTGACAAGCACAGACCTACCCTCCTCCACAGTTGGCTGCAATCTTGTGAATGAAAAAACACTTGCATGTTTGTTCTCTCTCTCTGTAGTAAAACCAGTTGATCAGGTGCTCAGCTCGTTTTACTATACAGAGAAAGCAGGTGCACAAACGCTTTCATTCATGAGAAGGTGGCCGGCTATGGAGGAGGGTGGATTTGTACTGGTTGCTTTCTTTTATTAAGACTTGGGTGCTGGGTGGTGGAGGGTAGGAGTAGGGTGCTACCAAGGGTGGGGTGGGGTGGAGGAACATAATTGATACTTTTGTTTGTACACAAATGAGTGCTATGCAGTAAGAAAGATGGCAGCCGGGCCATGGAGATGGTCGAGTTGTGTCAGTCATCCATTTAGAGATTTATTAAACATTTTATAATTAAACATAACAAATTGTGGGTACTTGGGAGAAAGGTGGGTGGCATTGGCCTGCTGACGGAGGATGTGGGGATGGGGTTACCTTTATTTTATTGGGTTTTGGGCTGGGAAGGAGTGGCTTTTAATTTTTTTATGTTTTCTTTTATTTTGTAGCTGGTAAAAATACTCTTTCCTGAATATGAATAGTCCCCTATTTGAGAAGGACTCCAAATATTCAGAAGCCCTGCTATTCATGGTATTTGGGAAATAATATTTGGCCCTTGCATAAATCTACTATGCTCTGTGGGAGGGCGGATAGTGATGAGGGAATTGGGAAACTGCAGACTTGCAAAAGCTTGATAGGTGGTCTAAGATTTATTTATTTATTCAAGTCTCGAATTACAGACTTTTGAGCCGAGAGCTCATTTTGCGAAGGTTCCACGTCAAACAGTAAGCTATTAATAGGTACATACAGGTTACATAACAAGTTTCATTGGTGGTACAAACATGAATATGAGATTCAGGCAAATACTTGGTACATACAGGTTACCATCATGGTTACACAAGTTACATAGTGGGTTCAAGTGCAATAATAAGATTCACACGTGGCTTTAGGATGTAAATGGTTGTACAGAAGAGGGACCTCCAGTGGAAAGTAATAGACAGTGGGGTGGAGGGGTGGTGGGGACCAGGCAGGACTGAGGCCCATTGTCAAAGTGAGGTTGAAATTCAGTGCCAAGATGTGCAAGGTGATGCATCTAAAGAAAAACGAAGCGAGACTTAGCACTACAGTGGAGGAATGGGACCTTGGCGTTCTCATCAGCGACTCCCTATCAAAAAATTGAGTCAGTGCAACAAGGCATATAGCAAAGCAAGAACGGTGCTGGGATGCATCGGCGGGCAGTGTTGAGTAAGTTACTTTTTCTTTTACTTTTAGAAACTTGTTCCAGGAAGCTCTGTGCAGTCACTAGCAAGGATGAAGAAGTACTAGAAAAAGTAATACACCTTAAGTTACAGTTACTTATTTATTTTTATACAAAAACAATGCAAAACTAATAAGAAACTATTACAGATTACATTTATTTGAGAGTACTAAGTTAGTTACTAGTTACTTTCAAATAAATGTAATCAGTTACGTATTACTTTTGTATGAAAAGAAATAAGTAACTGTAAGGTGTATTACTTTTTTCTAGTATTTCTCCATCCTTGCTAGTGACTGCACAGCTTCCTAGAACAAGTTTCCAAAAGTACTAGAACGTAATAGAAAAGAGGAACTTACCCAGCACTGTCGGCGGAGTACTCAAAGTGGACAGGGAAGAGGTAATACTTCCCCTACATAGATCCTTAGTGAGGCCACACCTGGAGAACTGTGCCCAGTTCTGGAATCCTCACCTCAGGAAAGCTAGGGACGGGCTGGAGTGTGTCAAAGTTTCATAAAGGATTTCAAGTTCGATGGACTGAGGTCCTTTGGTGAACTTGCCACCATTCACTAGTTTTACTGGTGGAATAAAAATGTTTTATTTCCCATAAATGTGTCTAATCTATTTTTAAAAGTTTCCTCGTTGTTACTTTCCACTGTACTGCTAGGGAGTGTGTTCCATTCAGTAATAACTCTCTGGCTCTACCATTGGCTCCTTTTATGAGTCTCGTAAACCTCTCCTATTTAATTTATTATTATGAGACCTAGTATTATTGTTACTAGTGTGTTTCAATAGACCCGGGGCCGGATTTTCAAAGGCCGTAGTATGACGCAAGGTGCTTGCGTCAAATAATTCTGATGCAAGAGGCATCTTGAGCCAGGGGCAGTGCCCAGCATTATTTTCAAAGGCAGCCTGCATCACTCAGCAGGCTGCCTGTGCCAACGTGTGTTAGCACCGGCCTTGCACCATGAAAGTGGCTGCAGCATGATCACTCAGCAGGCTGCCTGTGCCAACGTGTGCTAGCACCGGCCTTGCACCATGAAAGTGGCTGCAGTGTGATCACCAGCAGGCTGCCTGTGCCAACGTGCGCTAGCACCGGCCTTGCACCATGAAAGTGACTGCAGCGTGATCACTCAGCAGGCTGCCTGTGCCAACGTGTGCTAGCACCGGCCTTGCACCATGAAAGTGGCTGCAGCGTGATCACTCAGCAGGCTGCCTGTGCCAACGTGTGCTAGCACCGGCCTTGCACCATGAAAGTGGCTGCAGCGTGATCACTCAGCAGGCTCTCTGTGCCAATGTGTGCTAGCACTGGCCTTGCACCATGAAAGTGGCTGCAGCGTGATCACTCAGCAGGCTGTCTGTGCCAACGTATGCTAGCACCGGCCTTGCACCATGAAAGTTGCTGCAGCGTGATCACTCAGCAGGCTGCCTGTGCCAACGTGTGCTAGCACCGGCCTTGCACCATGAAAGTGGCTGTAGCGTGATCACTCAGCAGGCTGCCTGTGCCAACGTGTGCTAGCACCGGCCTTGCACCATGAAAGTTGCTGCAGCGTGATCACCCAGCAGGCTGCCTGTGCCAACGTGTGCTAGCACCGTCCTTGCACCAGGAAAGTTGCTGCAGCATGATGCTAGGGGGCTTGCTGCAGACCCAGACTGCCACAGCACTCAATTCCCGATTTTCAAGGACTGCCCCAGGAACTAAGTGCCAAGTACCCTTAGACCAACAAAGAGCTGGTCTAATGGTACTTAAACATCCCCTGGAAGGGTCGTCCAGTGTGTGTCGCTGTGTGGCCTGGCCTGATCCATCCCCAATAATTGCACCCTGGTGATCTGGTGGTCCACCCTTCCCCACCCCGTTGTAGCCTGATAGTGACTGTCCTTGTATGTATCCTTCCTGGTGCTCTAGTGGCCCCCCTACCCTGTACATAGTGCCCACAACCTCACCCTCCAAATCCATACCCCAGATTCGGTGACCAGCACAGCCTTCCACATGCCACCATGGCTGGCCACCAAATGAACTGTCAATGTGCGTACTGTATATAGTATGTGCACTGACAGTTCATTCAGTGGCTGGCCATAGTGGCGTGTGGAGGGCTGTGCCAGTCGCTGAATCTGGGGTATGGATGGGGGGGTATGGGATTGTGGGCACTACGTGCTGGGTGGAAGGGGTCACTAGAGCACCAGGGAGGATAATTGCTAGATTATCCAGATTGCCAATTGTCAGGGTGAGAAGGGGGGTGTCGGCTCACTGTAGTGCCACTGATGGGCACATGAAGCATGGTGTTGGGAGGGGGGCACCAGCATGGTCCATGCAAGGGCACAGCTTCACACATTGTCCCGCAGCACTTGTAGCATTCCTTCTGTGTGTGCCATCCATTTGGTGCATCCATTTCATTGCCGCAAGCAGCGGGACTTAGGTGCCAGGACCATGCCCCTTGTAAATTCAGGTGCAGGGTCCTGGACGCACCAGTATTCGGTGCAAGCTGTCATTGTCACAGCTTGCATCGGGGATTGAAAATCTGGCCCCTGTTGTTTCCAGTAAGGTATCTTAATGTATGCTTTACATATAAGACACAAATCTCCCCTCGTTTTTCTATATTCCATGGAGTATAAGTTTAAGTGTCTGAGCCTCTCATTATATAGCATTTTATCCATGTTTTTCACTTACTTTGTAACTCACTTCTGGACTATTTTTAGTGCAGGGTAACAAAAGTGATTCTGGGCCAACAGGCAGGTCCTCTGAGAAGTGCCTTCATGGCACTCAACACGTACTCACTGGAGACCAGAAGGGAGAGAGGAGATATGATAGAGGCCTTGAAGTTCCTATAAGTAATTAACACAATGAGATTTGGGGAACTATTTAGCTTGAATACTACCTTGCAGTCACGTGGGCATGATTGGAAACTAACAGGAGAGAAGTTCAGGTGGGGCAAGGGGAAGTATTATTTTACAGAAGAGGTGGTGGAATTATGGAATAGTCTACAAGCTGAAGTGGAAAGTACAAAACAAGCTCCGGTGGTTTCAGGGATGATTGGGACAGAGTAAAGGTTATAGTGCTTGACCAGGCAGCAAAAACTGGAAGGGAGAATGGGCGGCAGGTTGGAGAGGGCTAGGACCCTGGAGGGACAGTAGGTCTCAGGAATGAATAAGGAACTCGGGTAGACTGGATGGACCACTGATCTTTCTCTGCCATCATTTCTATGTGTCTGAGTTAGGAGTGCTCTCAGCTGCACAGCTTAATCATATTCTTACGGTATACAACGCAGGTTATTACAGTGTTATGGTGGTGAGCTCTGTTTTTTGGGTTTTTTTTGTTATTGAATGCTGCAACAGTAATTGAGAGTTACCTAATATGTTAACTATTAAGTTTCTCTTTTGCGATAAAAGGAGTAATGGAATGATTAAAGGCATTTGTAGAGTTCCCTAATGAAATCTAGCTTATTATTAACAGTAACACAATTTTTGACACCTAACTGTGGTCATACAAGCTCGATATGAAGAGCTGGCATCAAGGGGACTTGATGTGTATTTTACTGTTTCTTGAAGCCTGATACAGTGTCATGCTGCACAGACTCATCTTTTAAGCATTTCCAGACTTGAATTACAATTCTGCAATTTTTTCACTTGGATTAAACCCATCATATGATGTGACAGCAAACTGATTGTAGCAGCTTTCCTAACAGTAACATGTGTCCGAAATGTATGTCTTGGTATTTAAACTGTGTATATTTTTAAATTTTGTATGTATTTGCCTTCCATATCTGGACTAGGCCCCCTTTCACCCTACGTTGCACCTAGTCCCATCTCCTGTCTCCCTGGGACTTGCTCCCCCACTGTTCCTCCCTGGCTTGCCCCCAGGGTGGGGGCTTCAGCTCAGTGTCTGGGAACCCCCCCCTCCGGTTCAACAGTGCAGGGCCTGTGGTGTGAGGTGGGTGGCATACTGCTCGATCTGGCATTTTCCTCTTTTCATCCCCTGGCAGGTATGGCATAAAAAGAATAAAATAAAGTAAAAAAAAAATTCCTATCACTCTTAATGGAGAATGGCACTGAACCTGTAAGTCATTTTTCCTGTACATGTTATTTCTCTAGTTCAGAGTGTATAGTTATTATTATTCCAGCTTAAAACTTGCTGGGCATTTTTGGTTTATACACCGGTGGTAAGGACAATTTTAGAACTGCATGGTGTAGTTAATGCCTATGTTAAGCTCATACATTCTTTTCACAATTCGTTTCCACTGTGAAGCTTAGTGGTTGAAAAGGACATGAAGTACATCAAAGCATTTTGAATATGTGTGAACGTATATAGATTCTGGATGTATATATACGTCCACAGTCTTCTAAGGGTTAAAATGGATCTTAGTCTGTTGTGTAAATTGGCACACATCTGCTTAGCTTCAGGTTCAAAGACCAGCAGAGACAGGTCTGCCCGTCCCTGTAGCAGTAGAGCTGCTGCTGGAATCCTGACAACTTGGGTTCAGGAACAGGTATGGGGTGACTTAAACAATAATGCACAACAGGGCATGTGTTGTTGTGGGATTTACACATGCATTGTGTGGTGTGTCATGAGGTGCATCCAAGTAACTTTAACCACACAAGAAGTGTGTAAATCCCACCACTACACACGCCCTTAAGTGCATTATTACGATTATAAAATCAATCTGTTATTAAAAATTAAAATAAAAATGAATTAGGTTCAAAGAAATTAAACATTTGATTACTGGGATCTTTACCAGTTGTATATTGCAGGATTTATACACGGTTGTAACCCCTAGATGGCGCTATCCCAGGGGCTACTACCCCCTGCCTGATTTGCCACTAACAGGTTGAGGGGCCTGGATCCAATGGCGGGTGCCTCCACCCAGAGGTCAGGGTTTGCAATAGTTAAACTTACTTGGTCACAGCCCTCTGGGACACTGCAACCCTCCTTTCTTCCCACTAGTGGCCCACACAATATATCAGAATTACCTTCACCGTATACACTTCCCCAGGACTAGTTCCGGCACTGGGACCTCCTGTGAAATAAGATACAGTGCAACAATCACAGTACAGTACTTTAACATAGACAAATACCTCAGGCAGTATAACTTTGCTGAAACAAGCAGCTCTGATTTATTTAGGGGATATAACAAGGACGGGAAATCAGGTTAATTAGCTTATCACTTTACTATCTACCTATGGCTCTGTGCTGAGCTATCCTACCAGTTACTGTCCCTGGGTACTCAAGCCCTAGTGGCTAGTCGAAACCGTGGCAGCTGGTGGGGCCCTTTCACACAGTGAAAGAAAATTAGCTAAACAGTCAGCAGTACAGTGATTCCATTTGGATTTAATGTGGCAATTCAACAGGGAGGCGACCTGAATTAGTACTCACGACCTCCAAACAAGATAGGGTCCTTCAACGTCAGCAGGGCTACTTTTGAGCTCCACGAGACTCTTCACACATTTATATGGTAAAAAAAGAAAGTACTATACCAGGCAGACTGCTTCTCTATCCCGATCAAGAATACTGCACAATACCCGGAGAACACACAGCAGATTCAGTTCCTGACAGACCGAGTGCAATTCAACAATTTCTCCAGTCTTCTGCAGGGTGAGCCTGGTTTCTACTCTTCAGAGATCCTTTGATTCTTTTCACAGGACGGATTCAGTCCTAACAAGCAGTTACACAAGCTGCAGACCGGAACTCTGGGCCTTACACACGTTTGTTGACTGAAACTGTGCACTGAAGGAGCACAGGGTTTCTTTCCCCTTCACTGCCAAAGCTAAACTGAAACTCCAACAGACAAAACCGGGCACTTCCTTTGAGTTCCTCCCAGTTCTTGACTGGATTGGCTGTCCTCACAATAGACTGCTGCTGTTGGTCCAAAAGGCACGAAGTCTAAACTACATCTCCCAGAGTCACTTGCCCATACAATCCTCTTGTGGCTGGCTCAGATTATGAGTCCAAGTTCTGATTTGTCCAAGGCACCATTTTAGAGCTAGCTACCCACACTGATTGGTCCAGTTCAGCAGTTCAAAACCAGAATGGGGAACTAGGCAGACACAGTTCTGACTGCAAAGAAAGCAGGTTAGACAAACTGTAATTTCATTATTACTCTAAATGATTTCTGGCAAACAGTTACATCTTTCAGATAGGTTCCTTTGCACTCCTAGTGACTGCAAAAATAGAGTGAATTAGCAGCAGCTCGAGTGGTACTCCAAACAGAGAAGCACACAGTCCCCCATACAAACTAATTATGTCTGCAAGCAGACAGCTCTTAAAGAGACAGTACCAGAGGCTCTAAAAACACTCACTGATAAATGGCTTAAACACCAAACACCATTCAGGCTTGGAGCATTCAAGCAAGCTCCTGGAAGTCTTTTGGGAACCCCCATTTGCAGGGGGGTTACACAGTCATGTGACATATTTTGACCAATGAGGTTACAGGATTTTCAAGGCCCATTTGATAATGGGGGCCAGCTTTGGGGGGAGAGGAAGGATTCAGCATTCTAGATGACGCTTTCCTTCTGGGAGAAAGGCCAGCTTGCTCCACTGTGATACTGCCATCTGGATGACCAAAGGTGGCATTGTAGTCAGACGCAACTGTGTGGGAGGCAGGGGATCAACTAGTGTTACACTCCCAACATTCATGGGTGCATACATGCAGACACTCGCTGTAGACATCCTTCAGGAGTTGGAAGAAAAGCAAAAACAACCAACCAGGAAGGATGAATTATGGCTTCTTGCAGGGCCTGCACCGGGCCGCAATGGTGACCACAGATCCCGGATCAGGAATCTGGATCTGCACTGTGGTGGAGATGGGAAGGTCTGTTGACCCAGTCATGGCAGTAAGCCATGGGGAAGTGTTACAGTGATAGGTAGGAGCTGGTTGACTAGACTGCAAAGGTGGCTTCATCATAGACAAAGTGCACAAATGCTGATGAGTAAAGACCAGCAGAGATAGAACAGTAATATTACGGGAAAGAGCAGTTGCAGGAAAAATAACATACAAGTTCAGTGCAGTTCTCTTATTAGACATTTGCAAGATAGCCACTTAAATTGTGCAGCAGGGCTTCCTCTCCGATACAGTATCCTCAGATCTATTTCTGCTGTTTTTTTTTTTTTGTTTTTTTTTTTTGTGTGTGCGTTTTTGGTATCCTTTAAAAGCACAGGATGACAAAGCAGCCGTGATGGAGTTCAGAATGTCCATGTTCACTACTCTGCATGTTTAACTGTTAGGTCAGCCTGTCTCATGACTCCCAATTTTGGATATCACCCCTCTTACAGTAGAGTTTTTTATGTTGTCTTGTGTGCACAGAGCAAGCATCATTTTGTGGCAACTTACTGGAGTAACAGGTTGTGGAGGTGTAGCAGTGTTGTGGCCAATGCGGCCACTGCTTTTTTTGGCTGGTCTCTGTGGCACCAATGAATGAACATGCTGTCTATGACAGCAGTTGAGAAGCGTGCCACCAACTTGAGATAAATTAACCGCTGCAGTGAGGGAGCGCCCCATCATTGCAAGGCATGCCTTGCCTTCTGAAACATTTCAATAAACAAGGAGGCAGCTGTTGCCATCCACCTCTCACAATCCTTAGAAAGCTGACTACGGGGGGTGCCCAACCCCCCTGTCAGCATGTTTATAACCCCCCTCAAGATTGTGTGGCACACTGGGAGCCCACCCCAGTGTGCTTTGTGTGTTCTGAAGCCGACCACGTTAGCATGTTCCTGCCCCCACCCCCTCATTGTGTGCTACACTGGGATCTCACTCCAGTGTGGCCAACATAACCCCCCCCAAAGTCATGGGGCACACTGGGAGCCCACCCCAGTGTACCCAACAGTTCTTTTATTTCACCTGTAAATAAAGAAAACCTTCCTGTGATGTCTGTTCCTGAAGAAAAGAAAGAGGTCCGTTGTTGAGTCCCGAGCGCCCCCCTACCCCAGTCTGCACCCACCATCTATGCACCCCACCTCCCCAAACCACCCCTCACCCCATACATACCTCTGGAGGTCTGGCACTGTCATCTGCACTGGAATGAAACACTTGTGCAGTCTTCAAAGCTGACCGTGGACTGAAGAATTGCCGGTAAGCTGTATAATAGCATCAATGGGGGGGTCAACTTAGGTGGATATCTCGGCCAGTTTTGTCACTTTTGGCTCCATGTTTTCAACATAGGGGTTCTTTGGATCCCACCTCATGAAATTAGTCACTGTCATTTCATTACTCGGTCCCAAAAGGTGATTTTGTGTTCACTGCGTGGAATCACCTTTAGGGACTGATTAACAAAATGACAGTACCACTGTTTAAGAGGTGGGTTCCATAAAAACTATATTAGCAAATTACGGTGAAAAAATTCCAAAGAATGACAATTCTGATAGAGTGCATTGCACAGTTTCCACGCACGTTCGTAACTTTCAGAATTTTTAATATTTTAATTCCAGATTTTCAACATTGCCATTTTTTCACACCTCCTTATGAACAGTACAGCTGTCATTTTTCACATCCTGCCTGAAATGTGTTTTCGCACATCTGGCACTCAATTTTTATTTTAGTTATTTAAGAATTTGGAAAAGACCTTTGAGCACAAGCTCTTTTATAAAGGTTCCACGTCCGGTTGACGGACAATAGACATATTACATAAAGCAGTTATAGAACATACATAGGTTACAATATCACAGTGTTATCACTAGTACCATGGAATTAGTACAGTGTCAGTAAAGGATACAGAAAAGCAGTGATGAGCTATGTGTGGGAAAGCAGAGGAGGACCCCCTTTCGAGTTGACGGGAAACGTAGGAAGGGTAAGCAGCCTCATGTTGGGGCTTTGTCAAAAACAGGAAGGCAAAAATAGTGGCTGGGGGTGCCAGGGAGGAGGGGGAATAGGGAAGGTGGCACCAGCGGGGAAAAGTGCTTGGCTAAATGGTCATACAGGGAAAATGGGGCGGGAAGTGGTGCTGGGATGAAGTTATGATGAAGGGAGGTACGCGGGGGGGGACAGCAGATGTGGCATGCTGAAAGCCACATGGGGTGGGGTTGACCCTAGGCATGTCAGAAGAGGTGGGGGCAGGCAGGACCAAGGGGTGGGGAAACAGAGTGGATGCCTAGTGTCAGTTCAGGGGGCAAGTGTGTAGGTTAACGGAGGGGGAGAGTACCCAAGGGGGGTGAAGTGACTATTATGTAGAGCAGACACTAGCTGTACAGAGCAGCGGGGTGCAGCAGGGCTGCCATATGAGCAGCTAGGGAGGCTGGGGGGGGACGAGCCTTCAGAGGCAGTCACACTCTGTGATTGATTTAAGGCATTGCCTTAGTCCAGTTTTGAAGTGTGCTAGGCAATGGCCCGGTTGCTGTGGGAAATCAGTGTTTGGGACAGATTAAGAAAATCGCAGTGACACTGTTCATGAGTGGAGGTCCCAAAATGCCTATGTTTAAAATTTGGTGAAAAAATTCCCAACAAACATTTGTCAATGCCGAATGTTGCTTGCTTCTATGTGCTGTTTAGGTATTTGGAAGTCATTGGAGTGCAAATATTGAAAATTTGAACTTCTGACGTCGCATAGGAACTGCATACGCACGCTAAATAAAACAGTCATTTTTAGAATTTTTCACCAAATTTTCAACATAGCCATTTTAAGACCTCTGCTCATGAACAGTGTCACTGTGATTTTCTTAATTTGTCCTACATTGATTTCGAACACCGACTGCGCCATTCTGCTACATGGGGAAACACATTTTGGGTGAGATGAAAAATGTCAGCTGTACTACTCACTAAGAAGGTGTGGTAAAATGGCAATGTTGAAAATCTGGGTAGAAAATATTGAAATTTCGCGAATTACGAGCCTGCGTAGGAACTGCATAGCATAGCCTAAATAAAACAGTCATTTTAAAATTTTACCAAATTTTCAACATGGGTTTTAGGACCCCTTCTCATGAATGATGTCACTGTCATGGTGGTATTCAGGCCCCTGAAGGGTGATTTGGCGATCGTCCGCCTTAGGGCCAATACCATGACAATGTTATCATTAGAAAAGTCCCAAATACCATGTTAATTGGTGCATCTAAAATACCTGAGCATGCAACAAAGTTGAAACCCCTCTATCTAGGCCATTATACATGCTCATTTCCTCAGTTAAGTGGTGGCTTTGAAGAGTGCAGGCGTGTTCCAGTCCACCGAAGATCATCGCGTCGGAGTCCGGAGGTAATATAAATTGAGGGGGCATGGGGAGGCTAGGTGCGCGGGGAGGTGGGTGCAGAGTTGTAGGAGTTGAGAAGGCGCTCCGCAGATCCGTTTTCGTTTTCAGGTTAAAAAAAAAAACGTGGTTGGACCGTTTGCCATGCTGGGTGGGCTCCCAGCGTGGCACAGGATAATGAAGGCGTTCGGCCGGAGGGGATTAGGCAGCCCATCGGCCAAGGACTCATTGCCACGCTGAGGTGGGCTCCCAGCGTGGCACCTAGCTGGAGGGAGACACAGCTCAGCCGGCGGGGATTGGGCACTTGCCGGCCACGCAGGTGAGGGGCGCGCACGCCTGCGTAGGAAACTACGCTTCAGTGGGCTTTTATCTCTGCTCACTGAAGCGTAGCTCCCTTTTCAATCTGTATGCCACTGCATTTTGGAGCGTGTCATAGACAGCTCCAAAATGCATTGGCTTACAGGGGCCGCGCCTGCCAGCTCACTGACTGAACTGGAGCAGGAGGTGACACACCTCCGAAATCTCCGATGATGGCACTATGTTTCTTGCACATGCGTGCAAGCAACATAAAAATGATTGTGTTACAAGAGTACATTGAGGATTTACCATGCACGCTCGTGACTTCGAGAATTTTTTTATTTTCAGTCCAGATTTTCACCATTGCCATTTCTTCACACCTCCTTACGAACAGTACAGCTGTCATTTTTCACATCCTGCCTGAAATGTGTTTTTGCATATCTGGCACAGAATGGCACGGTTGTTGTGGGAAATCAACGTTTGGGACAGATTAACAAAATCACAGTGCCACTGTTCATGAGCGGAGGTCCCAAATGCTTTCATGGGGTGGGGTCACAAAAAGCCCATGTTGAAAATTTGGAGTGTAAATACCAACAAACACTCAGGGCATTAGGGTTTCTAACTGTAACATCCCACCCTGTAGAGACTGACAGGTGTCAGGGGTATGACTTTGGATTTTCGGCTGTAATGCTCCTGCAGTTCCACCCCCACCCTGCAGCCAGTAACAGGCATCAAGGTGTGCCTTGGACTCTTCAGCCCCAAAGTTCACCCCATTCTCCTATACTGTACCCATCTCAGCATATTTCCTTATGGAATGGGGTGAGCGTAAGCCCCAAAGACCCCAAGGCACACCGCGATACTTATCAGAGTCTGCAGGGTAGTGTGAGGTGAAATGGCATGAGCATTATGGCTGATGACCCAAAGGCACACCTCAATGTCTGTCACTCTCTGCAGGGTGGGGTTGGTGTCAGTGCCATACTTCACTTCTGTTTCTTTCATGCATCTCTCTAACTCCTGCAATACCAATGCCAGCAAGACAACATTCAGCATTGACAAATGCTTGTTCAGTTTGTTTATCTGTACATTTTTTCATTCTGGCAGTTCTCCAAGTCAAACACAGGTGGCCAACCAGTCCATTAAGCTTACCCACAACCCTCTAGTCTTTTTCATGGCTTGCTTCCTGTGATGGGGCCAATGGTAGGGACTAGTCCCCCCACCCACAGAGCACCTAAGGGTACAGGCAGGGTGGGAGAAAGTAATTAGCCAGCTGGCCAGTAGCCAATAAAAACAATTGGCTTGGCTACCGGATTTTGAAAGATGCCAGCCAGCTAGCTACCTTCCCGCAAAGTGATTTTTGAGCCATTAAAAATGTTTACCACTAAAAATATTGATATGACTGTTAGATTTTGAAAGCTGGTGGGCAAACTGACCACCAGCTCAAAAACTGGTTGTCCCACCCTGGATACAGGAAGTTGGGCTTAGTCCCAGCATACTGGGCATTTTCCATGTAGGCCAGGGAATTTTTTATTGTTTTTCTTTCACCCCAGAATGTTGTTGATGAGGGTGGCAATAGTAACGTGTGCAGTTGTTTTGTGCCGTGTGTAGTCTGCCAACATTCCCTTCCTCCCTTGCTTCAGTCAGCACTGGCACTTGATGTCACACGGGTGACAGTGCGGTGAATGGAGAATGGCATTGATCATCCTCTGAGAAGGGGAACTTCTTCTGGGATCCTTGATCCTTCTCCACCCCCCCTCCTCACCAACCTATGCTTTCTTCTGAATAGCTGAGTTACTGGAGTCAGGAACAGTAATCCTGCCACTGCACTTATGAGCTAGCCCTGCCCAGTACCAAATAGTTCCAGAATAATGAATATGTCTTACTAAGTACTTTTATTAATAGCACTTTGTTTTCATTCTATAGATGCTTCTCCTGCATTGCTTTTTATGGGTGTTTACTGGATTTATTGGAACAGTGATAGGTAAGAAAACTTTCTTGTTCTTAATTGTTGAAACAGTATAAAATAGTGAGGGATACCGGTGTGTCTTTATTGGTCAACAGCTGTGCATTTCAAAATGGCAACCCCCTGTTTAAAAACAAAAAGTGCTGGCAATCAGGACACAGCACGCTAACATCAATGCCTTTAAAAACAATCCTAATCTGTATTACAAACATGACTGCCAGCTTTGCTCACTAAAAAGTCAGCAAGATCCTAAAAAATAACCTTCCTCAAAATTACAATAAATATATTGATTAAATGTTTTTTCCTTTTCGCACACATGCAAAGATAAAACAGCACAACACTAGTACTACTCAGTTCTATTTTTGTAACTTTTTACAAACCATGAGAAAATCCCCCTGCTTTTTGCACCTACCTACCTACCGGATAACTCTGCTATGTACCGTGCCACAGATAAAATTGATTTCCTGCCTTTACTGTTCTGTATGTTTGTGTGTGAAAAATGGAACAGTCTGCTGGTAGAAATTTATTAGAAGTAGGGTTGTCAGAACCCTCTGAAGTTCTGGGTTCTAGTTCTAGTCTAGAACTTTTGAAAAAGTTCTAGGGTTCTAATCTTTTTTAGAACTTTTTAGAACTCGAACCCTTTTTTTTTAAATTGTGCTGCCAAAATGAAGATAATATAGAGAATAATGGATGGGGAAGGGTGTGATATGAGAATTTAATGCACACCCAATTTGTAGGATGGTACATAACCCCGGTAGAAGCCCATTTATCAAAGCATCCCAGAACGAGGGTGTGCATTAAATTCTTATATGCACACCCTCCCCATCTTTAATTTTTTATAATAACGGCCAGCAATTTTTCTCCTGCCCAGTTTTTATGAGACTGTTTGACCCGCTCACACATGGAATGTTGGCCAATGAGGCAGCAGCATTGTTTGATTGGCATGGCTCATGAATGTCATAACAACCAGCTGGTTGTTATGGAAAATATCAACCTGGTCAGTACACTGAGAGAAATTCCTGACTAGTTATTATAGTGAAATACATGTCATGAAACTGTGAGCAAAAACAAATAAATCTGTTCATTTTAACAGGACAGAGAGAGAGAGATGATCATGTGTGACTTTGACATGACTCTAGCTAGGGTTATCTGTGGTTTCCCTCTCCTTTGCCAGTAGTGAAAGACAGCCAATTATGGGTGCTTACAGGACCACCGACCCACCCACCCATATAAGATACTGTGCGCTTAGTGCCAGATGGCACAAGGTTTTACTTTGTACAGTGCAGTTAACTGGAGCACAGCAGCACAGATGGAAAGTACACCATGCAAGATATTTTTAAATGAATTGCACATTTTTCTCTTCTCTCCAGTCACATAAAATATTTCTAGGATTTATTTATTTGCCAAAATACCACACACTTACTGCTGGGCAGCACATGTACACACTGGGTACAGTCAGTGCAGTCCCAGTGGGGACAGCAAATATGATAAGTATACCATGCAGGAGTCACAGATATTTTTAAGAAAAAATTGTTTTTCACCCTGCCCCGTACAGTATGATCATCATCCAATTCCACAATCTGCTGCCACCCTACTTGCCCTAGTTCTCACATCCCTGCTTTCTATGTGCCCCATTTCTTACATTTCTGCCCCTTCAAGCCCTCGCCTCACATATCTGCCCCTCCTGCCCCAGTTTTCACATATTGTATCTGTTCACTCCTGACCCACTTCTTACATTTTTGCACCCTCTCTGCCCCATATTTCACATTTCAGATCAACCCCATGTTCTAGTTCTCCCACTTATCCAATCCTCTCTGCTATAGTTAATACATTTCTTCCTCCTCCCTGCCCTAGTTTATACATCATCATGTACCCCTTTCCCAGGCCTAGTCCTCCTCACAGCAGACTGCATGACTGCATCCTGACCCCTTCCCCTCCCATTATGGGTTTCCAACTCTCCAGTGCACATAGGTTGTTTTGTTCCACCAGTCCCCACATCCACCCATCAATTTCCTCATTTAAAACTAACCTTTGTATCTTCTAGACATCCTGATCTGACTGACTGAAGAGTTGCTGCAACCGACTACTTGCCTGCTCCCTCAGCTGCTAACTACTCCTGAGTCATTTGCCCAATGCCACACCATCACTGACTGTTTGCCTTCTCCCTTGGCCATCTGGCCACTGTTACTATCATAAACACGGCGTACATATGATGCATGAACATCTTTCCTGCTTCCTTGGCTGGTTGAACAGTACTGATGTAATTTGCTTGCTTCCCTAGCTGCTCCCACACTTTGTTGACAGCGATTCCAGCATGCATGAAGACAGAGAGCAGAAGCAGAAGCATGCGGCAGTCATCAGGACTGTGGCTTTTTTCGTCATTGGGGCATTTCTGTGGGGATTACTAGTAGGGCCAGATTTACACTGCCGTGGGCCCTGTGCACAGCAGTAACCATCTGTAGCTCTATCATCTCAGACCCATTTTCAGCACCAAGGATAGGCAATAGCCAGCCAGGAGCAGTAGCCTAAACTGTAACCAGCCTGTCTGCATCACTGAATACATGGTAATGCTGCAGCAAATCAATACACCATTAAAACAACACACAAGACCCATGCAACAAGTCCTGCATTAAATTACATTGCTGCGTTTAAAACGTTTACATCCACCATACCAATCAAAAAGATCAAACACACATAAGTAACAGCCACCAGCAGACATTAGTTAGCCTTTTGGCTAACGCTACACAAGGACACAGTGCCAAATGAATGTCAATGCATGGATGCCAGCTGTGCACTTGATTTATTTCACACACTCTGTCAGTGCACTTTGAGTTTGTTTTTTACTTTCTATTATTGCCATGGATATAGTTTGATTTTTGGAAGCATATGATTGATACCTTCATCTTCATTTCATCCCAACCTGGCTACTCATTCCTGATGACTATTTATTTTATCTGTACTAAATAAACAAACTTGGGCATCGATATATTTTCCATGGGCAGGGGCTAGAGACTAGTGGCAGCAAACTGCAGCCTCATCCTGACTTCTCGAGCTTAGTTGGCTGACAATAATAACCCCTACTTCCAGCATCACAGAGTATACTGTCTCTGAGTGGGGTGTCGGGCCTGTCTGATGACGCCATGGTAGGATATGATCTACCTCCTTTGACTTTCTTAACAAACACACTCCTACTTGCTGCCTGCACTGCCTTAGTAGTTGACACTGGCATGGCACGGCACCACCCATCCACACTGTTTGGCACTCAGTACTGAGGCAGTACACTAAGCAGAGTCTACTACGCTAATCAGATACACTCCTGAGACGTCCATACTGAAAAATGACTCACCCAGCCACTGCTTTTGAACTGGAAACAATTCATTCCATACCCAGCCAACTCCTCAGCTGATGACCACGAGTCCAACCTCACAACTGACAACTTGAGTAGGTAAAAAAGCACCAAAATTGAAGTGCTGCCTGCTACAAGCCGAGTGGTCCACCCTGACCTTGTTCATGCATGCACACACTGAATTGCAAAGGTGCAGAGAAGGTGCGTAAGTTTGTCTGAGCGCAGCGCCGATGTTTGCACCAGAACAGAGAATACCACATACACTCACCAGCCCAGACTCAACTGTGCCCCTCCCTGTGACTTCACTGACCCTGTCAGTCAAAAACAAAAGCATCATGCTGGATAGCGGCTGCATTGTTGGGTTGGACAGGTGTACAGGCTTTAGTAGAGGACTTGGAGGTGAGCGAAATACATAAAAAAAAAAAAAGATGTGAACCCTCTGGTGTTCGAGCAGAGTTCGAATCTTTCTAGAACTAGTTCTGACAGCCCTAATCAGAAGTATGAATTCCTGTATGCCATGATAAACAAACCTTTAATCTACTGAATGTGTGAAAGGCAGATGTTCAGTAATGCTTCATGTTGTCAGTGGGGAATTATTACATACGAGTAATGTGCTCCCCCACTGGTGTAGTGGTACAGCCCAAAAGCTGTGAACTCAGCATTCAACATTCCAGTTACAGCAGTTACCCATGTTTCAGCTGTACCACTGAAGGGGGGGGGTTGTATATGCTGGCATGACAAAAAAGACTGTGACTGGCATTACAGCGACAGGCTCCATGTCAACCACAAGTTGCAGTTGGCATTGAACCACATTGTTCAAAACTGTTTCATTCGGGGGCTTTACCCCCCAAACCCCCTGCCCTCTCCCCAGACTAGAGATTCTAACTCCAGGTCGGAGTTAGTTCGGGTGGTGCAAGTTGGGAAGTGGTTGCCCTTCCAGCGACACTTCTATGGCAACATGGTACTGTAGTCGATATCTACGCATGTCGCCATAGAAATGTCACGTTAGGGCGGCATACCCTGAAGGGGTAGCAACTATAGTTGGAGTTCTCTGGAAAACTGATCTTTTTTTACTTATTTATTTTTTACTCTGGATTGTGGAACTCTGAGGCAGGTTGGGGCTACCTCGTGACAGAGGACAGCTCTAAATTTAGAAGTTGTGCCTGTTAAGCTGAGGCTTTCAAATTGACTAACCTGCTAGCTGACTGTCAGTACCAGTGCCTGAGTGGGGACTAATTGCCTTTTTAGGTTGGCACTGTTGTAGGTCTGATTTTCAGAACAGTCTCTAGCCTGGTGCCTCAGGTAGGTCAGAAAATGTTCTTATTTTGGAAGGAGGGCTTAGATAGGTGGGGTGGTTCCACAATCTGGTTTTATTTGCTTCCCTTCCATGCTGGCTCCCACTGTAGTGTTAAACAACCACCTTGTGTGAAAATTAGTGGCTCTAACATTTTTTATTTCAGGACAAAGTTATTTTGTTGTAGCCTCAACAGTAGGGTGGAATGTTTATTTGACCCGCATTCTGTCCTGTTTTGTTTGCCCCTGTTTGTTGGTTCTGTGTCTGAGGCTGTTTTTGTAGTTGTTTGGTTTGTTTTTTAGTGTTCTTCATTTTTTGAACCATCTCGGTCTGTGATTACAGGTGCAATGATTCATGCCATTTTGCCCTAACCATGTTTTCAGTCTGGCTTTCTGCCAGTTCCTATTCTTATTTTAGTGCTTCAGGCACTGGGATAACCACCGACTAGTCTTCAAAGAGTTTTGCAAGACACTTGCATGCTCTTTGGGTATGTACTGACTTAACACTGTCATGCAGGTCCATCTCACATCAGCATACGGTCACGCACTGGACATCCACCCACACCTTTCAGAGTGGGGTTCGCTAAAGTCCCAAA
The DNA here is from genome assembly GCA_016271365.2 of Neoceratodus forsteri. Classification (NCBI taxonomy): domain Eukaryota; kingdom Metazoa; phylum Chordata; order Ceratodontiformes; family Ceratodontidae; genus Neoceratodus; species Neoceratodus forsteri. Next base: position 334,812,423 of record JADMNL010000026.1, read on the forward strand.
ATGCTCTGGGGATTGGGGATGAACCAGCTGCGACTGACTAAACCCTTAGCAGGAGACCTGGAGACAGGCGCAGAAGTGCGCTTTTCTTCCAGGTGACTGTCTTTTTGTTTTCCCTAGCACCCCATACAGACAGGGAATAGTCCGTGGAGGGCACACTGCAGAAGTGGAGTTTTTCTGTCTGTTTAAAACCCTGGTAGTAAGGTTGCAAGTCATTAGGAGCCTTCTATTTATAGGGAAAGGAGTTAATCCATGGGTTACGTAATCTGTGGGAAACTGTGGTTTTAACTCGTCACTTTTGGAATTCTATGGAATTTTTCCCAAAAAATGTTTTAATCATTTTGTGAGCGAAAATTGCTATTTCACCTAAATTCTGCCAGCAGCTGATGGAATTACACATCCCTCAGCTGTAAACCATAATCATCAATCCCTGTGTATCACTAGTAAACAAAATACATCACTTGAAAGAGTTTTTTTCATGGGCGTATCCTCTATGATGGGTATTGTTCTGTGTTTCCCTTTTATTTATAACCTGTCAACATACAAAAGGAACTCACGGCTTCCATAAACAAAGGTGCAAGGACCTAGAAGTTTTTTTTAGGTGGTAGATTATATAATATTATAACTGGTCAAACCTGAAAACGGCCACTCTTTGTAGCACCCTACTATATATCCCACGGACCCCCTATGGCTCAAACTCTAAAGATGTGGACAACAGGCTTAGCCACGGGGACCATCTCTACACCTGTGTAATGTTGTTTTAGCTGTATTTATGTTAGCACATTTCTACACTGACATCACTAGTACCAATCTCACTCATGCTCGCTCAGGGAGTAAGATTGGCACTGGCAGTGTCAGTGTAAAAATGAGAGAAGTAGGGGACATGAATGAGAGTTAAAACATTTTTGAGGGGTATCAACAGGTTAGACAGAAGGGATCTGTTTATGAGGGATGGATGGATGGTATAGTTTATTAAAGCAGGTGGAGGAAGCCAAATCAGTGACAGGTTTCTAACACAAGCAGACAGGACTGCTCAATCTCACATTGTAGCTCTGTCACACAAACTGCACAAGTTATCACTCTTATTTTTTTCAATATTGTATTTATACTGTTATACAGTTTAGAAAGCAAGTACATAAAACAATACAGAACTATAGTTTGGATGCAAGCCATATTCCTTCAGAATTACCAGAAAGAATAATTTTGTTATTTTATTTTATTCTTTGTCAACCCGGATAAGGCCCACTAGGCACAAATGCCTATCTTCAGGGGCAACCCAGGAGCTTTATATAAAAAAACAAAACAAAAAATCACAAAAACAAGTACACAAAAACAAATTAAAAAAAAAACAGAACTTAGGCCAGGTTACAAGCCATATTCCTTTAGAGGTACCAGAAAGAACAGTGTACATGAAAGGAAATCACACTGTTAATGACTCATAGCCCCCAGAACAGAACATAGGGAGTAATAGTCCAACCACGTGAGTCTGTAGCATGCGACACTCTCACCTTTAAATAATATAGTTCAGAAAGTCATGTGTTGCATCTGATGTGAGCTGCAGCTTCCATATGTGGCTCTTTCTGGGCTGTAACTTCAAACAACTATTCAACAGCCAGAATCAGATCTTGGGCAGCCAGAATACTTTGAATCTGTGCTGACAGCCAACATAAACAAAATGAATGAAACTGTGACCTCACAACTCCTCTCGGTGATTGTAGAACTGGAGATCTTCTACACACCACCTTCATTCCTGGAAAAATTAAAGGCCATGAAGCGACACAAAATGGACTTGATGCTCCCCTCATCACCAACCAGGAAAGCGCTTGATGCAGAGATCCTGAATAAATTCTTCACAAAGCTAGTGTTCAGTTAGAAGTACCTTGTTGGAGTTTGAGGCCTACAGAACAGTCAAGCCAGCATTGGCAGTTACTAATCAACATGTGAACGATGCAGAGGCCCGAATAAGCTCACCTGAAAACTGAGCAGCAAAATCGGAATGAGAGATACTGACACGCCACTGGAGGCTTATAAAAGGAGAGGAGAGACTGCTGGACCAAGAAAGCAGGAGTCGCTGTAATAACCTTGTTGTTATAAGATTGCCTGAAAAGACCGAAGGCATCAACACTGTGTCCTGTTCATACAGAACCTGTGTGTGAATGGCAGGATCCTCTCTCAGCTGGGCTCACTACATCACTGACCATGCTTCGTGAGCAGTGTGCTGTCTGCCCAACCTGGGGGAGAGGCCCTGGCCTGTTATCTTCAGGTTGCTAAAGAGATCAAGGACATAGGACAACAAATCGTAATTTTTAGTGATTTAATTCCACATGTATGAGTCAAGCAATCAGACTATAAGGACAATCAAAACGAATTACATGCAGCAGGCTTAACATTTTGTGTGGCGTATTCTGTGAGACTAATCGTCATTACTGAGAAAGGGCAGCCAGCCATACCAGTCTGTGGAGCTAACTTACACAGCTGTTCCAAAACCTCTTCCAGACCCCAGCAAGATGATTCTGATTGGCTGCGGCTGAAATATTTTGCCATCTCCAGGGCACCAGAGTGCCTTTTCAGAAGCTGAACCCTGCTCTTTAAGGAATACCTTTCATGACCTTTGGAGGTTTGTCTTCTGCATGAAAACCTTGTTCTTTTATTGTTGTTTGTTCAGATGTACAATTAACACCGTTCCCCTATGAAATGTATTACTCCATTGCACTCTCTAAGTGGCTATTATGAGGCAAACCCCTTACAGTTTAGATTGGTCCCAAACTGGCCTTATTGCAGCATGGATGACTTGCTGCCTGCTTAAGCTATATCCTGGTGGTTCCTGTAGTCTTTAGAGTACTTTGTAACACTCACAAAATGGCTCTGGCTTGACCATGCAGAATCAGTGAACATTGCTTCATCCTAATCGGACCAGTCTGGGGTGAGATTAATTGTTGACTGTTTTATGTTGTTTACCATTTGAACCATGTTTTTGTTATTGTTGCAAGGCTGTGCATGTAGTTCAATGGGCGGAGAAACAAACCATTTCCCCATTAGGCCTTTAAAGGCCTCTCCTCTTGGCTACTCCAGGATTTGTTTCTTTCTTTGGGGATGGAGGCACTGCCCTCCTTGCTGCTGTGTTCATTTCTTCTACCCCTGTCTGCTGCGTGCCACCGTCTGCTTGCTTGCTGTGTCTCTCTCTCTCTCTCTTTGTTTTAATTCCATCTACACCACTCTCCTTGCAGCCATTTATGTGGTCTCCCCTCCTTCTCCTCCTCTGTTCCTCCCCTGGTGCCACTGTTTAGCTGCTGTTGTCCATTCCTTTCCATCGCCCTCCCCTCCCGCTATGTTGTTTCACCCTGCCACTTGCTCTGTGGTTGACGTTGTGTCTCTGCTTGTCCCCCTCCCCAGTCTCTCTCCGTACATCTTCTGTTTTTTTTTTTTGCTGTAGGTGACTCATTCCTTCACCACCTTCCTCTTTTATGCTTGCCTCTACTCCTCTATTTTCACTCTGCGCTGTTGATTGTGCTCTCGCCACCGCGCAGGGCTCCTTGCCTTCGTTTCCAGGTTGGTGTGGCATTCTGTCACCCCATCTTACCCCTGCTCCACGTCTTCCTTCCCAGAATCGCCCCTCACCAACCTCACTGATCCCTCCTTGTTGATTTTTGCCACTGGTACGACTCCGCTCCTTCTTCTGTTCGGGTCGTTCTGTCTCCTCTTCATGCCTCATACTTGCCCAAGTTGTTTCTGTTGTTCCTCATCTCCTGGACCACTGTTCACTCCCTCAGATGGTTACGTGGATCTCCTTTTGCTTACTTCTCCTTCTGGGTCTGGGAGTGCTCGGTGCTCTTCCCAGTGCAGGCTCCATGGATCTCCTAACCTAGATACTGGCATGCCTACCATATAATCCCTTGCTATGCATGGTGAGCCTCTCCTTTTTGCCTCTCCCACTCTCTCATTTATCCTCTGGTCCTTTTCCCATTTCCTCTTACCATCCTACCTGCTTTCATTCATTCCATTACCTCTTAGTTCTGTACCAATGTCTGTGTCAGCCTCTGGCCCTCCATTTTCCCCTCAGGTTGTGGAGGTGGTCCTACATAGGACTTTCCTCATTTATCCTCCCATTTCCACATTCCTCAGTTCTGTCTTTCACTCTCTGTCACTCACCTCTGTTATTCATCAGGCTACAATCATTATATCATCCTGCAATTTCTTCCTTTTCCATCCTTCCTTTCCTCTAACCAACATCCCCTTACAGTTTAATTGCCCAAGGCTTTCTACCGCAGTGTGTTTTTCCTCTGGGTACCATTTGCACTGCTTGTTGCATGTTATTCATAGCATAGTTTATGTTGCTCAGCTCGGCTGGTACTCGGCCCCTGTGATCCCTCACCTCCTCTCCTTTTTCATCTCCTCTTTTCTTTTGGGGGTGTTTCCCTATCCTGCCACCACGGTACCTATTCGTTTCTCTCTCTTTTCTTAATCCTACATTTTGAACCACCAGCCTTGTATTTCCCTCTTCTTTGTGTCAACCTCCATTGAATATTGAACCCCTTCCCTGTTATACTCTACCGGGCATCATACTTAGTGCCTACTCATACCAGCCTTCAAGGCTTTCACTCCGTCCTCATGCATCGTTCATTTCATAACTCGCCTTCAATGTACCGGCCTTCAAGGCTTCACTCCATTATTGTACATCATCAATTTCATACCTTGCCTTAAACCATTCTGGACTTTAAGGCATTTCATTCCACCATCACCTATTGTTCATTCGTTCTCGATCAGCCTTCCCACAATATCATCTTCCCAACTCTTTGCAGGCTGCGAGCTTCTCCCAGCTGTCTTAGTCTCTCCCCCTTGTATCATTCATTCCCATTCTGTAATCCTTGCTAGCCATCAGGCTTCCCTCCTTTGGCCTACCTCATATATCATCTCGAACCTCCACTTGTCCATTCCGATTTCATAGCTCCAACTTCCTACTCCTGGTAATGAACACCTTCCCTCACCGGCTGCTGGATTCACTTGGCCATTCACGTTCCTACTTTCATGATGTTTGCTCCCCTACTGATTTGGTTTCTTAATGGACCCAGTTGGCATGCATGCCCATGGTTGCTCTGTGACCTGCCTCCTCTGGACCCCTGTTGGGGTCTCCTTCACTCACTATGATCTCTCTGTAGGTCTGCTCATTCACATCAAATAATTGAGCATACCCCTCATATGGGTCCTGTGCTACCTCGACATGACCTGCTCTCCATTCAGAGACGTGCTTTCCATGTCCATTACACCATGATTTGGAGCTAGCCTGTAGCCAATGGTTTCACTCTGCACCTATGAAGTTTGCATCTAGAGCATGCGAAGCTTGGAGTGCGGTCCTTCTCCCTGGCCCATAGTGAGGATGTCTTCGCTCTGGGTGGACCTTCAGTCATCCTTTATTTCGGCAATACCTCGGGATGTAGAATTTACAACTTCAAGTTGCAAGGGGCAGTGCCCTCATCATCAGGGCCCCTTTGGCTGCCTAAGCAGAGGCCCCCTCTACGCCATTCTTCATTTGACCACCTCTGGTTCACCTGGTCTGTTTTGTAGGCTTGTTTAGGCCGTCTGAGTGCCTCAGCGGTCATTTATCTCCTCCTCCTTTGCTTTTGGGCATCTAGTTGTAGAGACATCGCTCGCAACCCTCAACAGCATTCCTGTTAGAAGGATAGAGTGAGAGCTTCTTACAAAATTGGAATCTTTTCCTCTTCTCTTGATCTCTACTCTAAATTGCAGTTGCTGAGCCATCACTAACCAAAACATCCTTCAGCCTGGAGGGAAGGTGATCTAGGCCTTGGATCCTCAGAGATTTCCTCCTTAAAGGGAGTTTTTCCTCTCTCCCATGCCACTGGTCATAATCTTAGACAGGGTTAGTGCTTTTCATAGCTTCCGTAGTTAGGTTCTGCTGTTGGATGGAGTCGGATGGTGGCCCAGGCTGTTCCCTGTCTCCTTAGGAATTACGCTATTCTGCATTTTGTCAGCTTTCATTTTGTTCCTCATTCTCATCATCTCGTTCCTCTCCTGTCCTTCCCATCTTCATCTTTGACCTTCATTTCTGGCCTTGGTATCTTCTGACCTCCTTTGATGCCTGACACCCTTTTCTGTATTTTTTGGGGGGCTTCTTCCTTAGCTACCTTTAGCCAAAGGAATCATTCCTGTGGAACCCTTCACTAGGGTTCCTCATCATCGTAACCCTACATGGTGGTACATCCCATGGACAGAGAGGTGAGCAGCCACAATGTATCTTAAGTCACACAAGCATACATCATACCAGCTGTGTAAGCACATTGAATTGCAAAGCTATACCTGAAGTTCAATGGGCAGAGCAACAAACCACTCCCCCACTGGGCCATTAAAAGCTGCCCCTCCTGGCTAGTCCAGGATTCATTTCTTTTGTTACCCCACCATCCTCCCCTCCTCCTCTAGTGTCATGTCTCTCTTTACTGTGGGCTTCCTCCTAAGCTACCTTTAGCCAAGGGAATCATTCCCATGGCACCTATAGGGGTGGAACCCTTCACTAGGGTTCCTCACCATTGTACCTATACAGGGTGGTATATCCCATGAATAGAGAGGACAACAGCCACAATGTATCTTAAGTCACACAAGCATACATCATACCAGTTGCGTAAGCACAATTAATTAATGTTAATTTATGTGGGGGCGGGGAACAAGGAGATTTTACTGTTTCTGTGGGAGATATAAATTTCTCTACTACATTAATCACTACATTAAACCTGGTTTGAATACCACAGCCGCCATGTGCATATACTGTGTGACCATGAGCAAGTCACTTAACTTCTCTGTGCTCTCAGGAAGCACCGGAAAACAGGATTCGACTTACTGTGTCTTTCCTGGTCAAAAATTGTAAAATAAAAATAAATAAAATCAAAATTACACACTGGAAAGGTAGTGGTTATGTCAAGGCATTCGAGTTGTGGCAATGATAGAAAGTACACAGCATACATTTCGTGACACACCAAAGGTGCAAGAACTAAAGCCAAATGGTACCAGGTCCTCAGACATCTTTAAAGAGTTTGCTAGGAAAGTAAGTGTGCATCAATAAATGCAGCTCCTGGAACATGAGGCCACTTTATTCTAGCAAGAGTGTGGAACAAGCATATGAGTCCAGTGACTAACAGGAAAAAGGCTGTAATCCCCCTTATTGCCAGAAGTGTTCCCTTTCAAACTTAAGCAATCAGTTATGGTCCCGGGAGGCTGCTGTTTTTTTCTGGTAGGGACCTAGATAATACTGACCCGATTTGGGGTGATGTCTAAGGCCCTAGTATTGACAGCACAGGATTTTTAATGAAGGTTCTAAATGTGCTTACGCCATTCTTCTCCCTCCCTCTTGTGCTTGCAGGAGATTGGCACCATTTTCACATGCTGAAACAATAGATAAGGGTGACTGTCAGGCCAAAGGGCACTCTGTGGCATGACCGTTATACATCAGGGGTAGTTGACCCTTGAAAAAACTTTGAACCCTGAGGAATGGAATAAACATTTCACTCGGTGCTGCACAGTTCCATCCCTCAAACTGACCATTTCCTAATATCCAAGTCCAACCTGCTTGGTCTCCATAGGTGCTAAATATGAGTCAAAGTTATATTGTACCATGCACCTGTTCTTATACAGCAATCTTTCACTGAGCGGCACTGACGGAGACACCCCCGGTAATGTAATTATTAAAAGATAAAGTGATTACAGAAGCAATACAAGAGGCTATCAAGTGGTTTATGGACACAGACTACTGACTGATTAAATATGCTTTGGTCTCCTCTTAAATGCACAGCACAGGTGAATTGATACAACTGGCATTCTAGAGGTAAAAAAAAAAAGGGAACACAGGGCCAAGGAACTACTTCAGGACATCACAGACACAGAAAATTAAGCACTAATACCTCAGAAGACATCTGGATCAAGAAGTTATATACTGTAGGTCAAGAGCTCAGTGTGAGGATCTAACTCGAGAACAGGCTAAGCATGCTCTAAAACCCATATTGAATATGTGGTACAAGGGTATGAGGACAAACTAACGGCTGTGTGCTTCAAAAGGCAAGAATCCACATGTATTATTAAATGTATTAGATCAGACAACACCTTACCTGCCAGGCCCCAAAGGAACATTGCCAAGGAATTTAGAAAATTCTGCTTGTCCTTATACCAGGTATCTGGAGTGCCACTGGACTAGCATGGAATAGACTCCTATTCAAACTCCATCCCAATGCCCTGTATCACACTCCTGAACACCAAGCAAACCTAACGCACCCTATATCACATGAGGAGATAGCACAGGCAATTACAGCCCTCACATTAGACAAGGTCCAGGTCCAGATGGCTGTTCATCAAACTCCTGTACAACGTTCTGCCTGATCTTACTGCCATACTTCCCCACGCATTTGCATATATCCATGCCTAGGGACACCAGGACTACTCGTGCACAAAAGCATGGCATGGTGACTGTACTCCGAAAACTGGGCAAGGACCCAGAAAAAGTAGCTAGCTACTGACTGATTTCATATGGGTATTTATTTATTTTTAGTTGACTGGGAAAGGAAGGCTAGGCATTTCTGCCTATTTTCAGTCTCATCCTGGGGAAGGGGGAGATAACAGATACAAACTGACATATTCAATTTGGTTAAGCTGTTAGTGGCATTTTAGTGACTGGGGGTAATGTGGCCAGTAAACAGGAAATTCACCAACTCTGTATGGTTTAGTAGTTATGGGAGGTTGGGTGTCAAAAATAATCATAAACACAAGCAGATGGAAGACAGAATGTGTTCAAGAATAGCTGTATGACTATGCCAGAGATGCAACAATACCTGTTTTTTTGAGTGTGAGTATGTAACCCCTAAGTGGCGCTATCCCAAGGGTTACTACCACTGCCTGTTTGGCTAGTTGCAGGTTAAGGGGCCTGGGTACTGAAACGGGTGCCTCCACCCAGAGGACAGGGTTGTTAGTAATAAGGCTAACCTGGGTACAGCCCTCCGAGACACTGTAACCCCCCCTCTTTCCTCTCTAGTGGCCTAGACAATATGCAACAAACACTTTTACAGTAGCCCCTATTCAGCATACAATTCCCCACACTGTTTGCACTTACCACTAGGGCTGGTTCCACCAGTTCAACCCTGGAGACCCCCTGTAAAACAAGGTTAGGCACAGTAAATAACAGCAGTACAGTGCTTTTGGTACAAACTGGAACCACAGTCAGAATAAATGCAAAAAGAGATCTGATTTATTCAGGGTAATTGAACAAGGAAGGGGCGTAATCAGGTTGATTGATTCGAAAACTGATCTAGTCAGACAATTTTGCATGCACTTTTAGTCCCTACACAGTCACACGCCCTGGATACCCAGTTGGAAGTAAGGTGGGCTAGCCTGGAATGTTGCCTGGGGTAGGCCGGTATCGCAGTTGGTTGGGGCCCTGGGATGAAAAGAAAAGGCATGCACAACCACACACAATTTGTAATCCAGAGCCTGAAGACTCAGTTTGTGAAAGGAAAAACAACAATGCAATCAGATGACATTTGAGATTTAGCTGTTGTTGCAGGGAGCTACCCTGATTGTTACTCACTCTACCCAATGCAAGACACAGGAGGGACAAAATGGAGACTGCAGGTTAACAACTGGCATGCCAGGAGAAGCAGGGCCCACACGAATCACAGGGGTGTTGTTCCTGTTCATGATGTTGAGCAGGGGGCTGATCCCCGGGCGAGTCTCTTGTTGATGGTGTTCCCTGCGCCTGAAGTAGCTGGCTGGGCCAGTGTGGCAGGGCCCAGGCTGGGCAAAGCAGTTTGGAAATCAGTCCGGGAAGGCTAGATACAGCTTCCAGCAAGCGTGGCACAGTTAAACAGTGGGGAACAAAATCAAGACCCATTAACAGCACACAGCACTTTTATAGTAAAGCAATCACCATACCACAAAGCGGATAGCTGTCCGGCAGCAATATCAGTGTGTCTGAGCAAAACCAGGAGTTCTGTGGTGAATGGATGTCCTGACAGGCCGATCGCGTACAGCAACTCTTCAGTCTTCTTCAAGTTTAAGCCTGGTCACACTTCAGTGGCTTTTCTCTCACTCAGTTTGGATACAGTCCGGATTATTAAGCCTTTCAAAGGATTCCCTCTCGAGGGACTGCAGGCAGATGGGCCAAACTCAGTCTTTCCACCAATCTCCTGTGTGAACTACGCAGGGGCTGCTGCTCGAATCACTCAAGCTGTTTACTCTTAACTCCAGACTGACTGACTGCAGCAGGCAGCTTGGGAATTTCCATTTGGTCCAAAAGGTTCTTGATGGTTGATCCATCTGTCTGTCAAAGCAAGGGCTCCTTTCCAGGTTTGTTTTGGCACCAAAATGTAAAAGCTACGATTCCTGTAGAAATTTGCTCCCACAAGACCCCTGGAGACAGACTCCATTTTAGGGTCCCCAAAGGTACTGATTGGCCCATTCTGGCAGTCAAGGACCAAGATGATGGTGATAAACAGAACTGTCCATGCTGTAAAGAAGACAGGTTAGACAAACTACAATATCAATACTATGCTAATAGATAATCAGCTAACAAGTACAGCTTCTAACAGAGCTCCCTCTGTGCAAATAGCGATGGCAGAACGGAGTGATTATCTGGCGGCCCCGGGCAAGACTCGAGCATAGAAACACTCAGCCCCCCTCCCAGATTAGATAAGCCCCACATTATAGGCAACTCTTAAAGAGACAGAGCACAGAGGCATTAAGGCACTGTCACACAAACACTTTTAAAACGCGAAGACACCGGATACCAACCTGGCAGTGGCCATTTAGGCACACCCAAGGAAGACTTTCGGAACCCCCCATTTGTAGGGGGTTACAAGCATATAGATGCCTTTTGGAGTCTGATAGCCAGAGAATGGAAAGAACCTTTATAGAGATCTGACATACAGACCACTGGTTTTTAGTATATATTCGGAACCTTGGGCGGGGGGGGGTGCGAAGTAGAAAAGCAAGGGGGCGGGATCTGTCTGTGCAGACTTGATGGGCCGAATGGTCCTTTTCTGATGGCAAGATTCTATAACTTTGTCACATTGCAAGTCATTTTTGCAATTTTGTAATGTGATATATAGCAAGTTCATTGTGCTTGGGTCTGACAGCAAAAAATTGTGTCGTACCAAGAATTAATGCAAAAGCATTGTTGCCTCTGAAGAACAGATAAGAGAACAAGATGGTTTAGTCTATTCTAAGTCCAAAGTTCAGAAGCTGTGGAGACACTGTAATTTTTAATTAGTTTAAGCAAATTAGGGAGAGTAGTGTACTTTTCAAAGAAAGGGATCTCTGTTCTCATTATTACATTAAGAAATTAAGATGGAGGCATATTTGTTGTAAAATGTTGGTTTCTCTAGGTAACATGGTTCTTCACTTTATTGTGTCTTTTATATATTCACTGTTTTTTAGTCAGCGCTGGTTTAGCCACAAAGTATGTAGGGGAAGGAGGCAGAGATACATGGGGGACGGTGAGGGGAATATGATGGGGTGGGCAGATTGGGGTGGTGTGGATCAGGTGGGGTGAAATGGGTCCAGGAGAAGAGTCCTCCCTACCTGGTTCCCATACCCAAAGACTCCACAGGTAGTGGGCAGGAGACTGGACCTGCCCCATTGACCTATCCCTCTCGGACAGTGTTGTGTAACGCCAGATCGATAAAAACAAGACAGCAGCTATTGGTGGCCTTGTTGCAACATCGCATCTGGCTTGCATCACTGAGACTTGGCTGAATGAAAATGCTGACCCAGTTTTGGAAGTGGCTATTCCAGCTGGGTACTCTGTGATGCATTGCCCGAGAGAGGATTGTAGGGGTAGGGGTGTAGTCACTTGTTTTAAACAGGACATGGGGCTTGCAGTCTTCCCAGTGGGAGAGATGAGATCCTTCGAATATGTTGAGTGTACAAGTGCAGGTTGCAGGATGCTTCTCATCTACCACCCTCTGGTGGATGGAAAGGAATTCCTGCAGGAATTTACGGACCTCTTCATCGGCATGGTGTTGGAGTTGCCCAGGTGGATTATTCTGGGTGACTTCAATGCCTGAGTCGATGATGAACTCTCACACTTTGGTCAAGACTTCCTCCAACTAATGTGTTAGCTGGGCCTGACACAGGTTAACTCTGCAACATATGAATCTGGCTATTCATTGGACCTTGTCTTCCTGCTGAAAATGGAGGTCTTTGGCCTCCTGGTGGAGTCGGTTTTGTGGTTGGACCACCATACTATGGGATTCCTGTTCGAGGCCCATCCAAATAGACCCTTCCCTATGGAGATGGTCCAGTACCAGCCTTTAAGGGGTTTGACCCCTCAGGGTCTGATGGCGGTGCTGGACCTATCTGGCTAATGGATGCTTGCGAAAAGCCGGGGCAACAGGTACTCAACTATAATAGGGTCATTGCTGAGACCCTCGACTCTGTTGCACCTGTCCGTGTTCAACCCCTCACTTCACACTAGAGGTCCCCCTGCTTTGACAGGACACTCAGGAAGATGAGGAGGAGGGGTCAAAGGTTGGAGAAATGCTGGCAGAGGTCCAGTCTGTGGGAGGACAGGCTTATATTGGTGGTACATTATAGAGACCATCAATCCGCAATCTCCTGTAAGAAGGCAGAGTTCCTATCCAGGGTGATTGCTACAGCAATTAACAGACCTGCTCAGCTCTTCTATATTGAGGACAGGCTATGTAATCCAGCCTTTCTTCAGTCTGGAGGAGCTTTATCGCAATCAAGATGTGATGGGTTTGCTCTGTTTTTTGCTGAGAACATTGCCTCAATCAGATCAGAGACCCAGCATGCGTCCTCAAATAGGCATGGCAGTGACGATCGTGAGGTTGCATGCACCCAGTCCATCTAGTCTGACTTTGACCATGTAGCAATAGTAGATGTCATTAGGGTCATCCAGGAGATATGGCCAACTTACTGCAGTTTAGACCCACGACCAGTGTGCGTCCTTGTGGGGTGGGTTGAGATCATCGGCCTGGTCCTAGCCAAGATAGTCCGAAGATCTTTGATGTTGGGGGCCTTTCTTGGGCCCCTGAAGGAGGTGGCTATAAGGCCTCTCCTAAAAAAATAACTATTAGACTTGGACTGTCTGTCAAACTACAGGTCAGTCTCCTTCCCTTTGTGGGGAAGGTTATTGAGAAGGTGGTGGCCATTCAACTGGAAACCCATTTAACAGCTCATGAGATATATGAGCCTCTCCAGTCTAATTTCAGGAAAAGGCACAGCACTGAGACTGCCCCGGTGTGGGTGCTTAATGATCTCCTGGTGGCGATAAATCGAAAGAGTTGTTCCATTCTTGTTCTCCTCAATCTCTCAGCAGCGTTTGCCACCATGGACCATGGGGTACTGTTGGAGTGCATGCGGATATGTTGTGGGCTAGTAGGAACAGTCCACAACTGGTTTAAATCTTACCTCACTGTAAGATTGCAACGTGTGATTCCTCAGCCCCTGTGCCCCTGCCTTGTGGGGTCCTGCAGGGCTTCATTTTGTCTCCCATGTTGTTTGCAGTGTACATGCTGCCACTAGGGGATATTATAAGGTGGTATGGGCTTAGTTTTCACTGCTATGCAGTACATGGTCTTTGCATCCACGCAGCAGGGGGTGATCTCTGTGCTAAATAGTTGCCTGGGTGCAATTCAAGATGAGACGAGGGTGAACTGGTTAAGGTTGAATCTGGATAAGACTGAGGTTCTACTGCTAGAACCTGGTCACCAGGGGATGAGTGCAATCTGGTTGAGTCTCAGGGCTAAGGCTCGGGGACTCCCAGTTGCTTACTTCTGATCGGGTGAGGAACCTTGGCTTCACTCATGACTGTGGTCTGATGCTGATATCACCAGTGTTGGCCATGGTCAAGACTTCTTTTTACCACCTTAGAAACATCACCAGGGTGAAACACCTGATCCCCCTGGCAGATCTGTCAGCATTGGTGCATGCTTTTGTGACCTCGCATTTGGATTACTGTAATGCCCTATACCTAGGGCTAGCAGGGGTAGATCTGTGTCACCTACAGCTGGTGCAGAATGCTGCGGCCAGGTTGTTGTCTGGTCTACTAAGATCATGTCACATTATACCTGTGCTGTGCTGTCTGCACTGGCTGCTGGTTAGGTGGCCGATCACCTTCAGGGTCAGCTTGCTGACCTATAAAGCCCTGCATGGTCAGGGGCTCGATTGCCTGCAAGATTTCCTGTCTCCCTATTGCCCCATTCACTCCCTCCCCTCCAGTGATGTGGGTTTATTGGAAGTGCCAAATAGCTGCCTAAAATCATCTGGAGCACATGCATTTTCTTGCGCAGAACCAGATCTCTGGAACTTCCATTCCTTGTCAGATTTGCGACAGTGCATCTGTCAAAATATTTAAACGCTAGCTAAAGTCTTTCCTATTTATCCAAGCATTTATGGGTACCTAGTAGATGTATTTATATATTAATTGTATTATTCTATTTATTAGTACTGTTTTAAATGTGTGGATTTTATTGTAAAGAACATTGAGTCAAAATGGAGAAATGCGCTCTATTAAATAAAATTGTGCTTGCTGGCTTGAGCAGGTGTGCTATTTTGAGAAGGCAAAGCAAAGCTTATTTCTGTGGCACCCATTCCTGGGGCTCTGGGTGCCTTACATAAAAACTAGTAAGGGAATAAAAGGAAAACATACATAAATACAAATTTACAGCAGTAAGAAAAACAAATCAAATATTTCAGATAAATAGGTTCAGTACTCAGTGAAGTTCCTTTAACTTTTAGACTTTTACCCATTTTGTTGTCTGTCTGTTAAACACATATTCAGTGTCAGCACTGGTTTAGTCTCCTCCTAGGTAGGGAAGCTGGTTAGCTATTTATATGACTTTTACCCTTGTTGTCCTCTATTTAAATATATTCACTGTCAGTGCTGGTTGTTGCTACTTAGGAAGGTGAGCTGGTTAGCTAATTGTATTACTTTTCCTCATTATCTACTAGATGCATACTATGGAACTTTCCCTGTGGTTTCTGTTTTTAGTTCTTATCGCTTATCTCTCAGCTGCCTCCCCTCTACCTCTATCATTCACTACTATCTCGTTTCTTTCTTCTCCCATCCTCTCCTTACACTATGCTCTTCCTCTTCCTCACTACACCCCCCCCCTCCTGTTTACCCCAATGTCTGTCCCTCCCACTTCCTTTCCTTCTTGGTTGGAAATATCTGAGCCTGTACATTGGGTAAGCTAGCAAGAGGTTAACAGTTTGAGACCAAAGGTTGATCCGAACTCACAAAAACAGACAAGAGGGTTACCTTGTCTGTTACACTGTTCACAAGACTGCGCTCAGAGGTTGGCACTTTGGGAGTAGAGGACCTGACCTGCTGAGTGGGTTTGTGACAGATTGGTTGGCAGCGGTGGCAAAATTTTGGTATCACAAGCTTTATTGTTCTGTGTCAGCTTGAGACTGTAAGCTCTCTTGCAAAGAAAGAAAAATACAGAGTTTTATTTAAAAAAAGGAAAAGGAAACAGAACTATATTTCACTTGGTGTACCAGTCAAGTTCCTACCTATTTTTTTTTTCTCTGAAGTGCAGTCAGAGTAGCCGTAGTCAGGGGAAGAAGAAGATGGCTTCCAACTACAACAGGCACACTGTAGATTATTTGAAGCAGTTGTGCAGGGACAGGGGAGTCCCATTCAAGGTGACAGCCAAAAAGCAGAACCTGATAGGTGTCCTGATGGTAGCAGATACCCAGAGCAGCGAGTCGCAGACTGTGACTGAAAAGGACAGCAGGGCCACTGTCAGTGAAGGGCCACAGCAGCAGATGGTCACCAGTATCCTGAATCCAGAGGTACTCAAACTGCAAATTGAGTTATGTAGGATGGAACTAGAGGCAGAGCAACAACAGAGGGAGGCAGACCGTGAGGAGCATGAGCGCCAGTGAGCTGCAGAGGAGAAGAGAGAGCGAGAACAGAGGGAGGCAGACCGTGAGGAGCATGAGCGCCAGTGAGCTGCAGAGGAGAAGAGAGAGCGAGAAGAGAGAGTGAGAACAGAGGGAGGCAGACCGGGAGGCAGAGCGACAGCAGAGGGAGGCGGACTGCGAGGCAGAGAGAGAGAATGCCATGATACAGAGCGAGAATGCAGAGAGAGAGGGAGAGGAGAGGAGAGAGGAGCGCCATTGACAACACGATCTGGAGAAGATGCGACTCCGACCAGCGACACCAGAGCAGGTAAGTGGCTTGGGTTTAACTGGGACTGCAGGTCTGGGTTACAAATTGAACTCCAAATTAATAGCCGAATTTAAAGACAGGGAAGATATGGATACCCTTTTAAACTCTCTTGAAAAAGTTTGTATTCAGGCTAAAATTCCTAGAGAGTCCTAGAGCTTCCAGCTGTCCCTGCTACTTGCCGGGAAAGCTCGGGATGCATTGGGTCAAATGAACAATGAGGACAGTGATGATTACAGCAAGTTACAAGCTGCACTGTTAAAAAAGTTTGAATTAACTGCTGAATCATACAGAGCTAAATTCCATAAGCTCAGGAGAAGCCCTGATATGAGCTATGAGGAGCTAGCCACAAAACGTCAGTTTTTAAAATGTTGGTGAAAGGGAATTGAGGCAAACTCTGTTGATAAAATTGAAAATTAGATTTTATTAGAACAGGTTTATTGGGCATGCCCAGCAGAGCTAAAAACCTGGATAGAGGACCGAGATCCAAAAACAGTGCAAGAGGCTGCTGAACTCTCGGACCGCTATGCCAAGAGCAGACCTGCTCTGAGAGCGAATGGGGTGGCCGTGGCAGCGCAGAAAGGGAAAAGCACACCTTCAGGGCAACTAAAACCCTCACTGCCTCCACTGAAACCAGTTAGCCCCAGGTTTCAAAGAAAAGATTTCTCTGAAGTAAGAAATGCCTGTTGGTTATGTAAAGAAACTAGGCACATTGCCAGACAGTGTCTGAGAAGGGCAAGCATTAATACACAACTGGTACTAGAAAATAAGTGGGTTGTTTGTGTGTCCCTGGAAGCATGCCAGTGAACATGAGGGAACACATGCACCCAGTCATGGTGAATGGTGTAGAGATGCAGGGGTTATGGGACACAGGGGCATCCCTGACATTGGTGAAAGGGGATCTGGTACAGCCTGGTCAGCTTATCCCAAACAAATACGTAACTATACAAGGGTTTACTGGTGATGAGAAAACATTGCCACTGGCCAGTGTTCTCCTGGACTGGGGTGATACAGAGGGAACTGTGCAACAGGTGGCAGTAGCCAAAACATTAGCAGTGGATGTGATCCTGGGTAACAACCTCAAACAGAGATGGTATGTGTAGTTACCCATAGCCAAGCGCAAGGGAAAATTGTAGTTCCCTGAACCCCACAGAAACTATTGTGGAAACCACTGAGAGGCTGGTTCCCCAGCCTGTGTCTCCAGATGGGAAGATGGATAAAAAGGGGGTAGAAATTTCCCCGGTAGCAAGTGACTACACAGCTGTGGAAGGTTACTCCGAAGAGGGAGGGGTGACCTGTTATCAGAGAGTTGGGATTGACAGTGATCCTGAGGGTTCTGATGCTAGTGCTAGGGACCCTAGTGTAGCGACTGAAGGGGACCTGTCCCATGCCTTGGGAAGGTGTGAGGGGGTTCACAGCTGCTCAGCGAAGTGACCCTAGTTTAGAGAAGCTGAGGGCTTGGGCAGATTTGAATGGGGCACAGGGAGGTGACGGCAGACATAAGGTTTATTGGGAAGATGGACTTATGTATACACAGGCAGTACAGACAGTGGGAGGGAGGGATGCTAGGCAGGCAGCTTGTCGTTCCCCAGGGATATCGTGAGCAGTTGCTCAAAATTGCACATGATATTCCCTTATCTGGTCATCTGGGAATCCCATGAACTATGCAGCAGGTGGCCCAGAATTTCTACTGGCCTAACTTTACCCAACAGGTGAAGGAGTATTGCAGGTCTTGTCACCCGGTGCCAAGAAATAGGGAAGGCGGGCAAGAAAACCCAAGCTGCCCTGGTTCCATTGCCCATAGTGGAGGAGCCATTACAGAGGGTGGGAATGGATATTGTGGGGCCTTTAAATACCCCCAGCTCCTCAGGGAAGAGATTTATCCTGACTGTGGTGGATTATGCCACCCGGTGCCCAGAGGCAGTCGCCCTATCCTCTCTGAGGACAGACAAAGTGGCAGATGCCTTGCTTGGGATTTTCTCCCGTGTTGGGTTTCCGCAGGAGGTAATCACCGATCGAGGGGGTTCCTTCATGTTGGACCTAATGAAGTGTTTATGGAAGAAGTGTGGCGTGGTGCAGAGATGCATGACACCGTATCACCCACAAGCCAGTGGGCTTGTGGAACGTTTCAATGGTACCCTAAAGTCAATGTTCCGGGTGTTTGCTGAACAGCATGGGAGGAATACCTTCCCCACCTGTTGTTTGCATACAGGGAGGTGTCCCAAGAGTCGACAGGATTTTCCCCCTTTGAACTCTTATATGGACGCGGGGTACATGGGCCCCTAGACTTGATCCAGGAGGACTGGGAAGGCAAGCACGCCACCCAGGGAGCTCCCATTGTGGATTATGTCCTTAGGTTTAGGGAAAGGCTGAAGGAGGTTATGGGGACAGTCCAGAGCAACCTGGCAGCTGCTCAACAGAAAAAAAAGGTGTGGTACGATCACAGAGCCAGAGCTTGCTCATACATGATGGGTCAGGAAGTCATGGTCCTTATTCCGGTCCGGAAAGGCAAGCTGCAAGCTGAGTGGGCAGAACCGTACAAAGTGGTTAGGAAGGTAAATGACGTGAAGTACATTGTAGAGTTACCTGACAGAAGACAGACTGAAAGAATGTACCATGTCAACATGATGAAGCCATATGCAAATAGGGCTGACATGGTGTTTGTAGTGTGTAGTCATGGGGAGGGAACGGACGAAGGAGACCCCCTTCTGGATTTGCTGGAAGAGAGTAAGCGGGAGTCCTCTGTGGAGGCAGTAAAATTGTCTCCCCAGCTGACCCCGGACCAGATACAGAAAGTAAGGGAGGTTTTAGCAGACTTTGCCCCCTTGTTTAGCGCTAAGCCGGGACTAACCCCCTTAGTGATACACGATGTGGAGACAGGAACACAGATGCCCATACGGCGAACAGCATATCGGTTGTCAGAGGCTGTCCAAAAGGACATTAGGAGGGAAGTGGAGGAGATACTGGATTTAGGGGTAATCCAGAGCTCCCACAGCCCCTGGGCCTCACCCATAGTCCTTGTACCTAAGCCAGATGGCTCAACTCGTTTCTCTGTGAACTATCATGGACTGAATGCAGTCATGAAGTCCGACGCCCACCTGATGCCCTGGACGGACTAACTCCTGGACAAGTTGGGAGGGGCGACCTACCTCACAACAATTGACCTGACCAAGAGGTATTGGCAGGTAGAATTGACACAGAGCTCGGGAGAGGTCGGCCTTCATCACTCCGATAGGCTTATTTGAGTTTTAAGTAATGCCTTTCGGAATGAACGCCCCGGCCACTTTCCAAAGGTTGGTGAACCAGGTGTTAAATGGTGCTGAGGAGTACCCCATGGCGTACCTGGATGACATTGCCATCTTTAGTACCAGCTGGGAGGAACACCTTTCACACCTTAGGGAAGTGCTGGGCAGGATATAGAGGGCTGGGCTCACTGTCAAAGCCAAGAAGTGCCAGGTGGCCATGGGAGAGGTGGCATACCTTGGGCATGTGATAGGCCGGGGACAGCTCCGTCCTAACCAAATAAAGATAGAGGTGATCAGACCAGAAAGCCAGAAGCAGGTCAGGAGCTTTCTAGGGACAGCAGGGTACTACAGAAAGTTTGTATCTAATCACAGTGCCCTGGCTGCACCCCTATCTGACCTGACAAAGGAAAAGATGCCCAAGAAAATTACCTGGGGCCCAGCCTGTGAGGAAGCCTTTACCAGACTGAAGGAGGCGCTGTGCAGTGCTCCTGTTTTGACAAGTCCGGACTATAGCAAAACCTTTATAGTTCAGACGGATGCCTCAGACGTGGGTATTGTAGCAGTACTGAGCCAGATGTCTAGTCAAGGGACAGATCACCCAGTTGTGTACCTGAGCAGGAAGCTGCTCCCCAGGGAGCAAGCATACTCCCTGTGGAGAAAGAATGTCTTGCCATAGTGTGGGCCCTAAAGAAATTAGAGCCATACTTGTATGGGCAGCATTTTGTGGTGCAGACTGACCACAACCCCCGGTTTGGCTGATGCAGATGGGGAAGAACAGTGGGAGAGTACTAAGATGGAGTCTTGCTTTACAAGGGTATGATCTAAAAATTGTACATAGGGCTGGAGCGAAGAATCAGAACTCAGATGGACTGTCTAGAGTGTTTGAGGAGTGAACTGATTTGGGAAGCTCATCCCATGTAGGGGATAGATCACCCAAAATTCAGTCTAGGTGGGGAGGAATGTAATGTAGACAGCCAGTTCTGAGTGCTGTATCAATTTTTTAAATGTAAAATGTATTACTGAATTGTCTCTGCTGAAAATGTGGTGAACCAGGATTGACCTCACTCAACCTCCCCCCCCCATGCAAGCTTAGAGAAATGCTGACAGTATGTGAGTTCACACACACTCAGGGTTTAAAGATAATGTCTTACATGGAAGACTTTTTTTTGTGTAATCTATTTTTCCACCCCCATGCTCTCTGGTCCTCCACTCCTTCAGGCTCTACCAAGGTCCCCTGACCCCTTCTGTCTTTACCCAGCCCTCCTCTAATCCCCAGATCGCAGCCGACCCTGGGATATCCCGGTGTATCCCTTCACCGGGCGGGTCCCTCTCCTCTGAGGGGGAAGTCACCGGGGGGGGGATGACCCCAGTGCACACTTCTAGGGCCCAGGGATGCTGCTGGGAACAGGAGGCACTGGGAAGGAACTAGAGGTCTTCAGGAACAGAGAGCCATCATCTGGAGGCCAACAAGCGATTTTTCCTGGCTTTCTGAGGGTGCATGACATCCAGACATCAAGGCATGAGCAGACATCTGTCACACACCACCCCCTAATGACCCTGACATGTTGCTCTACCACTGGCCTCCACAGTGGTCGCTTCAGCACCAGGTCGCAATCTCTTCCCTCCCTGGAGACAGCGAGCAGTCGTGGGATGCTCAAGCTGCCTCCCCCCCGCCGGCCCTCCAACAACCCGAGCTCGTTCCCAAACCCAGGTCGCTGGCGTCACAAGCGGAAATCCAACCACCATGCCGACACATGGAAGACTTTAATCAAGGATCCTGTTTCTCTGAGTTAATTACACACTTAAGTTAATTTTGTTAAGAGAGAAATCAAACAAGGTTTATGACGTTAGAAGGGGAAGCTAGGATGTTACACAGGGGTGTAAGGTTGTAAATGTCCTTGTGAAGCCTGTGTGAGTGAGGGTACAACATGAGATCAAAGGAGATGTCATTTGAAACATGAGTCAGGCTGAAGGATTGCAAAATTGATACTTTAAAAAGCCTACTTTTTTTTATTAGATATATTTTTATTTTTAAATATAATCTGACAGAGGAGGAGCTGGATGACCTCACCCAAAAGGGGTTGGCCCATACAGTTGTTTAAGGAATAAAGATTATTCTGTTTTACTATACAGAGACACTTTTATCTGACACTGACCAAGAAAATATCGGTGAGCACTTTAAAACAAATATTTTAGACAGAGAGTTAAATCTAAGTACTGAAGTAGGAATTTGCACTGTTTAAACCTTGTTTCTTTTAATAGATTTGTATGTCTTGGGATATAAGAGTTCTGTATTTTGTGTTTTACATATTTTTAGATATTTTAGTAAAATTATTTGTAGAACTTACTTGGTCTGTCTTTGCATTTCTTTCATTTGTAAAAAAAGTATATAGGGTTAAAGCAGACAGCAGGCATAAGCTTGGATAGTGGTACCAAACTGGAAAGAGAAGCGTCTTAAAAATCTGAGGTCTTTATTTAAGTTTTTAAGGGATACTTTTCTTACAAATGAAAGAAATGCAAAGACAGACCAAGTAAGTTCTAAAAAGAATTTTACTAAATTATTTAAAAATATGTAAAACACAAAATACAAAACTCTTACTACAGAACCTGACTGGAGAGGGTCATAGACTTTGTGGGTGGTAAGAAAGCTCTCGAGCTGCAATGCGACTACCTTCTCAATAACTTTGCCCAAATAGGGCAGGTTAGAGACCGGTCTGTAGTTAGCAAGACAGTCTGGGTCGCAGGAAGATGTCTTCAAAAGGGGTGTCACCACAGTCTCCTTCAAGGGGCCCGGAAACACCCCCTGCTTCAGTGAACACTAGACTACCTCAGCAAGGATCGGTCCGATAACCTCCAAACACCCCACAAGGAGGTGGGTAGGACCAGGATCCAAACTACAGTAAGTCTGTTGCAAGCTGTGAACAATCTTCATGATATCCATGATTGCTGGCTGATCAAAATCAGTCCAGACCGACCGGGTGCCTGCATCCTTGCACCGATCACTGCCATACTCATTTGAATGAGTCCGATAGATCTCTGATCTGATAGAGGACACCTTATCTGCAAAGAATTGAGCAAACTCATCACACTTTAATTGCGAAAAAGCTCTCTGGCCCCTGAGGCAGGCTGGATTGCACAGCCTGTCCACTGTCCGGAAGAGCTGAGCCAGTTGATTCTTTGCTGCAGCAATCTCCCTGGACAGGAACTCTGTCTTCTTATGGGAGATTGCTGATTGATAGTCCAAATAATGGGCAATCAACCTAAGTCTGTCCTCCTCCAGGCCAGATTTCTGCCAATAACATTCCAACCTTCGCCCCACTCTCCTCAACTCCCTCAAGGTCCCATCAAACCAAGGAGACCGAGGACGGAGAGGGAGCGGACAAACTCGGACGGGAGCTATGGATTCCGGGGCCCTCAGCACCATATTATTATAGTGTACTACTAGGTTTCCTGGATCCAAGCATTCCAATGGCCTACTCAATAGATCCAGCACTGCCATCAGACCCTCTGGAGTAACACCCTTCAAAGGGTGGTACTGGACCATCTCCATAGGGGCAGGTCTCACAGGGGGAGCCATGAAACTGAACCTTATAGAGTGATGGTCCGACCATCCAACTGGTTCAACCACCATGTCAGCGGCCTCCATCCCTAGGAGGAACACCAGATCCAGGGAGTGACCCTGAACATGGGTTGCAGCGGTAACTACTGTGTGAAACCCAAAGAGATCATAAGTTGGAGGAAGTTCTGACCAAACTGTGAGAGTTCATAGTCGACTCAGGCATTGAAATCCCCCAGGACCAACCACCTGGGGGATTCCAACACCATGTCAACCATGAAGTCTGCAACTTCATGCAGGAAAACTTTCCTATCTCCAGGTGAACAGTAGATGAGAAGAATCCTGCTACCCACACCTGCTGCCATGATAAACTCGAAGGATCTGGTGGTCCCCACTGGAACCTCCACAAGGCCCAGTCCCATCTTAAAACAAATGGCTACACCCCCGCCCCTACGATCCAATCTCAGGCAGTGTATCACTGAGTACCTGGCTGGAACTTCTGACTTCAATACCAGACCATCATTCTCGTCCAGCCAGGTCTCGGTGATACACGCCAGGTCAGATGTCTCAACAAGATCAGCAATAATTACTGTCTTGTTTTTTTATTGACCTGGCATCGCATAACACTGCCCGGGTTGGATGAGAGGCCCTGGAAGAGCGGACTACTTTCCCACTACCCATGGAGCCCTTGGGTATGGGAACCAGGCAGGGAGGTCCCCTTTCCTGGACCCATTTCGCCCCGAGGCGCCTCCTTGGTCTCACTACCCAATTGGCCAGCCCCGACCCCTCCCCCGACCCAGAGACCCCGCCCCTCCGACCCTTCCGTGCAATCCCCAAAGCACGACAATGCCTATATACCACAGACTGCAATGGGGGGCTACAAAAGGGGTGCAGGTCTCTCAGTCTGGAGGGGGAGTAGTGCCTGCCTACCGAAGAATGGCCTCAGCACATGCTGCCAACACTATATCAGCAGTGAATCCAAATATAAACTATAAATAAACTAACAAAAATCCCCTTTTTTATAAAACCAACCCCCCCAAAAAAATAAACTCCTAACACACCCTAAAAATTAATTAATCATTAATGCAAAAAAGTCCATAAAGCAGTCTGTTTAGTCTCTCCACGCCAGTTTGTAAAATGAACACCCCCACAAACTCTCACTTCAGGGGGTTAAGTCAGGTAAAACATCCAGTGGGTCACCAGCTCTCACCTGAGCCTCCAGGAATTAACAGTATAAAGAGCACAGCACTCTCACTGCTTAAAAATTTCCATTTTCCTGAGTCAGACAATAAAGAGGAACAAGCATTTGTCAATGCCGAATGTTTGCTTGCTGGCATTGGTAGTGTAGGAGTTACAGAGCTGCATAATAGGAATGGCAGTGAAGTATTGAGCTGAAGCCAACTCCACCACCAACCTGCAGAGACTGACAGGCATTGGGGTGAACCTTTGGGTCGTCAGGCATAACAGCTACGCCATTTCACCACACCCTACCCTGCAGACACCGACAAGTGTCACGGTGTGCCTTGGGGTCTTTGGCCCTTATGCTCACCCCATTCCATCAGGAAATATGGTGAGATGGGTGTTGTATAGGAGAATGGGGTGAACTTTGGGGCTGAAGAGTCCAAGGCACACCTCAATGCCTCTCACTGGCTGCAGGGTGTGGAATGGTATGAGCATTACAGTCGAGAATCCCAAGTCTCCACACCCCTGATGCCTGTCAATCTCTACAGGGTGGGGCATTATGGTGGAAACCCTAACGCCTCAGGTGTTCGTTGGCATTTTCACTCCAAATTTTCAACATGGGTTTTTTGTGACCCCCACCTTATGAACAGTGGCAATATCAGTTAGTTAGCCGAAAGCTGATTTTGCACAGCGACTATGCAATTTGGCACCACAGGTGCGAAAACACATTTCGAACAGGATGTGAAAAATGACAGCTGTACTGTTCATGGGAAGGTGCAAAAAATGGCAATGTTGAAAATCTGCAGTGAAAATATTAAAAAAAACTGGTGAAGTCTCACGCATACGTAGAAACTGTGCAACGCACACCCATAATGCAATTAGTTTGGGGATTTTTTACAGCAGATTGTGAACACAGGCATATTGGAACCTCCGCTCATGAACAGTATCACTGTGATTTTCTTAATCTGTCCCAAACAGTGATTTTCCACAGTGACCACACATTTCTGCGCTGGAAGTGTGAAAACACATTTCAGCCATGGTGTGAAAAATGACAGCTGTACTGTTCATAAGGAAGTGTGGAAAAATGCCAGTGGTGAAAATCTGGACTGAAAATATTAGAAATCCATGAACTTATGAGGGTGCATGGAAACTGCGCAGTGGTTGCTCGTAACACAGTAATTTTATGGACTTTCTTCACCAAATTTTTAACATAGCCATTTTAACACCTCTTCTCATGAACAGTGTCACTGTGATTTTCTTAATCTGTCCCCGAACATTGATTTCGCACACCAACTGTGCAATTGTGCTCTACTTGCGTGGAAACACATTTTGGGCGAGATGTGAAAAATGACAGCTGTACTGCTCATAAGGAGGTGTGGTAAAATGGCAATGTCAAAATCTGGTGTGAAAATATTGAAAGATGTGAGCGATAGATGCGTAGGAACAAGTACAGCAACGCACGCTCATAAAACAGTCACTTTTTAGGAATTTTTCACCAAATTTTCAACATAGGGTTTTGGAGGCCTACCTCACGAACTGTGACACTGTGATTTTGTAAATCAGTCACGGAAGGTGGTTCCACACAATGATCGCAAAATCACCTTTCAGGGCCAATTAACAAAATGACAGTGACAGAATTCATGAGATAAGGTCCCAAAAACCCCATGTCAAAAATTTGGTGAAAAAATTCCCCGATACGCATCAAAGTTGAAAAAACCCTATTTATTCCATTACACAGCTTACCAGCATTTCCTCAGTTCGCGGTCGGCTTTGAAGAGTGCAGACGTGTTCCTGGTCCACCGAAGATCATCGTGCTGGACTCTGGAGGTGGGTATGGGGAGGCAGGCTGCGCAGAGGATGGGTGTGGGTGGGGGAGGGTCAGGACAGCCAGCGAGGGAAGGTTTTTTTCTTGCAGGTTTTTTTTGTCTTTAGACAACGCGGGACTTGTGCCACGCTGGAAGGCTGTTTGGGGGCAGTGGAGCCGACGGGGGTATTGGACACCCCAGTCGGCCATACGGACTGTTGCCTGTTGCCATGATGGGGTGGGCTCCCAGCGTGGCACCTGGAACTCTGTTTGGGGGGCGCAGCAGAGCCGACGGGGGATTGGGCACCCCCGTTGGCCATACAGTGTGTGCGTGGGCGGGGGGGAAACACATGAGCATGCAATATGCATGTGTGTGTGGGGGGGGGAGCTTCCGCATGAGCATGCACTATCTTATCGCTGCTTACTGAAGCGGAGCTCTCCCTTTCAACTGTACTGCACTATATTTTCAACTGCTATCATAGACAGCTGCAGCATTCATTGATGAACTGTGGCCGCGCCTGCAAACACACTGACTGAACTGGAAGACAGCTGCCACACCTACAAAAACTCGGATGATGGCACTATGTTTCTTGCACATGTGTGCAAGCAAACATAAAAATAAAAATATCTCAAACCAGGTCTATACAGATCTGGAGACAAATTCCTTGGCCAGCTAATCCAGTAAGGAGTCACTAGAAGTTCTTCTTCGGCTCACTGTGAAAAATCCTCGGTCTCTGCAAACGGTTCACAACACTTTTTATGGGACAAATGATTCATCATTTTGTGACATATGAAACTCTCAAGGCCTCCTGGATAACTCAAATTGTTGTGCTCTGTCTATCTGAGTAGCAGTTGTGTGTTCTAAAAAATAGACTTCATCCATCACTGAAGGCCATTGGGCTAGTGTCGGGGTTGTGGTATTATGCCACAGGCGAGTGATCACTTTTTTTGTCACTGCCAAATAAAGATGTACTTTTAAGGGGTGGCATTGTGCCATCTTCAAATGTGTATATGTAACTCCCAGGTGGAGCTATCTCAAGGGCTACTACCCCTGCCTGCTTGACTACTGACAGGTTGAGGGGCCTAGGTTCTATGGCAGGTGCCTCCACCCAGAGGTCAGGGTTTGTAGTGGTTAGACTAGCTTGGTCACAGCCCTCTGGGACACTGAGACCCCCTTTTATCCCTTCTAGTGTCTCACACAATGCACAGAAGTTACAGTCCCAATACCCCACATGTACACACTGTTCAATCATAAAGTACCACTTACCCTCGAGACTGATTCTGAGGTTCATCTTTGAGGACCCCCAGTAAAATAAGGTTAATCAGCATACACCAACCAATACAATGCTTGATATGTAGGTACTGACACTTCAGGCAGTTAAAGTTTAACAACATCAAATCTGGTTTATTTAGGGGGACTAAAACACGGGAGGGGGTGATCAGGTTAATTAGTAGCATAAGATCACAGTACTGTGCCCATTACAGGGTCTAGAAAGTCACACTCTGGGTACCCAGGTTGGGGGCTAGCCAGGTCCATTGCCCGGGGTTGGCTGGCAGGTGTAGATGGATGGGACCCTGTAGAGAAAAATATGCACAACACCCAATTGTAATCTGGAGCCGGATGGCTCAGTCTTTGGAGAAATGAAGAAAAGAAAATCAGATGAAACACTGTTGATGGTTAATCGGTCACAGGGGATGCCCTGATTGGTACTCACAATACCCCACGCTGAAAACCTGGCACAGATGGTGGTTCTGGATTGCCAGACACACACACACACACACACACCAGGGAGATGAGATTCTACAAGGAGGCCACACGGCTTTGATCAGCAGACGGATTCAGTCCGCATACATTCAACTTGGCTTTCAGTCTACACCGCACAGTGATAAGAGAACCCGTCTAACTATTCCTCACAAGCATTCCACACATTTATATGTAAAGGAAATTACTATACCAGGCAGCTGCTTTCAGGTCCCAATCGCACTTACTGCTAACACCCGGGAGTTCACACTGCAGTTTCAATTCCTGACAGACCGAGCGCGATTCGGCATTTTCTCCAGTCTTCTACAGGGTGAGCCTGGTTTCCACTCTTTAAGCCTCTCTTCCTCTCCGTAGTCTCGGATTCAGTCCAAATTAAATTGGCAATGCAACAGCCCAACTTTAGGCCTCCCACGCACTTCCCGCGCAAAACTATACAGCGCAGATGCACAGAGCTCCTTCCCTCGTCACGGTCACAACTGATCTGATCTGTCCAGTCACAAGGCTGAGCATTCTCTTCGGGTGCCACCCGGTCCAATTGGTGGACTCAACTGTCTGTCACTCAGAACTCTCCCCGTTGGTGCAAATAGGCGCCAAGGTCCAGAAATTCACTTCCCAGAATTAGCAGCTGTATCTCCTCATGGTAAGCCGGCTCCCAAGAGAGTCCGAATTCTGGTTGGTCCAAACAAATTCCATTTTAGATGCCCCCCACACTGACTGGACCCATTCAGCAGTTCAGATCCAAAATGGAGGGTCAAAAGACATAGAGTCCCAGCTGCAAGAAAGGCAGGTTAGACAAACTGCATTTTACTTAACACTCTAACTGGTTTCAGGCAAACAGTTACATCTTTCATTTAGGCTCCCTCTGCACTCTTAGCAACTGCAGAAATGGAGCAATTTGATAGCAGCCCAGGCGGGATTTGAGCATTAAGTACACATTCCCCCCATACAAACTGATTAAGTCTGCAAGCAGACAGCTCTTAAAGATACAGAACGTGGAGGCTCAAACAGCACTCACTTGGAACCACATTTAACGGCTTAAACACCGAATGCCAGCAAGCAGGAAAACACTTAGGCAGGCTCTATAGAGGCTTTTTCGGAACCCCCATCTGTAAGGAGGTTACATATAATAAAATCAGTTGTAATGTCGGAGTTAATTCTGTGTGTATCAATTGTGTCAAGCTAGAGCCAACCTCCTGCCAAAACTGAGAAAGCTTAGGGCAACTTAAAATAAATCTTGATTTGCCATTTGGAGAAGAGGTTAAATTTCAAAATTATTAATGTTTTGGCAAGCTTCAAGGACACAATGTCTATATAGCTTGACGTACCTATGAAACTCCAGAATATATGAACTGTGTTTGCTTGCTGTTTCCCACACTGTCTCCAACATGTACCATACGTCAGTGGTAAAGATTTAATTAGTTTATCAGGGGTATTAAAAAAAAATGGATCCGATATTTCCAGATAAATTCCCGCCAATATGGAGCCTGTGAATTTTCACTGAAGGGAGGATCGGCTCCAGCCATTTATCATAGGGAATATCAGTGCCTAAATCTAGATTCCATGCTTTAAGAGTGTTCACAATGGATTCTGCCCAGTGGTCTCCAAGGGCTCTATAGGCTAGACCAATCATATGTGATATTTGATAACCCCTCATGGCCTCTATTACGAGGTATATAAAATGTGGAGTGGGATTTAGCAAAGCATTCCAAGGGGGGGTCTTCCTCAACAGAAATGCCCTCACCTGCAGGTACAGGAAATGGTCCTGGTGTGATCCCTGAATCTCTGTGGAGGAGGGCCAAGTCATTAAATATAAAGTGATGTAGAGCAGATATTCACACCACAAGACTTGCTAGCTGAGGTGGGAAACCCACAATGGGCACATTATTTCAGCTGATAAAATGGATATTGTTCAGTTCTGTCTCACCATCAGTCAGAACCCCGTCACATGGGACTACATTAAAATACCATGTACTCCAGCTGGAGAAGAGGACAGGGATGCAGTACCTGAGAACACAACAAGTCAGGGTCAAGAAGGTCATCCACTACCAGTGGATTCACTGCCTCAAGCCTTCAGGCTGTGATTACGGTGCCTGCAACTGCATCGGACTAGTACACAGCAACAAACACAACCAAACCCCACTGCTCCTATATTCTAACCCTGTAATGCTCAGTATATTCATAACTTTATGCAGAAGCCTTCTAAGGTAGAACTGCCTGGAGAGATGGAACATATGCAAATGATGGAATCTTTTACATGAGCCACTTTTCAAATGCTACATTCTACTAACTGCCTTTGCTCTAAACCCTCAGATTTTTCTCTCCACCTGTCAAGACTAGACGCTCGGAGATCCTCTCCTCATCATCTTGTTCTGACGAGAGAAAACTTATAAAATTTATATAAGTATTCTTTACATTTCATTTGCTGCCTTCTTAATTTTTATAGTTTTAGGTAAACCCATAGTTTTAGTGTTTAAATTGTAAGTTTATCTGTTTCTTCCGGTTCGGTATAACCAGGGGGAAACCAAAGTGTATTTTACATTTATTGGAGTTTTCTGACTAAAAAACTCCATTATTTATGTTTAATTTTATTTAATTTAGCCTGTTTTAAGAACCGCTAATTCTGGGTTTTGAACCGATAGCCTTGGTTTATTTTACTTGGGTTTCTGGTCCCAATCGGTTCCTCATCGGTTGGGAACCGACCACGAATGTTAAATAAAGTTTAAATAAATACATTTATTTTAGTGGTTACAACTTTTATCAGTTTTATTGGAAAATGTCAGAAAAACCAAGAAAGAAAACTGGTGATCCCGGTTTTGAATCATGTGTTGAGAGTGGTGATATTTGTTAGGCAAACAGTCTTTGTCTGCTCTCTGGGCATGTTCATTTCCAAGCAGAGTGAAATCTGCATTACATGTCCTCAGAAAACTATTTAAACATGCCTGGATAAGGCAAAAAAAAAAGTTATCACCACCTAAAGGTCCCTCTAGCTCTGACCAGCAGACACCCTAAATTTCTGTGGTTGAACTGGCTGACTACCTGGTTCCCTCTAAGAAATAAAATAAAGCTAAGCACACTGAACCCCCTGCTAGACAGTGTACGGGGACTTCTGTGCCTGCTAGACTTATTGATCTGGCTGACTCCCTGGTTCTCTCAAATAAATCAAACACAGAACCTCCTGCTGGACAGCATTTGGGAACTTCTGTGTCTGCTATAAAGCCTAACAACTCCTGCAGAAATTGTAACACTTTCTAGGAGAAAGCGTGGAAAAATGCCTTGAACGGTTAAACAACAGACTACTGCAAAGCAGTCTTTCTCCTCTGATTAGTCTTCCTATTATTTAGAGGAAGAATATATGTTTATGATTAAATAGAAGAAAGGAGACCCTATTAAACTGAAGTTTCCCCCTGAACAGGAGTTGGGCTATTCCCCCAGAGCATTTGAGGATTATTCCTCACTTTTCATATATTGTGAGAAATGATTCGGCTGACACCCACTAAAAGCTTTTCCTTCCTGTGAATACATTCTTTAGGAAAGATACTTTAAGGATTTCTACAAATTCAAAGCTCTGTCTTCCCCTCTTGAAAAGAGGCTGGATAAGAAATATCAGCTGGACAGGGGAGGGAGCTGAATTTTTATTCTCCCACCCTGTTCACCAAGGAGTAGTACAAGTGACAGCCTGTAACAAGGCAAAGATACCCTGGCATTCCTCCTAACAAGGATTTCAGGAAAATTGACAGCACAGCTTTCAAGGCTTTAATGCTCAATACCAAAAGTCACTATGGCAGTCTATCCTTGCTATGGCAGTCAAGGCTCAGACGTCCCTGTCAGATGATCTAGCTGAAACAGTTAAGTTGGGTTTGGGAGCAGCCAAATACCAGTCATGTGACTGCTGCTTTTTCAGGCACTACTGCCAGATAAATGGCAGATTAAGTAGCTAAAGGGGGTTTGCCTGGCTGAGAGTCACAAACCTCATTCAGGATACCCAAACCAAGGCTATGTTTTTTCCAGTTGAGGGTCATCCCCTCTTGGAAGAAAGATAAAGGCTTACATGACAAAGGTAGATGTATACAAAAGCCACCTATAGTTGCAGTTCTGCAAAAGAAAGCTTCCCCTCCACTAAAACATATGGAAGGGGAGGCAGAGACAGATCATTTCACATCAAGCCTTTCTTTTATCAGGCTAGAGTTGTGCCTCAGTATCAGCAGTACCCACACCAGGGGTACTTCAGGCACCACAGTGGGTTAGGGATTGCTTAGAGTTCAAACCCCTGCCAACATAAAAAAAAAAAGAAAAACGATTCAAAACATGTTACCGTCACAAAGTGGAGCCTGTCCTAGTACAGCAAAAGGTACCACAAACAGAATGGGGTGTGCTGGCCTGTCTTTGACTTCACGGTACTAAACAGGCATTTTTAACAAGGCCAAAGTTCAAAATGATAACTTTGTCACTGATTCTGCTAACACTCCAGACAAGGGAAGGGTTGGGATCACTGGTCATAAAGGGTGCATATTTCCTCACCTTCATAAGGGAATTTCACAGAAAGTACCTCAGGTGCATACTCCCATCAGGTCACTCTCCAAGAGTCTGCACAAAGTGCTTGGCAGGATTTCTGTGTCACCATCAAAGACAAGGAGTCACAGTTTTCCCATACCTAGATGACTGGCTAGGAGTTGTAAAATCAACCCAGCAAGTGGCCTAGTGGGTTCCTGGAGTCACTAGGGTCCCTGATAATCTAAAGAAGTTCTGTCCTTCAGCCTGCTTAGGCACTACGGTTCATAGGAGCAGAGTTAGATACCTTGCAAGGCAGAGCCTGCCTGCCTCTCAGCAGGGCAAGATGTATCCCACTGATAGTGGTCTTATTCAGCCTGAACAAACAAAAAGCCAAAATACAGTTTATTCAGTAGCTGGCCCCATGACACCTGCCACTGGTATAGTCCTGGAATCCAGGTTATGGATAAGGGACATTCATTTTCACCTCTGGGTTCACTAGGGAAAGGTCCCTCCTTTAAAACTAATTCTGACAACAACAAATATTGTTACAGGACACCCAAGGGTGGAAAGAAGAAACAATCTGTGGAAAGGGGTTCCCTTTTTCAGCAAGAGTCCCCATCAATTGTTCAGTCAACAGATGCATCTCTGCTAGTGTGTGACTCCCGTCTGGGGGTTCACACCATCCCAGCACAGAGTCACTTCTGCACACAAACCTGCTGGAGCCAAGATTAATGTCACTGGCACTAAGGGTTTCCACACAACTAGTATAGGGAAGGTGGTACGGGTCAGAAGAGACAGTACCACTGCAATGTATTACACAAACAAGCAGGGATGGAAAAAGTCAAGCCCTGCCTGCAGAAGACTTATGATAATAGGGAGTCAGTATAGGATACTCCATGGGGGCTATTCATCTGCCAGGTAAGGACAATACCTGGGCAGATACCCTGACTCAGATCAGCTAGTCCAATCATAGATGGGATTTGGACAGTTAGGTAGTGCAACAAACTTTAGGAGGTGGGACGCCACGGAGGTATACTTATTTGTGTCCCACCAGAACCACCACCTGCCATTGTACTATGACAGACCACCAGATACGGGAACAATCCCTCTGGATGCTCTGGCTCTGGATTAGTCAGAGAAGCATCTACATGCTTTTCCTCTTTTCCCTCTGGAGTACAGAGTATTTCTTAAGCTCAGGTACCAGTCAGCATCAGTGCTCTTGATAGCACCGGACTGGGCCAGGCAGCCTTGGTACTTTCTGCTACTCTCCATGTCTGGGTTTGAACCAATACACCTTCCTCGGAGGTACAATCTGCTAACCTCCAACCAAGGGAGGCTCCTGTACCTAAAACTTGGGCTCGAGGCATGGCTCTTGGGTGCCTACAATATGTGGATTTGTATTTTTCTGAAAATGTCTTGGACATTTAAAGTGGTTACAGGAGTCCCTCTATGAAGGAACTCTATGCTTCAAATGGAAAAGGTTTTTTCTATTGCTATTCAACTAGGAACTGGTACCAGCACATGCTGGGGTCCCAGCTGTGTCTGATTATTTTCTTATTTACATTCATTGAACTTGCAGTCCAGCACCCTTAAGGTCCACCTAGCTGTAGCATCAGCCAGCATATCAGCTAGATAAGATGTTTCAAGTCACTCCAGATCCTATCTCCAAAAAGGCTCTTTAAGGGCTTTCCACATAACAGTACAGGCTGGTGTCCCATCTGTGCTGGACTATCTTACCTATTGCATTTACTGGACTTACTGTTCAGTACCTTAGAAGCATATACTTACATTTCAGTGGACAGAATGTTCCTCTATTTCTCTGTGCCCCAGACCCTGTTTTCAAAAGGTTCTTTAAAGGCCTATCCTATTTGCACATACCCTCACAAGGAATCAGTGCCAGCATGGTACCTAAATGTGTGTATGGTTAGGCTCAAGGGTTCCCCTTTTGAGCTTATGCTTTCAGTTTATTGGAGATATGCCACATGAAAGTTGTTCTTCCCTTATGGTAATTTCTGTCAGAGAAATCAGTGAGCGCCAGTCTCACTGCATTGAACATGGCTACATTTCATTCTGCAGAGACAAAGTGGTCCTGAAAATAAACAGGAAGTTTCTTCCTAAAATGGATTTTAATTTCCCTTTGAACCAAACCATTACCTTACTTGTCTTTTCACTGATCACTTTGGCTCAAATGAAAGGAGTCTTCATTGTTTGGATGTCAACGAGTTTTTAGCTACTACTTGACAACCACTACAGTCCATAGGCAGGATAGGAAATACCTGCTCCTGACTTATGAAATGTGGGAAAGGCTAATCCAGCATCAAAAGGTTAATTTCTTGATGGATAGTCCAGTGTATCCAGTTCTGCTACACAAAGGCTGGTAAGGAGCCCCCATCAGGTTTGAGGGCTCATTCCACAAGAGGGACAGCTGCTACTTTAGCAGCTGCCAGGGATGTTCCATTACTGGACATTTGTAAAGCAGCTACATGGAAAACAGTACACACCTTTACAAAGCGTTACAATCTGGATATTCTATCTAGGTGCGATGCTAGGTTTGGTACAGCAGTCCTGCAAAGTCTGTTTCCAAATTAGAGTTCTGTACCCACCTCCAGGGGTACTGCTTGGTAGTCTGCATAAAGTTATGAATATACTGAGCATTACTGGGGTTAGAAGAAAAAATTATTTACCATAGTAATCTTCTTTCTTCCTTCCCAGCGATGCTCAGATATTCATAACTTTCCTCCCTACCTCTCCTTCCAGAACTTCAGCCTCTGCACTTCTGTGTACTGTGCTCTCTGGTATAAATGCCATGTGTGGCACATATGTTGTGATTATGTTCACTATTGTTATTCCCCCCTTGCCAGGTGATTCTGCCATTCAGGGGTATTCTTTCAAATGCTATGCCATCCTGTTGGAGGCCCTTTTTTCTGGGTGTTAAAGGAGTTCCTACTAAAATTATTATTTTTATTATTGTTACCATGCTCAATATTGTCATCATTGTCACACTTAGTCCTCGTGGGCCTGTCTTTCCAGGCTTTTAGGCTATCTGAGGGTTTAGAGCAAAGGCAGTTAGTAGAATGCAGCATTTGAAAAGTGGCTCATGCAAAAGATTCCATCATTTGCATATGTTTCATCTCTCCGGGCAGTTCTACGTTAGAAGGCTACTGCATTAAGTTATGAATATCTGAGCATCACTGGGAAGAAAGAAGATTACTATGGTAAGTAATTTTTTCTAATGCATCAGCCCTTCTGCCAGTCATTGGCAGCATACTCTGGTCAGCACGTCCTCCATTAATACATCTTTAGCAACAGCACATCCACATTGCAATCCACAGACAAGCGCTACACCACAACAAACTAACCTAGCCCCCCCCACAACAAGCTGCCTACACAGAAACCAACTAGCAAGTGAGTACACTGTTAGAATTGCCCCTTCCCTTCTTTTCGTTTCCCCACTGTTACTGCTACAAGCCAAATGAGCGACAGCAGGTGAGAGGTGGTTAGTGAGAGGAGATGCAGCTTGCTGCAGAAAGGGAAAGTGAGACATGCTTTCCCTGTTCCTTCCCACTAGCTGAATCCATGAACAGACTCGTATCGCTGTGGGGGGGGTGGCCGGGTGAGGAAGCGCTGAGTGTCCTAAGGACAGTTGTCCTTTCTTGGGGGAGGGGGAACTTGTGTTCTTCTCCATGACGGCCACCTGATGGAGACAGGGTGGCTGTGACAGCAGAGTAGACTGACATGAGGAGACTTCAGCAGATGCACCGTGTCATTACATATCGATGTCCCAGGGAGAAAAAGCTGGAGGTAGATGCCTCCGGCTACTCTGCTTTTCCCCTGCAGTTTCTCAGGTGGCTGGCTTCTCTTAGTGGTGGATAGCCAGTAAGGCCATGAGATGGGTTGGCGATGGAGCTGTGGAGAGGCTGTCAGACAGAGAGATGAGATGCAGAAAGTATTGATGGAAAAAAAGGAGTGTCTCTGAGTTTAGAAAGACTAGGTGGTGCTGTCAATGTATGGTAGAAGGAATATGATGTTACTGCAAGCTTAGTAGTGATTTTATGGCTTTATTTATTTTTTTTGTGATTTCATTTAAATGCGTTGCTTTAACTCCAATCTGCTAACTACCTAGAAAGTTCCAGGTATGCACACATTTTTGTCATCAACATAGACAATCACAATTTGCTAGTATGCCCCCCCCCATCCAACATTGTCGTTAGTTTGTGACATGTATAGTCGGTAGGCCCAGTTGTGTTGTGTTGTGTTGTTTCAGACAGCAAGAGGCACCAGAGTTTTTTTAGTTTTGCATGAAGGAATGACCCTATAATGTCTTGAAATCTTGGCTCAGTAGTGAAAGTCTCGGTTCGACAGAGCAGTCTGATTTGCTGCATAAGTAGTACTCAAGAGTGGGAAACAGTTAATCAATCAAATTTTTATTTCTAAAGTGCTTTTCCAGAGCCAAAGTGCATATACAATATAGAAAAATACATTAATCAAATGAAACATATAATAATAAAAAGGCAGCAATAATAAAATTAAACATTATCCCCAAATGCCAAGCCAAATAAATATGTTTTTAACGAGGATTTAAAAGTCTCGGTGGACAGGCACTCTCTAATCCGATGAAGTAGAGAGCTCCACAGGGTCAGGGCTACAACAGCAAAAGTCCTAGGACCTGATGTCTGAAGACGGACCCTGGCAACCTCTAGCAATCCCTTGTCGGTGGAGCGGAGTGGACGGGGGGGGGGAAAGTAAGACCGAAGGAGGGCTTGCAAGTAACCCGGTCCCTGTCCATGTAGGGTCTTGTAGGTCAGCAATGTGACTTTGAAGGTGATCCTTCATCGCACTGGCAGCCAGTGCAGTTTGTAGTAGCAAGCTCCCTGAACTAGTGGCCTTGATAGAAGAGGGATGCCTGGATATTGTGGCAGTCACTGAAACATGGTACACAGAGAACCATGACTGGGATGTCAACATGCCAGGATACACAATCTACAGGAGGGACAGGGTGGGTAAAAGAGGAGGAGGAGGAGCTCTCGATATAAGGGAAGGGATTAAAGCAACAGAACTAAAGTGTAACCAGGAAGTTGATGAGTCACTATGGGTCACCCTGGAGACAGGAAATGGCACCACAATCCGCATGGGGGTTGTGGACAGACCCCCATCTCGGGGGGGGGGGGATGAACAAGGAAATGATAGAAGGCATCCTTAAAATAACATAAAAATGGGAGATATTGTTGATGGGGGACCTGACTATGCCAGATGCTAACTGGAGTACCTTTGCTGCAGGGTCATTCTTGATGCCCTACGGGGGCATGCCTCAGACAGCTAGTGTTGGAACCCACTTGGGAGGGAGCAATCTTGGACCTGGTACTCTCAAATGGGGAAGGAGAAAAGATCTCAGATTTAGAAGTGGGTAGCCATCTGGGAACAAGTGA
Organism: Neoceratodus forsteri; assembly: GCA_016271365.2. NCBI lineage: Eukaryota > Metazoa > Chordata > Ceratodontiformes > Ceratodontidae > Neoceratodus > Neoceratodus forsteri. Next base: position 334,850,072 of record JADMNL010000026.1, read on the forward strand.
CCACCAAACAGTGTGGTTCACAATAAACACAGCCATAGAGTCAAGCCATACAAAAACAAGAGTATTGGACTTTGCAAGGGCTGACTTTGGGAAAATGATAGCATGCCTCAGAAAAGCACTAGCAAACGAGCAAGAAGGAGGGGTGGAGAAACAATAGGGAATAATCAAAACAGCCATCACAAAGGCAACAAGCCTTTGTGTAAAGCAAATCAACCAAACAAAACAAAGGAAAAAAAAACACACTGGTTCTCAAAAGAGGTGGAAGGGAATGTTAAGGAGAAAAGGATAGCATTCAGGAAATATAAGGAAACACAGAAGGAGCAGGACAGAGAACTTTATCAGTTAAAGCAGAAGGAGGCAGGGAAGGCAGTCAGAATAGCAAAGGCACAAACTGAGGAAAAGACAGCCAACCCTGTTAAGAAGGGTGTAAAAGTTTCAAAGGTACATTAGGGAGCAAAGAAAGACCAAGGGAGGGATACAGAGACTTAATAAAAGGGGACGGAAAGTGGGCAGAGGGTGACAGTGAAAAAGCAGGGATGCTGAATGAATATTTCTGCTCGGTATTCACAATGGAAGAGGAGGAATTACCTAACCAAACAAGAAAAAACACTCTGAATGGGGGTCGATACCAGTCCATTCACAGAAGAAAGGGTTTTGAAAGAACTCTTGAAACTGATGGTGGAAAAATCAGTGGGGCCTGATGGGATTCACCCAACAATTCTAAAAGAACTAAGGGTAGAACTAGTAACACCACTGATTACTCTCTTTAAGAAATCATGGGAGGATGGGGTGGTAGCTGAGGATTGGAGGAGGGCAGATGTGATTCCACTTCACAAAAGTGGGAGCAGAGCGGAGGAAGGAAACCACAGATCAGCTAGTTTGACCTCAGTGGTAGGGAAAATGATGGAATTACTTCTGAAGGAAAGAATTGTTGAGTACCTAGAGGCCAGTGGGGCAGAGCACCCAAGGCAGCATGGTTTCACAGCAGGAAGGTCATGTCAGATGAACCTAATAGTTTTATTTGACTGGATGACCAAAGTTGTAGACCAGGGAGGGGCTGTGGATATGGCCTACCTAGATTTTAGCAAGACATTTGACACAGTCTCCCACAAAAGGTTAATATACAAGTTAGCCAGCCTTGGATTGGGTCCCAAGGTGGTAGCCTGGATAAAAAAATGGCTGGACAACAGGTCACAAAGGGTAATAGTAAACAGAGTCCGCAATGAAGAAAGGAGGGTAACTAGCGGGGTACCACAGGGTTCGGTACTGGGACCGGTCCTCTTTACTGTCTTTATAAGTGACATTGGAGACCACCTAGAAGGAAAAGTATGTCTCTTTGCAGATGGCACAATGATCTGCAACAGGGTTGATACACAAGGTGGGGTGGAAAGGATGAAAAGGGATTTGGCAAGGTTGGAGGAATGGTCAAATATATGGCAGCTCAGATTCAATGCAAAGAAGTGTAAGGTAATGCATCTGGGAAACAAAAACCCAGGGGAAGAGTACACAATGGGGGGGGGTGAGATAATAACAACAAAAATTGAAAGAGACTTAGGAGTAATTAAATCAGATGACCTAAAGGTGGGCAAGCAATGTGAGAAGGCAGTAAGGAGGGCTGGGGGGGATACTGGGATGCATAGGGAGAGGCATCAACAATAGAAAACAGGAAGTTGTTATCCCTCTGTCCCAGATAGTTGGTGAGACCCCATCTGGAGTACTGCATGCAATTCTGGAGACCTCATCTCCGCAAAGACATAGACAGAGTGGAAGCTGTTCAAAGGAGGGCAACCAAAATGGTGCACAGTCTGCACCAGAAGACATACGAGGAAAGATTAAAGCAGCTTAATATGTATACCCGTGAGGAAAAGGGGGACATGATAGAAACTTTCAAGTATCTCAAGGGAATTAACAAAGTATAAGAGGGTAGCATCTTTTAGAAAAAGAGATGTATAAGAACAAGGGGACACAATTTGAAGATGGGGGGACGGCTTAGAGGTAATGTTAGAAATATGTTCTTCACAGAGAGGGTTGTGGATGCATGTAACAGCCTTCCTGAGGAAGTTGTGGAGTCAGGAACAGTGGGAGAATTCAAGAATGCATGGGACAGACATGAGGCAATTCTAGTGGGGGTAGGAGAAAGTAAGCTGTTGATTAACTAGAATCTGCAGCTTATCCATCGGGTAGAGAAATGGGCAGACTAGATGGGCCAAGCGGTCCTTATCTGCTGTCAAATTCTATGTTTCTATGTAGGCGTGACATGGCAAGTTCTTGACAACCCTGTCAATAACCTGGCCGCAGTGTTCTGCTCCAGCTGCAGGTGACAGAGATCAACCCCGGTAACCCTAGGTATAGAGCATTACAGCAATCAAGATGAGGGGACACAAAGGCGTGAACCAATACAGGAAGGTCATTGGGATGAACAAGGTGTTTTATCTGGGCGATGTTCCTCAGATGGTAAAATGAGGACTTGACAACTGCTGACACCTGTGTTTTTAGCGTCAGTTTATCAAGCACAACGCCCAGATTCTGCACCCATTCAGAAGATCTCAACTGGTTACCTCCTAATACAAGGCCAGACAGTTGCCCAGGAGTCAACTTCTCTACCCGCTGACCTGGGTCCACCACCAACACCGCAGTTTTGCCTGGATTTAGTCTTAAACAGTTAGCACTCATCCAGTCTTGAATCTCAGAGAGGCAGTTGTTAATGACCGAGATCGCTCCATTTAGTTCGGGTTCAAAGGACATATAGAGCTGAATATCATCTGCATAGCAGTGAAAACTCAGCCCACACCACCTTATAGTATCTCCCAATGGCAACATGTACACTGTGAACAAAATGGGGGACAGCATGGAACCCTGCGGCACCCCACAAGGCAGGGCGAAGGGGGCCGAGGAAAAAATCCTGATACCACCCTCTGAGTCCTGCCTGTGAGGAAAGAACAGAACCACTTGAGAACTGTCACCAACAGTCCACAGAGTAGCCTCAGGCATTCCAGCAACACCCCATGATCCACAGTGTCCAATGCTACAGAGAAACAAAGGAGGACCAAAATCGAATGACTCCTCCGATCCCTCGCCGTAACATTAAGTACCCGAACTAATGCCGTCTCGGTACTGTGCCTGCTCCTGAAACCAGACTGGAGAGGATCATAGACTTCATGGGTGGTAAGAAAGTTCTTGAGCTAAATTGTGACTACCTTCTCAATAACCTTGCCCAAAAAGGGCAGGTTAGAGACTGGTCTGTAGTTTGAAAGATGTTCTGGGTCGCAGGAAGGTTTCTTTAAAAAGGGTATCACCACAGTTTCCTTCAAGGGGTCCACCCCTGGTCCAGCGAGCACCAGACTATCTCAGCATGGATCAGTCCGATGACATCCCTACACCACACAAGGAGGCTCGTTGGACCAGGATCCAAACTACAGTAAGTCGGTCACAAGCCCTGAACAATCTTCATGATATCCATGATTGCTGGCTGGTCAAAATCTGCCCAGACAGACTGGGTGCCTGTGCTCTCGCATCGACCACCGTCATACTCATTTGAACGAGTTAAGCAAATCTCTGACCTGATGGAAGACACCTTATCTCCAAAGAATTGAGCAAACTCATCACACTTGGATTGTGAAAAAGCTCTCCGGTCCCGAAGGCAGGCTGGATTGCATAGCCTGTCCACGGTCCGAAAGAGCTGAGCTGGTCAATTCCTTGCTGCAGCAATCTCCCTGGACAGGAACTCTACCTTCTTACGGGAGATTTCTAATTGATAGTCTGAATAATGGGCGATCAATCCAGGCCAGATTTCCCCCAACAACATTCCAACCTTCGCCCCACTCTCCTCAACTCCCTCAAAGCCCCATCAAACCAAGGGGACTGAGGACGGAGAGGGAGGGGGCGAACTCGGTCAGGAGCTATGGAATCCAGGGCCCTTAGCACCACACTATTATGATGCACTACTAGGTCTCCTGGATCCAAGCATTCCAATGGCCAACTTGATAGGTCCAGCACTGCCAACAGACCCTCTGGGGTAACACCCCTCAAAGGGCGGTGCCGGACCATCTCCAAAGGGGCTGGTCTTACAGGGGGAGCCTCAAAACTTAACCTTATAGAGTGATGGTCTGACCATCGAACTGGTTCCACCATCAAGTCAGCGGCCTCCAGCCCCAGGATGAACACCTGGTCCAGGGAGTGACACTGCATATGGGTTGCAGCGATAACTACCTGTTTGAAGCCCAACAAAATCATCAGTAGGAGGAACTTTTGACCAAAATGCGAGAGTTCATCGTCAACCCAGGCACTGAAATCCCCCAGGACTAACCACCTGGAGGATTCCAACACATGTTGACCATGAAGTATGCAACTTCCTGCAGGAAAACTTCCTCATCTCTGGGTAGACGGTAGACGAGAAGAATCCTGCTACCCACACCTGCTCCCATGATAAACTCGAAGGATCTAGTGGTCCCCACAAGGCCCAGTTCCATCTTAAAGCAGATGGCTACAGCCCCAGCCCTTTGATCCAGTCTCGGGCGGTGTATCACCGAGTACCAAGCTGGAACCGCCAACTCCAATACTGGACCAGCATTCTCATCCAGCCAAGTCTCGGTGATGCAGACTAGGTCAGATGTCTCAACAAGATCAGCAATAATTGTTGCCTTGTTCTTTATTGACCTGGCATGGCATAGAACTGCCCGAGTTGGATGAGAAGCCATGGAAGAAAGGGCAGCTTGCCCACTATCAGTGGAACCCTTGGGTATGGGTACCAGGCATGGAGGACCTCTTTCCTGGACATAGTACATATCATGAGCAGCATTCACAGAGATGAGCCAAATCAGCTATGGACATTGTAAGACCATTTTTAAATTTGGTTAAAAAATAGACAAAAACAAGATAAAAGTAATTCCTTTGAATGCTTTATTTATATGTATACTTAGCTGTGTAGTGTCTGAAGTGACTGATGTTGGTATTTGTAATGTTTTAAATATTGTGGGTGACATTTTTAAACATTGGCATCTGTTTTCCAGCCACATAACATCTGCCCAAATAATTAGACCACCAAAAAGGTGGTCTAACTTCTGGGCAGGATTGCCACAACTTATACTCCGAAAATAATGCACACGTGATTTATTTTTTTTCGCTGGAAAGCAAGTAAAGTATCAAAAATACATTAGGATCTTTGAAACTATGCTGCAGGCATCCTGATGTATATTTGGCAGAACACAGCATGCATCGAAATTACAAACATGAGTGCTGCATCCTCTCCCTTGAAAATCCCCACCTTTGTTTTGTTTAAATATACTTTTATTATGTGTTTTATACACAAACACACACACACCCCGTGTTGCAGTCTGATTACATACAGTACATCAGAACAAGCACAGAGTAGGACAGAACAGAGCAGTATACAGTCTGGCTATAAAATGTTTAAACTGCAACAGCAGCTCATGGGATAAAATTGTTTCTTTTTATCATAATATGAATAACCTATATGCACCATGACAATTCAAATGTAGGTACCTTATGCTGTAATTTAGCTAGATGTAAGTTTCTTCATACTGTACAGATCCATCATAAAATCCTGCCACTGTTGTATGACTTATCCCCTAATCTTTTTTCCACTACTAATTTGCCCCTGCTTAGTTTTGACCTCTGGCACAGTTCTCAACATCATGGAGGGGTCTAGCACTAGGCAAGCCTCCTCCTCCTTCCCTTTCCCTCCCCCTCTCTCCTTTCTACCTAACTTGTCCTAACCTAAATCTGCCCTCTCTCAGGATTCTTAGCACCCTGGCGATCTCTGCTCTCAGCTAAGTTACTTCCCACCCTCCTTTTTTTCTTTCCTCTTCTATCCCCCATTCCCTCTGCCCAACTTGCCCTCGCCTAATTCTATCCCATGGTAGGGTTCCCTGCTTCCTGGAGGGCCCAGCACTGGGCAGTTACTCTTCCTTCACTCCGCCTCCCACTTTATCCTTTCTACGCAACTAGTCCTCACCGGATTCTGCACTCTGGCAGGGTTTTTAGCATCCTGCAGTGGCCTAGTCTTAGGCAAGCTTCTCCTTTCTCCTCCTTTCCCTTCATTCTTTCTTTTCTCTCTTTCCAACATGTCCTCACCTAGTTCTGCCCCTTGGCAGGGTTTTCAGCATCCAGGAGGGGTCCAGCACTGGGAAATGACTCTTCCTTCCTTCCCCTTTCTCCCTCCATCCTCTCTACCTAACTTATCCTTGCCTGACACTCTCTGGCAGGGATCTCAGCATCTTGAACAGGCCTATAGTCTTAGGCAAGTTTCTCCCACCCCTTCTGCTCCTTCCCTTTACCATCCTCTCTACTATCTCTACGCAACTTGTCCTTGCCTACTCCTGTCCGTTATTCTAAGTCCTCTCCTCATTCTGCCATTGGCAGCATTCTTCTCACTCTGAAGGGGCCAGTTCCAGGTACGACTCGTCCTTCCCTTCCCTGTCTCATACCCCCAGCTCTCTCCTGCCCCCACCCCTGCATTTAATCAAAGGAATTCATTCACTTGAGTGATAATTTGCATGTTTTGTTCTGCCGAGGTGCTTCCAGATTGCACTAGCCTCTGTTAACTTGCCCCTCACAGATGATTTTCCATTAATTTTTCCCCCATCTTTTTCCTCTTCTTCCCCAGCTAGTTTGCCTGTCTACCCCTCTACCCTCTTTGATGTCCCTGCACTGCACATCATTCATTAAGTAATTGCTAAATAATCTGCCTCTTAACTGTGATCCATTCCTGCAAGGAGTTGGCTCCAAATCCAAGACTACATTAAATGTATGTATTATATTCCTCTGATATGCCACTTGTAATTAAATGCATATTCCACAGGTATGATATATTTAACTGTATGTTATGTCACAAATGCAACTGTATGATTATGTATAATTTTTTTATGTTTGCTTGCACAAGAAACATTATGTGACAGCTTAGGAGAGAAGCGGGTTAGGGAGGCGTGGCAGTGTAGCAGCCAAGAGAGGCACAGCATTTTGGGGCTTGGCCATGGTGCACCAATGGAGGCACAGTGTGCTGAGGGACACTGGCTTCCAGAAGTTACGCAAGTTATGTATTTGCACTTGTACAATCACGGGCTGCCTCATCTTTGCAGCGTCAGTGATTTGCTGCAATAAGGAAGCGACCGTCATTGCAGGGCTGAAGCGTTGCTACTGTAATATTGTTTGTGAACATGGTGGCGCGCGGCACCCTGTTCACAAACAACGCAATAATGTAACTAGTGCCAAGGGGTGCTCAATCCCCCTTGGCAGCATGTGCCCCTCCCCACACAGTGTGTTTTTGCCGACGGGGGCCCCAATCCACGTCGATTTTCATACCTCGGGTGCGATTTGAGTTGCCAATGAGGGAGCCCACTCCCCGTCGGCATTATGTCCCCCTCTCAGATTGATGTGCCGACGGGGGAGCCCACTCCTTGTCGTCATAAGTCCCCCCAAACAGTAGCGACAGTACTGCTGAAGGGGTGCCCAATCCCCCCTCTGCTGTTGCATTCTCCCCACGCTTTTGTGCCAGTGGGGGTGCCCAATCCCCTGTTGGCTACAAGTGCCCCCTCAGCAGTCAGTGGGCATGCTGGGAGCCCACCTCAGTGTGCCAAATTCCTCTGCAATGCCTTTTTTTTTTTTTCACCTGTAAACAAAGGAAATGGTCCCTCGCGGTCTCCCTGCCCACCCCCCTCAAACCACACCCACCCACTGTGCACCCTGCCTCCCTACACGCCTCTCACCCCATACTTACCTCTGGAGTCCGGTGCAACGATCTTCGGTGGACCGGGAACACGTCTGCACTCTTCAAAGCCGACCACAAAATGCCGGTAAGCTGTATAATGGAATAAATAGGGTTTTTTTTTTCAACTTTGATGAATATCTCTGGCATTTTTTGAAATTGTGGCACCAAATTTTCAACATGGGGCTTTTGGGACCCCTGCTCATCAATCCTGTCACTGTCATGGCATTAATCGGCCTTGAACGGTGATTTTGCAGTCACTGCGTGGAATCACCTTTTGGGACCGATTAACAACATGACAGTGCCAGTGTTCATGAGGTGGGCTCTCAAAAAGCCTATGTTGCAAATTTGGTGGGAAAAATTCAAAAATTGACTATTTTACAAGAGAGCATTACGCAGTTGCTACGCAAGCTCGTAACTTCGCGAATTTGCAATATTTTCCCGTTAGATTTTCAACATTGTCATTTTTTCACACCTCCTTGTGAAGAGTACAGCTGTCATTTTTCACACCCTGGCCAAAATGTGTTTTCGCACTTCCGGCGCAGAACAGCACGGTCGCTATGGGAAATCCATGTTCAGGACTTATTATGAAAATGACAGTGACACTGTTCATTAGCAGAGGTCCTAAAATGCCTATGTTGAAAATTTGGTGCCAAAAGTCCATAAAATGACTGTTACGAGGGTGTGTTGCGCTGTTTCCATGCACGCTCGTAACTTTGCACATTTGCAATATTTTCACTCCAGATTTTCATCATTGACATGTTTTGCACCTCCTTATGAACAGAACAGCTGTCATTTTTCACATTCTGGCCGAAATGTGTTTTCGTACCTCCGGCACAGAATAGCGCGGTCGCAGTGGGAAATCTGTGTTCAGGACACATTATGACAATCACAGTGACACTGTTCATTAGTAGAGGTCCTAAAATGAATATGTTGAAAATTTGATGAGAAAAGTCCATGAAATGACTGTGTTATGAGCATGCATTGTGCAGTTTCCATGCACGCTCGTAACTTCGTACATTTGCAATATTTTCACTCCACATTGTCAACATTGCCATTTTCCTGCACCTCCTTATGAACAGTATAGCTGCCATTCTTCACATCCTGGCCAACATGTGTTTTCATACTTCTGGCACAGAATAGTGCGGTCGCTATGGGAAATCTGTGTTCATTTTGCATTATGAAAATGACAGTGACACTGTTCATTAGCAGAGGTGCTAAAATGCCTATGTTGACAGTTTGGTGAATAAAGTCCATAAAATGACTGTGTTATGAGCATGCGTTGCGTGGTTTCCATGCATGCTTGTAACTTCGCACATTTGCAGTATTTTCACTACACATAGAACATAGAAACATAGAATTTGACGGCAGATAAGGACCGCTTGGCCCACCCAGTCTGCCCATTTCTCTACCTGATGGATAAGCTGCAGATCCTAGTTAACCAGCAGCCTACTTCTTCCTACCCCAACCCCCTAGAATTGCCTTATGACTGTCCCATGCATGCTTGAATTCCACCACTGTTTTTGACTCCACAACCTCATTATGAACAGTACAGCTGTCATTTCTCACATCCTGGACGAAATGTGTTTTTGCACTTCTGCTGCAGATTAGCACAGTCGCGGCAGGAAATCCATGTTCGGGACACATTGCAAAAATTACAGCGACACTGTTCATTAGCAGAGGTTGTAAAATGCCTATGTTGAAAATTCGGTGGTGGAACTCCATAAAATTACTGTGTTATGAGCGTGCGTTGCACAGTTTGCACGCACGCTCATAACTTCACATATTTGTAATATTTTCACTCCAGATTTTCAACATTGCCATTTTTCCACACCTCCTTATGAACAGTACAGCTGTCATTTATCACATCCTGGCCAAAATGTGTTTTTGCACTCCCGGCGCAGAATACCATGGTTGCTGTGGGAAATCAGTGTTCGGGACACATTAACACAATCACAGTGACACTCATCATGAGCACAGGTCGTAAAAAGCCTATGTTGAAAATCTGGTAACGACAGTCCATAAAATGACTGTGTTACGTGCATGCGTTGTGCACTTTCCACGTATGCTTGGAAATGCGCGCATTTTTAATATTCCCACTACATATTTTCAACATTGCCATCTCTTCACACCTCCCTATGGATGGCACAACTGCCATTCTTCACATTCTGCCCAATCTGAGTTTTCGTACATGTGGCACAGAGTGGCACTGTCACTGTTGGAAGTCAATGTTTGGGACACATTGACAAAATCACACTGCCACTCTTCATGAGAAGCGGTCCCAAATGCTTTGATGAGGTGGGGTCACAAAAAGGCCATGTTAAACATTTGTACTGTAAATAATAACAAACGCCCGTGGCATTAGGGTTTCTAAGCATCACGTCCTACCCTGTATAGATGGACAGGCATCAGGCTGTGCTTTTGGATTGCCAACTCTACTACGCATGCCATCTCACCCCACCCCCTGACAGCTATCAAGGTGTACCTTGGACTGTTTGGCCCCACACTTCACCCCATTCTCCTATGCTGTGCCCATTTCAGCATATGTCTGTGTGGAATGGGGTCACTGTACAGCCAAACACCCAAAGGCGCACTTAAGCACATGTCGCTGTCTGCAGATTAGGTGAGGTGACATGGCATGACCGTCATGGGTAATGACCCACACACTTACCGCAATGCCTCTCCATCTCTACAAGATCGAGGTGGGGTTGGCGTGAACTTCCATACTTCACTGCCATTCCTATTCTGCATCGGTCTAACTCCTGCATTTCAAATGCTAATACCAGCAAGGAAACATTTGGCATTGACAAATGCTTGTTTAAGTGTATGTCTTGTTAAAAATGTAATTGAATGTTTAATTTCTCGGATATGTTAAATGTTAAAAAACTGTATGTCTAATTCTTCATCCAACTGTATGTCCCCCCACCCCCACCCCCACACAGGTCGCATCAGGAGATGGGCAACTTGTTGTTCAGTGTGCCTTCCTGGTGAAATATTTAAATAAATAAATAAATGTGAGGAGGCCTACATTTTAGTTTTCACCAAGATTGTTGCCAGATATTTTTGACAGGCATTGATATTTTAGTGTTTTCCTAGTTTCCAGAAAAAATGCAGAGCCTGACTTTAAATGCTTGGAACCAATCGGGATGCAATAAATTCCCTTCCATTTTAATAATCTGTATTAACTTCATGCTCCCCTTGGGATGGTTGCCAGTGAAACCACTTTAATTGCCATTGCACATGTTTAATGCTGTCGCAGGAGTTAGAAGAGAACCAGAGCTGAAGCACATGGTTTACCAAGTTCTGTTTCCATTGCATTCCTACAGCAACATAGAAGTCTGAGTACAGAGCAAGGCCCATATCCCATCCCATCCCATCTGTCCTGTTCTTATCTCATAACCCACACATCATAAATATATCCTTCCTTCCTTCCTTCCTTCCTCACATTGAGCCAAGACTTGTTTCCAGGTGAAACCTGTGGGAAGGGGAAGAAAATAAGCAGCAAATTACAATCAACTGAAGTGCAAATAAACAGCATTAATTGAAGTGCAGTACAGTGGCAGCAGAATAGTGGCATGAGTTGGGAGGGTTAGAGGGGGGAAGAGACAAGAGCAAGTAGGGGGAGGTTGGCTTAAACTACCGCTTAAGGTATAGTAGGGATGAGGTATGGCAAGGAAGAGGAGGGAGCTGGTTCCAAAGGGAGGGGAGATGGTTAGAGAAGCCTGTCCAGCGCTTGTGCAAGGGTGAGGAATCACGAATGAATGTGAGTCGCTAGAGCAAAGAGGATAGGAAGAGGGAGCAGACGGGGGAGAACAGAGAGGATAAATAGTAGGGGAGAGAGATGAACCAGTATTTTCCAAGAAGAGAGGAGCAGTGGAAAAGGCAGTACGATGGTAAGGGGGGATAGAAATAGTGGAATGTAAGCCTCCTCCGTGTCTAGGAGTACCTGATGGTAAAGGGAAGTGGGGCCTGGCAACACAGACAGCAGTCTAAACAAACTTGGATAGAAAAAGCAGATCTTACTTTGAAAGGGTTCCTGCAATAGGTCTTAACCATTAGGACTGTGTCCCCTGGGCATCAGGATCACACAGAAAACTCTGGCTAGCAATGTCCGGTGGGGACCACCCACCCGATGTCATGTGACAGCATCCATGTGACCCTTTATATTGGGCGGTCCCCAAGCCCACCTTCCAGTTCTTTCCTACCATTGGCCTGTGCATGTCGAACCTCACGGAGAACACCGCTACTGTTGACCACCATTTTTGGATGAGTATTCATCTTTCTTTATTATTTTCTTATTTTCTAAGAAGTAGTGCAAATCATCTTGTATGTCTTCTCCAACGTCTGATTCTTATTAACAAAAATTGCAACTCCTGCTGCACGCAACTCCCGCAGAAGGACGGCCATTCCCTCTGCCTCTTCTGCCTGTATCCAAAGCACAAGACCGAGGATTGCGAGGCCAGCCAGAGCTTCAACCATCTCATGCAGAAACACTGCTAGCAGGCCTTAGAAGCCCACATCCTGAAGCTCAAGATGGCTTTGATGGAAAAGGAGTTTCAGAAGCTGAGGAGTAGTTCTTCATCCCTGGGGTCCGATTCCCACAAAAAGAAGAGAAATAACAAGGAGAAACACCAGGACTGGGATCGCTCTCCTTTCCGCCCATGACCACCTTCGGGGACCGCGGGCAGCAAGAGCCCTTCCTCAAGCAAAGGAAGTGCCCCTTTGGCCAAGTCTCCTCCAGTTTTGGTGGCTCAGGCTTCGGCCTCCCCTCCTGAGCATGTTTCAGTTCTGGCGGACTCCTCCAGTGACTCAGGGGCTCATGCCACTCTTAGGCCCATTAAAACCTCCAGGTCCCACCAGCCCAAATATCTATATGAGACATGCTAGTCTAGGTTTATGTGACCCCTGGAGGGTGTTACACCTGGACCTCCTAGAATATACGTTTTGGTCTTCTGCGCACAGGGCCTCTTCGCGTATAGATTACTTCTTGATGAGTAAACAGCTACTCGTCGGCCTCATGGCATGTCAGATTTCTCCAGAGGTCATTTCAGACCATTCCTTAGTAATCTGCACCATAGCAATATCTCCCAATCAAAGAAAAGAAACAAGTTGGAAAATTAATAACAGCCTGTTAAAAGATAAATGGGTGTTGGAGAGATTGAAGTCCTGTATTGTACAATATACAGAGGATAACCTTCATTCTACAGGCTAGCTGGAGATGGAATGGGGTGGGTTGAAGTGCTTTATATGGGGGGACTAATCTGGATTGACTCTATGCAGAAGCTCAAGAGGGAGTGTCAAACCAGGGAATTACTGGTCAAAATTAGACAATTAGAAAAGGTGAGCTCTCCCTCGTCCACAGACATACAACATCAGGAACTTAGCCAACTCAGGGCACAGTACAATGATCTGCTGAATGTAAAGGTGGAATATGCCATCCTTAAAATGAAATCTACTTACATAGACCAGGGAGAGAAGGTCGGTCACCTGTTGGCTTTGAGGGTCAAGCTACAAGAAGCTTCTAGACTAGTAAACACCATTCGATCGGATGAGGATGGTACGCTTAAAGCAAACTCAATGGAGATTGTAACAGAATTAAGAACCAGCTGACAGGCTGGCCTATGCTGCTGCCCGGAACAAATGTACTTGGGCCATCTGCAAAGCGAAGACTGAGCACTACCAAGCCTCCCTCACTTCCTCATGGGGGAACACTAGGACCTTCTGGGACAATATTAAGCAGCTGAATGGTGGCATGTGTTCCCCCCCCCCACCTTCGCTTATCAACATTAATGGTTCGGTCTCCTCAGACCCTGTCCTTATTGCCAACCACCTCAACAAATCTTTCACAGACCTTAGCCTGGTGCTTCCTGATAATTTCTTTGCTCCCCCTCCCTCCAGGTCTGTCCCTATTCTCCCGCACACCTTGTTCTACCTGCGCCGAGTCACTGCCCAGGAAGTAAGACCTTACCTACTCAAGGCCTTAAAGAGTAACACAATTGGCAATGACTCCCTTGATCCCAGTCTTCTCCGTCAGGTTATCTCACCAATCACCAACCTCTTTAACAAATCTCTCTGCCTAGGGCAATTCCCTCTGCCTGGAAGATAGCTACTGTCACCCCAATACACAAGGGTGGTGATAGGACCCTCCCTAGCAATTATTGACCTATCTCAATCCTCTCTCCTCTCTCTAAGGCCTTAGAAAAATTGTGGCCACCCAAATCTCTGAATACCTCAATAAATATAGCATCCTCTGCCCAGAACAACATGGTTTCAGAGCAGGACACAGCACTAATACTGCCCTCCTGGAGTTCTCTAACTTTCTTCACACCTCACTGGACTCTGGCTCCCTAGCAGGTGCAGTGTTCATTGACTTATCAAAAGCCTTTGATACTGTCTCCAACCCCCTCCTGCTAACTACCCTTAGTCACTTAGGGCTTTGCCACTGGGCCTGTTTCCTGGTGCTCCAGCTACTTGTCGGCCCGCTCACAACGTGTGAAAATCAACGGGAAACTTTCCAGCACCTGCCCTATCCGCTCCGGAGTCCCTCAAGGCTCCATTCTTGGGCCCTTGCTCTTTTCCCTTTTTCTCAACTCCTGCCCAGTGTGTGTGTACTGGTAAAATCCTTCTTTAAGCAGATGATGCTGTACTCTTTGCCTCTGACCGTAATCCCATCTCACTTCAGGGATTCTCTGCAGGAATCCTACAATGGCGCAGAAGCCTGGTTTACTGAGCACAGGCTCGTAATTAATCTAAAGAAAACCAAAACCATGCTCTTTGCCCACCCCCAAAATAAATCCAGTAACTATCCTCTCACAGTCCACTCCACCTCTAAACTCCCTATTGAGCTAGTTCACTCTTATAAATACCTAGGCATAACCTTTGACCCTGCCCTCTCTTTTGATGCCCACATCTCTGCCCTTTCCTCAGCCTCTAACACTTGGCTGGGTATCCTCTATTGTCATAAAAACTGCCTCCCCATGGATACCCTCCGACTTGCAGTCACATCCTCTGTTCTATCTCTGGTTGACTATGGCCTACCTGTGTATGGTGCAGCAGACCAGACTGCCCTGCACAAGATCCGCCTCATCTTAAACAAGGCCTGCAGGCTCATAACTGGGGCTCCCAGTCTAACCCACACTTGCCGTCTGTACACCATGGCTAATCTACTCAACCTTGATGAGCGCCTCAAATACCAAACCTGCCTCCTAACAAAAAAATCACTCCTTGGACTATCCCCACCGGGTCTGTCAACCACTATCCACCGTGCAAACCCTACAGTGCATACCCGCATATCCCGCAAAACTGCATTGGTTATACCGAGGGCGAGAACCTCGCAAGGTCAAAGGGCTTACCCCTACAGAGCCCCCTGTTGGTATAACGCTTTCCCCACCGGAGTCACTGATGCCACCTCGTTATCTTATTTTAAAACTAGTCTTAGAAATCACCTGCTCTCAACACGCAGCTGTACCTGCCTCTAAGCATCCTCCTATCCTCTCAGACAAGGCTCACTGAACCGCTGTCTGACTTTCTGTCCAGCTCTACCTTTACTTGCTACTATCTTCCCCACACTCCTCTTCTGATGTTTTCCACCCAGCCTTATCTTTATCCTGCCCACTTAATCATTCTCCGTGTAACTACTGTATATTATCTACTCTGTAAAGCGCACATGTAAGCCTGTTGTATACTGTTGTTTGACAAATGCCTGTATTTTTTGGCTGATTCCTAAATGTACTCTGATTTTTTGTCTGCCTTGATGATTGTTTCTTGCACTGTTTTGTCCTCACTGTGACGAGGTACCTTTGTAAATGAGCCGCTGGCTCAAAGGTTATTAAACTGATGTTCTAATAAATAAATAAATAAATAAACAAACCTCTATGGGGCTAGGGTGAGCACACCCTCAACTGAACAAATCGATGAATACTTGAGGGTCCTGCCTCTCCCCGGCCTTTTGATAGACCAACAAACCTCTTTGACCTCCCCAATCATAGAAATAGAAATCCAAAACATGATTAGTGATTTATCGCTTGATAAAGCCCCCAGACCGGATGGATTTTCCTCAAACTTTTAAAAAGTCTTCAAGGAGGAACTAACTCCATGGCTACTCCATCTGTTCTGGACTATAGTAGCTGGTGAGTTTCAGGATCCTCATCTTTCTGAGGTGACAATAATAGTATTGTGCAAAAGGGGAGGGATCTGGAACAGATCTCGAATTATAGACCGATATCCCTTCTTAACTGTGATATTAAAATTCTAGCTAAACTTCTGGCAAGTAGATTGAGCTGGGTTATGCCATCTCTGATCACTGAGGCACAGGTGGGCTTCATGGCAGGGCACTCCTCTTCGGACCATGTGAGAAAACTGAATCACATCTTCTCTGCGTCTGGGGACAGCTTTTCCACAGCTGTTTTGATGTCTCTGGACGCAGAGAAGGCTTTCAACAGAGTGGACTGGTGTTTTCTCTTCAGAGCACTAATTACATTCAGTATCCCTCCTCTCTTTGTGCAATGGATCCAAGCCC
Source organism: Neoceratodus forsteri (assembly GCA_016271365.2). Taxonomy (NCBI): domain Eukaryota; kingdom Metazoa; phylum Chordata; order Ceratodontiformes; family Ceratodontidae; genus Neoceratodus; species Neoceratodus forsteri. Next base: position 334,866,313 of record JADMNL010000026.1, read on the forward strand.
TTTACACAAATCCTAGCACCCGTGTTTACTGCAACCGCTCCTTTTCTCCCTATTTCCCCTCTCCATTCTGGGACTAGACATGGCTGTCCCTTATCCCGTCTCTTATTCAGTCTTTATTTGAAACTGCTTCTGGTGCAGATCAAAAGGGACCTAGGCATCCAGGGAATCACTGTAGGCTCTCAAGAATTCAAATTATTGGCGTATGCTGATGACATACTTCTTCATCTATCTAACCCAAGGACCTTCATAGGTAGAGCCTTGTACCTGATTCAAGAATATGGATTGTTATCCAATTATAAATTGAATCTTGAGAAAACAACAGCGTTCCCTCTCAATTCATTCTCCCATAGGGGAGAGGTTGATTGATTAAGGGTACACTGGAAACACAAAAATTTTGAATATTTGGGGATCATCCTGACGCAAGAGCCCAGATCTCTAAGGGAAAGTAATCTGGATGTGCTAGTGCAGACAATCAAGCAGGACCTGGATAGATGGATGGCGCTGCCATTGTCGCAATGGGGCAGAATTAGCTTAATCAAAATGAATATACTACCTCGGATTTTCTATCCCCTCAACACATTAAATTTATGGTTGCCACAGGTCTGGTTCACTAGATTACATTAGTTGATAACCACTTTCATTTGGAAAAGTAAGCAGGCTTGTAGGGCTTATAGGAAACTTACGGTTCCTAAGACAAAAGGAGGGTTGAGACTTCCCCATTTCAAACTTTACTACTAGGCTAGCCATGCTGCGAAATACCTAAGATAGTTGGAGAGCTTCAGTGAGGCAGCTCCGAACTAGTATTACCCTCTATGGCTAAGACTGGAAAAAGAACTTGTCTCTGCTCAGGGCCTATCCCCTCTCACCCTTTTGCATATACCCTCGAAGTCTATCCCATTAGCTCTTGTTGAGACTCCAGTAGGAATCTCTGTAAAGGCCCACAATCAGATGTGTTCTTCTGTGTTCTATGGGCATATTCAGGACCCAACCCAGCCTCTTATTGGAAACCCAAACTTCTTGATAGGTGGGAAGATGGTAAAGGATTCCTGGCTCCCACAACTGGCAAAGATTTCCGTGGAGGAGTTATGGAGTAATGGACAGATCCTGTCGTCCGGGGACATCACCAGTATTTATAACCTAAATCCGCACTGGAGCTTTAAAGTGTATTAGCTCAGGCATATGTTGGTGAAGGCTCAGTTAAATCAAGATGCTAGAGAAGAAGGAAGGTTTCTGCACTCACTCAGAGAAATAGCCACACAACCACATGCAGTTTCCGGTATCTACTCCATACTGTTAGGGAGAGCCTTCCAACAATTAGATGGGGCCTCAGGTTACTGGAATGCTCAATTCCTGGAGAAAAGATTTAATTGGGAGAAGATATGGGCTGATACCTACAGGTTTGTCTCTCAAGATAGGTTGAGGCTGATGCAATACCAAATTACTAATAACATGTATTATACTCCGGTCAAGCTGGCCAAAATGAACAAGTCCCCTCGCCAACCTGCAGGCGCTGTTCGCAAGCAGAGGGTTCCTTGTTCCATATATTTTGGGAATGCCCAAAAGTGAATCCATTTGGGAATCTTATTAAACAAAAAATGGATCCCTTACTGGGTTTAGCGGAATATATAGAGCCTGCTGCTTGCCTTCTGGGAGATTTCTCCCGGATATCTATCACTGAGAGAAAATATCATGTAGCCATGATAGCTCTATCGGTCAAGAAGTTAATACTTCGCCGTTGGCTGGATGAGGAGACTGTCTCCTATTCGGAGTAGTTGCAGGACCTACTTTCCAATCTTTCAGTGGAGAAAATGATTGCTAATGTAACCAATAAGTTACCAAAGTTTGAGAAATGCTGGGGCAAACTGCAGGCACTATATGCTCTTTAGTGAGAACCTTTATTTTAAGCATAAATTTCAACTATTCTAGCCTTTTTCTTTTTCAGTTCGCTGCTGATACCATGGGTGGGGGGTGTAAGGGGGGACTTGGGAGTGTTTACATTGTCATTTATATTGTCTATTGTACTGTCGTCTTTAAATTGGCCTTTTAAGGCTGGAAATAAAGCATTTTGAATTTAAAAAACAAAACAAAAAAAAACTCCAGGCCCAAGTCTAGTGGCAAGGCTGATAAATCACTGTCCGACTTTGCCATTGAGCATACGTCCCCGGCTGGCAAGATAGACACCGACTTCACCGAAGTCTGCATGTCCGTGGCTGGTTCTTCAGTCAACATCTGATAAGTCGCACATCGGCTCTGCCGATGATCACCCAACCACTGTGCTCCCATCAGGCCCCCATATCAGGCTGAATGTTAAGAGCAGTGCCAGCTGCCACTTTAGCCGCAGCTTACTCCTGAGGTTTCTCCCTCTTGGGGTCCTCCTTCTCCCCTCCTCTGCAGGGGACCCTCCAGCCTCCCCCACTCACTCTGAGCCAGAGGAGGGGGTTCTACCCTTTGTCCCGCCAAGTGGGCTGACAGTAGGTCATCTTCCGCCGGATACTCCCTTGGGATCTCCAGCACTTCCTTCTAGGGATCCTCCATCTGCCCCCTGAGCCTTCTCAAATGCCCGTGGATACAGAGGAACTTTCTAGGATAGAGCCAGACATTCCGATGCCAGATTTAACTGTATGGGGTCCATCTAACATCCCAGCGGGTCCAATGCCGGGTCCTTCAGTCCCCCCATCCGGTCCCTCACCAGGCCCATTATCGTCTCCGTCAGACCCTAACCCAGGCTATCCTGAGCCCTTTTACCCAATGCCCCATTACATTGTGCCAGGGTATCTGGCACAAGGGTACCCCAACACCTTCCTACCCAGTGCCAGGGTATCTGCCAAGCTACCTTATTCATGGCTATCCCAGGCTGGGTTATCCACTGTCTTATATAACACCGGGTTACCCAATGTCTACTTTTACAATGCCTGGGTACCCATTTTATCAGTCACCACTGCCTCCTCAGCCTCTGGTGCACCATCATGTGGCTTTCCAGTCTTGGTGGCAGGCAGCCAAGTCTCATTGAGTGTCCAAGCTTCACCGACAACAGTCTGTGGAAACATTTACACCCATGCAGCCTACACCCAGGTTTATTTCACCCATCAATTTTCAGCTTCCCATGGCAGGGCAATCACAGGGCACAGGCCACATCAGGTTAACTGATCAGTCCCAGAACTTCCCCCTTCCCAGGGTACTGTCCCTCGATAAGGGGCTTGCTTCAGACTCAGAGTCAGATGCCTCTTCTTCCTCGGGTTTTGGCTACCGCTCTCACTTGCCCAAAAAAAGTCAGCCCAAGGAGTCTCTGAAGCTCCCCCAAAAGACCCTTCCTTTTCAGAACTGCTCAAAAGTATCCAGGCTGCCAATGGCTGGATCTTGGAGGAGCAGGACCCAGAACATAAATGTTTGGTGACGCACTTGGACATGGAGCTATCCCTTACTCCTATACCCCTTGATAGTCCCTCATGAGGATGTGACCTCCATTATTCGGCAACAGACTTCATCAATGCCAGAGGTTTCTAAGAAGCCAGACTGTATCATACACTGGAGGGGGTTCTGAACATTGGCACCCATGACCTTAGGGCCACCTGTGACAGTAGATTCGGTGAGTAGGTCCACGACCACAGCCATATCCCTGCGTAGGCACTCATTGCTTCAGATTTCCAATCTGGCTCAAGATGTTCAGTCTGCCATTCAGGATGCCTCTTTCAGGGGGTCAGTTCTGTTTGGAGGCGCTGCTGAAGACATGCACACTGATGTTCAGGACAGTGGCAAAGCCTTACACTCCGTCAGTTCCATGTATCGCACTAGGTTTAAGCCCAGACAACCCTTTCACCACCAGCAGAGATGCCAGATGAAACAGCAGCCTGCCAGGTGCCAGAACAAATGTCAGACCCCAACGCCTGCAGTTTCCACCCCTCCAGCTAAGTCCCAGAGATCCTCTGGTGAGGAGTTGCCCAACCTTCCCTCCATCTCTTGACTCGTGGCAGGGTCCCCCACCTCTGCCACCGGGTCAGGAGGAACCAGTTTGCCTACCACTTTCCATGGTGGCAGGAGATCACATCGAACTTTTGGGTCCTTCAGTTAGTAGAAACTGTGCTGCAGGCATCCTGATGTATTTGGTAAAACACAGAAGGCATCAAAATAAGAAAAGAGTGCTCCATCCTCTTCTTTGAAAATCCCCACCTTTGTTTTGTTTAAATATATTTTTATTATGTGTTTTATACATGCGCACACACACACAATGTTGCAGTCTGATTACTTATTTCAAAATAAGCACAGAGTAGAACAGAACAATATACAGTCTGGTTATAAAATGTTTAACCTGAAACAACAGCTCATGGGATAAAATTGTTTCTTTTTATCATAATATGAATAACCTATCTGTGTCATGACAATTCAAATGTAGGTACCTTATGCTGTCACTTAGCTGTAAGTTTCTTCATACTGTACAGATCCATCATAAAGTCCTGCCGCTGTTGTATGACTTATCCCCTAACCTTTTTTCCATTACCAACTTGCCCCTGCTTAGTTTTGACCTCTGGCAGAGTTCTCAGCATCCTGGAGGGGTCTAGCACTAGGCAAGCCTCCTCCTCCTTCCCTCCCTCTCTCTCCTTTCTACCTAACTTGTCCTAACCTAAATCAGTCCTCTTTCTGGATTCTTAGCACCCTGGCGCTCTCTACTCTCAGCTAAGTTACTTCCCACACCCCTTTTTTCCTTTCCTCTTCTATCCCCCCATTCCCTCTGTCCAACTTGTCCTCACCTAATTCTATCCCATGGTAGGGTTCCCTGCTTCCTGGAGGGGCCCATCACTGGGCAGTTACTCTTCCTTCACTCCCCTCCCCCTTTATCCTTTCTATCCAACTAGTCCTCACCTGATTCTGCACTCTGGTGGGATTCTTAGCATCCTGCAGTGGCGTAGTCTTAGGCAAGCTTCTCCTTTCCCCTCCTTTCCCTTTCTCTCTTCCCAATATGTCCTCACCTAGTTCTGCCCCCTAACAGGGTTTTCAGTATCCTGGAGGGATCCAGCACTTGGAAATGACTCTTCTTTCCCTCTCCATCCTCTCTACCTAACTTATCTTCACCTGACACTGTTTTCTGGCAGTGATCTCAGCATCCTGAATTGGCCTTTAGTCCTAGGCAAGTTTCTCCAACCCCTTCTGCTACTTCCCTTTACCATCCTCTCTACTATCTCTACCCAACTTGTCCTTGCCTAATCCTGCCCGTTATTCTAAGTCCTCTCCTCATTCTGCCATTGGCAGCATTCTTCTCACTCTGAAGGCCAGTTCCAGATGACTCGCCCTTCCTTCCCGTCTCATACCCCCAGCTCTTCCTGCCCCCACCCCTGCATTTATTCAAAGGAATTCATTCACTTGAGCTGATAATTTGCATGTTTTGTTCTGCCTGAGGTGCTTCCAGATTGCACTAGCCCTGTGTTAACTTGCCCCTCACAGATGATTTTTTTCCATTAATTTTCCCCCCATCTTTTTCCTCTTCTTCCCCAGCTAGTTTGCCCTGTCTACCCCTTTACCCTCCTTGATGCCCCTGCACTGCACCTCATTCATTCAGTAGTTGCTAAATAATCTGCCTCTTAACGGTGATCTATTCCTGCAAGGAGTTGGTTCCAAATCCAAGGCTGCATTAAATTTATGTACTATGTTCCCCAGATATGCCACTTGTAATTAAATTCATATTCCACAGGTATGATATGTTTAACTGTACGTTATATCACAAATGCAACTGTATGACTTACGTATGATATTTTTTAACTGTATGTCTTGTTATAAATCTAATTGAATGTTTAATTTCTTGGATATGTTAAATACTAAACTGTATGTCTAATTCTTCATCCAATTGTACATGGTCACAACCAATCGGGATGCAAGAAATTTCCTTCCAATTTAATAATCTGTATTAACTTCATGCTCCCTTGGGACAGTTGCCAAAGAAACCACTTTAATTGAGATTGCACATGTTTAATGCTGTCGCAGGAGTTAGAAGAGAACCAGAGCTGAAGCACACGGTTTACCAAGTTCTGTTTCCATTGCATTTCTACAGCAACATAAAAGTCTGAATACAGAAAAAGGCCCACGTCCCATCCCATCTGTCCTGTTCTTATCTCATAACCCACACATCATAAATTTATTTTTACTTCCCTTCCTTCCTCCCTCCGTCCTTCTCACACTGAGCCGAGACTTGTTTCCAGGTGAAACTTGTGGGAAGGGGAAGAAAATAAGCAGCAAATTACAATCAACTGAAGTGCAAATAAACAGCATTAATTGAAGTGCAGTACTGCACAGTGGCAGCAGAATGGCGGTTGGAATACACAGAGGCTAAAAAAGGCAGCATTGCTGTACATTGGGGCCAATTGCTGATTACAAGTGTGTGCTGGGGGATCAGACAGGTTTAAATTCTAGTGCAACAGTTCCTTTAGATGAGAGCTAGATGGTGGGTGGAGTGAGAGGGCACATGGGCATAGGGCAGTACTGCAGGGGAGGAGAGAGAGAGGGCATATGGGCATAGGGCAGTACAGCGGGGAGGAGAGAGGGCAGATGGGCATAGGGCAGTACAGCGGGGAGGAGAGAGGGCACATGGGCATAGGGCAGTACAGTGGGGGAGGAGAGAGGGCAGATGGGCATAGGGCAGTACAGTGGGGAGGAGAGAGGGCACATGAGCATAGGGCAGTACAGCGGGGGAGGAGAGAGGGCATATGGGCATGGGGAGGAGAGAGGGCACTTGGGCATAGGGCAGTACAGCAGGGAGGAGAGAGGATAGATGGGCAAGGGCAGTACAGTGGCGAGGAGAGAGGCACATGGACATAGGGGCAGTACAGCAGGGAGGAGTGAGGGCACATGGGCATAGGGCAGCAGCAGCGGGAGGAGAGGGCACATGACATAGGGCAGTACAGTGGGGAGGAGAGAGGGCACATGGGCATAAGGCAGTACAGCAGGGGAGGAGAGAGGGCACATGGGCATAGGGCAGTACAGCAGGGGAGAAGGGCACATGGGCATAGGGCAGTACAGCAGGGGAGGAGAGAGGGCACATGGGCATAGGGCAGTACAGCAGGGGAGGAAGGAGGGCACATGGGCATAGGGCAGTACAGCAGGGGAGGAGAGAGGGCACATGGGCATAGGGCAGTACAGCGGGGGAGGAGAGGAGACATGGGCATAGGGCAGTACAGCAGGGGAGGAGAGAGGGCACATGGGTATAGGGCAGTACAGCAGGGGAGGAGAGAGGGCATATGGGCATGGGGAGGAGAGAGGGCACATGGGCATAGGGCAGTACAGCAGGGGAGGAAGGAGGGCACATGGGCATAGGAGAGTACAGCAGGGGAGGAGAGAGGGCAGATGGGCATAGGGCAGTACAGCGGGGAGGAGAGAGGGCACATGAGCATAGGGCAGTACAGCGGGGGAGGAGAGAGGGCATATGGGCATGGGGAGGAGAGAGGGCACATGGGCATAGGGCAGTACAGCAGGGAGGAGAGAGGGCACTTGGGCATAGGGCAGTACAGCAGGGAGGAGAGAGGGCAGATGGGCATAGGGCAGTACAGTGGTGAGGAGAGTGGGCACATGGACATAGGGCAGTACAGCAGGGGAGGAGTGAGGGCACATGGGCATAGGGCAGTACAGCAGGGGAGGAGTGAGGGCACATGGGCATAGGGCAGTACAGTGGGGGAGGAGAGAGGGCACATGGACATAGGGCAGTACAGCAGGGGAGGAGAGAGGGCACATGGGCATAGGGCAGTACAGTGGGAGGAGAGAGAGGGCACATGGGCATAGGGCACAGCAGGGGAGAAAGGGCACAGGGCATAGGGGCAGGCTAGCAGGAGGAGAGAGGGCACATGGACATAGGGCAGTACAGCAGGGGAGGAGAGAGGTCACAAGGCCATACGGCAGTACAGCGAGGGAGGAGAGAGGACACATGGACATAGGGCAGTACAGCGGGGGGGAGGAGAGAGGTCACACGGGCATAGGTCAGTACAGCAAGGGAGGAGAGAGAAGTGAGAGAGGTAGGAGGTTTAGAGGGGGGAAGAGACAAGAGCAAGTAGGGGGAGGTTGCCGTAAACTACCACTTAAGGTACAGTAGGGAGGAGAGAGGGCACATGGGTATAGGGCAGTACAGCGGGGAGGAGAGGGCAATATGGGCACAGGACAAGACAGCGGGGGAGGAGAGAGGGCACATGGGCATAGGGCAGTACAGCAGGGAGGAGAGGGCACTTGGGCATAGGGCAGTACAGCAGGGAGGAGAGAGGGCACATGGGCATAGGGCAGTACAGTGGGGAGGAGAGAGGGCACATGGGCATAGGGCAGTACAGCAGGGGAGGAGAAAGGGCACATGGACATAGGGCAGTACAGCAAGGGAGGAGAGAGGGCACATGGGCATAGGGCAGTACAGCAGGGGAGGAGAGAGGGCACATGGACATAGGGCAGTACAGCAAGGGAGGAGAGAGAAGTGAGAGAGGTAGGAAGTTTAGAGGGGGAGAAGAGACAAGAGCAAGTAGGGGGAGGTTGGCTTAAACTACCACTTAAGATACAGTAGGGATGAGGCATGGCAAGGAAGAGGAGGGAGCTTGTTCCAAAGGGAGGGGAGGTGGTTAGAGAAGCCTGTCTAGCTCTTGTGCAAGGGTGAGGTATTGCGAATGAATGTGAGATGCTAGAGCAAAGAGGATAGGAAGAGGGAGCAGGGGGGGAGAGTAGAGAGGATTAATAGAAGGGGAGGGAGATGAACCAATATTTTCCAATAAGAGAGGAGCAGTGGGAATGGCAGTGCAATGGTAAGGGGTGATAGAAATAGTGAAATGTAAGCCCCCTCTGTGTCTAGGAGTACGAGATGGTAGAGGGAAGTGGGGCCTGGTAGCACAGACAGCAGTCTAAACAAATGTGTATACAAAAAGCAGATCTTACTTTGAGAGGTCTCCTGCAATAAGTCATAACCATCTGGACTGTGCCCCTTGGGCGTCAGGACCACCTGGAAAACTCTAGCTAGCAATGTCTGGTTGGGGGGGGGACTACCCAGCCGATGTCGTGTGACAGATGTCCACATGATCCTGTATATTAGGCAGTCCCCAAGCTCACCTTCCAGTTCTTTCCTGACATTGGCCTGTGCATGTTGAACCTCACGGAGAATGCTGCTACTGTTGACCACCATTTTTGGATGAGTATTCATCTTTCTTTATTATTTTCTTATTTTCTGAGAAGTAGTGCAAATCATCTTGTATGTCATCTCCAGCAACTGATTCTCTTCAAAAAAAAGTGTGACTCCTACTGCATGTAACTCCAGCACGGGGACGGCCATTCCCTCTGCCTCTTCTGCCTGTAAGCAAAGCACAAGACCAAAAATTGCAAGGCCTGCCAGAGCTTCAACCAGCTCATGCAGAAATGCTGCTAGCAGGTCTTAGAAGCCCGCATCCTGAAGCTCAAGATGGCTTTGATGGAAAAGGAGTTTCAGAAGCTGAGGAGTTCTTCATCCCTGGGGTTTGATTCCCACAAAAAGAAGAAAAAGGACAAGGAGAAACACCAGGACTGGGATCTCTCCCCTTTCCGCTCGTGACCACCTTCAGGGACGGCAGGCAGCAAGAGCCCTTCCTCAAGCAAAGGAAGTGCCCCTCCGGCCAAGTATCATTCAGTTTTGGTGGCTCAGGCTTTGGCCTCCCCTCTTGAGCATGTTCCAGTTCTGGCGGGCTCCTCCAGTGACTTAGGGGCTCATGCCGCTCTTAAGCCTATTAAATCCTCCAGGCCCCAGCAGCCCAAAGATCTATATGAGACATGATAGATAGTCTAGGCTTATGTGACCTCTGGAGGGTGTTACACCTGGACCTCCTGGAATATATGTTTCAGTCGTCTGCGCATGGGACCTCTTCTCGTATAGATTACTTCTTGATGAGTAAACAGCTACTCGTAGGCCTCATGGCATATCAGATCTTTCCAGAGGTAATTTCAGACCATTCCTTGGTAATCTCCACCTTAGCAATATCTCCCAATCAAAGAAAAGAAGCAAGTTGGAACATTAATAACAGCCTCAAGCAGGCAATCAAGCAGGACCTGGACAGATGGATGATGCTGCCATTGTTGCTATGGGGCAGAATTAGCTTAATCAAAATGAATATACTACCCCGGATTTTTTTTCCCCTCAACATGTTAAACTTATGGTTGCCACAGGTCTGGTTTACTAGATTACATTCTTTGATAACCACATTCATTTGGAAAAGTAAGCAAGCTCGTAGGGCTAATGGGAAACTTGCGGTTCCTAAGACAAAAGGAGAGTTGAGACTTCCCCATTTCACACTTTACTACTGCGCTAGCCATACTGTGAAATACATATGATGGTTGGAGAGCTTCGGTGCGGCAGCTCCAAACTGGTATTACGCTCTATGGCTGAGGCTAGAAAAAGAACTTATCTCAGCTCAGGGCCTATCCCCTCTCACCCTTTTGCATATACCCTCTAAGTCTATCCCTTTAGCTCTTGTTGAGACTCCAGTAGGAATCTCTGCAAAGGCCTAGAATCAGATGTGTACTTCCGTGTCCTACAGGCATACTTAGGACCAAACCCAACCTCTTATTGGAAACCCAAACTTCTTGATAGGTGGGAAGATGAAAAAGGATTCCTGGCTCCCACAACTGGTAAAGATTTCCATGGAGGAGTTATGGAGCAATGGGCAGGTTCTGTCATTCGGGGACATCACCAGTATTTATAACCTAAATCCGCACTGGAGCTTTAAAGTGTATCAGCTCAGGCATATGCTGTAAAGGCTCAGATAAATCAAGATCCTAGAGAAGAAGGAAGGAAGGTTTCTTCACTCACTCAGAGAAATAGCCACACAACCACATGCGGTTTCCGGTATCTACTCTGTACTGTTAGGGAGAACCTTCCAGCAATTAGATGGGGCCTCCGGTTACTGGAGCGCTCAATTCCCAGAAAAAAGATTTAATGGGAGAAGATATGGGCTGATACCCACAGGTTTGTCTCTCAAGATAGGTTGAGGCTGATGCAATACCAAATTATTAATAACATGTATTATACTCCGGTCAAGCTGGCCAAATTGAGCAAGGCCTATCGCCAACCTGCAGGCCCTTTTCGCAAGCTGAGGGTTCCTTGATCCATATATTTTGGGAATGCCTGAAAGTGGTTCCACTTTGGAATCTTATTAAACAAAAAATGGATCCCTTACTGGGTTTAGCGGAATATATTGAGCCTGCCGCTAGCCTTCTGGAAGATTTCTCCTGGATATCTATCACTGAGAGAAAATATCATTTAGCCACGATAGCTCTATCGGTCAAGAAGTTAATACTTCAACATTGGCTTGATGAGGAGACTATCTCCTATTCAGAGTGGTTGTAAGAACTACTTTCCAATCTTTCAGTGGAGAAAATGGTTGCTAATGTAACCAATAGGCTACCTAAGTTTAAGAAATGCTGGGGCAAACTGCACACGCTATACGCTCTTTAGTGAGAACCTTTATTTTGAGCATAAATTTCAGCTATACTAGCCTTTTTCTTTTTCAGTTCACTGCTGATACCATGGGTAGGGTGGCATGGGGGGGGGAACTTGGGAGTGTTTGTATTGTCATGTATATTGTCTGTTGTACTGTCGGGTTTAAATAAGCCTTTTAAGACTGGAAATAAAGCATTTTGAAATAAAAAAAAAACAAAAAAAAACTCCAGGCCCAAGTCTAGTGACAAGGCCGGTAAATCGCTCCCCGAATTTGCCATTGAGCACACGTCCCTGGCTGGCAAGTCAGACACTGACTCCACCAAAGTCTGCAAGTCCTCGGCTGGTTCTTCAGTCATGGCTGATAAGTCACACATCGGCTCTGCCGATGGTCACCCAACCACGGTGCTCCCATCAGGCTCCCATATCAGGCCCAATGTTGAGCAGCACCAGCTGTCACTTTTGCCACAGCTTACTCCTGAGGGTTCTCCTTCTTGGGGTTCTTCTTCTCCCCCCATCTGCAGGGGACCCTCTGGTCTCCCCCACCTACTCAGAGCCAGAGGAGGGGGTTCTAACTTTGGATGACCCCCGAGTGGGCTGACACTAGATCTTGTTCCGCTGGATACTCCCTTGGGATCTCTGGCACTTCCTCCTAGGGATCCCCCATCTGCCCCGAGCCTCCACAGATGCCCATGGATACAGTGAAACCTTCTAGGCTGGTGCCAGACATTCCAATGCCAGATTTAACTGTATGGGGTCCATCTAATGTCTCAGTGAGTCCGATGCTGGGTCCTTCAGGCCCCCCATTCAGTCTTCCACCGGGCCCATTAGCATCTCCGTCAGGCCCTAACCCAAGCTATCCTGAGCCCTATTACCCAATGCCCCATTACATAGTGCCAGGGTATCCGACACCTTCCTTCCCAATGCCAGGGTATCTGCCAGACTACCTTATTCATGGCTATCCAATGCTGGGTTATCCACTGTATTACACAACACCGGGTTACCAAATGTCTACTTTTACAATGCCTGAGTACCCGTTTTATCAGTCATCATTGCCTCCTCAGCCTCCTCCACCCCCCCCCCCACATTCTCCGGTGGACCTTCATGTGGCTTTTCATTCTTGGTGGCAGGCAACCAAGTCTCATTGACTGTCTGAGCTTTACTGACAGCAGCCTGCATCAACATCTACACCCATGCAGCCAATACCCATGTCTCTTTCACCCAACAATTTTCAGCCTCCCATGGCAGGGCAATCACGGGGCACAGTCCACATAAGGTTAACGGATCCATCCCAGGACATCCCCCTTCCCAGGGTACTGTCCCTGGACAAGGGGCTTTCTTCAGACTCCGAGTCAGATGCCTCTCTTCCTCGGGTTTTGACAACCGCTCTCCCTCGCCCAAGGAACCTCAGGTCAAGGAGTGGAGTCTCTGAAGTGTCCCCCAAAAGACTCTTCCTTTCCGAAACTCCTCAAAAGTATCCAGGATGTCAATGGCTGGACCTTGGAGGAGCAGGACCCAGAACATAAAGGTTTGGTGAACAGCTGGACATGGAGCTATCCTGTAGTCCTATACCCCCTTGGATAGCTCCCCATGAGGACTTGACCTCCATTATTTCGCAACAGCCTTCATCAATGCCAGAGGTTTCTAAAAAGGCAGACAGACTGTATCATACCCCGAAGAGGGTTCCCTGCATTGGCACCCATCACAAGGCAGACTCTGTTGACATCACGGTGGCTCACAACCGCACCTTGAAGCTCAAACACATGAGTACCTCTTCTCCGGACAAAGAGTCAAGGCATTTGGACTAATTCGGTCACCAGGTCTATTCCTCATCTACCTGCGCTCTTAGGTCCCTGAACTATGTGGCTCAAATGGTCTCCTTTCAGAACAATATCTTAGTCCAGTTGGAGTCCAGGCTAGAAGCTATTCAAGATTCAAACTCTGGTCTGAGATAGCAAAAACAGTCAGGACTGCCAAGATTTCCTGCCACCATGCCCTTAGGGCTACCTGTGACTTGGTAGATTTGGTGAGTAGGTCCATGACCACAGCCGTATGCCTGCATAAGCACTCATGGCTTCAGATTTACAATCTGGCTCAAGACGTGCTATCTGTCATTCAGGATGCCTCTTTTAGGGTGTCAATTCTGTTTATAGGTGATGCTAAAGACATACTCACTGATATTCAGGACAGTGGCAAGCCTCTCACTCCATCAGTCCCATGTATCACATTAGGTTTAAGCCCAGACAACCCTTTCGTTGCCAGCGCAGATGCCAGATGAAACAGCAGCCTGCCAGGCACCAGACCAAATGTCAGGCCCCAATGTCTGTAGATTCCACCACTCCAACTAAGTCCCAGAGATCATAGACATAGATACATAGACAGTGTTGGCAGATAAGGGGCTGTGGCCCACGTAGTCTGCCCATTTGAGTTTGTAATTTCAGTTTGTGTTTTCCTAGAACTCTGTTGCCCCTTACCCCTGACTTCCAGAATTCCTTTGTGTCTATCCCATGCATTCTTAAATCCCGTGATTGTATCAGCCCCCACCACTTCCTTTGGCAGGGTGTTCCACTTGTTCACCACTCATTCTGTGAAGAAATTCTTCCTCACATTTCCTCTGAATTGTTCTCCCTCCAACTTCATCCCATGCTCTCTAGTCCTGGAACATCTTTTTCGCTTAAAAATAGTGCATTCTTGCACCCTGTTCCTCTCTGTAAGATACTTGTATGTCTCTATCATATCCTCTCTCTCTCCCTCCTCTCATCCAGGGAGTACATATTCAATTCCTTCAACCTGTCCTCATAGGACTTGTGATGCAATCCATGTACTATCTTTGTTGCCTTCCTCTGAACCTTCTCTACCCTGTCTATGTTCTTACGTAGGTAAGGTCTCCAGAACTGTACACTGTACTCCAGGTGGGGCCTCTTTAATGTCTTGTATAGTGGAATTATGACCTCCCTTTTCCTGCTGGTGATGCCCCTGCCTATACAGCCCAGCATCATATTTGCTTTACCTGCTGCCTTGTCACACCGTTTCCCTACCTTGAAGTCATCAGAGATGATAACCCCAAGATCCCTCTCCTGCTTGGTGCATGCTATATCCTCACCCCACAACTGATATATTGTGCCAGGGTTTTTGTGCCCCATATGCATTATCTTGCACTTCTTTGCATTGAATTTCAACTACAAACCCCTGACCATTCTTCAAGTTTCTGCAGGTCCCTTCTCATTCTGCCTACACCCTCTGGTGTGTCTACTCTGTTACAGAGCTTTGTGTCATCTGCGAACAGTGACATGCTGCCTTCTAGGTCCTGCGCAATGTCACTGATGAAGATGTTGAATAGGACCGGTCCCAGCACTGATCCCTGTGGTACCCCACTAGTCACTCTTCCCTCTGTGGAGTGACAGCCATTTACCACCACCCTCTGTGTCCTGCCACCCAGCCAGTTACCTACCCACCACACTACTGTCCTGCCCACATCCATATTCCCCAGTTTGTGCAATAGTCTATGTGGCACAGTGTCAAAGGCCTTGCTGAAGTCCAGATATGCCATGTCCACTGCCCTCCCCTGATCCACCTCCCTAGTCACCCAGTCAAAAATGTCAATGAGGTTGGTCTGACATGACCTCCGCCTGGTGAAACCATGCTTCCTTGGGTCCTGCAGTCCATTGACAACCAGATGTTCCACCAATCTCTCCTTCAGTAGTGCTTCCATGATCTTCCCCACTACTGAGGTGAGGCTGACTGGTCTGTAGTTCACCACTTCCTCTTTGTTCCCATTTTGTATAAGGGGGCTACATCTGCTGTCCTCCAGTCTTTGGGTACCTCACCTGTTTCCAGTGATTGGCTAAACAGGATAGCTAGAGGTTCAGCCACAACTGCTCTTAGTTCTTTAAGGACCTTGGGATGCACCCCATCTGGCCCCATTGCTTTATCAACTCTTATTGTTTCTAGTTCCTTCAGGACCCTTTCTCGTGTAAAGGGACTTGTGTCCATTTCTACACCATTCTTGTCCCTTGTACTCCCTTCAGACCCATTACCCTCCTCTTCCTCAGTAAATACTGAGCAGAAATACCTGTTCAGTATGTCAACTTTACTGTCGTCATCCTCCACGTGGCCCCCATCCTTCCCCTTCAATCTCACTATCCCTCCCTTTGCCTTTCTTTTTTCACTTATGTACCTCTAACAGGTGTTGTCCCCTCTACCCATTGATTTTCCAATGTGCTGTTCTGTCTGAGCTTTGGCTTCCCTTACTGACCTCCCTGCTTCCCTTTGCTTCTCCTGGTACTTCTCCCTATCTCCTTCTACCTGTGTCTTTTTGTATTGCCTGAATGCAGTCTTTTTGGCTTTCACTTTCTTTGCTACCTCTTTGAAAACCATAATGGCCTCTCTCCTTTTCCTCTTGCTAACCTGCTTAATGCATAATTCTGTTGCTTTTGTAATCCCCATTTTAAATACTGCCCACTGTTCCTCAACCCCTGATTCCTGACCCATTCCCCTTAATGCTTCTTTCAAGTTTCTCCCCATTTTCCCAAAGTCTGCCCCCCTAAAATCCAGGATATGTGCTTTTGTGTGGTTTGGTTCTGCTCCC
This sequence comes from Neoceratodus forsteri, assembly GCA_016271365.2. Taxonomy (NCBI): domain Eukaryota; kingdom Metazoa; phylum Chordata; order Ceratodontiformes; family Ceratodontidae; genus Neoceratodus; species Neoceratodus forsteri. The sequence goes on from JADMNL010000026.1 coordinate 334,882,311, forward strand.
TCTGTGATTTCAAACCACAGTGACTGGCTGTCACTGTTCGCCAGGTGCTTCCCCACTGTTACCCCCATCTCACTGTCCCTGTTTGTGAGCACAAGGTCCAGTTTTGCCTTCTGCTGAGCTGGTTCCATGACCAGTTGCTTGAGGAAGGCACCCTGAAGGGAGTCCAGGATAAATCCTCCGGTGAGGTATTGGCCAACCTTCCCTCCATCTCCTGACTCATGGCAGGTTCCCCTGCCTCCGGCCACTGACTCAGGAGGAACCAGTTTGCCTAACACCTTCCATGGTGGCAGGAGATCACGTCGGACTTACGGGTCCTTCAATTAGTAGCAAAAGGTCACACCATAGAATTTCTAGAAAGGCCTCCAAATAATCCTCTAGGTTTTTCTCATTATCCAAGGGGCCATCTTCCATTAATATAGGAGGAAATCCGAGCTCTGCTGAGCAAGTCTGCCATAGAACCCATGCCCCAGGCTCACATAGGAAGGAGGTTCTACTCCTATTTCTTCCTGATACCCAAAAAGACTGACCACCTAAGGTCAGTCTTGGATCTCAGCATGTTAAATCTGTACATTGAATACAAGCGATTTTGCATGCTGACTCTGCCAGGTCTTATCCCCTGCTCCACAAGGGACACTGGCTTTGCACACTGGACATGCAGGATGCCTACCTGCACATTCTAGTCTTCCCTTCCCACCACTGCTTCCTCAGATTTTCCTTCCAGGGGGAGTATTTCCAGTTCAAGGCTCTCCCCTTGATCCTTTCCTCAGCACCCAGGGTATTTATCAAGTGCCTTGCAGTGGTGGCTGTGGCTGTATGCAGCTAGGGGATTTACATGTTCCCATACCTCAATACCCCTTCTAGGGCCAGCCTACAGGTCTCTGTCCATAACCCTGAACCTCTTCTCTTGGGTTGGGATTATGATCAATTAACCTAAATCAGGTCCCCCCCCCCTTCCCAGCTCCTTCAGTTTATTGGGGTAGTATTGGATATGGTCCAGGGCAAAGCCTTCCTCCCTTTGGACACGGCAGAGATGTTACAGGGAAGGCCAGCTTGGTAGCTTCCACTTCCTGGACCTTGGCTTGGGCAATCCTTTGCCTTCTAGCAGCAGCAATCCTCACTGTTCCTCTGGCCAGTCTACACATGCAGATCATGCAGTGTACCCTATGGGTCCAGTGCAACCAGAAGACTGATGACCTGGACCAGTGTCCTAGTGTCCGGCAGCATGAAATGAGATCTCCTCTGGTGGCAGGATCTCTCCATCCTCTGCAAGGGGGTCCCCTTCCAGCCCTCCCCTCTGAGCCAGACCCTAGCAACAAATCCCTCAGGTCTCAGCTGGGGAGCCCACTTGGAAGAACACAGAACCCAGGGGGACCTGTGTTTAGGGTTTCCCCTCCCAAGATGTAACACCTTGCACTTGGTGATATTGAAATTTAATTTCTTTGTGTGAGCTCAACTTTCCAGGGTGTCCAGGTCCCCTCGCAGGGCCAACCTCCCCTCTTCCCCTTCAACTACTGCCCCAGTCTTGGAGTCATCAGCGAAGAGATTCCTTTCACACCCTATACCCTCCCTGATGTCCGATATGTATGCATTAAACAGGATCGGAACCAGGACCGAGCCCTGCGGTACCCCACTACTGACCTTTCTAGGGTTCGAGAGCTCCCCACCGACCACTACTCTCTGAGTGCATCCAGCTAGCCAGTTTTCAATCCATCTGACCATCAAAGGTCCTACTCCCAACCCCATCAGTTTCTCCACCAGACCATTGTGGGGGACAGAGTCAAACGCCTTGCAAAAGTCCAAGAATAATACATCCACAGGCTTTCCCCTATCCAGTTCTGATGTTACCCATTCATAGAACTCCACAAGATTGGTTTGACATGATCTACCTGGCACAGACCCATGTTACCAACTATCCAGACCTCCCACCTCCTCCAAGTACACCCCCAGTCATTCCTTTAGTATACTCTCCATTAATTTTCCCACCACATAGGTCAAACTGATGGGTCTATAGTTACCTGGTACTTCCCTCGACCCCACTTTATGGATTGGCACCACATGTGCCTCTCGCCAATCCCAAGGTACCCTCCCTGTCTCAAGCGACCTGTTGAAGAGCTCAGCCAGGGGTGCTCAACGCCAGACTCGTAAAACAGTCATTTTTTGGAATTTTTTTCACCAAATTTCAACATAGCCATTTTAAGACCTCTGCTCATGAACAGTGTCACTGTGATTTTCTTGATCTGTCCCAAACATTGATTTCGCACACTGAATGCGCCATTGTGCACTACATGCGCGAAAACACATTTTGGTCTACATGTGAAAAATGACAGCTGTATTGCTCATAAGGAGGTGTGATAAAATGACAGTGTTGAAAATCTGGAGTGCAAATATTAAAAATTCTCTAACTTACAATTGTGCATTGGAACTGCGCAACATACGCTCATAAAACAGTCATTTTTTGGACTTTTTCCCCCAAATTTGCAGCATAGGTTTTTGGAGAGCCCACTTCATGAACACTGGCACTGTTGTTCCATTAATCAGTCCCAAAAGATGATACCTTGCAGTGACCACAGAATCACCCTTTGGGCCTGATTAACGCCATGACAGTGCCAGAATTCATGAGGAGGGGTCCCAAAAACCCCATGTTGAAAATTTGGTGCAAAAAATTCCAAAAAATGCCTGAGATATGCAACAGAGTTGAAAAAACCCTATTTATTCCATTATACTGCTTACCAGCATTTCCTCAGTTCACGGTCATCTTTGAAGAGTGCAGATGTGTTCCCGGTCCACCGAAGACTGTCGTGCCGGACTCCGGAGGTAAGTATGGGGTGGGGGTGTGTGGGGAGGCAGAGTGTACAGAGAGTGGCTGCAGCTGGGGAAGGGGGGCAGGGAGACTGTGAGGGACCGTTTTTGTGTTTTCAGGTTTGTTTTTTTTTTTAATTACAGTGCGGGACATTTGCCATGCTGGGGTGGGCTCCCAGCATAGCAGCTGGAAAGCTGTTTGGGGGGGTCAGTGGAGCCAATGGGGGATTGGGCACCCCCATCGGCTATTCCGACTGTTGCCACACTAGGGTGGGCTCCCAGCGTGGCACCCGGTAATCTCTTGGGGGAGGGGGGACAGTGGAGCCGACTGGGGATTGGGCACCCCAGTCGTCCAAACACATTGTTGCCACACTGGGGAGGGCTCCCAGCATGGCACCTGGAAGACTGTTTGGCGGAGGGGGGAGAGCACTTCATTGAGCACTTGAGAACAGCTAATATTTTTCCTAGCCAAACTATCTCTTGTTGGGAGCTGCAACATTGAACATAGGATTTGCAAGAAAGCGAGTTGTGCTCACAACAGAGGGAGGGGAACCTTTCAATTGTCTGTGGTTTGTAGCAGATATACTGCAGGTGGAGGCTGCTTCTAACTGAAAGGTAAAAGAAGGAATTTACAATTATCAGGAAAAGACTGCCTTGTTACAATTCTTAAGATTTTCAGTGCAGGAAAAGTTCAAAGCACAGCTGACTTATTTTGGGGCTGACTGCTTTTCAGAGCACAAACCACCAGGCTGTTTTGGGGCTGGGGAGGTTTACCTGTGTCTGACTTGGATGTCTGATTTTTCTCTGTTTGATTAGCAGGATTTTCTCTGTCAAATTGTTGTGTATAGTATCTTGCAGACAGGAAGGCACTCATCGCAGCGGTGGGTCAGAGCTCTTAGCTGATTGTTTTGTGAGGGCACAGTTTAGGCCCACCCCCCCTGGAAATAGTTCCTTTATACCTAGGGTTCTGACATCATTTCCTCAAGAGTGCAAGGTGCATATCAATGTCATATCCTCTCTAGCACACAACACTGAAAATATACGCATACACATTATATAATATATATATATTTCTATATAACAAACCAATCACGCACACAAGCACACACACACACACACACACAAAAAAAAAAAGACATAGTCATGTGGGGAGTAGTGCAATGTAATGGCTGTGGGGCAGCAGTCTTCCGAGAGTCTTTCTGGAGGCTGAGATGCTGCCCTATTTGCAGACAACTCTCTGCCCTGAGGGAGGAAGTTGCCTGTCTTCAGGCCACACTGGACAGCAGTAAGAGAACCTTCCCCCAGGCCAGACTTGATGGTAGAAAGGGAACCCCCCATCCAGGGAGCACCAGAGCCACCACCACTACCTCAGAGGTTGCAAAGAAAGCACAGCAGTTGGACCACAGTGGGCTCAGGGAGGGTGAGGAGGGTGGAACAGAGGCACACCCAGTCAGTTGTTCCACTCCACAATCCATACACCATTCTGGGGGAGCACAGCTCCCCTATGGATGCACCCACGGAGGAGATTAAGGAGGCTGAGGACACCTGTCACAAGGGAGGCCCACAGGAGGGAGGCAAAGGATGCCACAAGGAAAGGAAGCAGCTCCTGGTGGGGACTCAATTATTAGGGATAGAACTGGGGAGCAGGGAAAACTGAAGTAAAGTGCCTGCCTGGTGCCATGGCTTGTAGGGACAGGAAGCCATCCTCAGGATCACGAGAACAGCTGCACGGAGTTCGAGCTGATGTCATTGTCCACCTAGGGACAAATGACTTGGCTCAACATGAGATTAGAGCAGTGCAGAAGGACTTTTAGAACTGGGGAGGGCCTAAGACAAGTAGCACACACAGTAACCTTCTCCGAGGTGCTGCCTGTAAATGGCATGAGTGAGGCAAGGGTACTTTGCACCATGCAGTTTAATGAGTGGTTGAAAAAATGGTGGAGCACAGGGTTTGGCTTCATTAGGGGACTGGGGTTCCACCTGGAGGGACACCAGCCTATACTGGCAGGATGGTCTGTATCTGTCCAGGAAGGGAACAAGTCTTTGAGCAATCGGTTTAAATGCTTCATTGGCAAGCTTTTAAACTAGTCAAGGGGAGGCACTGATGAGCAGCAGGAAAATCCCAGCCTCTCCCACAAAACAGGGTACTAAATGAGAAAAAGACCGAGGTAGAAAGGTCAGTGGGGATGCTGCAACAGAAAGTAAAGCCATCAAAAATGGAGAGCAATGAGTACCAATGCACGAGTCTGAGTAACAAGCTTCCTGAATTAGTGGCCTTGATGGAGGAGGAACATCTGGATATCATGGAGTCACAGAAACATGGTTCGACAAAACCATGACTGGGACATAAACATATCAGGATACACTATCTACAGGAGGGACAGGGAGGGTAAAGAGGAGGAGGAGTAGCTCTGTACATAAGGGAAGGAATCAAAGTAACAGAACAAAAGAGAAAACAGGGAGGAGAAGAAGCACTGTGGGTAAATTTGGAGACCGGCAATGGCACCACAATCCGCATAGGGGTTGTATACAGACCCCCTTCTCAGGGGAAGGAAATGATAGAAAGTATACTTAGTATGGCAATAAAAGGGGAGATATTGCTGATGGGTGATCTGAATATGCCAGATGTTAACTGGAGTGCAGTTGCCACAGCCACTTCAAGAGTGGGGTTATTCTAGATGCCCTACAGGGGGCATGCCTTAGACAACTAGTATTGAGCCCACTCGAGAGGGAGCAATCTTAGACCTGGTTCTCTCAAATGGAGATGAAGAGAGGATCACAGATGTAGAAGTGGGTAGCCATCTGGGAACTAGCGACCATCGAACAGTATGGTTCACAATAAACACAGCAATAGAGTCAAGCCAACAAAGGCAAAGGTACTGGACTTTAGGAGGGCTGACTTTGCCAAATGGGTAAGTGCCTAAGGAATGCACTAGCACATGGGCAGGAAGGAGGGGTGAAGAACAATGGGAATAATAAAACTGCCATCACAGAGGCAACAAGCCTTGTGTGAAGCAAATAAACAAAACTAAACGATGTAAGAAACCACTATGGTTCTCAAATGAAGTGGCAGTGAAGGTTCAAGAGAAAAAGAAAGCTTCAGGAAGTACAAGGAATCGCAGAAGGAGCAGGACAGAGAACTGTATCAGTTAAAGCAAAAGGAAGCTGGGAAGGCAGTCAGAACAGCAAAGGCCCAAACCGAGGAAAAGATAGCCAACTCAGTTAAGAAGGGGATAAAACCTTTATAGGTACATCAGGAGCGAAGGAAGACCAAGGAGGGATAGTGAGGCTTAATAAAGGGGAGGGTGGGCAGAGGGAGACTGTGAAAATGCAGAGATACTAAACAAATATTTTTGCTCAGTATTTACAAAGGAAGAGGGGGATACCTAGAACAAACAGTAGAAACACACTGGATACAGAAGCTGATACCAGCCCATTTACAGAAGAAAGGGTTCTGAAAGAACTCTTAAAACTGAAGGTGGACAAAGCAATGGGGCCTGATGGGATTCATCCCAGAATTCTAAAAGAACTAAGGGTAGAACTAGTGACACCACTGACTACCCTGTTTAACAAATCATGGGAGGATGGGTGGCACCTGAGGACTGGAGGAGGGCAGATGTGATTCCCCTTCACAAAAGTGGGAGCAAGGCAGAAGCAGGAAACTACAGACCTGTTAATTTAACCTCAGTGGTAGGGAAAATGATGGAATCACTTCTGAAGGAAAGAATTGTCAAGTATCTAGAGGCCAGAGGGGCACAGGACCCAAGGCAGCATGGATTCACAGCAGGAAGGTCATGCCAGACAAATCTGATAGATTTCTTTGACTGGGTGACCAAAGTAGTAGATCAGGGAGGGGCTGTGGACATGGCCTACCTAGACTTTAGCAAGGCATTTGACACAGTCCCACACAAAAGATTAATATACAAGTTAGCTAGCCTGGGAGTGGGTCCCAAGATGACAGCCTGGGTAAAAAATTGGCTGGAAAATAGGACACAGAGAGTAATAGTAAATGGAGTCCACTCTGATGAAAGGGGGGTTACTAGTGGGGTACCGCAGGGTTCAGATATAGACCAGTCCCTTCAATGTCTTTATATGTGATATTGCAGAGGACTGAAGGAAAAGTATGTCTCTTTGCAGATGACACAAAGATCTGCAACAGAGTTGATGCACAAGGTGGGGTGGAAAGGATGAAAAGGACTTGGCAAGGTTAGAAGAATGGTCAAATGTATGGCAGCTAGATTCAATGCTAAGAAGTGCAAGGTAATGCACCTGGGAAACAAAACCCAGGGAAGAGTACACAATGGGGGTGAGATACTAACAACAACAAAAATGGAAAGGGACCTGGGGGTAGTCATATCAGATTACCTAAAGGTGGGCAAGCAATGTGAGAGGGCAGCAATGAGGGCTGGGGGATATTAGGATGCATAGGGAGAGGCATCACCAGTAGAAAACAGGAAGTTATTATCCCTCTGTACAGACAGCTGGTCAGACCCTATCTGGAGTACTGCCTGCAGTTCTGGAGACCCAGTCTTCGCAATGACATAGACAGGATGGAAGCTGTCCAGAGGAGGGCAACTAAAATGGTGCAGGGTCTGCACTGGGAGACATATGAAGAGAGACTAAAGAAGCTTAATATGTATAGCCTCGAGGAAAGGAGGGAGAGGGGGGACATGATAGAAACTTTCAAGTACTTCAAGGGAATCAACAAAGTCCAAGAGGGTAGCATCTTTCAAAAAAAGAGGTGTGCAAGAACAAGGGGACACAATTTGAAGATAGAGGAGGGCGGCTCAGAGGTAATTTTAAGGAAGCATTTTTCACAGAGAGGGTTGGGATGCATGGAACGCCTCCGGAGGAGGTCGTGGAGTCAAAAACAGTGGTGGAATCTCAAGCATGCATGGGACAGTCATAAGGCAATTTAGGGGATGGGGGTAGGAAAAAGTAGGCTGCTGGTTAACTAGGATCTGCAGCTTATCCAGTAGGCAGGGAAATGGGCAGACTGGGTGGGCCAAGCGGTCCTTATCTGCCATCAAATTCTATGTTTCTATGTTTCTACTTCCCTTATCTGATCGTGCTCACTGAAGTGGCTCTCTCCCTTTCAACTGTACACCACTGCATTCTCCAGTGCTGTCATAGACAGCTACAGCATGCATTGGGCAACTGTGGCTGCGCCTGCAAACACATGGAGGGAATTAGAAGAGGGGTGCCACACCTCCAGAAACTCAGATGATGGCACTATGTTTCTTGCACATGCATGCAAGCAAACATAAAAAACTACTAGTAAGGTTTCAAAACAGCATTACCACTCCAACCCCATTTACAGGGAAATAGTATAATTATTTTTAAGTGCAATTCGTAGAAATTGCCTCAATTGAATGTTAGGTGTAAATGTTCTCAGCCTTTCACCACATCAGACACATATTCAGTCTATAAACTTCACAACAGTGTGCTATGACCCAGTATCCAGCAACCCTGTAAAAAAGGACCACAAGAAAAAGATACCCCAACAAAGTATTGTCAGCTTTGTTACAAAACCTGAAACACACATAGTTTTTAAAGCAGTGTTTACTGACTGGTGCTGCCTGTTTTGCTTGTGGAACCATTGCACACGATCATTACAACTTAGGAGAATCAGGTCCTATAAGCTTGCTGGCTGGGAGTATTAGACTGTGAGTCCCCTAGATGACACCACCATCAGCTTTTCCCTGAAACAGGCTTTTTTTGACCAGGTAGTGAAATCAGGGTTACAAAATAGCTCATAACTTTAAAATGAAGTAACGTGGAAATTCAGTTTTTGGCATGAGATCTACTGAGGGTGTGCTTATTCTAATTCTGCAATGTAGCACTTTTGGCTAGATGGCATCAGTTGCTCTTTAAGAAGTTTAAAAAAAAAAACAGTGTAAATCTTTTTACAAGATTCCTTGCTGGGAAAGGATGACTAAGCCTGATATATGTATGAGCTATGATCTTCAAAGACTGTTCTACCCACATTGAAGCTTAGCCCACAAAATAGTGTGTTGCAAAGCTGCTTAGCTCAATGTGTACAGCAGAGTGGAAGAATAACATAAAACTTCCCATTTTAACTAGTCCATTAGGAAACTTAATTGCTCCCTTTTTTCACTGTAATCACAAAATATCTGCAGGGCTCCATCCACTGTAGCCGTAAAAATTTAGAATAGTAAGATGACCAAGATAGAGCACTGGAGGATGCCTGTGCGATTTGGTGTTGGGGGACAGAAACATCACCCACCTTCACAGATTGCTGGTGGTTAGTCAGATAGGAATGGAACCACTAAACTGCAGGAGTGGAGAGACCAGCTGATGCCATCTTGTTTAAAAGGAGCGTGTGGGATACCAAACTGAGTGCTGTAGCTAGATCTATAAATATAGCTGCAATGATGAAACCCTGATCCATTCCTGTCATGTTAGAGTCAGTAACGTAGAGAAGGGAGGTGATAGTGAAGTGTTGTTTTTTTTAATAAAACCAGACAGGAACTGGCATAGGAAGGGAGAGGAATCAAGGAAGTCAATTAATCCGAAGTGAACGAGCCACTCTTGCAGTTTATCAAGGGAAGGAAGGAGAGAGGTAGGTTTATCATTTCTGGGGGATGCTGGATCACCCTCTTTATGGAGGGGGAGTACCTTGGTGTTTTCCAGACAAGGGTGATGGTACATAGAGAGAGACATAGGGGTTCAAGAGATGGGTGAGCAGGGGGAGAATACTGGGTGCAGATATGTGAAGAAGTTTGGGGTCTAGGCCATCAGGGCTGTATTTTGAGAGGTTGCAAGATTTGAAGGCAAGGAAAACTTCCTAGGGGGAGGTGGGAGGGAAGTGAAAACCAGCAGACAAGATGGGTTGTGGTGAGTTGGGGAGTAATTGAGGGCTGAGAGAGGGAGCAGTACATGTGGTAAAGAAATTGTTGAGAAGGGAGGCAGCAGCAAGGAGGTCGAAGACCAGCGAGCCATTGACTTGGGAAGGGGGAGCAGGTTGGGGTGGTGGGCTGAAGACAGAGTGGATTAATTTCCAGAAGCTGGAAGTGAAATTTAGGCTAGATTGTCTGTCTGAATTGAAGTAGGTGGCCATAGCTGCATGGATAGCCTTAGTGCAGGAGTTTCTAAGGGACTTGTAGTGCCAGTAGTCGGTGTCAGAGTTCTTAAAGTGTGCCAAGCAAGGTCCCTACATTTGCATAGCTTTAGAAGATCAAGGGTAAGCCAGGGGTGATGGGAGCATTTCACTAGTTCTTTTGGGGGGGGCATGGGTGCTCGAGGAGTGAGTGAGGATGGCAGTGAAGGGTGCTAGGGTTGTGTTGATATTTTGGGCAGAGTAGACAAGGGACAAGTCAGCGGAGGCTAGGTCACTCAAAAGAGCATCAGTGTTGAGGGGCGGTAGGGATCTGTGCCAAATATATTTGGGGGAGGATTTGGAGGTGGGGACAAGTTTTTCTAATACAATAGAGAAGGCAGTGATTGCTGAATACATTTTGGAGCACATCAGTAGATGAGACTTGATGAGGGTGGGATCATAGTACTCAGTCCAGCAGGGAGTGGTTTACGGAGTGAGGGTTGAGCCTAGCAGGTTCAGAGATTAGCTGCAAAAGTTTCAATGATTCAGCAGAGTGCTGGACAGGCTTAGAGTCAAGGGAGAGAGAGTTTAGGTTAAAATCACTGAGATGGATAAGTTCACCAAAGGAAGAGAGGGAGACAAGTGAGAAGAGGGAATTAAGGGAGAGGATCTTACGGGAGGCATAAAGGATGCTGACAAAAATAGGGAGGGTGGAGGTGAGAGAATGTTTGAGCAGTAAAGCTCAGGAGAGATGAGGATGGCCTCTTTGAGGGTAATAGAGAAAGAAATGTTTTGGTATAAATAGCAACACCGTCACCATGTTTACCTCTGTCCTGGCAGAAGAGGTGGAATTCAGGGAGGTTGAGAAGTGAATCTGGGACTCTAGAGAAGAGCCAGGTTGCAGATATACAAGGACATCTGAGGAGTGCAGCATGGCCCATACCCTGGGGGAGTCTAACTTTGGGAGGAGACTTTGTGCATTTGGACATTGGGGGGCACTAGGATTAGGCTCCATGTCACCAGCCAGAAGCAAGAGGAGGAGGAGGGCTAAAAGAATGGTGATTTATGCTTGTTGTGGTTGGGGGTGGAGATAACAGTTGAGCGAGAGAGAGAGAGAGAAGGGAGCAGTAGAGGAATTTAAAGTGGGAGGAGGGGGTAGGAAGATGGCTGCTTTGGACAGTGTGAGTAGGAGGAGAAATGGGACGGCAGGTAGGGGGTGGGGAGGAGACAGAAAAGGTAGGAAGGAGAGAGGGAAGTGGGACAGAATGAGGAAATGAGAGAGGAAAAGGGGGATAGGAGAGGGATGGCAGGAGGGGATTAGGGAGAGTAAGGAAAGGTAGATGAGGAAACTAGGCAGCCAGAGGAGCATACTTGCAGAGGAGACTGGGGAGGTGAGAGAGGAAAGTACTTCTGAGCTGAGAGAGAATTGGTCAGAGACTGAGAGCCTGAGGAAATGAAAGGGAAGCCAGGAGTGTAAGAAAGAGGGGAATGGTAGTGAGGAAGTGAGAAGGGGGTTCAGTAGTCTCCCATGGGATGAGGGGAAGTATGGTAGTGGATATAGAGTTAGGGATGGAAGGGAGGAGAGCTGAGGTAGGAGAATAGTTATAGTAGCTTAGAGATGTGAAAAGAAAAGATGAGAGCGCGCAGCAACAGGTGTAGGGGGTGAGCATGCAAAGCAGACACAGGAAGGCAACTGATGAGGACAGCAGTTTGGCAATTAAAAAAATACAGACAATTACTAGGGCATATGGTCAAGTGGCAGTTACGATAGAAATGTAGTCAACACACAATAGCTATTACTTAAAACAAAGAAGCAAGCTTCATTTAAAAATAAAGATCCAAAAGAGAAGGTGTGCACTGCAAGACAAGACCCAGTGCTCTGCTGGGGTATCCAACCACTGCTCTAAACAAACAAACCAAAATAGTAAAGCAACCACCAGCGAAGTTTCAGCCAGAGTTGAAATTAAGCAATAAAGTCAGTAAGCGTCAAAGGATTTACTGTTGAAACAAATGCACAAAGTAGCAAAGCATGACACTTAGTAGCTACACAAACCCCTGAACTTCAGCCAGAGGTCTTCCTGAGGGAGTACTGCTGGTTGAAGCACAGGGGGTTGTGTGGCTACTCAGTAACATACTTTGCTACTTTGTGCATTTGCTTCAGCAATAAATTCTTTAAAATCTAATAACATTGCTGCTTAATTTCAACCTGCCTGAAAGTTCCATGGTGAGTACTTTGCAACATTGACTCGTTTGGCTGGTTTAAAAATAGCAAACTCAAGTTGTAACAAGCCGAGAACCAAGTCAAGACATAATCAGGTCTGGCTGTGACATATGAAAACAGGTTGCAGATGAAGCAAAAAAGTATAGTACAAACAAATAAGCAATAAGACATGACAGGGTGTGCATGGAACATAATTTACCACATGGCCAGGGGTGTAATAAGGCACAAGGCCGCTAGTCTCTAATGTATAAAGGATAATTATTTATATATCTATTCATGTTTTAGATTTTGGTAGGCTTGCTGAGAAAAACTATCCCTTTTTCAGGCGTGATTCAGAATTACAGTAATTATGCAAAATACATTGCGAATACATCCTGATGAAACAACAAACAGTGCATAACTGAGTGACAAAAGATATAGGGCCAGATTTTTAAAAGGGGGAGCAGGACTTGTGTCCAGCCCAGGCCACAAAAGTTTGAATTTCATTGTGCACCAACCCCTTTTGCCACAACTGTGCTCTTAGTTTCCATTTTTGGGTGCAGTAGTGACAGTTTCCATGATTTACGGCAGCTTGGGTCCATGCTCTGGTGCAAGCACCGTTACTAAGACTCCTGGAGCTGGTGCACACTAGACCACAAAACTGTGGTCTAAGGATCAGTGAACGGTGCAAGGGATGGAAAATCCTGATTGCAGTCAGGAGAATGATGCAAGTCCCATGCATCATATGTGGGGCACTCCAGGGTCTTGCGGCATTTCTAGAGCTTAGAAAATCCAGCCCATACAGTATTTCAGCAAGGGAATGACATCATATCACGAAAGTATTAGCATGCTACTGTAATTTTTTTTTTTTTTTTACAAAGAAGAGCATCATGAAGCAGAAATTAAAAAATATTCTGGAGGCAACACACTTTGCAGCACCAGTGCAGAGAAGTGGAGAACAGGGGATGCTACTTCAAGAGTAATGAGCGTTCTGTGCAGAATCCTACAGATCAGCATCCTAGCAGGCCCTTTAAATGGATCTAACTTCTATATACCTGGTTACCTTGTTAAAGCATCTGCAAACAAACATTGCATAGCCAATTAGCTAAATACCCTGAAACCACTGTCCTACTGCATTTCCACAACTGTGACCAACCATTTACTTCATGCCCTGCTGGTGTTTTCAAGGGTTTGCATTGTGCAACTCCAACCGATGACCCCAAATGTCCTCCCCCTACCCTTGCATTGAAAGCTGTGTGTTTGTTACTTTGTATCAGAATGCTGTGACGCATGTGTGGCAGAAGGGAGATGGAAGTGGTCTCGGTGATGGCTGCTTCCCAGCAGCATGTCCATGAGCTGTAAGAAGGTGCAGACCCCTGAGCACAGACATGTGAGGAGGCTGTCCATGTGAATAGTGGCTTACTCAGTGTGTGGTGAGAGTGAGTGGTGCACCCAGGATTGCTGGGTCATGTCTGTGGCAGAGATCTGCTTGTGGTGGCAGTGCCCTGTCATTGCTCACTTCTGTTTTTTCTTCAGGATTACCTTCCAGCTGCTGGACTTCAAGATTGAAGTAGGGATCGGGGGGAGATGAGAGTACCATCCCTGCCCCAAATTGTCTGCTTCTCTGTGACCCAAGTTTGTTCTTTCCATGTTTGTTGGTGGCAGCACCCAGGAGCTGTATGTTTGGAACAGTTCCCATGGCCGGAGTTACTGTTTCTATTCAGTGTTCAACAGTAAAGCTGCCATTTGTTCTGGCGTTTGTTGGTTCATTGGGTCTGTTGTCAAGGCTCTGTTAGTACATTTGAACTGAAACTTGATAATCACCCCCAGATTTGTTACTCTCGGGGAGAGGGGGGATCATAATAATCGGATGGATGTGTTGCTGAATCTTTTAACAGGACTGGTGATAAAGTCGATGGGTTTGAAACTGTTGTTTGCTTTTCCTACTTTTATCTTTTCTCACATTTTGTATAGAGGTGTGCTCAAAATGGAATATAAAATATGAAACAAACTGATTAAGTGTTACCAGCAATACACAACAACCAGGTCATTTGCTTTTGTCGGTGTGTTCTTGGGTGAAGCAAACATACTGTGAGTAGTGCAGTGGGTTTCAGAGGCATGATGGTAACCTTGTTTACACAGTGGCAGAGTTCCGACTGTCCCCATTTCTGCTCCACCAATCTAGCAGCTGCATCTATATAGCCCCTCTCAGTACCAATGCAAACCTTGCTCGAGAGGGGGGCCATGAGTTTGGGGGAGGGGGTGTTCTGGGACATTGCATGCAGCAATAACTCTGTTTGCTGTGATGTGAACTATACTGCCTTCCCACATGGCAGCTTACGCTGCTCATACTGTAATGTGTCCCCAACTCGGCAGGGACTCCAGGAGCAGATTGGGCATCAGTTTACAATGAGCTGGTAAATGTCAACATGGCTGCTTTTGCGCCAGAGCTGCCCAAGTGCTGCGGTTGCTCTGGTGCGTAAGCAGCAGTGTAAATTGCCCTACTGTCGCATCCAGTGCAGCTCAGGCTGCTAGAAACTCAACAGCAACTACCAATGGTCAGCAAGGCTGATCATTAGTATGTTCTACTAGGTGATGGGTGGAACCTTCATGTAGCTGAAAGGATGAAGCTGCACCTATCATAGTGTGGCTCCATACTTAAATTTACGAGATGCCGCCTAGCAGGCAGCAGAGCACTGTCATGCTCAGTCTTCTCCTCATCCTTCCCCTCCCCCCCTTGTCCATACCACTCCCTTTCTGCTGCCAGCAGGAGCACGCTTCTGATGCCTGCTGAGTGGGCTCCTGAACTGGCTGTGCACAGCAGCTCATGTCCCATGCTCACTGAGCCAGCTCCTTTATTGACTGCCTGTGGTTGCACTTTTCCCATGATTGCCAAGCAAGCTGACTTATTGGTTGCCTGCAGCAGGCGGTATTTTTCCAATGCCCTCTGAGCAGGCTTCTTATTGGCTGTCCACAACAGGTGGCATTTTCCAAATGCTTACTGAGCAGGCTCCTCGACTCACTGCCCACAACATTCTTCTGATGCCCACAAGTGGACTCCTGAAGGGCCACCTGTGGCAGCACTCTTTCTATGACCACCAAGCAGGCTTCTTAACTGACCCACCCAGAGGGGGCATAACTTCTCTGATGCCTTCTGAACAGGCTTCTTAATTGGTCACCCGCAGCAGCACTCTTCCCATACCAATGGAGTAGGCTTCTCAACTGTCTGTCTGTGGTGGCATTTTCCCACAATTGCCAAGCAGGCCCCATATTTGGCCACATGCAGTGGGCACCACTTTTCCAATGCCTGCAGAGCTGGCTCCGTAATTTGCCACCCACAGTGGCACTCTTCCCATGGCTTTTGATTGGGCACCATAATTGATCACCTGTGCTGACACTCTGTTCTCATGCCCTCCAAGCAGGCTTCTTAATTGTCCACCCACAGTGGCACTCTCCCCCTGTGTGGACTGGCAAAAATCTCAAAATAACTACTGGGTGTGTGTGTGTGTGTGTGTGTGTGTGTGTGTGTGTGTGTATGGATTTTGTGTGGCTTTCTTGTTCTGCTGACACTCAAGTCTTACTAGACTGCAGACAATTAACAGAGTGGGTGGTTGGTCATGAAGTAGCAAGCTTTAAGTTGTTTTTTGTGAAGAGAGAGAATGTGCTTTATCCCCTGCCCTTTTGGGGGACCCACTTGGTAAATTCCTTAATGACCATTCACTCTGAGCAATGGACATAAGTTGCCAAAGTGGCTGACTCAAGAGGGAAGGGCTGAGAGTGAGCACGAGCTTGCAACTTAATGGGAGGGAGTAGTAGTGGGAGCTGCCAGACACGGCTTTCTTTTCGGTAACAAATTATCAGCTCCACACTGGTCAACTTGTTAACATATCAATGCATGTAACATAATGGGAAACAAGATATTAAATGCAAACACATCAGTGGCACATGGAGCCAAGATGATAAAATGTAGTAAATGTGCCATAGTAGGGGTATCAGCGGGTGGGAGCAGGGGGTGGGGAAGGAGTGGGGATTATTCATTTGGGATAGGGTGGGCATCAATAGATGGAAAGAGGGGGGAGTATTATTTATTCTGGGACAGGGTGTGTAATGTGTATAAGCAGATGAGAGGAGGAGGAGGGATATTTGCATTGGGACAGGGTGGGCATCAGCAGATGGGAGGAGGTGGAGTAGGGTTATTGTATTGGACAGGGTGGGTATAGACAGATGGCAGGAGGGGGTGGGGGTATTGGAATGGGGACATGGGTATATAAACTGAGCTGAGGAGGGGCAGGAGTATTAGACCAGAATGGGTATCAGCAAATAGATGGAGGAGGGGTAGCAGTATTCATCTTGGGACAAGGTCAGTATCAGCAGTTGAGTGGGGATGGGATATTTGTATTTGTACAGGAAGGGTACATAAGCTAATTTGAGGAGGGTGTAGGGATATTTGTATTGAGACAGGATGAGTATCAGCAGATGGCAGGACAGGTAGTGGTATTTATAGTTGGAAAGGGTGGGTATAGATGTTGTGAGGAGTGGGTAAGGATATTCATATTGGGATAGGGTTGGCATAAGCTGATGAATGGGGTAAGGGTATTTGTTTTGGGACAGGGTGGACATCAGTAGATGAGAGAAGGGGTAAGAAGAGACATTCTAGGACATGTTGGCTGTCGGCAGGTGGGAGGAGGTGCAGTGGTGTTTGTTTTGGGAAAGCGTGTGCATACTGTGGTAGGGTGTACATACGGGGCCAGGGTGGATGTCATCAGACAGGAGGGGGATAAAGTATGTTCTGCATGCTGGGGAGAGGAGTGTGTCATCAGATGGGAGGGGCTGGCGATATGCATCATTTTTGAAGCAGGATGGGGGCTTGGGATGAGTTTAATCACCATACCCTGCAGACAAAGGGCAACAAAAAAGAACAGAAGTGGTTGAAAACATAAAATGGAGTACTGACACAGAGCCAAGAGCAAATACTTTATTTTCAATGTTTAACAGCATCTGTGATGTGATTTATGCCCCCTGCACACACACCTGTCTTCTCTTGATACCCCCCAACTGGTCAGACCTCACCTTACCTTGAGCTGTGCACTTCCCCATGGTGACTTGGTTTACCTTCTAGGAGGAATATGGAGTTCTGCCACATGTCACACGGTGTGTTGAGAAGGTGGAGAACTTCTCAATTCCCCAGCCATGACAGATCTTCTTTAAGACAGTCTCTTGCAGCAGGCCATAACACATGGGATATCCAGCCATAGACATCACTTCCTCCGGATGATTTCCAAGCAGTTTCTCTCAGGGCCTTCCCTTCCTGTCACCTGATGTGCTGTTGCACATATATAAAGGAGAGGCCCCTGATATACCTCAGATCTTTTCCAACCACAACTGATTTCACATCAAGTTCTCCTTCAAGAGTACCAGCTTTCTCCAGTACCATCGACAACAAGTTCTACAAGTCACCTAAGAATCTTATCCACTGATGTCTTCAGAACCCTTGTTTCAGAAGTGTTCCCGTGGCCAGAGAATCACATCAGAGGACCTCAGTGATGTTTGTGTTATTTGCCTGGGTCCAGAGCACAACTCCAGGGAGTGTATCCTCTGTGGATGATTCAATAAGGCCACCAATTGCTGAAGGCTCCAGCAGGTAAAGGAGTACCTCATGGAGTAGGAGGTAGCCTTTGTGGAGCAGCGGCAACATTCTTCTGCAGGGGAGTCTTCAACCTCTTTCTTGGGGCCTCAGAGGGGTGAACCCTCATCGTCAACAGAGCATGAAGCCTGGCAGGAACATTCTTCGTAAACCAAACATGTTTCCTCCCCACCACCATCTTTGTCATTGAAGGCCTCAAGCTCCTCAAAGGTAAGTAGGAGGGCTCTCACTGATCACTCACTGTCTTTAAAACTATTGACAGTAGTGGGACCCTCTAAGTTGTCGACGGCTCCCCCATTGATGACTAAAGTTGTGCTGCAGCTTCCACCACTGCCTCCACCAACCTGCATTGTCAGCATCATCCATCAATGATGGCTGCATCTGCTCCGTTGGTCCTTCCATTGATGGAGCATTCCTTTGGCCTCCCGTCGACTGGGCACTCTAGCCACTCCCCAGCTGCTTTGTCGATGATGCTCCTGTCAATGACACATTCTGACTGTCCTTTGTCGATAGTGGACCATGAGGCTTCTGTTCAATTCTCATCGACGGTCCTTCCGTTGATAGAACTTTCTTATCTGCCTACCTCGTCAGTGGCTTCCCCTACCAACGATCATGGCACCACCTCAAACAGCTTGGGGGGTGTCTTCTTTGAGTGCTCTCCCATCCTCTGTTTTGGGGTCTTACGTTTTCCCCATGGTACCATTGAGCTGGTCAGCTTCTTTACCTTCGTCTATCTCCTCTGTGGTGTCCATCCAGTCCATGGCCCCTCCCTCTTTGGGGGTCACCTGGCCATGGTGGATTCCCAGGCTCTAGATAACTCCATCATGGGCCTTACTAGACCCTCCCCATCTCCTTTAAGGGAGGCAGTGGTCTTTGCCTCTGTCCCCTCCAGACCTTTGGCCTCTCAAATGAGGAGTTCCTCTCCTTCCTCCCCTGGGTTCCGTCCCAAACCAAATGAGGACCCATTCCTTCTAGACTAGGATCTGAAGGACCAGGAGGATGAGGAAATTGAACAGGATTATGGCTCACAAGTCTGTTCCTCAGAGACCTCTTCCATGCCTGGGGACACTCCAGAAGTGCTCCCCTCCTGTTGAGCCATCTTTTTTTGATATTATGGTGCATTGCAGAAAACCTTTGGTTTCCAGACTATGGAACAGAATGCCTCAAGAACAAGTTGGCCAGGTACTTAGGCCTTCCTGATGGCCCCTCACTGGTCGTCCTTCCCCTGGTGGATGCTTTTGAGGAGGCCATGTTGCTTGCCTGGCAACAGCTCTCTCAAGTCTCCTGTCTTCCCTGCAAGGTGGACAGGCTTTATAGGGCCCCTGTGGATCACCCTTCTTTCTACACAGGCAGAATCTGTGGTTAAGAATGTGGCTCATGATAAATCTGATAGACTGCAACACGAGAGCTCATCCCCAGATAAACAATTCAAGAAATTAAATATCATGAGGAAGAGGATCTATGCTTCGACCACTTTATCCCTTTGCATTTTTAATTATATAGGCCACCTCCTCAAATGTCAGGAGGAGATCCCTAAGGCTGCTCAAGCATCAGTCCAGTCCCTTCTGCCTGGACACCCTCAGGAGGACCTTGATGCCAAACTTTCTACCTCTGGGGCTGTCTATTACTACTTGCTTAGGGCCACCTATGATGCTCTTGATACTTCAGCCCAAGCCTCCTTGGCGGGTGTTTGCCTTAGACACCATGCATGGCTGAGGATTTCAGGATTTTCGCAAGATGCCTAACAATCCATTCTGAATGCCCCCTTTAAAGGAGACAGGCTTTTTGGACCACAGACCCAATACATTCTAAAAGACCTGCAAGACTTGGGTCATACCTTCAGTTTATTCAGACCGTATATTGCCCACAGGTGAAGCCTGCCTACAAGGGTACCTTTCTGAACCATTCTTCTAAAGTTAAACCTACTACTCGGAGACAGTCTGCTCACAAATGCAAGGCTCAGTTAGATCTACTAGACGGGTCTGCCCCAAAGAAATCCTGATATGTCCCTGCTGTCCTTCTGCAGAGTCATCCTTTGGCCTGAAGGCATGTCTCTGGCCAGGAAGGGGGAGACCCCTCCTTGGTCCTCAGAGGCAGGTTCTCCCTGCACCTCATAGGTTGGCAAAGAATCACGTCAGACTAGTGGATCCTTCAATTGATACAGTATGGTCATCCATTGGACTTGATGTCTTCCTCCTCCTTTACCTCCTTGGGTCTCTCACTACCCTCTGGACCATGCTCTAATACTACAAGCAGAAATAAATGCTTTGTTACAAAAGCATGCCATAGAACTAGTTCCCACCCATCAAAGAGACTGGGGGTTTTACTCCTATTTTTTTCTGATACTCAAATGGACAGAGGACTTGTGTTCCATTCTGGATCTCAGAGGCCTCAACCTCTATATAAGGCACCAGAAATTCAGGATGGTGACATTGCCCACCCTTCTTCCCCTACTAAACGCAGGAGATTGGCTTTGTGCCCTGGACATGAAGGACACATACCTTCATGTCCGGATCCACCCCACCCAGAGGCAGTTCTTATGATTCCAGTTTCAAAGATATCATTTTCAATTTTGGCCCCTCCCTTTTGGCCTTTCCTTGTCCCCTTGAGTGTTCATGAAATGCCTGGCTGCAATGGCAGGAACACTTTGCCAGAAGGGTCTGTACATCTTTCATACCCAGACAACTGACTTCTAAAGGCATCTACTCGGTCCATACAGGAATACACCCTGACCTGCACCATGGTGATGTTCTCCATGGTGGGCACCAGGGTCAACTATCCAAGTCTATGCTGACCCCATTACAGACTCTCCTATATATTGGAGCAGTACTAGACAACTCCTGATGCATGGCGTTTCTCTCTGAATCCTGGGCAGATGCCATCCTGACCCTCATTCTCCGATTGGAACCTTGTCGGTATGTTTCTGAGAGAGACTACTTTCAGCTCCTGGCAGCTACCATCCCCATTGTCCTTCATGCCAGACTTCATATGAGGATCCTTCAGTGGAACCTCTGGGTCTAGTGGGATCAAAAATGGAATGACTTCGATGCCCCAGTCCTTCTGTCCTCCCCGGCACTTTGCAGACTACAATGGTGAAAGTCCAGGAACAGTGTCTTGCAGGGCATGTCATTCCATCCCCAGGTACCGGACATCATTCTAACAGGCATCTCCTTGATGGGCCGAGGTGCCCATCTTTCAGGGGTTCTGTCCCAGGGTTCTTGAACAGTGATGGAGTCTCATCTTCACATCAAAGTCGTGGAATTGAGAGCTGTCCTCCACGCCTTACAGGCATTCAAGATGTTACTCCCTCAGGATTGCCTTCAAATGCAATCAGTTCCACAGTTGTTCACTACCTGAACAAACAAGGTGTCACCCATTCATACCCTCTCTGCCAGGGAGTCCATGAGGGTGTGGCATTGGGTAATCCAGAGAGGCATTCACCTTCTGGCAGTTCACATTCCAGGGGTTTCAGATACCCTGGCTGACACCCTGAGTAGAACTCATGCTCATGAATGGGAGCTTCACCCAGATGTCTTGGCAGATGTCTTCCTCTCTTGGGGTCACCAAGAATTAAACCTGTTTGCTTCTCCGCAAAACTGCCTCTCCAGTGCTCTCTAGAGCGAGGTCCTAGAGCTTTATGGCTGGACACCTTATCTTGTTCCTGGATAGAAAATTTCTTTACGCTTTCCCTCCCTTTCCTCTCATACAGAGAGTACTCCTGAAACTGGTCAGAGACAGGGCATCAATGATTCTCAAAAACCCCTTACTGGCTGAGGCAGATTTGGTTCCTCCTACTGTTGCAAATCTCGGATTGAGATCCTCTTCCTCTACCTATTTTTCCAGCCCTTCTCTCATAGGAGGATGGCTCCTTACTATACCCAGACCTGTGTTCCCTGCGCCTGCATGCCTGGATCCTGAGGACATAGTCTTCTCTCGTTTTCAGGTGTCCACAGTGGTAGCAGAGATTCTGAGGGCAGCATGGAAGCCCTCTGCTAGGGCATCCTACTCTGTGAAATGGAAGCATTTCTCCATTTGGGCCTCTTCCCAGGAACTGAAACCCTAAGACTGTTCCCCACAGAGAATACTGGACTACCTCTGCTCTCTGTCAGAGGCTGGTCTAAAATATTCAACAATAAAATTACACCTATCGGCTAGTTCTGCTTTCCATTTACCTGTGGACAACAAACCATTGTCCCAGTTACCTCTCATTAGAACCTTCCTGAAAGGTAACTTACATTTGCATCCCGCTGTTTGGGACCCTTTCCCAGTGTGTGATTTAAATTTTGTACTTGAAAAATTGATTGAAGGCCCTTTTGAGCCCGCTGAAACATGCTATCTCTGGTTTTTGTTGTGGAAAATGATGCTTTTGGTGGCAATTACATCAGGTAGGTGTACCTCTGAGTTACAGGCGCTTATGTGTAAGCCACCTTATTTACAGTTTCATAAGAATCAGGTGTCCTTCCATACTAGCCCATCCTTTCTACTTAAAGTTGTTTCTGAATTTACTCTAAATCGGTCCATTCAGTTGCTAGTGTATTTTGTGGAGCTTGAGAATCGAGGGGAAGCCCTGCTTCATACTCTCGATGTGAAAAAAACATTGAGAATTTGTCTTCTCTGCACTGAACAGCTGGGTAAAACTGAGCAACTCTTTGTTTCTTTGTCCCAGGATGACTAGGTGATCGGGTTTCTAAGCAGTGCTTGTCCGCATGGTTGGCCAACTGCATTACATTCATATATAACAAATACGATAAACCTCTCACAGTATCTGTGAAACCCCACTCCACTAGAGGCATGGCTACCTCCACAGCATGTTTTCGAGGTGTCTCTGGTTCAGAGATTTGTGAGGCCGCCACCTGATCTACTGTACATACAAACATTCACAAAACATTATAGTCTAGACATTGCTTCTAAGAAGCATTCTGCTTTTGGGCGGCCGTCTTCAATGGCCTCCTGTCCTAATTTTATTTATTAATTTGCTGTGGGTCACTACCTCCTCCCATGGGCATCATAACTGCTTGGGTTTCTTCCCATGTGTTATGCCCTGCTGCAAGAGATCAACTTGAAGAAGATGGTACAGTTTTGTAAGAACTTAACTGTAACAGTAGATCTTCAAGAGTATCTCTTTCAGCAGGCCATGCTGCGCAGTCAGCCATCCCCTCTGCTTCTGTTTCAGAAGGGTACCTTGCTCCATCCTCATGGGGAAGCCTTGAGCTACATTGCCTTTTG
The DNA here is from genome assembly GCA_016271365.2 of Neoceratodus forsteri. Classification (NCBI taxonomy): domain Eukaryota; kingdom Metazoa; phylum Chordata; order Ceratodontiformes; family Ceratodontidae; genus Neoceratodus; species Neoceratodus forsteri. The sequence continues at coordinate 334,905,240 of JADMNL010000026.1, forward strand.
TTACTCTCCTTGGTTCCCATTGGAGACGTATGATTTGCATTTCATATCGGTTGCTAAGATGGAAACTAGAACTGAACAGTATCAGAACCTCCCCTTTGTATATGTGCGGGCGCATCAGGTGACAGGAAGGGGAGGCCCCTGGGATAGGCTGCTGGGAAGTCATTCGGAGGAAGTGATGCCTACTGCTGGATATCCCATGTGTTATGGCCTGCTGCAAGAGATACTCTCAAAGATCTAATCTTAGGGTATGTTCTTATGCAACTGTATTTTTCATAGTTATAACGTGTTAATTTGTACCTCTGTGTTATTTATGCCCAACAATAACCACTTAGCACATACAAGCAAGCAGGCATTTGGCATTGACAAAGGTTTGTTTCTTCGAATGAATACATTTTGAGACTTTTTAGTCTTCATTGTACATTTGGCCCCGCGGCCGTGGATCATCTTCATGGCCTTTTGTTGCATTGTCTGTATCCGAAGGGTTTAATATTGCTACACCCCTCCTGCTGAGTTTGTTTTTAGTGTCACTACCTCTTTACTTGCTGTTGTGAGACAGGGTTCACATGGGACAGCAGCAGGAACTCTATGGCAAAAACTCGGATTGAATCCAGATATTTATTACATAAGCTTTCTTTTTAACTTTGAGGAACATCTGTAGTCTTTTTTATGTTTTTATGTTCTTTTGCATCGGCAGCACACAAGAAGCGTATTGAGATAGTAGAGCATTGCAGAGGTCTGGCAGTGTTGTGGCCAGTACAGTGGACACTTTAATGGGTACGTCCGTTGGCTACCAATTAATGCTGAAACTGCTAATGAGGGAAGTTTGAGAGCGAATGCCGTGCTTGAAAGAAATCTGCCACTTCAATCAGGGACAGTTTCAACACTGCAGCGGCAGTCCCCCCTCCCTCCCAACCAGGCACACAGCAGGACAGCAAATTTAAATGTTAGCTCCCTCCCACTGCTGCTGCTGCCAACCCTGCACCTTTCTTCTCCGTCCCCTGCTCACATCAGGGTGCTCCGTCCCCATGTCAGCATGTATTTCCCTTCCCCCATTAAAGTGGCACACTGGGAGTTGGCCCCAGTGTGCTACAAAATATTTCTTTGATGTTTCTGACACTGGAATACCCACTCCCGGTGTTGGATGTGCGGCCCCCCACACCCCTATGTTCTCAGCCGACCTCAGGGTGCCCAATCCCTGGGTGGCATTGATCCAACTTCCAATTCTCTGGCACACTGGGAGCTCACCCCGGTGTGCTGAAATCCGTTTGTTAATATTTCACCTGTAAAAAAGGGAACAGTCCCAAGACGTGTTTTTTTTTTTTTTGTTAAACCTGAAAAAAAGAAATCGGTGCCTCATCATTCCCATCGGCCCCACTTCCCAACCCACACCCTCCTTCTGTGCACCCCACCTCCCCACACCCCTTCACCCATACTTACATCTGGAGGTCGGGAGCAGTGATCTTCTGTGGACCGGGAGCCTGTCTGCACTCTTCAAATACCAACAAGAACTGAAGAAATGACGGTAATCCCTATAATGGCAGTCAATGGGGGGTTTTCAATTTAAGTTGATATCTCAGCCAGTTTGTGGAGTTTTGGTCCCAAATTTTCAACATGGGGTTCTTGGGACCCCATTATATACCCCTACATTAGACGCTTTCACATAGTAGTGTGACTGTCTTCCTGCTGCCGCCCGCCTCCTCTGCCAGCAAGCTCGACTGAAGGAACCTCTCACTGCTTCAGAGCCATCAAACTTGGCTGAAGGAACCTCTCACTGCTTCAGCTACTGCCTCTACACTGGGCACTTTCACACAGCTGTGTGGCTCTCTCCCTGCTGCCACCCACCTTCCATGCCGGCAGACTCGACTGAAGGAACCCCTCACTACTTCAGTGCTGGCAAGCATGGCTGAAGGAACCCTTCACTGTTTCAGCTTGTGCACCTATATCAGGCACTTTCAAAGGGCAGAGCAGTTCCCTTCCTGCCGCTGCAGAACTCCCCTGCCAGCAAGCCCAGCTGAAGGAACCCCTTGCTGCTTCAGCTTCTGCCCTGACATAGGCTGCTTTCATACGGTGGTGCGCATCTCTTCCTGCCTCACCCACCTCCCCTGCCAGCAAACTCAGCTGATGGAACCCCTCACTGCTTCAGGGCTGGCAAGCTTGGCTAAAGGAACCCCATGCTGCTTCAGCTTGTGCCCCAATACCAGGTGCTTTCACATGGCTGTGCGACTCTCTTCCTGCCCCCGTCAACCTCCCCTGACAGCAAGCTCGGCTGAAGGAACACCTTGCTGCTTCAGGGCGGGTAAGCTCGGCTGAAGAAACCCCTTGCTTCTTCAGGTACGGACACTCCAAGGCACTACTTTTTGAAATTTGGGTGCCCTTGCTTAACCCCTGCCTGATTGGCCACTTGTACTTGAGGGGCTTAGCTGATTGGCTTGCCCGTAAACCTCTCTGCTGCTGCTGGCTCAGCCATCTGTTCGGCTTTTCTGTGCCACAGTTTTTGCCTAGCACACCACTCTTTATATACCCTTAGCCTTGCTCAGCGCTCTGCCCCTAACATTCCTTACACAATCACTTTCCTTCTATTCCCCACCTCCCTTTGGCAGTCTAATCCCCCTCCCCCTCCTCATAGGTTGAGATTGTGAATCACTGTGTGACTAGATAATCCTTGACATTCACTGGGCTATACCTATTCCTTCTATTCTATCCATCAATAAATTAATTTTCAACAAGTAGTCATAACCCACCTATAAGTGCCTCTACCCAATCTGTATTAGCAGGGAGGTGTACACCCCTGCCACAGTCTTCCTCTCCTTCCTCTGACTGCCTTCCCAAATAATAGCTCTACCACCCACCAAGCCTTGCACCCTTAGCCATGCCTCCTCAGCTGCTACCTCTGTCCCCTCTCAGGCTATCCCTATCAAGCCTCATCACTCTATACCTCCCCCTCCTCACATTCACTCTGCTCTGTCTTGTACTTCACCTGACCCTACCTCCCTCCATGCTTTCTACCCCTGTATATAACCGTGCAGTGACCCCCTCACCTGTCCTCTTTGTTTGAATGCACTGCCCCTTCAGGCCCTGCACCTCCCTCCTACCTATGCCTTCCTTAATACATTTAATAAAATTCCAATCTCCTCCCTCCCACCCCTCTATCTCTACCTCTACCAGTTCACAGCCCTGATATAAGAGCACTAAAATTCACTTCCTAATCATTGTACTTCTACTGTTATCTTCAGGGGACATAAACCCTAACCCTAGGCCATGCCCTCCGAACACCTCTACATCCACACATATACCTGCTGTCCTATCCCATTTAAACCCCATTGCCCTACCCCATGCTTTAAAAATTTTCTACCTTAATATTTATGGGCTACTACCTAAATTAGATCTTCTCCAGACTCTAGCTGTCTCTCTCTCCCCTGATATTATCATTCTGTCTGAAACATGGCTAAACAGCAAAGTGGACAACCTCACCCTCTCTACCCCGGGTTCTCATATGCCAGCAAGATAGAATCACTGAGGGGGGAGGTGTGGCTATCTATGTCTCCTCAGATATTCAGTTCACCTGCATCCTCACCACTACAGCCCCTAAAGCTTATGAGGCTCTCATTCTAAAATTAACCCTCCCATTCTCGGTACCTATATACATTGTTAGTGCTTACTGTCGCCCTGGTCTCCCTCCCTCCCTCCACTGTCACCAAACTTATCAGTAGCATAGTCTCCCACTCTTCCTCGGGTGAAATTTATATAATGGAAGATTTCAACCAAAACTGGCTTTCCTCCTCCTTTGGCAAACCTAGAAATGACATGAATGCCATCAACTTGTCCCAGCTCATTCTCGAACCTACACATTTGAATCCAAAATAGGAAATCACTCCCTAATTGATTGGGCTCTCACCTCCCACCCCTACAGGGTCATTAAATCTGGACCCCTACCTGATGCTCTGAGTGATCACCACATGACTTATATTGTGCACAAAATCCATAGAATTAAGACCCCCCCCCAAGTTTGTGCATTGCTGCTCGTATAAGTCACTGAACCTTGCCCCTCCCTACATGAACTGGCCCAAACAAACTGGGAACCAATAACCTCAGCTTATACCATTGACAATGCTTACGGCTGTTTCCAGTCTAAATTTTTGGCATGTTGGAACAAACATGCCCCACTGCAACGATCCAGAGTTAAGGGCAGCCACCTCCCTTGGATCTCTGCAGAACTCCTAGCATGCCAACAAGCTAGGGATCAAGCCTGGAAAACACAGAAAGCCACAAATCTCCCACATGACTATGACACCTACAGATCACTGCAAAACAAGTGCACCAGAGACACTCGCCTAGCTAAATCCGAATACTTTTGCTCAACCTTCCAGACCGATATAGGTAGACCTTCCAAATTCTGGAAAAAAATCCACTCCCTTTTCTGCCCCCCTCCTCCCTACCCACCCCACTCCTCAAGATCAGCAAGGCCCAGATTGTGGATCATCTTAATGTGGCTACCGAATTTAACTTATATTTTACCTCCTGTGCCACGGCCCTCCTTTACTCCCTTCCATCTCCACGACCAGACAACCCCCACCCTATAGTAGTCATCCTATCTCTTTGTACTCTTTCTCCTCTACTATCTCACCCTCAGACACCTTACAAGCACGTCCTGCTCTCAGTCCCTCTAAAAGCAGTTCACCTAATAGTCTGGACTCTTAAGTTACTGTACCTTTCTGCTCTGACAATAGCTTCTCCACTGTCCCTACTTCTCAACCTTTCTTTCGCAACAACTTTCATCCCTTCTGTCTGGAAACAAACATGCTACTGTACTTCCATTGCCTAAGGGTGGCGAGCCCTCCATTCCTTCTGTCACCCTACCACTCTCCTACAGTACCTACCATTGCTAAGCTACAAGAGCACCTGGTCCTCTCTCTGCTCTCCTCTTACTTCTAACTCTGTTTTCACCCCTTTCCAATCTGGCTTCCAGAAGACCCATTCCACCACCACCTCCCTGATTAGACTCACTGGTTCTATCCTCTCGGGGATGGACAATGGTCACATCACTTCAGCCATTTCCATCAACCTAGCTAAGGCTTTTGACACTGCCTCCCACCCTCTGCTCCTTGATGCTCTCTCTTGGGCTGGCCTAACCAAATCTGCCACTAACTGGTTCAATGCTTGCCTAGTAGGCCAGACCAGTCAGCCAGAATTGCTGAGTCTACTTCCCCTCCTCTTCCCATTGGCACTGGCATACCCCAAGCTTCTGTCCTGGGTCCTATCTTATTCTCCATATTCCTAAATGACCTTCCCTCAGCTTGCCTATCCTCTCCTACCCATATGTACACTGACGACACAGTCATCTTCACATCTGACCAGTCCCCTGTTGGTGTGGAATCTAGGTTGCAGCTGGACTTCAGTAATGTCCAGCATTGGTTCAACTCTCATCAGCTATCCCTCAGTGCCAAGAAGACTGTCTCCATAGCCTTCAGCACCAGGCAGAGACTTGCCAGACTCCCTTCATTGCCATCTTTCCATACCCTTGATGGGACAGCCATCGATGACACTTCATCGTTTAGGTATTTGGGGGTTTGGCTTGACCAACACCTCATTTTCTCTGGACACATAGATGCAATCCTGAAGAAAATGCTCCCTAAGCTTGGGGCATTATACAGGAACCGTAGCTGTCTCTCGCTATCGGCAATGCGTGAACTTGTCCAGAAGATGATCCTACCTATTTTCACCTACTGCAACGTAGTTTACAGTGCAACTCCCAAGTTTTCCCTAGCCAGTTTAGACACTCTTTTCAACTCCTTCACTTTTCTCTTGAATCCCCCCTTCCTCATACCACTGCAGCTTCTATCACTCTCTATCTCTCCCTTCTCTAGAAAATCACTGTCTCCTCCACTGTACTAAATTTGTGTCCAAATTTTCATCTGGGTCTCTCTCTCTCCTCATCTTTCTTCCTTATTGTCCTGTCTGCCTCCTCCGGACTATTGCATTCGATCATATGATTCTCAGCTACTGGTAATTCCTCGGCGCATGACTACGATAGGCCAGGCAACCTTTTCGCATCACTTCCCAAAGCTTTCTAACACCCCCCAAAATCTGTGTATCATCCTCCCCCTCCTCCCTAGCATTAACCCTAAAAAACTTCAACTCAGTTAACTGTACCTGCAGCTAATCCTTCTGCCACTTTCCCTTCCCTACTCTGTTCATATGCCCTGCACTACCCCTCGCTCATCTACCTAAGCTACCACTCCCCTGAGTGCGCCAACTGTTCTGCTGATTGACCAGCTGATTGCTCAGTGGATGAACTCCTTAACTGCACATTTTGTACATTGCTTATATTTAGGGCCCTTTGTAGCCTGTTAGATTGTTACTTTGCCTGTTCTGCTTAAACTGTATCTATGTAATTGGTTGTATTGTATTTTGTGATGAACTGTATGTTGCTATATTATGGTTCACTGTGTAACCAGCTATGATGCTGCCTGTTACATATCACTGTTTAAACTGTATAATGTCTGTTGGTTGATTTTATTTAGTAATTTATGCATGGTAAAGTTTTTCCCCATGTTACCCTTCCCCCAGGACAAACCATGAGATGAGCAACTTGCTGCACAGCATGTCCTTCCTGGTGAAACTTTTCAATAAAATAAAAATAAACTGGCACTGTCATTCCATTTCTCGGTCCCCAAAGGGGATTTCATGGTCGCTGCACGCAATCACCTTTTGGGGCCAATCAATGAAACGACAGTGCCACACTTCATGAGGTGGGGTCCCAAAAAGCCCTTGTTACAAATCTGGTGAAAAAACTCCAAAGAAATGACTGCGGTATGAGCATCCATTGTCAAGTTTCTATGCACGCTCATAACTTCATCAATTTTTAGTATTTTTACTCCAAATTTCCAGCATTGCTATTCTTTTACACCTGCTTACGGACAGTACAGCTGTCATTTTTTGCATCCTTCCCGAAATGTGATTTTGCACCTGTGGTGTAGAATGGCGCTGTCGCTGTGCAATATCAACTTTCAGGACAGATTAACAAAATCACAGTTCCACTGTTCATGAAGGAAGGTCCCAAAAGGGCCATGTTGAAAATTTGATGAAAACATTCCAAAAAATTACTGTTACAAGCATGCATTACGCACACTCGTAACTTTGCCACTTTCTCATATTTTCACTCCAGATTTTCAACATTGCCATTCCTTCACACCTCCTCATGAACAGTAGAGCTGTCGTTTTTCACATGTTGCCTGGAATGTGTTTTCGCACCTGTGGCGATAAATGGCAAGCTTTCTGTGTGAAATCACCTTTTTGTGATTGAGTAACAAAATGATACTGCCACGATTCATGAAGTGGGGTCCCAAAAAGTCCATGTTGAAAATTTGGCACAAACATACCAACAAACACCTAGGATGATAGGGTTTCCAATTGTAGTGCTCACCCTGTACAGACTGACAGGCGTCGGGGGTGACTTGGGGTCATTGGCCATAATGCTCACATCATTCTACCCCTACCCTGCAGCCACTGACAGGCACTGAGGTGTGCCTTGGGGTTTTTGACCCTGCCCTAATGTTCACCCCATTCTTCTATACTGCACCCATCTCAGCTCATTTCCTTATGGAATGGGGTGAGCGTAAGGGCTGAAGACCTCAAGGCACACTGAGACACCTGTTGGTGTCTGCAGGGTAGGGTGAGGTGGAATGGCATAAGTTTTCTGGACAACAACCCGAAGGCACACCCCCAATGCCTATCAGTCTCTTCAGTGTGTGGGGTGGGTGTTAGCGTTACTTCAATACTGCACTGCCATTCCTGTTATGCATCTAACTCCAGCATTATCAATGCCAATACCAGCAAGCCAACATTCAGCATTGACAAATGCTTGTTTAGAACAGATTTTGTAAAGGTAGCAACAACGTGGAACTTACTCGGCTCCCTCTGTTGTCCACCACACTTCCTCTATGTCTGCAACTTGGTTTCTGTGAAGGTTCAGTCTTTCAGTCGCTACCATCATTCCCTGGTCCCAATCTCTGTAAACATAAAACCAACTCACTCCATTCATCTGCTCATCTCCCACATTCCACTCTCTCTACTCAGTCCCTGTTTCTTAAAAAAATAAATAAATATCACCAGCATGTCTGCTTCCTTTGCTCACTCTGGCACCCACCATTCTCTGTCCCTGCTGCTGGTTTATTTGAACATTGCACCACTTCACTTCATCTTACAACTTGTTGTCCTGCACACTGCCCTTCATCCCTAGTCAGTGTAACAAACCCTTTCTCTTACTCTGCTCAGCCTCCTACCTTCCACCTGAAAACCCCTGGTCCTTATCTCTCAAATGATAACACCAACCTGCTGAAGTTTGCATGTTGATAAGAACACCTTGTCCTCCAGTGGTATCACTGTCGGTTTCAAATGTCCATGAAATGGCTGCTCCCTGGATTTCATTTACAGTTTGTGCGTGCATCTTGTGACTTGTGTATGGCTGTTTAGGAATGTAGTTAGAGCGATTGGTGCAGTGTTGTAGGAATGAGTGCCTGATAGAGGTACTGACTAGGACTAGACTACAATGGTTAGGAAGAGACACAGGTTAGGATGCTTACGCAGCGGGAATTTGGCATATGCTGCCTCTCCATCCCAGCAACAGTGACAGTCACTCTTTTGAGATGCCAGAAAGACTTCAGAATCTAAGGGTGTTCTATCTCCAGAGTGTTACAGAAGTCCCTTTAGGCCAAAGTTACCCGGGGAACAATGACAAAAACCAATGATGATGGAATGTAGAAACACTTTTCAAGGAGAACCAAATTTAGGTACTAGTATGCTTCTACCATTGAGAAAACAGACCATCTAACCCCAAAACATGGTGGCATTATTAACTATTTAATCCCTGGGGCTAGCAGGAATGCCCTATGAGGAGCGACTGGGGTAGCTCAACCTATACTCGTTGGAGGAGAGAGAAGAGACAGGGGATACGAGAGGTTTTCAACTATCTCAAATAAGTCATCAGGGTAAGCCTTGAGGGGGTCCTACAGCTAAGGGAACCAGGGGCCAGCCGATGAAGCTGGTTGAGGGGGGAAACGAGGAGGCACTACTTCACTGAGATAGGGGTGGAGCCCTGAAATGCATTGGCCAGAGAGCTGGTGGCTGCTATTACTGTGGAGGAGTTCAAGAAGGGCTGGGATAGGTGCAGGAAGAGGGTACATCCAGGAGCCCCACTGGGAAATAGGGGTCCTTGTGGGGGGGGCACTAAAAATTGGTGCCCTGCATAGGCACTGACCATCGAGCAGACTCGATGCACCATAGGGCCTATTCTGCTGGCTTCATAGTATGTTAGTGTTGTGACCTTTGACACAGAGGAGGGGAACAAAATCCTTTCAGAAGGAAACCTCTGGGGACCCAAGGTCTAGGGTGTCTTCTCTTCAAGCTTAGGAATGATTTCATTGTAATTTACTGAAGTCAACCAGTATGAACATGTATGACATGCTGTTATGAAGTGGGGTACTGGAGTTAAAAAAGACCCCCTTTAGCAGTTGCTAGACCTCATGCTACTCTCCCTCAGTGTTACAGCTGGTGAGATTCACATTAACAGCCCATTAAGAGCTACAATTATCTGGCAGTTCAAGAGGGGACCCAAAAAAGGACTCAGTGTGAGTTATCACTTCATTGTTAAAACATTCAGCTATTGTCTGAGCTGTGATCAAGGGCAGAGTGCTGTTAAGTCACTAGCGACCAGTCTTCTGAACTTGTCATTTTCTGATGATTTGTCCTATATTATGAAGAACAGTGTCGCTCATTTCCTTAAAATTTGAGTGTCTGTATCCAACATTTCAGTGATAAAAATCCTAAGAGCCTGCCCTGCAGGTGGTGGGTTTTGTCCCAGCCTCACCATAGCTGCTCCCTCTCCCCTCCCAATCTCCCAGTCATGTGCTTTCCCAGGACACTACTGCAGACCAGACTCTAGCCTTGTTTACACTGCCAACTTTGAAGTGCATCAACCCAGGGTTGATGCGCTTCAAAATCGGCAGTGTGGACACTTTCAGGAGTGCCTTAAGAGTGCTCCGCATCTGGTTTGTAATGTGACTCAGGAGAGGGGACATGTATCAGAGCGAGCTAGTTTTCAGCATCTTACCTGCCATGTAGACACACTGCAGCGCTCATTCCCATTTGAAATGTCTCCTCTCCCAGTATCCCCCTGGACCCATGAATCTCTCCAAAGGTTGCCTGCTAAATTTGGAAGATAACCTCCTAGCACATTAGAGTTCCTCAAAAAAATATTTTTCAACAGCAGAAAGGATGCTGAACTTGGGGAAAGTGCATTAAAATGTAAAATGAGGGCTACAAGCATTACCAGTTAGCATTGTATACTTGGACTGCAATACTGGGCATGCATATGAATTCTTGCATGCTCAGTATTGCTGTCCCAGTTTATGACTCTAATTTATAATACTTATAAAGTGGATTCCACTTAAATGCACACCTATTTTGCAGAGCCAAAATGTGCATTTAAGCGGAAAGTGCATTTAGCCGAAATGTGTGTTTTTTTTAAAGCCGTGAAGCTAAAGAAAATGTATCGAAAAGGAAAACGGCACTGGCAATTAGCAATTATTAACTTTATTCATTGTATTCAGTCTCTACACACATTTCAAACACTCCAGTAAAAATAATTAAATTCACTCCGTTACACTAAAATATGAAGTTATCTTGCTCTGCTTTTGATTCGAGAGAGCAAGCTGAGTGATATAATGCTCAAATCCGAACAGCTGTGTTAAATCTTTTTTTCCCTAGCACAGACGAATGCGGCAAGCCTATCTAGGCACTGGAGTGCCTCAAACATGGACACCTCAGGTTCGTCATTTTCAACCGCATCATGGTCTTTTTCATCTTCCTCCTGCCGACCCAACACTTCACTGCAGATGTCAGCATCCTGCAGCATTCCTGTTGTGGGTAGCTGCTCATCCATGCCCTGTATGAATTAAAGTCCTCCAGGTTCATGTTCGGGAGAAGTACTGGTGCGGGCTCTTCTATCATTGCAGGACTAGCTGCTGAAGATGCTGATGCAGACCTGTCAAGAAATCCTGCTTTCTTAAAACAATTCTGGATCGTTTCTACCCTCACTTGCTGCCTTGCTCTATCGAGCATCTGTATTGGATCCAGCACTGTAACAGATTTAGATAATGCCGAAATTGAAGTAAGGCTACCACCATCCATTGACAAAATAATTTTCTCGATCATCTAAAACGGAAAAAAAAAACCTGTAAAAAGAACATATTAACCCATTAAAAACAGACCAAAATTAGATTCGAATGCAGTGCAGTGCATGTATGTTGTGTTTTCTTACCTGCCTTCGATAGTGGTGCTTAACATTCTTAATGATGCCCGTATCTAGAGGCTGAATTAACGACGTGGTGTTGGGTGGAAGGAAAAACAGCCTGATGTGGCTCAGGGTGATGTCAGGCTGTGCTGAGCAATTATCCAGGAACAAGGCCATTTTTTTTCGTTTACGCCGCATTAAAGAATTAACATTTTTCAATCAGCTAGAGAATATAGAAGCAGTCATCCAGGCATTCGAGTTACTGTCATATTCAACTGGGAGAGCCTCCATAGACACCCCTGAAAAGCATGTTTGCAGCTAAATCTTCAGCTTTTTTTTGTAAAATAGGGCCATTAATGGGGGCATCAGCACTGTGAGCAGCAGAGAACCAGCGTAGGAGTGCAGCTTCTACCCCCCCCGCTCTTCCCGCAACGCCGCCTTTTTCTGTCTTGTTTGTCTGAACACTCCCACTCACAGAACAATTGATCTTTACTTGCCACAATTCGGGCTACTGTGGAGACATCAACACCAAAGTGTTTTGCTAAATTGGTTTGTTTACTGTCCGGCTGCTCCAACTGCTGCAACAGAGATATTTTTTGTCCCAGAGTAAGGGTTACCTTCCTGCACTCCATTGTTCTAAATGCCTGCTCCAAGACTAGGTGTTAAATACTGGTATCACATCTAATCCTTTTCACCTGTGCACTTGAGGTGTTAATAACGTAGGGGGAGAGGTGCTGGTGAAATGAAAAAAAGTGCATTCAAATGAAATGTGAACTTAAGCGAAGTGCACTTAACCAGAATGATTAACATTGTAACTATAGGGGAAAAAACGGGAAACGAAAAAATAGTGAATTAAAACGGAATGTGCACTTAAGCGACGTGCACTTTAGTGGAATCCACTGTAGTCCTTGTTTTACATTTTCAAGCACATTCCTGACTTCAGCATTCTTTCTGCTGTTGAAAAATGCTGTTTGCTGAACTCGGGTGTATAAAGCACAGAACAAGCATTTTGGGCTTCAGTGCCTCACGTGCATGTCAGCTGCTCATCACTGCCACCGCGGGAGGGAGGAAGAACCTCTCCAGCAACCAACTCTGTGGATACATTGGGCTACTGTGGCCAGTGCAGCCGGAGGACAGTGCCTGAAATTGTGGAGCACTGCTGCAGTATAAACTTGGCTTTTGAAATGACCATCCATAGACCCATAGCTGCCATTACTGGCGGGGGTAAGTATCCCCAGCTCTTCTTAAAGGAAATCTACGTCCTCATATCATTTAAATGTTATTTGTTTTCCGGTCAGTGAGCATACAACTCCTTTCCCGTAGCTGTTAGGGCTATATGTGTTAGCTTTAGTTTGTTTTCATTGCTCATGATGAACCCTGTGATTGCCCGGGGGGTCTCCATTTCATGGTTGTTGAAATCTCATTGTCCATAAGAACTGCATTAGCATATGAGAACATAATATCAGATCAATCATATCATGTATCTCTATGCTAAAAGAACAAATACTGTGTAAAAACTCTGGAAACTCAAACTGAATGGAGTTTAATGGGACAAAACCTGCATTACAACTCAGATAGTTTGCAAAGCTCACAAAAGGTAAATGTGGTATTTTATACCTTCTTGCAGCTTGTTTCTTTTATGATAAATTAAGCAGACAGGCACACTGGGGAGGTTGATTACACGTCACATTCGCATATGCTAATAAAGGCCAACTGACCTTGAACAAGATTAATCTGTTGGCTGTGTTTTCAGTGAATGTACATGAAAAGAGTTTTCTGCTGACATGAAAACAAATAATATTTAGGAGGTATGAGGGTGTAGTTTTCCTTTAATGGACCACGCCTGTCAATGCCAAGCAAGCAGTCCCACCCTTACCCCACCCAGCATTGACTTTCATCCTAAAATAATGCTTTGAAAAATAATATGGTACAGAAATAAACCATAATAAAGTATTCACTTGGAAAGGTTAAAATAAGCATTCCCATGGTGCGTGCACACTCCAAAATCAGAGGTGTTCTAACATCATGCCTGTGCATCATTTCCACTGAGTGGATGAAAGGGCAAGGTTAAAAAATATGTTATTGTTGAGGCAGAGCATGTTTACTATACTTTCGTGCCAGGTATATATAAAGAAAAATGTCATAACATTTTCTGTTTCCCAAGCCCCCTAAGTTTGTGTAGTGCCCTCCACCAAAAAATAAAAAAAATACAAAAATTCTAGATCTGCCTTTGGCTCACTGGACACTGTATGAAAACTTCTCATTGATCACAGGGAGGGGGCCGAGAGTGTTTTTCTCTGATTCTATTCATTGCCCTGTGGGTAGGGGTGAAAGTGGCTGAAGGGTATGGTGACGTTGGCTATTGTGTGTGTGTGTGCGGAGCTGGGAGTTCTTGACTGAACATTTGTGGGATCCTCCGTTTCGGTGGGGTTGGGGTGGGGGCATCGAAGAGGAAAAGGGCCATGGTATAAAAACGGTGAGGGGGCACACTGTGTGTGATTGCTTTCGGTGTCTGTTTTTTTTTTTTTTTTTGTTACGGGGCAGGAAGCAATGTGGGAGCACGATAAATATGCAATAATCAGAGTATTTCTTGGCTTGCATTTTTTCCTGTGTAAGTGATCAAAATTTACCATTATAATTGTGGGCAAGTGCAACCATCTGCAGGCTAGTGCAATTCTGAATCAACTTGTCCTGCTGGCTAGTGCAAAAAAGTAAAGGCTGATCCCTAGTGATTACCATCTGACCAATTTACAGGTCATTTACTGGTGCTGTCTTCCAAGGTTGATGGACCTGACTGGCAGCGAACCCAGTGATAGAGGCCCAGAATGAACTGGACTACCTATCGGACTGCAACAGCTTTAGGATAGAAAGCCTTGGATTTTACGCAGGCTACATTTCTTTCAGACATAGGATAGAAACAGTCAGGAAAGCATTAAATCTTGTATGCTATTGTAGTTAACCCCTGCATGCCCTCTTTAATAGCTCAGAAAACAAGGATGAAGAAGTTACAAAAGTCATCTGTTTTCAGCCTCATGAAAACATGATTTGTGTAGAATACAACTTTATGAAAGTTTTTAACAGTATTTAAATTTTTTGCTATCAATGAGTTGAAATTTTTAACAGTATTTCAATATTTTGCTAATCAATGAGTTACAAGGTATAGATCACTGATTTCCAAACAATGTTGACTTGACAAAATGCTGGTACTGTAACTGACAGAAGCAGGGCAACCAGTTTGTAAATGAAACTTATGTGAGCCACCAGCTGCCTGCCACTGTTCCTGCTAAAGTGAACAGGTTTTATTTTTTTTTTTTTTTAGTAAATATCAGGGAAATCAGTGGTTTGTTTGTTTGTTATTTGGCTGTGAAAGTCCAACCTGGCTTTTCTTTCTTCCAAAAGAGGCTTTTCTCCTGCCATGTGTGTCTCTTAGGATATACCCTAGTACAAGGGATGTACCTTATTCAGGCATGCATCTCTGTTGTCCCTTGGCACCCAGTAGCCCGCCGGCTCCCTCTACTGTTCTGGCCTCTGTGGCATTGGCTGCTGGGGGGGGATCGTCCTCCTCCTCCCTAAGCAGTCATTCCACCATGTGAACCAGGATCCTGTGCCAGCATGCACTAGGACCCAGGGGGAGCAAGGAACCCAGACTGCCATTCAGATGGCTGTGGGTATTTCTCCCGTCTTTTCTGGTCCCTCCCACCTCCCTGATGTGGGCGTAACCTCTGTCAGGCTCACACACATGCAGCACGTCCCCAGTAGCATAAGCTAACATCCTGGCCCAGGCTTAGCGGTGGCTGTGGCACCAGAATGGGCTGTCATCCCTTCCTGGCTGAGGCGCACTGTCTGTGCAATGGCTACTTCACCCTGGCCTGCCTTCTGACTTGAACACGCTGGTCGATTCCTGAGCCCAGGTTGTCTATGCAGCTGCGTAATGCATCACCATTGGCTTATCAGAGTAGCCCTCACCTGGCTTTTCTTCTGCATGATAATACTTGCTTGAAGAAGATTTAGGATCACTTAGCTTATATATGCAGTGACAGGGTAGAAAACATTTTAGACACTTGGTATCCCTTTCTAAACTCTTATTTTCTGTAAATTGCCATCCAATAGGTAATTCAATTTTTTTATTATGTTTGCTTGCATGCATGTGCAAGAAACATAGTGCCACCATATGAATTTCTGTAGGTGTTCCACCCTGCTTCCAATGCCCTGCTCCTTCTTGCAGGCACGGCCTCACTGTACCAATAAATGTCCAAGCTGTCTATGATAGCAGTACAGGTGCAGTGGCGTACAGTTGAAAGCAGACCACTACAATCAGCGGTGGTAACGGGTAGGCAATTTGCATACTGCCGTCAGCAGGCAATTTACATACTGCCATTGACAGTATGCAAAGTACCTACACTCAGCACTGCATGTGAACAGCTGTCATAGACAGATCAATTTTTTTCTGTTACCCCCCCAACAAACACCCAAGGAGCACGCTGGAAGCCCACCCCAGCATGCTTATGCGCTCCCCCCCACACACCATACGGCCGACAGGGTGCCCTGTCCCCGGTCGGCTCCACTGCCCCCCCAATCAGACTTCTAGGTGCCATGCTGGGAGCCCATCCCAGCATGGCAAAAGTCTGTATGGCTGACAGGGTGCCCAATCCCCTGTCGGCTCCACTGTCCCCACAAAAAACTTCCAGCTCCCATGCTGGGAGCCCACCCAGTGTGAAAAAGTCACACATCATCTTGAGTTATAAAGAAAAACACCTGTTTAAAAAAAAAAAAAGTCCCTCGTTGACTGTCTTGTCCCCTCCCCCAACCCGTGCCACCCTCTGTGCACCGGCCCCCCACCCCGACCCCATACTTACCTTGAATTGCAGCACAATGATCTTCGTGAACCGGAATATGTCTGCACTATTCAAAGACTTGATCATGTAACTGACAAAATGCCGGGAAGCTGTATAATGACACAAATGTTTTTTTTCAACTTTGGTGCTTATCTTGGCCATTTTGAGGAATTTGTTTGCCAAATTTTCAACATGGGGTTCGTGGGGCCCCACCTCATGAACTCAGTCACTGTCATTTTGTTATTCATTCGAAAAGTGATTTCGTGGTCACTGCGGCGAGCCACCTTCGGGACCGAGTAACGAAATGAACAATGTCTAATTCGCGGTAGGGCCCCAAACCCTATTTTGAAAATGTGGTGAAAAAATTCCCAAAAATGACTGTTTTACGAGGTGTGTTGCGCAGTTCCTACGCAAGCTTGTAACTTTGAGAATTTTTTGTATTTTCACTCCAGATTTTCAACATTGCCATTTTACCACACCTCCTCATGAGCAGTACAGATGTCATGTTTCATATCACACCCAAAATGTGTTTTTGTGCATGTAGTGCACAATGGCGTGGTTGGTGTGTGACATCAATGTTCGGGACAAATTAAGAAAATCACAGTGACACTGTTCATGAGCAGAGGTCCTAAAATGGCTATGTTGAAAATTTGGTGACAAAAGTCCATAAAATAACTGTGTTACGAGTGTGCATTGCTCAGTTTCCATGCACCCTCATAAATTCATGAATGTGTACTATTTTCAGTCCAGATTTTCAACACTGGCATTTTTCACACCTCCTTATGAACAGTACAGCTGTAATTTTTCACACACTGGCCAAAATGTGTTTTCGCACTTCCGGTGCAGAATGGTGCAGTCGCTAAGGGAAATTAGTGTTCGGGACAGATTATGAAAATCACAGTGACCATGAGTGGAGGTCCCAAAATGCCAGTGTTGAAAATCTGCTGTAAAAAAATCCCCAAACTAATTACATTACGCATGTACATTGCGCAGTTTCTATGCACGCTCATGACTTCACCAGTTTTTGTACATTTTCACTTCGGATTTTCAACAATGCCATTTTTTATACCTCCTCATAAACAGTACACCTGTCATTTTTTACGTTTTGTTCAAAATGTGTTTTCACACCTGTGGTGCCAAATGGCGCAGTCGCTGTGCTAAATCGCCTTTCACCTAGTGAACTGATAGTGTCACTGTTCATGCAATGGGGTCACAAAAAGCCCATGTGGAAAACTTGGAGTAAAAATACCAAGAAACACCCAGGGCGTTAGGGTTTTCAACCATAATTCTTCCTGTGGGGACTGACAGGCGCAGGGGTATGACTTGGGATTGTTGACAGTAATGCTCATGCCATTCCAACCCTGCTCCCACCCTGCAGCCAGTGATAGGCATCGAGGTGCACCTTGGACACTTTGCCCCCAGAGTTCACCCCATTCTCCTATACTGCGCCCATTTCAGCATATTTCTTAATGGAATGAGGTGAATGTAAAGCCCAAACACCCCAAGGCACACCTCAACACTTATCAATGTCTGAAGGGTAGGGTGAGGTGAAATGTTGTGACCGTCATGGGCATGACCCAAAGGCACACCCCAATGCCTGTCCATCTCTGCAGAGTGAGGGTGGAGTTGGCATCAGTTCAATACTTCAGTGCCATTCCTATACTACATCTGTCTAACTCCTGCACTTCCACTGCTAATGCCAGCAAAAAAACATTTGGCATTGACAAATGCTTGTTATTTCTTCGGATCTGATAGATCGTCTTTAGAGCAATAGGTATAGCTTTAAAATATGTGTTATTTTTTTGGGTTGTTTTGCTTTTATTCTTTGATAACCAGATAAGGCCCACTAGGCCCAGGTGCCTGTTTTCAAGGGTGACCCAGGAGCACTGGAGAGGTTAAGTGGAGGTTATGAGAATCAAATTCAGGCCTGCTAGGTGTACCAACCTCATTATTGTAACTTCTAGTCTATACTGCCAGCCCACGTAAATATAGGAACTGACTCCTTGGGTGCTTGGGTGCTCAAGCACCCACAAATTTGACATACGCACCCTCAATTTTTCAAGGGGAGCCTGCAACAAAGGATTACTAGGGAACTTGGTCACAGGAAAAATACTGGCAATGAGTACCCGCAAAGATTCACAAAAGTTGGCATTCCTGCACGTAAAATAACATGCGAACATACAAAGAAGCCAGCAGAAGAAGGCCATTTGGTCTATCAAGTCTGCTCGTATTGCAGGGTCCATAGCTTGAGCTAATGTCCCTGCCCTCCCTCCCCCACTCCTCTTATCCAACCTACCCGTGATCCTTTCCTTCCCCCATGCCTATCCCAGCCTCTCTTAAAGCTGCCCACTGTGTTCAATGAGATTACCTCTTCCGGCAGTGCACTCCAAGTGTCCACCACCCTCTATGTGAAGAAGTGCTTCCTGACCTCCCTCCTAAACCTCTCACCCTCCAGCTTAAGACGGTGACCCCTTGTGTTATGATTGCCACTCAGCTTAAAGAGACTCTCCTTATCTACCTTATTCATTCCTTTCAAGTACCTGAAGGTCCCAATCATGTCCCCTCTCTCTGTCCTATCTTCCAGGGAGTACATGTTCAGTGTTTTCAGCCTCTCCTCGTATGCCTTATCCTGCTGACCGGCTATCATCTATGTAGCCCTCCTCTGTACCTTCTTCAGCAGGTTAATGTCCTTTTTGAGGTGTGGGCACCAGTACTGAACTCCATACTCTAGATGTGGCCTTACCAGTGACCTGTACAAGGGCAGTATAACCTCCTCTCTTCTACTACTGATCCCCCTGGCTATGTATCCCAGCATCTTGTTTGCCTTTGCTGCTACTTTCTTGCACTGCTGGAGTGCTTCAGGTCATGAATGATTATCACTGCCAGGTCCTTTACCACCTCTGATGCAAATACTCCGACTCCACCCAGGTAACACTCTGTCATGGGATTCTTGGCTCCAGTATGCATAACTTTGCATTTTTTGGCATTGAAGCCAAGCTACCAGATCCTGGACCACCTCCCCAGCTTTTCCAGATCTTCCTGTAGGTCCTGCATCCTCTCAGCTGTGTCCACTCTTCCACAGAGCTTGGTGTCATCTGTGAATAGGCACATTTTGCCTTTAATGCCATTCCCAATGTCACTGATGAAGACATTGAACAACACCGACCCCAGCACAGAGCCCTGTGGGATCCCACTGGTTACCTCTCTGGTGCCAGATAACTCTCTCCCGACAACCACCCTCTGGGTTCTGTCCCTCAGCCAGTTTTACACTCATCTGGCCATATTTTCCCCAACTCCAAGATCCACCAATTTCCTGATCAACCTTATGTGGAGCACAGTCAAAGGCCTTGCTGAAATCAAGTTAGAGGATGTCTACCACTCGACCCCTGTCTACTGTCTTAGTGACATGGTCAAAGAAGTGAATCAGATTTGTTTGATATGACCCCCCCCCCATGACCCCATGCTGCCTCTCATCCTGGAGACCACGGTCCTCTAGATATTACACCAACCTTTCCTTTAATATGGTCTCCAAGAGCTTGCCCACAATGGAAGTCAGACTAACTGGTCTATATTTCCCTTGGTCATCCTTGGGACCGCTTTTGTGGAGGGGCACTAGATGTGCTGTTCTCCAGTCCTGCAGTACCATGCCTGACTTTAGTGAACTATTACATTGGCCTGCCAGCTCTTCAGCCAGTTCCTTTAGTACCCTTGGATGTACTCTATCCGGATCTGGTGATTTGTCCACTTTCAATGCCAGCAGACCCTCCCTCACTCTATCCTCCTCTATCACTACATCTGTGTTCCCCTCCCCTCCCCTTTTTCCTCCTGAAGGCACTGATCCATCCTTCTCCCTGGTGAAGACAGAACAGAAGTATTTATTTAGTATCTCTGCTTTTTCCTCATTAGCCTACACCCAATCCACCCCTTTCTTTACCCTAACTATCCCTTCCTTCTTATCCCTTTTCTCACTTATATAGTGATAGAAAACCTTCTCCTCCTCCTCCTTAATTCTTTCAGCTATCTGCAGCTCCTTCTGTGCCTTTGCTCAGACTTCCTTACTTGCCTCACTAGCTAACTTTAGGTAATTTTCTCTATCCACCTCTCTCTCTTGGTCTTCCTGAATCTTCCATAGGCCAACCTCTTTTCCCTTACTGCCTTGGCAACCCCAGAACTGAACCAGCTGGGCACTTTGGCCCTTGTGTTCTTCCCCCTGAGCCTAATGCACTCATCTGTGGCAACCAGTATTCCTTCCTTAATGATGGACCTCCTTTGGTCCACCCCCATATCTGCTCTGATGCTGGCCAGATGGCTTCTTAGCACTTTGCCCATTTTCCTGAAGTCCGCCTTCCTGAAATCCAAGATTTGGTCTTAGTTGGGATGCTTTCCCTGCCCATATGCAACTGGAACCACACTGTGCAATGACACAATTCAGTTGCCATAAAAATGTATGGTACTGTGGATCCAATATACTTTCCATTAATTGTATGTCTTTTATTCTTTTACCATCATTTTATAGCACATGATTTTCTCATAATATTGCTTATTCTGTCTTCTGAAAATTCAATAAAGTTTTAATTATAAAAATAAAGATGACTAAATCTCCACGCTGACGTAGGTGCAGAGAAACCTAACCAACTCATACCACAGTTTAATCAACTAATTAGAGAACCAGTATGTTTGCTGAACAGCTGCTCACTCCTAGCTCCTTCCAGCTGCCCGATATATAGGCCCAGTTCCTCAAAGGCATACTGTTTTGCAGCTGGCCCGGTGGCTCTGAGGGTTGAAGTGCTAGATGCCACACCTTGTACTACACTGGTGGCCCAGGTTTGGGACTAAGCCTAGGCCGTCAGGGGTCAGCTGGGGGGAGGAAGGATTGAGTGTCCCAATGAATGCTCTCCACCTCCAAGGTAGGGTGGGTTACTGGGCAGTAGACACACCCACGGCACTGCTGCTGGTGGAAGCATGGGCAGTAAGGCACCCAGTTCTTCAGAATTGGGGTGGGGAGGGTGCTGTTGGGCACTTCACTATGGCATATGTCAGCACACAGTCCGTCTAGATGTCACGTCCTTCATGCTGGCGCCCTCAGGGGATGGGACCTACAAATATGGGGAAAAATGCAAATAAAAAAACTCAGGGCATCATGCACTATGATGCCGGGATCCTGGTACGATAGGATCTGGCAGGGGAGCCAGAGGGGGGATATGAAGTCTAGCCCTTGGAGGGGCTGAGTGCCCAGGCCAAGTATGAAAAAAAAAAAAAGCGCACAACTTCTGTCATCGGAAAACACCTGCTGACACAGGTGGAAAAACTAGCAGGCCATAAATTGTTTGCATTTTATAGCACATGATTGTATCATAATGTTGCTTATTTTGTCTTTTGAAAACTCAGAAAATTTTAATTATAAAAATATAATCTCCACGCTGACATAGATGCAGAGCAACCCAATCAACACGTACCACAGTTTAATCAACTAATTAGAGAACCAGTATGTTTGCTGAACAGCTGCTCACTCTTGGCACCTTCCACCTGCCTAGCAGCTGCACAGCTCCTCTCAGTGAAAAACACCTGCTGACATGGGTGGAAAAATTGGTAGGCCATTTCCAACAATTAGACAATAGATATATAACCTGTCTATATTTTCATGGGGAAACAAAACTGACTTTGAAAACACAGTATGATTCTACCCCTCCAAGCATTGATTCAGAATGGCAACATAGAGAATAAAGTATGGGCAAAGGTATGTAACAAATTTATTTTTTTTACGCACCCAACTTGTGTGATGCCATGATACCACATAAACAACAAAACTGAATGTCGAGTCTTTTGTAATGATATCATACACTGAGGGTGTGTTGGAAAAAAAAAGTTTTCATTGTTGTCCATTCTTAATTTGTTATAATATTGGGTAACACAGTGGAAGGCTGATAAACCGTGGCACAGCCGCTTAAAATGAAAGTGCATTTTGGCTGTAGTTCTTACGTCTCATGTTCAGGACTGTCTGCAAGAGCAAGGCAATTCCCTGTTACACACACGCGTGTATGTGTAACGGAGAATTTTAGGTACTGGTTTTGGATTGTAAATGACTCCAGCCAGGAATTATATAAATATAACTGGTCAGCAATTTTTTTCCATAAGCTGACCGAGTTATAATTTGCCATTATAACCCGTGGATTATAATGGCGAGCATGCGCTGAGTCACTCAAAAACAGCCACTGCCTGATTGGCTGTTTATCTCCTCCTGGGCAAACTAATCAGTTTTAGAAACATGGTGCCTCCTTATCCCACATAGCCACATTTTGCTTGCACGTCTAACATTTAAAAACATCTATCTGGTTGATCTGGCATTCTGAAGCTGTAGTGGACAAGAACTGCCAGCCCGAACGGCTCCGACATACTTCACAGAGGTAAGCCTGATCACGGTCACGCTCTAAATGTACAACTGTAAAACAAAATGAAATCCAAATGAAAAAAAGAAAAGAAAAAAGCAGCTCTACAAAAACAGAGACACAAAGACTGTGTGTGTGTGTGTGTATCTGTGTGTGTGTGTGTTTGTGTTTTTTTGTGTGCGCGTGAATGAGACCCAACAACACTAAATTCAGCTTGGCAAAAAATTGCTGACCAGCAATTATAAAAAAATAAAAGATGGGGAAACATATCATATACGAATGTAATGGTCGCCTTCATTGTGAGATGCATTAATAAACCCCTCTAGCTTCACCCTCGGGGTTTATGTAGCATCCCACACCTCGGGCAACCAATAAATTCTCCTAACATACAGTACACTTCCCCATCCATTATTGTATATGTTCTAACTATAACCACAGTTTGTAGGGATATGGATATGTTGTTGATCCACACTGTCTGGCAGGTTCCTTGCCGCTTTAAATCTTGCTGGAAGATCTTCAAGCTGGCTCCTCTCTCCCACCCAGGTGGTAAAACTCTTGGCTCTGCCCCATGAAACCAGAGCTTCCTTACCGCTTGGAAGCTCAGATTCCCTCCTTAGTGCTCTGCATCTAGACTGGATCCAAACTCTTCGGTTCACCCGAAAATAATTTTAAAGTTTTCTAGACTTCGGTCTACTTCTTCCTTCGAGCTGCGATGGACAAATCGACTCCCAGTTTTCGGCAGTGCCCATGCGGGCAGAAGATGTCCAGGACCGATCTGCACTCCACGTGTGTCTACTGCCTCGGCTTGACCACGCACCCACAGGTTCGCGACCAGCACATCTTTTTCAGCTAACGCCCTCAAAGACCGTGCTTCCAGCTCCAACTTGGGTGCCCGAGAAATGTTATCCACCCAAGAAGTCCAAGGAGGGTCCGCTATGGTTTCTGCGGTGGCTGGCTTGGCTGAGCAACTCGAGCACATGATCGCCCTTGAGGAGAATGTGGCCCAGGCCGCATCTTCAACTTCCTCAGTCGCAGCATTTATCCCGCTCTCCTTGGGATCCTCCTACATGGCTTCCTTTAAGCAGCTTTGCCAGTTCCTCTCGTGAAGGGTGAGGGGCCATCGGGACACTCTTCTTGTTCAAAAAAGAAGGACTCGAAGGGTAAGTCCCACTGTTGACATTCATGGGAGCGGGAGAGATCTCCTTCCCAGGACAGTCAACACTCAACTTCGGTTGAGGTTGTGACTAAGGCCGCTAGCTTCACGGTGTCCCCGTCAGGTCAGCTGGCCGAGATATTTGTCATCGCGGTCAAGATTTTTCTCGACCCGTCGGATGGGCTGTTGACTGGTGAAGCCGACAACCCTTCATCACCGGTTCCCTTGGTGGAAACCGAGGACTTGCCTGTGCCTCCTGTGCCGGAGTCCCTGATCAAGGCTCCTGAGCTGAGGGAGGAGCGGGTTTCCCCTGCTCCCTCCCAGACCCACCCTTGGAAACACCGACTGTCTCAGGCCTCTTCTCGGTCCAGTCGATCCTGCCGACACAGGCGGTCTCAGTCTCAGTACCGAGGAAAGCGGCAGTGCCGCTCGTCCTCGTCTTCCTTCTCGGAAGAGGAGAGGCTTTGACGCAAATTGTGTCGAAGCTATGAGGACTTAATGTGGCAGCAGCTCCTTCAGTCCGGGAACTAGCCGATGCCATCGCCTTCCCCAGCCATTAAGTGGCTTTCATCTGAAAGACCAAAACAACCCCTCACGGTGGTCGAGGTGCCCAAGCCTGGGCCAGTTGTTCAGCCGAAACCAGCTGCCCCACCGATTGTGGTGGTACCTCCACCTCCACAACCGAAATCGGGGGCACTGACCAAGGATTCTCGGTCGGGTCAGGGACTGCCCCACCGGTTGTCAGTCACCCTCACTCCCGACCGTCCTTGGCAGGTGGAGGGTGGCTCAGGCCCTAGGCAGCTCTTCACAGACTCCTCGGAGTCTGACGACGACTCCTCCCTGTTTTCTAGGCCCCTTGACCTAGAGTCCTCCAGGGGGCAGTCGATGGACGAGAGCCCATCATCGTTCATGGGTCTGCTTCAGCTCATCTCGGAGTCCACCGGGATGCAGCTTGAGCCTGTATCCAAGCAGGCCAAGTATCCCCTCATGGAGATACTGGATCGAGGGTATTCTCCCACAGAGGTCTTTCCAGTGGCTGAAGCCATTGTTGGCCCAGCCTTGGAGCAATGGCAGCGGCCGACTTCCTGTCCTACGCCTTCGGCCAGGATGACCAGGAAGTATGCGGTCCCTACCAGCTCTTTGTCCAGTTTCTTGGAACACCCATCTGCGGAGGGGTTGGTCACCGACAGTGTTTTCCGGCGTTCTGAGAATGCTAGGGATGTGAACAAGCCCTCCGACAAAGAGTCCAAAAAGCTGGATTATGGCAGGCGCAAAGTATACGCTGCGTCTTCCTTTGGCCTCTATCAGGCCAGTTCGGCCGTACTGATGACGGACTTCTCCCACGCTCTCATGGGCTCCCTGGATGAGGTGATCCCTCATCTCCCGGCTGATCTGCAGACTATGGTCAAGCAGGTGCAGGATCAGGGAAGGGCAGTGGAGAAACAGCAGCTCCAAACAGCTCTTGATATTGGAGACTCCTGTTCCCGGTCAGTAGCAGCCACAGTGGCCATGCACCGCAGAGTCTGGCTGAGGATATCCACTTTTACAGTGGATACCCAGCACAAGTTGGCAGACATCCCCTTCCTGGGGACCGACCTGTTTAGCCCTGGAGTGGAAGGCCACCTCCAGAACATCAAAAAGTCCAATGCCACCTTGGACTCGATCACGTCTGCTCAGAAGGACAAAGGCCTTCGACAGCAACATAAGTCCTTTTGCCCTTCTGCCCCAGCGGCACATCTGGCCCAGCAACACCAGCATCAGGGCCAGCAGGCGTGCACTTGGCACACCAAAGCCAAGCCTGCAGCTTCCTCTAACAGGAAGCCGGGAGGAAAAGGCCCAGGAGGTTCCTCGGCCAGTCCTTCCTCTAAGCCTGCCCAGAGATGGGTTGAGGGGTGTCTCCCCCAACCTCGTCACTTCCCCCTGGGTTCCCCCTGTGGGGGGATGGCTATGCCATTTTCTTTCTGCCTGGTCCGCTATCACCACAGACCATTGGGTGGTGGTGGTGGTAGGAGGGGGTCTGCCTCTGGAGTTCGAGCAGGCCCCACCCTTCTGAGCTGTTGCCCCACGGGGGGTTACAGGATCCGCAGCCTCTCTGTTGGCCCATCGAGCTGACATTGCCCTGCTCCTCGAAATGGAGGTGATCAGAAAGGTGGTGGATCCTCTACCAGACCCAGGGTTTGTGTCCAGGTACTTCCTGGTCCCGAAACAGACGAGGAGGCTGGCGCCCCATTCTAGACCTGCACGACCTGAACAGGTTCCTAAGGTCTTGAACCTTCAGGATGGTCACTGTGGCTCAGATCATTCCATCCTTGGAACAAGGCATGTGGTTCTGTTCTCTAGACCTCCAGGATGCATTCTTTCACGTCCCAATCCATCCATCCCACCAGCGATTCCTCCGCTTCAGAGCAGAGGGGTCCCGCTATGAGTTCCGGGCCATGCCGTTCGGCCTTTCTCTAGCTCCCAGGGTCTTCACCAAATGCATGGCAGTGGTGACAGCATTCCTGTGGTGCCGAAGGGTCCGGGTGTACCCCTACATGGACAACTGTCTGATTGCGGCCTCCTCCAGAATGGAGGTGGAGCGGTCCAGGGATCTGGCCCTCCAGGTTTGCTCTCAAGTTGGCCTCCTTATCAATGAGGCCATCGGAACTCGTGCCAAAGCAGATGATCCAATTCTGCCCAGAGCTCAACTCTTCACAGAGTACTGCTCCCGTGACAGGGCCGAGATTCTTTCCTCCTGTGCCCAATCATTTCAGGTTGGGCTATTGCACCCTGCCTGGGACTTCCTGCACATCCTGGGCCTCATGGCGGCCTGCACCAGCGTGGTCCATTGGGCCTGTTAGCACATGCATCCTCTATAATGGGGACTGGCCAGCCAGTGGTCACAGTGCTCCGGTCCTTTGGATCAGCCAGTGACAGTGACCCAGGAGATGTGGAACGTTCTCTAGTGGTGGATCGTTCCAGCTCATCTGCAGGAGGGCATCCCGTTTGTTCGCCCCGAGCCGATGGTCTCTCTATCGATCGATGCCTCTCTGATGGGTTGGGGTGCCCATCTGGGGGAGCACAGAGCGTACGGCCTCTGGTCCCCTCGGGAGTCCCGATGCCACATCAACCTGCTGGAGCTTCAAGCGGTTCATCTAGCCCTCACCACCTTCACTCCGTTTGTACGGGGTCAAGTGGCCCAGGTTCAGATGGACAATACCACAACCATGTACTACCTAAACCGCCAGGGAGGGACGTGCTCCATGCCCCTGTGCAGGGAAGCTTTCCGCATTTGGTCCCTTGTGCGCAGCCTGGTGGCAGATCTCCTTGCCATCCATGTGACAGGAGCCTCCAACATTCTGTCCGATGCCCTAAGCTGGATAGGAGCTGTGTCTCATGAGTGATCTCTCCTGCCGGAGGTAGTACAGGATCTGTTCTCCCACTGGGGCATGCCTCAGGTGGACCTGTTTGCCTCCAGGGAGAATGCAAAGCCGAGGCTGTTTCATGCCCGCCCCCCTCAGCAGGGCTCGCTGCAGGGGGATGCCTTCTCGAGGCCGTGGACCCTGGGCCTCTTCTACGCCTTTCCCCCATTTCCCTTGATCCACAAGATGCTTCTCAAGGCAAGGAGGGACAAGGCGCAGGTGATTCTGGTAGCCCTAGACTGGCCCCGCCAGTCCTGGTATCCAGATCTCCTCAGTCTCAGCTCCAGGCTCCTGAGGCAGCTTCCAGCCCACCTGGACCTGATCTCAGTCAATCAGGGGAAGGTATTCCATCAGGACCTTCAATCCCTGCACCTGACGGCCTGGTTCCTGAGTGGCTAGAGTTCCAGGCCTTGGGTCTTTCCAACGAGGTCCTCAACGTTGTTGAGGCTTCCCATAAGGAGTCGACCAGAAAATGCTACGCCTTTAAATGGAAGAGATTCTCCATTTGGTGTCAGGGCAAGGGCCTGGACCCTTCCTCCTGCTTCTTGGCAAGCATTCTGGACTACCTGTGGTCCCTTTCTCAGCTTGGGTTTTGGTCGACGACCCTTAAGGTGCACCTGGCAGCCATCTCTGCTTACCGGGCATGGGCCAGGAAGTAGTCAGTGGCACAGAAGGTGGTCGGGCACTTTTCCAAAGGCCTTGATCACATATCCCCTCCTGTATGAGAAGCTTCACCTCTGTGGGATCTACTGCTGGTATTGGCTAAGCTCATGGGCAAGCCATTCAAACCAATGCACAGGTGTGACATCTCCCACCTGCCATGGAAGACTGCCTTCTTGGTGGCTATCATGTCAGCGAGAAGGATGGGAGAGCTCCAGGCACTTTCCATCGAGTCTCCTTATCTGGTCTTCCACAGGGACAAGGTTGTCCTGCGTCCCCACCCGAAATTCTTTTCCGAAGGTGGTGTCGGAGTTTCACCTTAATCAGGTGTTGACTCTGCCGTGTTCAACTCCAATCACGCGGAGGCGATATGGGCTCCATACTTTGGACCCTAGAAGTGCGCTCACTTATTATAAGGAGCAGACGGCTGAAGTTCGGGGAGAGGTTCACCAGCTGTTTGTCACCTATGCTGAAGCCGCACCTGCCAGACCTGCAGCCAAGTGGACGATAGGCAGGAGGGTCACCTCCTGCATAGGTATCTGCTATAGGTTGGCGGGCATGGAGCCTCCCAGAGGAATAAGAGCTCATTCTACCTGCCATACTGCTGCATCGGTGGCTGCTTCCAGGGACGTCCCTATCCAGGAAATCTGCAGGGCTGCTACCTGGAAGTCAGCACATACCTTCATTACCCATTACCACATCGACCTTGAGTCACACTGGGATGCTGGTTTTGGGGCCTCGGTTCTCCAGTTATTATTCCATAAGTAGGGGGTGTGTGCCTTGTCTCCCCCCTCCCGGAGAACTGCTAGGAGTCTGCCAGACAGTGTGGATGAACAACATATCCATGTCCCTAGAAATACAGGGTTTCTCACCTGTAACAGGAATTCTAGGAATGGTATGTTGTTTTCATTCCACCACCCACCCGCCCTCCCGGCCAAGACACAACCCTGGCTTCCAGCAGGCTAGATCTGGCATCATGGGTTGGAGCCGAGAGTTTTACCACCCGGGTGGGTAGGAGGAGCCAGCTTGAAGACCTTCCGGCAAAATTTAAAGCGGCAAGGAACCTGCCAGACAGTGTGGATGAACCATTCCTAGAACTCCTGTTACAGGTGAGTAACCTGTATTTATCCTTAACCCTGTGTGGGGAAAAATAATGTATAAATGGAACTGTGCTTTCTAACATTTCCATGAGAATAAAAATATTTGTGATAAACACTGTTTTCTCTTGTTGCTAACTTGTAGCATTACTATTTTAGCTCTCGTTAGCTTATTGCTGGCAAGCCATGAAGCCCATTGTGGCAATCTACAGCTGCCTTTATTTGCTTCAAGTTTCTGGAGATTGTTGAATCTGCTTATTTTGCAATGCTAATGCAGTTCTATATTCACCGAGCATATGCCTAAAAAAGCACAAAGATAAAAACTACATGTAAGAGTGCAACATTTGCTTTGTTGAAAAAAATGATCATTATAAAAGGTTATATTATGAGATCCGGAAACTTGGTATGCCGACACTCAGTATACAGAGCAAAATGGCCCAAAATGCAAGGGCCTGAATCACTGACATGCCTGACATGCGAATTTTAAGCATGTCAGTAAATAAAGTCTAAAATGTGGAGGGCTTCACTCCCCGGACCAGAACCCAGGTCAGACACAGTATGCTGGCTGAGCTACCAGTGGTATTCCCCCCCACACCACTGGGACAGCTCGGCCAGCAACCCCATCCAGCCATCCCTTCTCGCAGATCACACAGGGTAAGGTAGCATTCTGTTATATCCGCTACCTTACCCCGTTGGGAGCAATAGTGTCGGGTTTAAAAGCGTCAGGTTAGTGGATCTGTCGGGCAATGCTGACTGGGAAACTGCCTGTCAGGATCCAGAGTTTTTTGATGATGTTAAGTATACCTTATAAAATGGTTACAATAAACCAAGACCTATGATTGGTCATATCTAATAACATGGCTGTTCATTATTCTAGAACAACAGCACATGTCAGAAATACTTAACTTTCTGATCCTCATTAGACAGTTTAAAACTCTGAGGAACGATATTATAATTACAATAATGCACTCCAGGGTGTGCATAATTGTGGGATAATGTCACGTCTCAGTGTGTAAGGTGTACTGCAGTGCCTCGTGCCTCACATCCTGAGGCGTGCCATTATCACCAGTAACTCACACCTTGCCATGCTTTATTGCTTAATTACAATAGATACATCAGAAATGTATTTTCCTGGGCCTGCCTGGTATTCCAGCCGCTACCTGGTGACGCGAGTTCTGAAACAGACTTGAGTCTCAAGAGGATGGTCAGGGGAAGGAAGATTGATTGAAGGACTGCTCTCTTGGGGGGGGGAGGGGGAGCCACCCCGCTGCTTGATTGCTACCTGGATGTAGTCAGGTGGTACTGCAGCAGCAGTGGTGGGCCTAGCTTCATACACAGGTTACACCATTGTGCATTGTTGGCCTTAGGAGAAAAAACAGGAAGAAATAAGACTGTCATGCAGGGTGATTTCTGGCCTCTCACAGGGCCTCCACCTATGACTTTGGTGAGTCCCAGTTTGTCACCAAGCAATCTGGACTCTGGAGGGCAAGGTGCATGGAATGTAAGTCCCTGCTGTGGGAGCACAGCTCAACAGAGGAGGTGGAGGTAAGCCCTGAGAGTCGCTGGGTCACAGGGTTGGGGAGGCAAGATGTAAGGGGGATTGCGGGCTTAGGAGGGTAAACAACTGCATAAAATAAAGAAATGTATTTTATTCCCTCTGCTGGTCACATGATAAAGTACACCTTGTCAGTGTCACCGGTAATTTCTGTATGAATGAGTTTGCAATGTTTTGTTTTCTTCCAGGTGTTCGATCAGTGACAGTGAACAAACCCCTGCTACCTGTAATAACTGGAGAAAATATTACTCTAAATTGTACATTTCTACTAGAAGTAGACTCTGAGCTGAATGTTCTTGAAATTGCATGGCACTTAGGCAGAAGCAGCCAATGGACGGTTGTTCACAGTTACGTCAATGGGAAAGACAGTCTGGTGAATCAGGACAGGAGATTCCATGGACGAACTCGGCTTGTTCTGAAAGAGTTAAGTGAAGGGAAAGCCTCCCTCTGGATTCAGAGCGTAAAGCTGTCTGACAGTGGAGAGTATCGCTGCATCATCATAGATGGAGGAGGAGCAGCTTTTGACTCAGCTACATTGGAGGGATTAGGTACGTTATTTAGGTAAGAAAATTGCATAAACTGTTTGTGCAGTTTTTTTCTCCATGGTTCCCCTTTCCCCATCCTGACCAAGAAGTTACTATGGTTATACACTGTCTCTAGCCTGTAGGGTGGCTGAGTTCACTGGTTGTTCATCACCGCTGTTGTAAATGTCACTTCTTAACCTGCAGGCAATGTGTGTGTGTGTATGTGCACGTGCGTGTGCATGGATGTATGCAAATATGAACATATGAAGAAGCCAGCAGAAGAGCGCCACTTGGTCTATCAGGTCTGCTCGTATTGCAGGGTCCACCTCTTGAGCTAATGTCCCTGCCCTCTCTCCCCACTCCTTCCATCCTTCCTACCCATGATCCTTACCTTCCCCCACGCCTATCCCAACATCTCTTAAAGTTGCTTACTGTCTTCAACGAGAGAAGACCTCTTCTGGCAGCACATTCCAAATGTCCATCACCCTCTCTGTGAAAAAGTGCTTCCTGACCTCCCTCCTACACCACTGTGGGCAGTCCTAGAACCTGCAGTCTACTGTGTTTGCTGCCTTGGTCCTGCTTCTGGAAAATATCAGATTCTATTACATGATCATGCCGCCTCCACTCTACCTGTTAGTCCAACTGACTCCTCTCTGTTGCAGCTTTGCCCTGGAATACTTCACTCCCCTAACTACTGCTCCTCCAGGCTTTTCTGCAGACATGAAGGACTTTACCTTCTCCAATCTGCTTCCTCTGCCCAAGCGACTGAATAGCCATATCGAACACTCTTGCCCAAAACTGGTTCTCTGCCTGACTAGGTCTTACAGCATATCTAAACACATCTCCAAAGCTAGGACCATCCTTGCCTTTTTGATTGCTGCTACCTGGATTATTGTCCTCTCCTTATCATTGGCCGGTGATGCGGACATTAACCCTGGCCCCGTGGCCACAGGGCTCCCTCACTATTTGGTCAGTTCTTCCCCTGGGCCCCATTCCAGAGGACTAAAGATTGTCTTCTTTAATATAAGAAGCTTGGTGGCTAATCATGCAAATTTGTAGCTTGGACCACCACGCAAAGTCCTGATCTCCTTGCACTTTCTGAATCTTGGCTTAAGCCTTCTCTCCTCGACTCTGTGTTCCCTCCCCAGATACAAATTTCCGAGTTGATTGGCCCGCATCAAAAAGAGGTGGCGGTGTCACACTATTTTACAAGTCTCATCTAAACCTAACCTTACTACCATGCCCCTCGTTTGTGTCCTGTAAGGTACTTCATGCACTGCTTCTGCTGGGTGACTCAAAAAAACTGCACATTGTTTGCACCTACATGCTTCCAGTTTCCTGCAACCATGGGCTCAAGCAGTTCCTGGCTTTTCTCCTCCCCAGACCACCAAAAACAATGAAGTGATTTGTCTAGGTAACTGCAATCAGAATTGGCTCAGTCCAAACCTCCCTATCCTTGACTCTAATATAAGCAAGGCCAACCAAGTTTGTCTCGCTGCCTACACGACATTCCAGCAATGGTAATAGCCACACCCTCCTTGACTGGGTACTTACCGACAGGCTGGACAGAATCTCTTCCGTGACCATGCTATCAGACTCCATCAGCGACCATTCACCTGTCACCTGTGTCTGGGATGCCAGTCCCCCCTACCACCCATCCAAAATCATTTCCATGTCTGACTTCTCTGCCCTCGACACCTCAGCTTTTCTAAGGGATCTTCAGCATGTTATCTGGTCCCCCATATTTGTGACAAATAACGTTGACTTGGCTGTGGAATAATTTACCAACTCTCTGCACTCGTTGCAGTCCAAGCACATTCCTTCCATCAGGCGCAGAGTATGGGGCCTGCCTACCAAATGGTTAACTAGTCCTCTTCTACGTATGCTTAAAGCATGGGACAAACTCTGGACCAGATGGAAAACCTCCTCCTCCCTGCTCTCTGACTTCATCTCATATCACTCCCTTTGTAACTCTTGCAAGAAAGTGCTATAGACTGCCAAAAGCAATTGCTATAGAGGCCTTCTTCACGCCACCTCTAGTAACCCAAAAAGGTACTGTACACAAATAAACCACATAATGGGATGCTCCACGTCCCAAACCCTCCATGACTTTCTAATAAATAATGTCTCCTGTGACAACCCTAATACCATAGCTAATGTTTCAGCTCACTCTTTACCACACTCCCTAGTTCTGATGCTGACAGTCACCCCCCCACCACACCTCACCCCCTGACCTCCCCTTCCCATCCTTCCCTGAGTCTCCACCTGGTCTCCATGCTGGATGTCCTAGGAGTTCTTAACATGATGTCTCCCAGCGGTGGCCCCTGATGGACTGGAACCCAGAATTCTCAAATTAGGCGTGTCTCTGGGCGCCCAGTGGCATAGAGGTCTGAGGCATGGCGCCATTACCTCACCACGCTGCAACCCGGGTTCAGGAGCGGACTCGAGTGCCGGGGTTGGCAGGGAAGGGAAGGAAGGATTGAGTGTCTGCGGGACTGCTGTCCTCCCCTGGGGTGGGTTGGGGACGTATGGTCGCTCTGCAGTGACACCGGGTGGAGACGGGGAGCATTGCAGAGGGAGCATTTCAAGGGGAACACCAGAAAATAGAAACACTGCTACGGAGACTGGCCAGATGATGGCACCTCTGAAGACTCCCGGGAGGCCACGCAAAGCCTCAGCAATGCCCAGGACTGAAAGAAATTGTGTGCCGGTTTCCTCCCGCAGGTGTTTTCCCCCTCGGAGGAGAGGGACCCACCTGATACAGGGTTACGCCAGGCTATACCGAGGTTGGCTGTGGATTTGAAGTAAGGTGACTTGTGTGGAGATAGTAGGGGGATGTCTGAGGGGTCATGGCAGCCCGAAGGAGAGGCAACTCCTGAGCATGACAGGGGGAAAATAGATAACACAAAAAAAAAAAAAAGATGTGTCTCTTCTTGCCACCCCCATCGTGCGATTGTTTAATCTCTCCATTATCTCGGGTACTGTGCCCCTCTCCTGGAAAAATGCCGGGGTTATCCCAGTCTTCAAAATGAGTGATCCAAAAAACCTAACAAACTACCATCCTATTACACTCCTGCTGACCCTCAGTAAACTCCTGGAGAAGCTTATCCATCGCCAGATGTCTAACTTAATTGCCAACTTTAACCTGCAGTCTCCTGCTCAGCATGGCTTTAGGCCAGCCCACAGCACCATGACGGCCCTAGTGCAATTCACCAGTGACATCAAATCTACTATAGACCAAGGCCAGCTTACTGGGGCTGTTTTTATTGACATGTCAAAGGCGTTTGACTTGGTTAACCACAACCTGCTCCTGCATCAGCTAGGCTCTATTGGCACCTCCCAGTCCACACTTTCCTGGTTTGCCAGCTATCTGTGGAGTCGCTCCCAGTCTGTCTCCTGTCATAAAGTTCTCTCTGCCCCTGTCCTGCTTCGTTCGATCATCCCACAAGGTTCCATACTTGGCCCCTGCTCTTTTATTTGTTCATCAGTAACCTACCTTCTGTGCCTCCCACAGTCTCTCCTTACTCTATGCTGATGACTTGGTTCTTTATGCCTCCTCCAGTTCTGTTCATGAAATTCACTCCCACGTCTCCTCTCATCTTCATCATATCAAAACCTGGCTTACATCCCACCACCTGGTGCTAAATGCTGCCAAGACCCAGGCTATGCTCTTTGGGTCACAAAGGAAATCGGTCGCTTCAACTCCATCTCTCCAGGTTTCTTGTCTTGATGGCTCCCTTGCAGAAGTAACTCAGCTCTTCAGATATCTAGGCTTCACATTGGATCCATCTCTTAACTTCTCTCTGCATGTCAAAGCTGTCTGCAAATCAGTCAATGCTAAAACTAGACTGGCTTACCAAGTCCGTCAGTTTCTGATCCCTCCCGCCAGGATCTCTGTCCCAATGACTTCTCCTCTGTGGACTCTGCTACGCTCTGCCTGTCTTCACTATGGCACAAGCAAGCATCTTGCAAATGTGGGATGTTGCCCAGAACAATGTCTGTAGATTTGTGCTATCTGTTCCTTGTCTTGAGCACCACTGTACTCTCTACTTGGACCTTCACTGGTTGTCTCCTTCCTCACGTCATGCTTATTCATTAGGTTGTCTGACTGACAACATTATTCATTATTATATCCCCTCCACACTCGCTGCTGTGCTCACCCCCATGGGCTGCCCTCGTTCCCTCCATTCCATGTCTTTAGCTCTGTTATCTGTCTCAAAATGCTCTACAAGGATGAGTGAACTTGCCTTCTCCTTCTATGCCACCAAAGTTTGGAACTCTCTCCCACTTGGTCTTAAGCACTCCAGATCCCACCCCACTTTCACGAAAGGCCTCTCCAATTACCTCACCTCCCTTGACATTTGCATATGTCCCTAGCTTCACGAGTCATGCAAATATACCATTGTCCTGCACTTAAATTTCCCTGTGGCCTCTTGATTCCTCCCATACCCACTCTTCTTCAGCTGCAGTTACGCACTTTGTTCCCTGTCTCTGCCTGG
The DNA here is from genome assembly GCA_016271365.2 of Neoceratodus forsteri. NCBI lineage: Eukaryota > Metazoa > Chordata > Ceratodontiformes > Ceratodontidae > Neoceratodus > Neoceratodus forsteri. Next base: position 334,940,640 of record JADMNL010000026.1, read on the forward strand.
GAATTTTCTCCTTGCTGACTTACCAACAGCACTGTCATTTTCATGTTTTGTACATTGTTTTTTTTTTATTTATTTCCCTCTGGTCACAGCCCCATGGAGCTTCTCTCAGGCATCCCAGTCCTTGTTCTGCCCAGCCTGAAGCCTCCTCGATCTGTACCTCCTCCCCCCCCACGTGGCCAGCACCCTCAGTTTAACCCACCTGGGGTGGGTCGCCCTCTCCTCTTGGGTGCGCTTACTAGTCAGACTCTGGCCGCAGTGTAGGGTACCCTGGTGGAGGACACAGAAGGTCAGTCTGAGCTGGCCTGGCATGGGGGACAGGTGTTATCACCTCTCCATGGTGCCGTTGTTTCTCCTGTTCTGTGTGCTACCTCCCCTCTCCCTGCGTGGTGCACGTTGATGCCCTGGTGCACGGCAACCCTGCCGGCATTGACCACACTAGTCTACATGTGTGTCTGGCTTGCTTTAGTGCCCCTGGCCTCAACCGAGGGACACCAGGACATCCCTCTCCCTTCTACCAGGGAGGAGAGCACCACAAGGGCACTTATCCTCCACCCTTCCCAGCCAACCCCTTCGGCCCGAGCTCGGCCCCAGTCCAGGATCGCCGCGCAAGGAGGGGTGTGGCGCCCACGCCCAACCCTCATGCCACTGGCAGGCATATTTTGCACATTGTTAACTGTAAATTGTGCTTTTTGTCTGTTTTCCTATTATACTGTGCGATATGTACCTCCTCTATGTACTATGTAACCTGCACCTCTATATAACTGTTTGGAATCTTCTGTTGTACAACACTGCATGTGTATTCATTTTTACAAGTTCTTTGATTTGTACTCTCCTGGGTCATGCCTGAAAATAGGCAGTTCTGCTTGTGCACTTACCCGGTTACCAAAAGCAAATAAATAAATAAACCTCCTACCCTACAGCTTAAGACTGTGCCACCTTGTGTTATGGTTGCCACTCAGCTTACAGAGACTCTACTTATCAACCTTATTTATCCCTTTCATGTATAACCCTCCACCAGCCCCTTATTTAACTAGGAGGGACACCAACCTTAGTCTAGGGGGAAAGAGAGGGGTTGGGGGTTACATAGTGCCACAGTATTTTTTTTTTAATTAAACTTTATTAACTTTTCAACCAGAACAGATATACAAAATAAAGCCATTCACAGGACAATAAAAGGTACAACACAATAATACAATACAAGACAATCAAATTGGCATTCAGAGAAATCCCCCCAACCACCTTCCCCAGGTATCACCCTTGGCAGTGCTCTTTTTAACAATATACCCTTAGAGACTGTATAGAGTATACATGGATTCCTATATTTCTTTGTACCGATGCATACAGTTATGTAAACTTGCGGCCATTTTTTCTACTCATAAATTGGCTAACAGTTCCTGAAGCCATTCCAGATAAGAGATGGCAGTATCCTCTTTCCAGTGACAAAGCACCAGGGCCTTGAGAGAGGGCAATCATGGCCATTTGGAACCTTTGTTGCTTGATCTCAACTCCAGTGAAGTCGCCCAGTAGACAGATTTCTAAGGAAAATAAATTTTCTAAGCCTAGAAGGGGATCTGCCTTCTATTTAATGGTCTCCCAGAGTACTGCAACAGAAGGGCTTTCCCAGAAAATATGATATAGGGTACCCTCCAATTGACCACAGCTGCTACAAATTGATGAAAGGAGTTTACCCATTTTGTGTAACTTCACTGGAGTCAAGTACATGTTTTGGAGGATCGAGTATTGCATGAGCTGCAGTCTGTCCTGCATGATGTAAGAATGACAGGACCTCCATAGTTTATCTCAGTTAAGGACCCTCTGAGGAAACATATCAGACCAGTAGGGAGAGGGCCAGTCTGCATGGAGGAAGACCAAGTCATGTAAAGAGGTATAGTTAAGGGAGGCAGAATGAGGTTGCTGGGACAAAACAGTTAGGGGTTGAAAAATCTCATCTATTCTTCCACCAATACCCAGTGAAAGCTGTTTAGAAATCAGTGGATGGTGGACCTGATAATATTTGAAATAGCCTCCTGGACCTGACTGGAATCTCATCATCATGTCCTTAACCAAGAGATAGGAGTCACCAGTCACCAACTCCTGGGGACACTTCCCTTTGAGAGACGAAAGCCAAGCCTCTGATAAAGGGACACCTCCAGTGCAAAAATTGGGATTCCACAATATTGGTTGCTTTGGATCCCTAATGGGGTTGTATTTCAAGACTTTACATGACTGGGAATGTACCTGCATAGAGGTGATAACTGGAGAATCACTCCATGTTTTGGGGAGGTCCTTGACCCGTGCATGGAGGATGGCCTCCCAAGAGATGCCACTCAAATTCATTAGCTCTTGTTCAATAGAGAGGTAGGATGGGACATAGGAAAATGTATGTAGGGTCTCTACTGGTCGCAGCCACCTAAGATATTTACTTAAATGAGTGGCCCAATAATACAGACCAAAATTAGGGAGCCACAGACCCCCCCCCTTCTCTTTTGGGGTGGTAAGTTTGTGATAAGCACGCCTTACGGGTTTGCTGCGCCATAAGAAATCCGAGACTATCCCATGTAGTTTTCTGAACCAAGCAAGAGGTACTCATAGGTTCAACATACTCAGGGGTAAAACAAACGGGGTAAAATATTCATTTTGATCAAACTAATCCTCCCCCAAAGAGACAGAGGCATGTCCTTCCAACTGGTTAAGTCTTGTGTCTTGGAGAGCAAGGAGTCAAGATTTAGTGTCTTCAACTGTGTGGAGTGTCTAGCTAGGAAAATACCTAAGTACTTAAGGCTGTCTTGAGACAATTGTAAGCCTGCAAGACCAAGTGAAGCCCTATGGGTCCTATTATTCAAGGGGAAAACCTGGGTCTTATCTGGATAAATTTTTTAATTGGAGAGGACTCTATACTCCGAGATAGTCTCCAGAGCTGCCTGGATAGAACAAGTGGGTTGGGTGAGGTGCAACAGAATGTTGTCCGCATATGCAGAAACTGTTAACATGTGGGAGTCTATCTCCACTCCATGGATATCTGGATTGGTTCTTAGTCCCCATAATAGGAGTTCTAAATACAGATTAAATAGAAGAGGTGACGGGGACATCCCTGTTGGGTACCAGACTTTAGAGGGAAGGAAGGGGGAAATCACGTCATTACAATATATTTTAGCACAGAGGCCTGTATATAAGGATCTAACCCAATGAATATACTGGTCTGGGATGCCAAACTTAGCTAAGACACCAAACATGAAGTTCCAGTCTACTCTATCGAAGGCTTTCTCTGCATCTAGGCACACCAGGACCACTAGGTGGACGGAGTCCCTGGATGCGGAGAAAATGTGAGCCAATTTTCTTAGGTGATCTTGGGATGATCTGCCTGCCATGAAGCATTCTTGTTCGAGCCCTATTAAGACAGGAAGCACCCAACTCAGTCTGTTGGCTAACAATTTAACTAGAATCTTAATGTCATTGGAGATAGGTCTATAACTTGTGACACTATCTTCAGGCTTACCAGGCTTGTGAAGAACCACTATGAGGGCCTCTAGAAGTTATGGGTCAGACAGAGTCTCTGACAGTAAAAAAGTGAAAAATCTGTGCAACCAGGGGACTAATTGGTCCTGCAACTTGTTATAGAAATTGGGGGAGAGTCTGTCCGGACCTGGGGCCTTACCTAGAGGGAGCTCCTGCATTATTGCTCTGATTTCTGCCTCTGTAATGGGGGCTATTAGAAGGTTTTTCCTCCTCCAACCCCAAGGATGGTAAGGGAAGGAAAGCCAGATATGCCTCTATCTCTTGAGGGGAAGGGGTACTGCCCTCAAGCTATTCAATTCTGTATAGTATGACTCAAATTCAGATACTGTCTCCCTGGGGTAGTTTTAATGGACCCATCAGTGTTAGATTTTATGGCCTTTATCAATCTGGCAGATTCTTGCTGCTTTATCCAACGGGCTAATTAGCGGCTGGCTTTCTCTCCCTCCCTAGTCTCTGTAAAGTGAGTGGGATTTAAGAATGGCATACTCCACCTTTTCCCTCAACAGTTCATGATACGATTCCCAGAGTTTTAAGAGGGAGGCTTTGGTGGTGTCATCTCTAGACAGGGGGAAGACAACTCTCTAATTGCCTAATTTGTTCAAACAGGTTAGAGATGTGCTCTTCCCTCTTCTTCTTCTTCGAGGCTAGTTTGATCAGTTCTCCTCTAAGAGAACATTTCAGTGCATCCCATTTGATGTCCGGCTTCCCTGTGGAATTCAAGTTCTTGTTCGTGTGCTAGTCAATAGTATGGGCTATCTTTTAACCAGTTCAGAGTCCTTCAAAAGCTGGTTGTTGAGCTTCCACAGGGTATCTTTTTGCTGGGGTGGACCCAGGGGAGTGATCCGAGAGGACTCCTGCTTCAATGCCACAATCCTGAACACCAGCGAGAGAACTCTTGGTCATTAAAAAATAATCTATTCTAGAGGAAGATCTGTGCACTGGAGAGTGGAAAGTGTATGCCCCAGAGGATGGGTCAAAGGTTCTCCTGAGGTCGTACAACCCCAAGTAATCCACTAAATCCTGTATGCCCTTTGAGCTGGTGACAACCCCTGGGATCTACGGTATGTTTTGTCCAGGTCCAGTGTGAACGGGAGATTCCAGTCTCCTCCCAGAAACATAGGGAGGTTGGAGAACGGGGATAGAATCTGGAGGAGCCCAGTAAAAAATTATGGCAAATCAACATTTGGGCCAAAAAAACACCCAATTATCAGTTCATGCTGATCTAGGGTTTCCCAATAGCATACAACAGTATATGTACTTTATATCTTTTTCTGGCTCCATTTCCTGTTCTTGTCCACAGTACTATTTCAAAGTCAAAGAAGTGACCATACTTATTTCTTGAGGAAAAAAATAATTTAAAACATTTAAAAATGCCTAAATTCTGTTTGAGATGAAAATGTTTACCAGCAAATGAAAGTGGAGGACAACTGGGGGCAGCTGTGCTACTTTAAGATGCAGTGGGAAAGATTAGGTTAAGTAAGTGCTAATGATGTTAATGGCCATACTTTACACCTCCCAGGGTGACTGCATTCACAAACAAAAGGCTACATTGACAACAGATCTTGTTTGCAACCTGGACATGTAGTTGAAACAATGAGTGATATTAAAAATGTGTTTCAAAATTATGTGAGCACTCAAAATGGCTCAAAAACCTGACCAGCACAGACCAAAACCGAATTACCTGATAGGGACCCTGAAAACCTGACCACCAGGTAAAAAACCTGACAGGTGGCAACCCTATTCCCCAGATCACCAAATATTCGCCATTAGGGTAGCTTAGGGTCTGCAGGCAGCTGAAGGGAAGCCGACGTGCCATGAGAATAGCTGTGCCTTTGTTTTGCGAGCTAGATCCCGCTGTGAAAGCATGTCCAGCATTTTGTCTCCAGAAGAGCCCTAATTCAGAGGCCAGCAGGTGAGTCTCTTGAAGGCGTATCACATGCACCTTAAAGTGGCTTAAGTGCCTCAAGATTTGATAATGTTTTGTGTTATTTCTGGCCCCTCTCATGTTCTAAGATAAAAATGTTATCTGATTAGCCATTTTTCATGAATTCCTGTGTTACCTGGGTGAAATACCTGCTCCTGTACCACTGTCCATAACTGAGCCCAACCAAGGAGATGCCTTTCAATTCCCCCCATAACTCCCACTGAGAATACTCTGACTCTAGAACCCCTCCAAGCATCCGACACAAGACAATTACATATAACACACTGTTCCCCCTCCCCCGCCCCTGTGGGACTCCAGGTATAATGCAATCAGAGTGTTGTAAGCCCCAAATGGAGTCCCCCTCTCCAGTTCCCAACACAAAACTTTTCAACCGTGGTGAAAAGACTTACCAAGCCACTGACCTTCCCCCCCGCCTACTTAAACAGTATTACTAACACAATACAAACAAACTACTAATTAACATGTCAAACCCTTGAATGTATAACCGCATAAAAAAGCATGTGGGGCATTCAAGGAAATGCCACTGCTCCCCTCTACTGTCCGTTTGTGGTATTGCAAGACCGACTCCCAAGCCACTGACAGAAACAGAGATAAATAAAGAAAGACAGCACTTAGGAACCTTGTATTTGCCACAAAATAACAAGAAAAAGAAGAACAGAGAAAGGAGGGGGAAAAAATCCCAGCATGAAAAAAGGAAATGGCGGGCAATTCAAACAAAGGTATCCTCATAAAAAATACGGTGAGCTATTTGGGCAACTGATTGCTTGCGCTTAGCATAGCTGTGCAATTAAATTACAATTTTCCATTATCCTAAATGAAGCTGGAAGTGGAGCACTGTTCTGGCACAGTGCAATGGCACAAAAATAAAAGGTTGAAAGGCGGATTGTCTCGCTCAAAGTCCAGGTCCCTAATCACCCTCCTATCAGTCTGGAGTAACAAAAACAGGGACATATCCCTGGATAATCTTACTGGGAGCCATGCAGAACACCAAATCAGAATTAAGGTCCCATACCCATTGCTGTGCTATAAAGGTGCCAAGAAACGGCGCCTCTTGTAGCGTGCTGAGGAAGATTGGTGGTCCCAGTTAAGCAAAAACACATAACTTAGTTCCCAGTGCCCCATAGAAGTGAAAAAGGGGTACACGAAAAGAAAATCTAGGCAAGGCATTTTCCAGGAGTCAATCTAGAGACAAAGGCACCTTTAGCATGCTAGGGTTGTGCACATGTATGTCCAGTCTCAAAATCGATCTGCATACCTGGCTATTGACTCAAGCTGTCTTCAGTGCAGCTTAAATAGGTCTGGGAGTGCAGCTTCCAAATCAGACTCTGCCATCATGGGATCTTCATAGCTCTTCCACTGGTTTTGGAGGTAGACTTGTAGGCAAGCTGGGTACATCATTCAAAGTTTCATCCAGGCTGGGATCAGCTTGGAAACTATTGGGATGAAACACTGTGTGCCATAGCCGGACCATAGCAGGCAAATCTTGCGCCACCCTGATCTTCCTGTCTTCCTGTTTTACCTCCTGGAGCTCCTTTATCTTCATTAGAAAGTGCTGCCATTCTCAGAAGTTTAAGAATTTAAAAATTAAGGGACGAGGAGGCGCATGTGGTGGGGGCAGTGACCATAGAGCTCTGTGGGGACGTTCAGTGCAGTAAGCGGGCCCGAAAGGGGAAGGACCCGCCAGCTTCTGGATTAAGTTTTGAATGGACAGCACTGCATTCGTCCCTTCCTCCTTCTTGGGCAAACCAATGATCACGGAGTTATTTCACGAACTCCTGCCCTCCAGATCTTCCACCTTTGCTTCGAGTTTGGCAATCTGCTGCCTGGTAAGGGCAAATTCAGTGTCAGCTTGGTCCACCTTCCTTTCCAGTGATATAAGGTGCACTTCGTTATCTCCGGTGAGCTAGGAGATATCCTCAATGGCAGCTGCCATGGATTTTACTTTGGAGGTGAGTGATTTGACTTCTTCCCTGAAGAGTCGGAATTCTTTGAGGAATCGCTGTACAGTGAGCAGGTTAGGGACTGGGTTAGCACTTGATCCCTTGCCGGAGGCTGTGGATTGTGGCCTGGATTTCTTGCTTTGTTTCTCTGGCGTAGGAGGGGGTGTATGCTTGGGTAGTGCTAATCTCATTTCAGCTTCCACTGCACTCCTGACTCATGGCAAATAAGCATCTGCACCCTTTCATCAGTCTTTAGGTGCCACTAGACAGAGTGAAATTGGATTGAAATCAATGAAATAAGTAGTTTTTTAGTCAGAATAGAGGGAGCTCAGCTAGAAGGCTGCAACTCAGATGTCCTCATCACATGACCACCTACATAGTGCCACTGTATACAAGGTGGAATATGCAGATGGAGTAGAAATTATTAAAAGAAACCAAATGTGGCTACTAGGCACACACCTGGTGGGACCAATACATGGCCACAACCCAGGTCCAGGGGAAGAAACATTTGCTCAGGGCTGTGCTAGGTCTGTACTTCTGCGCAAGGGTACCCAAAGTAATTCCAAACACAGGAAGCAATAACAAGAATGCCCATACCAGGCTGGGATTCTAGAGTGTGGCTTTATTCAAAAACACATGTAGGAACAACACAAAGTGAAGATGGACCCCCAAAGGTTACACACAGGGTACTGTCAGACATTCAGGGTATAGAACTTCACAAATTCCCATGTATCACAGGACAGTTATCGAAATGTGGACTTGCCACCAGAAGATCACACTTTCTGTCAACTAGCCACATATGGCCAGTACTTGGACACTTCTCATATTGCATAGGATGGATGTGGTACATGGACCACACAGAGCACTAAAAGCTCAACACTGTAGGACCCACATACTGGGGCAAAATTGTAGACATCTCACTCACTGGGGTAAAACTGTTTCTTCAGGCATTGACCACATGCACTGAGAGAAAACACAGGTGCCCTTCAGAACCCGGAAAGGTAAACTGGTCACTGCAGATGGGGGGGGTGTCTCCCACCTTTTGTGTCCAAGTTCATACTTAGCCATTCATCTGGTAAATACACCTCACACACTGTAGAAACTGTAGATGCTATGGGGCACTGAAATTGGTGGTCATTTTGGCTCGGAGACTTGGTCCCGCTGCCTTCATGTAGCGCACTCCACTTACAAAGATGCTAGAAGCCAATTAATTCAGCTTAAGATACTGCTTAGATGGTATAGAACACCTGCTGTCTTATTTAAGTGGGGGGTTCTCTCACACGCTCGATGTTGGAGATGCGAGCACAGCCATGCTGACACTTTGCACCTCTTATGGAAATGCCAAATGTTTTTAGCCCCTTTCTGGTCAGTGCTAGCAATGGATTGCTCAGGGGTGCTGGGACAGCCTATAGATCTCTCGCACCCTATGCTCCTGTTGGGAGACCTGACTCCGTTAGAGCATCTGAGACCACAACATCAGAACTGGGTCCTGGTGGTTCTGCTGGAGGCTAAGCGGCTCATATTAAGACCATGGCGTCAACCCTTACCTCTGCCCATTTCGTTATGGCATGCAGCTATTTCCAGGTTAGCTATCTTTGAAAAGTTAACCTACACTGCCAGAGGGCAGTTGCCCGCTTACTTTTCCAAATGGGAGGCCTATCTTAATTTGGCTTTGTGTCAGGCTCTCCTTCCCCCCTGTTATGGTTATCACTCCCTTGGGCCTCTGTCAGTGGGCTAGGCCCCGCCCAAGTAATGTGTCAAATTATTATAGGGAGCTGATCCCTATGTGTACTCTCAGTGATGGTCTTGTTTGCTGCTACGCTGAGGTTTGGTGTGATTTGTTCCCCCTTATATACTTCCTCAAAGGGCCAGATGTTACTCATATACTTGGCCTGAATATGTAACTTGAAAACTTAATGTTAAGGAGGCAGCACCCATGCGACCTAAGTAGGAGTATGAGTTATGGATGAGATGTGCTATACTACGATTAATAGGTGATGATGCTGTAAGTTGTTTTATAAGGAAGTCCTGAGCTTTAAAATATAGTACTATGTGTGACAAATATTGGTATGTACACATAATTATGTAAAGCCTTATGGTGACAGGAGTTTTCCTGTTTTGGATGCGATGCTTGTGTAAACAATAACAATTATTCTATGATAAAAAAAAAAAAAAGAAACTGTAGGTGCTGTCTTGAAATGTATATCACACTTAACATACTACAAGGGACACCACAGGGGCATCAAAAGGTAAAAGTTCTGTACATGGACTGTCACATACTGGACTCAACTGTGGGCAGACAGCTTTTAAAGAAAAGTCTAAGGTGAGGGGGTCTCTTTGTCAGAGAATCCACCTTTAAATACTGCAGGTACTTCTGGGCAGACTTCAAAAACAAACCATGTACTCACAGAAAGTTGTCCTCAAAAGGCAGCTTCCAGTGTCCTGGGAGGATCAGGGGATTGCCCCTGCATCCAAGAGTCATACTTCATCCCTCCTGGGATGGAGCACAGGGAAACCCACTGGCACAGGTCTCCACCACTTCCACAGGCTGGCAAAGTTGTCATCCACTAGGGTGAGAACTAAAACACAAGAAAAACTGTAGCTCTATCTCAGAGCTGCTTGAGGAGCTGCAACTGCATTCTGCAGCCTCCTCCATGAACTCCACTACAAGACTACTGTGAGCATTCTATCTCCCTCCCTCACAGCACAAGGAGTGTGGCTCATGCTGCTGTGAGAGTTCCAAATGACATCACCTTCTCAGCTCTCAGCTGTGACTGACAGCAGAGGGAGACAGTGAAATCCATTTAATTGGCATTTCACTAGCTGCCTTCCCTGCCTACCACTAATTCTAACTGGGATTCTAGCAACCCCTGGGAACAAGGGAGTTACACAAGTACTTGAAGATCTCAGTCATGTTCCCCTCTCTCCTGTCTTCCAGGGAATACATGTTCAATACCCTCAACCTCTCCTCATGTGCCTTACCTTGCTGACAGACTATCATCTTTGTAGCCCTCCTCTGGACCTTCTCCAACAGGTTAATGTCCTTTTTGAGGTGTGGGCATCAGTACTGAACTCCATACTATTGATGTGGCCTTACCAGTGACCTGTACATGTATAGTATAACCTTCTCTCTCCTACTACTGATCCCCCTAGCTATGCATCCCATCATCTCATTTGCCTTTACTGCTGCTTTATTGCACTACATGGAGTGCTTCGGGTTACTAGTAATCATTACTCCCTAGTCTCTCCTCCTCCTCCTCCTCCTATGATGCAAATACTCTGATTCCACTCAGGTAGTACTCTGTCCTGGGATTCTTGGCTCCAATATGCATAATTTTGCATCTCTGGCATTGACGTCAAGCTGCCAGATCCTAGACCACCTCCCAAGCTTTTCCAGATCTTCCTGTAAGTCCTGTATCCCTTCAGCTGTGTCCACTCTCCCACAGAGCTTGGTGTCATCTGCGAATAGGCACATTTTGCCCTTACTGCCATCCCCAATGTCATTGATGAAGATGTTGAACAACACTGGATGCAGCACCAAGCCCTGTGAGAACCCTCTGGTTACCTTTCTGGTGACATAGAAATGTAGAAACATAGACTTTGACAGCAGATAAGTACCACTTGGCCCACCTAGTCTGTCCATTTCCCTACCTACAGGATAAGCTGCAGATCCTAGTTAACCAACAGCTTAGTTCTGCCTGACAACTCCCCCCACAACCACCCTCTGGATTCTGTCCCGAAGACAGTTTTCCACCCATCTGACCGTCTTTTCTCCAACTCTGAGATCCACCAACTTCCTGATCAACCTTTTGTGCTGGGTCCATGGGCTCATCTTTCCTAGCACCCAGTAACTAACCTCTAAGACATACGAACATATGAAATTGCCAGCAGAAACAGGCCTCCTGGTCTATCGAGTCTGCTTGAGTGTGCAGCTAACACCTCATCTCGCAGCTGCCCCTTCCCCATCTTCCCAGCATCCCTTCCCCTTCTCCTATCCCAACCCCTCTTGAAACTGCCCACTATCTTACAGGACACTATGTTGTCTGGTAAGGTGTTCCATTTATCCACCACTCTTTCAGAGAAAAAATGTTTCCTCATCTCCCTCCTGAATCTTTCCCCCTCCAGTCTCAGTCCATGCCCTCTCATGTCCCTCCCCCTTCTCACCTGGAAAATCCCATCTTTGTTGGTCTTGTTTATCCCCTTCAGATACTTAAAGGTTTCAGTCATATCCCCCCATCCCTTCTCTACTCCAGCGAATACATATTCAACTCTCCCAGCCTGTCCTCATAGGGCTTGTTCTCTAGTCCCTGGATCATCTTTGTGTCTCTTCGCTGCACTCCACCAACAATCTGATGTCCTTGGGCACCAGTATTGCACACAGTACTGCAGGTGGGGCCTGACCAATGACCTATAAGGGGCAGGATAATCTCTTTCCTTCTTGAGGAGATCCCTCTTGTAATATACCCCAGCATTTTGTTGGCTTTTGCTGCCGCCTTCCTGCACTGAGTAGAGTTGTTCATGAACCCCATAATTATCACTCCTAGGTCGTTCTTATCTGTGGAGCTCCCAGAATTAATCCCATTCAAGTGATAATCCCGTGCCTGGTTCCTGGCTCCAAAGTGCAGAATCTTGCACTTCTTGACGTTGAACCCCAACTGCCATGTTTCTGCCCACTCCTGCAGCTTAGTCAGCTCCTCCTGCAACCCCTTTCACCCCACTGCATCATTAATCACAGCTCCCATCTTGGTATAGTCTCTGAACAGATTGATCCTGCTCTGGATCCCGTGTGAGATATCTGCAATAAAAATCCCAAACAGCACTGGTTCCAGTACTGATCCCTGTGGTACCCAGCTCGTCACCACTCACTGTGATGAGAGGTCCCCACCACCACCCTTTTCTGCCTTCCCTTTAGCCAGTTTGTGATCCATTTACCATTTTTGATCCCACCTCCACATATTCCAGTTTCTCCCCTAACCTCCCATACAGCACTGAATCAAAGGCCTTGCTGAAGAAGTCTTAACTACAGCACATCCACTGCATGGCTCTTGTCCAGTTCCCACATCACCCAGTCGTAGTACTCTACAAGATTTGTCTGGCAGGATCTACCTGCTACAAACCCATGCTGTTGACTGTTCTGGAGGCCATTTTTCCTCCAAGAAGCTCATTAGCCTCTCTTTTAGGATGGTCTCCATGAGCTTTCACACAATCGATGTGAGGCTCACTGGCCTATAGTTTCCAGGTTCATCCTTTGGGCCACTTTTGTGGATGGGCAACACATGGGCCATTCTCCAGTCCTGTGGTACACAACCTGTGTCCAGGGAGGTATTGAACAGGTCAGCCAGTGGCCCTGCCAGGACCTCTGTCAAGTCCCTTAATACCCTAGGGCAAATGCCATCAGGTCCAGGTGCTTTGTCTACCCTTAATGCCCTAAACCTATCTGGTACCCTGCTCTCTGTGATCCCTAAATCTCTTGTCTCCTTCCCCCTACCTACTCCCCTTGCCTGGGGTATCTGCCCCTTCTCCTGTGTGAATGCAGAGCAGAAGTATTCATTCAGTGCCTCTGCCTACTTCGTCCCTTTCTCCACCTACCCCCATCCTTCTTAATCTTTACCAGCTGATCCTTGCTCCTTCTTCTCTCTCTAACTAATGGAAGAAGTCTTTTTCACCACTTTTGCTTCCCTGCGACAGTCTCTGCTTCCTGGATACCTTGACTGCCCTGACCAGCCTGGTAACCTCCCCGGACTTCTCCATGTACGTACGTACGTATCCTTATCTTTACCTCTTCCCGATTTCCTGTACTTTCAAAATTTATTTTATTTTATTTATTTATTGAAAGAATTGGAATTACAACCTTTGAGTCAAGGACTTCTTTGCAATGGCTCCACGTCAAAACCGAAATTACATAACAGGGTAGTAGAAAAGACAATTGGCACTCACCCTCCACCCTCTCCCCCCCCCCATAACCTCCTGTATCAGCCAACTGGGTTCTTTGCCTTTCCCTTCTTGCTTTTCTTCCTGGTGCAAGACTCCGTAGCCTCTGCTAACCCTTCCTTTATGTTATCCCATTTCTGGTCTGCATCCATGTGTGGTTGTATACCTGCCAGGTGCCTGCCCCAAATTTGCCCCATCTTCTTAAAGTCCGACCCTGAAATCAATCACCCTTCTACCTGTGCCCCCTGTTTCCCACCCCACGTTGAGCGTGAACCACACCGAATAGTGGTCACTTCTAGCTAATGGGTCCTCCACTTCCAGGTTCCTTACAGCTTCCCAGTTATCCAGTACAAGGTCCAGAGAGTCATTTCTAATCAAGCTGGACCCTGGACCAGCTGTGTCAGGAAGTTGTCTTGAAATGCTTCTAACTGGACCACTCCCTTGTGTTCGTGGTGGATGGGGTGCCCCACTCCCCCTGATAGGTTGAAGTCCCTCACCAACACTGTGCACCCCTTCCTGCAGCCCTTCCTAATTTGATTAGCTAATTCCTTGTCCATGTCACTTCCCTGAGCTGGTGGCCTGTAGTGGCCTATACACCACCCCATCCTCAGTGTCCTATTCTTTGCATCTTGGAACTGCATCCATAGTGCTTCTGTCCTGCCCCCCTCCCCTTCCTCCCTTTTGCACTTTATCACCTCTCTTACATATTATTTTTATTTTATTTAGATCTAGGATTACAAATACCTTTGAGCCAAGACTCTCTTACAAAGGTTCCCAAGATTGCCACTCCCCCCATTCCCCTTAGCCCTATCCTTTCTGAATAACCTGAACCCCGGGATCATCATATCCCAGTCCTGGTACTGGGTGGACCATGTTTCCGTGATGACCGCAATGTTCACCCCTCCACAACCATGAGAGCCTATAAATCTGCTGTTCTATTCCTTAGGCTTCTTGCATTCAGTAAGACCACGTTCAGCCTGGCTCTTCCCCTATTCTCCCCCCTTATCCCTCCATGTGCCGCTTCCCCACTGCCTTTAACCATAACTAGGGGGGTGAGCTCATTAGGCTCCCCTTTCCAGACTCTTTTCCCCATCAGCAATCCCCTCACCACCCCACTCCTATTTTTAAATCCACCTTTGTTGATATATACCCCTCTATTGCCCATTATAGTACTCCCTTCCCTGCTGAAATGTAACCTGTCCCCTGCATATAGGTCACTATTGCCCCAGGTTCTGCCCCAGTCTGACACTAATTCATACTCCCTGATATGGCACCAATCCCTCAGCCACTCATTGAACTCCTCTATTCTTTTTTCCTCACTGTACTCACACATGTTACTGGGAGTTCCTCAGAGAATGCCACTGACCCCCCCACCTCCTCACACTGCCTACCTAAATTCTCGAACCTCCCCTTTACCACCTCGGTGATCTCCCCACCAAGTCATTTGCACCAATGTGCATCACTATATGAGGTTTCTTCCTCCCCTTCCATGCACACTTGAGAAGTGCCTGCCCCGCTCTGCCCGCAGTCAACTCCAGAATAGCCTTGACCCAGATACGTCTGTGCCTTTTTCCCCTTCTGCCCCATCTGACCCCTTTCAGTATAAGATTTCTCAGCACTAGTAACCCCTATATTCTTGTTCCACACTCCCTTCATCCTGTTTTCACTGTCCACATTCAGAGATCACACTAACCTGCTCCTTATTATCTCTAGCTGCACCATTTGTGACTCCGACATTTCCCCCCCATTTCCGCCTCTCCCTCTGCTGCTACCCTGCTCTTCCCTCCCCCCTTCTTTCTTTCCCAGCCTATCTCCTGACTTCTGGGCCTTCACTACCCTTCTCCTCCCACCTCCCACTGATCTCAGACAGCCCAACCACCCCCGATGCCAACACTGCAAACCTGTTACTTGCTACCTCTGCAGTGGTGGTCATCTCCTCCTCCCCCTCCCCCTCCCCCTGCCCTGGGCGTTCCCTCCACTTACTGCCCTTCTGTTTTCCTTACCCCATCACCCTCCCTACATCCTCAAAGAATTCAGCCCTATGGTTCCTCTTCTGTTTCTCCTAGCTACTCCTCTCCAGGGTCCTTCCTGCAGCAGCCCCCCCCCTCACCAGCTCCCTCCAGAGCCCCGTACCTCCTCTTCCAGGCTGCTCAGCCTGTAACAATTTGGACAACCCCCAGTTTCCATAGTATATTCATCCAAACAGCTGCCTCACAACCATTGCACCCCACTATCCACCCTGTGCCTGCCACCCTCACTCCATGGTGCTCCCCATTCCATCAACTATTCTGATGTCTCCAGCCACCTTTATTTGTGCCCCTTCACCCCTCAGTGTTATCCCTCCCATAATGCCCCATTTGCCTTCCCTCCATTATTCACAGTTAACGTAAATGTAACCTGTGTGTCTTATCACACAGTCTGTACCACAATAGCAAGATACCCTATGTGACCTTAGAAAATGGGCTAAATACTGTAAGCTTTCTGGCTGAGAACTATAGTAAGGGGTACATTAACTTACAGATAGAGCCCACTAAAAAACAAGGATGAATTCAGGGTGCCCTGTTACATAAGGAATTCATGGGCATCCCGAATTTTCAACCTGCATTCTGCCATTTTTCACCCCACGCTAAGCAGGAATTAAACCAGCGTTTCTTCTGTCTCCCATAGTAAAACTCAGACAAAACAAATTATATCAGACCTTTCTAAGAGAAACTGACTTCCTGGTCACAAACAGTATGACAAAGACGATTACCTCTGCTACCCCTACTGAGTTCAAGACGAGCGGCATTTTTTGATTTCCATACCACAGATGGATGTTCACCAGCACTACGGGAAACAAACAAAATTCCACTCCTCTCAGGTAAACTAGTGGTAGTGGAGCAACCGCTCTCTCTCTCTTTCTCCTAAAATAGCAGAAAATATTCTTAACTGTAGCACTTTATGCTAAATGTGTACTTAGCTGAGTGATTTTCTTTATGTCACCTACAGCTTGAAGTAATAAGATCTGCCTCGCACGCCCACTGTCCCAAACTGTGCTTTCTTCCGAAAACAACAGATCACAGCTCCAGTATTAAATCAGCAGTGCAACGAAAGTGGGCTAAAATTTGACCCCACCCTTTTTCCTTCCTAATCAACACCAGCTGTCTGTTTATTTTGGTGGTAACATTTTCAGTTTCTGTTATCAGTAAAAAGACACCACAGCTTGTTCACCATCCAAAGATCAAACAAAAACAAAATGTAGAGCAACGGGGCAAAAGTATTTCATAATAGCTGTTAGTAAGGGTGGGTGCGCAACTAAAGAAATACAGTCTGCTGTGTGGCATTAACAGCTATCCACTGGCTTTTTTTTTTTTTAATATACAGTGGAGTCAGCATGGGGACATAAGTCCCTCATTCCAGTGCAGGCGGAGGATCTATTTAATTACAAAACTCAATGGAAAGCATTTTTTTTATTAACAATGTTTTATCAAACTTTTTTTTTTATAGTGCCCATTTTCTAAGTACAATAATACCCTCCAGGGTGGGAGGTATTGGGCAATACCGGACCTTCCAGGAGGTATAAGGCCCTCAGCCTGCTGTGTCGGGCCTGATAATGCCCCTGAGCAGTTTGGTATTGCCCAATACTGCCATCCCTGCCGGGTATTATTGCTCATTTACTAACTTGCTTCTGAGTCCTTTTTTACCCCATTGATCCCTAGCATGCTAACTCAATAACTCTAGTTAACACATGTATACCTGACCTTGTCAGTTTCAGCTTTCAACTTTAAATATGCAGTTGCTTCCTGCTGGCTTTTGGGCTCTGGCACTGCAGTGTTTCTTGGGTTCCAGATGCAGTTCTTAGTCTTCTGCTGCCACCCACGGTCTTGTGTTCTTGCAGCCAGTGATCATTTTCGTATGGTTATGGCTTCCATGCTGTGCCATGTTTCACTGCTGTAGAGCTCACAGAGAGGAGGGGGACTGCTTGGCTCACAGTTGGCCATTTTTCCTCATTTTGTCTCAAGTATACTCAATATGGAGGAACTGTGCTGGGCCCTATAGATAGCCCTATGTTTCTGGGTTCCCTCTACTACTCTCTATGCTCTGCTGTTCTGCCCAGCCTCTGACCATGCACTGCTAGATCGGTCATTCTGCTTGGTATTCAACAGCTGCTCTAACCTCTGTGGTGTCAAGCTTGTCAGATCATGCCTCCATTTAGTCTGCAGCCTTCCAAACGTTAATGTCTCATACAATTCAGTGCCCTGTCAGTATCTCTGGCTAGCAACGTCCTCTCAGAATTGGTTGGCATGCATTCACCATTATTGTTTTAATCAATCTGATTCAGTTTTAGAGATGTATCATTCAGTCTCTGTTCACCTTTCAGTTGGCATGCCATGCTTCCAGTCGGTCGTTCAACCTTTTGTTTCATGTCTACCTTTGTACTCCATAGCGATCAGGCTTCACCATTGGCCTCCCACCACACTCCCACTGTACTGCTGCACTCAGACACGTGCCAGCCGTGGCTTCATGGGCTCCATTACCCTGGAAACTGATGGTCTCGCTCTGATCCCTTGGTCCGCATCTTAAGGGTGGGTCCCTCTTCTCAGGTGGAGTCCATCTCTTTCTGCCTTTCTGGTAAGAATATCCTAGACTCCACAGGAAACTTTGTAGATCAGCTTGGTGACTCCTCTTGAAGTAGCATTTAAAACTTCAGTTACCAGAGGTGGGACTTCTAAGTCCCCAGGGCTTCATTAACTGTGAAGCCCATATTGGCAGCACCATGGAAAGCTATTCCTCCCAGCAGTCACCTGACCTTCACCTACTTTCATTCCTTAGTCACTCGAGGGTGAAAACTATACACTGTTCAAATTTCTATGCCCTTTAAAGAGCCCCTTACATCCTTGTGACAACTTTGAGAAAATGTAATGTTTTGCACAAGTGAACTTATATTTTAATATAGTTTCTGTATTGCTAAGGCCATTTGCATGTAAACAGGATCACTGCCCTATCTGTTCTGACTGCTTGCCTATATATGACACCACAGTTCTGTTAATAACATCATAGTCTGTTGCTGTGGGGATAATTACAATGCCATAAATGGGAGATTATTTTATTTATTTATTTAAAAGTTGGTAACCGGGAAAAGCACCATGACCAAGCATGTTTCCAGGTGCAACCTGGATTATGATGTCATATGAAGGGTTGCAGAAAGAGCAGATAAACTCTAAGGGAGAGTAAGTCTCTTTCATACAGCTGTCCTCGGTAATAAAGAAAAAAGGTAAATAATTATAGAAAATGCATGAAATATAATCTGAACTGTCTAAATCATACATTTTTTCCAAGTTTTTCTAATGGTGTCAGGGGCTCTTTAAGGGCTCAACTCCTGTGCCTTACCCCCCTCAAGGGTTAAGCTTTCTCCCTTAAGCATCCCTTCTGTGGGAGGTCAGATGAGTGCCTTTCAGTGCTCATTGCTCTCCTTCTTCCCACCGTGGGGGGCAAGCCTTCTTCATGAGGAACTTCCTTTAGCTGCATAGATTGGCTTGCAGCACCCTCACGCAGGGGTGTAGCCAGAAATTTACGTTTTGTACACATGTAACCCCACCGGGGGCGCTATCCCAAGGGCTACAACCCCTGCCTGCTTTGCGCCTAGCAGGTTAAGGGGCCTAGATCCAGTGGCGGGTGCCTCCACCCAGAGGTCGGGGTTGGAACAGTTGAACATGACTCGGTCACAGCCCTTTGGGTTACTGCAACCCCACTTTCCTTCTGCTAGTGGCCCACAAACACTCCCCTCACAGTCATTGTGACTTACACTTACCCCCAGATTGAAAAGACCCACTTGCTGCTGAGGACCCCCCTGCTAAATAAGATGTGGTGACACAATAGCCCATGTACAAGAGGGTGGTACTAACACACAGTTTAGACAGTATACCTTGCAAACAACAAATCTGATTTATTGGAGGGGAAAATAACAAGGATGGGGGGGATCTAATATATGCGTAGGGCTCTGTGCACAGGCCAATCCTAAGAGTCCCTGCCTTTGGGTACCCAGGCAATACAAGGCTAGCCTATTAGGTGCAGCTGGTTGTGGCCCTGCCGAAGAAAATGAGCAATTGATACTTAAATTGATTAAACAGAGCCAGCAGGCTCAGTTCATGCAGCCAACAGAGCAATTAGACCAATGTTGCCCTCACACTGAGCATCCGACAGGGAGCTACCCTGATCCAGTACTCACGACTCCTGCAGAGAGATCCTTCTCACATCACTGGCAGGACTTGGCCTGTGATCCAGACACTTCTCCACACATTTACATGCAACACAGAGGGGTACCATCCCAGGCAGCTGCTTTCTTTTTCCGATCACTTTCACTGCAACAAACCGGGTGACACGATGCAGCTTTACTTGTCCTGACAGACCGAGCGCGATTGAAGCAGATTCTCCAGTCCTCTACAGGGTGAGCCTGATAGGTAGCTGTAAACGTGCAGCCTCCTCTGCCTGCACACCTCCATGGATCTTGTCTGCTCTGTGCTAGTGATATGGTCGCCCGACTTCTTGGCCTAACACACGTGCTTCCCACGCGAAGACTTTCACAGTGCAGGAGCCAGAGCTCCTTCTCTATTCAAGATCACCAACAACTCTGCCCCCCAGAACAGTTGCTGGGCAGTTTCCTCTCACTCCACAGGGCTCCGGTTGGCTGCTTTGTTCTGTCTGTCACTTCACACGCCCTCTATTGGTGCAAAAAAGGTGCCAGTGTCCAGACTATACTTCCCAGAAGCACCTACCATATGTCCCCCCTTTTTTCAGGCTCCCATGGGAGTCCAAATTCTGGTTGGCTCAAGCGGTCTCCATTTTAAGGCCCTACTTCCCCAGTTGGCCCATTCTCAGTAGTCCAGGTCCAAAATGAAGAGGCCAAACACACAGAGTCCCAGCTGCAATAAAAGGCAGGTTAAACAACGGCAATTTTACTGCTACACTACATATGTTCCAGCAAACAGTTACACCCTTCAATAAGGCTCCCTCTGCTCGCCTAGCGACGGCAGAACTGAGCAATTCAGACAGCAGCTCAAGTGGGATTCGAGCAGTAAACCCACCATCCCCCTTTTACAAACTAATCAGACCTGCGAGCAGGCAGCTCTTAAAGAGACAGTACCAGAGGCTCTAGAAGCACTCACAGCGCCCTCATTTAAACGGCATTACACCAAACGCCCCTCAGGCAGGGAGCACTTAGACAAGCTCTGAGAAAGGCCTTTTAGGAACCCCCATTTGTGGGGGGGGGGGTTACACACTTCCTGGCCTGGAAAGAACTTGGCATCTGCGTCAAGTAGTTACCCTTAAATCAAGACAGTTTAAACTGACAGCACATCAGACATCAGACCTTTTTGTTACATACACTGGTACTGTATTACACAGTTTACTATTGGTTATACAATATTACACACACAAACAAGTTTTTCCTTCTTAACTTAGGTCATTGCTTCCTGCCCATGACACCTGGATAGAGAAGGCCCTTCCCTATCAGCTATCTGAGGGTTAAATGGGGCAGGGGCACCATACTCAGAGGGCAATACTAACAGGCGGGAATCATTCCCCAGGCTTAGTATGGGCAAGGAGCTCAGGGACACATACACTCCCTTATGGATCACATTCAAAGGCAGATCCACAGGCTGGCCCAGGGACTCATAACTCAATCTCACTACCGGCCGTACTTCTCGGCCAGTCCGTTTAGGAGTCTCAGGTAAAATTTCGGAAGGCTCAGACTCTATTTCAGCCCTACTTGGGATGGTCGGGGAAACCTTTATAGGAGCAGGGGACCCCGAGTCCATGGTACCTTTGGGGACAGGGCCCTCTGTTTCTGAACCTACACTACCTGGCTCAGCTGGGGACATTTCTGGTACTGGCGGGGAACTATCAGGGCACTCAAAATATTCTTCTTGCTTGGGCACATCCCCAGTTGTCTCCCCCATGTCACTTCCTCTGTCTGAGAAATCAGACAGTTCAGCCAGTCCCAATGAGCTCATACCTTCAGATTTACTACCACTCACTTCTCCCTCCAGAAGCACTGGCTCCAGAGACCAAGTTGGGGACTCAGACAGTCCAGGAAGCCCAGCTTCATCCCCAGGGTTGATGAGGGGATTGCCCCTGAACAACTGACTCAGTTCATAAGAAGGGTAACACTCAGGATTACACTCACTGTCCTCAGACACAGACTGGCAATCCACTTCAATGGAGGGGGAAGAAAAAGGTCCCTTTGGCTTGCTTTCTTGGGAATCAATTGGTCTTAGTTTGTTCTTGGCAGCAGCTCTAGTCACAGGCCTGGGGAGGAATTCAGTGGTTCAGTCTCTATCAGGATCTGTCCGATTGGCAGCAGATGATTTCTGTGTATAGTCTTCACGTCTTTCGAGTTGTTTTCAGGCCGCACTTTGTACACAGGTAAATCTTCCAGCCTTCCTACAACAATATGATGGAGGTGATGCCATCTGTCAGCAATCTTATGCTTCCCATGCAGCCCCAGGTTCCTCAATAGCACTATATCCCCTTCTCTAAGCTCCAGTGCCTTTACTTTTTTGTCATACCTTTCTTTATTGGCTAAATTTTGTTTAACAGCCATGGTCTGGGCTAGCTGGTAGGCTTGGTTTAATTGGGCCTTCAGTTTCTGCACATACTGTAGATGGTTAGCTGCTTGAATCCCATCAGGAGACACTACGAAACAGACATCTACTGGCAGTCTTGCCTCTCTCCCAAACATCGGTCTATACGGGGAAAATCCAGCGGCATCACTTTTGGTGCAGTTGTAAACGTGTACCAGAGTGCTAATTTGCTGGCTCCATCTAGGCTTATCTTTAGGTTGCAGGGTGCCTAACATGTCAAGCAGCGTGCGATTAAACCTTTCAGGTTGGAGATCTCCCTGAGGATGATAAGTAGTAGTTCTGGACTTTTGTACCCCCCACAAATATAGCATTTCTTTAATCAAGCAGCTCTCAAAGTCTCTCCCCTGGTCAAAATGGATTATTTGAGGGGCCCCATAGTGGATAAAGAAATTCTCAACGAGTACTTTAGCCACCGTGGTTGCTTTCTGGTCCTTAGTGGGAAAGGCCTGGGCATACCGGGTGAAATGATCAGTAACTACTAATATGTTGCTGATATTTCTGTGATCTGGTTCTAGACTCAAGAAATCAATGCAGACCAATTCCATGGGGGCACTAGTAATATTGTTAACCAGGGGGGCAGCCCTCTGGGGTAGTCTTTCTCTGTACACATCGGCTACAAGTCCTGATATGCTGTTCTACATCAGCGCCCATCTTGGGCCAATAAAAGTGGGACCTCGCCAAGTCAAGGGTTCTGTCTATGCTGAGATGGCCCATTTGATTGTGTAAAGACTTCAACACTAGTTCTCTAAAAGCAGTGGGCAGTACGAGTTGTCGTTTGTCTACTCACCCTTCTTTACCTACTGTCTCCCGGTATAATAGGCTATTAATCAGTTTCAACTTGGGACCTTCTTTGCCTAACAGAGTAGTTCTCAAGTCAGAGGAACACAGTTTTGACACATCTTTCCCCACATACAGAACCTCCAGAGCAGTTTTTATCATAGGGTCTCGAGATTGAGCCAGCTGGAGACTATCATTATTGAACTGAGGCAATGCACTAGTATCTAATGCAGAGAAATGACAGTAAGCTGCAGGTATACAGTTCTCAGATGACCCCAGACAGTCCACCATGCAATCCACAGCATCAGGAGATACCTGTTCTAGGGACATGGATATGTTGTTGATCCACACTGTCTGGCAGGTTCCTTGCCACTTTAAATCTTGCCGGAAGGTCTTCAAGCTGGCTCCTCCCACCCCCCTGGGTGGTAAAACTCTAGGCTCCACCCCATGACGCCAGATCTTCCTTACCGCTTGGAAGCTCAGGTTCCCTCCTTAACACTCTGCGTGTAGACCGGATCCTAATTCTTCGATTCACCCGAAACTTATTCTCAAATTTTCAAGACTTCGGTCAAATTACTCCCTCGTGGCTGCAATGGTCAAATTGACTCCCAGATTTTGGCGGTGCCCATGTGGGCAGAAAATGTCCAGGATGGATCCACACTCCACGTGCGTCTACTGCCTCGGCCTAGACCATGACCCGCAGGCCTGCGGGTTATGCAGTTTGTTTTCGGCCAACGTCCTGGAAGACCACGCTGCATGGTTACAGCTTGGGTGCCCCGAGAAGCGCTACCCACTGGTGAAGTCGAAGGAGGCCCGTTGGGCAGTTATCATGGCGGCTGGCTCAGCTGAGCAACTTGAGCAGATGATCACCCTCAAGGAGAAGGCGGCACAGGCAACATCATCCTCTTCCTCGGTCACGGCATTTATCCCGCTCTCTCTGGGTACCTCCTATTCTGCTTCTTTTAAGGAGCCTTGCCAGTCCCTTTCCACAAAGGGAGAGGGGCCATTGGGACATTCTTCTCGGTCCAAGAAGAAGGACTCAAAAGGTAAGTTCCACCGTCAGCGTTCATGGGAGTGGGTGAGGTCCCCTTCCCTGGACAGTCGACACTCTACTTTGGTCGAGGTTGTGGCTAAGGCCGCTGGCTTCATGGTGTCCCCGTCAGGTCAGCCGTCCGAGACTCCCGTCAACACGGTCGAGATTTTTCTTGACCCATCGGATGGGCTGTCGACTGGTGAAGCCGACAAACCTTCTTCACCGGTTGCCCCGGTGGAGACCGAGGACTTGCCTGCGCCTCCGTTACCAGAGTCCCCGGTCAAGGTTTCTGAGCCTAGGGAAGAGCAGGTGTCCCCCGCCCCTTTCCAGACCCATCCTCGGAAGCACCGAGGATCTTGGTCTCGGACATCGTCTCTGTCCAGCCGATCCCACCGACATTGGCGGTCTCGGTCTCAGCACTGAAGTAAGCGGCGCCACTCATCTCGTCTTCCTCCTCAGAAGAGAGGCTTCGGCGCAAATTGCGTCGACGCTACGAGGACCTGATGTGGCAGCAGTTACTTCTGTCCGGGAAGAAGCCAACGCCATCGCCTTCCCTGGCCATCAAGTGGCTGTCACCCGACCGACCGAAACAATCTCTCGCTGTAGTCGAGGTGCCCAAGCCTGGGCCAGTTGTTCAGCCGAAACCAGCTGCCCCACCGATTGTGGTGGAACCTCCGCCTCCACAACCGAAATCGGGGGCACCGACTAAGGAGACTTGGTCGGGTCAGGGCCTGCCCCACAGGTTGTCGGTCACCCTCACTCCCAACCATCCTTGGCAGGTGGAGGGTGGCTCAGGCCCCAGGCAGCTCTTCGTGGACTTCTCGGAGTCCGAAGATGACTCCTCCCTGTTCTCCAGGCCCATTGACCTGGAGTCCTCTGGGGGCCAGTCGATGGATGAAAGCACATCGTCCTTCATGGGTCTGCTTTGGCTCATCTTGGAGTCTACTGGGATGCAGCTCAAGCCCGTATCCAAGTGGGCCAAGTATCCCCTAACAGAGATACTGGACTGAGGGGATTCACCCATGGAGGCCTTTCCGGTGGCTGAAGCCATTGTTGGCCCAGCCTTGGAGCTCTGGCAGTGGCCTGCTTCCTGTCCTGTGCCTTTGGCCAGGATGGCCAGGAAGTATGTGGTCCCTACCGGCTCTTTGTTTTTTGGAACACCCCTCCGCTGAGGGGTTGGTCACCGATAGCATTTTCCGGCTTTCTGGGAATGCTAGGGATGTGGATAAGCCCCCCAACAAGGAGTCCAAAATGCTGGACTATGCCAGGCGCAAGGTGTACGCTGCATCCTCCCTTGGTCTCTGCCAGGCTAGCTTGGCTGTGCTGATGGCATACTTCTCCCATGCCCTCATGGGCTCCCTGGATGAGGTGATCCCTCATCTCCCATCTGACCTGCAGACCACGGTCAAGCAGGTATGAGACCAGGGAAGGGCGGTGGTGAAACAGCAGCTCCAAATGGCTCTTGACATTGGAGACTCCTGTGCCAGATCAGTTGCGGCCATAGTGGCCATGCATCGCAGAGCATGGCTGAGGATATCCACCTTCATGGTGGATACCCAGCATAAACTAGCAGATGTCCCCTTCCTGGGGACTGACCTCTTCGGCCCTGGAGTGGAAGGTCACCTCCAGAGGATCGAGAAGTCCAATGCCACTCTGGACTGGGTCAGCTCCACCCAGAAGGACAAGGGCCGTCGACAACAACATAAGTCCTTTCACACTTTTGCGCCTGCGGCACGTCCGGCCCAACAGCACCAACACCAGGGCCAGCAGGCTCATGCTTGGCACCCCAAAGCCAAGCCTGTGGCTTCCTCTGATAGGAAGCAGGGAGGAAAAGGCCCAGGAGGTCCCTTGGCCGGTCCCTCCTCCAAGCCTGCCCAGTGACGGGTTGAGGGGTGTCCCCCCAGCCTCGTCACTCCCCCCCCCGGGTTCCCCCTGTGGGGACAGCTTCGCTACTTCCTTTCTGCCTGGTCCGCTATCACCACAGACCGCTGGGTGCTGGAGGCGGTAGGAAAGGGCCTGCCCCTGGAATCTGAGCAGGCTCCGCCCTTCTGAGCCATCACCCTTCGGGGGGGGCTACGGGATCCACAGCCTCTCTGTTGGCTCGCCGAGCCAAAATCGCCCTGTTCCTCAAATAAGAGGTGATCAGGAAGGTGGCGGATCTGCCTCCAGACCCAGGGTTTGTGTCCAGATATTTTCTGGTCCCAAAACAGATGAGAGGCTGGTGCCTCATTCTCGATCTGCTTGACCTGAACAGGTTCCTAAGGTGTCGGACCTTCAGAATGGTCGCTCTGACTCAGATAATCCCATCCTTGGAACGAGGCATGTGGGACTGTTCTCTTGACCTCCAGGACACATTCTCTCATGTCCCAATCCGTCCGTCCCACCAGAGATTCCTCCACTTCAGGGCAGAGGGATCCCTCTACAATTTCCGGGCCATGCCCTTCGGCCTTTCCCTAGCTCCTAGGGTCTTCACCAAATGCATGGCAGTGGTGACAGCATTCCTGCGGTGCCGAAGGGTCCAGGTGTACCCCTACCTGGACGACTGGCTGATTTCAGCCCACTCCAGGACAGAGGTGGAGTGGTCCAGAGATCTGGCCCTCCAGGTTTGCTCTCAGGTTGGTCTCCTCATCAACGAGGCCAAGTCAGAACTCGTGCCAAAGCAGGTAATCCAATTCATTGGGGCAGAGCTCGACACTCTACGAGCCAGAGCATAGCTCCCGGTGGACAGGGCCGAGGTTCTTTCTTCCTTTGCCCAATAATTTCAGGTTGGGCAATTGCACCCTGCCTGGGACTTTCTGCACCTCCTGGACCTCATGGCAGCATGCACCAGCGTGGTCCATTGGGCCTGCTGGTACATGCATCCCCTTCAATGGGGACTGGCCAGCCAATGGTCACAGCACTTCAATCCACTGGATCAGCTAGTGACAGTGACCCAGGGAATGTGGAACACTCTCCAGTGGTGCACCTTTCCAGCACATCTGCAGGAGGGCATCCCATTCGTCCATCCCGAGCCGATGGTCTCTATCGACTGATGCCTCTCTGGTGGGTTGGGGTGCCCATCTGGGGAAGCACAGAGCGCACGGCCTCTGGTCCCCTCAGGAGTCCCGATGCCACATCAGTCTGCTGGAGCTTTGAGAGGTTCATCTAGCCCTCACCGCCTTTGCTCTGTTTCTATGGGGTCAAGTGGTTGAGGTCCAGATGGACAACACCATGACCATGTACTGCCTAAACCGCCAGGGCAGGATGCACTCCATGCCTCTGTGCAGGGAAGCTCTCGGCATTTGGTCACTCATGCACAGCTTGGAGGTGGATCTCCTTGCCATCCATGTGGCCTAACACACGTGCTTCCTGCACCAAGACTTTCACAGTGCAGGAGCCAGAGCTCCTTCTCTGTTCACGATCACCGATGACTCTGCCCCCCCAGAACAGTTGCTGGGCAGTTTCCTCTCACTACACAGGGCTGCTGTTGGCTGCTTTGTTCTGTCTGTCACTTCATACGCCCTCTATTGGTGCAAAAAAGGCGCCAGTGTCCAGACTACACTTCCCAGAAGCACCTACCACATATCCACCCTTTTTCAGGCTCCCATGGGAGTCCAAATTCTGGTTGGCTCAAGCGGTCTCCATTTTAAGGCCCCACTTCCCCAATTGGCCCATTATCAGTAGTCCAGGTACAAAGTGGAGGGGCCAAACACACAGAGTCCCAGCTGCAATAAAAGGCAGGTTAAACAACGGCAATTTTACTGCTACGGTACATATGTTCCAACAAACAGTTACACTGTTCAATAAGGCTCCCTCTGCTCACTTAGCGACGGCAGAAATGGAGAGATTCAAACAGCAGCTCAAGTGGGATTCGAACAGTAAACCCTCCGTCCCCCTTTTACAAACTAATCAGACCTGCGAGCAGGCAGCTCTTAAAGAGACAGTACCAGAGGCTCTAGAAGCACTCACAGCACCCTCATTTAAACGGCATTACGCCAAACATCCCTCAGGCAGGGAGCACTTAGACAAGCTCCGAGAAAGGCCTTTTAGGAACCCCCATTTTAAGGGGGGTTACACACACAATCTTCAACAGGACCCCCATTTAAAAAATGTACACATCCTTTCCAAATGGTACCCCCTTCCAAACAAGTCAGATTGTTGTCAGATGACTCCTCTAATCTCTAAAGAGGTTATACATGTATCTGTTTCCTAAACAACAGAAGTTTACAAAGAGACACTCCTCAGTGGCCTACACTAACCCAAATACTATGGATTAGAATGAAAATGTTAACAGAAAGGCATTTGGTTTGTGACAGACACTCAACAAAATTGTACACAAATGTGTAGAAGTGAGTATGCCTGCCTATGCCCTTGCCCTCACGGAGTTCCTGTTATAGGGATAGAGTGAGAAGCCTCCTAACAATACTTTCCCTGAATTGGGCTTTTAAATTGCAATAGCCAATCCATCATTAATTCAATCCCTAGCCTGGAGGAAAGGAGACCAATGCCTTGGATCTCCAGAGGCTTCCTCCTTTGTCATTTTTTGCATCTTCTCTGTGCTTACGGTCATAAAAAGTTAGGTAGATCTTTGAGGATTTCTGTTTCATAAGGCCACACCTATGGAACTATAGCTGCCAGACAATAGAACTACATGGAAACTTTTTTGCTAGCAGTCTTCTAGGGGCCACCCACAACTACATTATATGTTGATGTCCTCACCACATTTACTTGGGTGGCCCGTGCCCTCCTCTGCTCTATTTCTGCCATTGAGCATTGCATGTCAGACTCAATGGAGATACTGTGGCTTCAGCTGACCACCAAGTCTTCAATTTTCACACTTTGTTGGTTTTTTCTCACCCTAGTCTGTTATCACTTTATTTTATAAAGTGATCCTCGTCGTCTTGTATGCCGAACAAGGTTCTATGTCTGAAGAGCAATTGCCGAAAGGCGATTGTACTTATGGTGAGTGTACAACACCAAAACTGAATTTTGGTGATGTGCACACCCAGCAACAGGAACAACAGCTCAAGGACTCGTATATCTACTTTTATGTGGGGGGGCTGTGCCTCCCTGCACCCCCCTACTTTTAGATTCTCAACTCCGGGGGGGGGGTGCATCAGCGAAAAAAAAAATCCCCATCTCGGGCTGGGCTCAACAAAATTTGCCTGCACCCGGACCCGAACCCTGCATCCCCTAAGGAATAATAGACTCATCATGCTGAAGATACCTATTACCTATACCCGGTATGGGAGGGCTGCAATCAGCTACTCTCTAGCACTTATCTGGAACTCTCTTCAAAAGATCTTGAAGTTGAATACCCTCATTCCAATAGCATCCTTCAAAAAGCTATACACTAGTCTCTTTCCAGAGCCATGCAACTGTTTCCTCAAGTCCTAGTCCTATCATACCCCCTTTTTCCGCACTTCCCCCTTAATTTGTTTTCTAGCTTTCACCCACTTATCTCTTACCAGACCCTTTTCCCAAAAACCCATCACCCTCGCTTTAATCTTCCAGTACTGTTTTATTTTTTTCCTTTTTTATTATAACCCAGTTTCATTGGCTCATTGCTTTGTATATATGTAAATATTCTTGCACCTGTTCATTTATAATGTCTTTGTTTTTTGTATTCAATCTGTATTTTGTATTTGTGTAAAATTGTACCTTTATATTGTTATGACCAATCAGGTCCATCTTGTAAATGAGCTATGCTCAATGATGCTCGCCTGAATAAATAAAGATTTTGATTGATTGATTTGATTGATTGATTGATCCCCCACCACCCCAGGCTAGCACCCACCCCACCACACCATGGAGGCAGCTCGGTGGCAGACCGTGCCACCACACCTCACAAACCCTCCCACTCCTTGCTCGGCGTGCTTGCTCCCCCATGCGCGTTTATGCATTGTGACATTCTGTTGTCTTTCGCAAACCTTCACTATCTGGTCGCGCTCCCTATGTTCTCACCATTGAGGCAGTTGCCGCAAGTGGGCCACTGTTTTGGTAGGCCCCCACTTGCGGATAGCCCACCTCAAAGGATACCACTGAACGACGCCACAAAACTCTTCTGATATTGCTAGTGAAGTGGAAAAATCTACAACCATGATGACCATGACATCTGCATCCAGTATCTCGTCGAGGCCCACAATTTCAAAGCTTGCAAAATCTGCTGCAGCTTCAACCCGGCTACCCAGTGGCTCCATCAGAAAGCCCTGCAATCCTTCCCCCTTGCACAGATGGTTGTCAGAGTGGAGAGGGAGCTCCAGGAGAGAGAGGCTCCTCCACATTGCTGCCACCATCAATGGGCTTCCATTTTTCCAAGGCTTAGGACAAATCTTCAGGGAAACCAAAGCACCAGAAGAGGAGCAAGGATAAGTGCCCCCTCAGCATGCTCTCATTCACCGCTGTGGGTGCTGGCCAGTGTAGCATCATCATCTGCTTCTGCAGCAACACCTGCTGCTACCCCACCCTCAATACCACAGGGTCAGTTCTGCCAGTGAGTTCTGCCAGACCTTCCATTGCTGACAACTGCTTGTTGATGTCATGCCTTATGACCTCCTGTTGACATTGCAGCCCCTTCTGCTCAGACTTCTGCTTTCTCTGGGGGTCTGGCAGCAGGCTCAACCTACTTTGGCTGGTGATAGTCTTTCAATATTGGGTTCCTTCCTCCCCTGTTGATGCCTCAGGCAGTTCCATCAACACTGGGAAGCCAGCCTTCCTCATCTATACCGCAAGTTGCCCCATCAATGCCGACGTCTGTTGATCTGCTGATCATTTTCTCCTCCTTTATGGAGGTCATTCAGTACCTTGTTCCTCCTCCAGGCCAGACGGTACTAGGGCCTACCATATAAGCCCTGCGTTGATGCCTGTCACATCAACGCACCCTGCTCCCTCCGGGTTGTCAATGTCCCCACTGCCTTCACAGCATTACTCAGATCTCATTGACAAGAGTGTGAAGTACAATCCTGACTTCATCCTACAAGAGGAGGAAGAATATCACCAGGAATACCCCGAGGTCCTCTCCTTATGACCCTCCTTCATCTCATTGATGAAGCAGCTCCAAACAGCTATGGCGTTTAAAGCTGAGGAGCAAGATAGTACCAGAAGAAACCTGGTTGAATTTCTGGAACTACCAGATTCTGTCCCCCCAGATTCATTCCTCCTCTGCTGGCTGCATTAGAGGATGCCACCATGGCTGCATGGTATAGGCCACATATCATCCCTGCCATGCTGGCTCACCCCTGAAAAAGGGACCATCAAGGTTCTAGTGTGCCTACTGGTTACCAACATTTAAATAAATAAATAAAATACCTAGAAAGGCAGACAAACTGTACCAGACCCCCACAGGGAAGGCTTTTTTTGTAGGCAACCACAGGGGGTTCAGTGGTGATAAATGCAGCCTTTAATAAGTAGAGAACTCAACACCTCAGTTTTCTTCCCCCAGATAAGGAGTCAAGTTAACTGGACCTCTTGGGCAAGAGAACCTTTGCCTTGGCCATACTGGGCCTCCCAATTGCCAGTTAACAGGCTCATATAGTCAGATTCCAGAACACTCTATGTAAAAAGGCCAAAGCAGCAGCAGGCCCTTACAGAGGATCCTTGGAAGCAGGAGATGCTTAAGGCCTTCCAGACTGGTGCAGATTTGGGTAAACAGCTCTTGAGGTCTACCTATGATATTTTGAAGTCATCAACCAGGGCAGGCACAGCTGGCATCTGCCTCAGAAGGCATTTTTGGCTCGGGTGTCAGGATTCACTAGTTTTGTCCAGTAATCTATTTTGAATGTTCCCTAAAGGAGTTACAGACTCTTTGGGGCAGATGTGCAGGATATCTTGTCTGACTTGCAGGCCTCAGGAAGGACGCCGGTCAGTCCACTCCCTTTGCCACACCCAGACAAAAGTGGGCAGAGGATGCTGTTTTGTTGTGCCACCCAGAGACCCAGACAGAATGGGTGCAGCCTTGCCTGCCCCTACCTCCACTAGAAAAAGTCCCTAGAGGTGCAGGTGGTATGGAGTCACTTCTCCCTCCATCTGGACAGGTAAAGGAAGATCACAACAGATGCTCGAGTCCTGCAGCTCATAGAGCAGGGTCATACTCTAGAACTTTTGGAGTGGCATCTAGACCTGCCTCTTGTTCATTCAAGCTACCCTCCAGACCACATACCAGTGCAACTGCAAGAAATGTGCACATTGCTGCAGAATAGGGCTATAGAGCCAGTTCCCAGAGATCAGAGGAACAGAGGGTTCTATTTGCACTTCTTTCTAATAACCAAGTCCACAGGGGATTTCAGCCCCATCCTGGACATGAGGAATCTGAACTTTGTATCCAGTACAAGAAGTTCAGGATGATAACCCTGCAAGGCCTGCTGCCCCTACTGCAACAAGGAGACTGGGTGTGCTCCCTAGACATGCAGGATGCATACCTGCACATAAAGGTTTGCACTCCTCACAGGAGGTACCTCAGGTTACTGTTTCAGGGAAGGGTTCTCATTTCAAGGGGAGCACTACCAATTTAGGGTATTGCCCTTGGGTTTGTCATCTGCACCACAAGTCTTAACCAGATGCTTAGTGGTGGTGGTAGCAGCCCTCAAGGTGGAAGGACTGTACGTCTTCTCCTATCTGGATGACTGGTTGCTCAAATCTCAGTTCAAGGAGCAACTGTCTCACACTCTGTCGCGTACCAGACAACTGTTCAGTGCTCCATGGATTACGGTCAATCTGTCCAAGTCGGTCTTGACACCTTGTCAGCATCTCCAGTACATCAGAGCTACAGTATACTGGATACTGCCAAGGGAGCTGCCTTTCTGTCCCAGAACAGGGCAAAATGCTTCATTGCACAGTCCCAGCTACTTTACAGCAACCAGTATATCACAGCCAGGGCATTTGTGTGGCTACTGAGCCTGATGACAACAGCCAGTGTCTTGGTTCTCCTGGCAAGGCTGCACATGTAGATCCCCCAGTGGACATTAAGAGTCCAATGGGATCAGTGCACTGATGATCTAGAATGGATGGTGCTAGTCTCTTCGCCAGTAAAGGAGGTACTTCAGTGGTGGATGGAACCCAGCAGTTTACTTGAAGGGGTTCCCTTCCTGATCCCATCCCCTCATCACATTATCACCATGGATGCTTCAAAGATGGGCTGGGGAGCACATCTAGTGCCTCACCAGACCCAAGGTACATGGACTGCAGTGGAGAGGTCCCTCCACATAATGTCATAGAGATGAGGGCCATTCTATACAGCCTACATGCCTTTCAGATTTACCTGTCCCCAGGGCCTCTGCTGGTGCAGACAGACAACATCAATGTAGTGCACCATATAAACAAGCAAGGAGGAACTCATTTGTACCCCCTGTGCAGGGAAATGATGAGAGTTTTGTAATGGGCTATATATTATGGTCTAGAATTGTTGGCAGTCCATGTTCCAAGTGCTCAAAATGTTTTGGCGGACAGACTAAGCAGGTCACAGTCCAGAATTCATGAGTGGGAGCTGCTGACCTTGGTAGTGGAAGACCTGTTCTGACAGGTGGGATCATCCAGAGATGGACCTTTTTGCATCCCTGCTCAACACAGAACTGCCACTGTTCTGCTTACTCCCTCCAGGGCCAGGTTTTTTTTGGTGAGGTGCATAGTCCCTCTCTTGGAAAGGGAGGTTATTCTTTGACTTTCCTCCCTTCTCTCTAAGTCAGATGGTTCTGATCAAGCTTCAGATGGAAGCAGTGAGTCCGATACTCATTGCTCTCTTCTAGCCTCACCAGATCTGGGTCCCCTTACTGCACCAGTTGGCCGTGGAACCTCTAGTACCTCTGCCCCTTTGCAAAGGCTTGCTATCACAGGAACAGGGCACCCTGGTCCATCTGGACCTCAAGTCACTCCATATTCATGCCTGGCTCCTGAAGACATAGCCATGGCTAGATTTGAGGTCTCCCAAAAAGTGGCTGACATTCAAGTGGCCTCTAGGAAACCCTCCACCAGGACCACTTATTCCATGAACTGGAAGTGCTTTGCCCTGTGGGCTGCTTCCTATCACTTAGATCTTTTCATTTGTCCAGTTAATCAGATTCTGGAGTACTTGATGTCCCTGTCAAACACTGCACTGCAATACTCTTTCATTAAAGTGCACCTGGCTGCCATTTAAGCATTCCTTGTGCCCACTGACGGCAGTATAGTGGCACAACTGGAGATGTCCCATATGTTTTTGAGAGGCATTCTTAATTTGAAGCCTCCTATCTGCAATCCAATCCCTCCTTGGGATTTACATTTTGTGCTAGAGAAACTTACTTTGGCTCCTTTTGAATTGGCCATGACATGCAAGCTATGTTAAAAATTAAGAAAATGTTCATCAAACTACAGTTCACTTAAACACCCACTTCATTCTTTCACTGTGAACGGAGGTGTTTTGTGGCAAAACAGAGAGCGGATTCAAAAATGGGTGGGACAGGCACAAGGGTATGAGCAGAAGTAATCACATTTTCAGTTGCCATTACTTCTGCTCAAAGGATTTTTGAGCCTCAGGCACTAATGTGTGAGCCTTTTTATTTGTTTTTTCACAAAGACTTTGCATACCTACCCTAAGTCCTTACCAAAGGTGGTGTCTGAGTTTACCCTGAATCAAACCATCCACCTACCTGTTTATTTTCTGGAGTATGCCTATCTAGGGGAAGCATTACTCCATACCTTAGGTGTACATTTAATTAAATTCAGTTCAATTATATATTTATTGTTCGACAACTTAATGCCATTTCAATATTTGAAAACAAGTCACAAACACATTATTCCACAATACAACAATAAATAAAAATTGCAGCATTAACAATATGAAAATATTTCACTTTTTTATGCAAATTTCATAATAAATGTTTAAGAGCAAGCTA
Organism: Neoceratodus forsteri; assembly: GCA_016271365.2. Lineage (NCBI taxonomy): Eukaryota > Metazoa > Chordata > Ceratodontiformes > Ceratodontidae > Neoceratodus > Neoceratodus forsteri. Next base: position 334,975,247 of record JADMNL010000026.1, read on the forward strand.
CCATTATTACAATATGCTATCCCTGGCTTATCATCCTGACATTGTTTTATTCACAGTACCTGTTATCTGTCTTATTGCGCTTTATGTGGCTGGTTTTATGATATCCTCTTATTACATATTTTCCTTTTATTTGTTCTTAATCAGTTTAATCTCTTTTTCCAAAGACACCATTGGGGAGCAATCCAAAACCATATCTGTTTTTGATTATTTTCCATTTTGAATATGACGCTGCTTTTTTTCAGTAGAGGAGATGAGGGAAGCCACAGAATCCATTTCTGTTTTGATCTCTGTTTTAATATGTAACCATGTCTTTTGGTTCATAGTTTAATCTCCATAATAGATCCCCTATATATTTATTCCTTCCTTTTGTGTATAAGGGACATACTGTTAAAATATAAGTGAGATCATCTTTTCCCAGTCTGCATTTGCACTCTTTTTTTTGTTTTTATCCCTTTATGTTGACTGTTGGCGCCATGCAAGCCAACATTTTGCGGTAGTAGCAGATTGGAGGCAGAAACAGTGAGGGGGAAACGGGCACATATTAGTAGGTGCATCCCTCATTCCCCAATAAGCCAGCATGTAGAGCTCACACAGAAAATATGTAAAGTAGTTAACACATGTAAGGAAAGTGCCGCTGCAGTAGAGACAAAGCTCGTCATGCAGCGGCATATTAACACCTCCCGACGGCATTTCCTGAAGTATTTCAATAAATTATGGTGACAGGCTGCCGCCACCGCTGGCCACAACACTGCCCACAGAGCCGACTCAGGTGCCCAATCTCCTGTCAGCATGTTAACTTACCCTTCCTCAAGATTGTGTGGCACACTGGGAGCCCACCCCAGTGTGCCCCTCTATAATGAAAGCTGACCATCATCGGCATGTTCTGGCCCCCATCCCCATTTTGTGCCACACTGGGAGCCCACCCCAGTGTGGCCAGCATCACCCCCCCAAAGTCATGGGGCACACTAGGAGCCCACCCCAGTGTGCATAACAGCATCTGTAAAAAAAGAAAACTGTCCGCTGTGTTCCTTTTTTTTTTTTTGTAATACCTGAAAAAAGAAAACGTTCCCTTGCCATGGGGTCTCCTCCCCCAACCCGCACCACCCTCTGTGCACCCCACCTCCCCACCCCTCACTTACCTCCAGAGCTCAGCGCGACGATCTTTGGTGGACCGGGAACATGTCTGGACTCTTCAAAGCTGACCCCAACTGAAAAAATGCCAGTAAGCAGTATAATGGCATAAATGGGTTTTTTTTCAGCTTAGGTGGATATCTCAGCCATTTTTTGGAAGTTTGCCTCCAAATTTTCAACATGGAGTGCTTGGGACCCCACCTCATGAACACGTGCACTGTCATCTCATTACTCGACCCGGAAAGGTCATTTCGCGATCACTGTGTGAAATTACCTTTCAGGACTGATTAATGAAATGACAATGCCAGTGTTCATGAGCTGGAGTCCCAAAAACCCGTCCTCAAATTTGGTGGAAAAATTCAAAAAAATGACCATGTTACAAGCGTGCATTGCGCAGTTTCAACAAACACTCGTAACTTTGACAGTTTTTAATATTTTCACTCCAGATTTTCAACATTGCCTTTTTTTCACACCTTCATATGAAGAGTATAGCTGTCATTTTCCACATCCTGCCAAAAATGTGTCTTCGCACATGAGGTGCACAGTGGCGGGTCGCTGTGGGAAATCAATGTTTGGGTCAGATTAACAAAATCACAGTGACACTGTTCATGACCAGAGTTCCCAAAATGCCAATGTTGAAAATCTGGTTATACAAATCCCCAAAATAATTGTGTTACGGGTGTGCATTGTGCAGTTTCTACACACACTTGTGATGTCACCAGTTATTCATATTTTCACTCCAGATTTTCAACAGTGCCATTTTTTTTACACCTCCACATGAACACTGCAGCTGTCTTTTTTCACATCCTGCCCAAAATGTGTTTTTTCACCTGTGGTGCCAAAATGCAGTCACTGTAAAAGATCACCTTTCGGCAAACTAACTCATAGTGCCACTGTTCATGAGGTGGGGTCACAGACGGCCCATGTTGAAAATTTGGAGTGAAAATACAAACAAATGCCCTTGGCATTAGGGTTTCCACCCATACTGCCCCACCCTGTACAGACTGACAGGCGTCAGGGGTGTGACTTGGCATTGTCAGCTGTAATGCTCACGCCATTCCACCCCCCTATCCTGCAGCCAGTGACAGGCATTGAGGTGTGACTTGGACTCTTCGGCTCCAGCATTCACCCCATTCTCCTACACTGCACCTATGTCAGTATATTTCCTTATGGAATGAGGTGATCATAAGGCCTAAGGACCCCAAGGCACATCGCGGCACTGGTCGGTTTCTGTGGGGTAGAGTGAGGTGAAGCGGCATGAGTGTTATGGCCAGTGACCCAAAGGCACACCCCAATGCCTGTCACTTTCTGCATGGTAGGGCTGGGGTCAGCGTCAGTTCACTACTTCACTGCCAATCTTATTGTGCATCTCTCTAACTCCTGCACTACCAACAAGCCAACATTCAGCATTGACAAATGCTTATTTGTAACGTACATTTAACCAATTACTTTTGCAAGCTTCAAATCTAAATCTGGAGATGCTTTTTCTTTCTCTGGGTTCTTTAATTTGTATCAGATAAGTTTCTAGTTTATGAACTCTTCTTTTTTTGACATCCATCTGCATGTTTTGTTTTGTTTGCAGTACTGCAAATCCATTCGCCTTGCTGCTACTTTAATTCTGGCTTTAATTTCTTCAGCTACTATTTTCAAGGACATTCTAAAGATGTCCGTTAGGTAATGGAGCAGTCCATATGGTTTTATAATATTTGCTACTGTATGTATGCTTGGAAATAGTATATCCTGTTCAACATAGTTAATAGTTTCCTCAATACATGTCCTCTGTAGCCTATTTTCCAGCATGGCATATGCTTTAATCCAGTAATTGACAAGCCTTTCTTTAATTTGACATTTAATCGAACACTGTCTCAGCTCTGCTCTAACCACTGCCGATGAGGTACCAGTGGGGCATCCTAAAGTTTTAATAATATTTATATAGGTTTCTAGTAACATTATTTTCTCATCCCCCCATATTTCGGCTCTGTATAAGAGTTGACATCGAGTTTAGCATTTAATACCTTTATAAAGCCTATCATCAAGTATTCTCCATATTTATGTTGAAAGCTGGTTATAGCTAGCAAAAATCTTTTGTTTTTAAGTTCTGGTTCTTTATTATGATTCCTCCATTTTAAATCTTTTGTTATATGAATTCCTAAATAACAGAAACTATTAACTACCTCAAGTTTATTCCCATCTATGTAATAATTATTGTTTTTCTTTTCTTTGCCACAAACCATGACCTTTGTCTTGGTGTAATTGATATGCAGATCTGCCTTTTTGCATTCTTCTGAAAATCTTCCTATCATTCTTTTTATCCCCAAATAGCTGGCGGACATTAAGACAATATCATCAACATGTACCAGATAAGGACACACTTGGTTGCCTATTCTGGCCATGTGGTAATTTGGGTCATACATTTTTTTCAGCATCTGATCTAGGTATAAACTGAATAGTATAGGGATAATGTGCATCCTTGTCTTACCCCATTGTTGCAAATGGCTCACTTTTACTCCCTTTTGAATTGTATCTCACCTGCGTATGATTATCTTGATATGTTTTAATTATTACTAACATACAGTACCTTTATCTATTCCTATTTCTTTCAAAGTATTCCATAATTTCAGTCTGTTAACTATATTAAATGCTGATTTAAATCTATAAAAGTGCAGTATAATTTTTTTTTTCATATTTGTATTTGTATATTAAATGTGTCAAAGTAAAACATTGGTCTATAGTGGAATATTTTAATCTAAACCCTGCTTGTGCTTCATTTGATTTTTATTCTGCTCTGTAATCTTGTTATTAATAATTTTAGCAAATACCTTCAGTGTGCAGTCTATCAGACTTATGGGTCTGTAACAACTAGGTTCAGTTTGATCTCCCTTTTTAAATAGAGATACTATAATATTGTGTTTCCATCATTTTTATATATTCCTGGCATGCATTATCATTTGAAAAAGTTTATGTAGTAATGTTATCCAGATTTCCATGTTTTTTGGTTTTTCAGGACCTCAACAGGGACCCCATCAGGGTCAGGGGCCTTGTGAGTGGCAAAGGATTCAATAACTACTTGTATTTATTATGGATATATTTATAGATCAACCTCTGTCCAAATTATATTTGTGTTACTAGTTTTAGTGTTCTCTATCTCCTTATTTTCATAAAATATTGTTTTATAATCCACCCATTGTTTTGGTTTAAAGTTTGTTTCCAGTTCCTGTCTCTGCTCTCCTAGGCCTTTACTTACTATTAGTCAGAATTTTTTGCTGTCTTTAGAATCTACAGCTGTTTCTATTTTTTCCATAGCTGCCTTATGTGTTCTTCTTTATTTTTATGAAGAATTCTATTATATTCCTTTCACAACTTATTAAGCTGTCTTTTATATCCGCATGCATTTATTTTTAAATACCCTTAGTTTATTAATTTTTTGTCCAGCTGACATTCCTTGTTGTACCATGCTGATCCTTTCTTTATTTGGATGTTAATTTCTCTGATTATTGTGATATCTGCAGAATCAGCAAGGCTCCCCCCGTGGGTGCTGGTCGTGAGGGCAAGGTCTCCTTCACCTGAGCTTTGCATGGACCCCGCAGCAATTTTCTAGCAGAATCAGCAAGGCTCCCCCCGTGGGTGCTGGTAATGAGGGCAAGGTCTCCCTCCCCTGAGCTTTGCATGGACTCCGCAGCAATTTTCTAGCAGCAGAATCAGCAAGGCTCCCCCATGGGTGCTGGTCGTGAGGGCAAGGTCTCCCTCCCCCGAGCTTTGCATGGACCCCACAGCAATTTTCTAGCAGAATCAGCAAGGCTCCCCCATGGGTGCTGGTTGTGAGGGCAAGGTCTCCCTCCCCCGAGCTTTGCATGGACCCTGTAGCAATTTTCTAGCAGAATCAGCCAGACTCCCCCATGGGTGCTGGTTGTGAGGGCAAGGTCTCCTTCCCCCAAGCTTTGCATGGACCCCGCAGCAATGTTCTAGCAGCAGAATCAGCAAGGCTTCTCCCGTGAGTGCTGGTCATGAGGGCAAGGTCTCCCTCCCCTGAGCTTTGCATGGACCCCACAGCAATTTTCTAGCAGGTAAATCATGTGCTCTCACGGAACGAACAGCGGACATTTCAGAAATGCAGTGCTGAGCACTTGAAAACTCATACTAGAAAGCCCCACTGACACTCCACGTCAGCTGCCCCACCACCACCCTTGGTCGGCTTCTTCTTTTATAGTCTCAAGAGACCGGTGGTGACGTGTTTAAACCAATCAGGCAACTTCTCCATTGGCATGTTATCAGGACCACCACTAGAGGCTGATACTGTTTCCTCAGCTGATTTTTTTCTCTCAGCTCCTAAACAACAGCAAGGTTGCTTTTGGTGTATGACACAAAAGAACTTCCCTTACACCTCAAAAAATCCTTCCTTAGCTCCCTCACTTCACCACCCCCCAATCAGCATTTCAGAAAAATCTTTCTCTAGATAGAAACATTAGGCTAAATACTAAATCCCTCACAAATATGCCCAGCAATATTGTCATATCTCCCTTTCTTGTTAACATAGCATCTCATGGCTTACTTTCCTCGTGTTAACCCTCCCCCTCAGCCCAGTACCCTGCTACCTTCCACATACTCATCCTAGCACTACCCCTCCCACTGCCCCAAAATTGCCTCCTATGCCACACAGCCTGTGATAACTCCCTCATCAGTGACCATGTCCCATCTTCCCCACCCTCCTCCTGAGCCAAGTCACCTGCTCCCTGAAATCATGAGTACCCCACTTCTACATGGTCATGAAATACTGCGCTTCACATGCTCCCATATTTTCAGTAAACTGCACCATCATGCAGTCTCAACACTGCACACTAGCAAAAAGATCCTAAAAACTACCCTAACCAGGACAGCAATCATCCTCCTGCTACTTGTGGGCAACATCCACCCAAATCCTGGTCCCACTAACCATACCCCATGACAAGCAATGAAACACAAAGGTCTGAAATTGGCTGCCATCAATATATGTAGCCTCCAAAAGAAACTTGTCTCTCTTCAAGCCTGGGTCTTCCTCCACTGCCCTGATGCACTAGCCATTTCTGAAACATGGCTATCACATAATACCCCTGACTCAGCTGTATGCATACCGGGATACACATTGTTCAGGTCAGAGAGATTAAATAGGCGGGGCAGGGGTTGTGCTCTGTATCTTCGGGAACACCTGCAAGGAATGAACACTGCTACCATAAGCCCTACAGAAGGTGCACAGTCCCTCACCGTCAGGGTTGAAATTGGTAACTCGGGTAAATCTCTTTATTTAATGTCTGTATATATGCCCCCTCGAAACCAAAGGGATGCCTTCACATCTATCCCTAACATAATTGACCAGCTCCCTAAACACTCTGAAGTCATAGCACTAGGTGACTTCAACACAAACTGGCTTGCTCCCCAGACATCCTCCCTCAGGGATACAGCCACTGCCCAAAATCTGTCCCAGATGGTCCTTACCCCTACCAGAGTAAACAAAAACATGGTCCATAGTTCCCTCCTTGATCTCATACTTACAAATCATCCTGAGCATATACAGGATGTCCAGGTCCTATCTGACTCAATCAGTGATCACGCCCCTGTAACTTGTCTCTGGACAAATAGCTGGAAGCCTCCCCCTGCCCAGGATCTCCATGTATCGCCAACTCAAAAAAGGGGCTTTAATGCATCTCCAAAACGTACTCCGAAACTTTGACTGGTCCCCTCTTGGCCACCTGACCTCAGTTGATGCCGCCCTGTCCTTCTTCATAAGTTCCTTCCAATCTGCCTGCAACATCTTCGCCCCCCCCCACCATGTAAAACGCATTGAAAAATCAAAATCATCCCCCTGGGTAAATGGGTCCTTGCTTGGCCAAATGAAGGCACGTGAAGACCTGTGGCAATGAGCCCTTCAGTCAGGTCGCCCCACTGACCGGCAACTGTAGTGTGCTGCCCAAAACACATGCACTGGGCTATCCAGCAGGCTAAGACTGCTTACTATCAGGCAAACCTTACAGCCACTTGGGGAGATGGAAAAAAGTTCTGGGATAATATAAAGGAACTTGGTGGCAAGTCTCCTTCCCCTCCCCCTACCATGCTTATCATTGATGGAGTCCCCACCCAAGACCCCTACAAAATAGCTGAGACTTTGAATATATCTTTCTCTGATCTGAGTACTATTCTCCCTCCTGATTTCTTCAATGCAGGTGCTGGACAGTTCCCGCCACCCCACTGTGCTCCACCCTTTCACTTCAAAACTATCTCCACTAGTGATGCCCGGCTCATATATAGCCATGTTCCTAGGAAAGTCTAGGCATAGCGGTGACTCCCTAGATGCAAAACTGCTATCCTTAACCCTTGATGCTGTCCTAACACCCCTCACTAAAATACTCAATATGTCCCTGTGCCTAGGGCAGCTCCCATCTCTGTGGAAAAAGGCGGTGATTACGCCAGTTCACAAAAATGGCACCCGTACCTCAAGTAGCAACTATAGGCCCATTTCCATACTCCATTCCCTCTCAAAAGTGCTTGAGAAAATAGTGGCCGATCAACTTATTGACTATCTTGACTCTTGCCACCTACTATGCAAGCAACAACATGGTTTCAGGAAAGGACACAGCACCACCACTGCCCTACTAGAATTCTTCTCTTTTATGCATGACACCCTTGACCATGGAGACCTGGCCGGATCAGTCTATACTGATCTCTCCAAGGCATTTGATACTGTCAATCACAATATGCTCATTAACTCTCTCCTCTCTGTTGGCATATCCAAAGAAACCACTGGCTGGTTCTCCAACTATCTCCATGGTCGCACTCAATAAGTGAAGATAAATAACACCCTCTCCACTAACTTTCCCATCCAGTCGGGTGTCCCCCAAGGGTCCATCCTAGGACCGCTTCTTTTCTCACTATACTTGAACTCCTTACCTCTGGCCTCCTCAGGGCGCCTCCTCCTTTATGCAGATGATGCTGTGATTTTCAGTTGGTACCCTGACCCTACACAGCTCCAAAATTCCTTGCAGGGCTCCTTTCCACAAATTGAAGCCTGGTTTTCCTCCCACAAACTTGTACTCAACACAAAAAAGAAAAGTTATTCTATTCGCCCACCCACAACATAAACACAGCATGTCCAAAATATCTATACATAATGCGTTAGGCACCATGCTGGAAATTGTTTCCACTTTCAGATATCTAGGGGTTACCCTTGACTCCGCCCTTACCTATCGTGAGCATATTGCATCAACTTGCATTGAACTAAATAGGAGAATCGGTCTCCTATATAGGCCTAGTCCATGTCTCCCTCCTGAGGCTCTATGATTAACAATCTCTAGCTCCATCCTTTCCCTGGTAGACTACAGCATAATCATCTATGGCGCCACCTCTGACACGGCTCAGACCAGCATTAAACGCACCCTAAACAAAGCCTGCCGATTGACCACAGGCTGTGATCAGCTCACACACACCTGTGACCTCTACCTACGGTCATCATGGCTAAACTTCCAGGGGCAACTTTTCTATCAGACCTGCTTAATGGCCAAAACAATCCAGTTGGGCCTAGCCCCCCTGGCTGTCTCCAGTTCCTCCAAAAGAGTCTGCCGGTTCACACCACTAGATGCTCTGATGCTGCAGCATTCCATATCCCCTTCATGAAGACCACTAACGGCCAAAGGTCCTTCTGCTACAGGGCCCCACTCTGGATGAACTCAATCCCTGACACTATCTTATCTATCCCTAGGCTAGGGCCTTTTAAACCTGAGTTACTGAGCTACATTATGTCCAACTCTCACTGTGACTGCAGATGAAACTTAGCTATAAAAAAAAAAATACTGCAGTATTTGCTCCTGTGTATGCATCATGTATTCACATCACTGATGTGCCCATTTTGTCTGTATTATGTATTTGCTCACCCATGTAGTTACTGCCTTATGCTGTAGTAGTGCAGTAGTCTGTATTATGTATCTGCGTTATACTTCTGTATCTGTGTTCTACTGTTGTACCAATCTTTATCTACTGTATGTAAGATGTGAAGCCTTTGCAAATGAGTCCCTAACTCAAAGGCTTGTAATTCCTAGACCATCAAAAAATAAATAAATAAATCTGTTTTCTTTTTTGTCCATTATTCCCCTCATTATGTCCCAAATTCCTTTATCTTCCACAATTTCTGAGAAATCCTCTCTTTCTATCATTTTCCAACAAATAATTTTCTTACGTTTTACCTTGAATGGAATACTTTTATTCTCTTTTGAAAGACTGCTATATGTTTTTCAAAGGCTTAATTCTAAATCAGAATGAGCACTCTCAGCTTTTGGATTTTTTTTGAGATCCATACAGTTTTCCAATATATTTATATTTATGCAGACATGACCTATGACAGATGCTGCAATGCCCCCTATATATGTATATTCTCCCACATTATCAGATCTGGGTCTTCCATTTAATTAATATAAAATTCTTGTTTATCATATCCTTATAATAGTTTTCCCCTTCCTTGAATATTTTTTGGTCCTTCAATTCTCTGGTTATACTTATTTAATGCTGGCCTAGGACTGCTTAATAATTTCATTTCTTCTGTTGTCTCAGATAGAGTTCCTAGTCTTAGATTAAAGTTGCCTGCTACAATAATCCATATTTGTGGGTGCTTGTCTATTTGTTTAGTTAAGAAGTTCTCCAGGTCTTTTTGTACATTCTTATCTTGATAATTACCATTATTTGGAGGACTGTATATATTTATTAAAATTATCTCGGATTCCTTCTCTGTTACCTTTATTGATAGGATGTCTTCATTATCAACTTTTAGTTCCTTTGTTTTTCTGGCATCATCCAATTTATAGAGTATTATACAATGGCAAGAAAGAATCTTGGACTCTGATTGGTCAGTCTTGGGCTGGACCCGTGCTGTTATCCCAGTGCAACATCACGGTTCTAGTCTCAGCCTCACTGTGAACCTGCAGATGAGCATTTTATGGAGCTTTTGATTGATTGTTTCATCTTCTCTTAAAAAACAAAAATATTTTTCCACACAAAAACATTTTTAAAATAATTTTTTTATTCTGTATAACAACGAGCCATTGTATAATAGCAATAATGCACTCCAGGATGTGCGTCGTTTGGGATAACACCACGCCTGAGGCATTGGATTTACTCGGCCTGCAGCCTCGTGCCTAACTCCCCCAGGCATGGCGTTATCCCAGCACGACACACACCCTCTCATGCATTATTCCTTTATTGCAAGACCCCTACATTACATTCATATTTCTTATATTTTTTTGCATTTTTGGTATATGTTTTAACTCCATTATCATGAATGTTACCCTCTACCCATGTTTCTTGTAGATTGATGTACTAAAATTTCTCTAAGTATTTGATGAATTCTAAATTAGCAAGATTATCCATCAATCCTGACACATTCCATAAAAACACCTTCATGGCACCATCTATATTAGTTTTATTCCTTTGCTCGCCTAAGAATTTCTGTGATTCCCCTCCTCTGCTCATATTCTTTTGTTGTCAGCAATTTCTCCTATGATGTTCCAAGACCGAGTATCTATTTGCTGTTTTCACTGTTGATCCCCATTTTATTGATGGTTTAATGTCCCTCTGTTTCTGATCTTTGGTTTGGGATTGCTCATCATCAAGAGCTCCCTCTTTTCATTGTAGATTCCTAGGAAACTGTGGCGAGCTTCTTTGGAAAACTGGAAAAAACTGAACGTTTAGCACTGTGAAGACATTGATAGCGTTTTTATAGAGGACAATAACTGATTTAAAATACTGGATACATCATATTAGGTTTGGTGGAACTACTGTTATTTAATATTTATGGAGTTCTTTTGTATGAATTGGGAAAGGGTTGAGTAGATGAAAGAGTGAGATTTGGGTATGAGAGTGTGTTTGTGGGGCTTACATTTTGGTTATTTTTAAATAAGTGCCTGGGAAAGAGTCTGGGAAGGTGCAGCTACTCGGCGGCCCTCCTTTAGAATCTCTGCCCATTTGAGCTCCCATCACTCCCTTTAGAGATCTATGTGAGATGTTGGGCTCTACGGATTGCCCAGGGGGGGTCCAGAGTGGGATCAGTCTGGATGGTTGCCAGAGAATTACTGATATGGGTGGTGAGGCAGAGGAGATGCCCTGGGCTGAAATGGCCACTGGAAAGGGGTTCTCCCTGTTTAGTACCTATACCCAAGGGCTCCATGGGAATTTGTTGGCAGGTAGCTGATCCAGCAGTCCCCCCCACTCATCCTACTCGGGCTGTGTTATGCAATGCCAGGTCAATGAGGAATAAGATGACTGCTATAACGGCAGACTTGATTGCCTCAGTAGACCTAGCTTGAATCATGGAGACCTGGCTGGATGAAAATGCGGCTTCCATTTTGGAGGCGACAGTACCAGCCAGGTACTTTGTGATACACAGCCCGAGGAAGGATCGCAGAGGTGGGCGGGGGTGGCCATTTGTTTTAAATCTGACCTGGGGCTCATGGTGCTACTTGTGGGTCCCACAGAGTCTTTTTAATGTGTTGCCATGTGGGGAGGGGGTCCTGGTGTGGGTTTCAGGATCCTCCTGCTCTATCGCCCCTCAGGTAGGGAGGGCAAATTTTTGAGGGCGATCAGAGGGCTCGTCACTGGTCTGGTGCTGGGGTCCCTGAGATGGTTAATTCTTGGGGACTTCAATGCCTGGGTAGATGTCGAGCTCTCCATATTTTGTAGTGATCTGATTAGGAGCATGGAGGCACTGGGCCTGATGCAAAATTTTGCTTCAGTGACCCACTCACATGGCCACACATTGGACTTGGTGTTTTTATTAGGTTTTGAGACCATTGACCTTTGAGTTGATCCAGTAGTTTGGTTGGATCATAGCACCGAGAGTTTTAGGTTTGAGGCCCCCCCTGAAGCCCTTGCCTCTGTGGAAATGATCCGGTACCGCCCTTAGTGGGGATCATCTCCATAAGGGTTATTGGCAGTGTTGGACCTATCAAGTGTGGGGGCTGCATGTGAGATTGGAACAGATGAGGCAGTGGTGGCCTATAATGGGGCCATCACCGCTGCCTTTGATTCAGTCACACCCATTCATGTCCAACCCTTATTTTTTCACCAGAGATCTCCCTGGTTTGATGGGGAACTTAGGGAGTTAAAGATTAAGGGTCAGAGGTTAGAGAGAAGTTGGAGGGGTTCTGGACAGATGGAGAACAAATTGGCCCTGATGTCTCATTATAAGGATTATCAGGGGGCAATCTCCGGTAAGAAGGCAGAAATTCTGTCAAGGGAGATTGCTGTGGCAAGGAACAGATCAGCTTAGCTCTTCCGCACGGTGGATGGGCTATTGTATCCTGCCTGCCTCTATGTGGGGGAGAGCAGGTTTAAGCACTAGGTGCGAGGAGTTCACTCTGTTTTTTTGCCAACAGTGTACGCTATCAGAGCTGAGATCTCCTCCAGTGTCACTCAAAGGGATTGTGGGGTCCACTCTGGGGCACTTTGGAGCACTCCTCCTGTCTGGGTTGAGTTTGATCTGGTTGGGGTGGAGGATGTGGTGAAGACTGTCTCTAGACTGAAGCCAGCACATTGTGATCTAGACCCAGGTCCGACACAACTGTTGGTTGGATGTATGGATCTGATTGGACCCTTTGTTGCTGAGATAGTCCAGAGTTCTTCGAGGAGTGAAGTCTTCCTATTGGTCTTGAAAGAGGCCTTGGTTAGACCCCTGTTAAAGAAACCCTCATTGGACCTGGATTGTCTTGTCAACTACAGGCCAGTCTCTAGCCTCCCATTTTTAGGGAAGGTTATAGAAAAAGTGGAGGCAAGTCAGGGTGAGCAGCGACTCACCTCGTCCTCCACCTATGAGATTTTCCAGTCTGGGTTTAGGGCTGGGCATAGTATGGAGACCGCCCTGATGAAGGTGCTTAATGATCTCCTAATGGCTTGACAGGAGAGATCGTTCCATCTTGGTCCTCCTGGATCTCTCAGTGGTATTCGACACTATGGACCATGAGGTGCTGCTTGACTGACTGTGGTTATGGTGTGGCCTGTCCGTTAAGGTCTTCAAATGGTTCAGGTCATATCTGACAGGTAAAGTGCAGAGGGTGGTGATGGGATTGGCCTCATCTAGCCAGAAGCCTCTAACCTGTGGTGTTCTGCAGGGTTCGGTCTTATCACCCTTATTGTTCACAATCTATATGCTGCCATTGGGAGACATTACCAGGTGGTATGGGCAGGGTTTCCACTGCTATGCAGATGACACCCAGCTATGCCTGTCCTGTGCACCAAGTAACCAAGTGGCAGATGCTATATTTAACAACTGCCTGTCTGAGATCCAGACCTGTATGTCCCATAACTGGTTGGGACTCAATCCAGACAAGACAGAGGTGCTGATGGTGAATCTGGGTCATCGTGGTGGGGATGGGGGTTTGTGGAGACCCCTTAGTCTTGTACTGGGGGGGATGCCACTGACCCCATCCGAATGGGTGAAGAAACTGGGTGTGATCCTTGACAGCGGCTTGACATTTGATGCTCAGGTGTCGGCCATTGTTAAGAGCAGATTTTACCATCTGAGGAACATTGCTAGGATTCGGAACCTGTTCCCCTGTCCCCCCCCCCGAGGACCTAGCCTCACTAGTATATGCTTTCGTAATATCTAGACTGGATTACTGCAATGCCCTGTACCTAGAGCTATCTGGAGGTAACCTCAGCTTGCTGCAGCTGGTACAGAATGCAGCAGAAAGATAATTAATGGGTGCTTATAGGTGTGATCATATTACACCCATCCTCCATGAACTGCACCGGCTGCCAGTTAGGTGGAGGACTGCCTTCAAAGTCAGGTTGCTGACCTATAAAGTCCTACATGAACGGGAACCAGTCTACCTGCAGGATCTCCTTATGCCTCACTGTCTGTCCCGGGCTCTCCGTTCCACTGAGAGTTGTCTCCTTAGTGTTCCTAGGGTTAGGTTGCATCACTCTGGTGATAGAGCATGTTCGGTGGCTGCACCTACCCTATGGAACTTACTAGCTAAACAGCTCCGGGAGGCACCCTCGGTGGATACCTTCAAAAAAGGATTAAAGACTTATTTATTTAGCCAGGCTTTTAACATGTAAAGTATGAATTAGATGTTAATTGATTTAATAGTCATATTTATTGTGCTGGATATTGCTGCTTGTTTCAATTTTGTATTTTATAAATATGTTAAAATTGTTGTATTGTGTTTTAATTGTGAAGTGCTCAGAGTCCCTGGGAAAGGGCACTATAGAAATAAAGTACCTGTCTTTCTTTCTTTCTTTCTTTCTTTCTTTCTTTCTTTCTTTCTTTCTTTCTTTCTATAAACATCCCCAAATCATCCAACACTCTTCTTTATCAATAACTCATGATTTGTTACTCACAGTGAAATAGGACATTCTTCCTCCCATCTGACCACCTTGCTTCTGCCATTTCTGCATATCTCTGTTTGTAATAATACCCTCAGTAATTCAGATAACTTAAATTGGAAATTAGATTTGATGTCCTTATAAAAGTGTTTCATCCCAAAGATGGGTATCAGTTTTCCCCTTTTAGTATTATCGCTTTCTTTTGGCTACATCTCTGGGAAAAATTATTTTAGCGTTCATACTGCTTATAACTCCATTCCCATATCCTTTAATTCCAAGTTTTTTCCCCCCATATTGCTTGTAAAATATAATATTGGTCTGAAACAATCAGGACCAGTTCTTTTGTCTCGATTGATCTTACTATACTTATATAATCCAGAATTTGTTTGTTCCCACAAGCAAGGTGCCTAGAAGGTTATTTAGCATTTTATTCAGACTATCTATTTGCTCCATAGTCAAAATCCCCACCCTATCACAAATTCAGATCCCCTGTTGTTTGTCATAAATGTTTCAGACTCTTTATTTACCTTGTCTTGACTGCTTTTTCCCGTGCTCTCTTGCTTTCTCATACCTTCCACTTCCTTCCTATTATTCCCTTCTTCTAATTCTGATTCTGTTATGCTTTTAACCCCTTGGGGCTATCAGTCTGAACCATCTTTTCTGTAACATTTTCTTTTAAGCTTTACTTTTTATTTTGTTCCTGTTTTGTTCTTTTTCCTTTTTTTATTTTTTCCATTTTCTTCTTGTCCACTATTTTATCTCTTGATGTGTTTGTGGTCTTGTGTTACAATTAGTCTTACCCTTTTCTTTTTCCCATTCTCATTGTTTCCTTTATTATCTTCCATTATTTGTGTAATAGTATTCTCCTGGTCTGTAGGGGTAACCTGTATGTCTTCCTTTGCCCTTGTTTCCATATGTTTGTCTATTTCCTTATTATCGATCTTCTTTACCCTTTACCCTGTTTTCTCTTCCTCTATCCATTTTTTCTCAGTCTCTTTTATTGCTCTTAGTTCTTATGTACGAACATATGAAGAAGCCAGCAGAAGAAGGCCATTTGGTTTATCAAGTCTGCTCATATTGCAGGGTCCATAGCTTGAGCTAAATGTCCCTGCCTTCCCTCCTCACTCCTCCCATCCTCCCTACCCATGATCCTTACCGTCTACCTATGCCTAACCCAGCCTATCTTATAGCTGCCCACTGTCTTCAATGAGATGACCTCTTCCAGCAGTGCATTCCAAGTGTCCACCACCCTCTCTGTGAAGAAGTGCTTCCTGACCTCCCTCCTAAACCTCCCACCCTCCAGCTTAAGACTATGCCTCCTTGTGATATGGTTGCCACTCAGCTTAAAGAGACCTCCTTATCAACCTTATCTATCCCTTTCAAGTACTTGAATGTCCTAATCATGTCCCCTCTATCTCTTCTGTCTTCCAGGGAGTACATGTTCAGTGCCCTCAGCCTCTCCTCGTATGCTCTGCCCTGCTGACCGGCTATCATTTTTGTAGCCCTCCTCTGTACCTTCTCCTGCAGGTTAATGTCCTTTTAGAGGTGCGGGCACCAGTACTGAACTCCATACTCTAGATGTGGCCTTACCAGTGACCTGTACAAGGGCAGTATAATCTCATCTTTCCTATTACTGATCCCCCTAGCTATGCACCCCAGCATCCTGTTTACCTTTGCTGCTGCTTTCTTGTACTGCATGGAGTGCTTCAGGTTACTAGTGATCATCACTCCCAGGTCCTTCTCCTCCTCTGATGCAGATACTCGGACTCCACCCAGGTAATACTCTATCCTGGGATTCTTGGCTCCAACATGCATAACTTTGCATTTCTTGGCATTGAAGCCAAGCTGCCAGATCCTGGACCACCTCCCCAGCTTTTCCAGATCTTCCTGTAGGTCCCATATCCCTTCAGCTGTATTCACTCTCCCACAGAGCTTGGTGTCATCTGTGAATAGGCACATTTTGCCTTTAATGCCATCCCTAATGTCATTAAACAACACTGGCCCCAGCACAGATCCTTGTGGGATCCCACTGGTTACCTCTCTGGTGCCAGATAACTCTACTACTAGTTAACTCTCTTCTTCTAGTTTTCCCTTCTTCCACATCAGGGCATTTGTTCTTTTAAATTCTTTACAAATACTGTTCCCCCTTTTACTTTCCACTGGTAACATTGTTAACTCATTTTGCCTGCTAATATCTTCTATTTTGAAGTAGTGTTTAACCATATGCTGTATTCCTCTACTTCCCTTTCCTTGGTTTCAGCTGTGGTTTTGTCTCTTTGTTTCTATGTGACCTTATTTGAGTTCTACCATTCATTCTTCTTTTAGGCCTTCTATCCCTTTCTTATATTCAATACTTATTCCTTTCAGAAAATATATTTCCTTATTTATCTTTACCAGTTCCTTATATAGCATCACATTTGCTAGTTATGGGTTCCTTAAAGCCAGTTGTACATATCTAGGTAAACCCACTATATCTGGCATTTCTTGTGAAAATGGACTTGTCTTGTGTCCATTTTGTGTTTTCCCCTGATTCTTCCCAGTCAAACTCTTTCTTATCTAAATATAAATAATTCAGTGTACTTGACAGGTCCGTCTCAATAGCTTGGTTATCCTATATTTTTTGTTAAACTCTAATCTGCCTGTCTTTAATTCTAAGCTATTTTCTTTTGTTTCTTTCTTGTTTACTGTCTTCCCTGCAATTTAATTTCTGATGGAGTATCTCATGTTAGTAATATCTTTGTTGAGATCACCAATATCTTCAAATATCCCTGAGAAATGCTTCAATGTTTTGTCGGTAGCCTCTTTCCTATATTCACTATCTGGTGTTCCCTGTATTGTTCTGCCCCATTGATTTGTTTTTACTCTGTATTGTTATTTGGAAAAAAGAAATCTGTAATAGTTATAATGGGCATAGAAGTATTTTTCTCCCCTCCTTTGTTCACTCCTTTACTGTCCGTGATTCCCCAATGGTTAAATCCTTTTTGGTTTTTATCGTTTTATTTTTACCTTCCCCAACCCCCACAACCCTGTTCTCTTTTATTCATTGTATCTACTATACTGTTTGTTTCCATGTCCTTTGATTTTTATTAACCTTTTTTATGAAGGAAAACAGTTTTCTGTAAGGTTCTGCCACTTTGTGTAATCACTGACATTTCTGGGTCTCTTTCTCACGTTCCCTTTAAATAATATAAGGGACTGTATATGAGAAAAGGGCAGTCCAACTTAACAGTTGGTAGTATGCTATCAGTTATAAAATTATAAAACTAAATGCTGATTTCATGATCTATACAGATATTGGTCTGTCTAAACAGATTAATTTATTCAATTAAATCAACCTAGACAATCACTTTATCTACTAAAGATGTATACCAAGGGCAACCCCTCAATGACAATTACCCCTTTGAATACAGTATAAGTTCTAGTCCTTTGCACTTATGTATACTAGCATAATAACAATGTAGTAAAATAATGAACAGCAAGATAGCAAATATATAAGTGAATAAATAGCTTAACAGACAAACAGGCAAATTAGCCTGTTAGCAGAGTAGACTAGCGAGAGTAGACTAATGAACAAATGAACAAAAATTGGCCGTTAAGCAGATTTATCAAATTGGCAAATGAACAAATAAGCAAAATGAGCAAATCAACAAATAAGCAAATCAGCAAATGGGCAAGTGTAGCAGCTTTAAAGTTATCAAAAATTTTACAAAAAGAGAATTCAGGCTGAAAGCTAAAAGCACATAAGTATATCTACAGTACATCAAAGCAGCCACAGTTGCCCCCCCAGCCAAACCCACATTATTATTTTGTACGTAGGTGCCCAATCCTCATACTGGCTACCCCCCACACTGCCTGTTTACTTTTTGCAGCACTGGGAGTTCATCCCCCAGTGCTGCCAAACATAACACTGACATTGAGGGTGCTCAATCCCCCAGTGTCACCACCTGAAATAAAGAAAAGCATCCCTCATATTTTTTTTATATACCCTCAAAAAAGAAAAACATTCATTGATGTTTGTTGCGGCCACTGCAGTTACAGTCTCCCCTCCTGACCTTCCCACCCAGCACCCACCACCCCACACCCCCAAGCCCTTACTTACCCACCAGGATCCAGTGCCATGATCCTTACTGGACCATAGTCACATCTTCAGTCTTCAACGCTGAACCACAAACTAAGGAAATCAGGTATGCAGTTCAGTGAATTTCAATGGAGTTTTGAACTTACTGGCATAACCTGGCCATGTTAGAATATTTTTGTCACAAATTTTCAACATGCCTTTTCTGAGAGCCCACCTCATGAACAGTGACAGTGAAATTAGGTGAATCTGTTATGAAAGGTGATTTTGCAGTCACTGTGCAAAAATCACCCTTTGGGCAGGAGTTGAACATTTTCTCTGCCCTTGTTCATGAGGTGGGGTCATAAGAAGGCTATGTTGAAATGTTTGGGTAAAAATATTAATAAAAAACAAAGTTATGTCCCTACATTGAAATTTATGAATACATGCTTATAACTTTAGCAATTTTAAATATTTTGACCCCAAATTTTCAA
Source organism: Neoceratodus forsteri (assembly GCA_016271365.2). Classification (NCBI taxonomy): domain Eukaryota; kingdom Metazoa; phylum Chordata; order Ceratodontiformes; family Ceratodontidae; genus Neoceratodus; species Neoceratodus forsteri. The sequence goes on from JADMNL010000026.1 coordinate 334,994,264, forward strand.
CATGGTCATTTCTTCATAACACCTCATGAAAGTGATGGTGCAATTTTTCAAATCCTGGCCAAAATGTGTTTTTGCACTTGTGGCATGACATTACCTTTTTGGGCAGGATTTTAAAATGGTCTCCATCCTTGTTCATGAGGTGGGTTCCTAAGAAATCAATGCAGGGTCATAAGACGGCTATGTTGAAAATGTGGGGTAAGATAATAGAAAACAAAATTATGAGTCTACATTGCAGTTTTTATGTTGTCTTGCATGTGCGCAAGCAATATCTTGTGGTAGTAGCACATTCAGAGGTGTGTCAGTGTTGGCGAATGCAGGGAATGCTTTAGTGGGTGCGTCCCTCAGCCATCAATTAGTGAGCATGCTAGCGATGATGTGAAACTTTAAAGAGAGACAAAACCTTGAAAGAAATCTGCCGCTCCAGTGAGGTGCAGTTTCCTCATTGGAGCATCAGATGACAAGGCTCCATTACGTGCCTTTCCTGGGGAAATATTCCAATAAATATGGCGGTTCCTGCCTGCTGCCACACAATCCCTACAAAGCCAAAATCCGGGATGCCCATTCCCCATGTCACCATGTCCCCACCAGTTCAGTTTCTTTGCCAATGGGGGTGCCCAGTCCCCGCTGGCATCATGTTCCCACACACACTTTCTGTGCTGATGGGGATGCCCAATCCCTGTCAGAATCATGTCCCCTCCCCAACTCATGGCACACTGGGAGCCCACCCCAGTGTGCCCCAAATCATTTTTTTACCTGTAAATAACAAAACTGTCCCCCGAAGTCCGGTTTCTTTTTTTTTTTTTTAACCTGTAAAAAAAAGAAAAAGTTCCCTGTTGTCCCACCGTGCCCCTTCCCCCAACTCACATCCACCATCTGTGTACCTCACCTCTCCACACCCCCCTCACCTCCAAAGGGCTGGTGCTGTGATCTTCTGTGGAGTGGGAACATGTCTGAACTCTTCAAAAGCCAACTGGGAACAGAACAAAATGTGGTAAGCTTTATAATGGCAGGCAATGAGTGGTTTCAACTAAGGTGGCTATCTCAGCCATTTTGGGGAGTTTTGGTACCAGATTTTCAACATGGAGTTCTTGGGACCCCTCCTCATGAACACTTGCACTTGTCATCTTGTTACTCTGTCCGGAAAGGTGATTTCACAGTCACTACCTGGAATCACCTTTTAGGACTGATTAATGAAACAACAGTACCACTGTTCATGAGCTGGAGTCCCAAAAAGCCCATATTGCAAATTTGGTGAAGAAATTACAAATAATTCCTGCATTATGAATGTGCATTGTGCAGTTTCTATGCATGCTTGTAACTTCGACAATTTTTAATATTTTCACTCCAGATTTTCAACACTGCCATTTTTTCACACCTCTTAATGAACGGTGCAGCTGTCATTTTTCACATTCCTGCCCGAAATATGTTTTTGCACCTGTGTCACGCAATGGCAAATCACTGTGGGAAATCAACTTTTGGGACAGATTAGAAAAGTCACAGTGCCACTGTTCATGAGGGGAGGTCCCAAAATGCCTGCGTTGAAAATGTGGTTAAAAAATTCCCCCAAATAATTGCGTTACAGGTCTGCATTGCACAGTTTCCATGCATGCTCATGACTTCACCAATTTTTTATATTTTCATTCTAGATTTTCAACATTGCCATTTTTTACACCTCCTCATGAACAGTACAGCTGACATTTTTCACATCCTGCCGGAAAGGTGTTTTTGCACCTGCAGCGCCAAATAGCGCAGTCCCTGTGCAAAATCACCTTTCTGCTAATGAACTGATTGTGCCACTATTCATGAGGTGGGGTCACAAAAAGCCCATGTTAAAAATTTGGAGTGAAAATATCAACAAACACCTGGGACATTAGGGTTTCCAACCATAATGCCCACTCTGTAGAGACTGACAGGCATTAGGGATGTGACTTGAAATCATTGGCTGTAATGCTCACGCCATTCCACCCCCCCACCCTGCAGCCAATAACAAGCATTGAGGTGTGCCTTGGAGTCTTCAGCCCCAACATTCCCCCCATTTTCCTATACTGCATCCATCTCAGCATATTTCCTTATGGAATGGGATGAACATAAGGCCCGAAGACCCTAAGGCACACCGTGACACTTGTCGGTGTCTGCAAGGTAGGGTGAGGTGAAATGGCATGAGCGTTATGGCTGACGACCCAAAGGCACACCACAATGCCTGTCAGTCTCTGCAGGATGGGGGTGGGGTTGACGTCAGTTGAATAGTGCCCTGTTATTCCTATTATGCATCTTTCTAACTCCTGCTGTATTGCTATAAACCAAAATATGAATTTTGATAAATGTGAATTGTGAAAAAATTTATTAAGACATGTGAATCCCTTTCTCATGACTTTGGTGTACAGTGGTTGTGACAATTTGACTTTTCTTGTGTCAACTCTATGATATGCCTTAGCCAAGTCTGTGCTAATCTGTTATTCATTGAGATCCATTATCTCTTGTGTTTCAGCCCCTTACTCACAGCCATGGCTGACTAAATACTACATGAAGGAGCTCATTCTGCAGTGTAGTACTACGGGTGGCTACCCTGAAGGCGAAGTGACATGGCATGATGGGAATGGAGAAAAACTCAACCAATCAGAGTCAACGGAGCACATCTGGACCACTGAGGGAGGCTTCGACATCATTAGTAACCTGTCATTAAAGTTACACCAGGATGTTTATGTTTGCTGTTCTGTGATCCAGACTGCTTTACAACAAAACAGAACAACCTGTGAGGAAATCATAGGTGATTAAAATTGCTTTTGAATTTTTGAGAACAAATTTTGATCTTTCTTTCAGTAGTTTCATTAGTCAAGAATGCGTGGGACAGACATAAGGTAATTCGGGTAGGGGTTAGGAAGAAGTAGGCTGTTGGTTAACTAGGATCTGCAGCTTATCCAATAGGTAGGGAAATGGGCAGACTGGGTGGGTCAAGCGATCCTTATCTGCCATCAAAGTCTATATTTCTATGTTTATTTAGTGTACCACTCAAGACCATTTCTGAGAGTTTGCATGCCTAGAGTTCATGAGTTAGAAGTCCTGCCATTTACTCTAGACAGAGGTGAAGATCTTTGCTAAACATTGGATAGCAGCTGACATGATATACCGTCTCCAGCAGGAAACACACCAAGAAGTTGCCTGACTAATGAGCTAATTTTAGCCATTGGCTGATTTATTTATTTTTTTTAGAGCATGATTAAAAGAAACCTACCTTATAATGCCCGGCTCATAACTTCTATATTTAACTTAAGCGGCCAAACAGCACTGCAGTCCCACCCCTAAAAAAGGTTTTTGATAGAACAAGGTGGGATCTGGGCTTCAGGTACTCCATATACATATCAGTGGGATCTGGGAAGGGGGCTGTCTAAACATAGGAACATAACTTGTTAGCAGAAAAGGACTGGTTGGCCCATCTAGTCTGCTCTACTACATATAGTATCTTTGCTGGCAGTTATACATATATGGGGCTAATGTAGAATATATATGTATTGCAGTGCTGTTCGTTAACTCGGCTCATTCACAGAACTTATAAGATGAGCAGTGCCGGTCTGCTGAGGGATCTCCAGATGACTGATTGAACTTATCTGGATGCAATTCCAGATGTTGATTCGTCGGTGGATTTTTTTTTTTCCACTACCCTTTTGGAGTTGCAAGACAAATATTTCCCCAAAACTGTCAGAAGGGTGAGGGGGGTGGTAAATAAGTGGATAACTTCCAACTTATTTAGATTAATGAAACAAAGAGTTGCAGCTTGGAGCTGTTTTAAATTAAGTGGGACAAATGTAGATTTTAATATTTATCGTAGGTGCGAAACGAGTGTAACTCTAAGTTAAGGCAGAGTAAATCTAATTATTACTTAGAACAACAGAGCTCAGAGTTAAAAAATCCCCAAAAATGTTGGACATCAATAAAATATGTAATAAATCCAACAATAAAGGACCAGACAGAGGTTTTTCATAAAGATGGTAAAGATATCACAAATATACAGGAAGTTAGTGATGAGTTTTTAGATATATTTTTGGATTTAACAAACTATATTCAGTACAGTTTGGGAGGAGCCTCTGATACTCTTTCCCCAAGAAACTACGCTAAAGGTACTAACTTTTATTTTAAAGTTATAAAGTTATCCCAAGTGTTTGAACTATTAAACAAATCACTAATAAAAGTCCTGGAGCTTGTACCTTGGAGCCTAGGTTTTTAAAGTTGATTGCGGCCTATAATAGTCTTCCATTAAGTACATTTTTTAATTTATCTTTGATTACTGGAACATTCCCAAATCAATGGAAGCAAACAATAGCAAAGCCTATACTGAAGGATGGAGATCTAAAGGATATGAATGATTATCTCCCAATATCTTCCCCCCGGGGAAAATGTTAGAAAAACTGGTAAATGACTAGCTTACTGAATATCTTCAGTCGTTGGGTCTTGGGTCTCCTGAGCAGCATGGCTTCTGAAAGTGCCATGGTACAGTGTCAGTCTTGGCCAGGTTCACAGACCACATCAGTAGAGCTATGGATAGAGGGTTGCACACTGGTGCTGTGTTCGTGGACCTGTAAAGGCATTTATTTGATAAACCATCACCTGCTGCTCGTGAGACTAGGGGATTTCAGACTGACTGACTTACCTATTGAGTGGTTTGCAACTTATCTTATTGGGAGACCTATTAAGTTGTCGTATGGAGGTAAACTCTCAAGTGGCAGGCAGTTGGAGCAGGGAGTTCCTCAGGGCTTGATTCTCGGGCCACTTTTGTTCACTCTATTGATGCTATTCCTTCAAAATTGCTCAATACCTGCAACATAATGTGTGCAAATGATATCATATTATACAATAGTTGCAACCATTAACCAGTCATTGAACAGGGATTTCCATGAATTGGAGAACTGGTTAGGGAAACTTCACTTGTTCTTGAACTGCAAAAAAACTAAAAGTATGCTCTTTGGATTGAAACAAAGACTTAAGAAAGCTGATGAGTTAATAATAACTGACAACTAAGATATCACACTTGAACAGGTTAACCAATTCCAAATATCTGGGCATACTTTTGATTCAAACCTGACATACTCCATAAGAACTATATAACAAGACAGGTAAACCAAAAATTGAGAGCGCTATTTAAATTGCAACACACTTTAACCCTACAAGCTATGATAGCTATTATACAGAGCATTTTGCTACCTAATCAGAATTATAATTCCTATTGACAGATTTATCTAAATAAGACTTAACTACTTTGACAAGAGCCTCTCACAGTGTCTGTAGAGTCACATATAAATTACCTTATCATACACGTCATTGTAATCTTTACCGAATCACTGGCTGGCTGCCACCCAGTTTGAACATTCCTTATAACCTAATCTGTTTTACAGACCATGTCCTTAGGCAAAAACACAGTTCTTCACTTTACTCACTGTTCCAGTTTAATAATGATAAAAGAGACCTATGCCCCAATGAAACAAGAATTTTTGTTATCCTGAAGACAAAATTCAGGATGGGTGACTGTGCCTTTTCAATTAAGGCAGCTAAGAACTGGAATTAACTTCCTTTGTGAAACTAGCATGGCTATAGGCACAATATTTTTAAATGACATTTATGGAAACCTTTTAGTCAGTATGTAAATATTTGTCCTAATGTGTTGAATTTATTGTTTGTTGATCACTGTTATCATTTTTATATGACATCTTGACTGTTTTTATGGTCCCGGGTCACACATGAAAAAGGGCCACTGGCTCATTGTGTTCACCTGGTAAATAAAAGTTTAAAATAAACAAAAAAAAATTAGAAGGTAAATCTTTATTTTAATCCTGAACAAAACCAAAAAATCATCTAATGGCTACATTAGCTCCTCCGTCAGGTAACATTTTGGTATATGTTGCCTGCCCGCATGTCAGCTGCTTGGTAAGCATCTTGATGCGGATGCTTTACCAGGGAAGATCCCCATAACTGCCTCTTTTTTTCTCATTCATTAATTTCCTTAGATTGTATCCACAAAATCACTTTGGAAGAGATAATATTGTCTCTTTTTTTTCTAATTTTTTAAAATTGAATTATTGTCCATTCAAAGTGCCATATCAATAGCAGTGGAAACTGAATTCCTCTTTCCCCATGACCAGTACACTAATACTGGTGCCCGTACTGCAGGCTTACCCACCAGTATGCTACAGTCCTCTCACTGGGGGACCACCTCCAACTTGCCTACCAAACAACTTCAGCCCATTTATTGGGGGACCATCTCCAGCTAGCCCACCAACATGCTTAATTCTTCTCATTTAGGGACCACTTCCAGTGGATGAAATGGATAGTTCATACTCCATTTCTCATTCCTGCTTTGTCTTTTCATGTGAGACTGTCAACAGTAGTGCCAGTTGTGACTGTGGGTTTTATGATATGGATACCTGTCCTCTAAGAACTGGAATAAGACCCATCACAACCCATGTTGTACAGACTGATGGATAGCCATCCAGTGATATTGTCTTTTTACCACTTATGACTTGGTCAGACATGAACTAGTAACCTAAAGGCTAAAGGTTCCATACTCACTGACAATCCACTGAGCCATGCTGCCTCGAGAGTAGTACTGGAGTGCTTGTATCTCACAAGGGAAAGGACTATAGGTGCTGAAAGACGGTAAAAATCCCATATGGCTTCATCTCTCACTTCTTAGTAGTTATAGCCAAGAACATTGACCTCTATCCTATACCTGTTCAGTTTTCCCTTGAATGCACCTAAGGTCCAGCTCTCATGACTTCTTCAGGGAGACTGTTTCAAATACCCATCTCTCTCTGAGTGAATTAAAAATCTACCCTTCATAAAACACTTTTGTTCCAGTTGTAGACTGTGCTCTTATAGGTAATGCAAGTTTTCTCTTAATCCTTCACCCGATATTACTGGATAAAGATGAACTATGTGTCCTCCCACTCTCCTTCTCTTCAAACTAAAAAGACTTACTTAATTTAAATAATCTTTGTACTGTGCTAGTCTTAACACTAGGTATTATTTTTGTAAACCTGTGTTATGCTCCCTCACTAGATCAATATCCTTTTTATAATGCAGATTCCGAAAGAAGAACCATAATCTAGAATAGATCTCGCATACTGTAGGCCTTGTGAAGGGCAAGGCAGTTGGTTCAGATTTATTTATAAATGTTTTCCTTTTTTTTCATAATACTTTTTATTAAAATTGTCAGGATAACAAAGAATGAGTTTGTATTTCCACAAACAGTCAAAATAGGCTTGTAATTAATTATACAATGGGGATCTCTGAATCCAGTAACCTGCTTGGTCTGCTGGGGTCTTTGCCGGTGGGTAAATCCCAGCATAACCCATGGGTAAAGTTCCGTCTGCCCCAGCTGACCACTGCATAACACACAAAAAAAGAATTCACTACCTCTTTTCTGTTTAACTCTGCTTAGCCCCAGTGTCGACTCTGTCCCACAGCTCTATGAAGTACAGCAACGTACATGATCCTTGAATAAAAAAATGCTGAGTGGGTGCATCACTTGGCACCACTATATCCCAATCAAAAAAGCACAGGAACACAATAAACCATGCTGGACAGAAACAAGACACCAAATATAATGTATTTCTTACACACAATATGCATGTTCTGCCCTTGTAAGCCACAGTAAACAGCCTTCAGTACTCACCTGTTTACTGCACCTCCAAATCTCCACATACATACATACTGCCCAAATGTCACCTACAGGTTTACTGAGTTTTCTTTTTGTTATAATTATTGCAAGTGCCAGCATGGGAGCTGCAAGATGCATGAGGTGTACGCAGGAGTTCCTTGGGTCGGCACTGGATTTTCAAAGATTAAAGTGCGGGTGGGAGGTTTGGTGCATAAACTGTGGGTGGGGAGTTCTCAGGTCGGCGCCAAACTTTAAAAAATTAAAGTGTGGGCAGGGGGGTTTGCTTGTAGCCATGAGGGAGCTGTGGATTGGCCCACATTACAATCTGCTGCATATTCTTCATAATTTGATGTCTATATCTCACCCTCACCATTATGTTTTCTCTTTCTCTGCCCCTCACCTTTCAGTCATGGCTCTCTCTCCCCCACATCACAAGTTTAATGCCGATGACACCCTTCTACTCCCCGTCCCCAGTACCAACAGTTGTTACAAATCTCGTGTTTCTCTCTCGAACTGGATGCCTTACTTGTAGCTGTCTCTCTCCACAGCATTGGCAGTTACAACAGCTGTCTTCTCAGCTTCAGTTCAGTGATAGCTCCCAGTACCAATGGGAGGGACTTTTTTATTACCAGTGGAGGGCTATTATCTCTGCAGTATAAAAAAAAACTCCAATAAATTTTCATTTAACTAACTCTATTAAAAGTATTTTTTCTTTTAATTTAAGGCCATAGTACTATCACAGTAATCCAGTCCAGACTGTGGGTTATGCTGGGAGTTACCCACTTCTGGTGTGGATTTGGTCACAATTCTGCACCAGGCGTGGGTAAATCCCAGCATAACCCACAGCTTGTTGTGGATTATTGCTTAAGTAACAAAAACATTAAAATGTTTTGACAATGATTTCAGATTATCCCTTACTAAGGGAATACTAAATCAAAGAATATTTTTTTCCTTCAGCTAACACTGCTGTTAATAAAGAAAAAGTTTTGTCAAAGCGTAACCAGATTGTGATTTAGTAACCTCTAAACACAGTTCCTCTTTACTTCAGCTCAACAAAAGGTGACCAAATGTTATGAAATACTTCTAACCTATCTTGTAGTGAATAGTGAATCCTTTCATTGCTCGATATAAATTTAAGTATACCATTCTCATAAACAGGGAACAAGAGAACCCTTCCAGTATCTCAAAATTAGATGTTTAACACTCAGTGAAAATCAATGAAGAATGCCCAATCCAAATCTTTTGGTATGTATCTAAATCTAAATGGTCAGGGACTATTCCTAATACAAATAGAAATGGAGAGGAGGGGATAAGGGTTTTATTGACCCTCAGGCATAACAAGCGTACTGAGTGCCTAAGATCTTGAGTTTTTGAGCAGCCCCAGAACACATAAGCAAAATCAGCTTTGTTATGATTGCACTTCCAGCAATTAGAGTTGTTCAGGAACAACACTGTATTTAATCTGCTAGGACTCCTATAAAATCTATGGAGAATTTTAAATAGGATCAGCCTACTTTACAACTCTTTGAAACTTTGGTTTGCCATTCTCTGTCACTTCCCATTCCGCAGGGGTGAGTTTAAGTGAAAGGTCTTTTTTCCAGGTGTTCTTAGCCTTATTCATTAGACAAGAAAACCATAGTCCCTCACCCCACCCACCCCTGGAAATAGTTCCTTTATACCTGGGGTTCTGATATCATTTCCTCAAGAGTGCAAGGTGCATATCACTGTCATATCCTCTCTAGCACACTGCACTGACAATATAAGCATACACATTGTATAATATATATATATTTCTATATAACAAACCAATCGCGTACACGCACACAAAGAAAGGTAGATAAACATGTGGGGAGTAGTGCAATGTAGTGGCTGTGGGGAAGCAGTCTTCTGGGAGTCTTTCTGGAGGCTGAGATGCTGCCCTATTTGCGGACAACTCTCTGCCCTGAGGGAGGAAGTTGCCCGTTTTCAGGCCACACTGGACAGTGGTAAGGGAACCTTCCCACAGGCCACACTGGATGGTAGGAAGGGAACCTCCCCCATCCAGGGAGCACCAGAGCCACCACCACTACCTCAGAGGTTGTGAAGAAAGCACAGCAGTTGGACCACAGTGGGCTCAGGGAGGTTGAGGATGGTGGAACAGAGGCACACCCAGTCAGTTGTTCCACTCCACAATCCATACATCATTCTGGGGGGAGCATAGCTCCCCTATGGATGCACCCGCAGAGGAGACTAAGAATGCTGAGGACAACTGTCACAAGGGAGACCCACAGGAAGGAGGCAGAGGACACCACAAGGAAAGGAAGCAGCTCCTGGTGGGGGACTCAATTATTAGGGGGGATAGAACTGGGGGGAGCAGGGAAACCTGAAGTAAGGTGCCTGTCTGGTGCCATGGCTTGGAGGGACAGGAAGCACATCCTCAGGATCACGAGAACAGCTGCATGGGAGTCTGAGCTGGACATCATTATCCACCTAGGGACAAATGACTTGGCTCATCATGAGATTAGAGCAGTGCAGAAGGACTTTGTAGAATTGGGGGGAGGGGCCTAAGACAAGTAGCACACACAGTATCCTTCTCAGAGGTGCTGCCTGTCAATGGCATGAGTGAGGCGAGGGTACTTTGCACCATGCAGTTTAATGAATGGTTTAAAAAATAGTGTGGAGCACAGGGGTTTGGCTTCATTGGGGACTGGGGTTCCACCTGGAGGAACACCAGCCTACACTGGAAGGATGGTCTGCATCTGTCCAGGAAGGGAACAAGTCTTCTGAGCAATCAGTTTAAATGCTTCATTGGCAAGCTTTTAAACTAGTCAAGGGGGGAGGCACTGATGAGCAGCAGGAAAATCCCAGCCTCTCCCTACAAAACAGGGTACTAAATGAGAAAAAGACTGAGGTAGAAAGGTCAGTGGGGGGATGCTGCAACAGAAGGTAAAGCTATCGAAAAAATGGAGAGCAATGAGTACCAATGCCCATAGTCTGAGTAACAAGCTTCCTGAATTAGTGGCCTTGATGTAGGAGGAACATCTGGATATCGTGGCAGTCACAGAAACATGATACACACAAAACCATGACTGGGACATAAACATACCAGGATACACTATCTACAGGAGAGTCAGGGAGGCTAAAAGAGAAGGAGGAGTAGCTCTTTACATAAGGGAAGGAATCAAAGAAACAGAACAAAAGGGTAAACATGGAGGAGGAGAAGAAGCACTGTGGGTACATTTGGAGACCGGCAATGGCACCACAATCCGCACAGGGGTTGTATACAGACCCCCTTCTCAGGGGGAGGAAATGGACAAGGAAATGATAGAAAGTATACTTAGAATGGCAGAAAAAGGGGAGATATTGCTGATGGGTGATCTGAATATGCTAGATATTAACTGGAGTGCAGTTGCAGCAGCCACTTCGAAGAGTGCGGTTATTCTAGATGCCCTACAGTGGGCATGCCTTAGACAACTAGTATTGGAGCCCACTCGAGAGGGAGCAATCTTAGACCTGGTTCTCTCAAATGGAGATGAAGAGAGGATCACAGATGTAGAAGTGGGTAGCCATCTGGGAACTAGCGACTATTGAACAGTATGGTTCACAATAAACACAGCAATAGAGTCAAGCCATACAAAGGCAAAAGTACTGGACTTCAGGAGGGCTGACTTTGCCAAAATGGGTGAGTGCCTAAGGAATGCACTAGTAAATGGGCAGGAAGGAGGGTGGAAGAACAATGGGGAATAATAAAACTGCCATCACAGAGGTAACAAGCCTTTGTGTGAAGCAAATAAACAAAATGAAATGATGTAAGAAACCACTATGGTTCTCAAAGGAAGTGGCAGTGAAGGTTCAAGAGAAAAAGAACTCATTCAGGAAGTACAAGGAATCACAGAAGGAGCAGGACAGAGAACTGTATCAGTTAAAGCAAAAGGAAGCTGGGAAGGCAATCAGAACAGCAAAGGCCCAAACCAAGGAAAAGATAGCCAACTCAGTTAAGAAGGGGGATAAAACCTTTTATAGTTACATCAGGAGCGAAGGAAGACCAAGGAGGGATAGTGAGGCTTAATAAAGGGAGGAGGGTGGGCAGAGGGTGACTGTGAAAAGGCAGAGATACTAAACAAATATTTTGCTCAGTATTTACAAAAGAAGAGGAAGTACCTAAAACAAACAGTAGAAACACTCTGGATACAGAAGTTGATACCAGCCCATTTACAGAAGAAAGGGTTCTGAGAGAACTCTTAAAACTGAAGGTGAACAAAAGCAATGAGGGCCTGATGGGATTCATCCCAGAATTCTAAAAGAACTAAGGGTAGAACTAGTGAGGCCACTGACTACCCTCTTTAACAAATCATGGGAGGATGGGGTGGTACCCGAGGACTGGAGGAGGGCAGATGTGATTCCCCTTCACAAAAGTGGGAGCAAGGCAGAAGCAGGAAACTACAGACCTGTTAGTTTAACCTCAGTGGTAGGGAAAATGATGGAATCACTTCTGAAGGAAAGAACTGTTGAGTATCTAGGCAGCATGGATTCATAGCGGGAAGGTCTTGCCAGACAAATCTGATAGATTTCTTTGACTGGGTGACCAAAGTAGTAGATCAGGGAAGGGCTGTGGACATGGCCTACCTAGACTTTAGCAAGGCATTTGACACAGTCCCACACAAAAGATTAATATACAAGTTAGCCAGCCTAGGAGTGGGTCCCAAGATGACAGCCTGGGTAAAGGGTGGCTGGAGAATAGGACACAGAGAGTAATAGTAAATGGAGTCCACTCTGAAGAAGGGGGTTACTAGTGGGGTACTGCAGGGTTCAGTATTAGGACTGGTCCTCTTCAATGTCTTTATAAGCGACATTGCAGAGGGACTGGAAGGAAAAGTATGTCTCTTTGCAGATGACACAAAGATTTGCAACAGAGTTGATGCACAAGGTGGAGTGGAAAAGATGAGAAGGACTTTGCAAGGTTAGAGGAATGGTCAAATGTATGGCAGCTTAGATTCAATGCTAAGAAGTGCAAGGTAATGCACCTGGGAAACAAAACCCAGGGAAGAGTACACAATGGGGGTGAGACACTAACAACAACAAAATGGAAAGGGACCTGGGGTAGTCATATCAGATGACCTAAAGGTGGGCAAGCAATGTGAGAGGGCAGCAAGGAGGGCTGGGGGATACTGAGATGCATGGGAGGCATCACCAGTAGAAAACAGGAAGTTATTATCCCTCTGTACAGACAGTTGGTGAGACTCCATCTGGAGTACTGCATGCAGTTCTGGAGACCCAGTCTCCGCAAAGACATAGACAGGATAGAAGCTGTCCAGAGGAGGGCAACTAAAATGGTGCAGGGTCTGCACCGGAAGACATATGAAGAGAGACTTAAGGAGCTTAATATGTATAGCCTCGAGGAAAGGAGGGAGAGGGGGGACATGATAGAAACTTTCAAGTACCTCAAGGGAATCAACAAAGTCCAAGAGGGTAGCATCTTTCAAAAACAGAGGTGTGCAAGAACAAGGGGCACAATTTGAAGATGGGGCGGCTCAGAGGTAATTTAAAAGTATTTTTCACAGAGGGTTGTAGTTGCATGGAGCAGCCTTCCGGAGGAGGTTGTGGAGTCAAAAACAGTGGTGGAATTCAAGCATGCATGGGACAGTCATAAGGCAATTCTAGGGGTTGGGGGTAGGAAGAAGTAGGCTGCTGGTTAACTAGGATCTGCAGCTTATCCATTAGGTAGGGAAATGGGCAGACTGGGTGGGCCAAGCGGTCCTTATCTGCCGTCAAATTCTATGTTTCTATGTTTCTATTATTGGCTAGAAATTTGTAAGAAAGACTAGCACCTTTCTTAAGGGACCCTAATATGAGTTACTGATTCCATTCCTCACTTCTAGGTAGGCTATAACCATCTGATAAGACATTCTTCCTAAGCTGTTCTCTTAAGCATGGGTAGAAGTGGAAATGATATTTTGGAAGGTCAAATTTATATCTGATCTCCTGAAATGAAAACAGGATCCCAGTATCGTGATTCACTTAGTGGCTTTTCTTGGTAATGCCTGCCTTTGACCAGTCTAAATTTGAAGGCCCTCCCCCACCATTTTGCCTCTGAGGCCGGGAGATCAGAGAGCTGTGGGTTCAGTTCCCACATCTGGCACTTGGGTTAATATCCCAGTACTGACACTGTATTGCAGCATGAGAGGGGTGCTGCACTTCTGAGGTGCCGTCTTTCGGATGAGACGTTAAACTGAGGTCCCATCTGCCTGGATTGGTGGTAGCTCAGGTGGATGTTAAAGATCCCATGGCACTTATCGAAAAGAGTAGGGGAATTTCCCCGGTGTCCTGGCTAAATTTCCCTCGTTCACTAAAAAAATACCACCAACAGCTTAATCTGGGTCAAGATCAGTTGGCATTCATCTGAATCCCCCTCCCTTGGGTCGTGCCAGAAAATAGGCAGGATTTGTCTAGTGCACTTACCCGGTCAACAAAAACTAAATAAATAAAAAAATACATTTGTAATTATCAAGTTACCGCTGATGGGCATAACGGGGAGAGGTGCCCTCTCTGTGTTAATTATGTTAATTTTTCTAAAGGTCAGCACTGAGCCTTGTATACATGGATTGTCCTTAAATTGTGAATGGACTGGGAGGAATATAAAATCCTTGAGGCAATGTGGTTTAAGCAGATTTTCTTCCATGGGCAACCCTAAGGGTTGTGGCTGTGTCTTACTTGTGGGTTTCTCTGTGTACCTCACTGTTTGTTTAGAAATAAAGGCAAGCTGGTACCTTTCCCACCAAGGGAGAGCAAAACCTCCCATGTTTTGTGGACCTCTCAATTTTGCAATTCCAAATCTGGGCAGTTTAATACCCCAAAGGAAAAATCACTTCCAAGAGCTTAAGGAAGTTGGAGTTTAGTAAAACTGGAAGTTTTTGAAACAAATAGAATATTTCAGAAGCTACATTCCTTTTAATGACTTTTAATGACATTAATTCTTCCCATAGGAACAAGTTATTTTTTTCCTGCCTGGCTAGATCCAACTCTGTATCTTTTCATTTTTGTTTTTTATAATCGTAAATCAGATGAGCAAAACTGCCTGTTTTCACAGGTGACAAGTCATATCTAAAATACAGTACAAATAATTGACACAATAAACTCAGAGCAAACCACTCTATCCACATACAGTATGTCGAAATGTAATATCTCTGTTTTGAGAACATTGTCCATACTGTCTTGTTGTAATTGTACTGTCATGACTGACATGGAGCCTTTGCAAAGGAGTCCTTGACTCAAAGGTTGTAATTCCGAAATTTTCAATAAATAAAAAAAATAAAATAAAATAAATAAAGTGCAAGTGCTATACAACACACAGATGAAACAAATGCATTCATACTTGAGAAAAAAGCCACTGCTTAAAACTTTTTTTAAAACACTGTATAGAATTCCTTTCAACAATTTCAGTAGGTATCTTATTAAAGAAGGTTGGTGCTCCGAATAATAAGGATCTTTGCCCAATAATCTTCTTAAAAAGGGGTATTTTAAAAGTGTATTTATACTGGGACCTGGTAGATAGAGCATGTAATGCCCTGGGAAACATTAAAGAAACAGAAGGAGGGAAAAGTCCTATTTTTACTTTATATAAAAAAAATACCCATTTTAAAATGAACTCGATTTTCAAAAGATAACCAGTAAGACTGTTCATATAGATCAGAATGATGAGATAGATGAGGCACATTTAGCCAAAATCTCAGGGCAGAATGATATATAACTTGAAGACAATTTAAATCACTACTACAGGAGGAGGTATATATCAAATACCATAATCTAACACTGAGAAAAAAAAACTATGAACCAAAAGTTTTCTAGATTCAAGGGTCAAAAATGGCTTGATCCGGTATAAAGAACCCAACCTTTGATGCAAAATTTTCCTAAGATTTTGAATGTGTGGTTAAGAGGTAAACTGACTAAGATTACTCCTAAATATTTAAAAACTGAGACAAGTTCAATTACAATACCCCTGTTATCAGTAATGGAAGGAAGATCAGAGGTTGCTTTCTTGTTACTGGGGGAAAAAACATTTACCTTTGTTTTTCTAGAATTAAGTACCAAATGGTTTATTAGTAACCAATCCTGCAGATGCCCAAAATCAGAGACTGGAAAGAGCAGCCTCAGGGCTGGGACTAAAACAAAATAAAACAGCATCAGCCACGTAAGGAGTCATCTCAGTTTGAGTACAGATACTAGGGACTGAATTTATAAAAACAGAAAAAAAATAAGTGGCCCCAGACTGAACCCTGGGGAACACCACAAACTAAAGAGAGAATCTGAGAAGTAGTATATGATATCTATTACATAGATAACTTTGATACCACCTGTATCTTTGATGTCTATTAATAGAGGCATGTAATTTAGTTTCAGGATTTTCCCTAGACTGGTTATAACTTGTAGACCTAAATAGATAATCACTGACTTGGTCCTTAGATGGTTTCAATCATTCCTCGGGGGTATGACTCAGAGGGTGGTGTCTGTTTTTTTTTTTTTCCTCAGCTCCATCCTCCCAATCCTGTGGGGTGCTGCAGGGCTCCATCTTGCCGCCCATGTTGTTTGCTGTGTATATGCTGCCGTTAGGAGCGATTATTAGGTGGTACAGCTTGAGTGTTCACCACTATGCAGATGATACTCAGCTGTACATGTCCTTTGTGCCTGGTGAGGATGATGCTGTTTCGGTCTTTAACAGCTGTCTAGCCGAGATCCAGGACTGGATGAATGTGAGCTGGCTGTGGTTAAACCCAGAAAAAATGGCTGGATCTCCTTTGGGTCTGTGGCTTGGAGATGTCCAACTAACTACCTCAGACTGGGTACGGAACCTGGGCATTATGTTTGATGACCGCCTGACCCTAAAATTATAGGTGTCAGCAGTTGTCAGAACCTCTTTTTATTATCTGAGGAATATCACCCGGGTAAAGCACCTGGTTCCTTCTGATGATTTTCCAACTTTGGTCCAGGTATTCATTACCTCCTGCTTTGACTACTGCAATGCCCTTTACCTTGGGCTACCAGGGGTTGATATCCACTGCTTGCAACTGGTGCAGAGTGCGTCAGCCAGGCTTTTGACTGGTATCTCTAGTCATATAATGCCTTTGCTCCACGGACTGCCTTGGCTGCCTATACAGTGGCAGATCACCTTCAGGGTTGGTTTGCTGACCTATAAGGCCCTACATGATCAGGGACTCTGTTATCTGCAAGATCTTCTTCACTCCTACTGTCCCCTTCAGCCTCTCTGATCCACCGATGATGGATTGCTAGAGATTCCCAGGGTTTGTTTACAAACATCTGGAGCAAGGTCATTTAGTTTTATGGCCCCGACCATGTGGAATTCTCTACCTCGTCAGGTGCGAGATTGCCTGACCGTCCAAAATGTTAAAGTTGCCCTGAAAACATATCTTTTTTTAGCTTGGTATTGTCTGATTTTTAAAGCTGCTGCTGTATTTATTTTTAATTTTATATTGTTATTTATTAATGTGTCTTGATTGTTATTGTACAGGTACCTTGAGTTTAGAAAGGCACCTTTTTACAAATAAAGAATTGATTGATTGATTGATTGAATGAACTACTTTGGAGCCAATTTATTTTCTAAATATTCCCTAGCAAGTGTAGAGAAGTTGTTGTGTAGTACCTGGTTCCCCCCCATTGATCCTTAGACTAGAGATTTCTTCAAAACGTTTAAGTACTGTCTGAGCATTAGAACAGGCAAGTGTTTGAAATAAATCCTCCTCAAAAGCAAATTATTTGTGTTCAGATATGCCCAATTTAACACCTTTAATACTTGGATGTGCATCTATTCTGATAAGGGGTTCAATTACCAAGATAAGTAGGGGAATAGAGATCATCCTTGTATCATACTATAAGCTAGTCAGTGGCATAGATCATGTGGGTGGGGGGAGCAGGTTGCCCCCACCTGAACAAACAGACTTGGACTTTTTTGACTCAAGGTTTTTTTTTTTTTTGCTCCTTCCTTCCTGGGACCTGGCTGGGACAGACACATAAGTTTTTGTTTTGTGGGGGTGGGGTGGGGGGAGAGGAGGAGGAGGAGGACTGACTGTGCCTTGTATTTTCTTTTTTTGTCACAATTCCAGAATCTGATTGGCTGCAAGCCTTTAAGAAAGAACCAATGGTGACTCTTAATTTGCAATCAGTTGACGTGCAGCCATACTCGTGCGTGCCTCCACAAGCTGAAACCTCCCATCTAAGAGCATTTCATTGTCTGCTCTGCTGCTCCATTTTCATTTTTCCATGGATAAGATTCCTGATGATTCCTCTGTAGTAGGGGTGGAAATGGAGTGGACAGACTCATCTTGGAAAGAGCCTCCTGAAAAAAAATCTAATTCTGGGCCAGTGGGCCATTTTTGTAAGCCGGTTGATAATACACCAGTATTTTCAGTTTATTTAGCAGCAGTGCACACTGGCCAACTACTGAGGTTCAGTCCGAGTGCCAGTCCGAGTCGAGTCTCCTTGAGTTCAGTAAGTTGTGGAACAGATAAAATTATGACTAAGGGTCGGGACTGAGAGGGAGTCAGTTGTTAAACCAGGAATTAGGAAGTGAAGAAGAATGGGGAAAACTGAATCCCAGGGAGATGTCAGTCGATAGCGAAGGACTTTATTGACCCATGAAATTCTCTGTTTAAGTTCCAATTTAAAGCAGTGAGCTGTTCTGGATAAAGGTTAATGTTTTAACACTGTGCTATTGGATTTTTATGGACACTCATTATTACAAGAGTAAAACACAGCATGCTTATAAAATGTTTGCGGCTGGGTGGGGGAATGTACTCTTTTTTTGTGATTTGTCATAAAATCGCACTGTGCAAGTCGGGGTATTACACTTTACTTTATTCCCCACATGTGCCACGAGCATGGTTAGTTTTTTTATGCTGCAGAATATGGGAAAAGTCTTTTCTTCAAGGAGTCTCTTACTGCTTAAGGAGGCTCTCCAATTTCATATGTTGTCGGGGAGCAGCACGAGGGTAGAGGCCATTTTAATGGTGTTAATAATCTCCCTAGTACACAGGTTTAAATAGCAGCTACTGGAGAGCCATGTATTCCTCCCTCTTTGCTCTCCCTACTGTTGGTATATCTAAGCCATTGAAGAGGCTAGCAATTATCCTAACTTAGCTTATAACTTTACCAAGTCAGGATTATCCCCAACTTCTACTGTACATGATTACAAAGCAAAATGTATGTATATCAACTATATGATTCATGTGGTGTAAAACCATTGCCTGGTTGTCCATTGATTTGTATAAGGATGTTATACTTTATTGTATTTCAGAAAATAATAAACATAAAGTTTATTTACCAGTACTTCTCACACAGCAGTAGTGCAGAAGCAGACTTGGTTTGGCAGAGGTAGTTTGAACCTTCTTTTGCTGGGAAGTTGTGGAGGGGCAGGAGGAAAGGATTTAGTTGCTGGGTAAGATTTAAATTCTTTTTGAGTCTGTTGCCTTTAGGGCAGTAGTGCTGACTTGTTTAATATAGTATTTGTGTGTGTGTGTGGGACATTCCTCCTGAGGAAGTTGCAGGGCTTGGAGGTGTGGTGAGGGGAAGACACAGGGCTGATACTCTCTCATGAGAGTCAGTTGTGGACCCTATTCCCATCCTGCCTGCCCCGAAGACAGCACATTTATATGGGAACACCTGCCCTGCGATTGGAGGAAGGGACTTCAGGTGCGGCTTATGTAGTTCCTATCCAATAGTGCAGTCACAGGGTTGGGAAAAAGCATAGGTCGGGCTCTCATGGGAGTACAGCATCCACAGTGAATTGCTGATTGGTATGATAGGTGGATATCATGGGGGAGGCCTTCAACTAGGCAATATCAGGTACTAGTAGTGTTCAACTGGGAAGGGGAGCAGACAGGATATAGTGTGTGGAAGGCTAAGGGGAACAGATGCCATAGGAACTGCAGGGAGCGACAAGAGCGAGCATGACCAATGCAGATAAGAGGAGGCCAGCGAGGGGGAAGGGTTGGGACAGGAGAAGGTCCAATCAATGGGAAGGGAGGAAGGGGATTGGCAGCCAACAATGGCTAGGGAGGGTAGTTTGGTGCCAAGGATGTGGAGCGGCCATGTTCCTGGCAGTGGCATGGAGGGCTGGGGGATGCTTAATGTGTTGGCAATGGGGCAAATGAAGGAAGAAATTGGGTGGCTGTGGAGGGAGCTGCAGGCATGGGGAGACAGAGGTAGGGAAGATTAGGGCTGTAAGGGGAACCCATTGGGACACACAATACAGCCTCCAGCAGGCCAGCACAAGGAAATTCCAGAAAAATTTGGCAGTGTGCTTCAAAATCCAGTGCAGTCACATGCAAGACATGGAGACGGGTTGGAGTAGTGGAGGCAAGACTACAGAAGGGCCAGTGCAAGGTCATAAGCCTCAGGGAAAGGGGCAGGAAAAAACAGGGATAGAGGATTGCCAGAGCAAATCAGGTCAATGATATGGCTAACTGGGAGAAGCAGCAGGGGGGAGGCAGTGTAATCACTGAGAAGATTAAAGGGGGGTGTCGCTACCAGGGAGAAAGGATGCATCACAGAAGTGGCAGGTGCTACCTATAGCCCTAGAGACAAGAGGCAGCAGAAAGGTGGTAAGGAAGCAAAACCAGGGACAGTGGAACAGGGAGGTGCAGTGAAGCTAGAAACAGGAGGCAGCAAGGATAAGGATGGAACAAGGCTGAGGAAGGAACCTTGGGGAGGGGGCACACGCTACTCAAGGAAAACACAGGGAAAACCACAGTGCGGAGGGCTGCAGGATGGGGGAAGGTAAGGGGGGCATAATGGGAATGGTCTAGTAAGTGATATTGATGCACCAGCCATAGTTGGCAAGAGGGAGAAATCAGGACACAGAACGGAGGAGGCAGAAGGATGGAATAGCTGGGGGGATAGGGGAAGGGAGCATTTTGGCAGGAAGGAAAAGAGCCCACAAAAAGAGAGGGAGCACATGAAGGATTCAGTCATAATTCTGGGGGACTCTATAGTTAAGGGGTCAGATGGGTGGAAGAGGGGCCAGGAAAAGCAGCATATTGGTTGAATGCATGCCTTGCATGACAGCGGATAGGGTGCAGCAGCACATTGGTAGGTGTGTACAGAAGGTGGGGGGGGGACACACATCATTGTTCACCTGGGAACAAATGATCTGGAAGGAAGGCAGATAGAAGAGGTTCAGGACAGCTTCAGAGAAGTGGGGAATCTATGCAGAGAGGAGGGGAAGCACAGTGGCATTCTCAGAAGTTCTGCCAATGCCAAGGGCAAGTACGGATAGAAAAAGCAGAATCATGGACTTCAACAAGTGGCTGAGAGAATGATGTGAGTCCATGGGGTGTGGCTGGGTGGCAGAGTGGGGCAACACATGGGAGAACCCAGATCTATATGCAGGGACAGGCTACATTTAAGTAAGAAGGGTTTGGGGGTGGTAAAGCAGAGACTTAGGGAATTTATCAACACAGAGTATAATTTAAACTTGCCGTGGGGGGGGGGCTGGGGAGGCACAGTGAATCAGGAGTGGAGGTCCAGAGGACCTCCCCCCATAATAATGATAGGGCCTACTTTGTCTAGGATAAGGAAGGGAGAGTAAGGGGCAGCTGGGAGAGAGTTAGGGTGGAAAGGTGGTATCACTAAATGCTAGAAGCCTGGGGAATAAGATGGCAGAGCTGCAGGCACTACTGGCAGAAGGAGAGGTGGACACAGCCATCACCGAGATGTGGACAACCCAAAACCATGACTGGGACTTGGCCATCCCAGGATTTAAATTATTCAGGTGGGACAGAGGAAAAAAGTAATTGGGGAGAGTAGCCATTTACATAAGGGGAGGGACTGGATGCGTCAGGAAGGAGGGGGAAGAAGGTAGGTCAGAAGTCATTTGGCTACAACTCCATGCCCCAAAGGGGGCTAGGTTCCGATTGGCGGTTACTTATAGGCCCAAACCCAGAAAGTAGATGTGGATAGGGAGCTAGGGGAGCAGCTAAGGAGACTCTGCAGGGTTTTAAATAATTGATTAGCAGTTTTTTTCTTGGGACTATACTAACTGTACAGAAAGTATTTATACATATTTTCTAGAAGTGCTGTGTTTGTTAAACACAGTGAGGCAAAAGCTATGCATTTTCACAAAGATGTAGCACTTTTATGAGCAAAACGCTAATCAATTTTAAGAGTTAAATAAATCCCTGCTCTGTAGCAAAGGGAGCACTGCGGTGGTGGGAGACCTCTGTTTACTAGGGGTGGATTACAGCATCCCAGCCACCACATGCACCAGAGAGCAGATCCTCCTGGAAGCAATCCAGGATGGCTTCCTGACCCAAAAGGTGACAGTGTCAATAAGGGAAGAAAATATTCTAGACTTGGTGCTGGAGGATGGAGAACAGGTCACAGATGTAAGGGTGGAGGAACCACTGACTGGTAGTGATCACCACACAGTGTGGTTCTCTATCAGTTTGGGTAGAGAGCTCCACAATACAAAAACAAAGGTCCTGGACTTCAGAAAGGCAGACTTTGACAGGATGGGGCAATTAATCAGAACACACATAGATGGCATCCACTCTGACATGGACGCAGGGCAGAAATGGAAGATCATAAAACTAGGACTGATTGAATTCGCTAAAACTTGTGTCAAGAACCAGCAAAAGAAATCAAGGACCAAGCATCCAAGCTGGCTGATCAGAGAGGTAACAGAGAAAGTGAGTGATAAGAGAAGGGCCTTCCAAACCTACAAGACAACTAACAGGGCAGAGGATAGGGAGAACTATGTGAGAAAATCCAGGGAAATAAGCAGAGCAGTCAGGACTGCAAAGGCAGCCAGGAAAAGGAAATTAGCACAAGGGATTAAGGAAGGAGAAAAGGATTTCTTCAGGTATATCAGGGAAAAGAGGAAATGCAAGGAGTAAATAGTTAGGATCTGGAAAAGCAGTGGATGGGTGGGTAGACAAGGGAGCAGAGAAGGCAGACATACTTAATGAGTACTTCTGTTCAGTGTTCACAAGGGAGAGGGAAGGGCCCGTTCCTGCATGGAAAGGGGGCACAGGCATGGGGGGTGAGACAACCACAGACGGGGTCATCAGGGTGGAAAGGGTGCTGGAGGGCCTTAGGTCCCTGAGGGTAGACAAGGCACCTGGGCCAGATGAGGTACATCCCAGGGTGCTGAGGGAGCTGGCAGAGGTTCTGGCAGGGCCTCTGGTGGATCTAGTCAACACCTTGCTAAATACAGGATGTGTGCCCAGAGATTGGAGGGAGGCACACATGGTACCTCTTCACAAAAGTGGGCCCAAGGATGAACCAGGGAACTACAGATCAGTGAGCCTCACCGCAATTGTGGGGAAACTGATGGAATCTATCCTCAAAGAAAGGCTGGTGCAGTTTCTTGTGGATAATGATCTGTAAGATGACAGACAGCATGGGTTCGTCGCTGGCAGATCCTGTCAGACTAACTGGGTTTATTTATTTTGACTGGGTCACGAGGGCACTGGATGAGGGCCATGTGGTAGATGTAGTCTGCCTGGATTTCAGCAAGGCCTTTGATTCAGTGCCACACGGAAGGTTGACCTTCAAGTTGAAGAGTCTTGGTATAGGGTGGAAGCTAGCCCGATGGATAGAAAACTGGCTGAGGGCCAGGCAACAGAGAGTAGTTGTAGGGGGAGACGCATCGGAGCCCAGGGCAGTGACAAGTGGCGTCCCACAGGGATCAGTACTGGGACCAGTCTTGTTTAACATTTTCATCACAGACATAGTGATTGGGATCAAGAATAAGATCAGCCTCTTCGCCAATGACACCAAGATCTGTGCTGAGGTGAATGGGGAGGAGAGTGGCAAATTACTGCAGGAGGACTTGGCAAGGCTCGAGGAGTGGTCGCACACATGGCAGCTTAGGTTCAACACCAAGAAGTGCAAGGTGATGCATTTCAGAGCCAAAAACACAGGATACAGCTACTGGATGGATGGTATCAAACTGTCTACATCCAATGAAGAGAAGGATCTGGGGTTGCTGGTGACCGGGGAATTAAACCACTCAGCCCAGTGTAGGAAGGCAGCGGCTAAGGCTAACAGGATGCTAGGGTGCATAGCAAGGGGGATTACATACAGATGTAGTGAAGTCATATATTGCCTCTGTACAGGTCCCTGGTGAGGCTGCACTTGGAGTACTGTGTGCAGTTCTGGTGCCCGTACTTGAAAAGGGATATAAACTACTGGAGACAGTGCAGCGAAGAGCAACAAGGATGATCCAGGGGTTGGGGGGTAGAACTTATGAGGAAAGACTAAAGGAGCTCAACATGTATACCCTGGGGGATAGAAGAGAGAGAGGGGACATGATCGAGACCTTCAAGTACCTGAAGGGGATGAACAGAGTAGGCTTCCATGGTGGGTTCACTCTCCAGAACAGAAGAGATACTAGAGGGTATTCCCTAAAGTTAAAGGGGGGCAGATTCAGGAGGGAAAAGAGGAGGCACTGCCTCACTGAAAGACTGGTAACAGGGTGGAATGCACTGCCTGAGCATCTCGTATCAGTGCAGGCTGTGGGGTGCTTCAAGAGGGGGTGAGACAAATTCAAGGGAAAATACATACAGGGGGGCAGTTGGAGGAGGGAAGAGTTAATAGGGGTGGCAGCTGCAGTCTAATGGACTTAAGTACTGCACACTCGAGCAGACTAGATAGACTATATGGCCTGTATCTGCTGGTAATTTCATATGTTCGTATGTTAAAAAAGGAAGTGAGCATACAGGCAGCTGGCAGGGGAAAGGGACAATTAAGGCAGGGATTGGAACTTAAGAGCAACCCCCCACCTGCACTACACTGTTGCTAGTTCTGGTTGATTGAGGGGGCGGGTTGTGTCCTTCTCATCCTCAATTGGCGCTGCAGTCCATTTTGTCCTCTCCTCTCTCCAGCGCCAGGCTGGCTGGTGCCATGGCCTGTCATTGGTTGTGGAACTTATTGTGTGTACTGTGACTGACTGTGTATATGGATTGCATTGCACTTTTGGTGCTTGGGCAATACTAAATTTATTTTATTTGAATTTTGATGTCGGAGTGGACCCAGCTGAGACAACATGTCCATTTTTCAGGGGCGACCTGGGGAAATACAGTTCCAGTAAATAAAGTACAAACATGTGAGTTACAGAGGAACCATTAAGACTGGCAATCAACAAACAATTATATAGTAGGTGCTGAGCCAGAGGTAGTAGAAACAAATGAAGGAGAAGGTGGAGCACTCAATCAGAGGTCAGTGCCAACACGTTAGACTGATGGTATTATAAACTCCCGGAGAGTATGTAAGTGGGTAAAGAAAAGGGAGAGAGGGGTAGGGGAGGAGCAGAGCAGGAGGAGGAGGAGAGAAACAGAGGGAGCTGGGGGTTAGTAACAGGCACACCATTGAGGGGAGAAGAAAGCATCTTTGAGTAGTTTTTTAAATTGTATAATGGTCGTACAGGAAAATAAGTTGTTGGGCAGGTTGTTCCACTTTTGGACGGCGAGGATGGAGAAAGATTTTTTGCCTATGGCTAGTCACGCTTTAGGGAGACTTAGAAAAGGGAGAGAGAGGAGGAGGAGGATCACAGTGGTCTAGAGACAGGTCTTAGCGTTATTATACCATGCAGTATGGGTGGAGGGGGTAGGTGGATGAGTTTCAATGTAGTACAAAGAAGGGGAAGTCTAGCTTGGCTTCAAAGATCAGCCAGTGTAGCATGTTGAGTATGTCACAGTGATGGTTCTGGCTGGGGCTGTTGCAGCAAAACATGCGATCCAGTGATAGGCTTGTTTTAATTTGGGCAGGGTGGAAGTTTGGGTTGAGTGAAGCACCAGGACAGCATACAGGAGACCGGGGATGAGGGTAGAGGAGGCAATCTTTCTTCTTGCATCAGGGGTCAGATAAGGGGAAGCCCTGTAGAGTAGGCCCAGTTTTTGGTGGGTGGTCGTGATTACTTTATTTACATGCTCATCAAAGGATAGGTTAGAATCTAAGGTAACTCCTAAATATTTAAAGGAGTCCACATGCTCAAGAGCTGCTCCCGAGGATATATGAATAGTGAGGGGTTGTTGCTTGGATCAGTTATAGGTTGAGTGGTAGAACAGTATTGTTTTAATTTTCTTGATGTTAAGGACCAAACAGTTCTTCCTGAACCATTGCTCAAGCAGGTGAAAGTCGCTTTCAAGGCTAGATGTGATGGAGAAGGTATTCCTGTGGGATCTATAGATGATCACGCCATCTGCATAAAGTTATACAGATGCGCCACCACAGTTATGAGGGAGCTCATTTACAAGTATGGAGAATAACAGGGGACCCAGGATGGAGCCCTGGGGGTTGCCATTGGGGATAGGGGCTAGATGAAAGGTGGTGCCAGCCCATTTAATGCACTGAAACTGGTTGGACAGCTAGTCAGTGAACCGTGAGTGGGTGTGGGAATCAATACCTAGTCTGGCAAGTTTAATGAGGAGGAGTTGATGATTCACAAGGTCCAAGGCCTTTGTCAAGTCTACAAAGACCTCCCCAGTGGCACTCCTGTTGTCCATTGCATGAAAGATATCTGCGGTGACCCTTAGTGTTGCTGATTCGATGCCATGATATTTCCGGAAGCTGTGTTGTGAGTTGGTAAGGGCATTTGATTGTTCTAGGAAAGAGTACATCTGGTTATAAAGTATTATTTCCTGTATTTTAGCTAGTTGACACAGTATAGATATTGGCCTGTAATTTTCTATGAGGTTAGTTGGGCCACTTTTGTGGACTGGGACCACAGTAGCAGTTTTACATTTATCTGGGATGGCGTGAGAGAGTGAAGGATCTGTTGATTAGGAGTGCTACTGTAACTGGCTGAGCGATGGCAGATGCACCAAATTTTAGGAATTTGGGGGGAAAGGAATCAAAGCCTGGTGAGCTGTTAGGGGTAAGTCTGTATAGTAACTTTAGACCCTCAGTGCGGGAGGTGAGTTTCAGGTGGAAAGGTGTGCATGGGGCGTGGGTGGCATTAGCGTCCAGGAGAGGGGGGCTACCTGGAAGGTCAGTTTTATAATTGTCCAAGGCAGTAAAGAAGTGGTTTATCCTGGTAGCTATGTCCAGTGGGGTGGAAAGGGTAGTACCATTGTTGATGACAGATTGAGGGGTGATACGTTTGTTTCCCTTGAGCAAGACATTAATTTGGTCCCAGAACATTTTGGGGTTACTGAGGTTATTTTTTTGGAGTGATTTGAAATAGTTATGCTTTGCAGTGTTGACTTTCAACTTACAGGTATTTCATAGTTGGCGATAGTTTTGCTACTCAAAGTTGAGGTTGGATTTTTTTAAATTTCTTCCAGACCCTGTCCTGGGAGCGCATAAGGTGTCTTAGTTCCTGGTAGAGCCAGGTGGCAGTGGATGCCCTTAGCTGTTCTAAGTTTGAGTGGGGCATGAAAATCAAGGATTGAGGTGAAGGTATTAAAAAAGTAGTTGAGGGCTTGGTTTACATCAAGGAGGGAGTTGATGGGGGCTCAGCTGATGGAGTTCAGATTGCTTAGGAATGTAGTAACATTAAAGTTAGTTAGCTCGCATGTGTATAACAGTTTGGGAGGGGGGTGGAGGAGTTTGTTCCTCCAGACACAGTAGGTGGGAGAGTGGGGCATCAGGAAAGATTCCTGCTGCCTTGATGTTCTGATTGTTAGTTAACACCCAATCAAGCAAGATGTGGTTACCTGACTTTGAGTTAGGCTTCGTGGGTTGATAGATAAGTTGGACTAGTTTGGCATCCAACAGTGCAGCTGCATAGTGGGTCATTCCTGAACCATTCCAGTTTAGGTTAAAGTTACTGCAGATGACAACGTCCCTATGAAGGAGAGAGTCCAGTTTAGAGAAAAATTCAGAGTAAGCAGCAGATGCGATGCAGGGGGGCAGGTATATACAACCTAACATAAGCTTTTTAACTTGCCCCAGGGTGATGGTGAGAAATATGTGTTCTGTGTCAGCACTGAATGTTAAGTTTGGGATTTTGCAGACTTCAAGGTCTGCTCTGATACAGATTAATATCCCCCCACCCTTACTAGAGAGCCAGTCCCATCTGAACGAAGTGAACCCTGTGAGGGTGAATTCATGGGACAGAATGGAGGGCTTTAGCCAGCTTTCTGTGATGCAGAGATGTCAGGTTTATAATGCCAAACCCAGGCTTCAAATTCAGCCATTTTATTTCTGATGCTCTGCACGTTCATGTGAGCAACTTTGAGACCCTTTATGCAAGACCAGGTTGGGCTGGTGGTGGGAGTGTGGGACATTGATCCTCCAGCTGGTCTAGGATTGAGCTTAGTGTCCCCGGATAAATACAGAAGGCACATGAGTGAGTGAGAGGTGGGAGGAGGGAGGAAAGGCAGCTTAGATATTTTTTTACTCCAAGCTAGATGGAGGATGGTTTTGTTAAGCTGGGTCAGAATTTGATTACTTGGTGGTGAGTGCTTTGTGCATTGAAACAGAGCTAGAGGGGGCAGGCTTGGCAGTAGATATAATGAGGGTAAGACAAGGCTGGAGGTTGAAGCTGTGCACCACAAGATTGACCCACAAACCTGCTGTAGAGCTGGTGGCCCTTTTAGGGGGCTCAGTGGGGGGTAAAGTAGTGTAGGAGTAGTGAACCAGAGGTGGCAGATGTGTACCAGGGGCACAGTACGTGGAGGTTAGCCATAATGGGCTAGTAACATCCTGCCAAGAGTGACATAGGAATGCATAGCATGAAAGTAAGATTTTTAAGGGTTTGGGAGTTAACATCATGGGAATATTATACGCTGGGGAGAGGTTGAATGGATAGGAATTTGGCAGAGGGTATAGCAGACTTGAGGGGTTAAGGCTCTGTAGTGTTAGCTTTACAGGTTGGCAACACGTCGGTTAGGTCAAAAATTGGGGAGATAGTGAAGAAGGACCAAGTAAGGGTTAAAAGATTTTGCTAAGGGTAGCTGAGAACTGCCCCTAGCTTGGATTGTACAACCTCAGATGTGCTAGGTGGAGCAAAGGTGGATTTAGTAGAGTGAGGGGTGGGGGAGAGTGAGTAGGACAAAAAAACACCTTGCTATATGGTGGCTAGATGCTCCTAAGGAGCAAACACAAGTTTTAAAATGATGGCAAGAAGCTCCTGTGGAGTTAGGGTCCAGAGCTGTGTGGCCATATGTGGTGCCAAAATTCAAAATCTGATTGACTCTGCATACCTTGGGCGGGCAGGCAGCAGCTTGCTGGAGTCTGCAGTCGAGGATCTGGGGAGGACTGGAGAAGCCCTCGCGACCCTGGGAAGGAGAGAAAAAGAAAGGAGAGGTCAATACCTGGCTGCAGTCTTGGTCCTTCCACAAGCTAAAGGGACAGTGGAGAGGATCAGCTTTTATATAAGTTCTAATTATGAAGGGGCGAGATTTAGCGATCAAAAAGGGGTGGGGGTTTACCAGGTACAGTAGCAGAGAAGTGGGAGGAGATATGAGAGAATCGGAAAATCAGAGAGGAAGTAAATAAAATAAAGAAAATAATGCATAAACAATATTTATTCTAGAGGTTCAAGTAACAGCTGAGTGGAAAAGTCAGGGAGTAGAGGCAATGAGAGAGAAACGTAAACCCAGTAAGTAACAAATCAAAGTCCCAGTTCCGCTTATTGTGAAATTAAGTAAAAAAAAAATGCCTTGCTATATGGTGGCAAGAAGCTCCTAAGAAGCAAACACGAGTTTTAAAATTATGGCAAGAAGCTCCTGTGGAGTTAGGGTCCAGAGCTGTGCATCCATGTATGGTGCCAAAATTCAAAATCCAACATACTGTGAGTGGGCAGCAGCTTACCAGAGTCTGCAGTCGGGAATCTGTGGAGGACTGGAGAAGCCCTTGTGACCCTTGGGAGGGCAGGCGGGCAGCAGCTTGCTGAAGTCTGCAATCAGGGATCTGGGGAGGAATGGAAAAGCCCTTGTGACCCATGGGCAGGAAGCAGCTTGCCAGAATCAGCAGTACGGTATCTGGGAAGGAATGGAGAAGCTTTCATGACCCTTGGGGGGTGGGCAGAAGCTTACCGGAGTCTGCAGTCGGGGATCTGGGGAGGACTGGAGAAGCCCTTGCGACCCTTGGGTGGGTGGGCAGCAGCTTGCCGGAGTCTACAGTCAGAGATATGGGGAGGACTGGAGAAGCCCTCAAGACCCTTGGGTGGGTGGGCAGCAGCTTGCTGGAGTCTGCAGTCAGGGATTGGAGAGGACTGGAGGAGCCCTTGCGACCCTTGGGCAGGCAGGCAGCAGCTTGCTGGAGTCTACAGTCAGGGATCTGGGGAGGACTGGAGAAGCCCTTGCGACCCTAGGGTGGGCGGGCAGCAACTTTCTGGAGTCTGCATTTGGGGATCTGGGGAGGACTGGAGAAGCCCTTGCAACCCTGGCTGCAGTCTCTGTCCTTCCACAATGCTAAAATAATGTACTGTTATACATTGTGTGCTGCTGTGTGAGATCAAAGGATGTTTCTAAACATGTCCGTAATCATCAGTAGCCACAGTACAGTGGCAACAGCTGATTCTGAAGCATGATACTGTGTGTTTTTCCCCACTTACAATGGGGTCTTTGTATATTTAGAATCAGTTTGGTGTGTATGTGTGCACTCCACAGTATGGATTTGTTGGAAATATTTGACTTCTGCAGTTAATGATATAGAGCTTTTCGGAGGAGTTGTTAGCTAGCTCATCTTAGCTACTTAACTTTGGTGATGGGGCATGCTTGTTGGCACTTTACTTGGTGACTTCCTCTTGCACCATACAGTTAACCATTATAACTGTAAATATAAATGGTGATTTAAGTGTAAAGTACAAGCAGAGACAGTGATGGCAGAAAAAGACCATTGGTCCATCCAGTCTGCATCTGCCCATAAAACCCTAAGAAACTCAATACCTATTGTCCACGCTGTGTTTGAACCCACAGTATCCACCACTATGCTCCCCTCCCTGCCGCAAACACACTGAGCAACCACTAAGCCTTTCACTCAGTCCAAGCCCTGTTTGAAACCATTGATAATTTTGGCACCCACCACATCAGCTGGCAGATTATTCCATGACTCCACCACCCTTTCTGTAAAATAAAGCTTTCTCACCTTGAATCCCCCATAAGTTTCCACTTATGCCTATCCCATGCATTCTTGAACCCCAGTTTGGCTGTTGCCCACACAAAAGGAAAACTCTGACATGGAGCCTTTGGAAATGAGTCTATGACTCAAAAGGTTGTAATTCAAGGGTTGTATTTCCTAAATAAATAAATAAGAAATAAAACTCTCATGGAGTTCATGAATGCATTGCTTCTGTAGTTGAATTTAAGCATTTATAGTTGGACTTTCTAGATGGAAGAATTACTGCATGCAGTTTTTCAGCCCCTTGATTTTAATCAAGAGATTGTCTGAGTATTGCCAGTTTTAACAAGGAAAATGAAAAGATAGTCATGTTGGTAGTGATATCTGTTTGCAATAAGTCAAAGAAAGCATTGAAAGCAGACAAAAAGGTTCAAAATGACCCTCAAAATGCACCAGAATACATCTAAAACCCAGTCGCTTCTGGGGGCCTAGGTGGACCCCAGCCCCCAGCCTTTTGGTATATTTCTCAGGACAACCAGGACTTTTGTCTGTCTTTGCCCTCCCTGTAACAAAAAAGCTAGCTATACCCCTGAAGCTAGTTTGATCTGAGGTGACAAGATACCATCGGTTATAACCTAAGCTGTTGGATTATCATAAAGCATAGATGCCCATGTAATGAACGTGTTTCCCTATCTGAATCTGAATTCAGAAAGAGCCTTAAACATATATCTCCAGTTTACTGAATCAAAAGCTTTAGGAATATCTAATGACACAGTGATACATGGGTCTTTCTTCTGGCTGCTTCACCATATTATGTTGAGTAGTCTGCGCATACAGTCTGCCCCGGATCTATTATTTTTAACTTGAACTTTATGGTTATTGTTTTAATAAACAAACATACAGTTTGATCACAAGCATTGAATTGCAATAGGAGTACATATAAACTATGAGGACGCCAGCCCTCTCAGTACACCCGATAAAATCCGTCAACTTCTTTAAGATACATCATTAGGAGGAACCTTTAGTATAATTCTAAGAGAAAGAAAAACATAGCTGCAAATTGAGCCCATGAACTGTGTGGCATCAATTTCTATTGTTATATAATGAACTAATTCACCAAGCTCTCTACCTCTACCGTGGGTGAGATTTCCACCACGCATATTATAAAAGTTAAGGCACTAAATGTGCTTTGAAATAAACAGAAAGTTGCTTCCATATGAACTCCATCTTTCTATACCAAAAATCGGATAAACATTGCTGTCTTTTGACATGTAAATTACACTACAAATGTTAACTGTATTTAAGCTGCAAAATCTTACAAAACTTTAGTAATGGGTACATATAAAATGTATTAAGAACTGCTATTATCTAGCAAAACCCCAAATGTTGTAACACAGATCTTTATTAAGCTACCCCTTAGCAGCATGACTTAAAGTCAGTTAGAGGATAGTTTCCATCCCAGGGCAAAAAATTATAAAATATAATTCTGTTGAGAGTCTCAAGTCCCATTATGCCCCGAAATGATTCTTGCCCCAACTAACCTCGGCAGAATAAGAGTCCAACAATAATGAAATTATTTCAAGGATCATCTTCTTCCTCCGATGAGGAGGCTTCTTTGTCTACTGCTCTGGATCTAGACACTGTATTCTTCTGCGCCCATTTCAAGGCCTCCAAGGGGTCACGGTAAAGATAGATTTTAGAAAGCCCAAAAGAAAAACAGCACTCAAGCCTGATAAAAAGTCCAAAATATAGGTCAAAATGAAAGTAAATGGCTTAAAATACCATTTTAGTGCAGTGCAAAATACATCGTGACCAACAGGCAATCAAACACTCGGTTCACAACACCAGCGCTTTGACTCAAACTAGAGTCTTCATAAGGGGTAACATGTAACCAGTTGGTTAGAACCTTAAATGTGGAGACCAATAAATATATGAACCAATTATATCATTCAATTAATTAAACAATTAAATGTTAATGCAATTATAATGCAGAACATATAAAATGTGTTCAATTCATTGTAACCCCTCATCCTTGCCTTTTTAGCAAAACGACAGGTGGCATGCTGTTGAAGCTGACAGCAGTACCTGGTGGGGACCTGGGTTCGGGGAGGATGAGGTTACTCGACACAGGGGGACCTAGGTTTGGCTACTCTGCACAGGGGCACCCAAGTAAATCCGAACACAGGAAGCAATAACTGTAATGTCCAGAACCAGGAATGGGATTCTACAGTGTGGCTTTCATTCACATACTAGCTGAACACAACAAAGCATAGACGGGCCCCCATGGGGCTACATTTCCTGGTAATGCAGATTAGAGACTACAACGCGGTCCACTGGAAGAATGAACCAATTATACTGTTTTCAGGCTCTGGACCCACCAGGCATACAGCCTGGACTTGCACGCGCTTTGGGTACATAGCCCGACTGGCCCGGCTCCCCTGCCGGCCACTTGATTGGCAGTCCATTGGAAGAATGAACCCATTTTCCTGTGGTGGCTCCCCACACCCACTTAGAGTCTGCGACTCCTAGAGAGATTTCCTCCTTACTTCTTCTGACTCCCATCTCACAAAGAGAATTTTCTTTACACTTGTTGTGGCTCCCCACACCACTTAGAGTCTGCGACTCCTAGAGAGATTTTCCCATTTGCGAATTCATCGCCTGGGTACTTCCCTCATCACTGGCCAAGTGTGCATGAGGCAAAGTATAACCATGCAGAAATCCCAGAGGTGGACCTGGTTACTAAAGATGGGGGTATTCCCACCTCCAGCTCCCACAGCCCATACCCGGCCATTTCTCTGGAAAAACTGAAACTTCTGAATGTAGATTAAATGGTGGATGAACTGTCGCATCCCCTCTACAATATTACTTGAATTCACACAGCACTCTAGCTTTTGATACTACTCCATTTGTTTGACCTTGTCCTATAGGCTTCCCAAATAGTAGTTCAATTCCTAGATTTCTTCACATATCCCAGGCTGAAGAAACACATTTTTTGCCCTCTCATATTAGAGCAAACACTCACCCTTTTGTTGCAGGTGCCCCACAGGCGAATCACAACTCTTCCAAACTTTCCAAACTCAGGCTGAACTGAAGTAGGCAGCTTTTTCCTTCTCCTTGCAGAATTAAGGGGATTGCCCCTGGAATCTACATGGGATCTTTACTCCCCCCCCCAGAGGGAGGGGGCACTGAGACCCGAACAGCGGTCTCCATCACTTGACACACCTTCTCTTACTGAAGGCAAACAGGAACTGACTACTTTGATAATTCCCAACGTTCTATCTAACTCCCTCTGCTGCAGATTCCAATGTGGCTTATGCAGCTGCGAAAGTTCTATTGGTGATGTCATCCCTCAGTCTCAGCTGAGACTGAGAACAGAGTGTAACAGTGTGAAACTCATTTAACTGGAGTTTCACAAGCTGCCTTCCCTGCCTACCACTAGGTCTTACTGGGAGTCTAGTAACCCGGGTAACAAGGGGTTGCATTATAATAACACTTGACTTCACAGAGTAAAGGTAAAATCAATGCAGTTTCACACCTCAGTTTTAAGAAAATTCATAGTAAGCACAAAACACACAAATTACTACTACTTTAACATAAACTGCAGATAATAAGAAGCCAAAGGCCATATTACTAGGAAAAATATAAAGACAGAAAAACAACTGTCATATAATAGTACTCATAATGAATGAGAATAGAATGAAAATAAAACATAAAATTACACACATGTTATTCAAGACAATATCTTACATCCTAGATCAAAATAATAAGGATGCAATAGATGAAGCAGCTATTTAAAGTGCTATAAACACATCTAAATTTTTTGTAATAAATGGAATTTTAAATGAATGATGAACAATGGGAATGATAAAGGCCAAACCTCCAGCTTAGCAAGGCAACAGGTAGAAGATAAACTGCAAGGCAACTTGTTATTATGGGACCTCCTAGTAAATGAGGACCAAAACAGCCAGATGGTAGCCAAATGAAATGGAGAAATGAACCTAGGGAAAATAGAGAAAGAAAATGTTAACTATAAAACAAATACTATGTCACATATTTTATCTCATGATTATTAGTAACAAGAATTCAAAACAGCAAACAAAAAACACTGAACCTCATTTCTTTGTCAAAAAAGGCTTCAGATCCCATCTCTCATTTAGTCCTTGTGGTTTGACACTATGTAAAACATAAATCCACATGTTTTCACATTGCAAAAGCAAGTTAGACCTATCGCCCCCATTTTTCATGGGTGGAACATGTTCCAAACCCACATATTTCAAATCTTCAGACTTAGATCCATGTGCATCCATAAACTGAATTCCTACCGGGGGATCCCCTTTACCATGCAAAATTGATCGTATATGTTCTTGTATCCTCTGTTTCAAAGGTCTGATGGTTTTCCCAACATATAATAAATTACAAGAGCACCAGAGAACATACACCACATAAGGGGTGTCACAAGTTATAAATTCTCTGACGTCCATCATGATATTAGACAGTTTAGGATGCACAAACATTTTGGTGGGGACACCAAACTTGCAAATGTTACAATGATTGCATCTATAAAAACCACAAGGACGTAAAGGTAACCAAGTAGATGTATTTTTAGAAGGCACAATCATTCTACTGTGAACTAGTTTATCCTTGAGATTCTCACTTCTATTGAATGTTATTCTAGGTTTATTACCAACAGAAGCAGCTAAATAACTATCCCCCAGTAAAATGTGCCAACTCTTGTGTATAATATTCCCTATCTGTCCTGCCACATGATTGTAATCTGTCACAAAAGTACATGGTATACTATCTTTGTCTGCAACTTCTCTGTCTGTGTTTAACAGAAGACTTTCTCTGTCCATACTGAAAACTTCTTCTTTTGTCTGTTTCAATTGTTCTTTTTTGTAACCTCTGTTCTCAAATCTCTTAACCAGTTCATCAGTTTGATCTAAAAAATCTCTATCACTACTACAGTTTCTTCTCAATCTAAGCATCTGACCAAAAGGAATCGAGTTCTTCAGACTATAAGGATGAGCGCTGCTAGCTAACAATAATGAATTAGTAGCAGTGTCTTTTCTGAAACATTTAGTTTCAATTTTATTATGACTTGCTGTTAACTCTAAATCTAGGAAATAAATAGTTCTAGAATCCATGGTATGTGTGAATCTCAGATTGTACTCATTTAAATTTAACCATCTCATAAAATTTGATATAAGTGATTCCGCTCCTTCCCAAATACATAGTATGTCATCAATAAAACGATGCCATCAAACTATGTACTTGACAAATGGATTGAGTTCAGAAAAGACAACAGTTTTTTCCCCAGAGTCCTAAAAATAAATTAGCATAACTGGGTGCTAAAGAAGAACCCATGGTTGTACTGCATTTCTGTAAATAAAACTCTCCTTGAAATTCAAAATAATTGTGTGTTAACAAGAATTCTGTAGCTTCCAAAATAAACTCATGTGGACTATTGCTGTTCATTCTAGAAAGCTCTTCCAACCAAAATTTCACTGCTCTTAATCCCATATGATGTTGAATAGATGTATACAATGATTCAACATCTATGCCAATCCACCTGTAATTTGATTCCCAATCCAAATCCTTAACTATGTTTAAAATATCTTTACTATCCTTAATATAAGATGGAAGAGAAACAACCTGAAACTGCAGAAAAAAAACCAATAAACTTTCCTAAATTCTGTGTTAAAGAATTACATCCTGACACTATCGGCCCACCTGGGGGGTTCGCTAAGTTTTTATGTATTTTGGGGAGATTGTAAAATCTAGGAACAGCAGGAGATTCCTGCCAAATAAATTTGTATTCATCTTCAGTAATCAAGCCACTATCCACCGTATGCTTTAAAAGCTGAAATAATTATTTTTTAAAGGCTAATGTAGGATCAGAAGGCAACTTATAGTAATTATCAGTATTCTCTAATAATGCCAATACTATGTTGCAATAATGGTCTTTTCTTAGTATTACAATGTTACCCCCTTTATCTGCTGATTTTATAACTATAGATTCATTCTTGCTTAAATCTTCTAAAGCAACTCTTTCAACCTGTGTAATATTATGGAACTTAGCAACAGTTTTTTTTAGCAAAAATGTCCTGAACTTGCTGACACACTTTTTTTTCAAAAACTTGAATATGATTATTAAAAATATTAGGGCAAAAAGTGGATGCTCCTGTAAATTTGCCTTTCCTTAAAGTTGAAATGTGGTGATTGGCATTCCATATAGCATTACCTGATGCTTGATACTGAGAAATCTCAATGTCAGTTCTACTTTGTTCCTGCAAGATCAGATTTTCAGCTTTTTCCAAATTCAAATCCACATCTTGTAATTCCATAGCTCCATATGTAATAATGTCCTCAATTCCAACAGATTGTTCTCTTTCATTATCAATTGCTTTTATCAACAGTTCCAAATCCTCAGAGTTACCGATGTCTTCTTGCGGTCCCACCCCCATTTCGGACATACTCACTTTTGGCCGAAAAAAAGATCTAAGTTTAATCTTACGAAAAAATTTCTGTAAATCAACAAACACTTTAAACTCATTAACTGAAGGAGTAGGAACAAAATTTAGTCCTTTACTCAGGACCGATGTTTCAGCTGGTGTAAGAATATGATCTGACAAATTCACAATCTGTAATTGATTTCTTTGTTCCTGATTCTCAAAGATCTCTCTATTCTTGTTGGTTCGTCTACCTCCTCGTCTTCCTCTCCTTTTCTTCCTTTTCCTTTTTGCTGATTTACTGAATTTATTTGCTGGTCTTTCTCTAAAAAAGGACCATTTGCAGAGTTATTTCTTTTTGTATTATCCTGATTACCATCAGCTTGTTTCTTACATCTAGTGTTAGATTCAAAACGAACCCTAGAACGACCTCTGCTAATAGAGTGCTTCCTAGCCCATCCTGTTATGTGTCCTTTTTCATAATCAACTTTATCTCTTAACAATTTAGAAGTTTTCTTCTCAATTACTTCTAATTCATGTTTTTGTGTTTTATTTTTTAATTTAGCTTCAAGTTTCTTATAATCTGGATGATCAATAAACGTTGTTAGAAGTGTTTTAGCTTCACATAATTCCTTCACCAGGTCATCATATTTAACTTTGTCAAACTTAATCAAGAGATCCAAAAATGATTTAGAGCACTCACAAGCTGCTCGAATCCATTCCTCCTTAAAGGGGAAATCTATTCCACTCGATGGGGATATTTGTATTCACAAACCCCTTGGTGCTAAACCTCTTTCGATATATTCCTGTAGGGTAGAAATGTCATACATAATGTCTATTTCTTCCAACAAAAGTTTTTCAAATTTGTTAAATGCTGACCTGATATTGATATAATTGTTCTCTTTGTTGGTTGTTGTGCTCCTTGTTGCTGCTTCTCCTTCGCCTCCTATTAATCTCTCCCTGGCTCGTCTCCATCTCACATCAGGGTTAACAAATTCACTCCAAGTATATCCAGTGGCTCCTTCTTCATTGATTTCAGTTTGCTGCATGCTACGGAACAAAATGTCCCTCTTGCAAACACGTTTGGCAATCTTCCGTATGCTGAACCGTAAGACACACTGAAAAAGGCAAATGAGTGTTTGATCAGTAATCCCAAATCCACTTTTAGCCATCTGCAGTCACTAAAAGTGAATACAAAGAACCACACAAATGTGCTGTGATCAGCTGGCAGAATATTGGAAGGTGCTGTATTTAGGGTTGCTAACCCACAAACGTAGAAAGTCCAAAAGAAAAACAGCACTCAAGCATGATAAAAAGTCCAAAATATAGGTCAAAATGAAAGTAAATGGCTTAAAATACCATTTTAATGCAGTGCAAAATACATCGTGACCAACAGGCAATCAAACACTCGGTTCACAACACCAGCGTTTCGACTCAAACCAGAGTCTTCATAAGGGGTAACATGTAATCAGTTGGTTAGAACCTTAAATGTGGAGACCAAAAAATGTACGAACCAATTACATCATTCAATCAATTAAACGCTAATGCAATTATAATGAAGAACATATGAAATGTGTTCAATTTATAATAACACTTGACTTCACAGAGTAAAGGTAAAATCAATGCAGTTTCACATCTCAGTTTTAAGAAAATTCATAGTAAGCACAAAACACGCAAATTAATACTTCTTTAACATAAACTGCAGATAATAAGAAGCCAAAGACCGTATTACTAGGAAAAATAAAAAGACAGAAAAACTGTTGTATAATAGTACTCATCATGAATGAGAATAGAATGAAAATAAAACATAAAAATACACACACGTTATTCAAAAGACAATATCTTACATCCTAGATCAAAATAATAAGGATGCAATAGATGAAGCAGCTATTTAAAGTGCTATAAACACATCTAAATTTTTTTGTAATAAACAGAATTTTAAATGAATGATGAACAATGGGAATGATAAAGGCCAAACCTCCAGCTTAGCAAGGCAACAGGCAGAAGATAAACTGCAAGGCAATGTGTTACTTATGGGACCTCCTAGTAAATGAGGACCAAAACAGCCAGAGGGTAGCCAAATGAAATGGAGAAATGAACCTAGGGAAAATGGAGAAAGAAAATCTTAAATATAAAACAAATACTATGTCACATATTTTATCTCATGATTATTAGTAACAAGAATTCAAAAACAGCAAACAAAAAACACTGAACCTCATTTCTTTGTCAAAAAAGATAGATTTTACCCTGGTGAGCAATATGGAGTCGCGCAGGGAAGACAAGGCCATGAGAAATCCCTGCCTCCCTCAAAACTGCCTGACCCCATTGAACTTCCTTCTTCTCTGTCAGGTGGCATACCCAACATCAGGATACATCCGGACTTGCTCCCCGTCTTGCAGAAGGACCCTCTTTCATTTAACAGTGCCAGGAGAAAGCCTTTGGAAACAGTTCCATCTGTAATGGCTACCACAGCTCTCGGCACCTCGGGGTTGTCTTGTCTACTACGAGGAGTTACCTGATGAGCTTTCTGAATCCGAAGTGCTTGCTCTGAGGCCTCCTCCCCAAACTGTTGAATTACCTAGTCCCGGACAAAGAGGAAGAAAGGGGAAATTATTTAACCAGGAGAGGCACACTAAGCCAGAGCTTGTTTCCAGGTGCAACCTGGGAGCACAAGGAAGTTTGTGACTTGCTCAGGGTCACATAGTATGCAAGTGGGAGCTGATGGGATTCAAACCCAGGTCTCCAGGTTTGGGGCTCAGTGCCCTTAACCACTATGCTATACTGCCGCCTTAAGGAAAGGGAAAGAGGTGATCCCTTTCACATTCCTCTGGCAGACCAAGGATCCCTATGTTTGCTGCTCTCTCCCGATTCTCCAGGGTTTCCAGGCGAGATTTCAGGTGGGTGTTCTCCTTTATGACTGATGCTACAGCTCCCATCGCTGCATCAGCCTATTTTGAAGCTTCGGTCAATGCACTTTGCACTGATTCCATTGTCGCCTCAACTCCAGCCACTGTATTATTTAGGGCATCAAATTTAGTGGATAATTCAGAGACTGAGGCCATAATCTTATTTAATTTCGACCCGATCGTCTGGAGAAGCTTCCGATGAGGCCTCTCCCTGTTCTGTCTTAAGGTCTTGTTAAGATCGCGTGGTCAGAGGGCCAGCTGAAGTTTTGGTTCTAACTCCATCGCCAGGAGTCTTATCCTTGTAAGGATTACTCACTGTGGTCAGTAAATCATGACTCAAAATTGGCAACTGTTGTTTTGCAGCTTAAATACCCAGAACCAGCAAATGTTAAGTTTTATGCTGATTAAGTTGTGGAGCTCTACAGGGAAGCAGCCGTCTTGCTCGGGCTCCACAGCACCCCCACCCCGCCCTGAATCTATTTTGAAGGAATCCCACTTGTTCCAATTCTACCAATTGGGTAATGAAATTCTGTATTCTTTTGGACAAAATCTTTTTCAGTATTTTATAATCTGTATTCATTAAGGATATTGGCCTGTAGTTGGCACAGTCCAAGTGATCTATATCCTTTTTAGGTATTAGTGTATGGAAGCCTGATTCATAGTAGTGAGCAGAGACCTGCTATTCCATGGCTCTATGATACCAGATTGACAACTATTTCGTCAACTGGCATCAGAGCGACAGGCTCCATGTTGACTACGATTTGCAGTCGGCAGGCAGCCACACACATTGGACAGTGTTTTTTCTTTGGGGGACTTTGCTCCCCCAAGTCCCCACATGGAGGGCTTTGCACTCCCCCATACTATTGGATTCCAACTTCAAGTAGGAGTTGGTTCAGTGAGGGGGTGCAGGATGAGAAAATTGTTGCCTGGTCCTGCGTGGGCTTCTACAGCAACATGTTGATGTTGTCGGCATCAACATATGTCACTGTAGAAGTGTTGCTATGCAGGAGATATACCCTATCAGATGCAGTAAGTAAGGTATTGTGCAGGTGAGGGGATTATGTGGTGGAAGGTTTGTTATAAAATTCTCTTGGGAATCCATCAGGACCAGATGTTTTACCAGAAGGTAAATCCTGTATTGCCTATTGCACCTTATTTAAAGTAATTTATTTTTCAAGTAAGTCTTGAATGCTGGGGGGTGGGGGACAGTAGCTCCACCTGTGGACCTGCAATATGAGCAGACTAGACCAAATGGCCTTCTTCTGCTGGCTTCGACATGTGACTTTGACAGATGAAGCCAACAAGGGGAGTTTAAGATTTCTGAAAAAGTTGTCATGCTTATCTGTTCCAATGGTATTTTTATCAGAGTAGATACTTTTATACGATTTGTGAAACTCACTGTTTATGTCTTTATGTGTAAGAATGTCTCCTACAGTATTTCTAATACCCAGGAATAAGTCTTGTTGCTGCATTTTTTTAACCTAAATGCTAGGAGCTTTCCTGCTTTATCTCGACTGTCCTCCATGAACTGCACTGGCTGCCATTTAAGTGGAGGATTGTCTTCAAGGTTAGATTACTGACCTATAAGGCCCTACATGAAAGGGGACCAGTCTATCTGCAAGATCTTCTTGTGCCCCATTGTGCGTCCTGGGCTCTCCTTTCCACCGAGGGATGCCTCCTTATGGTTTCCAGGATAGGTTGTAGCATTTGGGCGATCGTGCATTTTATGTTGCTGAGCCTACCGTGTATAACTCACTACCTAACCATCTTTAGGAGGCACCCTCGTTGGAAACCTTTAAAAAGGGTCTAAAGACTTTCCTGTTTAACCAAGCTTTTAATATATATAAATATTCTATAGTGACTATTTTAAAGTATAATGATAGAGTGTAAAAGACAAAGAACCTTGGTGCGCAAGCACTGAGGCAAGGGTTACCAGAAAGCCAAGTTTCAAAGAAATACAAAATCACACATACCTCCATAATGCAAAGCATCATGGTCTGTATATGCAAATCACCACAAAATATTATGCTGGTTCAGCTTTAAGCAGAAATGCATGGTGCTGAAAGGCCTCTCACACAGTCTGCAAAAGGTACTAACAGAAGACACAGACACGTATTTCATCCTACCAGCACTCATCAGTGTGCCTCATCTGTATGACACCCCAGTGGAATGAACCAGCTACCCTAAGTTGGGCTATCTGGGTTGGGTTGTGGTGAGATTGCAAGTTTATTGCTGCTAGGTCCACCTGAATTTGAATTTGATGTGGTTTTGATTACTGTAGTGTGGGTTTTATATTGTGTCTTTAATTGTTTTGTGAAGCGCTCTGAGTCTCCGCAATGGGGCGCTATAAAAATAAAACATCTGTATCTACCTATCTATCTATCTGTTTCCTGCCCTCCAGTATTGTTGCCATGTTCTATAAAGAGTGTATTCTGCATTTTGGGATACAATGGTAATAATATCCCCCTTTAGAACTGTAATATTGTGTAAAAGGTGAATCTGCAGTGTTTTTGCAGTTTTGGAGAGTCCCCAGGGCTTCCAATTCCCACTCTTTCTGTTTAAGATTCTTTTCCCTGGCTTTCTTTCTTTTGTAAGAGTAACTTATAACTCTGCCTCTGATATAAGCTATATATGTTTCCCCAGAGACAAGCCTGCAAAACCTCACTGTTATCATTAATCTCAAACAATTCTTTAGATTGGGCTGTTATCCAGTCTAGGAATTCTTTTTTTTAAGAAGATTTGTATTAAATCTCCAGTGGTGAGCTTTTTCCACAGTGTTACTTGACAACAGATTTATTTCCACTAATGCATGGTCTGAAATTTTGTGATGTTATCTATGATGGAGGAAGCTAGTCTGTTTGAAGTTAGAATATATTCAATCCTGCTGTAAGAAGAGTGTCTATTCGAGAAAAAGGTGTAATCCCATCCCCGAGTATAGGCTATTCGCCAAGAGTCAGTAAAGCGTAAATCCCCAAGGAGCTTTATAAAGGATAGTCTTGCTTAAGTGACTTAACTGTATTTACTTGGTTGAAAACCTATCCAGTATAGGGTCCAGTACTACGTTAAGCTCCCCAGCAACAACTACTGTAGCTCATAGTCAGAAACCTTGTTTAGCATTACTTCTGGTGAATTAAAGAATGCTTCGTGACCTTCATTATGTGCATGGCTATTACAGAGAGCAATCCTGTGACCATCTAAAGTCCCAGCTAAAATTTGATATCTCCCATCTGAATCAGTTGAATGCAGGTGTTGACAAAAGTCAATTACTTTCCAGCTGGCCCAGTGGTGTGGAGTGCTGAGGCAGTGATGCCTTACCTCCTGCCACACCAGTGACCCATGTTTGCTGTGTGAGTGGGTCGCCGGGGGCCAGCCGGGGTGGAAGAGGATCGAGCATCTGGAGGACAGCTTTCTTCTACTGGGGAGGGTGGGGAACAGAGACTGGCATTTGCCTGACACCTAACAGAGACTACATGTTGGCATGCCAGGTCCTGTACAGTGGGGCACAGAGGTGGAGCATTTGACAGGTGTGCTGCGTGTGGACGTACATGGCCATTGTTGGCATTGCATGCTCCCCTCCACAGGAAAAAAGTGGAAATTGTGGTCTGGTCAAGCAGCATGATGGCTGTCCACCTCAGGCCCCACCCCTGAGAGGGTACCACCCAAACACTGGATCTGGTCTTGGTGGGTCGAGTTGGGGACTCCCCACCACCCTGCCGTGGAGGGTAAGTTGTGGGGGTAAGAAGGTAAGTTTTCAAAGGTCAGGAGACAGGGTTGGGTGGACAGCTGGAAGGAAGGGTCCAATTGGGGCCAGCGGAGGAAAAAAATAGAAGACAAAAAAATTCCTTTCCCGAGAAGGATACATGTGCCATGTTTTTTTAGACAAAAAACAACTCTCTGCCTGACCCACCCAAGCTCTCTGTAATTTCTCATCCTCTGCTTGAACCAAATGAGTCTCCTGTTTAAATGCAATACTAGATTTTCTCTTATTAAGGTAAGACAGTACTTTCTTACATATGCTTGGAGAACCCAGACCCTTAACAATCCAATAGGTAACAAGCATTTGTCAATGCCG
Organism: Neoceratodus forsteri; assembly: GCA_016271365.2. Lineage (NCBI taxonomy): Eukaryota > Metazoa > Chordata > Ceratodontiformes > Ceratodontidae > Neoceratodus > Neoceratodus forsteri. The sequence goes on from JADMNL010000026.1 coordinate 335,038,337, forward strand.
AATGTTTGTTTGCTGGCATTGGCATTGGTAGTGTAGAAGTTACAGAGCTGCATAATAGGAATGGCAGTGTAGTATTGAGCTGAAGCCAACCCCGCCACCACCCTGCAGACAGTGACAGGCATTGGGGTGTGCCTTTGGGTCATCAGGCATAACGACCATGTCATTTCACCACACCCTACACTGCAGACACTGACAAGTGTCACGGTATGCTGTAGGGTCTTTGGCCCTTGTCACCCCCATTCCATCAGAAATAGTGAGATGGGTGCGGTATAGGAGAATGGGGTAACGTTTGGGTCCGAAGAGTCCGAGGCACACCTTGATGCCTCTCACTGGCTGCAGGGTGTGGGTGGGGGTGGAATGGTATGAGCATTACAGGCAAGAATCCCAAGTCACACCCCTGATGCCTGTCATTCTCTACAGGGTGGGGCGTTATGGTCGGAAACCCTAACGCCTCAGGCATTCGTTGGTATTTTCACTCCAAATTTTCAACATGTTTTTTGTGACCCCCACCTCATGAACAATGGCAATATCAGTTTGTTAGTGAAAACTGCTTTGCACAATGACTACGGCATTTGGCACCACAGGTGCAAAACACATTCAAACAGGATGTGAAAAATGACAGCGGTACTGTTCATGGGGAGGTGTAAAAAATGGCAATGTTGAAAATCTGGTGTGAAAATCTTAAAAAAACTGGTGAAGTCACGAGCGTGCATAGAAACTGTGCAACGCACACCCGTAATGTAACTAGTTTGGGGATTTTTTTACAGCAGATTGTTAACACAGGCATTTTGGGACCTCCGATCATGAACAGTGTCAGTGTGATTTTCTTTATCTGTCCCGAACAATGATTTCCCACAGTGACCACGCATTTCTGCGCTGAAAGTGCGAAAACACATTTCGGCCATGTTGTGGAAAATGACAGCCATACTGTTCATAAGGAGGTGTGGAAAAATGCCACTGGTGAAAATCTGGACTGAAAATATTACAAATTCATGAACTTACGAGGGTGCGTGGAAACTGCGTAATGCTCACTCGTAACACAGTAATTTTATAGAGTTTTGTCACCAAATTTTCAATATCGCCATTTTAAGACCTCTGCTCATGACCAGTGTCACTGTGATTTGCTTAATCTGTCCCAAACGTTGTTTTCGCACACTGACTGTACCATTGTGCGGAAACAAATTTTGGGCGAGATGTGAAAAATGGTAGCTGTACTGCTCATAAGGAAGTGCAGTAAAATGGCACTGTTGAAAATCTAGTGTGCAAATATTACAAATTTGCAAACTTGCCAGCATGCATAGGAACTGCGCAACGTGCACTCCTAAAACAGTAATTTTTGGGAATTTTTTCACCAAATTTTCAACATAGCCATTTTAACACCCCAGTTTGCTCCTGTAAAAAAGCTTTCAGCTTAGTGTGCTATACCTGGTTAAACAACTAAATAAAAAAAAAAAACACCTCTGCTCATGACCAGTGTCACTGTGATTTTCTTAATGTGTCCCATACATTGATTTCGCACACCGACTGTGCCATTGTGTGCTACATGGGCGGAAACACGTTGTGGACAAGATGTGAAAAATGACAGCTGTACTGCTCATAAGGAGGTGTGGTAAAATGGCAATGTTGAAAATCTGGAGTGAAAATATTGAAAATTTGCAAACTCACGAGCGTGCATAGGAACTCTGCAACACATGCTCGTAAAAGTCATTTTTAGGAATTTTTTCACCAAATTTTCAACATAGCCATTTTAAGACCTCTGCTCATAAACAGTGTCACTGTGATTTTCTTAATTTGTCCTGTACATTGATTTTACACACCGACTGCGCCATTGTACGCTACATGGGTGGAAACACGTTTTGGGTGAGATGTGAAAAATGACAGCTGGCTGTACTGCTCATAAGAAGGTGTGGTAAAATGGCAATGTTGAAAATCTGGAGTGAAAATATTGAAAATTCGCAAACTTACGAGCGTGCGTAGGAACTGCGCAACGCACGCTCATAAAACAGTCATTGTTTGGAATTTTTCCACCAGGTTTTCAAAATAGGCTTCTTGAGAGCCCACCTTATGAACACTGGCAGTGTCATTTGTTAATCAGTCCCGAAAGGTGATTTCGCGCAGTGACTGAGAAATCACCCTTTGGGCCTGAATAATGCCATGACAGTGACAGCATTCATGAGAAGGCATCCCAAAAACCCCAGGTTGAAAATTTGGCGCAAAAATTCCAAAAAATGCCTGTGATATGCAGCAAAGTTGAAAAACCCTATCTATTACATTATACAGCTTACGGCATTTCCTCAGTTCGCTTTGAAAAGTGCAGGCGTGTTCCCGGTCCACGAAGATCGTCGCGGACTCCAAGTAAGTATGGGGTGGGGTGGGGTGGGGTGGGAGGCAGGGTGCACAGTGGGTGGGTGCGGTGGGCACAGGGAGACTGCGAGGACCGTTTTTAATTTACAGTTTTTTTTTTAATTATTATGATGGTGCGGGGCGTTTGCCATGCTGGGGTGGGCTCCCAGCATGGCAGCTGAAAGATGTTTGGGGGCTGGAGCCAATGGGGATTGGCACCCCGTCGACCACTCTGGGCTAGTGCCATGCTCAGGGTGGGCTCCCAGCCTGGCAGCTGTAAGGCTGTTGGGGGAGCTGGAGCCAGGGGTTAGAGCACCCCAGTGGCCATATGGACATGTACCACGCTGGGCTGGGCTCCCAGCGTGGCAGCTGTGCTGTTTGGGGGGTCTGGAGCCGGCGGGGATTGGGCACCCATCGGCCGCTCTGGACGTGTGCCACGCTGGGGTGGGCTCCCAGCATGGCACCAGGAAAGCTTTGGGGTGGCATGGAGCCAACGGGGCATTGGGCACCCCATCGGCTATACTGTATGTGCGTGGGGTGGGAGCACGTCAGCACGCAATATGCATGCGTGCATGTTGAGGGGGTGAGCTCTGCTCACTGGAGCGGAGCTCTCCCTTTCAACTGTATTCCACTGCATTTTCAGCTGTCATAGACAGCTGGAGCAGTGATTGGTGCACTGCGACCGCACCTGCAAACACACTGACTGAATTGGAAGAGGCTGACACACCTCTGGAAAACTCAGATGATGGCACTATGTTTCTTGCACATGCGTGCAAGCAAACATAAAAATGTAATGGGACATCCTGTTAATTCTCAATTACATACTTTAGGACTTAAATCTAGTAGTGAGTACTATGTAAATGGCTCTGTCTCAATTGTCTATAGAGAAATGTACTGCAGATATGCAAATAGCATTACAGGAACAATTTAGGTAACAAACGCTATGACTACGAACAAAAGAACTCGAGTCTGATATCCAACAGTGGAGTTCCAGAATAGATAGAAGATAGCAGATAGGTAATACTAAACTGTAACCTTACCAAACTGTAATACTGAGAATTCTAACAAAACATTTTTTTGGAGGGCTTAACCTCGAAGTTATACTGGACAGCAGAAGGTAAGCTGCTCCAGTAAATACCTTATAAACAGTGACAGTACAGCAGAATAATTTGCAACATTTAAGAGTTAAGAAAAGTAAGTAGGTTGACATTCTACTTGGTGGTTTCAGTCCACCAAACTAAAAGTCCAAGACAGGAAAACTTTCCATTTGGTGAAGAGCTAAAGACAAAGTCTTTGGTGAAGAGCTAAAGACAAAGTCACCAATTCCAGCCCCCATTTAGCATAATGGTACTCGCGATTGTGAGTTTTAGAAAGTTCAGTGGCAGATAACAGTGGGCAACTGTTTGTTTTTTTGTTTTGTTTTGTTTTGTTCTGTCTATAAGTGAATACTAAGCTAATAGCTCATAAGTAGGAAGACCAGGTCTCTGAGGATGTAATAACATGAATACTGGAGATGAGAGGTGGAGACTGCCATCTTGCTAAATTTTTATTTTAAAATTAGAGAACGCGAAATACTTTAAAAGAGAGGCAGTATTAAGGATGTACCACATTTCCCACACCACTGGCTTCACAAAAAAACTGTTTGCAGTGAGTCATCATGCAGCAGATTTAAGGCTATGAAAGGGCTAGCCTGATGCTCAGGTTAACCTCTTTTACCTCCATTCCATAGCTTTGGTTGTGCAGAAGTTCTGTGCGCCACAGGGCTAAGGCCGGTGCTATCTTATACTAAGCGGATATCCGTAGTAATTAACCTGGCTCCCCAGGTTTCCTTAAAGCACATCTGATCACACCAAAAGAACAATGTATCAGCCTAGGCCCCTTGGGTTGGCATCTGGATAGACATTAGATTTCCTCCTGTTTCCACTCTGAGGTTAGTGGAGAGACTCATATAAGCTACTGCTGTATTTTATTATCATAATGGGGAGGTTCCTGATTATCCCAAACTTCCAACTCTAACATTAAAAAAAAACACATTTGAGTAATTTAACAGCATGGGACTCGGTATATATCTATCTCTCCAGTGAACCGTAGAAAGCATAAATAAAGATATAGCACACACAGTACTGACTGCTGGATAAGCCACTTGTACGTTTGCAAAAGGCAACATTGCCTGCAAAGGAAAACACAAACGCAAAGTGTTATAATGAACACTGAACCCCTTTAACAACATTCAGAATGGATCAATAGGTAGTTTAGCCAGAAATTGAAATCACACAGTAGCAGTTTCGCCTCTGGGTTATCCATGGGATGGCTTTCAAAAATTGTGCAGATTATTGGTGGAGACGATCCTCATGGAGTCAAACCGAAGTCCTTTAGGTTCCACGATGAGTACAGCAACCGGAAATGTCATATCGGAAACGGGAATCTCATAGTAACCATTCTCCACAGTGGAAGGATCCAGGGATACTTCGGAATTTGTGGCTGTGCCGACATTCATTTGATCAATTTCCGGATCTGGTGGCTGTCAGGAAGGTGGATCTAGAGAGGATCACTGGCTGTCCCTGCTACGGCATCTTTCCCTTGGATTTCTTTGCTGGTAAACGTTTTTTAGCATAACTGGTGGAGGCACTTGATTGAAGTTTGGGTTTACTTAGGATGGCAGAGTCAGATGTTTGTTTGGCACCACGTTTTGTTGCACCTGGGTAGAGATAAGGGGTTGATATGATGGGCCCATTCTGTGCTGTGGAGGACTTGCCTGCAGCTGAGTTGTGAGCAGTATGAGATTTTTCATAAGAGAAATCTTTTGAAGTTTTGGACTCTTTGCAGGGAGAGGGTCTCGTGCACAGTCTGAATCCTGTAAACTGTTAGATTGAGATGATGTATGACTGGCTGAAAGAGTACCTCTTACTGACTGTAAATAATCCCAAGCATCTTCCACATCATTTCACGCACGCAAAACTCCCCCCCCCCAGCTTCCCAGGTCACCAGTGTGGCTGGGTATTTGAAATAGTATTAAATGTCTGCCTTCTGTAGTTCTTTTCTTACTTCAAAAAAAGCCTTCCTTTTGTCCATCAGTTCCCCAGAAAAATCTTGGAATAAAAGTATTTTCTCACCATTGCAGTGCAGAGCTTTATTCTCCCTGGCAATTCTTAATGTCTCTTCTTTTATTGAGGAAAAGGGCAATGGTTTGGGGTTAGTTTGAGAACTGGGGCTGATAGATCTGTGAGCCCTTTCTATTTCTAGGTGCCATGGCCATTAGTGTCTGAGGAGGTCTAGCAGGAATCTTGTAGGAAAGTTCTGACACTATTCCACTCCCATCCTTCAGGTAAACAGGAAGGTAAGAATCATGGGTAGGGAGGATGGGAGAAGTGGAGAGAGGGCAGGGACAGTAGCTCAACCTGTGGACCCTGCAATACGAGCAGAATAGATAGACCAAATGGCCTTCTTCTGCTGGCTTCTTTGTATGTTCATATGTACCCCGAGAATATGGCCCCTATTTTCCAGATCATCTGTTTTCCCTAGCAAGTAGTCACTTTGTTTACCTTGACATTCTGTAAACTTTTGTAAGTAAGAAACATGACTGCAGACCTTGGAGTTCGGTGTGCGTTTTATCTACTCTGTTCCCTAATGAGTTGCTTACTTGTTCAAGCTTGTGTGCTGATTTCTTCATATCAACGATGTCTAATTTCAGTCCTGCCAACATTTCTTTAATCTGATGAATATCCTCCTTACTTACGTTCATAGCACTGTTGTGTGAGATCGGTCCAGCTGGCTGCTTCCTTGGATCAACGTTTTTCCCAGCTGTGGTCAGCATTGTTTGGATGCAGTGCTGAATAACTCGTGAAATTAAAAGTAAAACTACCATGACAAACGTTAAAAATCACTAAGTCCAGTTCTACTCCTTGTGGGTTGTCGAGCAGTTGTATTTGCTGACTTTTTTGCAACCTCGAGCTTAAAAAATAAAAACAAACAGGCAGAATTAGGAGCTCTGACTTAGCCTGTCATCTCTGTTGGAGTGTCGTGTGCTTTTCCATAAATGCTTTTCTAATACAGTGTACGATCCTAGGAAGTTGTAATACAGTGTAGCATCCTTGGAGGTTGTAATACAGTGTACGACCCTAGGAAGTTGTAATACAGTGTAGGATCCTAGAAGGCTGTGATTAACAGTGTCAAGTCAGAAGAAAGAAAAATCACTAGTGGGGTACCATGGGGATCTGTCTTGGGTCCTGTCCTCTTAAATATATTCATCAGCAACATTGAAGAAGGAATCCAGGGCAAGTTGTGTCTCTTCAAAGATGGCACTAAGCACTGTGGGTGGGTAGATAGTGATGAGGATTTAAGGGGACGGAGAGTGACCTGCAAAGGTTAGAGAGGTGATCTAAGGTTTGCAATTGAATTTCAGTGTCAAAAAGTGCAAGGTGATGCAACTAGGGGACAGGACAGAGTACAGGATGGGAGGGTTAAAACTGAGCACCACGGCTGAGAAAAGGGACCCAGGAGTCCGCATTAGTGACTCCCTTGATCAGTCAAGCCAGTGCAACAAAACCTATAGTAAAGCAAATAGGATGCTGATATGTATTGGAAGCGGTATTGATAGAAGAAAAGAGGTATTATTACTGCTTTCTGTAGCACTCCTTGTTGTCAATAGGGAGTTAATACATGGGTAATACACTCCCCCACTTGGGTAGTGGCATAGCCCAAGCTGTCAATCAGCATAGAACCCTAGGCACAGGAGGATTCTGAAGGCAGCAGTTACCCAGTCATTGCTATACCACTGAGGGATAGACTGCATAGATAGAGTCCTCTCCGAAAAGCATCTATTTCTGCAATCTATTTGTTCTTTTTTGACTGGGACTGGACAATTGGGAGGCAGGTTGGGGTAACCTGATGACAGGGAGCACCCTCAAATATAGAAATTGTACCTGTTAAGCTATGACTTTCAAACTGACCAACCAGACACTTTTTTTCAGTGTCTACACTGCATGAACTGAGGACCACTAGGCTTTTTTTGGCAGGCTGTGTAACAGAGGTCTCTGGTCATTAGCCCACAGCCTGGTGCTTCAGGTACTGTAAGTTTCATTTAATTTTTTTTTTTTGTGTGGAGGGGAGCAGTTAGTTAGGTTAGGGTGGAACTGTATTCTGTTACTGAGTTTCTCCTCTCTTTACTTTCAGTCCCAAGCATTCTTTAGAGATGGCCCCTCCCTCCCAGTTTTATCTTATGGTTGCTGGACTTTCATGCATTGGCAAAGACAGCTTATTTGTTGTGCTGGAAAGAAATCTGGTAGGCTTCACTCAGCCTGCAAGGGGAAGTTCTCAAAGGTCTCACGGACATCCAGATAAGGTGACTCCACCATAGATTTTATTGCAAGGCTGCAAAGACAGTGCAGTGTCTACACATGCAATATTACGTGGAAAGGTTCTCCACAGAGGAAGGTCCGCTGTCCATCCACTACCCTGGTGCTTCAGTCACTTGACCTTTCTCGGGGGCTTGGTTAAGACAGACACACTGAGAACTGTCTTTGCAGCATTACAATAAAATCTGTGGTGGAGTCGCCTTATTTGGATGTCCATGTGCCTTTTTGGGAACTCCCCCTTGTAGGATAAGTGCAGCCTTTCTGATTTCTGTCTGTTGGTATTGGTTGGCTACTGAGCCTGCATGGGAGCCATTATGTGCACACAAGCACTGTTCTTGAATCTTGTGCTGGAAATCTGTACTGCATTGGTGAAGCTGACATTACTTGTTGTGATGCAGACATCCTGTATTAGTGCAATGAGGGGCTTATTTTTCATATGTTGATCCTATTGTCAGTTAAGGTGCTCCTATCCAAGACCATGTGGTCCATTTGTTTTCAGTTTTCCCTCGTGCGATTAAAGGCAGCTGCACAAATGCAAGCTGTGTCTGCCTTTTTATAGGGGGCACATTGTGAAGGGAATCCTCCTGTGCTGCGTTTGCACCTAGTGATGGATTGGCTCGTGGCATCACACACATCAGTGTGATGCCATCATGCTAGCTTGTAAGCGTAGCTACTGGACCCTTCACATTGCAAGCAGGGCAGTGAGTTTGTGTCCCCTTTTTCAAACAACATGAAGTCTTGCTATATTATGACATATGCAGTGAGTCCCAACCTTCGAACTGCTCTGAAGGTGAAAGAGTTAACTTCCATGCCAGGCATGGAATCTTGAGCGTGAGCTCGGTCGAAAACTCTGTCTGTTGTTCTTCAAACTCAAACTGTCAGATTCTTTACTCCGCCTCACTGAACAGTCGCTCCGGAGATTTCTCCTGCTGCTCAGTTCATTTTGTCGGTTAAAAAGTGTATTTTCTCGGTTTTTAAACCGCATTTTGTCTATATTTAAACCGCAACTGGTCGGTTCAAGCTCTGTCTGTGGTATCGTAAGTAATAGATAGGTTTTACATTATTTCTGTATGGAACTTGCAAACGTTATTATCGGTTCGGTTTGAACCGATCAGGTTGTTGTTAAACTTCATTAAATTGCATTTAGAGTGCGGTTCCCGGTTCTTATCGGTTCTAAAAACAACGGATTTCATTACGGTTTTCCACGACCCGTGTTTACGGTTGGGAACCGATAAAGGGTGTCTTAGCGGCGGATTGCGTCGAACGGGCAAAGATTTTGGTTAGGCTGGCACTATGTCTGAGAAACCAAAGAAAAATTGGCCCACTGGGTTTGAGCACTGTAGTGTCTGTGGGGAAGCCTTTGCCAAGGCTGACCCACACCACATGTGTTTATTGTCTGGGGTTTGACCACCTCAATGCAGACTGCCAGATTTGCAAGAATTTCCTGCAGCTACCCTGGATAAGAGAGTTGGTAAGGCTCAGGGCGAGGCCAAGAGTCCAGCTGACTCGGATGGCCAAGCCCGATTGAGTGCCAACCAGACGGAGGAGTGCCTCTGACCAGGGCGAGACTTCCTCAGGCAAAAGGAGAGCTGACTTCGAGGAGTCAGTCCCAGCAAAAGGACTAGAAAATCAGCAGGTGTGGAGCCAAAATTTACTTCTCCGACCGCTGCAGAGATAAAAAGCGATCAAAATTGTCCAGTCAAGCCTCGAAATTCACCGAACTGCACCACTGTATGTGGTTTGTTCGGTTGGTGCCACCGGTTCAAGAATATGATATAGAGGAATTTTATGAACCGGAGGAGGGGGAGGAAGATTATGAAGAGAGTGAATGTGATTTTGAAAGTCTGGATGTGCCCATTGAACCGGACATCTCCCTAGACAGACCTTTAGGAGTGTCTCCCCCTAGGCTTTCTGAGTCCCCTTCTCATTTTATTTTATTTATTTATTTTATTTTTATTTATTTTATTTTATTTTATAAAGCAATCAGTTTACAACCTTTGAGCCAAGGGCTCATTTCCAAAGGTAGCTCGTCAACAATGGTAGAAAATACAGAATAATACAAATAAAACAGATAATACAGGTAATACAGAAAGAAGGGTACATACAGAGCAGCGCATGAGTATAAACAGACACGCATTAATGGCACAAGGTAACAGCAACATTGGTAGTGTGATACAGAGCAAAATATGGTATAATTGACGACAGTAGAATAAAAGGGTTTAGCAGCATAACGGTATGTCATGTAGGTGTGATTACAGCCAAACAGGTCTACTGTGCCAGATTACAAGGAACATACGGCATGAGGCAGTCGCAGTACAGGTAACTCGATAGAGCAGTACACCGGTGACATATCATCAGATTACACTAAGTGTAGGGCCTGGGACAGGAGTGGTACAGGAAAACGGGGTAACCCGTATAGGGCTGGGTAGCAAATAAGATAAGTATAAGCAGCATAGGAGTGCAACGTGGTTCGCTCAAGTCAGTTAAGGTTGTGATACGGGTCGGTAGAGGGAATCATGTGGGAGAGATAAGTTGTTAGAATAAGGGTTTAGGACGGAGTTGCCCAGAGGGCATTGTCAGAGAAGAGGGGGTTTGAGCATCCGTAGGCACAGGAGCAGCAGTGCTTGCTGAATAGCTCTGCTTTTGAGGCATTTTGAAAGTGGAGATGGTGGGGGTATCAGTGATGGCCCGAGGAAGAGTGTTGTACCAAGCGGGGCTCTATGGCAGAAAGATCTCTGTCCAAGTGAAGTCCTAGCACGAGGAACCAGGAAGGGTGGCTTTGCTGGAGGTCGGGTGCTGACAGGGGCTGTGCTGGGAGGAGGCGGAAGTCAGCCGGGGAGAAAGTCCTAGTAAGGTTTTTGAAATGAGGCACGTTTGGTATAACAGGCGTTCAATCGAGGTTAAGCATTACTGCAAGGTCATAGAGTTGGCAGGTATGAGTGAGCTTAGGGGCCCCAGTGATTAGCCTGCAAGCCTTATTTAGGAGGAGGCGGATTTTGTTGAGGGCGTCATGTTGGCAGCCCCATAGATAGGTAGCCATAGTCCACCAGGGAGGTATGGAGGATGAACCGCCAGCTGGAGTGCGTTGGGGAGACAGTTTTGTGGCGGTACAGGATACCAAGTCGGATATTGGTAACAGAAGCAAGTGCATCGATGTGGGTATGGTAGGAGGGCTGAGTCAAATAGGATCCCTAAGTACTTATAGGATTGGACTTGTTCAGTTGTAGTTTAGAGCGGAAAGGATCACGGAGAGGGTGTTGGATGATTTATTTTTTGGATGGGCGAAGAGCATGGTTTTAGATTTTTAAGATTTATGACCAATCTATGCTCTTTAAGCCAAGCTTCAGTGCAATCATAGGCCCTTTGGGAAACCTGGAGGGAAGAGGGTTACGGTCAGTGGCAAAGAGGATGGTATCGTCTCGTACAGCAGAATATTCCCAGGGCATGCACTGGGCAGGTGATAAGGTAAGCGAAGAAGGGGCCCCAGGATGGAGCCCTGTGGAACCCCTGAGTGGATCGGCGTGGGTCAGAAAGAATCCCACCAATTTTGACTCATTGGGAGCGGGCGGACAGGTAGCTGGAGCACCAAGCCAGTGGTCCAGAGGCAAACCCAGCGTGACAGAGGGCTCCCAGAAGTAGGGGGTGGGAGACCGTGTCAAAGGCCTTTGATAGGTCAAGGAACACAGCCCCCGCCAGGGAGCCAGTATCCAATGAGGAGTGAAGGAAGGAGGCGAATTCAATAAGAGCAGTGCTGGTACTGTGTCCTGCATGGAAGCCGTGCTGTTCCAGGCAGAGGATGTTGTATTTGGTCAGGTATTCAGATATTTGTGCGGCAACTAGTTTTTCCAGCACCTTGGAAAGGGGCGGGAGAATGGAGATCGGTCGATAGTTCCCAGCTAAGGACCTGTCACCCCCTTTATGGATTGGAGTGATTTTATGTTTTATAAAAAAGTGGCTGAAACCCTCCAGCTTCCTTTGGAAGAAGCTGTGAACAAACAGGAGGAGCCTGACTATGTGGAAATGATGGATATCCCAGAGTCCAGGAGACTGTCTATTCCCTTACATAAATCTTTTAGGAAACAGACAATAAAGATTTTAAAAGCTCCTCACACTATACCTCCTGTGGATAAAAAAATGGACAAGAGGTACACATTGTCAGGCTCTGATACGGAGTTCCTTTCACAATAATGCAGCCATGTTGGGGTAGTGCAGGCTGCAGCCTGTGATAAGGCAAATATTCCCTTGGCTTCACACCCCCCTGACAAGGACTCCAGGAGGATTGATGCCATGGCAAAGAAACAGTACATGGCAGCATCCTTGGGACTCAGACAGGCAAATTATATGGCCTATGTTGCAAAGATACTGAAATCCAGATGGGACTATTGTGGCTCTAGCGAAACAGGTCCCTGGCCAGCTTGCCAAGGAGCTGGAGCAGGTGGCTGCTGATGGTATTGAGGCATCCAAGGTGCAATTCCATGCTGCAGTGGACTCTAATGATGTATCTTCAAGAGTCATGGCTACATCTGTGGCTTTTCGCAGAATGGCTTGGCTCAGGTGTACTAGCCTGTCACAGGATACCCAGGCTAAGGCCATGGATTTTCCTGTTGTGGGTAACTCTCTGTTTGGGGAGCAGACAGAGAATTACATGAAGAAAATGGATGAGTATAGAACTACCTATAGGAGTGCACAGGCCAAGAAAGGCAGCCACTCCTCAGAGGCAGCCTTCCAGGGGCAGGGGCAGGCCTCTTCACTGGCCTTTTACCAAGCCCAGGCCTCCTCTTCAGCCTATGCCCAGAGGGTTCTTAGAGGAGAGGCAGGCAGGGGTGAAGGCAGGCCTGCTCCCACCCGCAGCCCTAAAGCCCTGCCAAACAAGCTCCCTGATGGGATGACCAGGGCCGATTCTCCATTGCCTGTAGGGGGCAGGCTGGCTTACTTCATCCAGGACTGGAAGTCTTTAACATCAGACAAGTGGGTCCTGGAAGTAGTAAGCCAGGGACTGGTTCTCAGCTTCCAAAAAATTTCCAAAGATGAGAACCAGATCCTTTCCACCTGCAAATCCATCAGAGGCTCTCACCCTAGAAACAGAAGTTTCAACCCTCCTGGCTCTCAGAGCTGTAGAAAGGGTTCCTCCCCTACACCAGGGCAAAGGACTGTACTCTAGGTACTTCCTTACCCCAAAAAAGACAGGAGAATGGCGGCCCATCCTGGATCTCAGATACCTAAACAAGCATCTTTTAAAACCAAGATTCAAAATGGTGACTCTGGGAATTATTTTACCCTCTCTAAGGCCAGGGGACTGGCTAGTGTCCCTGGACCTCAAGGATGCCTACTTCCATGTTCTCATCAGAAGCTCCCACCGAAAGTACCTCAGATTTGAACTGCCCTCAGGCCATTACCAGTTCAGAGCAATGCCCTTTCGGCCTCACCTCTGCCCCAAGGGTATTCACAAAATGCCTGGCAGTAGCAGGTGCTCATTTAAGAAGGCAAAAGATTGCCATCTTTCCTTACTTGGACGACTGGCTCATTGTGGGCCAGTCTCCAGCACAAGTCAAAGTACACCTTCAGGTTACTCAGCAGCTGCTTATATCTCTAGGTTTCCTTCTCAATCTCCCAAAGTCAGTTCTAGAGCCTGTTCAGCTACTCACCTTCATAGGTGCAGAACTGAACACTCAACAGGCCAGAGCCTTTCTTCCTCTAGAAAGAGCAAGGACCCTGGTTTCTCTGGCCTCCTCCTTCACTCTGCAGGTCTCTCGACAGCAAGGCATTTCTGCAGCTCCTAGGGCACATGGCTGCTTCCACAGCAGTAGTGCAGGGAGCAAGATTTCAGATGAGGGACATTCAGTTCCATTTGAAAGCCTTCTGGTCTCAAAAGAGAGATCCTCTAACCAAATTGATCCTAGTAACTCAAACCCTGATCCAGGCCCTGCAGTGGTGGCAGGATCACAGCAATCTGAGACAAGGGGTTCCCTTCATCCCTCAGCCTCACTCCTTGACCCTTACTACAGATGCATCCCTCTTGGGGTGGGGAGCTCACATGGGCGACCTCACCACCCAGGGATTGTGGTCCCCTCAGGAATCTCTGCTCCACATCAGTCTGTTGAAACTCAGAGCAGTTTTTCTAGCACTTCAAGTTTTTTCCACATCTGTTCAGAACAGAGTGGTACAGGTCAGGACGGACACCACCACCACAATGTTGTACATCAACAAGCAAGGGGGCACTCGGTCTATGGCCTTGTGCACCGAAGCAATGAAGTTGTGGTCTCTGGCTTATTCCCTGAACACCTCCCTTATTGCAGTTCACCTCCCAGGCAAGGACAATGTCTTGGCAGATGCTCTCAGCAGGATTTCCCAGGGCCATCACGAATGGTCACTGGATCCCCTAATTCTGGAGGTAGTATTTGCCAGGTGGGGCCTCCTCAGATAGATCTTTTTGCAGCCCCAGACAATCACCAACTTCCTCTTTTTTGCTGCAGGCCCCCAGTGTTGGGCTCAGTCCCTCTGGATGCCTTCCTTCTCAACTGGGAAGGGAAGTTTCTCTATGCTTTTCCCCCCTTCCCTGTCCTGTTCAAGGTGCTAGTCAAAATCAGATCTCAACCTTGCAAGATGGTTCTGATTGCTCCAGATTGGGCCAGACAGCCCTGGTATCCACTCCTTTTGTCCTTAGCAGTCCACCTTCCCTGTGTCTCCCCAGGAATCACAATCTGTTAACCTGTGCCCATGGGAGGGTTTGGTACCCGAATCTCAAATCTCTCAATCTCAAGGCCTGGCTCTTGAAGAGTTAGAGTTGCTGACCTACATCTTTCAAGGGTGTGCTCGATATCTTGAAGGCTTCTGGAAGCCTTCCACCAAAGCTACTTATAATTCCTAATGGAAGAGATTTTCCATATGGTGCTCTGGCAAGAATATTTCCCAGAGTCTGCTGGTTTGCCCACAGTTCTGGATTATATGGTACATTTAATTCCTTGGGGCTGAGACCAGCTACCTTAAAAGTGCACCTGGCAGCCGTATCTGCTTTCTTATCAGCAGGTAAACCCTCTTCCCTTTCAGCTCATCTGGTATTCTCCAAGTTTTTCAAGGGGTTGCTTCACACCAACCCTCCATTCAGGGACCCTGCCTCTGCCTGGGATCTTAATGTTTGCATTGCCCAGCTGATGCAACCCCCTTTTGAACCATTGTCTTCAGCAGAGCTTAAGTACTTGACTTGGAAAACTGTGTTTTTGGTAGTCATCACTTCTGCCAGCTGCATAAGTGAACTACAAGCATTGTCAGTGGAGCCTGATTTTATCTCCTTTCATAGGGATAAAGTGGTCCTCAAAACTAACACAAAGTTCTTGCCTAAAGTGGTCTCGGACTTTCACCTTAATCAATCCATATCTCTCCCTGTGTACTTCACTGACCATTCCTCCTCTGGTGAGAGGAGATTACACAGTTTAGATGTCAAAAGAGCCCTTAGTTACTACATAGAGCATACCAAGGGTCACAGGTTTGACTCCCTCCAACTGTTCCTCACTTATTGTGAGGTGGGCAAAGGGAAATCTGCCACTAAAAGATCCATTGCCAGGTAGATCGTCTCTTGTACCCAATTTTGTTACCAAAAACTGGGTGAGGTTCCCCCTTCAGGCCTGAGGTCTCACTCTACCAGAGGTACAGCTGTGTCCCTGGCTGCAGCCAGGGACATCCCTATCATAGAGATATGTCAAGCAGCTACCTGGAAAACAGTTCACACTTTCACCAAGCATTACTCCCTGGACATCCAGGCTAGGAGTGATGCTCGGTTTGGCACAGCTGTGCTTCAGAGCCCGTTTCCTAAGTAGGTTCTGGCCCTCCTCCATGGAGGTACTGCTGTGTAGTCTGCATATGTCATAATATAGCAAGACTTCATGTTGTTTGAAGAAAAAATTACTCACCTTAGTAATGTTGTTTCTTCTAATGGAGTCTTGCTATATTATGACCTCCCCCCCTGCCTGCCCCTCTCAGAACCTCTGTTTTGGGATGTGGGTGGGCAGTGCACTGTTGGCACTTGTAGTTGCCCACTTTGTTTTCTTCACCCCTCTTTTTCTGGGGTGCTTGCTGTTGTGTTTTTCAATTTTTGGATCCCCTGACTTGAGTCTTGACTTTGGGACCAAAAAATGTGTTAATATTTTAGTAGCCAGTTGGCTAGTGTAGGTTTACAGCTTCCACGCAGAACCTTAGTGAGTTTTGCTCATAAAGATCTGACAGTTTGAGTTTGAAGAACAACAGACAGAGTTTTCAACTGAGCTCGTGCTCAAAATTCCATGCCTGGCATGGAAGTTAACTCTTTCACCTCCAGAGCAGTTCGAAGGTTGGGACTCACTGCATATGTCATAATATAGCAAGACTCCATTAGAAGAAACAACATTACTAAGGTGAGTAATTGTTTCTTCCTGTAGAGCTGTGGACAAAGGGCACAGGGCAGGACTCCTGGTTGCTGTGTTCAGAGGAGCTTAGACCATGCAACAACAAGTGAGCAGGATGATTCACGGCCAGCAAAGCAGATCTTACGGGGGCCGGCTTAAGGCACTGAACATATACTCACTGGACACCAGAGGAGACAGGGTGATATGACTGAGACCTTCAACTCCTTGAAAGGAATAAACAAGATGAACAGAGAGGAGTTATTTAGCATGAGTAACAGTTCAAGGACATGGGTCGCGAGTGGAAACTGATGGGAGGGAGGGTCACAAGTGGAAACTGATGGGAGGGAGGTTCAAGAGGGATGTGAAAACATTTTATTTTACAGAAAGGGTGGTGGAACCATGGAACATTCTACCAGCTGAGGTGGTGGGTGCCAAACTCATTAATGGTTTCAAGCACACCTGGGACAGAGTGAAGGGCATAGTGGTTACTCAGGGCAGTAGCAGTAGGGAGGGGGACAGGGGGATGGATAGTGAGGGTTAGTACCCTGTATGGACAGTAGGGACCGTGGTTTGATTGGGAGCTTTGGGTAGAAAGGATGGACCGTTGCTCTTGTCTGCTATCACTGTCTATGTTTCTAAGCTTTGCCTGCAGTGAGTCTACAGTGGTTACTGTTTTAAAGGTCTTTACTGATTATAATACCAAGATACTCTTCTGACTCCACTGTCCTCAGTATATGTCCATTTAGATAATACAATTTGTTAGAAATTCCCAGGTCTTGGTGCATTATGACACATGTACCATAGTTGAATTTCGTTTTCATTTTGAGGGCCCATAGTTCAACAGCTTTGAGTTCATTGGCAAGCATAATTTTCTTGTTCGTCGTCCGCACAGCTGCTCCCAGTTTAGTGTCCTCTAAAAATTTAATTAACCATTTTTTGAAGTCATTACTCATGTTAAATATATAAAATGTAACTGGTTCAATGCCAACACAGACCCCTGTGGCACTCCACTAATGACTTCCCCACCAGTTGACAGAAACCCATTTACCCTGACTCGCTGGGACCTTGATACAATCCATATGTTGATCCAAGTAACTATTTTTGGATTTATGTCTAACTCTCATAGATTAATAATTAATGCTGGCATAGAGGGCTGAGATGCTGTATTGTGCCATAGCTCTCCCATGCCAACAACCCAAGTTCAGGAACAAGCTCAAGCCATCAGGGGTTGGATGGGGGGAGATCTGGGAGAAGATTGAGTGGCCATCAGGTAGCTCTGCTGTCCTGGATTGGATGTAGCAGGCAATTATGGCTCCAAACCTACTCTCTGTGCCCATAGTAAAAACTGAACTAGTACAAAGCAAACAAGGCACCATACAGCACAGTGCAAAAAGACTTTATTCCAGTACAATTTAGCAAACAATGCACAACCACCCAAACAGATCAGGATGCCAGCTCAACCGGTTTAGCACCACTGTGCATCCTCAGGAGGTTCCGCCCCCTGTCTCAGATTGGGAAAGTAAGCCTTTCTGGCTCTTGGCTGCCACCAGATGGGTGGTGGTAGCACCAATTTTTTTTGGAGGGGGGTTGGCATTACACTGGTTAGATGGAGTGAGGCTGGTGCTTCTAGTGCACATGTGTGCCTCTACATGCATGCACAAACCGTGCTGGCCATAGCCACAGGGCATTGAAGAAAACAGAAAATTGGTTGGCACAAGACATATGAAGCCCTGCCTGTCTGCCTCCATCTCGTGCCACCACCTGACCACCAGGCCCAAATCTGGATGCGAGTCACAGGGTGGGGGGAGGATGGCCCTCCCGTTCCTTGCCCTGCCATGGGGGGGAAATTCTGTGGGGATCTCTGGCTCTGTGGATCAGGTGAGGTGGGCTCTAGATGGGAGGAGGCTGGGACAGTGCTGAAGAGATTGCCTGCGGCCACCTGCAGAAGAGCTTTATGGAGGAAAAAAACTAATTAAAGGGACTTGGGGACCGTGTTGTAGGCTTTTTGATAGTGAAGCAAAATACTATTTACTGGAGTATTCAAGACCAGCTGTGCACTGACTTTCTCACAAAAGGCAAGTAAGTTGATGGTAGTTGATCTATTACTTTTAAATCCCTGCTGGCTACAATCTGTCACACTCTTTAGTTAGACATTATCTGTAATGCTATCCTTTGTAATCCCCTCCATATTTTCCCCAACTACAGAGGTAATACTTATTGGCCTATACGTAATTTCCTAGGGTTTTCTTGACCCCCTTTTTATGTTCACTTGCAAAGCATGAAAACATATTATCAGTCTGAGCTGTAAGAGGGCTTTGGGGGTGCATCTCTCCTCCACTTAACACAGTTTCAGAATAAAGAATCTCCTGCCTCATTCTGCCTCCCCTCCGTCTTGCTCCTCCTTTTTACTTCGAAGTCCTTGTCCAATTGCAGTGCTGGAAAATGCGTGGTGGAAGTGGGTTTTCTTGTACAGCTCCTGCTTTTAATTCCACCTTTGTGCCTTTCCACAGTGGTGCTCTCCCGCTCCTTTGTTTTTCTTGTCTGTAACTGCCATGTTAACATCCACCATGTCAACGTCCACCCTCAGTACTTGCACAAAACTGGCAGTGGGTGGTCAATCCCACTGACAGTATCACTCGCTCCTGCCCCAGACAAGACAGTAGTCCAGCAATGAGTGCTCAGTCCCACTACTGGTATCACCCCTTCCCAGCCACCTGACCAAATACAACACAACTGGTGAGTGGTGCTCAGTCTGCCAGTATGACCTTTTCTCATCCACCTGACCACATCACCCCCTCCCACATGTCATAAAAAAAATGGCAGCAAGTGCTCTATCATGCTGTCCATATCATCCTATTCCCACCTGACCAGCCCAGCCAGTAACATCCAACACCAGGGTGTCCAACCCCCGGTGCTGGCTCACAACGCCCATGTCACACAACCAGTATAGGGCACCATGGTGCCCACTGTCAGTGCTGGCTAACAACACCCTCCACGCATACAGTATGTGACACCAGTGAGTTATACATTTCACTTCTTTGGTGGTCTCAACTTGCTAGCTGTGCTAGCAGTTCAATTCTGCCCCTCCTGTTAAAAAGCAGACCGTTCAAGTGAAAACATCCTCCTTGTATGTAGGACTACCCCCTTCCTGCTGCTCTGCTGTAAGTGGAAGTTGGTCACATTATCTGCAGACTCTGGCAACTGAAAGATATCGCAGGAGACACTTTCTGTCCCTGCTGGAAGGTTTGTTGTAAAATTAGCCCATTGAGTTACAAATTACAGCTCATTTGAGATCTTATCATTCTAACTTTGCTGGCAGTTTGGCAGTACCTGTCCCATTAAAAAGCACATTCTTCAAGTGAAAAACTCCTCCTTATAAGCAGGACTACCTGCTTTCTGTTGCTCCACTTTTGGGGGAAGTCAGTCATGTGATCAGCTGACTCCGTCCCCTGGAAGATGGCACGTGGGAGCCACTTTCTAGCTATGCTAGAAAGTTTGTAGTAATATTAGCCTAGTGAGTTATAAATTACAGTTTTTTCGTGGTCTTAAAGAGCACCTTTCATGCTGTTTCTCAAACCTCCCCCTCCCAGAGCCACAGAATTATCATTATGATTATTAGATTTGCGGGCTGCATTAAAACAATTTTTTAGTTAGCTGTCTTTATGTTTTGTGATGCAATAGTCAAGAAAGGGTTGGGGCACACTCCATTGGCTTCAATGGGGCTCTTTTTTTGCATTGCAGTTTTCAATATTCTAAATGCCTGATTTGTACAAGTCAAGGCCACCACTCAACTAAGAATGTGAAAGTGTGGGGTCATGCCTCGGAATAGGGAAGTGGAAGGGGATCAGGCTCCTTGTTCCATGGAGCAAAAATACGATTCCTTCCATCCCTAAAGCCAGCTAATTTAAAAATTGTTTTAATGCAGCCTGCAACTCCATTAGCCATTAAGATAATTCTGAGGTGCCAAGGTGAGTACCAGCCAAGGTGGCCTTTAACTTGCTCCTCTTGTTAAAAAGGTGTGTTTGGTTCATAAGGTGCCTTTGGTCCTGAGACCCCATCCCTGCGACAACCTGTAACTGGTTGTAACATTTCCTATAATTTTGTTTGTTTTGTTTTTTCCCTTTCCCCTTCTATCTAGTATTAACAGCAGCCGACCTCACCATTAGATTCCCCCTGTCCTCGTACCAAAGTATTTCTCTAACTCTAGAAACCATACTGCACATCATAGGCAAAACTACAGTATTAACAATGGTTCAGCATTTAATAGTAAGAGACTATATAGTTTCGGGTATACATTCTTGTGTGTGTGTGTGTGTGTGTGTGTGTGCAGCATAGTGTCAGTGACAGGAACAGTCCTAACCTTGAAGCCACTCTACCGCTGGTACCTGTGCCCCTAGCTTGCAGTGAGTAAGCGGAAGTGTTGGGAGCCGAGTAAGTTATACTTCTGTTCAAATATCGCAAGATTAATATGTAGCATTTGGGACTTCCATTCAGGGAAATGTAATGTGCTGTGGTGCCCTATTACAAAACGCCCATATCAATGTAGATAGATAAGCTAGCTCTATACCAGCAAGTCTCACAAAGGCTAAATGACTGTACCTGGCTAACAGATCATAGGGCATCCAACACTGCACTGTGTCCTGTCTCACCCATACTCCTGGATGGTCTTCTTTTTGGGACCTGTTGGCAAGACTAATCATTATCTTGTGCTACATTTTCAGGACTGCTCTTCCTTCACCACTGCTAATGACACCAGTGATCCCAGTTCAGGAATGAGCTTGAGTTGCTGGAGTCCCAATGGACTCTCTCCTTGGGGGACGGAGGGCAGCATCTCTGCCACCACCTTGTGACTAGAAGTGGTAGTGCAGGCAGAGAGCATCAGCGGGGGGAGGGGGACTTCATTGGCTCAACAGGATGTCACCACACCTTGTGAGCATGTGCCCATCGGCCCGACATCTCCATAGGTGACTGTCTGCACAGCCAGTAGCAGTGTTACTTCTTGGCCAACTGGCTGGGACTGAGCAAATGTCATAAGATGCATACCCACCCCCCCAACAGCTAAGTACCTCACCTCAGGTACACAAAGCAGTCTTAGGCATTGTATAAACCACTGCTCGTGAATTTAAGCTAAGTTTCCTGTATTGTAGTTTTTTTAAAAAACACGTTTTCTAGAGCTTTTGCTGTCTGACTTTACTGACCAGAGACTAGGAAATAAATATATTACAAATTAATAAACCAAAGGAATGTTGGATCATGACACCTATGATTTGATTGCATAATAATGAAACTCATGGAACTGACTCTCAGGATTGAGTCCCAGAAGACTCTCACACAGAGTATCAGTTAATTTTATTTTGGTGGAAGAAAAAAAATTATGGGACCAAAATCTGGAAGTCCTTTTCATTTCTTTGAAGACAGAATACAGTACTTCCCATATCCTTAATTTGGAAATCAGTATTCTACAAGAGACTAGTTTTTGAATGTTAATACAGATATTACCTGCCAAAAAAATTCCCTTTGTGCACAAAATCTACTATTTTGTACTTTCATGCTTTCAAAACTGGAAATCACAGAGTTTTCATGTTTACATTTTGGGAGCCAATACTTCCTTATGTTGGGTCTTGAACACTTTGCCCTTATTTTTGGGAAGTTGAACACTTCCAGAATATAGTCACCTGCCTCCCTTTTGACATATACTGTTTTTTCAAGAGGAGAAGTCAGTTACCCACAGTAATTCATTTTTATCCAAGTTTAGATTCCTTAAATCTTTCCTTCTTAGATAAATGTAAAGCATGCTTTAACATTTAGAACTACCAACGTGTTTAGGTCCAGTGGGTCATTGGGCTCCTGATTAAGAGTGACTATGGGGAACTTGATGGAGGCAGGTGGTTTATCATGGTACTGGATGGTGAACTAGAAAGACAGGGAGGAGATAGTCCCAAATGGGGTACAAGTTATGACAGCACTGACTGATACATAGTGTGCAAATGCTCATGCAGCATGGTCGTCAGTTATGGGGCTACCACCCTTGGGTGCAGAAACCACTCTTCAGGAATGTTTTTACCCCTAGAGGTGTCCTAGAGATGTGATCCCTTAGACTAAAGGTACCTTAGGGAAGAAGGTCAACCCCAAGTAGGGGATGTGCCACTGGAGGAGGAGGAAAGGGATACATATGTGAGCCCCTTTCTCCTGGGATTGCTGTACAGTGGTCCTGAAAATGTGATCATCTTTGTGTCAACTCCATGACATTAATTCTAGAAAATTCCCCAAAGTGCCCAGGCTGTCCTCACTTCTAAAATAATTGTATAACAGTTCCAATTTGGGGTCATCCTCCCAACAAACTCCATATGACTCAGAGAAAATAGGATGGACTCTACTCAAATAATCCAGTATTAAGACTCTATTTCTCCAAGGCTCTTTTTTCCTAAGGGAGTTGGCTGGGTGACAGAGGGGTTTTCCCAGGAATGCAGGATAGTTACTTCTTGGGTACATACAGCGGTATGATGTTCTTTGGCCTAGCAAGGAGTTTTACCTTATAAGGTACTCGACAAACACAGGTTTAATCAAATACAAGATGGCAATACAAAAGTGTTCTGGTACATCGAGAACACAGTAATTTGAGGGGTCTGACGAAGTAGCTTATAGGCTATGAAACATTTTTCAGACGTGTAATGGAAAAAATAAGAATCCTAACTCTGGATTATTTGAGTAGAGTTCATTCCATTTTCTCCAAGTCAACTCCATGACATACTTCAGCCTAAACTATGCTGGTCTGTTGTTGTTCAGACTTGAGACCCATTATGTCTTGTGTTTCAGCCTCTTACTCACAGCCTCTGCTAACTAAACATTACATGGAAGAGGAGCTCTTTCTGCAGTGCAGCACTAAGGGTGGCTACCCTGAAGGTGAAGTGACATGGCATGATGGAAATGGAGAGAAATTCAACCGGTCAGAGTCAACAGAACACATCTGGACCACTGAGGGAGGCTTCGAGATCATTAGTAACCTATCATTAAAGTTATTGAATGATGTGTATGTTTGCTGTTCTGTGATCCAAATTGCTCTGTGGCAAAACAGAACAACCTGTGAGAAAATCAAAGGTGATAAAAAATTGCTTTTGAAATTTTTAAAAATAATTTTGATCTTTTAGCATTCTCCTTTGCTTGCCTTTGTTTAATATACCAGTGTAGGTAATTTCTGAGAGCTGATGTGCATAGAGTTTCATGACTTTAAAGTCCAGCAGATGCTCTAGACAGAGGTGAAGGTCTTTGCTAAGCATTAGAAAGTAGCTGACATGATATACAGTCACTGGCAGGCAACTTATTTGTTTATTATTATTAATTTACCTTTAGTAACCAGGTAAGGCCCACTAGGCACAAGTGCCTGTTTTCAGGGGTGACCCGGGAGCACTGGGGAGGTTAAGTGACTTACATGACTTGCTTAGAGTCTCACAATGTGCAAACGGAGGTTGTGGGAATCAAACCCAGGTCTGCTAGATATACCATGCTCCTTCACAGTTTGTTAATCTAACCTCTAGGCTATACTGCCAGCCCAGTAGGCTATACTGCCACTTATATCAAGGAGTTGCCTACCTGATGAACTAATTTAACCATTGGCTAATTTTTTTGTGGAGGATTAAGAGAAAGCTTTGTTTTATAATGTCTGGCTCATAACCTCCATACACAAGCCATGTGGCCAAACAGTACTGCAGCTCTGCCCCTAAGAAAAGGCTTTTTGAGGATATAAGGTAGGAAATGGGGCTACAGAATCATCATATACATATCAGTAGGATCGGGGTAGGGGGTGTCTAAAGATACACGTAGTACCTTTGCTGACAGTTATATATGTATGGGGCTAATGTATAGTATATATACAGCGCCATACATGTATTACTGTCAGCAAAGGTGCTACATGTATCATTAGATGGCCCTCCTCCCCCTTTGATCCTATTGATATTTATATAGAGTGCCTGCAACCCAATTCTTACCATGTATCACCAAAAAGCCTTCCTGGGCCGGGGCTACAGCTCTTTTTGTTCGCTTGACACATTCACAGAACTTACAAGCCAAGCATTATAAGGTAAATATTTATTTTAATCCTGCACTTAAAAATTCAGTTAATGGCTAAATGAGTTCCTAAGACAGGCAGCTCTTTGGAATGGGTTGCCTGCCCAGAACATATCAACTGCTGTGAATGTTCTACTGAGGAAGATCCCCATAAATTCCTCTTTTTTGTTATTCATTAAAAGGAAACACTCAGCACAAAGGGCCCTAAACTCAAAGGTAGGGCTGGTCCCAAAGTGCACTTTATGTGCAAAGACCTTTTGGTTTACTTACTGTTTACTCTACTGTAGTAGATTGTATCAGACTAATTTTGTTTACGTCTAGACTGACATCTTCTGTTACTACAAATCCCAGAATCCTCTGCAGCTGAGATCAGGGCAGTAGGTAGCAGTGGGAAATTAAATAGCTTGCAGTGCATGTTAGAGCTTTTATATTCTCTGATCATATATTTTCCAGTTCTGCTTCTCTTTGGGGGGCTAAGTACAGTCCTCTGTTACTGTACTTAGCCTGGGAAGGACAGCAGGACCAGCGAACAAAAGATCAGATATTATAAAAGTTCTAACATGCGCTGCAGGCTATTGAATCTCCCACTGTTGCCTGCTGCAGTGATGTCTGCTGCAGGGGATTCTGGGATTTGTAGTAACTGAAGATGTCGCCTAGAAGTAAACACAATTAATTAGATACAATCTACTATACTCAAGTAAACATTAAGTAAACCAAAATGTCCCTGCACACAGAGTGCTCATTGGGACCAAACCCACTGTTGAGTGTGGGGCCCTTGGTGCTAACTGTTCACCTTTAATTTCCTTTGATTGTATCCTCAAACTCACATTGAAAAAGATGACATTGTCACATTTTTTTTCTAATTTTATTAATTGAATTATGTGCCCATTCAGAGTGCCAAACTTATAGCAGTGGAAACTGAATTCCTCTTTGCACATGACCAGTACACTAATGCTGGTGCCCATACTACAAGCTTGCCCACCAGTATGCTTCAACCCTCATATTGTGGAACCACCTCCAGCTTATCTGCCAGTATGTTTCAACCCTCTCATTCAGGAGCCATCTCCAACTAGCCCACCAGTATGCTTCAATTCTCTCATTAGGGTACCACCTCCAACTTACCCATCACTATGCTTCAACCGTCTCATTAGGGCACCACCTCCAACTTGCCCACCAGTATGCTTTAACCCTCTCATTGGGTGACCATCTCCAGCTTGCCTACCAATATGCTTCAACCCTCTCATTAGGGAACCACTTCCAGTGGATGAAACAGTTCAGACTCCATTTCCTATTCCTGCCATGTCTTTTCATGTAAGACTGACAACAGTAGTGCCAGTTGTGACTGTGGGTTTTGTGATATGGATATCTGTCCTCTAGAAATGGGAATGAGACCCATCACAGTTAATGGTATGCAGGCTGCTGAACAGTCATCAGGTGATATTGTCTTTTTACCACTTATGACTAGGGTCAGACTTGAACCAGTAACCTGGAAGTTTAAGGTTCCACACTTACTGACAATCCACTGAGCCATGCTGTCTTCAGGGTTGGACTGGGGTACTTATGGCCCACAAGGGAAATGACTATGTGAGCTATAAGAGGGCATACATCTCATTTGGATCTATCCCTCTCTTCTAAGTGGTTATACCCGATAACTTTAACCTCTGTTCAATACCTTTCCAGTTTTCCCTTGAATGCATCTAAGGTTCCAGCTGTCATTGCATCCTAAGGGAAACTGTTCCAAATACCCATCACCCTATCGGTGAACAAAAAAAATCTATCTTTTTAAAATGCCTCTGTTCCAGTTGTAGACTGTGCCCTCTTAGGCAGTGCAGATTTTCACATCTGTTCTTCATCTGTCTACTCAATAAAGATTAAATATTTGCCTTCACAGTCTCCTTCTCTCCAAGTTAAAATGACCATGCTGATTTAAATAATCTTCATGCTGTAATAGTCTTAGGCTTGGGGTTATTTTGGTAAACCTGTGCGATGCTCTTTGTATTAGCTCAATATCCTTTGTATAATGTGGATTCAGAAAGGAGACCCATAATCTAGAATACGTCCCATATAGGCCTTGTACAAGGGCATGACAGCTGGTTCAGATTTATTTATAAATGCCTTTCTAATATAGTGTAGGGTCCTAGAAGGTTGTAATAAGAGTAGGATCCCAGAAGTGTGTGATTAATGGTGTCACATCAAAAGAGAGTGAGGTCATGATGGGGTGTCACAGGGATCCGTTCTGGGTCCGGCCCTCTTAAAATATGTTCATCAACGACATTGAAGAAGGACTCTGTCATAAGTTGTGTCTCTTCACAGATGACACTAAGCACTGTGGAAGAGTAGACAGTGATAAGAAAATTAAGGAGATACAGAATGACCTGCAAAGTCTATAGAGACAGTCTAAGGTTTGGCAGTTGGCAGTTGACATTCAATGCCAAAACATGCAAGGTGATGCACCTAGGGGACAAGAACCCCAGAACAGAGTACCAGATTGGAGTCAGCATTAGTAACTCCCTTAAACAGGCCTGTTGTAAGGCAAATAGGATGCTGGGATGCATCGGAATCAGTTTTGAGAGTAGAAGAATAGAGGTATTATTACCTCTTTATAAATTGTTGGTAAGGCAACACCTGGAGTACTGTGCCCAGTTCTGGAGTCCTCAACTCAGGAACGGTAACCACAGGCAAGAGATGGTGCAATGATTTGTAACCAGGATGATTCAGGGTCAGCAGGGCAGATGTAATGGGATTGGCTTAAGCACTGATCATGTACTCACTGGAGACCAGACAAGAGAGAGGTGATATGATAGAAACTTTCAAGTTCTTGAAAAGTAATAAAGTAAACTGTGAGGAACTATTTAGCATGTGTAATAGTTCAAGGATGTAGGTCGTGAGTAGAGACTGACAGGAGGGAGGTTCAAGAGGGATGTGAGAAAGTTTTATTTTACAGAGAGTGGTGGAACCATGGAACAGTCTGCCAGCTGATGTGGTGGGCACCAAAACCGAAATGGTTTCAAGCACGGCTAGGACAGCATGAAGGTTATAGTGGTTACTTCAGCTTGCAGCAGTAGGGAGGGGAAAGGAGGGTGGATAATGAGGGCTAATACCCTGTATGGACAACAGGTCCCAGGGTTATATAGGAAAATGCAGGCAGACTGGATAGGTCATTGGTCTTTTTTTGCCCAAATGTCTATATTTCTAAGCTTTACCACCAATGAGGTTACAGTGGTTATTGCTTCTAAGGTCTTTTCTGATTATAATACCCAGATCCTTTTGTGACTCTACTGTCCTCAGTTTATGCCCATTTAGATAATAAGATTCATTAGAAATTCACAAGCCTATGTGCATTATGCGAATTGGAGCAATCCAGCTGCCATCTCAGCAAAGAGCAGAGCCATGCTTGATTCCCTGCAGGGGGCATTACTTAGGCAACTAGTCACAGAACCCACTAGAGGTGGGCAATGCTGGACCTTGTGCATACTGACAGGGACAGCATTGCAGACATTATGATGGGTGGTCCTCTAGTGACCCGTGATTACTGTACAGTGTGGTTTCAACATTAAGATGTGTGTCAAGAAAAAACACATGAAGATGAGGGCTCTGATCTTTAGGAGGATGGAATTTAAAGAAATGGAGGACTGCCTTGGAAGCTGCCTAGCAAGGGAGGATCGCCAGGGAGGGTTAAAAAACAGTGGAAAAAATAAGGGGAGCATAATTAAGGCAACCAACCTCTGCAAGAAGGAAGAGAGCAAAAGGAAGAAAAGACTGATGTGGTACTTTAAGGAAGTGACCATGGTGGTGAGAGAAAAAATGGCATTCAGACGGTACAAAGAAATGCAGAGAGGAACACAGAGAGATGTACAAAGTAAAACAGAGGGAAACAAGTAAAGTGGTAAGGACAGCAAAGATGAAGACAAAAGAAAGGCTAGCCAAAGGGTTAGCTACCTAAAGGGACTAAGACTTTCTTCAGGTACATAAGTGAAAAGAGGAAAACAAAAGGAGGGGTAGTAAGGATTAGGTGGACAGCTGAGGGAGACTGCACAGAAGAGACTTAGGAAAAAACAGACATCCTGAACTGGTAGTTCTGCCCAGTCTTTATAGTAGAAGTGGGGAGAGTGAGACCATGAAGTAGAAGTAGGAAAAATGGGAGGTGGGGGTGGATATGAGTCCATTTTCAAAGGAAAGGGTCCTGAAAGGATGTGCCGATTTGAAAGTGGACAAGGCGATTTGACTGGATGGGATACACAGAAGGGTACTAAAGAACCTCCAGGAGGTGCTTGCTGCACCACTGATGGCCTTATTCAACAGGTCACTGGAAACAGGCATGGTGGAGAACTGAAGGAGAGCAGATGTGGTCCTGCTTTATGAGAGTAGCAGCAGGGAGGAGGCAAACTACTATAGGCTGATCCGTCCCACATAAGTGGTGGAGAATCTAGTGGAAACCCTTTTAAAGAAAAGTTTAATGGAGTATCTTGAATTTAATGAGCAACACCACCAAAAGTAGCATGGATTCACAGTGGGGAGGGGGAAGGGGGGTCATGGCAGATTAATCTGATTTGATTTTTTCAACTGGGTGACCAGGAAAATATATCAGGAGAGGACAGTGGATGTAGCCAGTTTGGACTACAGCAAGGCCTTTGACAGTGTCCCACACAGGAGACTGATAAAGAAATTGAGCAGTCTAGGGGTGGAATCCATAGTGGTAAATGGGGTAAGTAACTGATTAATGAATAGGCAACAGAGGGCGACGGTAAACAGCACTCTCGCTAAGAAGGGGAGAGTGGCCAGAGGAGTGCCGCAGGGTTCAGTACTGAGTCAGGTCTTCTTCAGTGTCTTCATAAGTGACTTTTCAGAAAGACTGGAAGGGAGGGTATGCCTTTTGGCAGAAAATGCCAAAATCTGTAATGGGGTTGGCACTCTGAAAGGGGTGAAGAGAATGTGTGGGAACCTTAGGAAACTTGAGGGCATAGAAACCCAGAAACTCAGTATAGGATGGTGTGAAGGTACTGACTGTCACTAAGCAGGAAAGGCACCTTGATGTAATCATATCTCATGATCTCAAAGTAGCCCCAATCACTGATCTTTCGCACTGCTCTGCCACTTCATCAGATATGATTACATCAAGGTGCCTTATTGTTTAGCTCCACACCATCCTATACTGAGCTCCTGGGTTTCTATACCCTAGGCTCACGGTTTTGCACTTTTTGGCATTGAACCCCAGCTACCAGGCCTTTATCCACTCCTCAGGTGCAGGAGGATGGAGGTGGTGCTACCACTGTATCAGTCACTGGTGGGACCTCACCTGGAGTGTTGTGTCCAGTTCTGGGGGCTGCACCTCGGAAAGTACATAGGCAGGGTAGAGGCAGTGCAGAGGAGGGCAACTAAAATGGTGCAGGAGCGGCATCAAAACACATATAAGGGGAGACTGAGAGATCTCAACATGTACACCCTAGAAGAGAGGAGAGTGAGAGGGGACATGATAGAGCCCTGCTTGTGCCTCACAAGGGTGAACAAGGTACAGGAGGGGAGTCTCTTTCAAATGAGAAAGAGCACCAGGACCAGAGGGTAAGCAGTAAAGCTGGGGGTGGGGGAGGGTTCAGGAGGGATATGAGGAAGTACTTCTTCACTGAAAAAGTGGTAGACACTGGGAACTGTCAACAGTATTCAAGGTGAAAACTGTGACAGGCTTCAAGCATGCATGGGATAGAGTAAGACATTGTGGAACATTACTAAATAAGCAGGAAAGAGGGAGGAGGGAGGGTCACCAAAAACCTGGTAGGGTCTGGGGAAACAGACTAGGTGGGGACCATTTGGGCAGAGTGGGTGGGCCCAAGTGGTCCTTATCTGACAACAAATTCTATGTTTCTATCATGACACATTAACCAGTATTGAATTTCGTTATATACTTGAGGGCCCATAGTTCAATAGCTTTGAGGTCATAAGCAAGCAAGATTGTCTTGTTTGTAGTCTGCACAGCTGTTCCCAATTTAATGTCATCTAAAAATTTTGTTACGCAGTTTTTGAAGTCATTATCCATGTCAGAGTCATAAAGTTTAAACAGGGTCAGTCCCAACACAGACCCCTGGCACTCCACTAGTAACTTTTCCTGCCATTCAATACAAGCCCATTTACCCTGACTTGCTGCATCCCTGATGCAAGCTGTTTATTGATCCAAGTAATTATTTGTGGATTTAAACTCTCATATTTTAATAATTAAGGGGATTTGTTGGCCCGCCAGCACAGTGACAAAGCATCCACTTGCGACGCTGACATCCTAGGTTTGGGAACGGACCTAGGAGTCAGACAGCTAGCTAGGCAGAGAAGGATTGAGCGCCCGAGGGGTGGTTCTTCTTCTCTGGGGGGCGGGGAGCAAGTGTTCGGTGTGCCAGTTACCCCTGTCAGAGGCCAGGGGATCCACAATGACTGGTGCAAGGTTACGTCTGAGTTGAGAAGGACATTGAATGTCACTGCACGTCCCTCCAGGGGAACAAGAGCATCCCCCTCACCAAAAAATATCCCAGTCCCCAGGCATGACGCCCTGCTCCGCTGCAGTCTCCATGGCCTTAGTTGTCTGTTGGGGGGTGTCTTGCTTCCATGTCCCCACCCTGGGGCATAAGCCAGGGCTCATTTCCATGTGTCCATTGGGGGGTTGCTTGCCCAGTGGCCTCGCCCGGGGGACAATCCTGCGCATGGTGGGGCAGTATGCTGAGCAGAAGCTGAGCTCACAAATGGGCATTGGGGAACAAGGCCAAAAAAAAATAATTTATGGGGACTTTGGGCACAGTGTCATAGACTTTTTTGTAGTCAAGAAAAACATCTACTGGAGTATTCAAGTCCAGTTGTACATTGACTTTCTCATAAAGGACAAGAAAGTTGGTGGTGCATGACCTACTACTTGTAAATACGTGGTGGCTACAGTGCGTCACATTCTTTAGTTTGATATTATATGTAACGCTATCCTTTGTAATGCCCTCCACATTTTCCCAACTACCAAGGTAAGACATATTGTTCTATACACTATTTCTCAGGGTTTTATTGTGCCCCCTTTTATGCTCACTTGCTGAGCATTCAAACATATTCATATCTGTTTGAGCAGTGAGAGCATGTTTGGGGCTGTGCCCCTCCACCACATAGCTTCACAATACAGAATCTCCTCCCTGATTTTTTTCACTCTTCCTCCTTTTTACTTTGTAGTCCTTGTCCAATCACAGTTCTGGAAAATGCACAGTGGAAGTGGGTTTTCTTGTGTAACTCCAAATTCTTGTTTGAAACATTTTCCCCACTATTCATTCCACTTTTGTGCTTTTCCACAGTGAAGCTGTCTGCTTCATTGTTCATCTGTTGACCTTCAGAAAGCAGAGATGTTGAACAATGGCCACAGGTTTTTTTTGTTTGCAACTGCCATGTGAACAATCACCTCTTAGCACTTACACAAAACTGTTGGTGGGTGCTCAATCTTGCCACCAGTATCATCCTCTCTTGCCCCAGACAATACCGCAAGCCATCAGTGGGTGTTTAATCCTGCCACCAGTATCACCCCCTCCTGTTTGCCTGACCACATTCAATGCAACCGGTGGCTGCTGCTCAGACTGCTGCCAGTATCACTTCCGCTTGCCCACCTAATCATACACATTTCCCCTTTTCCCACCAGACACAAGAAGAAACCGCAATGGCTGCTTATTCCCATGGCCAGTGTCACCCCCTCCCACCAGACTGACCCAGCCAGTCTTATCCGACACTAGGGTGCCTAACACCCAGTGCCAGCTAACATTGCCCCCCACACACACACACACACACACACACACACACACACTCAGCATTTGACTACAGAATGCCCACCCCCGGCGCTGGCAATCAACAGCCCCCCCCCACATGTACTGTGTGCCACCAGAGTGCCCACTCCAGTGCTGCCAAACAACGCATGGACATTGGTGTGCCCAATTCCATAAATTAAAGAAAACCGTCCCTCGTTGATGGCCATTTTTGGTTTTCTAAACCTGAGAAAAGAAAACCGTCCATCGATCTCTACACCTCTGACATCCGACACTGATACCCTCTTTGCACCTACCACCTCACACAACCCCATCCTTCACTTAAATCTTTATAGTCCAGTTCTGTTATCCTCTCTAACCTACCAAACATCCTGCACCTGCCGAGGCTGATTGAAAATGAACTGAAAACAAGGTAAGTCCAGTTAATGGTTTTTAACGCATTTTGAACTTTTACTCAAAACTGTCATTTTTTTAATTTTTGTCCCACCTCATGAGCTAGACAGGTTTAATTCTGCAAATCCCCTCAAAAACATATTTTCAGACTCACTCTGTGATATCACCTTTTGTACAGAATTTTAAAAATTCCATCTGTCTTGAGCATAAGGCGGGATCATAAAACGACTGTTACAGATTTTGGGGTAAAGATCTCAAAAAACAATAATGTTACGAACAAACATTGACATTTTTCAACATTTAGTCATAAATTTTCTATTTTTGCAGATTTTGGTCCCAAGTTTTCAACACAGACTTTTTTTTCACCCACCTCATGGACAGGGAAAGTGTAGTTTTCCAAATCCCGTCCCAAACACGTTTTTGCAGTTGCGCAGTGAAATGACCTTTCTGATGGAATTTTAAAAAATGTAATCTGTCTTGATCATGTGGTGAGGTCATTAAAAGACTATATTGAAAATACAGGGATGAAATCTAAAAAAAAAAAAAGTTTTGAACAAACATTATCATTTTTCAGTGTTTATGCACTTTTGCTATTTTTGCAGGTTTTGTCCCAAATTTTCAAACATAGCCTTTTCTTATCCCACCTCAAGAACATGACAGATGGTATTTTTCAAAGTCTACAGTAAATACCTTTTCATCCTTGTGCTGCAAAACAACATTTTGTCCTGGATTTCATGCATGACACCTGTCATGTTCATAAGTTAGGGTCATAAAAAGACTGAAAATCTGGAGTCAAAATCTCAACAAATTTATGAAGAAATGTTGACATTTTTGAGTGGTTACTTGTAATGTTGCAATTATTTTACATTTTGAACCCACATTTTCAGCAGTGTCATTATTTTACCACATCCCATGAACATGGCAGGTGCTATTTTTCAATTTCCCCTCCCAAACCTGTTTTTTTTTTTTTTTTTTTTTTTTTGTCATAACAGTGTTTTCTCTTTGTGGACTGTAGCCAATGGCTACCAGCCATGTCCCTGCTGCCCCTGACCAGACCATGTCTCCCCCAGCCACCAGGTGCCCCCCATGGATTTTTTTTTTTGCCATAAGTGCTTTCTCTTTGTGGGCTGTTGCCAATGGCTGTCAACCATGCCCCTGCTCCCCCTGACCAGACCATGTCTTCCCCCAGCCACCAGGAGTCCCCCATTGATCGTTTCCCATGGCAGGGCCAGGAGCAGCAGGGTCGTCCTCTCCCCCCAGTACATAAATCCAGAGCTGGTGGCCAGGTGAGAGTGCAAGGCAGCGGAGATCAGGCATGGCTTCATTAAGCCTGCCCCAACCCCTTTTTCCATTTTCCTAGCCCCCCCATGTGGAGTGCACATGCTGGCACATGCATGTGGAATCATGCACACACTGCGGAGTCACACAGCTCCCTCCCTGCCTTTGCTGCTCCTGCTCTGTCCTACCACAGGCCTCCACCTGGTGGCAGTCCTATAGCACAGCCAGCAACTCTCTCACCCCAGGAGAGGAGAGCATTCCAGCAGATGCTCAGTCCTCTCTCTCTCTGGCCATCTCCAGCAACCGAAGATCTCTCCCATTCCTAGGTCGACAGCGTGATGGGTGGTAGCACCATTGCTGTGCTACTGGTTCTGCTTTCCCAAACCTGTTATCATGGTCACTCACCAAAATTATGTTTTGAATGGTATTTCATAAATGTCTCCTGTCATGCTCATATGCTGGAGTAATTCAAACACTGTCGTGAAAATTCAGGTTCATAATCTAAGATAATAGCTTTATGTATAAACCTCTTCCTTACCCAATCAAGTCTATTTCACTATTATTAACTCATTTTTATTAATTTGTTAATTTTACCTGCTACACTATCTATGCTCGACAGCTACACAGCGTGTATCAGCAAATGAACGGGATTGGCCTCGGCCAGTGCTTGTGTACTGGTACTACTGTTGCTTTCCTCCAGTTACTTGGCACAACGCCACAATACATGGACTGATTAAATATGAATGAGAGTGATCTTTTGATGTCCGATGTTTCCTTTAGTAATATGGGGTGTAGACTATCTGGTCCTGCTGTTTTATTAATGCTTAGTGACCTTATTCTGTCCCTCATTTGTAACTCAATAAAGTAATGCATATTTCTAACAGTGTTCACTGTCTACACTCTGGCAGTTCTGCTGGGAGATAGCTTAGTCTTTGGAAGTCTTTAAGCTAAGCTCTTCCTACCACCTAGGTGGCATATGCTCCAGCTCCTCCACATGACGCCCAATCTTTCAGTGTCCTGTTTCACAGCTCTACAGCATTGAATGATTTAGAATTTTCAGAGTGCTTTTTCAGGTGAGTCTTTGACTGTTTCAGTCAGTATTCCACCTTAGATTTGTTCAGCTGTCTTCTGACTCCACTTTGCAATCATGATCAACGATGGAAAACAAGAAACTGGATTTTAAGTTTTCTGCATCAGGTACAGGAAGAAAATGTTGGCCATGGACTCGTATGATTTGTGCTTATACTATTTGGGTTATCAGCACAATGTCAATGGATGCAGATTGTGCTGGGCCATGCTGCCAGCATCCATCAAAGACTGTAAAGCTCAATCAGCCCTCGGTTGGCTGAGACACCGTAATAATGTGGCTGCTGGGTTAGCTGCTCAACTTGTGGTCATGGAAGATGTTGCAGCAGATGTGATGAGTTCCGCATTGGTCTCGATGCTGTTCCCCACTGGGGCCAGCACCAAGGGATGTTCCCTGATGAGTTCAGGAAAATGTGTCTGGCCCTCCAGACCTTTGTGGAGACCCCATCTCACTGGAGCAGAAAACACAAGAAATTTCATTGTTGATTATGGGATCGGTAAAGATCGTGCTGTTCCTGCTCCTGCTCCTTCAACTACCCCAACCTCTTAGCCTTGGTCGAGTTCCCTATAATCAAAGGGGATGGTTAAGGGCTCCACAGTTACCCCATCAGGCTCGTCAACTTCTTCTCTAGGTAGTTGGTTGAGATTTTTCTTGAGTCTGTCGATCAGCTGTCGGAGGAGATTGGTAAGGAGTCAGTCTCCAAGACCCTAGTTCTCCCAGTCCTCACTCAGGAGGATAAATTCCAGTTGGTGACCCTGGCTGGATTGCCTCAGGAGCTCCCTCCACCGGTGAAGTACCTCCAAAGCCTCTACCTGCTGAGGCATGTGGCTTATACAAACCCTCTGGAGGACACCCTTCAATGTCATCCCTCAAACTGAGAGTCATCATTGAGGAACTGCTCATGCACTCTATCCCAGTCAACTGGAAGATATCACCATTGATGCTACTCCTCATTCTCCTTGGGCAAGGAGATGCATCAACATATAAAATGTGTTGACACTATGAAGAGCTTCTCTGGCAATACTGGGCCATTGCTGAGAGGGGTAGTGCTCTTCTCCTGGACCTTTAGTACCTTTAGTCCCTTGGCCTTCGCTGGTCATTTCCACACTGGTCCATGCTCCATAGCAGTTCCCAGCATCTGCTTCTTCACCTGTTCAGGTGCAACCACCTCCACCACAGCCTC
The DNA here is from genome assembly GCA_016271365.2 of Neoceratodus forsteri. Classification (NCBI taxonomy): domain Eukaryota; kingdom Metazoa; phylum Chordata; order Ceratodontiformes; family Ceratodontidae; genus Neoceratodus; species Neoceratodus forsteri. The sequence goes on from JADMNL010000026.1 coordinate 335,074,183, forward strand.
TGTTTGGGGCCCCAACCAAGGAGTCTTGCCCCATGGCTAGCTTGCTAGGCCAGCTTTTGATGGATGTCACCCAGAATGAGGATACCAGGGTGGTCCATTTTGGAAAACAGTCGAGGGCTGTCTTTGAGGAATCATCTGATGACTCTGAAGGTGAGTCATCAATGACTTCAACTAGGACTTGTACTTTTGACTGGGAATTGGTCAAAGAGCTGACCACTGACAGTGGGTTGGTGTCATGTGGGGCTGTGGTCTGACTTATGTCAGAGTCCAAGAAATTCCCTTATAGTCCATTTAGAAGCATGATAAGTACCCATTTACAGACATATTGGACAGGGATGGTTCCCTGGGGGTTGCCTTTCTTGTAGCTAAAGCCATCATGAGACCAGCCCTGGAGTTTTGGCAGCATCCAGCATCCTGCCTGGCACCCTTCCTCAAGGTACTCTTCCTCCAGATACGGAATCGAGGAAGTTGGATCTCATGGGCAAGAGAGTCTATGTCTCCTCCACCTTGGTCCTGAGGCACCATCTCTTCCACGCATGCTATGATGCAGTGGATGCCTATGCCTGTTCTTCTGTCACCAGTGTTTCCCTTAGGCAAATGTTTGGCTCCGTCTCTCCAGGTTCATGGCTGATGTACAGCAAACAATGCTAAATGCCCCTTTCTGTGGCCATAAGATATTTGGCGCAGACACTCAGGACATACTCGGTGAGCTCCAGTCCTCTGGTAGGACATTACATTTGGTGCATACTGTGTACCACTCTTAACCTCCAGGTACTCAATGCTGTAAGTTTCAGTTTTGCTGAGTCTCACATAGGCAAAAAGGGTCAGCTAGATAACCTGCTAAGAGAAAGTCCACCCCGCCCTGCCCAGGTGCGTCTGTCCCTGCCACCAAAACTGGCAGGGTTGCCACTTCCACAGCCCCTGCCACTCCTCCTTCCCTCTGACTCCAGTGGCCCCCTCCCAGGGCCTCCTCCTGCCTCAGAGGCCATGGGAGGCTGTTTCACCATACATCTCGAGGCATGGAGGATGATTACGACATGGAGGATGGGTGCTCCAGTTAATCCATATGGGGCATACCCTAGAATTATAAGAATTATAATTATCCCCCTCACACTCTTCCGAGACCAACACCTACCTCTCTGAACATATACATGTCCTCCTTGCAGAGTTGGAGACCCTCATCCAGAAGCAAGTGGTGCAACCAGTACCCATGCATGCCATGGGAACAGGTTTCTATTCACACTTTTTCCTTGTTCCCAAACATACTGGCGATCTATGGACAATCCTGGATCTCGGGGCCCCACTTGTACATACTATACAAACATCTTCACATGGTCACATTTGTGATGTCCTCCTTTTATTACATCAGGGAGACTGGATTTGTTCCTTGGACATGAAAGATGCCTACCTACATATAAAGATCCACAAGGCCCACCAGCAGTACCTCCACTTTGAACTACTGGGCCACCACTATCAGTTTTGAACTGTACCATTTGGCCTCTCATCAGCCCCACGGGTATTCACCAAATACCTAGCCGTGATAGCAGATGCACTCCGCCATCAGGGATTTTACATTTTCCCCTACTTAGATGACTGGCTCCTCAAGGCATCATCCCAAGACAATCTCTTACAATCTCTAGATTGCACCCTCTATCTTTTCTCCCAACTTTAAATAACCATCAATGCTGCCAAGTCGCATATGATGCCTTCTTATCACTTCTAGTGCATAGGAACAGTCCTGGACACCTCCCACTGCAAAGCCTTTCTGCCAGAGGACAGAGCACAAAGACCTATCTCCTTCTTCCAACACTGCCTGGAGACCAGTGGGTGCTGAGAAGCCAGTGGCAGCAAAGGACGGACAACCTGCAGGATTTAGTCTGTATCACACCTTCACTGCAAAAACCCTAACTTGGTGGCTCGACCCACTCCATCTCTTAGCAGGGATCCCATTTCAGTCCACTCCACTGATGTAGGTTCTTACCACCAATGCCTCCAAATTGGGAACCACCAGCCCCAGGGTCACTGGACCCCCCTCCAGTCTGCAATACAGATCAACATACTAGAGATGCAAGCAATTTACCTAGTTCTACAAGCCTTTCAGCCCCTCCTATCACTGGGCACACTACTTCTGCAGTCGGACAAGAACTCCATGGTATATTACATAAACAAGCAGGGAGGAATGAAGTCACTGGCTCTGTGCCAGGAGAATCTTGAGAATCCAGCAAAAAGCTTTAGAACTGAACATCCACCTAGTGGCAGTCCATATCCTGGGAGCCCACAGCATGTTGGCAGATCACCTGAGCTGACATGCTCACTCTCATGAGTGGAAACTGGCATCGGACATGCTCCACAGTGTGTCCAACCTCTGGGGTACACGGGAGATTGACCTGTTCACCACTCACAAACATGAAAACTCCCAGACTACTGCTCCATACACCCAGACCAGCACAGCGTTGCTGCGATGCCTTGTCCCTCTCCTGGAATGGGTGCTTTTTCTGTGCATTTCCTCCCTTTCCTCTCATCCAGAGTACTCATAATGTTATTGCTGGAAGGAACCACCATGATACTAATCACCCCATATTGGCCTCATCAGATCTGGTTTCCGCTGCTACAGCTCTCTCTTTTGTGGACCCCATTCCCCTCCCCATTCATCCCAACCTTTTAACACAGTGCAGTAGGACCTTACTTCATCCAAACCTCAGGTCCCTTGACCTTCAGCCCTGGCTTCTCTGGACATCCTTGTAACCAGACATAATGTGCCCTCGTCTGTCACCACCACATTGCTGGCCTCTGGAAAACCATCCACCAGAAAAAAACTGTTTCCAAATTGAAATGTTTTGCCCATTGGGCCGCAGACCAGGGAATAAACCCATATTCCTGTACTGTAATGGATATACTAGATTACCTCTGCATCACAAAATTCCTCCTGATGATGCAGATACTGCTGTGAAACTGGCAGAAGAATAGTTGCCTGAGCTGTGTTGGCGGCTAATACTCACTGAATAAAGCCTGTTCACTAGATTGGCAGTGCTGGGATTTGTTTTTTGTGATATCTGGATTGCTTGCCATGCACTCCTAGCAGATAGTGCTGGGATTTGTTTCAGGATTTAGATTACCTCTGTGCCTTGTCAGAATGTGGCTTAGGATATTTCTCAATCAAGGTTCACATGACGGTCATATTGGCCTTCCATGACACCATTGGCAACCATCAGGTGGCCCAGCTGGACATATCAAAAATGTTTCCTCATGGTTTTTATTTATATAATTCTAGGATTACAAATACCTTTGAACCAGAGTTTCTTTTACAAAGGTTCCACGTCATATTACAATAAATGCATACCACAGCAATAATGAGCAGAGACAAACAATGAGAACTAACAAGAATCAATACGCATTAATGGTGCAAAGCAACAATAATGAGGCAGTAACAAGCATTGAGAATTAAAAGAGGGGTTGACACAATAAGAGGATGAGTCAGGAAACTAGGCACAAAATTGACAGGTGAGGGGTGGGGAAGGAAGTGTGTGGTGGGAGGTGGCGGTCTTAAATGAGACTTTGTCATAAAGTGCTACAGGTAGAAGAATTGCTGAGGGGAGCCAAAGGTAGGGTGGGAGGGTAGGCACAGGAGATAGTGTGGGGGAAAATAGGGGTGGTATGTGGGGAGGGGACACAATCAGATGAAAGGAGGTTAAAAGTATAGGTAAGGTAGAAGAGCAGTAGGGGTGGGGCAGGTGTCTATGGTTGACCAGTGGGGGTGAGGGGTGTGGGTAAGAGGTAGTGAGCAAAGGAGGGGGAAAGCAGAGAGGAGAAGGCAGAGGGTAAGAGGAGGTTATTTATTTATTTATTTCGTTTTTGTTTACCGGGTAAGTACACTAGACAAGTTTTATGCCTATTTTCAGGAACGACCCGGGAGAGTACAAAAGGGTACAACAGGTACATTGATACAGTAATTGGTTCAGACGAATACATTCAGGTACAAAAGCAGGAGAAAAGACAATTTTTACAGTTTTTACATTTACGTGGAAGGTACACCCAGCTACAGTGCTGGGGCAAGGTATAAATTAGAGATAAATTCAATGACCAACAGGGCTGGTGAGGATTATGAGCATAGTAACATCATAGCATCAGTCAAGCAAGGAGGGATTTGGATGAGGACATAGCGCAGAGTGGTGATGCCAGAGCAGGAGAGAAGAAGCTGGCACCAGTGGACACCGGGAGGCTAAGGAGGCTTAGGACATTCACACGAGAGCCACCTTAAGATGATCCCACAGGAGGTCCGGAAACTCTTGTGAGAGGAGGCAGTACGGATTCTTTCAGGAAAGGAGTTCCAGAGCCTGGGGCCATGGACAGCAAAACTCCGGTCCCCATGTTGTGTGGGAAGTAGGTACACTGTAGGCCGGGGCCTTGGGATCTAAGCAGGTAGGGGAGAGGTCAGCAGGAGCAAACCGCCCAGTTCGAGGTGGGTGCCGGAGCTACACTTTACTCACGAGGCACCCAGTGCTAAAGTTAAGGTGATTGAGCTGGATAGCCAGCCAAGCTTCTCGTAGAGCCTGTGAGTGATGGGTGAGGCGAAGTGCCAGGGCAAAAATGACAGATGTTGTTGTAATGCTGTGCTCCACTTGCTTAGGAGGGTCTTAGAAGTATGAGCAAACATGAGGGAGTCAGAGCTGAGGGAGGGAAGAGTACTCCCTGGCAAGAGCTAAGCTAGCGCTGGAGTGAGGTTGTACCGAGCCCTGTAGGCCATCCCCAGTTTGCGGTTTACCCCACTGCAGGCATTATGGATATGACTACCAAGGTCCAATTGGGGATCAAGCGTCACTCCAAGATATTTGAGGGAGGTCACGGTAGGGAGAGGGGTCCATCTTCATAGTTGATATGTAGGGAGTTGAAGAGGCTCGATTTTGGCAGAGGAACCAAGAGCATAGCCTGGGTTTTGTTTTGATTTAGGACCAATTTATGGTTGGAGAGCCATGCCTGGATGTTCCAGAGGTCTTCAGATAAGTGACGGTTTAGTGTGGCTGTATCACAGGAGTGGGCCAGGAGAACAGGTCATCCACATACATGACACGGCAGCTGGAGACACATCAGGGGATTGTTGATGAACAGGGAAAAGAGTAGGGGACCCAGCACGGAGCCCTGAGGGACACCAGAGGTGACAGGCCGGGGGGCAGAGAGGACTTTATTGAATTTAGTTAGTTGTTTTCTGCCATTTAGGTAGTCAGAGACCCAGTTTAGGGCGGTGGGGGACAAACCAAGGGACCTCATCTGCAGGGCAAGCAGGTCGTGGTCAACGTAGTGGACAACAAGGAAGGGGAAACAGAAGAGAAGGAGGAGGCGGGACAAGGGGAGGAGGAACAAGGAAAGAAAGGTGGAGGTGAGCCATAGTGATAGGAGTGGAGGAGAAGTGGGGGCAGAGTGAGTAGAGAGGAGGATGTGGGGTTTAATAGGGTTTGAAGAGCCATGATATCCTAGTGGGTACAATTGTAACTGCTGAGATTAGCGAGTTGTTGATGAAGTTGGAGTTTTTAAGGGCCTAACCTTGTCTCACTGCACTTTGTTCACTGCACTTAAAACTGCTACTCAGATATCTGGGTCCCTTGTGGGACTTGAATTTCATGCTAGAAAAACTGACCCTGTGGTGAGTTGGCCACTGCAGTCATATTTGTTGTCCTATTTCTCTGTAATTTTCTTTATGTTTAATTTCCCAAAAGGCCATGACATAAGGTTCAGCTTTTTAAAGGTAACATGGGCCCATGTCTCTGTTTCAACTGGAGATTCATGTGTAAAACAAAGGGGATTAATTGGCCTAAGAAGGTTGGAAGAAGATTCATTTGTGTTTGAATGGCTCAAAAGCTGAGGTCAAGTTGCTGGAGTCAAGATGTCGGAAGTTCTTTTGTGTGCCTCCAGACCAGGGTCTTGCCAGACAGAGAACCATTTCAGAATTTAAAGAGCTCATCTTTATGTAAAATGCTGTGTTAATCTCGTTATAGTCTGACCACCAGGGAGTTAGTACAGTGTGCAAAACCCATTTCTGATATTTGTTGTACATTTTCAAAATTTTGGGAATTTGGGAAAGAGTGAGAGAGATCCCTGCTGGCCTAGAGCTACGCATCTGAATCTTAAAGTTTTAAGAGACTGGCCAATCAGGAGGAAGGCTGGACTGACCTCACAGACCTTATAAAAACCACTATGAAGCAAGAAAAATTGCCATTTTGTTGAACATTTAGCAGTTGCCTATGTGTTCAGTCTGACACATGGAACAGTATTGCTGTGTCAATGGAAAGATTTTCCACACATGAGAAGCTAGCTGTTTTCTTTCAAAGAGACCCAGAACCTTCTGCAACAGATCTTAAGCCTAGTTCTACTGGGAAAGTAGATCAGAGAACAAAAATCACCTTGTATTTTGGACATTTTCATCTGAACCTGAAAAAGAAGATTTTTCAACAGACTTTGCATCTTCGCCTATCTTGGGCACTCAGCATCACAGGTAGACTTTATTAAACTTCTAACCATGTAGGTTTTTCTGTTTAATCCACATTATTCTAGAATTATTGTCTGTAACTCAGTTCTTAAAGTTCTTGTAGAATATTGTAATGACTTTAAGTAAACTTTCACCATATTTTTTTTTAACAATTCTGCCTGTGCCTAATGCTATGTGTGTTATTTTGGGATAAAATGTCTGATCTTCTTCAGGGATATCGCAGACATCAGCTACCACTACAGATCACTTTGGGTGTCTGCCAAAAGCAGAGAGACAGGAGTGCAGACAAAAAACCTACCATCTGCTTGAATTGTGGAAGCTTTATTTCTGCTCTGCAGTATCTGAGTGGGTGGGGCTGAGAGTTACAGGAAGTGCTCCCTGAGCACTGTAGTTTTCCTTGGGTCAGAGGAGAACTACTAATCCTTATGACTGCAGCTAGAAATATTTTGTAAGTACCTAGCTTGAAAGCACTAGGGTTTTATACCTTATTGGGGATTTTAAAACTTTGTTTAAAACTTATTTGGGTTGTGGCTTCTTGCGGACCAGTGACTGTGACCCCCGAGTCACTTCCAAGTTGCAGCACATTTAAACAGTGCCTGGTGCAAGCAACAGTACTTTGGGTGTCTGCTGAACCTCTGGGTCTGCCAAAAGCAGAGAGACAGGAGTGCAGACACCAAACCTACTATCTGCTTGAATTGTGGAAGCTTTATTTCTGCTCTACAGTATCTGAGAGGGTGGGGCAGAGAGTTACAGGAAGTGCTCCTGGGCACTGTAGTTTTTCTTGGGCCAGAGGGGAACTACTAATCCTTGTGACTGCAGCTGAAATATTTTATAAGTACCTATCTTGAAAGCACTGGGCTTTATACCTTATTGAGGATTTTAAAATTTTGTTAAAAACTTCTTTGGGCTGTTACTTCTTGTGGACCTGTGACCGCAACCCCAGAGCCACTTCCAGGTTGTGGCACATTTAAACAGCACCTGGAGCAGGCATTGTGAGCTTGAGTGCATGGTGCCATGCGCAGAGATAAGCGCATCTCTACGCATGTTTAAGCATGTTTAGCAGAGGAGCAGGAGCAGGAACCACAGGTCTCTGAGCAGTAACAGTGAGTTTCTAACTTGTGTATTCTCTGGATTAAGACTCTGTGGTAAACCCGTGAGATTTTCAAAGGCTGATAGGTCTTTTACTGTGTATTAGTAAGGGCAGATTATCAAAGGGGAACGCTGTACAGTTACCTTAAAAAGTGGAGAACTTGGTATTAAATGTAAAGAACATAGCAAGTTTAATGTTGAAGAGAGTACAGGTTTATCTGAATATATATGCAAACAATGTCATGAAATAAAGGAGTTGAAAGTGAAAATATTGGGACTGGAGCTAAAACTAAAATGCTACAGACCAGTTAGTTCACCAGTGGGAGTAAACAAGGAAGTACAGAACACGAGTAATGAGACATGTCAGAAAAGAGACAGGAGCTGTGCTGAGAGTGAAAATGAATGGGAATACCAAGTCAGTACAAGTAATAGCAAGAAAGGGAGAAGGGCAATGAATTTCAGTATTCCAATCTCAAATCTATTTGCTCCATTATTAAACTTAGGTGAAACAGTAGAAAATCAGACTAATGAGTTGTTGGAAACGGCTCAAGAAAATGTTGCTGCAGTGAGAAAAACTATGGAGTATCAGATGGGGAGATGGAAGTGGTTCACAATAAGCAGGATGAAAACTATGAGGCAAGCCAAAATGAACTTCAGGGGCAAGTTTCAGAAGAAAGTGGGCTACAAAGTGATAATATAGCAATGGAGGTGGAAAATGCTACAGGAGTACATGATATGGAAATCAAAAGGGTGTGGTTTGTAGGGGACTCGATAGTGAAGTACACTGATGCTTATACAACAAAGAATCACAAAGAACTTGTAACAAGTACCTACTTGCCTGGGGCCAAACTGTTGGATGTGTCTTCTTTACTATCAAAAATAGTTAGAAAGAAAGAAGACAGGCCCGTAGTATTGATACACGCAGGAACAAACAGTTTGAAATATACTAGGGAAGACCAAATGTTTTTGGAATACATGAAAATTGAACACATAATATGGAACATTAGTGGTACCTTAATCATCTCTGAGATCCTACCAGTTCCCTGTGCAAGTGCAAAAATAATTCAGAAAATTACTAGCGTTAATAATTGGCTGAGAAGATGGTGTCTTCTGCAGGGGATATGATGTATAAAATCTTGGGAAGTTTTTAATAATAGTCCTACATTTTATAATAAAGATGGACTGCATTTGAATAGGAAGGAAAGCAATGAATTGGGACAGATGTTTAGAACACAAATAGAAAATAATTTAAACTAACTTCTTAGGGGAGACGGGCTACTGTAGGGAATGTGAGCAATCTCATAGTGAAGAGGAAACCTGTGAATATAACGCAAACCAGAGTTACTAAAGATCAGGAAATTAAAATGTTACTGGTTAATGCCAGAAGCATTAAGAATAAGAATGATGAACTAAAACATATAATGCTCAAGGATAACATTGACATGCATGGCATAATGGAGACATGGCTTAGGGAGGATGATTGGGTAAATGAAATTCAAGGCTATGATTTCTTCCACAAGGCAAGGGAAGATAAGAATGGGGATGAGTAGGCTTATACATAGCCACTTATTTAAAAGCCCATGTAATCGATCTTCAGGATATAGGTAACATTAAGGTGGAACAAGTACGGACCAAATTTAGTACAGGGAAAAAAACAATTACCCTGGGATTGTGTTACCATTTCCCAAATTTAACGGAAGCTGAAAATGCAGCTTTTATGAACTTGATAGATAGTATTGAGATTAGTGAAAATTGTATTATGATTGGTGAGTTCAGTTTTCCGAAAATAAATTGGGACTTCCTACAAGGCAGTAGCAACATGGAAGATGGATTTCTTCAGATATGCTTAAATAACAGTCTGGAACAATATGTGTTGGAAAACACTCGAGAAAAATCATGTGTTGCACCAAATATTTAGTAACATAGATGGCGCAATAAAGAATGTCAATTCTAACCTCTGGGAACTAGTGACCACAGCATGGTAGTAGTAGTAGTAGTAGTAGAACTTTTATTTTTATACAGGGCAATGCCATTTAGGTAAAAATCTAGTTTACAAGACAGTCCTGTTATTGTTTGACAATAAGAAAATCACATACAAGTAACACACTTACAAACACAATAAAACAATTATACATTCCCAAAGATTAACAATACACATCACTAAGAATTACCAAATATACTGTACATAAGGCAAAATCAAAAAGGCAATCCACAAGTTTTATATATTCCATACAGGTATTAAAGTGCTACCATCTACCTACATGTACATCTAAACTGATTTATTTCATTTATCCCCTGGATGAATATTCCTAATGAAGGTGAAGTGCAAATTATATATGGCAAATAATTCCAATATTTTGACACCTGGTAATTCAATGTTCGTACCCCATGTCTATTCTGAATTTTAAGGGTATACATTTTTTCTACATGAACTGTCCTCTTAATCTTATCAATCTTCCTTTGCTGATCAAATAATATTATATTTATATAATGGTTTGGGGAAAAGCACGTGATATTTGTATATTATTTTTTGCCATGATTTAATACAGTTAATATCCAAGGACTGCCATTGCAGTTGGGACAAAAGTACACAATGATGGGTTCTGAAATTACTCTGTATTACATATCTAGCCAGTTTATACTGTACCCTATCTAATTTATTAATTATTTATTTGCTGTGTGATATACAAGATCACCATAAGTTAACACAGGCATAATTAATTGCTCTGCCACAGCTTTTCGATCATTCATTCCTAAACATTTTGCTGTTCTACGTAGAGCTCCTATTCTCCTGTTTGCCTTATCTACTAATGTATTCACACAAGCATCAAAAGACATTTGAGTATCAAAAACAATTCCCAAATAACAGTATTGGTCTACCTGCTCTAATGTTTCATTACTATCGGTTTTTATTTTAATTATTCCTTTACTTTCAGAAGGCAAAATGCATTATCTTGGTTTTCTTTGTCTTCATAATCAGGCCCAACCTGGTGAACCACTCCCTCATATTATTAAAGTCAATCTGCAGTTTGTGTTGTAATTCTTGGGTATTAGAACTAGATACAATAAGGGTGGTGTCATTGGCATAGAGTCTTACCTGCAAATTTCTTACCACTAGAGGCAAACTATTATTAAACAATAGAAATAACAGGAGTCCACTTATGGACCCCTGAGGTACACCTCTATTTATTGCTCTGCTTGATGATATACATCCCGAGACTATAACTCTTTGAGTGCACCCTTCAAGTTAAGACTGTAGCCAGTGCCGGGGTCCATCTGTAATACCCATATTTTCTGCAGTTTGCAGAGGCCTTTGACAAGTCCACAAAAAATTGCTGCTGTTTCCAAACCAGAATGTAAAGATGTATTGATCAAATTATTAAATTCTACAAGTGCTGTAGTAGTTCAATGTGCTTTTCAAAACCCTGATTGGTATAGAGTAATCATGTTATATTCACCCATGTATTCCATAATTTGTGTATGGGCATGTCATTCCAAACATTTAGACAAAATGGACAAGAGAGCTATTGGTCTATAATTATTAATTTCTGATGTTACCGCCCCCCCAAGATAGGAATCACTTTACTTTCTCTCCAACTTTGTGGAAAGATACCTTCTTGTAAGCTCCAGTTAAATATTTGTGTTACGACTGGGGCAATTTGATATGCAGCTAGTCTCAAAAACCTTCCCTCCAAGCCATAACTTCCTACAGATTTATGAGTATTTAAACTTCTCAGGCCTTTACAAACTTCAGTTATAGTCAGTAATTTAAATCTAAAAGGAGATGAGTATTTTTATTATCTCCAATTAGTTCCTTGTCTAATCCTAACTTACTTGCATCTGTATCATAACCAGGTAAATCCACAAAGAAATCATTTACTTCATAAGAATCATTTATCTGATGTCCTTGAACTTCAACAACTAATTTTTTTTGTCAAATCCTTTCTCCCTGGGTCCAATAAGCTATTACTGTTCTGCCAAAACTTCCTATGATTGTTATCTCCATGTATTTTATTTTTATAATAAGAGGCCTTTGCCTCCCTTATTAGTTGTTTACATCGGTTTCTCTCCTTTTTAAATATTATCCAATCCCTCTCCTGCCTAGTTCGCTTAACCTTACTCCAAAGTCTTTTTTTAACCCTTAAAAACTTCAGCTGTTTTTCATTTATCCAAGGAAGTCTAACTTGCTTAACCCTCATATTCTGCCTTGGAGCATGAGAATCACATATTCTATTAAAAATATCTGTAAAATATTGTACTGACAAAACCAACTCCGGTATAAGTAAACAGCAGTCTCTCTCACACAGTGCTGTCCTCTGGTTGCTTTTCTGGGGAATTCTCTCAGTGGAAACGATAGGTACTGCAGGCAGGTGCAGATGGAATATGGGCAGTCTAGCTGCTTGTGAGCGGCACAGTAATTTAAATCCCTCAGTCTCCACCTGTAATGATGACTTCAGCAATCAGCTCCCCGAGCCCCCTGATAGTCAGTATCATTAAGCATATAGCCGAGGGAGATGCAAAAATAGCAAAGTCTGTCACACAATGCTGTCCTCTGGTTGCTTTTCTGGGGAATCCTCTCAGGGGAGATGACAGGTACTGCAGGCAGGTGCAGATGGAATATGGGCAGTCTAGCTGCTTGTGAGCAGTGCAGTAATTTAAAATCCCTCAGTCCCCACCTCCAGTGATGACTTCAACAACCAGCTCCTCGAGCCTCTGATAGTCAGTATCTTTAAACATATAGCCAAGGAAGATGCAAAAATAGCAAAATTTCTCACACAATGCTGTCCTCTGGTTGCATTTCTGGGGAATCCTCTCTGGGGAGATGACAGGTACAGCAGGCAGGTGCAGATGGAATACGGGCAGTCTCCTGCACTGTTTCAGAAGAAATAATAAGAACAGCTAGTAAAACTAAAATAAGAAACTTTGTGAAGACAGAGTACATTAAAATCAAATGAGTCCTGCATAATTGGGATTGGAAATATGAATTAGAAAATCTAACCCTGGCAGACACTTAGGAAGGAATAAATAAAAAGATACAGACTTCTATAAACAAACATGTTCCGTTAATAGAGAAATATAATAGTAAGAGAAGAATCCCTAAATGGTTTACTAATAAAATATGCAAAATGGTAAATAAGAAAGATAAGGAATACAAGAAATACAGGACCAATCCAACTCGGGAAAGGTGGGATAAATATAAGCTATTAGTTCAAAGATGCATCTTCATTAACAGTCTACCATCTGCCTGCCACCTGCGCACACTGCTCTATGCGGACGACGCTGTCCTTTTTGCAAGCCACCCTGACCTGCATGTGCTCAAAAGCAACCTACAGAATGGTGTCCTGGATGCTGAGCACTGGTTCTCCAAACAGAAACTAGTGCTAAACTACAAGAAGACAAAAGTCCTATTGTTCTCCTCTGCCCACTGTAGCTATAAAGGTCATGCTATCACTATCAGAAATAACCAAGGTGACACCCTTGAACAAATACAGCACTTCAAGTACCTTGGGGTCACCATCAACAGTCACCTCATCTATATACCCCACATCGAAAATGTTGCCAGAGCCATCAACACTAGGATTGGTCTTCTCTATCAACTCAGAAAGTGTCTAACACCTGAAACTCTCAATCTGGCAATTCACAGTTCAGTTCTCTCTGTTCTCAACTATGGCCTTGTCATTTTCGGTGCTGCTACTGATACTGTTCTCAAAAGGCTAACTGTTACACTAAACAAGGCTTGTAGACTCCAAATTGGGGCATCACACTTCACCCACACCTGTGATCTCTTTAAACAGACTGGGTGGCTCAGTCTATATGGGAGAATTAAATACCACACCCACCTTCTCACAAAAAAGATTCTCCTTGGGTCCATGCTGATGGGACTGTTGTCTACTTCACAAATCTCCAAAGACTCAGCACAAGCGCACCTCATCTACTGAACTCCTACTAGTCTCAAGGTGCCAGACCACACAATGCCAATGTGCTTTTTGTAGCAGAGCACCTTCCTGGTTCAATGGTCTCTATAATTGTCTAGCTAACCTTACCAAACTTGGAGAGTTCAAGCATAAGCTCCGAACTCACCTCCTAACTGAAACCTCCTGTGATTGCTCCACATAACTTTCAGGTCCCTCTTCAGGACCTCCTCCATTCCATCCTCCCCCCTTTTTCTCCTGGACCTCCCCTCACTGCTGCTACCTCTATCACCTCTGTCTTACCACCCTCCTCCCTGCCTTTGCACCTCTCCCCCTCTTCCCTCTCTTTCCCCTTTTTCTAAGTCGCTCTCCTCCCCCCTACTATAATTGCAAATTGATAAGGCTGCCTGGCTGCTCCTCCCCCTCTTGGTTCCTCCTCTACTTCTCTATCCCCCTGCCTCTGATCAAGTCTTGCTTGATGTGTATATAATCAGAAGCTAATTGTTCTATACTATAATGTAAACATTATATGCTCTGAACTATTCTGTATAACTTGCCTGTTTCCCAATATCTGTATGTAACCCTCCCTACTGATGAGGAACCATTGTAAATGAGCTGCCTGGTGCTCAAAGGTATTTGTAATCCTAGAATGAATAAATAAATAAAATAAAAGGTGTAAAAGAGCTATTAGAAAAGCAAAAGCAGAACTGAAATTAGCAACTAATAAAAAAGGAGAAATATAAGCAGTTGTATAACTACATTGGGAGCCGGAGGAACAGACAAAAACAAATAGTTAGTCTAAAGGAGGGTGCCAGGATGATTGATAAAGAGGTGGACATGGCTACCAGTTTCAACAACTGTTTTCTGAGTGTTTTCCAGGATCAGGAGGGAGTAAATAAAAAAAAACAAAAAAAAACAGAAGGATATGTTGGAAACAGTGGACGGCATACAGACATCACTGCCACTCTGATCTGTGACTAATTAAAAAATCTAAATATAAATCTTGTGGTCCTGATGTCCTTCATTCAATATTCCTTAAGACTCTGGTGGAGGAACTGGCTGGATGGCTGGACCATTATCAGTGCTTTTCAATATGTCACTAAGGGAAGGGAGAGTGCTCAAAGAGTGGAGGATAGCACCTATTATCCCCATTTATAAGTTAGGAGATAAGGCAAAAGTTGAAAATTATTGCCCAATTAGCATTATATCAGTTGTGGGAAAAGTCATGGAGAATTTCATCAAAGAATTTCTAGAAGAAAATCTAGGGCAATTGAAATCTGCAGATGTCTCACAACATGGGCTTGCCCCTGGTAGATCATGTGCAAGTAATCTTTTACACTGGATCAGGGTTTACCTGTGGATGTAGTATACAGTACCATGATTATATGAAGGAGTTTGTTTCTGTATCGCATGAGATGTTACTGAAGTCCCTTGAGGAACTTGGGATAAATAGTTGTCTTATGGCTTGGATACATTCATGGCTGGAGGATAGAACCCAGAGGGTTCAAATTAAAGGTGATCTGTCCAGTTGGGGAAGGGTTACCAGTGGGCTGCCCCAGGGATCAATATTGAGACTCCTACTATTTAACAGCTTTGTCTCTACTATGCAAGTATCGGGGGGGGGGGGGACGGCTTGGCTCTGCAAGTATGCAGATGGATATGAAAGTGGGAGCCATTGTGAATTATATAGAATCAAAAACAAGCTTTCAGAATCATTTGCATGTACTACAGAACTGGGCAATTAAACATAACTGAAGTTTAATGAAAACAAGTGCAAGGTTATGCACTTTGGTTATAATTATACCAAAGCACAAGACACAGTTACTGTAAATAAGATTATCTCTTGTATTGATAATAAAAAAGACATTGGGGTAATAATCTCCAATACATTAAGCTTTGAAAAACATGATTTCGAAGCTGCAAAACGTGCAGATAAAATTATAGGAAACCATTTTCCTATTCCTAAACCACTCGCAGTGTCAGTGGCTCAGTAGGTAGCACACTCGCCTCTGAGGCCGGGAGATCAGAGGGCTGTGGGTTCAGTTCCCACATCTGGCACTTGGGTTAATATCCCAGTACTGACACTGTAGTGCAGCATGAGAGGGGTGCTGCACTTCTGAGGTGCCGTCTTTCGGATGAGACGTTAAACCGAGGTCCCATTTGCCTGGATTGGTGGTAGTTCAGGTGGATGTTAAAGATCCCATGGCACTTATCGAAAAGAGTAGGGGAATTTCCCCGGTGTCCTGGCCAAATTTCCCTCATTCACTAAAAATACCACCAACAGCTTAATCTGGTTCAAGGTCAGTTGGCATTCATCTGTATCCCCCTCCCCCGGGTCGTGCCTGAAAATAGGCAGGATTTGTCTAGTGCACTTACCCGGTCAACAAAAGCTAAATAAATAAATAAATTTTAGCCAACTGTTTAGGTGACCAGGTAAACAGAAAAATAAGTCTTTAAATGAATCTAATGCAGCTGCATAGTCAAATTTAAGCCACAGAAAGCATATATCATTTGGTTTGAGTTGTGTATAAGAAAGTCATGGGAAAATGTAAATATTTTTAACTCAAATGTAGATTATATTACATGCAGAAATTATGTACAGTGAAACAGAATTGTATTGTTTTGTGGGAAAAATTAATATACTTTAGAATGGAAATTTTAGGAAACATCTTAAGTAACATTAGGAGTAGAAGTGAAGAGGTTTTGGTGCCTTTGTACAGATCTTTGGTCAGACCAAGCTCAAGTATGGTGCCCCTTTTTATGCCCCTCAAAGTGCTGGTAATAGCAGCACAATTCAGAGAGTCCAGAGAATACTAACCAAGAGATTACAAAAAGTAAATGACAGAAGCATAACAGGTCAGGTTACAGGAACTAGGGATGTACTCTATGGCTTATCGCAAAACAAGAGAACTTTGTCATGTATATAATAGGCACTAAGAAATGAAATACTCTGGGAATCAGCTGGATTACACATAGAAAAATAAATCTGGGTAGGGCAACCAGGGCTCATCCTTTTGAGCTACAGGGAGAAAAGAATAAAACCACCAAAAGAGGAGGGTGGTTTAAGCAGAGAATTGTGGATGTATGGAATAAACTTCCCACTATAGTGGTAAGTGCTAACAGTATGACATCCTTTAAGAACCTACTTGACCAACATATAGGAAATCAAAAATGGGAATGTTTCCTCTGATATGTGACAAGTCCACACATGGCTCTCTTACAGCTACTGGACTTACATCCAACACCTGTGAACCCATGAACCATAAGAACTTTACCACTGGTGAATGGGGAATCCACATGACAGACTGGTGCCTCACATAAATAGTTCACTCACTACGATACTGAAAATTAGAAATAGGCTCTTTGGGTAGGTAAGGAAGCTCTCCTTCTTGACAGACTGACAGTCAAAGTCACAGGGTTCAGCAAAGGGGGGGGGACTCCTGGGAGTAGAAGATCTGGACGTGCCTGGGGGTGAGCTCATGAAAGACCCTTCCTCCCATTTGAGCCTGCAACAACCTGTGAGTTTCACTTCCTTTCATGGAAAGCTTTATTCTTTGTAGCAGTCACATTTGCTTGAAGAATCTCAGAGCTCCAGGCTCTAATGTGCCATGAGCCCCACTTAACCTTTCCACAAGGATAGGGTCTCACTGAGAACAAACCCTAAATTCCTACCCCCAGTAGTATTGGAATTTACCCTTAACCTAGCCATTCCACTTCTGGTATTGTATCTGCAGCATAAAAACCCAGGGGAAGTGTTGTTTCATACCTTGGATGTCCACAGGATTTTAGGATACTGTATTGCACACACCATGGAGTGCCATAAAACAAAATAACTGTATATCCTTCACCCCCCGGAAAGGAGGGCAGCCACAGACCTTATCAAAATGGCTGGTCGACTGCATTACTTACTGTTACAATAAATACAACAAACCACTGCCAGGTACCATGGAGGCCCATTCTGCCAGAGCCATGGCCACCTCAACGGCTTGTTTCAGAGATGTCTCCATATCTGACATATGTAATGCTGCCACATGGTCCAAGGTTCACACCTTCACCAAACACTACAGCCTCGACATGGCCTCCAACAAGAGGGCTAGCTTTGGCAGGGCCATCCTCCAAGGCCTCCACTCTTGACCATCCAATCTAATTATTAACTGCTTGGGAATCATCTCAAGTGTCTGACCTGCTGCATGAGATACTCTCAGTGAAGATAATACAGTTATGTAACAGTAGATCTTCAAGAGGATCTCTTGCAGCAGGTCACTGTTCCCCTCCTTTTCTGTGAGAGCAATCTTCCTATTCCACACTCATGGGGCAAAGCCTTATTAGGTTGCCCTCGGAGACCCTCAAAGCAGCCTGGTTGCCAGCCGGGAACTGAGGAGTCCTCTGGGCCACCTATGTATTTATACATGTACCTAGTCTGACATCACCATGTGTGGCCCCCAGTCACACTGCTCGAGAAACCTTCCATGCAAGGACCACCCTCCGACAGATATCCAAAGTGTCTGAACTGCTGCAAGAGATCCTCTCAAAGGTGTACTGTTACAGAAAGTACAGTATGTAACCGTACATTATTTCCAGCCTCTTCAGTAGTTCAGGTAACCACAGTTAGGGAGAATACATAGGGAGGAACTACAGTCTACAAATGACTTATTTAACCTTGACACATATTAAACTATTAATAAAGAAATGGACCCCAAACAGGGGCCATAAATAGCATTATAGTTACCACTGCTATGGATATGATAACTTTCACAGAATACTGAATGACACTGACTGTGGAGATCTGGGTGAAAAAACAACTCTGAGTAAATAGAAAACATCTACCTCTGAGTGAGCAGTTACTATGTATTATAGTGGCGGCAGCACAATAGTGTCAGTTTAGTTAGGGTTGTGTGACAGTGTTTTTGTTAAACCCCTTACTTTGTACTTTAAAAGTATTTGAACAAAATTAGCTGAACGTTTGCATGCATTGTCTTAAGAGGCAAGGTCTAGATATGTGAAAAGTTTCAAGATGGCAGCTTGTGTGGTTTCTGAGATCTGCATATGTCATTTTCCTGTAGACATCTAATTTTTTCCTATACTTTTTTTTCCAACTTTCTTTATCTGCCGCAGCAAGCCACTGAAGTTCTCCATCACACTTAATCTGACTCAGGGTCGTTCAGGATCTTCCTTGTGCTATGCGCATCCCAGCAGAACTCCAGAGCCCACCTGGAGGCTGCATTGTACAGCAACCAGTGATTTTCCATCCCCCCCTTAGTTACCCGTGACCTCAGAAGTGGAGACACATGCATGTGGAGGCGCCCATGCACACCACAGCTTCAGTCAGTGGTCCCTTCTGCCCCCCCCAGCCTAGCACCTGGGCTCTCAAATGCGGCACTGCCACCCAGACTCCACCAGGAGGCAGCCAAGCACCGAGGAGCCCTCCTGAACCCTTCTGAGGAGGAAAACTGCCAGTTAGCAGCTAATCAGTGTCCTCTCCCCGTCAACCCTGATGACCCAAGCTCATTCCCAAACCCGGGTCGCTGGCATGGTACGAGGTGTGGCATCCAGAGCCGCAACCCCTTTGCGCCACCCAGGTGGCATTGTTTCCTATACTTAACATGGGTTTTTAATTTTGCTGTCAACTACAGCCTACAGGGAATGGATTTTTTCAGAAACTTTCAAGGTAGAAGCATGCTTTGCCAAGGTGGTGCCTTTGCAAGGTATATGACAAGAAAAATTCCATGCCACAGACCATTTTTATTTTCTCACTACTTGTTTCTTACAGTACAAAAAAAAAGGATTCCTGTCATGAGGGCCGCCATCTTATCCTTCCCCTAATCTAAAACACATATCAAAAACATATAAAAATCGTGTAATTTTAAAACAAACTCCTGAACCTAACTAAACTGGACCAGTTTAGCTAAATTGTGGTGTCTGTTTTTTTACAGCAATGGCCAGACATTTCTTTTTTGGGTACCCAAAAATCCAGGGAGCCCAGCTTTGCAAGAGGCACCATTGACCCATGTTCTCTGTATAAAACAGCGGGACTTTCTTGCATGATGACGCCACAGCTGGAGATATGCTGCCAGCTTCAGTTAAAGCAGTGAGTCACCTATCCCTTGTTCTTTCTTTCTCTCTCACTCTCTGTATGTGTGTTTGTGTGTGTGTGTGCCTGTCTGTCTGACTTTTATCTGTCTATCAGTCAAAGTTTTATTAAGCAAACTAAGGTGCACACCCCCAGTACCACTTCTTCCCCCCTCTCCTCCAGATCGCTTGCCACCCCCCAAAGATTATGTTAGTGGACCGGGGTGTCTACCCCCAGTACCATTTCTGCTGCCCCCCTCCTCTAGGTTGCCCACCCCCTATTCCCGATAAATACACGGTTGCACTGGGGTGCCCACCTCTGATACCACCCAACTGTAGCCGAACATTGGGGTGCCCAGTCCCCAGTGTTGAATTATCTCTGTACCCCGAAATGAAGAAAATCATCCTTCAATGATTTCTTTCTGTTATTTTAACCTGTAAAAAAGAAAACAGTCCCTCACCGATCTAATCCCCACACAAACAACCTGACACACATCACCCCAACCTCCCAATCAGCACCCACATTCCTTCACTCACCAGAACATGTGCCATGGCATACATCCACTCTCTGGTCAAAGACTCTTGTTGCTGGATCTGATAACTGCGATATGAGAAAATCAGGTAAGTGCGGTTTACTATGTTTTAATGGGGTTTAAACTTTTATTCATATCTTTGTCATATTTAAATATTTGTACACCAAATTTTCAACATGGCCTTCTTGTGACCCCACCTCATGAGCAGTGTCAGTGAAATTATACAAATCTAGCCTGAAATTTGATTTCATGGTTGCTTTATGAAATCACCTTTTGGCACAATTTGAAATTTTTCACCACCCTTGTTCATGAGGTGGGGTCATAAGAAGGCTATATTTAAACTGTAGGGTTGAAATATGTAAACATGACAAAGTTATGGGCATATGTTGAAATGTTAATATGGTCCTAACTTTGGAAATTTTCAATATTTTGACCTCAAATGTTTAGTATAGCCATTTTTTTTGTACCAGCTCACGAACATGACAGGTATAATTTTTTCAAATCCAAGCCAAAATGTGTTTTCACACCTGTGGCACAGAATGACATTTTAGTGAGGATTTGAACATTTTCACCTCTTAGTTAATGAGGTGGGGTAATAAGAAGGCTATGGTGAAAATCTGGTGTATAAATTTGTTACAACGCTCAGGTTATGAGTGAGTGAATGTAGCAATATTTCAATGTTTACTCATTGCTTTGCTAATTTTCAATATTTTAACTCCAGACTTTCAAAATTGCTATTTTTGCACACCATCTCATAAATGTGACAGGTGTCATTTTTTTAAATCCTTCACGAGATATGTTTTTTTACACTTGTGGTGCAAAATGATGTTTCAAACAATATACAATAAATGCGCCCTGTCACGTTTATAAGGGGAGTGATAAAATGACTATCTTGAAAATTTGAGGTCAGAATTAAAAAATTATAATTACAGTGTTATGAAACTTTAGCTCTTCACCCCAGTGACTGTGCTTTGTGATTCAATGCTGGTGAGCTGAGTTCGGGGGTAAACTCACTGACACAGCAACATGGGGTGAGGGTGGGGGCTATGGTGCTATGTGACTTCCCCCCAGCCAGGGAATGAAAGCTGCAGGGTTGCCTGCATGGGCCTGGGTACCATACAGTGAAGACAGCTCTTGTATTGACATAGAGCCCTGCACCTCTTCACCCATGGGTGGTAAGAGGTCCTGTGCATTGGCTGACAGATTAACTCTTTGCCCTGAGCATCTGTATCTGTGGCTACATGGAAGCACAGGGACCAGAGGGCCCTGCCTTTTGCAGCCCACAAGACAGCCCCACAAATTATTGACATCAGTCACTGCACAGAAATGCAGGGTCCAAAAAGACTCTGCACTTCTGTAAGCAGATGTAGTCTTCCCTTGGTGCAGGGGCAGGGCCAAAAGAGCCCTGTGCATTTGCATCTGTTCACGCAGGTCCTGAAGGGACCTGCATGAGTGAGTATACAATTCCATTGTCTAAAAAAAGAAAGGAAATTCTTTGCAGAAAACTTCATTAATGCACCAGTTCAACTTAATGCCACAAAAATAGGGAACTGTGGCATTAGGGTTTCAAACTCTTAACTCCCCATCCCCACTCCACAAGCAACGAAAGTAAAACACAGTATGGTTTGGGGTCTCCAGAGTCTTGGTGAATCAGTGGTGTGGTCTTCCTTGAGGTTGTCAACCCTAATGCAAAACCCATTCCCTGAGCAAGCAGTGACGGACATGATCTCCAAGGGACCCATGTGAAGAAAGCTACAACTGATTGTGTTGGCAATATGTGGCAAGATGAACTTCTCTACCTTTGAAGACTGTATTACCATAAGGAACTGGCTTGGAGCTGTACCTTGTGCTGTTGTACTGGAAGCTACTGGCTAGAGGGGAGGGGTGACCATTAGGGTTGACAGTATGAACCAATGTTGCACAAGAGGATGGGAGGGAAGGAGGACCATGCTATGTGGATGGTGCCATTCTTAAAAAGATTCAGCTACCACACCATGCTTTGTAGATGATAAAAAGCTCTTGCCCCTCAAACCCCCACCCCCGCAAACCGAGGCATAATGGAGAGATCCATCAGCTCACAGCCCTACTTCAGAGTTCCATATTTTAATAGGTGCACAGAACAAAACAATAGTTTTCAGTTTGCTTGCCCCTCAGGTGTTTGTATTTACAAAGGAATTTATTTCGGTCATCTATGCACAGCGACCCATATCACTGGGGTTACTGTACTGAAAAGCATTGTCTCCGTACTGTATATAATACAAAGGTGAGCAGGCAGCAAGAAGGAGTGAACAATGTCCAGGGCCCGGAGATGCTGACTGATGGAATCAGATTTCTTCCTCCAAGTTCTCGTTTGGAAGGAAAGGTCTGGATGGATTTTAATGTCAGCCCAGTAATATCCAAAGATTAAGCATCCCTAGCTGCTGCCAGAACAAGGTCCCAGATGTTGGCTTCTTTGGTTCTCCTCAAAACAGTGCAGAGGTTGGTTCAGCATCGGAGAAGCCACAGAGGAGTTCACTCTTTATGCTGTCCTGAAGAAAGCCATGTTGAAGACTTCTGGTAGGGAACATTCTTGCTGATCCATTGCTTCAAAAAGTGAATAAACGGGCTAGCCCGGTGGTGCTGAGGGCTGAGGTGCTGGTGTCTTACCTTACGCTACGCTGGTGACCCGTGTTCGAGAATGAGCACGGGCTGTTGGGTGTCGGCAGGGGAGGAGAAGGATTGAGCATCCGAATGACTGCTCTCCTTCTCTGGGGTGGGGGGGAAGTTTCTGGTGGTCAGCATTTGCTCACCCCCGGGAGGCTGGAGGACAGGGCACCGTACCACAAGCTGTGGAGGAGTCAGGCCAGACGCCTGGAGGAAGCACCTGTGGAAGCATGTGTGCTCCCCTCCGTTGGCGACATTGCACGGCCCTGACTCCTGGGGAGAAAACGAGGAGAAAAAGAACGCTGTTGCACAGGATGGCGGAGTGCGCCTCGCAGGCTCCGCCCCTGACTAACCACGGTGCTGGCCAACTAAATCAAGACTTCGGTGGGGGAGTTGGGGACCCCCCGCTGACCCCGCCGGGGGACAAGCCCTGGGGTCAGGTCAGCGTCGGCTGGTAGATGCTGGGGGATGGGGCTGGGGATGCCCTCCTGAGGGATAGTCGGCAGCAGGAGAGAAAAATAATAACAAAAAAAAAAGGCAAGTAAGCTGGGCTCCTCTGTGGCCCCTGGAACACTGACTGGATTCCCTGTCCTGACCTCATTTTCATGTGCCTCAGGTGTGCCACATAGCTTACTATTCTCCTGAGTGAGGGAGAAAACTGCAGCCAGTGTCTGCAACTTATCCAGTAGGTAGGGAAATGAGCAGACTAGGTGGGCCAAGTGATCCTTATCTGTCGTCAAAGTCTTATGTTTCTATGTTAAAGTCCATGTTGTGCATTCATCTGCATCTGCTACTGTGATAGCAAGATCTTTTATCTGTACATCATGGGCCTCAAGATGTGCCAGGGTCTTCTCGATTTTCAAATCCATTTATCACATGGGTTCCAGCATGGCTTTCTAGGGGGCCTTTTTAGAGTTTTCTGGGCTGCTGTCTCCAGTGCTATCCATGGCCTCTGGGCCCTTGCCATACTACTGCGTAGATTTTGAGCTGCAAGTTTGTTGTTTCAAATGGAGCATTGTAGCATGGCATTTTCAAAGATGCCCAATCATCTCAGGAATCAGAATATGCATGTTTCAGAACTTAGTACTAAAAAATAACTAAATGATTTATATACAGTGCAAGGAAGGAGAGCCCATGTGAGGTACATCCTGCTTGGAAAATAGATCTTTAGTGCCCCTTCCCAAAATCTACTTTAATGCATGCTTTTTTCCTGCCCAGTGTTAATTTTTTAATTATTCAGTTCTTCCAGAACCCATGACATTATAGATGCATTGAAAAAGACCTCATGGCCCAGCCAGCATGCCCCACCCTATCTAATTACACTTCTACAGCCCTAGGGGCCATTCTGCCTTCTCACCATTGCTCTGTCCCTCTTTCTATGACAATGTGCCTGTCCTTCCCTACCTTGAACCCCCTTCCCCCCATGTTTTAGCCTGCACCACATCCTTGGGCAGCCTATTCCACTTATCCACCACTCTTTCAGTGAAAAGGTGCTTGTGAACATCTCCTTGAACCTACCTCCTACCATTTTCAATGAACCCCCCCCTTTCCTGTATTCTTGATTAAGGTGAAAAGGCCATGTGCTCCACCTTGTTCATTCCATGTAGCTACTTGTAGGTTTCTATCATGTTCCTCCTCTGCCACCTGGTCTTATGCAATCTCTCTTTGTATGCCTTTCCCTACCTGCTGAATCATTTTATCCACCCTCCTCTGTACAGCTGCCACCTTTTCACAGTCCTTTCACAGGATTCCACAATCTTGCACAGTACTCCAGGTGTAGTTGCACCACTGATCTGTATAGTGGGAAGATCACCTCCCACCTTTGGCTGATGATTCCCCTCCCAATGCAACCAGCATCCTGTTCGCTGTGCCCATAGTCTTGATGCAATATGCTGCAGATTTCAGGTTATCTGAGATTATAAACCCCAGGTCTATCTCCTCAGCTGTGTTTTCTAATATCCTCCCCTCCCACCCACCGCACTGAGTATTGCACTCTGGTTCCTTTTTCTGATGTACTTTACACCTTTTTGCCTTAAAGCTTAGTTGCCAGATCTTATGAATAAATATAAATAAACTATGATCGGTGGGCACCGGGCCTCACTGTTGTGCTCTCATCTACCTGCAACATGCCAGCATTGCCACTTCTTCAAATTCAATCTGCCAGATATGGGCGTTTCGATATCTAATTATTGGAGGCAATCAGCCCCCCAGCATGACTGAGGAGCAGAAACAAATCCTTGTGTACAGCCAGAATATTACAAAAGTAAAAAAAAAAAAAACAGCATGCCTTCTTTTACCAGAATGAAAATTGTGTCCTGGAACAAAACCAGGTCAAAAGTTCTATAGCAGGTCATTCAGTCACTGATGGGTAGAGTAGTCAAGCCAAAAAAAAACATAGGCGGAAAAATTTATTTTTAAAAGTAGCTGCTTATTATTTTTATTTCTGAAATATTCTTTTTCCATGTGCTCATCAGATGCTTTTATATCTACTAGAACTGTGTGTGGATGTGAAAAGCAGTGCTTTACCAGGAAGCAGACATATCTAGTTCTCTTCCTCCCAGTACGTCATCAGCATGTGACCTTACTCGTTGCATTACAAGCCCTGCTGCCTGATTGGTAGCTCGTGTTGCACGTTTTTAGTCAAGCAGCAGGAGATTTGTTCTTCTTGGTTACTGGTGATGTCACAGTTAATGAGATCACAGTGTTAATGATGTACATGTGGAGGGACAGAACAGACTATGTCAGCCTCCAGGTAGAGTGCTGTTTCACTCATCATATCTAGCAATGTCAGGTAGAAAATCTAATTCAAAAAACAGACAAAAAAAAAAATACTTCTATATAATAAGTGATGGCTGACCACTTCTGAGAGTTTCTGTTAATTCCAGGCAGTGCACTAGCTCTTTAAAAGTGAAACCAAACAAAATATAAACACAGTGGACAGTGAGCTGCTCTAGAGTTCTTAGCTCTTTTTTTTACTCATGAGTTTCTTTTATGATACCTTAAATAACAGCTTCTTTTTATGTTTGCTTGTTCATGTGCAAGAAACATTTTATTACAATGAGCAATATTTCAGAGGTGTGGCATTGAGTATGAGTAACCCAGTGCAGGTCAAGCTGCATTGGCTCGTCCATGACAGACCAGTGACCTGGCAAGCTGAGTATGACAGTGGTTCAATTTATGGGTGGAAACTTGTGTAATTGAAAGAACTGAAGTGCTCCAATGAGAGATCACTTTGGTCCTTTCATTTACATAAAGCCATCCAGCAAGCAGCTGAGTGGCTTTATGACTTCACCCTCCAGTCAGCAGCATCTCCACAAAAATATCAGATTACTTTGGTTGAACTACTAAGACAGCCAGCAAAAACTAAATTAAATAATGGCAGAGCTAGTTCTTTGATGCAGTATATCTTCGGTTTGCATTCTGACACCGGTTTGCCTGGGGTGTCCACATTTACCAGCTGCTGTGACCTCCAGGCAGATTCATAATATCTTATCCAAACAGTTGGAGGCACTGGGAGGGCCCAAACTCAATAGAACTGTTTAGGAGCACACAAAGGCAGCTGTAGCCACCGCAGGTCCACCACCCACAATATTTCGGACTGAGACTGACGGAGTGCTCCGGTCTGCAGGCTCAATTCCTGTCCATTCACAAAGTGGCACACGCCTGCATCGTTCATGACCAGGGGTGCTCTCAGCAGCTGCAGCTCCCTGAGCTCCCACCGTTCATGGATCAGAACATGCAGGAGTCCCTCAATGAGAGACCTCTGCAGTATTTGGGATTTAAACCCCAGCTACAAAACTGTACGGTAACATACAAGACTCCAACAAAAAGTGCTTGCATGCTGCAAAAAAGAAATAATAAAAAGAGCCCTAACAAAGCTCAGTGCCTTTGTGTGTCACATTGCTGCTCTTCTATCAGAGGCTTGTGACAGTATTCTATGCTATATGCTTATCAGCTATACACACTGGTGAAATGTGTTATCAGAGTTCAGCGATTTTACTGAAGATTTTATGTCACTGATTTATTGAAGGAGGGAGTCTTTGGGCTAATCAGGGTGGCACATTATAAATTTGTTGTATAAAGTTTTTTTCTTAACATGTATCCACAAGCCAGGGACATTACTTGGCATGCTATAATGCAGCTGTTTCATTTATATCTCTGAAACTCAGTCTGAGCATTGATAAATGTCATATCTAATCTTCCTCAAATGTCCTCATTCAGGTTTTGATCTACAGTGAAAAAAACTGATTGGGAGTTATTGAATAACTTATATGGCCATTTAAAAGCTTCTTAAACAATGAAGTCCACAATTACATAGAGGAAACCTTTTTGCAAAGATATCGCGTTGTTGATCTTTTACAGAGTGCTAGTTTGTCCTTTAAATTCTGAGTTATTCACAGCAGGTGAGATAAGCAAATAACACATCCATGCCTAAGGGTGGGCAAAATGCAGGCAATGTTATGGCTTTCAGTCTATTTCATGTTATGTATATACACAAGCTCAGTGTAAACAAAACACGCATTTGTCAATGCCAGATGTTGTCTCGCTGGCATTGGCATTGGTAGTGCAGGAGTTAGAGATGCATAATAGGAATGGCAGTGAAGTATTGAACTGACACCAACCCAACCCCACCCTGCAGAGATTGACAGGCATTGGGGCGTGGCTTTGGGTTGTCAGCTATAACGCTCATGCCATTTTACCTCACCTTACCCTGTAGACACTGACAAGTGTCGTGGTGTGCTTTGGGCCTTATATGTACCCCATTCCATAAGAGAATATGCTGAGATGGGTGCAATATAGGAGAATGGGGTGAACTTTAGGGCTTAACACTCCAAGGCACACCTCGATGCCTGTCATTGGCTGCAGGGTGTGGGTGGAATGGCATGAACATTACAGCCAATGATCCCAAGTCACACCCCTGATGAATGTCAGTCTCTACAGGCTGGGGTGTCACAGTTGGAAACCCTAATGCCATAGGCGTTTGTTGGCATTTTTACTCCAGATTTTCAACATGGGCTTTTTGTGACCCCACTTCATGAAGAGCGGCACTGTCAGTTAACTGAAAGGTGGTTTTGCATAGTGACCATGACATTTGGTGACACAGGCACGAAAATAGATTTTGAGCAGGATGTGAAAAATAATAACTATTGTTCAAGAGGAGGTGTAAAAAATGGCAACATTGAAAATCTGGAGTGAGAATATGAAAAATTGGTGAAGTTATGAGCATGCATAGAAACTGCACAACACACATCCATAATCCAATTATTTGGGGAATTTTTTTTAACCATGGTGCTGCTAGCTTTTGGAAGACAGAAATCTTGCTTGTAGAGCGGAAAGCAGCTAACTAAAAATGCTACTATTTTTCTTAGTAATTTAACACTTCTGCCTCAGCAGGAGTCAGTGCCTGTTGGGATTAAGCAAACAGATACTTTATTAGACATAGAGGAGTCTCATTTAGGGTTAAGAAAAAAGAAAGTCCGTGTGTGCTTCTGTGTTGGGAAGTGTACTGTATCAACTTACTTTGCCAAATCAGTAGGAGGGGAGAGAGGTTAATTGGGGGTACGGCTTAGGCAGTAGAAAAGCAGGTGACTCCAATTATACCTTCTTGCTGCTAGTTTTTGGAAGACAGAAATCTTGGTTGTAGAGCAGAAAGCAGCTAACTAAAAAAGCTACCATTTTTCTTACTAATTGCCCTCAATCCCACCTCTCCCACCCTAAGCCAGTTCTAGTTTTATAGCCACTGGATTTGACTTACAACAGGAACTTCTTGTTTGGCAGTAGGAAGGCAAGGATCATAGAGAAACATTAGTTTGTAAACTGTGAAGGAAAAAAGTATCTGCTTCGCCCCCCCCTAGCAGCTGGTGGTCTGACTCTGAGCAAGGAAGAAGGAGATTACTGAAGAATACAGGAAGTTGCTGTGCCAGAACAGGAAGGGTGAGAGTTGTAAGGAGAGGAGAGAGTAAGCATACAGAGAAACAGGAGAGGGGACACAAAATAAGACATGATGGGAGTGGTGCAGTGCAATGGCTGTGGGGCGGCAGTGTTCCAGTAGACATTCTGGAGGCTGCGATGCTGCCCTATTTGCAGACACCTCTCTGGTCTGAGGGAGGAGGTTTCCCATCTCCAGGCTGACCTGGCTAGGATTCGTGAAACCTCCTTCCCACCCAGGGACCACCAGAGCCACTGCCGCTACCTCAGAGGTTGCCAAGAAAGAGGAGCGGCTGGACCAAGGTGGGCTCAGGGAGGGAGAGGGTGGTGGAACAGAGGGGTATCCCTCCAGCTGTACCTCTCCACAATTCATACGCTGTTCTGGTGGATAGTTGTTTCTCTATGGAGGCACCTGCAGTGGAGACCAAGGAGGATGCTGGGAATCTCCACAAAGGAGACCCACAGGAGGGTGGCACAGGACCCAACAGGGGAAGTAAACAACTCCTGCTGGTGGACTCAGTCATTAGGGGGTAGAAGTGGGGGAGGAAGGGAAGAGGGAGGTAAGGTGCCTGCCTGGTGCCACAGCTTGGAAGGACAGGAAGTGAATCCTCAGGATCATGGGAGCAGCTGCATGAGTGTGGGAGCTGGATGTCATTGTCCACCTAGGGACAAATGACCTGGATAGGAATGGGATCAGAGCAGTGCAAAAGGAGTTTGTAGAGTTGGGGAGGGGCCTTTGACAAGTAGCTCATACGGTAACCTTCTCGGTGCTGCCTGTCTATGGCAGGGGTGATTCTAGGGTACTCCACATCATGGAATTCAATGAATGGTTGAAAACTGGTGTGGAGCTCAGGGTTTTGGCTTCATTGGGGACTGGGGAGCCACCTCGAGGGATGCAGGCTTATACTGGCACGATGGTCTGCATCTGTCCAGGGGGGAACCAGGATCCTAGGTGATAGGTTTAAATGCTTCCTTGGCAAGCATTTAAACCTAGCCAAAGGGGGAGGCACTGAAAAGTAGCAGGGAAATTCCAGCCTTCCCCCACAGAACACAGTAATTAGTGAGGTAAACACCAAGGTAGAGAAGTCATTAGGGAGCAGGACACAGGTAAATGCAAAAAAAAAAGGCAAAGGCAGTAAGGACAGGGATGGGGCTAAAAGGGGTAAGGCCATCTAAAATTGGAGGGTGATGAGTACCAATGCCCGTAGTCTGTGTATAAAGCTCCCTGAACTAGTGGCCTTGATGGAAGAGGGATGCCTGGATATTGTGGCAATCACAAAAACATGGTACACAGAGAACCATGACTGAGATGTCAATATACCAGGATACACAATCTACAGGAGGGTCAGGGAGGGTAAAAGAGGAGGAGGAGTAACTCTCTATGTAAGGGAAGGATTCCAAGCAACAGAACTAAAGAGTAAACAGGGAGCAGATGAGGCACTGTGGGCCACCCTGGAGACAGGAAATGGCACCACAATCCGCATGGGGGTTGTATACAGACTCCCATCTCGGGGGGAGGGAATGGACAAGGAAATGACAGAAGGCATCCTTTTTTTTTAATTAAATATACTTTATTTGAGCTTCGGTCAAGGTAAATTTAACATACATTCTCAATGGTTTACAATAGTACATAAGAAGATGTCTCCAGCTCAATTTTTCATGTCAATTCTCACAGTTCAACAGATAATGGAGGGAAAGGCTAAAGAGCAAAAAAGCAACACAAAACCCATCTATACAACCCACCCAAACTCTGCCCTACTAACCCCCGCCAAGTGCGATATCTAATAATATTAACTGAATACTATTTCCATCCATCCGATATAGGGAAGGAAAAGGAAAAAGTATAAAGAAAAGGAGAGGGTAGTAGATCTTAGGGCTTCCATATTGCCAGTGCGGCATCAAGTGGGCCCCACAAGGCGAAGTAAGCATTTCCCCTATGCCTCATATAAGCAATGTGTTTTCAATTATAATGCCAATAGCATTTCTCTATACCATTCTGTAACCGAGGGTGTTTGATCATCCTTCCAGTGTCGTACAGTTATCAGTTTAACGATCACTGCCACTAAAGCAATGTGGGACCTTTGCCTTATTGGAGCTCCTGGGGGAAACGGGTATATTAAGCAGACTTCTGGGGTAAGCAGCGGTTGCAAACCAAGGAGAGGATCTATCCCCTTCATCACAGTCTGCCAAAGGGGCCGGATTTTTGGACAGGCCCATAGCATATGGAGCAATGTGCCCTCTTCCCCCTGGTACCTTGTGCAGAGAGGAGAGGGAATAAGCCCACATTTATATGACTTTGCTGGCGTATAATATAAATTATGCATTATGTTAAACTGGACCATCCGGAGTCTATCCTGTTTAATAACTCTATAGCCATATTCTCTTCCACACATCTA
Source organism: Neoceratodus forsteri (assembly GCA_016271365.2). Taxonomy (NCBI): domain Eukaryota; kingdom Metazoa; phylum Chordata; order Ceratodontiformes; family Ceratodontidae; genus Neoceratodus; species Neoceratodus forsteri. The sequence goes on from JADMNL010000026.1 coordinate 335,105,234, forward strand.
TATCCTGTGTCAATTCTAGTTCTTGAGCCCATTGGTAACATACACCATTAGGTAAATGTGGGTCTAATGTTTGCAGTTTTTTATACACCCCAGATACAGAGTGGGATTGATTTGCTGCCTGAATTAACATCTGCACTTTTGGATCTTCTACTGTTTGGCCTACTGTAAGTCCTATAAAAGCAAAAATTGCTTGTCTAGTTTGAATGAACTTGAATTTGTGTGAGTCCGGTATCTTGTAATGAGATTGAAGGTGGGAGAATGAGACTAATTCCCTTGCTGGAAAAAGTCTGCTAAACTGTACGCTTTTAATGGGGCCCAAAAGGAAGATTGGATGGGCCTTCCTCCTATTTTAAAATGAGGATTCCCTGTAATCGGCTGCATGAGCGACCAATGCCAATTTAAGGAAAAGTGATGTTGTATTTGGTGAATTGCTCTAAGTGACCATCCTATTGGGGTATTTCGGAGCAGTTTGGGAATATGGGAGGGTACAGCAAACATGAAGGCGGATAGTGAATATTTGTATCTGGCTACCAAGTATTTCTCTATCTCCACCCATAGAGGCACATATCTGTCTGTACCTGGAAGGGAGTCAGCTTGTAACCAGAATGCCATCTTACTCAGATGTTGAGCACAGTAATAAGTGAAGAAAGAAGGGGATGCTAACCCATCCTGTACTTTGGGAGCCGTGAGCTTATGGTATGCTCTCCGGATTTGTTTTCCCTTCCATATGAATTTATTTAGCATACTCTGCACTTTAACGAACCAACTCTTGGGGAGATAACCTATCATTCCTAAGGGGTATAGAAGATGGGGCAAAATATTCATTTTTACCATACTAACTCTGCCCCATCGAGAAAGAGGAAAGGACTCCCACCGATCCAGGTCAGCTTTCAGGGTTTGAAACAGGCAGTGTAAGTTCTCTCTAGCCAGATAGTTGATATCCCTTGTTATTTTGATGCCCAGATACAGCAGCGACCTTGACTCCCAGGATAGGTTATACGGTGCTACCTGGGCCCATGTAAGCCAGCTATTCGATGGAAGAATCTTAGTTTTTAAGCAATTTAGCTTGTAATACGATACCTTTGAGAAAGCATTGATTTCCTTTAGCAAACTAGGGATAGTTTGCTGTGGCTCTTCAATATACATAAGTATATCATCCGCGTAGGCCGAGAGTGAGAATCTCTTCGCACCAACTAAAATACCTGCAATTCCTTGGGTATTTAAGAGCCGCCGAATTAAAGGTTCTAAATAAAGGTTAAAAAGGAGCGGGGATAAGGGGCAGCCCTGCCTAGTACCCCGTCTAAGGGGAAATGGGTTGGAGAGGATGCCATTACTCCAGACTCTGGCCATGGGGAAAGTATACAACAAACGGATCCACTTGATATATCCATCAGGAAGACCGAAACGGGATAGGGTTTCGAAAAGAAAGTCCCAGGAGACCCGATCGAAAGCCTTCTCGGCATCTAAGGAGATTAAGGCAGATGGTTTGTTAGAGTTATTTGTGATCGAAATAAGATGTAACAACTTTCGTAAATGGTCTCCCGAGGACCTTCCTGCCATGAAACCAACCTGTTCGGGGCTGACGAGCTCACCCAGGATAGAAGCTAATCTATTGGCAAGTATCTTTGCCAGTATTTTAAAGTCCGAATTTAACAAGGAAATGGGACGGTAATTCTCAGGATACATGGGGTCTTTCCCTGGTTTTGGAATGAGGGTAATCAATGCCTCTGAGAAGCTCTGCTCTGAAAAACCATTATCATACCAGTAGTTATAAACCTCCTGCAATATTGGTATTAGGACTTTATAACACCCCTTATATAAATTATTAGGCAGGCCATCGGGGCCTGGAGATTTATCTGAGGGTAACTGGCTAATGGCTTGGTGTATTTCTTATTGAGTAATATAACCTCCAAGTAACAACGCTTGTGTTGCTGATATTTTAGGGAGGTTAACTTCATCCAGATACTGGGCGATTTCTACCTGGGGTGGGCATGTATTTGGTTCTTCCAAGTAAAGGGCCTGGTAGTAAAGTCCCAGTCCTTGGGCTGTCTCTTTAGGATCCGTACATATTTGGCCGTTGTCGGAGAAATAAAGGCCTGGAATATATCTGACTGTTTCTGCTTGTCTCATTCTATAGGCCAGCAATTTCCCGGCTCTCTCGACGGATTCTAAATATTGAATTTTGGTACACTGCAGGGCCAGTTCGGCCCTATGCACTTGGAAGTCTGCATACTTTGCTTGCAGTCTACCTAGTTTAACTTTTTGGTCCTCCATTAGTTGTGCTCATGGCATATTTTCCAATTCCCGAATGGAGGATAGCATTTCCGAGACTTGAGCTCGATATTTGGCTGTCCTAATAGTAGCTAATCTGATAGACTCACCACGAAGCGCACACTTAAGGGAGGCCCAGATCATATCCACTTTAGTAATTGTTCCCTTATTAACTTCCTGAAAAAAGGTAATAAAGTATATTACACACTTAAGGGTATCTGTGTTCTGTAAGAGTTGAGTATTAAGTTTCTATAAGGAGTCCCTTTTGACTCCAGGTCCTAACAGACAGGTAATCCCTACTGGGGAATGGTCCGAGATCACCCTACCATGAATATCGACTGCCAGGACCCCCAGTAAAGCAAAGTCACTAATAAGGAAATAGTCTATTTGGGAATGGGTACAGTGGGAAGGAGAAAAAAAAGGTATATTGTCGGTTGATTGGGTTTAAAATCCTCCAGACGTCCAATAATCCGGCCGAATCCATTAGTTCTTTGAGGGCTCTCTGAGTTAGAGTTAGGTTTCCCCGTTTGTAATCTGACTTATCTATATCAGGCTGTATAGTAATATTCCAATCTCCCCCTAGTAGTGTAAACTTTGTAGGTTCACTAACTATCAAATTTGAGAGATGTGTGAAAAAAACAGGCGATTCCCTATTGGGTCCATATACGGCTCCAATAAGCACAGGATACGCTGCAAGGTAGCCGTGGATCAGAATGTAATGCCCTTCAGATCCCAAACTTCCTTGTTCAATCTGAAAGGCATAGCTTTTGCAATCAGAATGAGGACCCCTCCCTTAGATGTAGAAGCTCCAGCTCCAAAAGCCTGCCCTACCCAACCTCTTTTCCATAAGTGTGCATCCTCCCTTTTTGTATGCGTTTCCTGTAAGCATGCTAGGGCTACTTTGAGGTAACCTGGATGCCTGAGAATAATTTGTCTCTTACACCTGTCATGGCCCCCCTTAATGTTCCATGTTACAAGTTGTATGGCCCCCCCCCCGACTAGTTTATTCAACTTCTTGGAAGCAATTGTACCCACTTATGCGAGACCTATTTAGGTTGCCCTCTGCACTCATCTTATACTGTATATGCACTGGATTTGCACTTGGCGATCCACCCTCCCAATACTCAAAGCAAACATTTAAATCAACCACAATACCCCAATCTACTGCTACAGAAACCCACAATACCCCAGTTCTATGTAACTGTTTCCTCACATACATGCTGTCAGGTGATGTTACTGTGCCAACCTGGTTGAAGTCGTTGTTCCTTCATCACACTGCTCCCCCACCCTTCCAAACATCTACCAGTTATGTAAAGTTATCTAAACTATAGTAAATGCTGAACTTTTAACAATCCATTGTATAAATGTACGTTGTCTGATAGTCTGACCCGGACCTCAATTAGTATCCCCCCATATTTTCCGTATAATCAACTATGGTTTCTTACAAACTAAAATACTAAATGAGAGTTAGCCCAAATAGGCTATGAATTATTTATCCAGTGAAATACCATATTCATATAGAGGGCTGCTTTCATTATGGTCCATTCCAAGTCCTCCCACCTTTCTGGAAGGCACAAATTAACTTACGTCACTTGTCCGTTGCTAGTGGACTTTAGGGCTTTTTTAGTATGTTATCCACCCAATCACTAGCTCTATTGAATGAGTAATGCAGTCCAAAATTGTAAAACAATCTGCTGGAGAAAGAAAAAAAAAAGGGGGGAAGGAAGAGGAAGGAGAGGGAGGAGGGAAAGAATAAAGGATTCGAGGGAAAGACATTGTGATATCCACATCTTGGCATCATGGGGCTCTTGAACATCTTCATTCACTCTACGTGAGGGTCTGTAGTGTTTAAGCCACATTCGGTGGGCGGTATCTTTGTTCTTCATCCTCTCTCGCAAGGATGCGAGCGACACTGCTATAGAGGGATATACAGAAGGTCGTACTGTTCCCTGCCATAGACTTCGTCCTCAGCTAAGTATTCAGTCTGACATCTCAGGATCCATATGGATACATATTCAGGAGTGCAGGAGTGAAAAAGAGTGAAAGAGGGGGGCGTATAATGCTGAGCGCTCCTCACTACGAGTCAGTCCAGCGACTTTCGTGTATATTGTTGCTAGCTTGCTTTAACTTTCCAGGGAGCACTAAACCATCGCACATTCAAGACAGGGTGCCATATCCGTTTTCTGTGGTGGCACTTGGCCACATGTGAAAAGCACTTAGGCTCAACTAAAGAGATCTGGCAACAGTGACTTAAGCTCTTTCTTAGCTTGGTCAGGGTTTTCTAAACAATGCCACTGCTCGTTGTGCTTGATCTGCAGAGTCGCCGGGTATTTTACTTGACATGGTTTCCCCGCCGCTATTAGTTTCACTACTATTGGGTGCAACTCCTGTCGCTTAACTCGAACTGAATGCAGGAGATCCTGGGTGATGCTAAGTAGCTTGCCTTCCCATCAGATTTCTTTAAGTTCCTTAATTTTCATTAAGATGTGTTGTTTATCTAAGAAATTGAGGACTTTAAATATGAGGGGTTGGGGGGCGAGCCAGCAGCTAGTGGGGCGCAGAGGGCACGATGCGCTCGTTCCACTACATACATGGGGCCATTCGGAGAAGGCCCCACTATCTTTTCACATAACTTTTGGATTAATTGGACAGGTGCACTGCCCTCCTCACCTTCTGGGATGCCGATGATGACTAAATTATTTCTCCGGTTGCGTCCCTCCAAGTCTTCTAATTTCTCCTCTAAATGCCGCATTTTTCTGTTTGCTGCCATTATATCCTGCTCCATCTTGTCATGTTTGCTTTCCAGAGAGGTAACCCGGACCTCAGAGTCCCCCACTTGGATAGTTAGGGCCGCCACTGAAGTCTTAATTTGCTGCAAATCAACCGACATTGCTTCAATCCCCTCCTGTATCGGCCTCATAATTTCCAGGAACTTGTCCTCTGACAAGGCTGGCTGTCCCGTCAAAGGTTTAACTGGAGTCGTGGACTGCTGTTTTGCACGTTTTGCGGCCTTGTCTTTTTCAGGGCTTGGAGGCGGCGAATGCAGCGGCAGAGCTTTTTTCATGTAAACCTCCATTCCGATCCGGTTTATTTGCCTAACAGGCAGATCTTAGCACAGACAGTCACTATAGAGTAAAACTGGTAGTCGAGTTCACTTATCTTAATATTTTTAAGTGATAAGTGTCGGGTGGAGAGCGGAGCCGATGTAGAACATGTCTTACTTCCAGATCACCATCATGTGACCCCCCCCTGCAGAAGGCATCCTTAGAATGTCAGAAAAAGGGGAGATATTGTTGATGGGGGACCCGAATATGCCAGATGTTAAATGGAGCACCTTTGCTGCAGGCACATCCAAGAGCAGGGTCATTCTTGATGCCCTACAAGGGGCATGCCACAGACAGTTAGTATTGGAACCCAGTCAGGAGGGAGCAGTCTTAGACCTGGTACTCTCAAATGGAGACAGAGAAAGAATCTCGGATTTAGAAGTGGGTAGCCATCTGGGAACAAGCGACCACCAAACAGTGTGGTTCACGATAAACACAGCCATAGTCAAGTCATACGAAATCAAAAGTATTGGACTTTAGGAGGGCTGACTTTGGGAAAATGGGAGAGTGCCTCAGAAAAGCACCAGAAACAGGCAAGAAGGAGGGGTGGAGGAACAATGGGGAGTAATCAAAACAGCCATCACAGAGGCAACAAGCCTTTGTGTGAAGTAAATCAACAAAGCACAACAAAGGGAAAAAAACACTATGGTTCTCAAAAGAGGTGGCAGGGAAGGTTAAGGAGAAAAGAATAACTTTCAGGAAATGTAAGGAAACACAGAAGAAGAAGAAGGACAGAGAACTTAATCAGTTAAAGTAGAAAGAGGCAGGGAAGGCAGTCAGAATAGCAAAGGCCCAAACCGAGGAAAGGATAGCCAACTCTGTTGAGAAAGGGGATAAGACCTTGTATAGGTACATTAGGGAGCGAAGAAAGACCAAGGAAGGGATACTGAGGCTTAATAAAGGGGAGAGAATGTGGGCAGAGGGTGACAGTGAAAAAGCAGGAAAACTGAATGAATATTTCTGCTCAGTATTCACAAAGGAAGAGGAGGGGGAGGTACCTAAACCAAACAAGAGAAACACTCTGGAGACGGAGGTCGATACCAGTCCATTTACAGAAGAAAGGGTTCTGAAAGAACTAATAAAATTGAAGGTGGACAAAGCAATGAGGCCTGATGGGATTCACCCAAGAATTCTAAAAGAACTAAGGGTAGAACTAGTGACACCGCTGACTACTCTCTTTAACAAATCATGGGAGGATTTGGTGGTACTTGAGGACTGGAGGAGGGAGGATGTGATTCCTCTTCACAAAAGTGGGAGCAGGGCAGAGGTAGGAAACTACAGACCAGTTAGTTTGACCTCAGTGGTAGGGAATATGATGGAATCACTTCTGAAGGAAAGAATTTTTGAGCACCTAGAGGCCAGTGGGGCACGGGACCCAAGGCAGCATGGATTCACAGTGCGAAGGTCATGTCAGACAAATCTAATAGATTTCTTTGACTGGGTGACCAAAGTAGTAGATCAGGTTAGGGCTGTGGACATGGCCTACCTAGATTTTAGCTAGGCATTTGATACATTCCCACACAAAAGATTAATAAACAAGTTAGCCAGCCTTGGAGTGGGTCCCAAGGTGGTAACCTGGATAATAAATTGTCTGGACAACAGGACGCAAAGGGTAGTAATAAACAGAGTCCACAGTGAAGAAAGGAGGGTTACTAGTGGGGTACCACAGGGTTCAGTACTGGGACCGGTCCTTTTTAATGACTTTATAAGTGACATTGCAGAGGAACTGGAAGGAAAAGTATGTCTCTGTGTAGACTACACAAAGATCTGCAACAGGGTTGATACACAAGATGGAGTGGAAAGGATGAGAAGGGACTTGGCAAGGTTGGAGGAATGGTCAAATGTGTGGCAGCTTAGATTCAACATAAAGAAGTGCAAGGTAATGCACCTGGGAAATAGAAACCCAGGGGAAGAGTACACAATGGGGGGTGAGAAACTGACAACAAAAAAAATGGAATGGGACCTGGGGGTAATTATATCAGATGAGTCATAGATGACCTAAAGGTGGGCAATCAATGTGAGTAGGCAGTAAGGAGGGCTGGGGGGATACTGGGATGCATTGGGAGAGGCATCAACAGTAAAAAAAACAAGAAGTTGTTATCCCTCTGTACAGGCAGTTGGTGATACCCCATCTGGAGTACTGTGCAGTTATGGAAACCCCATCTCCGCAAAGATATTGACAGAGTGGAGGCTGTCCAGAGGAGGGCAACCAAAATGGTGCAGGGTCTGCACCAGAAGACATATGAAGAGAGACTGAAAGAGCTTAATATGTGTACCCTTGAGGAAGGAAGGGAGTGGGGGGACATGATAGACACTTTCAAGTACCTCAAGAGAATCAACAAAGTCCAAGAGGGTAGTAGCTTTCAGAAAAAGAGATGTGCAACAATAAGGGGGCACAATTTGAAGATGGAGGGGAGGATAGCTCAGAGGTAATGTGAGAAAGTATTATTTTATGGAGAGGGTTGTGGATGCATGGAACAGCTTTCCTGCGGAGGTCGTGGAGTCAAGAACAGTGGGGGAATTCAAGAATGCATGGGACAGACATAAAGCAGTCTAGTGGGGGGTAGGAGAAAGTAGGCTGTTGGTTAACTAGGATCTGCAGCTTATCCGTTAGGTAGGAAAATGGGCAGATTAGGTGGGCCAAGCAGTTCTTATCTTCCATCAAATTCTATGTTTATATTTTCAACATTGGCATTTTGGGACCTCCCCTCATGAACAGTGGCACTGTGATTTTTTTAATCTGTCCCAAAAGTTGATTTCCCACAGCGACCATGCCATTGTGTGCCAGAGGTGTGAAAAATGACAGCTGTACTGTTCACAAGGAGGTGTGGAAAAATGTCAGTGTTGAAAATCTGGCATGAAAATATTACAAATTTGTGAAGTTACAGGGTGCGTGGATACTGCGCAACGCATACTTGTAACAGTCATTTTATAGACTTTCATCACCAAATTTTCAACATAGGCATTTTATGACCTCTGCTCATGAACAGTGTCACTGTCATTTTCTTAATCTGTCCTTAAAACTGATCTCCCACAGTGACTGTGCTATTGTGCCTGAAGTGTGAAAGCACATTTTGGCCAGGAAATGTAAAATGGCAGCTCTACTGTTCATAAGGAGGTGTAGAAAAATGCCAATGTTGAAAATCTGGAGTGAAAATATTACAAATTCACGAAGCTATGTGCATGCATGGAAACTGCACAACACATACTCATAAAACAGTAATTTTTTGGATTTTTTTCACCAAATTTGCAACATAGACTTTTTGAGAGCCCACCTCATAAACAGTGGCAGTGTCATTTCTAAATCAGTTCTGAAAGGTGATTCCACGCAGTGACCACAAAATCACCTTTCGGGACTGAAGAACGCCATGACTGTGACTAAATTCATGAGGCAGGGTCCTAATAACCCCATGTTGAAAATTTGGTGCCAAAATTCCCCAAAATGCCCTAGATATTCACCAAAGTTGAAAAAATCCTATTTATGCCATTATACAGCTTACTGGCATTTCTTCAGTGCTCAGTCGGCTTTAAAGAGTGCAGACGTGTTCCCTGGTCACGAAAGATTGTCGGCGTCGGGCTACAGAGTACGTGGCAGGACGGTGTGTGTGGGGAGGCAGGAGTGCATGAAGGTGGATGTGGATTGGGGAGGCAGGAGAGACTGCGGGACCGTTTTCTTCTTTTACAGGGCAAAAAAAAAAAAGACAACGAGGGATGGTTTCCTTTTTTTGCCGGTGTTTTTTTGGTACACTGGGGTAGGCTCCCAGTGTACCACCTGCAATATGGAGAGGGGGACCGCAGCCAACTAGGACTGGGGCCCCTGTCAGCACAGAAATGGGTGGTGGAGCGTGCATGATCCCAAGGGGGATTGGGCACCCCCCTTGGCACACAGCACAAGTTGGGAGTTGGGACATTATGCCGACGGGGAATGGGCTCCCCCATCAGCAAATTGAACTGGGCAGGGGGGACTGAAGCTGACAGGGATTGGGTCCCCCATCGGCAAAGAAAGACTGTTTGGGTGTGCATCATGCTGATGGGGATTGGGCACCCCCTCGGCACACAATTGGAATGGGAGGGGAGCATTTTGCCGATGGGGAGTGGGCTGCCTTGTCAGCAAATGAAGTTGGTCTGGGCATGCCAACAGGGGGGATTGGGCACCCCTAAAGTCAGCACTCTGTGTGGCGGCAGTCAGTGCTCCCATGTTTATTGTACTGCTTCACCAGGAAAGGCACGTCAGGAGGTGTGTTATTGTGCTGCTACATGACGAGCTTGGCTCTCATTGCAGTGGCACTTTTCTCAGATCTGGTGGCCACTTTCCGTATTGCTGGTGCCAGCGCCTGCAGCTGGCTTATTGGGGAATGAGGGACACACCTACTGATGCATGCCCTGCATTCCACCACAGTGACCGCACCTTCAAATCTACTACTACTTTAATATGTTGGCCCGGCATGCAAGCGCGAGCCAAGATAAAAAGGAGAAAGAAGGAAATGTGAAAGCCATATATCTGTTTAATGGCAAAAAACAGTTTGCCCATTGAGCATAGTGCCATCATTGCTTGGGAAACCTGTTCCAGTCCATCCAGGTCAAAGGTAGTAAAAAGGCAAAATAGCTGAAAAACTCTGCATGTATAATACTGCTCCCGCTTGGCTCAGTGCAGTGGCCGCCCCCCCCCCAAAAAAAAAATACAGCAGCACTTTGTTATGCTGCTTGTTTATATTTCATAATTTCACAGCAATATGACAGCAAAGGAAAGCCTCAGCAATTAGGAGATCTCGTTAGACAACATTATAGCTTTCCTCTTCTAAGCATGTCAAGCGTGCTAGAAAACAGACAACTGCAGCAGCACTGCCAGAGCAAATTATACACCCTCCCTTCAAAGTAAAAGCACTGGAGGAAAAATAAATGATGAACTCCCACCAAATTCCAGCTATAGAAATGTCCTCCTTCACAGCTCAACTTGAAACTGCTGGATGAGACTCAAATGCTTTTCTTTTTACTATCAAAGGGCCGCAGTGGACCTAGCAGTGTAAGAAGAGCAAAGCCCTCCAAGGACCTTCAGTAGTGTTGCAAGGCCATCTTATCGCAGCAGTAAGGCAGGTGCAAGATAACAAAAGGTCTTGAATGACTTTATGATTCACATGTACAAACATATAGTATATGGGTTAGGCACTGTTTGCTTCATTTGTTTCATTCATTTACCCGTGGGAAAGTTACGGCTGCAACTGAACAAATTTCCTGATAAGTGAAGGTTCCCCTAATAGATAGCTTTACAGCTGAGATGTCTGAAGCACAGTGAGGTCAAGTATATTACTCAAGGTAAGGTCCCACAGAGAGCCATTGATGGTGGTGGGACTCAAATGGGTGATCTCACTGCCTTAAGCAAGAGTTCATCCCTTACAAGGAAATGGTGCAAATACTCCTATGAGAAAAAGAGACAGAGAATGTGTGCAAGTGGCAATGTGTGTGTATGTATATATATATATATATATATAGACACCCCAGAGCAAACACACACACACACATGCACGCACGTGCACACACACACGCACACAGGTGCAATCCCAACTCATGATTGTTTAGTGTACCCAGTTTGTCAACCTACTTCCATCACCAGCCAGTCATTTTAGAGAAAAGCACTGTTGCTCACAAAGAATTAATATCGGCATTTCCCAGTACCAAGCCCCAGAGCAAACACACGCCCACATCCACAACAACACTTGGCTAGTCACTACAGAACAATATGGTAACAGTTCACCCTCCCTCTAGGCACATGCACTGTGAAATGAAATACACGTACTGCGTGTCACTTGCACTCTAACTCTTAATATTAATGTAATGTAGCTCCTACCTACCGCTGCAGTGCTGACATAAAAATATACATTTACTTATTCTGTTTCAATTGAAGCCCTGCCCCCAAAGCACATGTAGTAAATAACCCATTGAATTTATTGTCCGAATATAAACTATTTCCCCACTTACGATGTAGGTTCTATTAGCAAGCCATTAGAAAATCAAGAGGCTTGGGTCCGCAGGGGTAATCCAGAGCATGATTAGGCAATGTGCTGCACTGCTACAGAAGTGCCTGCACTTCCTTCAGTTGCCAGCAGCTGTAGGCTCATCAGGTAGTGACAAATGGCCTAGCAACGCTGTCTCCCGCTACCCCACTGCTATAAGAGATCCTACTCTGTGCAGACTGTGAGCCACCAACCTATACCACCACTCCAGCCCACAGAAAGGTGAATAAATACTTGTTTTCCTAATGACCCACTATCAGCACTTATATCACAGGTAGATAAACAGTTAATACTTGGAGAATAATTTCAACAGGTTATTTATTTTGTGTACTGTGAGGGTGGGGCTTCCAATTAACCGGAAAAAGTAAATGTATGTTTTTATGTTAGCACTACAGTGGTAGGTACAAGCTATATTACGCAAATATTAACAGATCTTACTTCAAGAGTCACTCTTGCAGCAGGTAACACCACTAGGACTGAAGCCAACAGGCACCAGGACCCCACAGAAGCTTTCTAGTGGGCAATACCCAGCGGGGGACTGCCCCTATCTCGTCCCACCTCTGATGTCAGGTAAGACATAAGAGGAGGTGGTCCCCTGGCCTATCCCCAGTTCTTTTCCTGTCGACCACACTAGTCAGACCGCTGCGGATGCCTGCTGCTAGTTGACTGCATTTTGACTTCAAACTTTCGCTTTTCATGCCAAATTGTGCATGTCTTCTTCATCCCCGACTTTGTTGATCGACAGGCGCTCTTCTAAGTGAATGTGTAGCAAACAGATCCCACATAAGGACAGTCACTTGACCTGCTTGTTCTGCTTGGGCCCAGACCATAACATTGAGGCTTACTGGCACAGCCACTTTTTCAATCAGCACACCAGCTCTGACGCCAGAAGGCCCTCAAAGCTTTTTTGCTTAAGAAACAGGTCTCTGCTATGGAGACAGAACTTCACTGCAAGAGCTTTCCTTCCTCTCCCTCTTCATTCTCCTCGCATAAGAGGAAGAAATCAAGAGGCAAACATAAGCACCATGGCAAGGAGAGATCCCAGGCTGAAGGCCACTCTAATTCCCCGGCGACGTCAGTGACTACTTCCTCTGGGCTTGCCTCCAGGCTTCCAGTTACTAAGCCTCCCTCATCACTGTCTTGGGAGAAGGCCCTTCAGGAAGTGGGAAGTCCTCCCACCCTCACCAGCCACTTAAGCTGAAGCCCATTACCCGTAGTGGCTGCAAGTCTAGCAGCTCATCTAGTGCCTCTTCGGGCAGCAGACTGCTGTCTGTTGCCCTCCCAGACAGGGTGTCACTGAGTCCACCCAGAAATCTGGGGCCAATGCCAGTAAGTGGCACCAAGGACCATCACCCTCTCCCCACAGAAGCCAGGGGCATACATCCCAATCTGGAGATACGCTTCCTTTTCAGGCAACTCTGTGTCATGTGCCTACTCCTTTCCCCTCGACACTGGCTTCACCAGTGTCCCCCGGGAATAATACCACTCTACCTCAGACTTTGGTGAGCCCAGCTACACCCAAATCCCAAGGACCCCATGCCTGATGGTTGGACGTCAGATAGGGTTCTCCCAATGCTGGAGGACATTCCAAGGCTCCCAATGCCAGATGCCATACAGTGTATCTCTCCAGCACCTAAGCTTCCCGCACCGGATGATCCAATGCCAGAGCTATCCACACTTGCCCACCCGATGCCAGATCTTCCGGATGCACCCTGGGTCCCTTTGCTGGGCCTGAAATATTTTTTTGCAGCCTGGTGAGCCTTGTTTTGGGGGTACACAACCCCTCCAGTGCCAGTCCCTTCTACCCCCAGGGACCTCTGCCTAATGAGCCTAAGGATCACACCTCCACTCCACCGCCCAGGGGTCCCATTCTGGACAAAGACTTAGCATCCCCCAAGGTGAGTTCTAGGAGACAACCTAGGTCCCCCTCGGCCTCTCAGTTTCAGAGGACTTGAACTAGGACTCCTTTTCCTCCTCTAGTGGTGGGACTCTGATCTGTCATCAAACACGGATGCCAGGAGGGATGAGGCCCCCCCCCCATTCTCTGCCTGATGACCCATCCTGTGTGGATGTGATACATCACATCCAACAGTTGAATGGTTGGGATTCTAAGGATCTCAATTCTGAGAAGAAGCATTTGGCTGCCTTTCTCCACCAAAAGGTTGGTCTTCCTATGGTGGTCCCACCCATGATAGTCATACAAGGATGCTAATAAACTGGCTTGGAAACACCCATTTTCAACACCAGCAGTGTCTAAAAAGGTGGACCACTTGTATACAGTTCCCCAGGATGAACCCTTCTATGGAGAACAGCAGGAGGCTGACTCAGTGGTGCTAAATGATGCCCATGACAGGTCCAAGCACCCGCACCACCTTATTACCCAGCCACCTGATAAGGACTGAAGGCAATTTGACCACATAGCCCAGAAGGTGTCCTCATCTTCTACCTGTGCTATACACTCTCAGCATTTTCCTTGCCCACATGGTTCAGTACCAAAACACCTTGTGGGACAAGGCACTGGAGCTTCCTCAAGTCATGCCTGACTCCCCCGCCCAGACAAAACTCATGGCCATCATGAAATCTGGCTCAGACGTGAACACCCACATCCTCAGAGCATCATACAACACTGTTGATTCTGCAGGCAGAGCAGTGGCATCTGCCATTTGTATTCGCCAATATTCTTGGCTAAGGGTATCCAATTTTGCTCAGGACATTCAGTCTAAGCTCATGGACGCTCCTTTCAGAGGGCCTGTCTTATTCAGAGAAGCCACCAGGGCCATTATTACCCAGTTGCAAGAGGCAGGGAAGGCAATAAGATCTGTCCAAACTATGTACAGACCCAAGCAGACCCCAAAACAGTCTTTTCATAGGACCGGACAACAGCATTATCAAAGCCAACGGCAGCAGCAACAGCAGTGAAGCGACTTCAAACACAAGCCTCTACCCCAGCTTCAGGAGGATCTGCTCCTAGATCCCCAGAACCTCTCAGCCTTCCCTCCCCTGGAACTCAGCCTGACTCACTGCAAAGGGGAAATGGTGGGGGGTTGGTTTTCCTTGCACACTGAAGGGTGGCATTATATCATGACAGACAGCTGGGTCCTGCAGCTGACAGAAAGGGTTACATTCTCAAGCTTATAGAGACTCCCGCAGATAACTCCCCAGTAACGGAGCATTATTCACCAGCCCACAACACCCTCATCACACAAGAAATCCAAGCTCTTCTTCAAAAGAAGGCCATCGAGCCTGTGCCACTGGAACAATGTGGAACAGGCTTTTACTCACACTTTTTCTTCATGCCCAAAAAGACTGGGGACCTATGTCCCATCCTGGACTTAAGCTATCTGAGCCAATATATATTTAGTACAAAAAGTTCAGGGTGGTCACTTTGTTAGGTCTCCTGCCATTACTACACCAAGGAGATTAGCTATGCTTCTGGACATGCGGGAAGCATACCTCCACATTCTGATTTTTCCACCGCACAGGAGGTTACCTGTGCTTTCGGTTCCAGGGCCATCATTAATCAGTTCAGGGCCCTACCCTTTGGTCTGTCTTCAGCACCAAGGGTATTCACCAAGTGCCTGGCTGTGGTAGCCACAAGTCTTAGGAGGAGAGGATATTGTCTTCCCCTATCTCAACAACTAGCTTCTGACTGCTCCCACATGGGACCAGCTCAGGGAGACACTCCAAGATATGTTCTCCCTCTTCCAAGACCTGGGAGTTACAGTAAACCTTCCCAAGTCCTGCCTTAGTCCATCTCAGTGGCTTCAGTGTATTGGTGCTATACTGGACATTATGCAAGGCAAGGCCTTCCTTCTGCAAGGCAGGGTGGAATGCCTTCAGTGGCACGTGAGGCAGGTGCAGTCTATCCACCGGACACCAGCATGGATGGTTTTGTGTCTTCTGGGACACATGACAACAGCCGTCGCCATGGTCCCTTTGGCCCGGCTTTTCATGAGGACACTCCAATGGAACCTGCGGGTTCAGTGGGACCAGAGGTCAGACAACCTGGGCCAATTAGTCCTGATTTCCAAACACAGCATTCCCTGAGTTGGTGGATGGATCTCTGCAACCTCTCACAGGGGGTATTCTTCCGAAGGGAGTCTCCCACCCAGATCTTGACCACTGATGCATCAGGATAGGGTTGGGGAGCACATCTGGGCAATTACCAGACTCAAGGCTCCACCCCCACATCAACATTCTGGAGATGAGGGCAGTTCTGTATGCCCTTCAGGCTTTTCATACTGTATTCCAGGCCAGCTCCTTGCTAGTACAGACTGACATTTCGATCGTATTTTATATCAACAGGTGGGGTCCACTCTTATCATCTCTGCAGAGAGGCTATGAGGGTGTGGACTTGGGCAACCAATCACCACCTGGATCTCATGGTGGTACATGTTCTGGGGGCTCACTATTCTCTGGCCGACAGCCTCAGTCAGATTCATTCCAGAGTGCACGAGTGGAAGCTCCTTCCCACAGTAGTAGATGTCCACCAGATGGGGTCATCCAGAACTGGATCTGTTCACCTCTGCATCTAGCACAAAACTGCCCAATCTTTGCCCACTAGATCCAAGGCCTGGTGTTTTTTGCTGAGATATGTTGTCCCGCTCCTTGATGGGGAGGTTCCTTTATACGTTCCTTCCCTTCCCTCTCCTGCAATGAGTACTCTTCAAGTTGCAGTCAGAAGAGAGGCAGAAATGTTCCTAGTGGCTTCATTCTGACCCTGTCAAATCTGGTTCCCACTGCTGCAGCAGTTGGCGGTGAAGCCCTGGTCCCCCTGCCCCTCAGGTTGGACTTGCTGTCCTAGGAGCAGGGCTCACTCTTGCATCCAGATCTCAGATCCCTGCATCTTCATGTGTGGCTCCTGCAGAACTAGCCACTTCCAGATTTGGGGCTTCATCAAGAGTAGTGGATGTCCTGGTGGCAGCCAGAAAGACCTCCACCTGGGTGACCTACTCTATGAAATGGAAGCGCTTCTCCATTTGGGCTACTACCGGGGGTCTAAATCCCTTTACTTGCCTAATCAACACAGTGCTTGAGTACCTCCTCTCTCTCTCTCTCTCGGATGTAGGACTCAGCTATTCTTCGTTAAAAGTGCACCTGTCTGCCTTTTGGTATATCACCTCCATGTAGAGGGCAAGAATATTGCGCAGCTGCACCTTCCTCACACTTTTTTTTTTTGTATACTCCTTGCTGCAGTGCATATACAGACATGGGGCATCCAGCCACTGGCCCTGCCCACCCGGAGAGCTGGGTAGCTCAAACCACACCCAGGAGGATCCAGGATGGCCATCAAGCCATCCTGCTGGAGGGCCCCCCATGCCACTTTCAGCCAGGATTGCGCTGGACCCTCCCCAATGGGACTCCACACAAGTCCTCCAGGCAGCTCAGGGCATGGCCATCAAGCTGCTCATTTGTGCTCAGCCCTTTTTCCTCCTGTTAATGCCCACAGGGGCATGAACGTGCAATGACCTCAGGCACAATGTGCCGACATCAGCCGCACCCCTCCCCAGCTTCTCAGTACACTGGCAGTACCCCCGGGCATCCCCAGAGGTCACTGCTGCATGGTGAGTGTGCCCCCACCCTCCCCAGGACTAGGACAGCAGTCGGCGGATGCTCTGTCCTAGTCCTCCCCTGCCAAGCCCCGACAACCAGGGCTGGGTTCGAACCTGGGTTGCCAGCGATGGGGTGGCATCCAGCGCCTAAATCCTCAACACCACCGGGCTGGCTTCCCCACACTTTTTTGTGGGGCATACTTCATTTGAAAACCCCCATATGGGATGCTGTCCCACCTTGGGATCTTTTGGTCATTCTTGAGAAGCTCACTCTGCTCCCCTTAGAATCCACAGTGAGTTGCAAGCTGCATTTTCTGTCATGGGAAGCATTATTTTTAGTTGCCATTACTTCCACTCTGAGAATTTCCAAACTTTAAGCCCTTGTGTGTAAGAAGCCTTACTTGGTTTTCCGTAAGGACTGAGTGTCCTTGCAGACTAATCCAAAATTTTTACCAAAGGTGGTCTCTGAGTTTACTTTAAATCAAGATATCCACCTTCTGGTTTATTACCCAGAATATCCTAATAAAGGGGAGGCACAGTTACACACCCTTGATATCCATCGGGTACTTTGTTTTTATCTTGACTGCACCCACCAAATTCGTAAAACCGATCGATTGTTTGTCTCGCTCACCCTGCGAATGTTAGGGGCTCCAGTTACTAAACAGAGTTTATCCAAATGGTTGGTAAATTGCATAGTTTTCTGCTACAACAAGTACAAAAAACCCTTACCTGGCCCAGTGAAGGGTCACTCCACCAGGTTTATGGCAGTGTTGTTCGCTCTCCTGAAAAATGTGTCGGCCATGGATATTTGTGCAGCTGCCACTTGGCGCTCTGTCCACATGTTCATGAAGCACTACAGTCTGAACATTGCTTTGCATCATAGGGCTGGCTTTGGGCTTGCTGTGCTCTAGGGTCTCCTATCATAACTTGGGATTAAGGAGCTTTTATCCTCCTCCCTTCAACGCAGAATTTCTCCTTTATTGCTTTGGATTCTGTCCTAAAGGTGTTGCCTGCTGCAAGAGCAAATCTCAAAGTAAGATAGTACAATTACGTAAGAACTTACCATGACAGTAGATCTTCAAGAGGAGCTCTTGCAGCAGGTGCCATTTTTTCCCTCTCTCCTTCTCCCTGGTGAATTCCTCTCCATTCCAGATACCTTCATTCCTTGGTTCTCCTCTTTTTCTTCCTTAGCCAGTCTCTGGTGGGAGAACTGGGGATGAGCCGGGGGACCGACTCCTCTTGCCTTACATGACATTGGGGGTGGGCCGATGTAGCGGACAGTCCCTCGCTGAGTATTAGTAGCTAGAAAGTTTCCTTGGGATCCTGATGTCTGCCAGCTTCTGTCCTAAAGGTGTTACCTGTTGCAAGAGCTCCTCTTGAACATCTACTGTTACAGTAAGTTCTTGCGTAACTGTACAGTGCAAGTGACACGTGGCTCATTTATTTAATTTTAAGATGTGTGTGGCTAGCGGGAGGGTAAATTGTGGCCATGTGGCTCTGCAGTGACTAGTGTTGTTGTGGGTGTGAGAGTGTGTTCATTCTGGGGCTTGGCACTGGGGAATGCCGATATTACCTATCTGCGGGCAACACTGCTTTTCTTGGAACTGATTGGCTGGTGATAGAAGTGGGATGGTGAGCTGGGTTCACAGCTACAGCATTAAAAATGGATTGAGGGAACAGACAAGCAGCTGTTGGTCTCTGGCACAGAAAAAGCAAGTGTTTTTTTGCCAACTGCCAAAAGGCACATGGTGACATTTCAGGAAGGAATGGTGTTCCCCGACCTTGGCAGCAAGCAACTTCTTATAGCAACCCTTGCTATCTTTATTCCTAAATTTTTGTCTTAGACCCTTCGTATTTGCAAATACCAGATTTTAGCCAGTAACATTACCTCATGACACATGATATGAAGGGGGCTGTCTAATGCTGCTTTTTTTTGGGGGGGGCAGACTGCAGTATAATACTGCAATCTTGATGGCTGCTTTGTTTTCCTAAAATCAACCTCCTATCCTGTCTCTGTGGGATCTGTGGGACCGCAGCATCTGTGCAGGCCTCTATCAGTGGCAGGACATATGTGAGAGGCTCCAAGGATCACAGTGCATGCTATCTATGCCTAACTACTGCACAGCAAATACAAGCAAGCAAACAGTTGGCATTGACAAATGCCTGTTGTTTATTTGTGTTCCCTGTCTACAAGGCTGAGTCCCCCACCCTTACTGGTTTTGAGCCACAGCCTGTATATATCTGTGCCTCCAACTCACAGGGCTTAGCCCCCTTCCCCCTTAGTGGGTCTGAACCACAGCCCAATGATAGGGTTGAGTCAGAGAATCCTTTTCCATATATTTTATAAAAAGGTGCAATTTAAATAATTGCTTTCGCAGTGTGGTTACTGTTCTATGAAACCCCAAAAATCAAATCTGTGACCAGAGAGGAGTGACACACCAAATAATATTGTCATCATCAGCGGGTCTATCTCCCTGCCCTGGTGGAACTGTGCTCCAGTTTGGTGGGATTTGAATGTCTGGAAACACAAGCAGAATCCACTGATCAAGAGCGGATGAGGGTTAGGCATCCCAGACACAAGTAATTGTCTGTTTCCAAAAAAGGGGGAAGTGTGTGTGAGATATGAACGATTATAGTGACTAGGGTTGCCACATTTGAGTCAGGCCAAAACTGAACTACCGAAGCTCCACCCCTTTTTGGAAAGCCATGCCCTCACCCACTTCTGGTGATGTCACATGTCAAACAAAACCTCTGGATTTCCAATGAAAGCTACAATAGAAGTCACAGTAAACTGTCCCTCCAATGAGCTGGTTTAGCATTTCTGATTGAGTTGCATAAGTGTTCCTGGATTCAGCACAAAGCCCTGCATAAACTGTTTCTTTAGATTTAAATTTCAGTTTTGCATTGCATTGTGACTGGACTGCAGATGCATTCTAGCTGAGTGGTAAAAACATTTTACAGACATTGCTCTTGAGCTGGTTAAACACTGAAACACAACGCAATATGAGTTGCCAGTGCATTGCCAACTGTTAAAAGCAATGCTAAACCAACCCATTGGTGAAACAGTTTAATGTGACTTGTGCCGTAAAAGCAGGGGGCACACCGTGTTATTTCAGTGTTTTTATTATTGACTCCCAAATTATGAATGCAGATAAAAAAAAAACTCTATAAAAAGAAAGCAAAGCACACACACCATAACTCAACCCCAACCTTTCTTGATCGATTTCATATATATATATACACACACACACATACACACACACACACATATCTGTACTTCTGTCAGAGCATTTCGTTTTATGCCATAAATTCAACGTAAGACTTGCTTCAAATAAAATTTTTATCAAAACTTGAAAGTATATATTTTTTTGATTTGACTGCATCTAGGAGTTTCTCATTTCCTTTTATGAAAGAGTAAAACTGGGAACATATGTGACTGTAATTTAGTTTGACTTGTAATTCTGCCTTCACCAAGTCCACCAGTATGCAATTGCACTCATCCGTCCGTGCATTTCCCATAATGGAAAAAACACGTTCCACATAACTGCTGCTGACTGGAATAGACAGCACAAACTGGACTTGCTTTAATAGCATTTTGCATTCTGGTGCTTTGCTAAAAAAATGCCACCCACCTGTCACTGACAGATGCTCCATCTCCACTCATTTGCGTTAAGGACGGCAATGCTATACTGAGCATGGCATAGTCTTTTCTATAACATGTCCAGTTCACCATTTAGTTTTAAAACATCCACCCAATTGGATACTTCATTCCAGGACACTGTTGCCTGCTGCAATACAAAGATTTGCATGGCTTTTAGGGGGCTGTAGTCGTAGTCAAACCATTTGTTATGTTTGCTTGCACACATGTACAAGAAACATAGTGCCACTATACGAGTTTTTGTAGGTGTGCCTCCACACTTCCAATGCCCTGCTCCCTTTTGCAGTTGTGGCTGCACCGCACTAATGAGTATCCGAGCTGTCTGTGACAGCAGTTCAGATGCAGTGGCGTACAGTTGAAAGCAAACAACCACTACAATCAGCAGTGGTAACAAGTAGACAATTTACATACTGACATCGGCACTGCATCTCAACTGCTGTCATAGACAGCTCGTTTGTACACTCTCTCTCCCCCTCTCTCTCTCCGGCAGTATTCTCTAGTTTTGTGGGTGTGTGCAAGTCTGACATTGCTGTGACAAAAGTAAAACGTCTTCTTAAAACAGCACTGCCTGTGACTTTTAACCCCACGACATGTACCTGGTAAATACTGCTCCATGCGGCTCCATCCTTGGCATAAACATCTTGAGGTACACTCGTACTTGTCTGCCCATTCGTGGAACATAGACCTTTGCATTTAAAAAAAATATTTACACTAAACTGGAAAAATGGCTCTTCCTTCTCCCGCTGGGCACCAAGATCATGACCTCATGTCAGTGCGTGCACTTTGGAGTCGCGCTGTACAACAAATTTAAAATAAAACAAGAAAACACCAAACATTCAGATACTGTTTCTTCCCCTTGAGCTGCCTATCACATACGCATGCTGTGGCTCCCATAAGCCAGGGACCATTCTCCAGTGTGATCCAGTCATACTAACCTGCATACCAGCGAGCCTGTATCTCAACAAAGTCAGAGAGAGTTAAGGGCTTGTTTAAAAAGACCAAAAAAGCTAACTACTCTTGCAGGTGTCTAGTCTCCATGGTGACCCTCTTCCTGAATACCATTGACAGCATGACACCAATATTGGATGTCCCTTGCAGATCCCCGAAGCAAACTGACCTGCCTCCATCCCAGGGTGAATCTCAGTTGTGATAGATGTGACTGAGGGATTGTTTAAAAAAAATAAATAAATAAAACAATTAAGCTGGTGATCAGGCAGGAACTGGGAAATGCAGTTGATACTGACCACCATCTCCCAACAGTTGCAACAGATGAACCTCCCATAATGGAAAATGTCTGTAGCCTTCAGTGTGTCAGTATCTAAACTCTGGATGTTACAAAAAAAGAAAGACATCTCCAGTACTTAGAGAACTAAGTCTGTCTCTGTGGACTACACACTCTCATGTCTCCTCTCTCACACTAAGGCCCTGTCCATACTGCAACCCGAAAACCCTTCTGTAATGTTACCGAGGGTGTAAACCGCATCGGTAATGGCGTGCGTTTACACTGGTAACGTTACAGGAGGTGTTTTCATAACCGTTGTGGAAACCACATATGAGGTGGTTTCATAACGGTTATGAACCGTCTCACCCTGGTACCATTATCGCGGTAGTGTGGACTGCCAGTAACGGCCTCGCAGGGCACAAAGCACAGCACGTAGTTGCATTGTGGGATCGGATGCCCGATCCCATTGTGTGGACGGCAGTGCCGGTCCTCATAACGGACACCGCCGAGGTGTGAGACTGCACGCCTCCGCCATAACAGATTGCATCCGTTACAGGCGCAAATGGTGTAGTGGACGGGGCCTTAGACTGCCATCCCCCCCACACACACACAGCCCACCCCACCACCGGCACAGATGCTGTCCGTTATGAGAGGTTTATCTGATGCACTTACATTTTCTCCACCACTAGTTGAAAGGGAGTGTATTTGGGTGATCACTCAACATGCACTGCAGCTACCAGTTACTACCAGTTACCTATAGTTTTTTTTTTTTAAAACAATCCCTCAGTCACATGTATCACAGTTGAGATTCGCCCTGGAATGGAGGCAGGTTACTCTGCTTCAGGGATCTGCTTTTTTTGGTATTTTTTTTTTTAACAAGCCCTCAACTCTCCCTGACTTTGTTTAGATACAGGCTTGCTGGGATGCAGGTTAGTCTGATTCAGGGATCACACTTCACACTGGAGAATGGATCCTGGCTTATGGGAGCCACAGCATGTGCATGTGATAGGCAGCTCAATGAGAAGAGATAGTATCCGAGATGTGTATTACATAAAATAAACATTTTTTAATTTACAATAAATGGCAGAAAGAGTTGTTAGCCTCTTGCAGGGACCACTTTTCATGCATTGCAATGAGACTAATTTTTTTTTTGTAATTAACATTTTTATTATTTTCAGCAACCACTATTACAATCACATAGCCACATTAGTGTTACAGAGAAAGCATGAGCAATGAGACTAATTTAATTGACTTATTTAATGCAGAAGAGCATTTTTCCCTAACCATTTGACAGCACTGTAACTGTAAAATACTGAGTGCTTGGTGTGACTACAGTAGGAGGTGTTGAATTCTAACAGGCATGTCATGGCCAAACCAGCACGCTCACTTCTTCTGTGTGAATGCTGCAAAGGTTTGTAAAGTGGCTGTGGTAATGGCCATATTGTGAAAATCACTAAAGTAACAATAACAAGCAACATATCTTTTCAGACTAACATTCAAACCAGAAATATAAGTAATAATAACAGGACACAGCTTGTGGGATAAAAATACTTTTTTATTTCCTGTCCTCTTTAAGCACCGACCATTGAGTTCTGTGCATGGACCACTATTATATGCAAACCAAAGGCTGAGAATGGGGAGACTGTCATGACCAGCAAAATAAGAGAAATCTTGTTTGTTCTAATGCCTGTAACCTATTTGGCCAGTGGCCGTGGAGACTACTGCTCTGCATTTCCTTGATCAGCTTTGATCTTTATTAAGAAAGGGGAAGGAAGGGGGCACACCCCAATCTGGAATTCATTAATTAACTCCTAATAGTTGCAGGAGGGGAGTTTTTTGGGTGGCATACTATACCAGTCTCTCTTTGCATCTTCACACACAGATCACAGTTTTAATTATAGAAATATAGTATTTCTGAGTTTACAGTTTCACATGTAATCCATGCAGATGAAGAGTGTGGGACAAAGTGATCAGTGTAGTTAAGTTGCAAAGTCCCAAGCCAGTACATGGCAGTGGTGGGATTCGAACCTGGGTTCTGATGTCCCTCTTGTCATTTAACTATTTATTTAACCAATCAGTGCTTCAGCTTGGCATTTCCACATATAAGAACAGGTACAAGCAGTGATCCCATTTTTATAGGATAGCCTTTCTCTCAGATATGCTGTTTTGGCTGAAGAAAATGTAAATGTAACAAAAATGGCACCAGTATGGTGGTAGTAATTTTGTTTTAATGTATTGATATGTTTGGGTTTGGTTAGCTTAACTTTCAATTAATGCCTTATATGTGAGAAGGACAGCTCATTCATGTGGTGACTTGAGACAGCAATCAGCTCTTCTTTCTTTGCTGTGCTTTATGCCATACTGCTGGAAAGCAGCTGATTGCCAAGTGAAAGATAATATTTTCTTTACTGATGACAGCCTAGTTTACATAAAACATCAGTTGTTGGCATAGTACTGTCTTATACCTCTTCTTACATTTAGAAATGCCAGTCTAACCACCATAGGTTAAATAAGTTGCAGAGCCCCAAGCCAGTACATGGCTGTGATGGGATTTGAACCTGTCTCTTGATTTCACTCTCTTGTCATTTAACAACTTACTTAACCAATCAGTGCTTCAGCTTCACATTTCCAGATGTAAGAATAGGTACAAGCTGTGACCCAACTTTTAAAGGACAGGCTTTTTCTCACAGATGCTGTTTCTGGTGAAGAAAATGTAACAAAAATGGCACCAGTTAATCAATCAATCAAAGTCTTTATTTAACCAGGCGATCACCATTGAGCAAGCTCATTTTCGAGGTGGACCTGGGTTTGTTAACAAGGAACAAGGGACAATATACATTGGGATGCAACACACAA
This sequence comes from Neoceratodus forsteri, assembly GCA_016271365.2. Lineage (NCBI taxonomy): Eukaryota > Metazoa > Chordata > Ceratodontiformes > Ceratodontidae > Neoceratodus > Neoceratodus forsteri. The sequence continues at coordinate 335,129,908 of JADMNL010000026.1, forward strand.
GAAAATAGTAATAATACAAATAAAGTGAGATACAATATATAGAATAACGCATATGCAGGTGGTTGATATGGAGTTTTTTTACACACCCAAGATGTGTGATAATAAAAAACCTCGAGAACTGGGGTTTTTATTATCATACATCAGGGTGTAAAAACTCAGCAATTAAGCACCCTGCATATGTTTTATTTTATATAATAACAGGCTATGGTTTTAAAAAGCATCATTACAACAAACACACACTGCCCCACATAACTTGAAATGCACATTACTTCAGGACACAGTCGTTAATTGCTAAACATTTATAAACTTACAAGATTAGCAGGAAAAAGTTACTACCTTTAACTGAATTTATTTTGTTTTATGTACTTAGCTAGTGCTGCTTTTTACAGTAAAGGAACTGGCTGTGTGTTTGTTTTTTTTCGTTGAGGACTGTCTCGCGCTGCCTGTCAGATGATTATTTTAATGATTCTCTCACTCACAGGATGTGGAAGTCGAACTCGCAGGTTGATACGACTTTTTTCGTATCAACCTGTGAGTTGATATGACTTTTAAGAAGTCAGAAAACGAGTTGATATTGGCCATAGCCAGTTATTATAATACAGTATATACAAAGTATCAGCAGGTAGCATTGACAGTAGTATATGTTTGGAACAGAAGATACAGCTAGTTTTGGGTAGGATACAATTTTTCATATAAGTAAAGAAATATACACATCAGGTGCACCGAACACAAATCAAACCTAATATAAAAAGATATATACTGATACGGTATGGAGAATTTAGAGCTGGAACCAGGGTCAAAGGAATGTGGAAGGGACAGATATGGGGTAGAAAAGGGGGAGAGGGAAGAGTCGATTATAGATGTGATCAGTCGTTTAACAGTAGCAATTACAGTGTGCTTGGACTTATAGGAGTCACTATTTAGGGTAGACAGACACAGGACTACTTATTATGATGTAGATAGAGATTTAAAAGCTGCTAGGCTGATGGGGTGAGTTAATTTCAAAGTTTTTTGCAGCTTGTTCCACAGTTGAGGGAGCACAAAGCTGATGGCTGCTCTGTCAATGCGAGATTTTGCTTTATAAACATAAAGGTAAATATATGAGCTGCTTCTCAGGGCATACTTCCCCAGAGTGCACAAAGGTAAACAGACAGAGATATACTGGGGCAATTTATTTGAGATAGCTTTGTACTCCAAACCTCAGCATTTTTTTGCCGTCTGTAAGAAAGGTATGACCATCCCACTGCCATGTACAATGCACAGTGGTAGGCTGAGTATGGATGACCCGTGATAAATCTTATGGCTCTGTGATAAAGTGTATTGAGTTTGGCTAGGGTGCCTGCAGGTCCCTGACTATATAAAAAATCTGCATAATCCAATAGGGAAAGAAAGGTAGTTTGAACCAGTTTCAATTTAGCGTCTCTTGTGAGGAGATTATTAATCCTAAAGAACAGACCAAGTCTTTGTCTAAGTTTCTTTGCCAGTTCTTCTAAGTCATCTGTGAAAGTAAGTCTGTGGTCTAACCAGACCCCCAGGTACTTGAACTTTGGTACATAGTCCAGCTGCTCACCTAGAATGGTAGTGATCTGTGGGAATGTCCCAGCAATTGCAGGATTTATTGCATTTTGAAGGGCCGAGAGGAACATTTGCTTTGTTTTATTTTTTTTGCATTTAAGAGCAGTTTCTGGTTTATAAGCTGATGTTGAAGCAGATTAAATTCATTTTGAAGGGCTTTACAGGCAGCTTCAAGTCTGGGGCTACTAGCATAAAGTACCGTATCATCCTCAAATAGGTGTATTTCTGCTTCTTTGATGGGGGCATCTATGTTGTTAATATAAATGGTGAAGAGCAAGGGACCAAGAATGGAACCTTGCAGTGCATCCCTCAATAGGGGTTTTGGTGGAGAAACTTCCCCTTCTACCTTTACTTATTGAAGTCATCCTGAGAGGTAGTTGGAGAACCATTTAAGGGATAGGGAATTCAAACCAATGTTCTGGGGAGATGACAGAAGTAGTCTGTGATCAACAGTATCGAACTTCTTCGTCTTGCTTAGGTCCAAGAAAACTACTCAATTTTTTTTTTTTGTCTAATTCAAGCTGCCAGTGATTTGTCACCTTGGCTAGAACAGAGATTGTACTGTGCTGTGCTCTAAATCTGGACTGTAATGGGTTGAACAATTTTTCTGATTCCAGGGGAAGTTTGCAGAGCTAGCACTGAATCAGTGCACATACAGTTGGAGAGAAACTGCAGCGGGTGGGAATCGTAAGTTACTTTACACAGGCCGAGCAGAATAGGCTAAATTAAAATATATAAATTAGAAGCCGAGTATAGGGATGCAGGCTTACATTAAGCCACACATCTCGGGTGCTCCTGTCTCAGGTGAGTGAGACCAGTCAATCAGGGAGCTCTACACAGGCGTGGAGCCAATAGCGCTACCCTGAGAAGGCACTGAAATTGAAAGCTGAAAATTGCAAGTGATGATCCAGTTCAATGTTCACACAGCCCAGAGAAATTGTGGCAATTTTTCAAACATCGTACCTTATCTATCTCTTTGGGGGGGTGGGTGGATCAGGCTTCTTGCACTGTAGAGGTGCTATGGCAGGATCGTGATCACTGCCCGTGGGGGCAAGTGGTACCTGTCAGGAAGGAGACAGCAGATTAAATAGAAGCAGATTGGGGGGTGTCTAAACAGAGACACACAAAGAGAGCTGAGCACCAACTTGAAAGACAAGTCAGGGGACGATTTCAGACAGAGGCAAGATGCTGGCTAACTGCCAGTATGCTGGTGGTAATTTTTTTAAATTTATTTTTATGTTTTGTCCTGTACCTGTTCTTACATTTAGAAATGCCAGGCTAAGCACCATAGGTTACATAAGTTGCAGAGTCCAAAGCAAGTACCAATGGCAGTAGTGGGATTTTAACCTGTCTCCCGAGTTCCATCTTGTCAGTCACCTACATATATCAAGTATTAGTCGCATCTTGTTTACTCAGGTCTTCCAACTGAATATCCCACATCTTTGGTGCTATATTCTTTTCAGATGCTGATTGTAGCACAATTAATAACCATTCACATACAGCTTTCAAAAATGACAAAGCAGCAAATAAAAGAAGGCAGTAATAACATTTGTTATTATTTTTTATGTTACTTACACAGACAGTGCAGTTGCATAGTACAAGTATGACACGGCATTCCCTAAGTAACATAAAAAATACAGAAAAAAATGACTGCTATCTTTTACTTGCCTTTTCTGCCACGAGTGTCTGAAAAGAATAGAGTCACAGATATGAGAAGTTCCATTCACACCTTCACCAGTTTTAGTTCCAATCAGTGCAGTACAGTTGTAAACTGCTATTATACCATAAACAGCCAATAAAATCATCAGACTGGCAGTTTACCACCGATGTAAATCCTCTGATAATCAACGGCTGTTGATGAGAGTATCCAGTAAATGGTCTGCAGCACAGGAATAAATACAATACAAATAAAAAAACAAAACAAAGCAACCTTTGTAATATTTGCATTTTATTATGTAAAAAAATTAACCTTGGTATAATCACAATAAGCCACTTGAAGGATGTGGGTTATCAGGGGAATTACCACGGCTGGCGAGGATTTACCCACTCGAGCTATGGTAAATCCCCTGAGTGATAACCCACACCCACTCGTGGCTTATTGCTTAATTAATCAACATACTTCACTCGATAACTGTGGGAACAGATAATCAGAAAGAAATTTAGCAGGTGTCCACAGTTTTCTCTCTTACTCTCGGTCACCCCAGCCGCTCCTGACAAACTCTTCTATATCTTTCAGCAAAGCTTCATCGCTGAGAGTCAGAACAGACCAACATCTACATGAATTAATAGCTTTCCCACCTCATGATCAGGAAATTGCTTTGCTTCAACATGTGTAATACTACTTGAATCACTTTGTCAATAATCTATAGATGCTGTATAACTTTACCTGTTTACATTCCTACATCACTTTCTATTACCTCCTCCTCACATCCCCCTTCTGTTCATAATAAATATGTTTTCAAACTACAGTACTACATGCCTGCGCTTTTCTGTACACATTCTGATTTCACATACATATTAATATTTTGCTGCCATTCCTGTGATGACTTTTCCTACCTCCTGCACTTCCAATGCCAATACAAGCAAGCAAACATTCGGCATTGACAAATGCTCATTTAGGTATGTGACTGATGGGTTGTAGAAAAAGCAGAAGTCTTTGATCACCCTCTGTCTAATTCCAGCAGGAAAATGTCTCAATGCTGATGTTGCCTTAATGCCAAAAAAACTGGTCATCATTTCTCTGAGGAATTCTGAGCAGAGAGTGGCCATTATGCTGTACACCTCTGGAGCAGCATGTGAATTACTTCCTAATTTGGCAACAGATTTCTGGAATATTTGCAAACTGTAGTGCATGAAATGAAGGTAACACTCTGCTTCTGACTGTTCATCAGTGTCACTATAGCCACTTTCATGTGCCTCCATGAACTTGCAGATTGCTGGGTGACACTCTTCTTCTCCTTGGCTAATGAAATAACTTTTTATATCTCTCCAGCACTCCACCAGTCTTGGCACTGCTGGTAAAAACAAATTCTGGTCAGATCCACCACGGCTGCATAATGAAGTTAGTGAAGTTGTGTGGAATTGTTAAGGAGATATGAAGAAACAACACAGTGATTTGTAAGTGGTAAGATTTGTTTTAGTTTCTGTTCTAAGGAAGGCATACACATTATTAGAAAAATATATGGAGGTGTACATTTTAATGGAAGGAATAGGGAGCAACATAGGTTTACAAAAGAACTGCAGAGCAAATGCTACTGAGGTATGTGTTATCCTGGATGATATTGGCCAGACAGCCACATTTTAAAGAAAACACAATTGCACATACCTCAGTAATGCAAAGCATCATGGGAAACCTATGCAAATTCCCATGATGGTACAGAAGGCAGCAGTACATAAAAAAGTAATAGGAACACAGGGATGTTTTTCAGGTACAATTAGCAAGAACTGCCAAAGAGAGGACCTGCCACAGAAGTGGTCAAATTGCCCATTTTTTTATACCCATATGTGCATCTAGTTGTTTCTTAAACATAGCCATGCTACCAGCTCCAACTGTCTCCCTTGGTAAGGCATTCCTTAAGTTCACAACACGTTGATTAAACCATTTGGCTTATCAGGTGGTATAACATTTGTCCCCCATCAGCTGACTAGAGTGTGATCTGGTCTGATATGATTGTTTCATTTTAAGATTAAAAGCCCCCGTCTCCCATATCTCAGCATTTTTAAAGGCCCTATATGTGAAGCACAGATCCCCTCTCGTCCTTCTGTAACTCATGGAGTACGCATTCAAGGTTTTCAACCTCTCACTGTAATTAAGATGTTTCATATTTCTAATTTTCTTAGTATATGCCCTAGTCGCACCTCCCACAGTTTGAGGTGCAGACAAAGGTGTGCCATATTTTAAGGTTGGTCTTACCAAGGGCCTATACACTGGCATCATAACTTCCTCCCTTCTGCTCCTAATATTCCTCAAAATGTTCCACATCACTCTTTTACTCTTTTTAACTGCTTTGTTATTGTGTTTTTCAAAACTTAGGTTGTTTGAAATATATACCCCCAGGTCAGATTCCTCTCCTGTCTCCAGTATAACTTCATTTTTCAGTGTGTACTGATACATTCCATTATTTTTCCCGAAGTGCATTGTCCTGCACTTTGCCTCATTAAAGTTCAATTTATGTTTTTGTTTGTCCATAATTTCAGACCTTATAGTAGGTCCTGCAGTTGTTTAGCAGCTTCTTTATTGTTGATAATCATACCTATTTTGGTATCATCATCATATTTGCACAACCATGCCCTTCCCATTACTTGCATGGAATGTACCAGTATATTGAACAATAATGGCCCAAAAATGACCTCTGTGGGACCCCACTAGTCACCCTTCCCCACTCGGATTGGTGTCCGCTGATCAAGACTCTTTGAACTCTGCCATCCTACCATGAGCAAATCCATCTACAAAGGAATTTATTTAATTTATAATCCTGTAGAACCTGCAATAATACCAAATGGAAGACAGAGTCAAAGGCCTTTGTATAGGCCAAGTAGATGAAATCCACTAGAAGTCCTTTGTCCAAGGCCTGGCTTACAGGTTCCAAAAACTGCATTAGGTTTGTTATACATGACATTCCCCCAGTAAATCTGTGTTGGGAAATGTCAGTCAGTCCCAGATTTTTCATATTCAAGTACTGCTTAACATACCCCTCTAATACTTTCCCAGGTATTGATGTTATGCTAATTGTTCTATAGTTCTTGATCTGTGTTTTACTTCCAGCCTTTTGAATTGGTGTAATATAAGCAATTGTCTAGTCTGTGACAACTATTCCTTCTTCCAATGATCTGTTAAATGGTACTGCTAAAGGTTTGGCCAATTCCTCAGCCACATTTATTAGAAATAAAGGGCTAATCCCATCAGGGCCTGGTGATTTATTTCTGTTTAAGCCCTTTAAACTTTCACAAACTCTGTTTGCAATTGTACACAGAAGTTCTGAGGCCCCTTCTAAAATTTAATTCCTGTCATAGCTCACCTTATCTTGATTCAGATATATGCTTGTAAAATATTTATGACATTAGCCATCTCCAGTTCTCCTTCTATTACCCTATTGTCATCAGTTAGACTAGTTATTGAGCTATTTGTTTTCCTTAAACTTCCCACATAATTATAACAAGCATTTGTCAATACCGAATGTTGATTGTGTTGGTCTGTTGAGCTCGCTCAGTGGACCTCTGTCACTGGCTCAGTCTGTTTGTCCTGGTGCCGCAAGCTGATCTTTTGTACTGGGCTGCTGCCTGCATTGACACCTTGTTCTGCTGAGGAAGAAATCCGCAGCTGTCCTGACAGAGCTCCACTGAGGTGGCTCACTCCTCCTCTCTCACTCGCTCATTCTGTTTCTCCTGGCGCTGCAGGCTGCCCTTTTGTACTGGGCTCCTGCCTGTGTTGGTGGCTTTTTCTGCCCACAAAGAAATCCACAGCTGTCCTGACAGAGCTCCGTTGAGGTCGCTCACTCCCCTTCTCTCACTCACTCATTCCGTTTCTGCCGGCACTGCAGGCTGCCCTTTTCTACTGGGCTCCTGCCTGCGTTGCTGCCTTCTTATGCCCACAAAGAAACTTGCAGCAGTTACAATACAGCTCTGTTGAGCTTGCTCATTCTGGTTTTCCTGCCACTACAGGCTGCACTTTTGTACTGGACCCCTGAGTGCATTGCTGCCTTTTTCTGCCCACAAACAAATCTGCAGCAGTCCCAACAGAACTCCATTGAGCTCACTGACTCCCCTTCCCTCACTTGCTCGTTCTGTGTCTCCTGGCGCCGCAGGCTGCCCTTTTGTACTGGGCTCCTGCCTTCATTGGTGGCTTTTTCTGGCCAGAAAGAAATCTGAAGGAGTCCCAACACAGCTCCATTGAGCTCACTCACTCCCCTTCCCCCTCTGTCACTCAGCATTCCATTTTTGCTGGCACTGCAAGCTGGCCTTTTGTACTGGGCTCCTGCCTAACTTGCCACATTTTCTGACCACAAAGAAATCTGCAGCAGTCACAATAGAGTTCCGTTGAGCTCGCTCACTACTGCTTTATCACTCGCTCATTCTGTTTCTCTTGGCACTGCAGACTGTGCTTTTGTATGGGGCTCCTGGCTGCATTGGCGTCTTTGTCTGTCCACAAAGAAATCTGCAGCTGTCCTGACAGAGCTCCATTGAGGTCGCTCAGTCTCCCTCTCTCATGCGCTCTTTCTGTTTGTCCTGGCGCTGCAAGCTGCCTTTTTGCATGGGGCTGCCCTCTGCGTTGGTGCCTTTTTCTGCCCACAAAGAAATCTGCTGCAGTCCTGATAGAGCTCTGTTGAGCTCACTAAGTCCCCCTGTCTCACTCGCTTGTATTGTTTCCTCCCACCTCTTCAGGCTGGCCTGTTGTACTGGGCCCCTGCCTGCATTGACACCTTTTTCTGCCCACAAAGAAATCCACAGCAGTCCTGACGGCACTTCGGTGAGTTCGCTCACTCCCCCTCCCTCAGTCGTTCTCTTGTTCTGTTTCTCCCAGTGCTGCAGGCTGCCCTTTTGTACCGGACTCTTGTGTTGGGGCCTTTGTCTGCCCACAAACAAATCCGCAGCAGTCCCGACAGAGTTCAGTTGAGCTTGGTCACTCCCCCCTCTCACTCAGTTGATCTTAATCTGTCCCAAACAGTGATTTCCCAGAGTGACCGTGCTATTCTCCGGCAGGAGTGCAAAAACATATTTTAGCCAGGATATGAAAAATGACAGCTGTAGTGTTCATAAGGAGGTGTGAAAAAATGCCACTGTTGAAAATGTGGTGTGACAATATTACAAATTTGCAAAGTTACAAGGGTGCCTGGAAACAGTTCAACACACACTTGTGACACAGTAATGTTATGGAGTTTCGTGACCAAATTTTCAGCATAGGGATTTTAAGACCTCTGCTCATGAACAGTACCACTGCCATTTTCTTATTCTGTCCCAAACACTGATTTCCCACAGTGACCATGCTATTATGCTCCGGAACTGTGAAAGCACATTTCAGTCAGGATGTGAAAAATGACAGCTGTACTGTTTATAAGTAGGTCTGGGAAAATGGCAATGTTGAAAATCTGGAGTGAAAATATAAATTTGCGAAGTTACGAGTATGCAAGCCAGCTGTGCAGTGCACGCTCATAACACAGTCATTTTATGAAGTATCGTTACCAAAATTTCAACATAGGCATTTTAGGACCTCTACTCATGAATAGTGTCACTTTCATTTTCTTAATCTGTCCTGAACACTGATTTCCCACAGCGACCTTACTATTCTGCACCAGAAGTGCGAAAGCACATTTTGGCCAGGATATAAACAATGACAGCGTACTGCTCACAAGGAGGTGCGAGAAAATGCCAGTGTTGAAAATCTGGCATGAAAATATTGCAAATTCGCAAAGTTACGAGCATGCGTAGCAACTGCACAATGCACGCTAGTAAAACAGTCATTTTTTGGATTTTTTCCACCAAATTTGCAACATAGGCTTTTTGAGAGCCCACCTCATGAACACTTGCACTGTCGTTTCAGTAATCTGCCTCGAAGGGTGATTCCATGCAGTGACCGTGAAACCACCTTTCGGGGCCAATTAACGCCATGACAGTTCAAGAATTCATGAGGAGGGGTCCCAAAAACACCATGTTGAAAATTTGGTGAAAAAATTCCCCAAAATGCCCAAGATATGCACTAAAGTTGAAAAAAAACCCTATTTATTACATTATACAGCTTACCGGCATTTCCTCAGTTCACGGTTGGCTTTGAAGAGTGCAGGCGTTTTCCAGGTCCACGAAGATCGCCGGGCACAGCTCCGGAGGTAAGTATGAGGTGAGGAGGGTGTGGGAGGCAGGGTGCGAGTGGGTGGGTGGGGTTGTGGGAGGGGGCAGGAGCCAGCAAAATCCACTAAACATTAGAAAGCCTCCTCTTGTGGTACTCCCCTGAAGTAATTAAGTCCCACAAAAGCAGCACTCTTAAAAACAGCAGCTGTATATGGAGTCTATAGTTCCAGATGTAGCTGACATAAACTACAGCCTCCTCGCTGTACTTCATCCTTTGGCTGTGCACACATTATAATAGCCCCACACAGGACAATCCATATATTTCTGTAAGAACAAGTGAAAAACACTGCTTCCACCAAACTTATGCTAGGACCCCCTGTCTCTCAGCTTTTGGCTGATGCAAAGGTTCAGCCCAGTAATGGCTGGCATATGTTCAGCCTTGGGATTATTTACACAATTTTTTTTGGTTCTTTTTTTTTTAGAAATACAGGGTTTTTGTCCATGAGGTGATGTAAGTTATATTTAAGCAATGTGTTGATGTCAGGAAGTCAGGTGTAATAATGGACTGATAGCAGAGAAAATGTGATAGTAACTTTCAGAGGGGTCACTTTTAATAAGGGTAAGGAAGTTATGCTTGTAATAATGGGAATATGGTACCCTTATGGGATACCAAAGCTGAGGTTCCCGACATGTAGAAGCCTGGCCTCAGTATCCCATAATTAGGGATGTCCAACATTTCTGCCCACCAGCGAAAAATATTTTGCTGGGCGAAATGCTGGGGTGAAAATGGATTACACCCACAAAACATAGTTTTGCTGACGTAACCATTTGTGGACGACAGGGAGAGGTGCTAGCCAAGCTGTCCTGTAGTGTGGAGCACTAATGCTCTGACAGTTTGGCCAGCAAGGCATCTGGGACAGGGGTTCTGTCCCCGCACCAGGAACTTTTTTTAAAAAGTATTTTTTTTCCCGCCCCTGAGTCTAACACCCAACTCCGAGGTCTGCCTCCCTCCTCGGAGTTGGACATTTTAGTAAGGGGGGTGCGGGGGGGTGATGCCCCCCCTTATAAAGCAAATCCCCATCGCGATTGTGAAATGTGGTCTCCCGACCTCGGTATAATGTAGGTCGAGAGACCGCATTTTGGAATTACATAGGTAATCCAGGAATATTAGGAAAGTATGAGGTCTATGCAGGAGTGGAGTACAAATATCCACAGTTTCATAAGAATGTGCTCAGAGTGCAGGCAAATGTGATATGCAGGTTTGTTTTAGAAATAGGTAAAAATAGCGATACATGCAATTGACAGAAAGATAGATAATTACATAGACATATAGATAGAGAGAGACACACACAGACAGACAGGCAGAATAGGAATGGCAGTGAAGTACTGAAGTGACACCAACCCCACCCCCACCATTCAGAGATGAGCAGGCATTGGGGTGTGCCTTTGGATCATTGCCCATAACGCTCATGCCATTTCACCTCACCTTACCATGCAGATACAGACAAATGTTGAAGTGTGCCTTAGGGTGTTCAAGGTTTACACTCACCCCATTCCATAAGGAAATACACTGAAATGGGTACAGTACAGTATAAGAAAATGGAGTGAACTTTGGAGCTGAAGAGTCAATGGCACACCTTGATACCTGTCACTGGCTGCAGGGTGGGGATGGGGGTGGAATGGCATGAGCATTACTGTTGACAATCTCAAGTCACACCCCTGATGCCTGTCAGACCCTACAGGGCAGGATGTTATGGCCAGAAACCCTAATGCCCTGGGCATTGTTTTGTGACTTCTTAACCTAGCAACAGCAGTTAATGCATTACATTATAAGGACAAGTAAATGTTTTTAATACATTTATGGACAGTTACTTACACTTAATTTTCTTCATAGAATAATTTAAATTTAGTAACAGTGGTAGTACAAAGCAATTACCCAGACAATTTGAAAACTATAACTACTTTATATTGTACATTGACACCCCATAAGGACCTCCTTGAAACTGAGATGCAAATGTCACACATTTATCAGTTTTCTAACAGGAATATTTTACTATCCTAAATACATTTCTTGTTTCAGTAACTGCTCAGCACATCTAACGCATGACCTACTTATTGACATTTTACCCCTACTATGCAATGTACTGCTGCTTACTACACCGACCTCATGAACCATAAAACAAATGACTGCCATAACTAGGGAGGCAGTATAGCACAGTGGTTTAAGGCCCTGAACTGCAAATCTGAAGATCTGGGTTTGAATCCCCACATCCCCCACTTACACACTGGATGACCCTGAGCAAGTCACTTAACTTCCATGTGGTCCCAGGTTGCCCCCAGTAAACAAGCTTTCAGCTTAGTGTGCCACTTCTGGTTAAACAATGGAAAGAAAATAAAAACACAAAATATTATTTTTATTGCTTTATTTTACTACTACTTTGGCTGTGCACCTGTTATAATTGCCCCACACAGGACACTCAGTATATTTCTGTAAGAATATGTGAAAAACACTGCCTCCACCAAACTCATGTCAGGACCCCCTGTCTCTCAGCTTTGACTAATATATCCATCCTTAAATGTACTTTTTATAGCTTATGTGTCTGTGACCTAGGCAGAACTACACTTAACATTTTACATGTAAATAAATAAATAAATCAGAATAACAATTATTTCAGTAGTATATCCTTCTTTTTCAAGTGCCCATGACACTATGTGTGTGTGTGTATATATATATATATCTTTTAACTTCAAAGCACTAAACCTATTCAAATGCACAAAATGCAAGACTTTATTTTCTTCACACATTACTGCTAAATTTCAGGTCCCAGAGAGAGAAAAATGTAAAGCTTCCCCTAGCTATTTGGGTGGATGTTGCAGCTGTGTGCGTGTGTGGGGTGGGGGGATAAAAGCTTGTAAGAAACAGATACTCTAGTATCCAATATGGGATAATCTTCTTTGGGTGACAAATGTTACTCCTTTGTGGGCTTATACCTTAATTGTCATTCTTGTGTTGCAAGTGCTTACTTTTCTCAAGTGCTGTAATTTCAGGATGCAGTTTCACAAGTGCTGTATAAGGATACAGTTTCTGGCACTTCTTAATTATTTTTTCTTTCCTTCTGAGCCACCTTAAGTTCTGATGCCCCAGGCAGCTCAGATAGTCAGTTGTTCCAACATGCTAGATCCACCTCATGCCCCTCCCATGTGAAACAAAAAAAAGGTGGGGTGGATCCTAAGCAGCCTCTCAGGTGGAGGTGGGGGTGGATCTTACCCCCCCAAAAAAACTAATGCTGCCTCCCACTACTCAGGTTCCAATTCTTGTACCTCCCATTTAAGAAAGAAAATAGTGCACTGCAATCATTGACTAACATGAAAGCATATTTATTTGAGGACGGAAAGCATTTCTTGGAGGAGGGTAAGGCGGAGGAGACTATTAACACCTTCAGCCAGTTCCATGGATAGAAAACATGACATCAGCCCTTTTGTATATGCAAAATATTTGCAGGCTCAGCCCACTGCAACCGTAAAAATAACCACCTTGTCACAACATGCTGGAGAATTTCCTTCCACTCCTGTTCAACAAACTGAACATTTCATGGAGTTGGTGCACTTTTTTTTGCAGAGCCTGAAAACTCACTGTATACTTTGACTGTCAGGGTTTCCATGTCAAATCATGCAAGGGCCTTACTTTCATGGCGTGCACAGTTGTGTATTACGTGGCACAAACGGCTGTCACCAGATGGCATATTTGTGACTGCAAGTGCTTAAATACTGATTGGTGATTCCCATAGTTTACTGAGGCATTGTCAGCAACATAGCTTGAGACATTTTCTAATTTCAGTCCATTACTGACAATACAGCCTGTTACATTCTTAACAATGGCTTCTGAGGTTTCATCATGATCTTCATAAAAATCCAGAAGCTTCCTTTGAATGCCACTTGTTTGGTGGAACCACAGGGAACATCTTTCATTTTCCTTTATTGGAGGCATCGGAAGCAATTGAAAAGAAACAGGATTCCAGTTCCTGTAGCAGCAGTTCTTATGAATATGGTGCTAAAACATTGGTAACAATACATTTAGCTTTTGTACATCCACAGCTTACTTTTGCAGCTACTGCAGAGTCTGGAAAGATCTGATGGCTTAGTTTCATCCCACAGTCCATGGATAAGTAGGAGTGATGTGCTGCGCTCCATGGTAGATTGCTGCTACCTCTGCTGTGGTCACTTTGTGGTTCTCAGTGTTGTTGCTTGACTGAACAAACCAGGTCATAAAAAGGCTTTCTTTCTGAAGAGCCATATTTTGCTGGTGCTTATTGGTTTTCAGTTGTTTTCTCGAAGGCACACTCTCCATCCCATTTGACTGTAAATACTGTGCCACAGGATGCACATTTTGCAGATTCATCCATGCCTGGAACTGATCACACCCAGGGATACTTCTGCTCCCATGCCTTGTTGTAGTGGCAGCATCCGTGGGTTTTACTCTTCTTCATAGCATGAACTGGACCACTGCTTCTGTTTCCAGTACTGTTGTGCATCTCAGCGAAGTGTCTCTTCCTTCTGTTGCTGCTCATTTTGCTTCGGTGCGCTTCGATGTTCAGCAGTTCTACTAAAATATTTGCAAGAACATTTAATTTGTCACGTCACAGATCTAAGGCTAATAAAAAAATATTCAGGAAAGCACTAGGCAAAAAATGTACAATGCCAAAAAAAAAAAAAATCTAACACTGTCACTCTCAGTAGTGATTTTTTTTTCTTGTAGCAAAGGGTAAAAAAAGGCAGAGAAGATTAAGAATCACATGAGGATCAGGATTTGTCTTTGAGTGGACTGTCACACGAGGAATACGTGGAATTGAACTAGCCAGGGTGATGGGCATGTGAGCATGTACAACTTCCATGAAGACTCGATACCCATGATGCTACCATCCCTAGGCACCTGTTTGAGATAGGATACCTGCCTCCTCCTCCCCAGACATCAGTGAAAGAAGGACATCTAGAAGCTATCGGTGCCCAGGACCCTAGGCAAAATGGGTTCATGGAGGTTCGGTCATGTCAGACAAATTTCATTGACTTCTTCAACTGGGTGATGAAGGAAGTAAATCGGGGGAGGGGGTGGATGTCGCCTACCTCAGTTTCAGCAAAGGCTTCAACATTGTCCCACATTGGAGGCTGGTTAACAAGATCAGTAGTCTGAGCATGGGAGACAAGGTGGCAAACTGGGTTAGGAACTTACTAATGGACAGGAGACAGAGGGTGGTGGTAAATGGATCACAATCTGAGGAGAGGAGAGTGACCAGCAGAGTACCTCAGGGATCAGCCCTTGGTCCAGTTCTGTTCAATGTCTTCATCAGTAACATTGCAGAGGGGCTGAGAGGAAAGAGCTGCCTGTTTGCAGATGACACAAAGATCTGTAACAGGATGGATACTGCTAAAGGGGTGGATAAAATGAGGAGGGACCTGGGAAGCTTGAGAAATGGTTTGCAGAGTGGCAACTGAGGTTTAATTTCAAAAAGTGCAAAATGATGCACCTGGGACACAATAACCCTGGTGAGAGCTACAGGATTTTTCTTTTTTGGGGGGACCTGCTGACAGTCAAAGAGGAAAGAGATGTGGGGATTACTATTTCAGATGATCTGAAAATGTCAAAGCAGAATTTAAAGGCAGCATGGATGGCTAGTGGCATGCTGGGGTGCATAACAAGGAGTATCACCGGCCAAAGGCGTGAGCTAGTGATGCTGTTATACAAAACTCTGGTCAGGCCTCACATGGAGTACTGTAGACAGTTCTGGTGGCTGCACCTTCGAAAGGACATGGCTGGAGGCAGTCCAGAGAAGGGTGACTAAGATGGTATAGGGCTTGCACCAAAACACTTATGAGGAGAGATTAAGGGACCTCAATATGTACTCATTGGAGGAGAGGAGGGAGGGAGAGAGGTGGCATGATAGAAACATTCAAGTACCTCAGGTGCATAAACAGGGTGCATGGGGGGATCTTCCAACACAGGAGGAATACAAAAACAAGGGGGCATGACATGAAATTGGAAGGTGGCAGGTTAAGAGGGAATGTGAGGAAGTTTTTCTTCAGAGAGGGTGGTGAATGCATGGAATGGTCTGCCAGAGAAGGTGGTGGGAGCAAGCACTGTGGTTGGATTTAAGCATGAATGGGACAGGCATAGGGGAACCAGAGGGCAAGTGGGGGAGGGTCAAAAGCAGTAATCAAGTACAGCCCTTACGGGCACACTGGATGGGCCTAGTGGTCCTTATCTGCCAAAAATTTCTATGTTTCTATGTTTCTTCTGTTCACATCAGCTAACAATTTAAAAAATATAAATTAGTCCGCTGTAAAAACCATGCGACAGCCACACAGGTCATCAGATATGCAGTTTAAAACACTGAACACAGTTAGGAAACATGCAAAAAAAAATCCGGCCATGCTCCAACTCCCTTCCAACTGAAGATGATACACACAAGTCCAGCAGAGTGGTACAGATATTACACACACACGTATGTTTTGTCACTCATTCGGCACAGCTATACAGTTTCTGTTCTGTTCACAATCACACTAGCAGCATAGTCACTCTTACCTCCATGTCCTACCACCCAGTCCCCCGAGCCCTCCCCAGAAATCATCCACGGGCACTGGGCAGCCATGATCAAACAACTGTCTGTGTGTTTATCCACAGCACAGAACTCCTACCTTGGACTTCCATGTCCTCTCACTGAGTTCCCAAGCCCTCCCCATGCACCCCAACTGTATACATTAGAAATTAACCAAATAATAATAATAAAAAACTGGTAATCTTTACTCCCATCCTCCACCCCACCCCCCCCGACTACGAAGACATCATCCATGGGTACTGGGTAGCCATGATCCAACAACTGTTTGTCTGTTCACAGCACAGAACTCCTACCTCAGACCTCCATATCCTCCCGCCCAGTTCCTGAGCCCTCCCCATGCACCCCAACTGTGTAAATTAGAAATTAACCAAACAATAATTAAAAAACTGGTAATCTTTACTCCCACGTTCCATCTCCCCCAACTGCGCACTGAGCAGCCATGATCCAACAACTGTTTGTCTGTCCGCAGCACAGAACTGCTACCTCGGACCTCCATGACCTCCCACCCAGTCCCTGAGCCCTCCCTATCCACCACAACTGTTTACATTAGAAATTAACCAAAAAATAATAAAAAAAAAAAAAAAAAAACAACCTGGAAATCTTTACTTCCACCTTCCACTCCTCCTCACCCCGACTGCAAAGAAATCATCCACAGGTGGCTATGGTCTCTCCGTCCAACCCCCGGACACACTGCACCATTAAAATACATTTTAAAAATACTGAGCCATATAGATCAATATACATACTGAAAGTCATAACAGTGAGTGGATAGTTGACTGGCTGCAGCTTGCTTTTCAGAATTCAAAGCTGCTCCACAAGAAGATATGCTGGCTTCTGGCTGCTGCTGGTCCTCCTCCTGTCCTCTGCTGTGCTGGACTTCAGTGAATGAATTCAGCTACTTGCTTGTGGTGGTGGTGACTCTCTCTCTCACTTCGTCTTGTCCTCCCTCTGCTGCTCACTACAGTACATCGTGGGTCCTCCAACTCCTCCTCCTCCTGAATGGATACTACAGGACTAAAAACTCCTCTTTTCATTCTGGAGCCTTTCTTTGGTCTTTTCAGGAGTCTGCTGCTTAATATTCCTCTGTGATTGGCCCTGTTTGGTTATATTCACAGCTTACTGATTGGCCCTTAAATAGTGGCTCCTGATAGGGTACTTTGTGACACCCTGCTTGGAAGCCCATTGATTCATTTTTGTATCCTTTCATTCTGACTGTGCTGATGCTGACTCCCTCCCTACTATAGCCTTTCTTGACATGCTTCCCTGATGTCCCCCAACCCCCTTGCATATCACTGGCCAATCCGACTCTTGAGTGGCTCCTTCCTTTGAATCGGATCCTCCTCTGACATCCCTTCCAGCCATCCAGTAGTCAGTAAACCAAGGGGTCTCTCTCTGCCCAGTCTGCTGAACTGAGAACCATAGGGTCAGTCGATTTTGGAAGTAGATAGTGGTAGTAGGAACCTTGTAGAGATTCTTGCACTTGTTGCTGTGTGGGGGGGGTCCAGGAGCAGTAGAACAAAGAGAGGGGCACATCACACACCAAGCCAGCATGGGAAAATGATGAGGAGCTGGCTTGGCAAACAGTGGTGGTGGCACTGCATGTTTTCCGGCCATGAGTTTTAAACTTTTTTTCTGCACCTGGCATCGGTACCTCTGGAAAACTGGTGACTGCACAAGAGCACCAGATCACCAAACGAAGGGTCCAAAAACCAGGGAGGTGACAAGCTAAATAGTGACCTGTGCTTCACTTTTACGGGTATTCCTTTGTATTTTGTGTTTCTGGTGTAAAAGCTGGATCAGTGTCTGGTAGTCACGTCATCATGCCTTGTTTATGGATTGCTGCACAGCAGGTCTGCTAACTGAAGCTGGAATTGAGTCCTTTGTGCTGTGATGCACACCCATAAACTGAAGGGTTCTAGTAATTTGATGTAAGGGTCTGTAAATGACATTTCTAGGGACATGGATTTGGTAAACTAGGCACACTGCGGTAGTCTTCTTTTCCCTTTAACTTGAGCTGGAACATCTTCAAGCTAAGCTCCTCCAACCAACCCGGGTGGTATACTCCTCGGCTCTGCCCCATGATGTCAGATGTTCCTTTCTGCTGGAAGAGTCAGGTCTCCTTCATAGCTCCATGCATGTGGTTTAGGACAGTGTTTTTTTTTTTTCCAAAACCCTTCTGAAAGTTTTCAAGTGAAATTCTTTGTATAGTTCTGGTATGGAGCGTAAAGAAGCTTGGTCCAGTCCCGGCTTCAAATGATGCTTCACCTGTAATCAGAAAATGTCCAGGTTGGACCTGTACTCCTCATGCATTTACTGACTTAGAGTAGAGCACAACCCTCAGGCTTGCAGCCTGGGTAAAATGTTGTTACATGTCCAGGTGAGGTACTGCGATCGGCAAAACTGGGTGGTGCAACTAGGGAGGGGTAGCAAGCCCAATGACACAAACACCACAAACAAAAAAGTTGCACTTTTTTTTCCAAAGATATGAGTCCAGACAAATAAGTAAATTTCAATAATTTTATTTAACAAAATACATCTGGACAGGAGGTTTGCAGGACAAACTCTTAAGCTGCCCCAGCACTTCAACTGGCAATGCGTCTTCCTCAAGAGGTGGAGCTTACTGGGTGCACTCTTTAAAGTAATAAGTGTATCAATTAAACAAACCAAGGTGAAATGAGTGAAAACAAGCATTTGTCAATGCCAAATGTTTGCTTGCTGGCATTGGCAGTGGTAGTGTAGAAGTTACAGAGCTGCGTAATAGGAATGGCAGTGAAGTATTGCACTGAAGCCAACCCCACCACTACCCTGCAGAGAGTGACAGGCATTGGGGTGTGCGTTTGGGTCATTTTTAGGAATTTTTTCACCAAATTTTCAACATAGTCACTTTAAGACCTCTGCTCATGAACAGTGTCACTGTGATTTTCTTAATTTGTCCCGTACATTGATTTTGTACACCGACTGCGCCATTGTGCGCTACATGGGTGGAAACACATTTTGGGTGAGATGTGAAAAATGACAGCTGTACTACTCATAAGAAGGTGTGGTAAAATGGCAATGTTGAAAATCTGGAGTGAAAATATTGAAAATTCGCGAATTTACGAGCCTGCGTAGAACTTAGCACTCTCCGTAAAACAGTAATTTTTGGAATTTTTGCACCAAATTTTCAACATGGGGTTTTGGGACCCTTCTCATGAATGATGTCACTGTCATGGCTTATTCAGGCCCGGGGTGATTTCGAGTCACTGGCGCGAAATCACCCTTCGGCCCGAATAACGCCATGACAGTGACATCATTCATGAGAAGGGGTCCAAAACCCCATGTTGAAAATTTGGTGCAAAATTCCAAAAATGCCTGAGATATGCACAAAGTTGAAACCCCTATCTAGCCCATTATACAGCTTACCGGCATTTCCTCAGTTCGCGGTCGGCTTTGAAGAGTGCAGATGTGTTCCCGGTCCACCGAGGATCATTGCGCCGAGGTCCGGAGGTAAGTATGGGGTGAGGGGGGATTGGGGGGGGGAGGCAGAGTGCGCAGTGGGTGGGTGCGGGTTGTGGAAGGGTGTGCTGGGAGACTACGTGGGACCGTTTTTATTTTCCAGGTTGGGAAAAAAAATTAGACAACGCGGGATGGTTTGCCACGCTGGGGTGGGCTCCCAGCGTGGCCGAGGATGTGGAGGGCCGTTCAGCCGACGGGGATTGGGCACCTGTCGGCCATGGCATTTGTTGCCACGCTGGGTGGGCTCCCAGCGTGGCACCTTGTGGGGGGGCTGAGTGGAAGCCGACGGGGGTATTGGGCACCCCGTCGAAAGGCGATAGTATGGGGGAGGGGAGAGACAGTGGAAGCCCGGCAGAGTTGGGCAACCCGCTGGCTATTAGCCTGACATTTGGGAGGCTTGGGGGAGCGCAGCACAAGCCGACGAGGAATGGGCACCCCGCCGGCTATACATGTGTGGCAGGGGGGAGGGGGAGTTTCTGTGTGTGTGTGTGTGTGTGTGTGTGTAGGGGGAGCTGCGCATGAGCAGGTGATATCTTATCGCTGCTCACTCAAGTGTAGCTCCCCATTTCAACTGTATGCCACTGCATTTTGGAACTTGTCATAGACAGCTCCAGTATGCATTGGCTTACTGGGGCCGCGCCTGCCAACACACTGACTGAATTGGGGGAGTAGAGGACACACCTCTGAAATCTCGGATGATGGCACTATGTTTCTTGCACATGCGTGCAAGCAAACATAAAAATTAGTGAATATAAAACAATTTAACTTTGTAGTAACTCCCTGCATAGGACACTAGATGGGGCCGCAGTTCTGCATTCCTCTATACAAACTAACAAACCCATTTCATTGTTCCATACATAAAGTAAGTAGGGCTGCTAAAAGCACTCCACACATTTCAACTAATGATCAAGAAAGGCACATCATATTCAAATCAATATCTTTGAAACAAAAAATACAAATGAGTTTGGCAGATAGCATAAAGACAGAGTAAATCATAACGTGTATTGTAATTTATAGCATGTAATTATCAAATGCAAAAATGCAGTTCAAGTAAGTAGAGTCGAAGTGGGGCTCAAACCTTCAAGTATCATGGCAACAAATTAGTGTGAGTCATGGCATCAGTTATAGGAACTCCTTACAAATAAGCAAATCCATGGAGAATCAGTCCCACATGAAGGTTTGAGCTTAGGACCTGGGAGAAAATGAGAAAAGAACAAAGATATACGCATCAATTTATGAGAAACATAGTTTCTCACAGAAATAAATGAACACATTACTTTTTCCTTTTAAGGAATAGCTTTAGGTCCCATCTATCATTGAACAATGAAATGGATTTGTTAGTTTGTATAGAGGAATGCAGAACTGCAGCCCCATCTAGTGTCCTATGCAGGGAGTTACTACAAAGTTAAATTAATCGTTTTATATTCACTGATTTTTTTTTTACTCATTTCACCTTGGTTTGTTTAATTGATGCTCTTATTAATTTAGAGACTGCACCCACTAAACTCCACCCCTTGAGGAAGACTCATTGTGAGTCGAAGCGCTGGGGCAGCTTAAGAGTTCGTCCTGTGAACAACCTGTCCGGACATTTTTTGTTAAATTGAATTATTGAAATGTACTTATTTGTCTGGACTCCGTTATCTTTTGAGGAAGAGTGCAACGTTTTCATTTGTGGTGTTTATAAATCGTTGTTACCTTCCTTGCTTAAGGAGCAGTATGCCAACCTTTTACTCAGTCTGCAGGATGAACTGGACTCCCTGGTGTGCTCAAAAGATGTGCATAAAGTATCTGGCAGCAGGCATGGCCTCTTAGCTCATTGCCCTGGAAAAGGAGGCAGCCTAGGCTGCAGTGGTTTCCTTGTCAGTGCCTGTGCTACTCTCGGTCGAGGTCAGATATGGGGCGTCCTTCATGGGCACTTTCTGTAACATTTGCCAGTTTCTGCAGACCCTTGGGGGAGGGTCCTTCCTGGGGCTGGAAGAAGGAGGCAACAAGATCCCACTGTTAGTCGTGGGACCGGGAACGAGCACACTGTTCCTGCTCCCATGATTACTTGACCACTTGATGGCTGTCGAGCACTCAGCCTTGGCCGAGCCTCCCTTGTTCAAGGATAAGGCCATTAGCTCCATGGTAACCATGTCGGTCTTGTTAGCCATGATGCAGGCCGACCAGCTGACTCAAATCTTTCTCAACCCGGTCGACCCAGTGTCTGAAGAGATTAAGAATGACTTGATCATGAGGACTCATGTTCTTTCAACCCAGTCTTTGGAGGGTAAGGAGAAGCCGGTCAAGCAGACTATCTCCTTCCAAGAACTACCAACATAGAAGTTGATGGCATATAAGGACCGCAAGGCCCATCCAGTCTGCACGTTTTTTTTACCTTAAGAATGTACCATAGGCCTTTACTCTGCCAATGGCCTGTCTATTCATACTTATCTGTATTGCTCCCTTATGCCTATCTCATGCCTCTTTGAAGCCCTGCACTGTATTCATATCCACCACTTCCTGAGGTAGGCCATTCCATGCATCCACCACCCTTTTTGTGAAAAAGAACTTCCTCACATTACCTCTTAATTGGCCTGCCTCTAATCTCATGCTGTGTCTTCTTGTCCTGCTATTTTTCTTATATTGAAACATGTTCTACTCTTTCACCTTGTTAATGCCCTTAAGATGTTTGAATGTTTCGATCATATCACTTCTCTCCCTCCTTTGCTCTCGTGCATACATACTGAGCTCTGTTAATCTGTCCTCATATGTTTTCTGATGCAGTCCCTGCACTATTTGGGTTGCCCTTCTCTGGACTGCCTCCATTTTAATGTCCTTGTGCAGGTGCAGCACCAGTACTGCACACAGTACTCCAGATGGGGCCTAACCAGTGTCTTGTAAAGAGGGATTATTACCTCCCTCTTATGACTTGTGATGCCCCTACTAATACACCCCAACATCCCCCTAGCCTTA
Organism: Neoceratodus forsteri; assembly: GCA_016271365.2. Lineage (NCBI taxonomy): Eukaryota > Metazoa > Chordata > Ceratodontiformes > Ceratodontidae > Neoceratodus > Neoceratodus forsteri. The sequence continues at coordinate 335,152,326 of JADMNL010000026.1, forward strand.
CCTAGTGCTTTAGTGGTCTGCTTGGATGATTTCAGGTCATCTGTGATGATGATGCCCAAGTTTCTTTCACCAGTGGAGGGATCTTGTAAGTGTCTTATACATGGTCCCTCCACCCACTTCTCCACACTCTCGATGCTCTAGTCATTGGTCGAGGTCCCGGTATCAGTCAAGATCATGGTCCTGGGAATCCTCATGTTCCCACACCTGGCCTTCAGCCAGGAAGTGCTGTAGATGCTCCTCTTCATTCTTAGATGAAGAGAAGCTCCGTCACAGTTTGCGTTGGCACTATGAGGAGCTGATGTGGCAGCAGTGGGTTCTTGGGCATGGTAGACCCCTTCCTCAGACTCCAGTGCTTCTCTGGGCTCTCCCAGTCTGGCCCACCCCAGTCCTGCCAAGTCCAGTCTCACTGACTTCTTCACCGATCCAGATGGAGCCACTTCCCAAGCAGCCCTTACGGGTGCTCCTACCAAGGCTGCTTGCCTGGCTGCTGTCCTTCCCGGTTGAAATCACCAACTCAGATGGGTCTAGGGTGGGTCATGGGGGGAAAAGCAGTTGAGGGCAGTATTTGAGCAGTCTTCAGACTGAAGGGTCATTTATGCAGTCCTCCAGGATCCCAGGCTTCAACCATGAATCAGCTGAAGAACTGACCACTGAGCATGGACCAGTCTCCTTTGGTGCTTTGATTCAGCTGATCTCCAAATCACTGGAAATCCCCTTGGAGCCAGTCAAGAAATGGGCTAAGTATCCCCTTACTGAAATGCTTGATCTGGATGATTCCCCAGAGGTGGTCTTCCGTGTGGTGGAGGCTATTTTAAGTCCTGCACTGGCAGCATCCGGCTTCATGTGCGGCACCGTTGGCCTTCTTGGTCCACAAGTATGTGGCCCTGACTGGTTCCCTTTCAAGTTTTTTTCAAACTATCCCTCAGCCGAGAGAGGGTGGCAGAGTCTGTCTTTCACAAGACAGGCAATGTGAGGGATGTGGACAAGCTCCTCAACAAGGAGTCCAAGAAGCTGGACCATGCAGCTAAGAAGGTCTATGCTGCATCCTTCTGGATCTCTATCAGGTGAGCTCCGCCTTGATGATGGTCAACTTCAGATATGCCCTTATGGGTGCCCTGAACCATGTCCTCCACTGCCTTTCTGCAGATCTGCAGTTGGTGGTCAAGATGGTGGGAGACCAGGGTCAATCCCTAGCCAAGTAACAGCTTCAGACTGCTTGTGGCGGTCATGATGCACTGTAGGGTCTGGCTACAGATTTCCACCTTCACGGCAGATACTGGGAACAAACTGGACAATGTACCCCTCTTGGGCACTGACCTTTTCAGCCCTGCAGTGGATGGGCACTCATCAAGATTGAGAAATCCAGTGCCACCCTCGATTTGGAGATACCCTCGCAGAACATTTCGACCAGGTGTTCCAAGTGGCTGCTTCACAGTCACTCCTACCTACTGCATTCACTACTCCACAGAGCAACAAGTTATTCTTCACTTCCCTTTTTGGGTCCTGGTAGAAATGGCTCTTCCATTAAGCAAACTACTACTTCTCATCGCCATCACTATCTGCCTCCCCTCCCCTCCCTTACCCTCCACAGACTATTAACCACTGATCCTCCTCCATTCTATATGCCTAAACTAACCTATCCTGCATATTCCCCTGTCGCGGTGACTATCTATATCAACTTTAACCTGGTCCCACTACCCATTCCATCCCCACTCCCCTCTCTTCTCCTACGCTCACTCTTGGTCATTTCTCCACTTAATTGCCTCTCGTTCATCTCTGCCTCCTAGACAGTGCTCGCTCACCATGCGGTTCGAGTAAATACTGTCGCATTACCTAATTATCACCCTACTGCTCCTAGCTGCGGGCAATATACACTCAAATACAGGCCCTGCACCAGCCACTACCCCACCAAGCTCCACGATTAAATCCCCTGATTCAGCCACCTCTACCATTCAGTGTGACTCTCTCCCCTGTGGGCTGTGTGTACTTCACTTAAACATACGTAGCCTAGCCCCTAAACTTGACCTGCTCCAGGTGCTGTCTGTCCAACATGCTCCTGACATCATCATCCTAACCGAAACTTGGCTAAATCCCAATTTGAAGGACCTTTCCATCACCATCCCAGGCTTCTCTGTCACACTGCTAGAACCGCCCCATTAGAGGCGGAGGAGTTGCTATCTACACCGCCTCTGACATACACTTCTCCGTAACCCTAGCTAAAGCAGAGCCTCAAGCCCACGAACATTTTTTTTTTTTTTTATCATTGAATGATTTCTCACCTGCAGCCACAGTCCTGCCAATCTCCAGCCATTGATCCTCCACTGCCAACCCCAAAGAGGTCGTGCCCAGCTGACATAGGCAGCTACACCATCGAGAGGGGCTCCCCCTAAGCCCCCGCACCCGGCGTGGATCCACTACCCAGCACAGTGGATGCCCTCTGGGCATCATCGGACCGGTGAAACTGTGGCCATCAAGCTGCCACGGACTTGTGCTGCTATTTTCCTTATTCTTCCCTGATGGGAGCTCGGACGTGCAATGATGTCCACGCACTAGCGTGCAGATGTTTGCTGTGCCCCCCCAACTCGGCACCCACGCCTCTGCAGTACCTCCGGGCATCCCCAGGGACAACCAGAATGCGGTGTTCATCCACCCCTTTCCCCAGGACTAGGACAGCTGTCATTAGACGCTCCACCCCTGCTGACCCCCAATGACCCGGGCTCATTCCTGAACCTGGGTCGCTGGCGTGGAGCGAGGTGTGGCGTCCAGCACCTCAACCCTCGGCCCTACCGGCCCGGCATAAGCCCACAAACTTTTAATGCCACAACTGTCCCTCCCCTTCTCTCTCCTTATATATACTGCTGGAGTCTAATGTTGTCCTGGTACCCCAGCCACAACAGTCACCGACCTCATAAGCCACATAGTCTCCCTCGCCCCTTCTGGCGAACTGTATGTCCTGGGAGATGTTAATCACAACTGGCCTTCTCCCTCTCTAAACAAAGCTTGAGCTGAGAGAACAGCTTTAAATCTTTTCCAGATCATCACTGAGCCAACTCATTCTAACCATAAGCCTGGCAATCACTCCCTTATCGACTAGGCACTCACCTCCCATTCTCAAAGCTGGCTTACTACCTGACACCATAAGCGACCATCACGTTACCTACCTAGTCCATAAAATCCATCGCCTCAAAGCTCCTCCCAGGTTTCTACTACAATGCTCCTATAAATCTCTAAATCTTAACCCCCTGCTGGATGACCTAGCTCATGCCAATTGGGGCTCTAACCTCAATGTTAATATCGATGATTCCCTTGCACATTTTCACAACACATTCCTTAACATCTGGGATAAGCACGCCCCACAGAGACATATCAGGGTCCAGGGGAGCCACCTACTCTGGATTACTCCTGAACTGATAGCTTGCCAAAATGCCTGGGACAAGGCTTGGAAATCTTACAATCCTAGCTCCTCCCAAGTGACAGCAACACATACCGCATGCTCCGAAATAATTGCACTAAGGCCACCCGGCTAGCCAAAGCTTAGTACTTTAGCTCCACCTTCCACGCCAATATGAATAGGCCATCCAAATTCTGGAAAGTTATTCACTCTCTTTTCTCCCCCCACCCCGTAAACAACTCCACCCCCTTATTGGTCTCTGACCCACCCGCAGTCGCCACAGAATTCAATACCTACTTCACCTCATGTGCTTCCCCTCTCCTCCCTAACCACTGCTACTCCTCCTGGCCTCCATGTTGAAACTACAAAACCCCTTGGTCCAAACTCCTTCTCCTTCACAAACATCTCTACTACTGAGGCTCTAAATGCCTTGCTTACCCTCATGGCAAATCACCCAACGGGTTGGACACCAAACTTCTCTACCTATCTGCTCCCACCATTGCTTCTCCACTTGCTGACCTTCTAAACCAGTCATTTGCCTCTGCAACCATTCCTATGGATTGGAAACATGCCATTGTCCTACCCCCTGCTCAAAGGTGGTGACCCCACCTCCACGCTGACTACCACCCTATCTCCCTCCTCAATGCCCTCGTGAAACTCCAAGAACACCTCATACTCTCCCAACTTTCAAATTTCCTCTCTGACACCAATTTCTTCACACCTTACCAGTCTGGATTTAGGCAGAACCACTCAACTGCCACTTCCTTGCTAACACTGTCAGACACCATCCTCTCAGGGATGGACAAAGGGCTAATCACCTCAGCCATTTTTGTCGATTTAGCCAAAGCTTTCGACATCATCTCACATCCCCTGCTGCTAACCTACCTGTCTGCAGCTGGCCTAACAGAGTCTGCCACAAACTGGTTCAGTACCTACCTGATAGGCAGAACCCAATCAGAATTTCTGATTCCACTTCCCCTCCACTCCCTATAGATACTGGTGTACCACAGGGATCAGTACTCTGCCCTATCCTTTTTCTATCTTTCCCAATGACCTTCCACTAATCTGTTCATCATCCTCCATTCACATGTATGCAGATGATACAGTTCTGTTTACCTCCTGCCGCACCCCAGACAAGGTTGCTACTGGCCTACAGGCTGATTTCATCAAAGTTCAGCTCTGGTTTAACTCTCACCAACTCTCTCTTAACGACAAAAGTACAGTCTCCATGACCTTTACACCAGGCAGAGACTATCTAGGCTCACAACCCTCCCAAACTTCCACACCCTTGATGGGACTGTCCTTGAGGACGCTACTACTATTAGGTACCTAGGGGTATGGCTCAACCAACACCTATCCTTCTCTACACATGTTGATGCTATCCTGAAAAAACTGCACCCCAAGCTTGGTGCCCTTTACAGGAACCACAGTAGCCTCCTGCTACTTGCGAGAATCAAAATTGTGCAGAAGATAATCTTACCTACTTTTAACTACTGTGATGTAGTCTACAGCGCCACTCCCAAGTCTACCCTATCCAGACTAGATCCCCTCTTCGATGCTTTCTGCCACTTTGCTCTTGTGCTCCCCCCCTCGCACCCGTCATTGTGTGCTCTTCCATTCGTTGGTCATCCCTTCCCATGACAACCGAGGACTACTCCACAGCGTTAAATTTGGATCAGAATTCTGGCTTGGTTCCTTCCCGCACTACCTTACCACCTATCTACAGTATCTTCTCTATCTACCCCATCCCATGCCCTCAGGTCAACCGACTCCCGGCTACTGGCAATCCCTCACCGTCAGACCTCAGCGGGCCAAGCCACCTTCTCCTACCACCTCCCTAAACTCTGGAATGACCTCCCACCCCAAATTCATCACTCTTCCTCTGTGCATTCTCTATCCTCTGCCCTGTCTGACTTCTACACAGTAAACTGCTCCTGTGTCTGATACCTTCTTCCTCTCCCCACACCCCCTTTGCCCAAGTCCCTTCCCTTCTTCCTATGATTCCCTTCCCAATGCAGGACCTCCCTGCGCGCCCCCACCTACCCCTTCTGTTCCCCCCCAAGCGGCCTGACCAGTGGCTTTAATTAATGTTATGAATGCTGGCTTATATCATTAATATCTGCACTTGTACCTTCTAACTGCACTTAAAATTCTATGTTCTCACTGTCAAATGTCTTGTTTCCAAAGAGTACTATGGCTGTTAAATCCAGTGTTGTCTTAACCTCAATTTATGTTGTACCATCATGTTAAATGCAACCTAAATGTACGTAACCTATTTTGATCAATATTATTGCAATGCTCAAGTACAGTGTAACCTATAATCCATGTCACACTCTCTGCAACTGTTCTCCAACTGTAATCCCCCCTCCCCAGATCGCACCGTGAGATGAGCATCTTGTTGCTCAGTGTGCCTTTCCTGGTGAAACATTTAAATAAATAAATAAAATAAATAAATAAAGGACCACAAGGGACAGAAGCCGAGGAAGTCCTTTCAGTTTCAGCCCTTCCCGTCCCAGCAGCCCAGACCACAACCCCAACAGGGGCAATCTCAGGTCTGACCCTAAGCCTGAATTTGCCAGCCAAGGTTCCAAGAAACTTGTAGGTCAGGGTGGTGGGGCTCATCTGGCAGTTGGTGCTGGGGTCTCCTCCAAGGCTGCTTAGTGAATGATGGGGAAGTGTCTGCATCCCACCCATCAGGTCCCTGCCTCAGATCCTCGTGGATGGTCGGCTTCACCATTTCTGGAATGACTGGTCTGCCATTATTTCAGACAAATAGGTGCTAGAAGTGGTGGGATGTGGATTGCCTCTCAACTTCTAGGCTCTCTTCTGCCCCAGCAAGTCCATGCTGCACAGGAGTTAAATGGTCCAACAAGACATGTTGTCTGCCCTCAGGAAGGACATCGCTCAGCTCTTTGAGAAGGGAGCTGTAGCCTGTGTCAAGGATGCCATGGCCATCCAGGGCTTTGTGTCCAGGTATTTCCTGGTCCCCAAATGGACAGGGGTTGGCACCCCATGCTGGATCTTCATGATCTCAATAGGTTTTTGAAGCAGTGCAAGTTCCACATGGTCACTCTGAACCAAATCATTCCATCCCTGGAGAAGGGCATGTGGTTCTGCTCTCTGGATCTTCAGGATGCCTTCTTCTACATTCCAGTGAATCTTTTCCACTGGCAGTACCTTTGGTTCTGCACAGATGGGGTTCTCTATGAGGTTCAGGTCATGTCTTTCAGCCTCTCCTCTGCCCCCAGGGTCTTCACCAAGTACATTGCAGTAGTGGCAGTCTTCCTGCAGTGCCGAGGAATCTGGGTCTGAAGGTACCTGGATGTCTGGCTGATTGCTGGCTCATCTTGAGAGGCTGTGGAGCAGTCCAGGGACCTGTCTCTCCAGACCTGCTTGGACTTGGGTCTTCTGGTCAACCCAGCCAAGTTGAAACGTAACCCTTCACAGTTCATGCACTTAATCATGGCAGAGCTAGACTCCCTTCGGGTGAAGGCCTGACTCCCTGCAGACAGGGCAGAGGATCTTACCTCCTTTGCCTGATCATTTCAGGTTGGGCACTCACGCCATGTCTGGGACTTTCTGCAGCTGCTGGGGCACTTGGTATCCTGTACCAAGATGGTCAGATGAGCCTGCTGATGAATTCACCACCTGCAGTGGGAGCCGGCTCACGTGTGGTTTAAGCGCCTAGGTCATCTGGACCAGCCAGTCCTGGTGACTCAGTCGATGTGGGATGCCATCTGCTGTTGGCTAATCCTGGAACATCTACAGGAAGGAATCATATTCATCCACCCAGATCTGACAGTCACTGTGACAGCCAACACATCTCTGGTGGGATTGGGCGTGCACTTGGGGGACCACAGAGCCCACAACCTTTTGACCCCAAGGACTCCCCTTACCACATCAACCTGCTAGAGCTCCATGCAGTGTGCCTTGTCATGACAGAATTTGCTCTGTTTATCCAGGGTCAGATTGTACAGGTCCAGACTGACAATACCACGACTGTGTACTAGCTGAACAAGCCAGGCAGAACACACACCCTTTGGTTGTGTTGCGAGGCCCTCCCCACTGATACATGTGGGTGGAGCTTTCAACAAGCTAGTGAATGCCCTTAGCCTGGTGGGCAGGGTGTCTCTTGAGTGGGCAGTGCATCAGGAGGTGGTGGATCACTCTTTCTCTCAGTGGGGCACTCCCCTGGTCTACCTGTTTGACTCCTTGGAGAATGCCAAGCTGAGGCTGTTCTGTGCCTGACCCCCTCAGTGCAAGACACTGCTTGAGGATGCCTTCATGAGGCCTTGGACCCAAGGCCTCCTTTACACCTTCCCTCCTTTTCTGCTGATCCACAGAGTGTTGGTCAAGGTGCGATACAGCAATGCAGCTTTCATTGCTGCAGTGTGATTGGCTAACACTGGCTAAAAAGGTTACATTAATCTTTCATTAATAGCCACATCACACACAGCATGATCCCCCACACGAGCCAGTCATGGACTGCTGAAATTTGACTCCGCACCAGCATTCCTTGACAGTTGTGAGCGATCACCATTGTTGTGTCCACTACAGATCTCAGTAGTGCTAAATACAGTGCCGATGAAGCTGCTTAATTAGCATACCCCAGTGGCGGGCTTCACATCCCAATTAAACAGCCACCTCATTTTATGCAGAGACAGCATTGCGATAATTTGTTTTGTGCTGTTTTATCTCCTAGTTCACTGGATAATGAAACTGCCCCGATGATCCAAGAACCCCGGAGTTGTTTTTTTGCTGGTACAGTTAAGTACTGTATAGGTAATTGCCCCATGCTTTTCAGCTGTGGTGCTCAAACAGAGAAACTGAGATTTAACTGGTCCAATTAATGCAGCAGATGTTGTTTTCCCCCATTGCATTTATCTGTCATTTCACAAGCAATTCACAACTCATGGCCACACACAACTCAGGACTTGAGTACTGCCATTCACAGATGGCTAAGACTGTGGAATGGGCTGCAGACTATTCTGATAACAGAACAAGGTAAGAGGGGAAAGGGAAAAGGAACATTGTTTAACCAGGCATAGCACACTGAGCCAAAGTTTTTTTCCAGATGCAATCTGGGAGCACAAGGAAGTTAAGTCACTTGCTCAGGATCACACAGTACGCCCTAGGCAGCTGTGGGATTCAAACCCAACCCTCCAGCTCCGCAGTCCAGAGCCCCAGCCCACCGTGCTATACTGCCTCCTAAAAAATAAAACTGCATGAGAGAAAGATAAGCTGTGTCAGTTTTAGTGTCAGCTGTTATGTCAGGTTAAATACAAGATCGGTACTACCGGCTGCCATGGGAACATCGTGGCTCATTTGTTAATCCTGGAAGTACAGCTCATGACCCATAGTAGCTGAGCACTGCTAAAACCAAGCATCAGTATGCTGTTTACAAATGCTGACAATATTTTCATGACTTTTTATGTTGATTGCATGCATGCGCAAGAAACATATTACATACTACTAACATACTAAAATGCCAGCAGAATAGGCCTAACGGTCTTTTGAGTCTGCTCGATTGGTCAGCCCCTAGTCTGAGTGCTGACCTTGCTGCCCCCCTTGCCTTCTCTGGCTTCTCCCTTCCCAGTTCCAGATATTCTTGCTGCATTGGATTTTGCTTCCAGAACGCTTCCCCTGTACCTGTCCCAGCCCCTCTTGAACCCCTCCACCCGTCTCTGCCTCCACCAGCCCCTAGGCAGTGCATTCCATGGCTCCACCACCTTCTCAGTGAAGTAGCACCTCCTCCTTTCTCCCCTGAATCTTCCCCCCTCCATCTTCCACCCATGCCCTCTAGTGGCCCCCTCCTTCCTTCAAAGCACCCTGACTGTTCCTCCCCTATTTACCCTCTTCATGTACCTGAAGACCTCTATCATGTCCCCCCGGTCCCTTCTCTCTTCCAATGTGTACATAATTAGCTCTCAAGCCTCTTCTCATAGGTCCTGTCCCCCAAGCCCCCAAATCATTTTGTTGCCCTCCTCTGGACCCTCTCCAGGAGTTTAATGTCCCTCTTTAAGTGTGTCCTCCAAAACTGCACGCAGTACTCAGAGTGTGGCCTCATCAAGCAGTTATACAGAGAGTATCACTTCCCTCCTTCTGGAGGTGATCCCCCTAGCGATGCATCCCAGCATCCTGTTGGCCTTGGCTGCTGCCCTCCTACAAGTCTCCGAGTTGTTCATCTTGACATCCACCACCACCCCCAGGTCCCTCTCAGCCATCGAGACTTGTAGCATTCCCCCCACCCCAGGGTGTACACTTGGCCTGGGTTTCTGGCCCCCAGGTGTTTTCACTCCAGATTTTCAACATTGCCATTCTTCTGCACCTCCTTATGAACAGTACAGCTGTCATTTTTCACATCCTGGCCGAAATGTGGTTTCGCAGTTCTGGCGCAGAATAGCATGGTCACTGTGGGAAATCCATGTTCAGGAGACATTATGAAAATGACAGTGACACTGTTCATTAGCAGAGGCCCCAAAATGCCTATGTTGAAAATTTGGTGATGAAAGTCCATAAAATGAGTGTGTTACGAATGTGCATTGCGCAGTTTCCACACACTCTCTCACCTTCGCAACTTTGCAATATTTTCTCTCCAGATTGTCAACATTGCCATTTTGCCACACCTCCGTATGAGCAGTGCAGCTGTCATTTTTCACATCCTGGCTGAATTAGTCTTTGTTCTTCTGGCGCACAATTACGCGGTCGCTGTGGGAAATGTGTTCGGGACATATTAAGAAAATCAAACTGACACTGTTCATGAGCAGAGGTCTAAAATGCCTATGTTGAAAATGTTGTGATGAAACTCCATAAAATGATTGTGTTACGAGTGTGTGTTGTGCAGTTTCCAGGCACCCTTTTACAAATTAGTAATGGTTTCATGCCATATTTTCAACACTGGCATTTGTTCACACCTCTATATGAACAGTACAGCTGCCATTTTTCACATCCTGACCGAAATGTGTTTCCGCGCTTCCGGCATATAATACCGCAGTCGCTGTCTGAAATCAGTGTTTGGGACAGATTAGGACTGAGCAACTGGGGAGGGGAGAGACCGAGCTCAACTGAGCTCTATCGGGACTGCTGTGGATTTCTTTGTGGGCAGGAAAAGGCAACAACGCAGGCAGGAGCCCAGTACAAAAGGCCAGCCTGCAGCACCGGCAGAAACTAAACGAATGAGCGAGAGAGGGGGAGTGAGCTAGCTCAACGGACCTGCGTCAGGACTGCTGCAGATTTCTTTGTGGGCAGAAAAAGCCGCCAACAGAGGTGGGAGCCCAGTACAAAAGGGCAGCCTGCAACACCAGCAGAAACAGAATGAGCTAGTGAGAGAGGGGGAGTGACCCACCTCAACAGAGCTCTGTCGGGACAGCTGTGGATTTCTTTGTGGGCAGAAAAATGTGCCAACGCAGGCAGGAGCCCAGTACAAAAGGGCAGCCTGTAGCGCCGGGACAAACAGAACAAGCGAGTGACACAGGGGCAGTGAGTGAGCTCAACGGACCAACGCAATTAACATTCGACATTGACAAATGCTTGTTTTATTAGTTTCGGCCCTGAAATTTATTCCATTCCACTGTCCTCAAATATGCTCCGGCCTCCACTGACAGCACCAGCTAACCAGTGCTAGTAACAGACAGCCTCCCATCCCATATCCATAACACTGCTGAATGGTCTGTGCATAGAATAAATGGCAAACAATGACCACGATGAAAATGCCAGCTCCAGCACTGAACTCCACATGGTGGATAGACTATTCTGTTTCCCTCCAGATGAGATACATTTTAAAAAAGAAACTACAAGAAGAAGGAAACCTTATTTATTATTTATTTATTTATTTATTTTTTGCATTGCTATAAAAGCAATAAGAAATGAGCAGGGGTTATGCTAATCATCTGTTGATCACCCCCTAGGGGTAATGTGACACTCCACGTTGCCTCATGCCACATTTCACCCCGTGGGGTGATAAACGAATGATTAATGTAACCCCTGATCATACCTTATTGCTTAAGAAGGACAAGGCGTGGATGATTCAGTTATACCCAGACTGGCCATGCCAGTTTTGGTACCAAGCTCCCCTTGGCCGCAGCAGTAGGCTTCCATGGCGCTTGACCCCTGTGCCCAGATCTGCTTTCCAGTTACAGGGGGATGGTCTTGCACCCAGATGCAGTGCAAGAAGGCAGTGACAAGGGCTAATAGGATACTAGGGTGCATAGCCAGGGGGATCGGCAGTAGGTGACAGGAGGTGGCATTGCCCCTGTACAGGTCACTGGTGAGACTGCTTCAGGAGTATGCAATGCAGATCTGGAGACCTCCCCTTAAAAATGACATCAGCCTGATGGAGGCAGTCCAGAGAAGGGCTACGGAGATGTTTGCAGAGCAGCAGTGTAAATCGTACAAGGAGAGACTGAGGGCCCTAAACATGCACTTCCTGGAGGACAGGAGGGAGAGGAGGGACATGATTGAGACCTTCAAGTACCTGAAAGGGATTAGTAGGGTGAACAAGGAAGGTCTCCTCATGCTTAGCAACAGGAAAACCACAAAGGGTGCAACTTTAAGTTGGGGGGTGGGGTGTTTAAGAGGAAAGTTGGAAGACATTTCTTCACAAAATGGGTGGTGAGTAAATGGAACATGCTACTAGAAATACAGATTACTCACCTGTAACAAGAGTTCTAGGAATGGTATATGTTGTTCATCCACACTTTCTGGCAGGTTCCTTGCCGCTTTAAATCTTGCCAGAAGGTCTTCAAGCTGGCTCCTCCCACCCACCCGGGTGGTAAAACTCCGCCCCATGCCACCAGATCTAGCACTGGAAGCCGGGTTGTCTTGAGCTGGGGAGGCGGGTGGTGTGTGGATGAACAACATATCCATTCCTAGAACTCCTGTTACAGGTGAGTAACCTGTATTTCTAGGGACATGGATATGTTGTTCATCCACAGTTTCTGGCAGACTCCTAGCAGTTCTCCTGGAGAAGGGAGGCAAGGCGAACACCCCCTACTTAGAAATAATGACTGGAGAACCGAGGCCCCGACCAACATCCCGGCGTGACCCAAGGTCGATGTGGAAGGGGGTAAAAACGGTGTATGCCAGCTTCCAGGTAGGAGCCCTACGGATATCCTGGACAGGGGTATCCTCAGAAGCAGCGGAAGGGCAGGTAAAATGAGCACTTATCCCTCTGGGAGGCTCCATGCCTGCCCACCTATAGCGGAGATCTATGCAGGGGTGACCACCGCTGCGTGAATCCACTTGGCTGGAGTCTGCCAGTCGCGGTTTCAGCGTAGATGACAAGCAGCTGGCGAACCTCTCCTGAAACTCAGCCCTATGCTCCCTGGGAAGGCGAGCGCTAAATTAGGGTCCCAATGGATCCTACATGCGGCCTCCGAGGTGTGAATGGGGTTGAACCCCGGCAGAGACAATACCCTGATAGGGAAAAACTCCGCCACCGCCTATGGAAGGAACTTCGGGTGGGGCGTAGGACAACCTCGTCCCTGTGGAAGACCAGATAGGGAGACTCAAAGGAGTGCCTGGAGCTCTCCCAGCCTTCTGGTTGGCGTGGTAGCCCCCAAGATGGTGTTCTTCCACAACAGGTGGGGGAATCGCACCTGTGCAAAGGTTTGAACGGCTTGCCCGTGAGCTAAGCCCATACCAGCGTAAGATCCCACAGAGATGGGGATACTTTCCCCAGAGGAGAAGTGTGATCAAGGCCTTGGAAAGTGCCAGACCACCTTTCCTGCACCACCAACTACCTTCCGGCCTGTGCCCAGAAGACAGGAGTGGCTATCAGGAGCACCTTAAGGGTCGTTGACCGAAGCCCTTGCTCAAGAAGAAGAACGGACCACAGGTAGTCCGGAATGCTCGCTGAGGAACAGGAGAGGGGACCAGGCCCTATCCTAACACCAAATGGAGAACTCTTCCATTTGAAGGCGTAGCATATCAGTCAACTCCTGGCAGGATGCCTCAACAATGTCGAGGACCTTGCCAGAAGACCCAAGGCCTGGCCACTAGCCACACAGGGACCAGGCCGCCAGGTGCAGGGATTGAAGGTCCGGATGGAATACCTTCCCCTAATAATAGAGATCAGGATTGGGCGGGCTGGAAGCCGCCTTGGGAGCCTGGGGCTGAGACTGAGGAGAGCTGGATACCAGAGCTGGCAAAACCAGTCTGGGGCTACCAGATTCTCCTGTGCCTAGACCCTCCTCACCTTGCCTGTGGGTCAAGGGAAATGGGGGAGAGGCATAGAAGAGGCCCGGGGTCTGCGGCCTCAAAGGCATCTCCTACAGCGAACCTTGCTGAGGGGCCGGGCATGAGACAGTCTCGGCCTCATATTCTCCCTGGAGGGAAAAACAAAGGTCCGCCCGAAGCGTGACCTAGAGGGAGAAGATCTTGTGCTACCTCCGGCAGGGAGACCACTCGTAAGGTGCAGCCCTTATCCGGCTTAGGGCATAAGCCAGGGTGCTGGAGGCTCCTGCCATCGAAATGGCTAGGAAATGGCCTCCCAGCTGCATGTAAGGCCCAATACGGGGAACCTACTTATGCAATGGCAAGGGGCTCAACCGACCCTGGTGGGTTAGGTAGCACATGGTCATGGTATTGTCCGCCTGGACCTAAACCACTAGACCCCGCACAGACTGAGCAAACGGTGCGAGCTAAGCAGACCGCCTGGAGCTCCAGCAGGTTGGAATGACATCAGAACTTCCGAGAGGACCAGAGGCGGTGCACTCTGTATTCCCCTTGATGGGCACCCCCACCCATCAGAGATGCATCGGTCGGAGAAGACCGTCGACTCGGGGTGGACGAACAGGATGTTCTCCTGCAGATGAGCTAGAACAGTCCAAAGGAGAGCGTTCCCCAACCCCTGGGCTGTTGTCATGGACTGGTCCAAAGGAACACAGCGTTGTGACCACTGGCTGGCCAGGCCCCATTAAGGGGACGCATGGACCGGCGGGTCCAAACAGACCGCACTGGTGCAGGCCACTGCAAGGCCCAGGAGGTGCAGAAAGTCCCAGGCAGGGCGCAATTGTCCAGTCAGACATGACTAGGCAAGGGAGGAAGAACCTCGTCCCTGTTCTCCGGGAGCCGAGCTCAGACTCAAGAGTCAAGCTTCGTCCCGAAGAAAGGATCACCAGCTTAGACACGAGTTCCAACATGGCTCCATTAGAGAGGAGACCAGTCTGAGAGCAACCTAGAGGGCCAGAACTCTGGACCATCCCCCTTCGCCCTTGAGGAGTTGCACTCAGGCCGCCATCCTGGTGGGGTGACGCCCGGACCCTTCAGTGCCGCAGGAATGCTGCTGAGAAGAGACCGAAGGGCATGGCCTGGAACTCATAAAGAGAACCCCTGCTTTAGAAACGGTGGAGTCTCCCAAGAAACGGATGGATCGAAGTGTGAAGTACATCCTGGAGGTCCAGGAAATAGAGTCACACGCCTCGTTCCGAGGATGGGATATCTGAGTCAGAGAGGCCATCCCATCATGCGGGTCAAGGATGAGGCACAAGCCCCCATCCATTTGGAGACCAGGAATACCTGGACATGAACCCAGGGTCTGGAGGAGGATCTGCCACCTTCCTGATCACCTCTATCTTGAGGGGCAGGACAAGTCGGCTCAGCAGGCCGACAGCGAGGCTGCGGACCCCATGACCCCCTGAGGGGCAGCGGCTCGAAAGGGTGGGGCCTGCTCACAATTCAGAGGCAGGATCTTCCCCTAGCACCTCCAACACCCAGCGGTCCGTGAAAGCGGACCAGGCGGAGGAGGGGCAGAGCCGTCTCCCCATGGGGGGACCCGGGTAGGGGTGACGAGGCTGGGGACGGCACCCCTCAGCCCGTCACTGAGCAGGCTTGGAGGAGGGACTGGCTGAGGGAGCTCCTGGGCCTTTACCTCCCTGCTTCCCTTTGGAGGAAGCCGCTGGCTTGGGGTCAGGATGCCCAGCACAAGCCTGCTGGCCGTCATGCTGGTGTTGATGGGCCAGTCGAGCTGCAGGGGCCGAGGGACAAAGGGGCTTATGCAAAGGCTGCCGGTGGCCTTTGTCCCTCTGGGCGGAGGTGACCGAGTCCAGAGTGGCAATGGACTTCTCGGTCCCCTGGAGGTGTCCCTCCACTCCAGGGCTGAAGAGGTCAGTCCCCAAGAAGGGGCTGTCCACCAACTTGTGCTGGGTATCCGTTGAGAAAGAGGATAACCTCAGCCACGCCCTGCGGCGCATGGCCACCATGGCCGCTACGGACCTGGCACAGGAATCACCTAAGTCCAGAGCAGTCTGAAGCTGCTGCTTCGCTACCGCCCTACCCTGGTCCCACATCCGCCGGACCGTGGTCCGCAGGTCAGCCAGGAGATGAGGGAGCACCTCATCCAGGGAGCCCAAAAGGGTGTGGGGAAAAAGTGCCATCAGTCCGGCCGAGCTGGCCTGTCGGAGGCCGAGGGAGGACGTGACGTAAACCTTGCGCCCAACATAGTCCATCCTTTTGAACTCTTTGTCAGGGGGCCTATCCACATCCAGAGCATTTGCAGAATGCTGGAAGACATTATCGGTAACTAACCCCTCAGCGGAGGGGTGCTCCAAAAAACCGGGCAAAGAACCGACAGGGACAGAGTACTTCCTGGCCATCCTGGCCGAGGGCTCAGGATAGGAAGTAGGCCGCTGCCAGAGCTCCAAGGCCGGGCCGACAATGGCCTCGGCCACCGAGGGTGAACCCCCTCAGTCTAGAATCTCTGTCAGGGGATAAGAGACCCGTTTGGACACAGGTTCAAGCTGCATCCCGTTGAACTCCGAGATGAGTTGACGCAGACCCAGAAAGGACAATGGGCTGTCGTCCGCAGAGCGGTCCGGAGAGGACCCCAGGCCCTCCCAACTGGGGAACATGGAGGAGTCATCATTGGACTCCGAAGGGTCTGCAAAGAGCTGCCTCAAGCCTGAGCCACTCTTCACCCGCCGAGGGCGGCCGGGAGTGAGGGTGACAGACAACCTGCGGGACAGGTCATGACCCGACCGAGGTGCCACCAAAGTCGGTGGGGCAGCAAGGTTCAGATGAACAACTGGCCCTGAAGTGGGCACCTCGACTGCAGCGAGCGGTTGCATCGGCCGTTCAGGCGGCAGCTACTTGCTGGATGGGGAATGAATCGGAGTCGATTGATTCCCGGACAATAGCAACTGCTGCCACATGAACTCCTCGTAACATCGACGCCATCTTCATCGAAGCCACTCCTCATCTGAGGAGGGAGACGAGGAGGAACGGTAATGCCACTTAACTCCGTGCCCCGACCGAGACCGCCGAAGTCGGCGGGAGTGGCTTGACCGAGAAGAGGACCGAGACCGAGACCCAGTTCCACGGGGAAGCCAAGGGTGGGTCCGGGAAAGAGCGGAGAACACCCGCTGCTCCCTCGGCTCGGACAAAAGGACCTAGGCCTGTCGCCCCAAAGGTGCAGGCAGAACCTCAGCCTCCACCGGGGAAACCGGAGAAGGGTTGATGGCTCCTGCAGTAGACCACCCAGGTGACAGGTCAAGAGAGGACTCAACAACGTCGACGAGAGTCATGGCCGGCTGACCTGATGGGGACACCGTGAAGCCAGCAGCCTGAGCCGCAACCTCGACTGAAGTCAAAAGTCGGTGGACAGGGGAGGACCTCCTCCCACCAGCGTCACTTGATGGGATTTCACTCCCTTGCCACTCCTGTGACCTGGCCGAGAGGCAGGTCCTGAAGGTCCCTCTCCCTTCAAAGAAAGGGACTGACAAAGCTCCTTGAATGAAGCTGAATGAGAGGTACTCAAAGAGAGCGGGATAAGCGTCGTGATCGAGGAGGGGGGGACAGCCTTGGTGGCCGCCTCCTCCATGGAAGAAGAGAGATCGGACTGCTCAGCCAAGACAGCCGACGCGGACACCGCCCGATGTGCCTCTAAAGATTTTTCTGATGCAGAAAAAATTCCAGGTCACCCGAGCCCCAAACGGGCCGCATGATCCTCCAGGATGCTGGTCGAAAGGGCACAGCAAAATTCGCAAACTTGCGGATCATGGTCCAAGTCGAGGCAGTAAACGCACGTGGAGTGCGGGTCCTTCCTGGAGGTATTCCCCGGGTGCTTCCGAGAGCCGGGAAACAAAATATCCATCGCAGCAGCGAGGGAAGAAGACCGAAGTTTTAGAAACTTCCAAACTAAATTCGGAGAAACCGAAAATTCAGGAACCAGTCGAAAACGCAGAGCACTAAGGAGGGAACCTGAGCTTCCAAGCGGTAAGGAAGATCTGGCATCATGGGGCGAGCCGAGAGTTTTACCACCCGGGTGGGTGGGAGGAGCCAGCTTGAAGACCTTCCGGCAAGATTTAAAATGGCAAGGAACCTGCCAGAAAGTGTGGATGAACAACATATCCATGTCCCTAGAAGAGGTAATCTCATTGAGAATGGTGGGTGGCTTCAAGAGAGGCAGGGATAGATACACAGGGAAGATAAAGGTCATGGAAAGGGGAGGATTGGGTTGGACAGCTCCAGGAGGAAGGAAGCAGGGACATCAGTCTGAGCTGGTATCCCTGCACAATGAGCAGACTAGATAGACCATCAGGCCTAATTCTGCTGTCTTCATTGTATGTTCGTATGGACCTTCAGTCCCTGAAACTGACGGACTGGTTCCTGAGCAGCTAGAGTTCTAAGCTTTGAGTTTCTCTGAAGAGATTCTCCATGTGGTGGAAGCCTCCTGGAAAGAGTCAACCTGCCAGTGCTACACCTTCAAATTGAAGAGGTTTTCCTTTTGGTGCCAGGGCAGGGAGTTAGACCCCCTGGCCTCCCTCTTGGCTAGCATTTTGGAGTACCTGTGGTCCCTTTCTCCATCAGACCTAAGGCTGACAACCCTCAAGGTGCACCTGACAGCCACCTCAGCATTCCGGGCATGGGTTTGTATGCCAATGGCGATGCAGGAGAAGGTGGTTGGGCCCTTTTTAAGAGCCCTGACTACCTGTCCCCACTGGTACATGAACCACCACCACCTTGGGAATTGTTGCTGGTACTGGCAGTGTTTATGGGCAAGCCATTCAAACCAGTACACTGGTGTAAAATGTCACACCTGTCATGGAAGTCCGCTTTCTTGGTGGCTATCAAGCCTGCCAGAAGGATGATTGAGTTCATAGGTTCATAGGTGGGTACGGGTTCGAGGGATAGGCCCATTGTTGAACTCGCCATCATTAATCTAATGATGGTAATGAAATTTCTTTTCCCCCATAAACAAATCAAGTTCATATTTGAAAGTATCAATACTCTGATTCAGGACTACATGAGCTGGAAGGGAGTTCAATATGTTTTGCACTCTTTGAGTTACAAACTGCTTTCTTTGAGTAGTTCTACAGGTTTCTACATGTAGTCTAAGATTATGTGACTTAGTACTTTTAATTATTGGTTGTTTCATTAAACAATTTGTTTCTAAAAGCAATTCATCATTACAAGATTTATAAGCCCAACACATATCACCCCTGAGAAACCTACATCCCTGTGAGTAAAGTCCTAAATTCCTAAGCCTATCCCCATAGTGAAGGTGTGCTACTTTAGTTACAGATTTGGTCATTCTACGCTGTATTGATTCGTAGGTTTTAAAATCTCCAATAGCAGTGGGAGGCAAAAAGGGGCACCATACTCCATAT
Source organism: Neoceratodus forsteri (assembly GCA_016271365.2). Lineage (NCBI taxonomy): Eukaryota > Metazoa > Chordata > Ceratodontiformes > Ceratodontidae > Neoceratodus > Neoceratodus forsteri. The sequence continues at coordinate 335,171,322 of JADMNL010000026.1, forward strand.
GTGTTCTCACCAAAGATGTATACAAGGGTACCAGGACCTCAGCCTCCCGACTTTTTATATTTTTCAGGATACATCTAAGTATTCCATGACTTTTTTTGCAGTGACATTGATGTGATGATTGAATTTCAGTTTATTCAATCAATCAATCAATTTATTAGTGATGGTCACACCAAGGTCTTTTTCACAGGTAGTTTCATCAAGTTTGATGTCATTTATAAAGTAACTTGCTGATGGATTATTAATTCCAAGGTGCATCACTTGACATTTTGCAATGTTGAAGTTTAAAATTATGATCTGTGGCCCAAGAATAAAATTATTTAAATTATTCTGAAGTAAATCAACAGCTCTAGCATCATTTACAGTACCGCCAAGCTTGCTATCATCCGTATATTTTTGCAACCAAATACCATTTGTTGCTTGCATGCTTGAAATCATGATATTAAATAGTATCGGTCCCAATACTGACCCCCTCTGGTTCTCTGCTACTAACCCCATTTGCATCCTCTTACAACTACTCTCTGTCTTCCGTTATTCAGCCAGGAGTATATCCATTGTATAATCAAGGGATGTATTAATAGTTTTTGAAGCTGTTCAATAAATAATTTATGTGATACTGAATTGAAGGCCTTTTCAGAATCTAAATAAATGATGTCAACAGGCAGACCCTCTTCTAATGCCTTACTAACTGGTTCAAAGAAATTTATTAAATTACTCATACAAGATCTTCTCTGAGTAAAGCCATGTTGAGTGATATCAATATTTGCTGTATTTTGAAGGTGTTCTATGATCCTATGTTGGAGTAGTCTTTCCATAAGTTTGCCAATACACGAGGTTAGGCTAATGGGCCTGTAAATACTGACACTGTTTTTTGAACCTTTTTTATAGATTGGGGTAACATTTGCTAGTTTCCAATCCTTCAGAACTGTTCCTTCTTTCAATGACGTGTTAAAAAGTAGGGTTAATATGCCAACTAGTTCTGTACTTAATTCTTTTATAAAAATGGAAGGGAAGCCATCATAACTGGCAGAGCATGTTGTTTTAGTGTTATTCATAACTCCAAGAGTATCATCATCCGTAAAACATTTTATGGGTTCTACTGTATGTAATATATTTAAATTAAAGTTCTCTTTATTTCCAAAAATAGGTGCTCATGGTGGAGTTTCCATATTTGGTGTTCCACAGGGACAAGGTTGTCCTGTGCCCAAACCCAAAGTTCCTCCTGAAGGTTGTTTTGGAGTTTCACCTTAATCAGGTGATTAACCTCCCAGTGTACTTTATCACTCCAGCCTTAATGGCTGAGCACAGGCGCCATATGTCGGATGCGCAGTGAGCGCACGGCTGAGGGAGAGGTTTACCAGCTCTTCATCACTTATGCTGAAGCTACACCTGGCAGACTGTCAGCTAAGTGGATGCTTGACAGATGGATTATATCCTGCATCAAGCTCTGCTGTAGGTTGGGTGGTAGGGAGCCTCTCAAAGGGCTTAGGGCTCATTCCACCAGACATACCGCTGCCTCGGTGACTGCTTCCAGGGATGACCCTATCCAGGAGATCTGCAGGGCTACTACCTGGAAGTCAGCACACACCTTCATTTCTCACTACCACATTGATCTTGAGTCATGCCGAGATATGTGTTTTGGTACTTTAGTTCGCCAATCTCTCTTTGCCAAGTAGTGGTGTTGCACCTTGCCCCCTTCTCCCAGAGAACTGCTAGGAATCTGCCAGAGTGTGGTAGTGCACCATATCCATATCCCTAGAAATGAGGATTACTCACCTGAAACCATATAGTTCTAGGAGTGGTGTATGGTACACATCCACGGAACCCAGTCGACCTCCCCTGGTAATTGGCACATTTATTTATTTATTGAAATTGTTTCACCAGAAAAGGCACTCTGAGCAAGAAGATGCTCGTCTCCCGGTGCGACCTGGGGGGGGGGGGTACAGAGGATATAGGATACATGCTAATACAGTGATATTGGTACATAGAATATAAAATGCACAGATTTTGCAATTACAGACATGGGCTATCAAGAAACAATACTCAAGATCAGAGAAGACAAAAAAAACATAGACAGTTTTGAGGACAAATAAGTACCTAAAGGGCAAGTGCGTGTGCTTAGCTAGGAGCAGCCCAGCTTCAGAGCAGTTTGTAAGCCACAAGTCAGCTGGGAGTGGCGGTCAGTGGTTAAAAGCAAGAGCAGTTTACCGTGAAGTAGTTAGTGAGGGCGGAGGCGAGGGAATTTACACTGGAGGAATGCCAGATTTGTGGGGGCAGCTCATTCCAGATTTTGAGGAAACTGTGAGAGAAAGCTGCATGGCCAGCAGTGGACTTGCGCCAAGGGATGACAAGTAGGCGGGAGTCAGTGAATCTGAGGGCATGAGAGGGGGATAGGAGTGAGCAAGGAGGAGAGGTAGGAGGGGAGGGTGCTTAGCCAGAACTTGGAGGTGAATTTAGCGCAGTGAGTAAGGCGTTGGTTTTCAAGGGATGGTAAGGCCAAGGAGCAGTATAGTTCACAGGGATGGGGCATTAAGAGCAAAGCAGCAGAAGGCATTGAACAGGGTGTCTAGTTTGGATAGGGAGGATTTAGGGGCCCGCACTATAGACTATATCACAGTAGTCAAAGGAGGGGAGGATCATCTTCTGGATTAGCTCACGGTGTACAGTTAGAGGGAGGCTTCAGTGGTTTCTGTGCAGAGCTCCTAGCATGGGGCACAGTTTTTTTATAGTAGTATCAATGTGAACACTAAAGGATAACTGATGGCCAAGCCAGACCCCAAGGTATCGGAATGAGGGGGCATCCTCGAGCACTTGCCCGTTGAGGGTTCAGAAGGTGGGGAGGAAGGGGAGTCTGGACAGGCATTGTCTCGTGCTGAAGGTCATGGTGACATTTATTTTTAGCGTTTAGGGAGAGCTGATGGGATCCCTGCCTCCAGCATGCAAGATCTGATGTCACAAGATGGAGTTGAGGAGTATACCACCCTGGTAGATGGGAGCAGCTTAGACATTCTGGCTGAATTTAAATGGAAAAGAAGACTGCCACAGTGGATGTGCACCAGATACCACTCCTAGAACTATAGTTACAGGTGAGTAACCTTCATTTTTAGGGTTGCAGTAGGAGTAGTCCTGCAGTCCTTTTATGATCAAAAAGGACATTCTTTCCAAACTAATAACATGTTAGATTATGTCACAGCCGCCTCCGCTTCTGTGAAGCATTCTGCTCATGTTGTCCTTACCCACCACAACACTGCACTATTTCACAGCCACCTACTGGGCTCCACTCCCCTTCTTCCCCTCTAGAACTTGAGGACTCCCCTGCCCTGCCCGGCCACGCTTCTGCTTTCTCTTCTCTTTGTCTCCTTGCTAGCCCCGTCCCCTGCTGACATCCTCATCCTAGTGACATCTGTGCATTGCAACATGGCCAGTCACAGCTTCCGTGCATTTCACTGTTGTTTTTTTTTTGGGGGCGGTCTTTTTGGGTGTGTGCCTCCCACTCCTGTCAGCCATCCCGACTTCTGTTTAACCCTTCAGTTTCCTTTCCCTGAGTCCCAGTTGACTGGGTTATAGCTAGCATGGGAACACTCAGTCTGGGACAGCAGCTGTTAAGCTTTTGCTACCGTTAACAGTGCTTACCTAGTGCATCTGGTCCATTGTCCCTGCTCAGACCTGGCTCTTCTGCTCAGTGGTACTAAAAAAGCCATCAGTGTGAGTAATCTTTGAGTCTTTTTTTTTCCCCCCCTGTAAAGCAAATGTAAATTGGAGTTGTCCCAAACACTTTGCCACCCTGTCTTCTTACTTAAGTGCAGGGCAAATCATTAATCCCAGTTTGTGACCTCACATACAGTAATAAGTCATGGTTCTGAGGTTTGGAGTTGAGAATAAATAAACATGAATTTCTATGTTTTCTGTAGCATGTATTACTGAAATCAACCATGTTCACAGAATAGCATCACAGTAGATTCAAACAGTATCCTATTACTTGTCACACAGCACCGAATGCGTTTCCCCATTACAGGGTACGAATATATGAAGTGTCCTTTGTCTGTAGCACTCTCTTTATTGGAGGTAACTGGCCATACTCCTCTTATCGCTGGCTTATTGCACCTTTGAAATGGGACGAGCGATTCTGTAATGCTATAACTGAAAACATTTTTTTCCTAACACTTGAACACTATATTTTTACCAATGTTTAAAAAATAGCAATCAATGGGGTGACAGCTGTTGGGGGCAGATCACTGTCAAGCCCCCACCCCGTGAGCGCACTATTTCATCCAACAGTACAGTATTCTGCCAGTCAGAACCTGATCTTGGTATATCATGGACACATGCAGACTCCAAACCGGAGCTGTTTGAAGATACGGCAATATAGTAATCTGTGTTGCAGTATCTTCAAACAGCTCTGGTTTAGAGTCTGCATGTGCCTGTAATATACTGAGACAAGATACCAACTGGCAGGGTGCCTATCAGCTGGTACATGGCCTCGTTATGTCACAGAAGCACTTAGGCTCCAAACCAGAGCTGTTTGTAGCTGTGGTTATAGTGTTAGCCTATGAAAGTACCCTGACTGCTCCCCGCAGGTCATGGCATCATGGGGACAGTCGTGGGTGCTTGTGAGTGTGCCAAGGAGGGCTCTGTGCTTTAAAATGCCAGCAGGGAGGGCGCAGGATCAACCAGATATAATTTTAAATAAAAAATGGTACAGTAAGTATTAAACTATGTAAATTTATTAAACTGCTAATCGGACCCTGCTTCACATGGGGGTGGGGCCTGTTTGGAGGCGAACATTTCCGCTTAAGTAATGCCTGCTGTTCTTTTGTCTCTGCTCCCCTTCCCTTCTTTTCCTGCTCACCCAGCTTGCGCTGCACTGACCTTGAAGTGTGTAGGAAGAAGGAGGAGAAGAGAGCTGGGAGATGTACTAGGCATGAAGAGCCATGAGATGCGCTGGGCACAGCGTTCAAGTAGCAAAAAAAAAGGGAAAAAAAAACATGAAAGACAAGCCTGGTCTCTCTCTCTCCCTCCAGTGCTGCATGTCAGTTTTATGTAGCATTGTGAGCCAGTTCAGACTGCTGTCCAGTCTGTGTGTTCCTGTTATCAGTACAGTTAAAATCCTACCAACACTGCTAATTAGCAAATCACTGGTAACCTAATGCCGGTAACACTATGGCTTTGATAGAATAAATTCAGAGCAGTTTTTATGTTTTCTTGCACATGCGTAAGAAACATCTTGCGGTTGCGTCAGCGAATGGCATTTCAGAGGTGTGTCAGGGAGTAGCCCAATGCAGAGCAATCTACAGCGGGCTCATCCCTGACAGCCAATTGACCAAGCAAGCAGAGTGTGATGGTGGTCAGAGTTTCACAGCTGGAAGCATCCTGTGGTTGAAAGAAATGAAGCGCTCCAAGGAGAGCGCTTCATTCCTTTCATTTGCATAACACCGGCTGTCAAGCAGACAACTCTGTCTCCTGTTGCCCACCACCATGCTCCCAGGTTAACAAGTTTTTGAGTGGACTGGATGCACCGCAAATGTTTTCAGAAAAGTCGTCCCTTCCCACATCCCTGTCCTCAAACCATTAGAAGGGTAACACAAATTATAACATGGTTGGGCGTTTTCTGCCTACTGGTTAAAACAGAAGCTGGCTCTGTGGCTCTCTGTTACCAACCTGCAGAACGCATCACACACACACACATATACACACACACCCACACCACAAACTTGGGCCTGTTTCCTCTCCTTTGCCCGCACTCTACTCCACCCTACCCTTGCTAATACTCTATAACTTACCTGTCTTCCTGAGGTCCCATTAACCAATCCCAGCATCAGACTCTGCTTGCTGCTCAGTAGAGGGCATTATCAGTTCCTGCATTTATTGCCCCACTGGAGTGCACTCTTACACTGAATAACACAGCCCATGTTTGTCTTCTGATATTCCCCTCCTGGCAATGCCCCTTCCCCACTCAGACAATGCCTTTGGCTGTATCCCTACTCTGGAGCAATGTTAGGGCCTAGCCCTTTGCTTCTGTCTATCCTGTAAGACCATGTCCCTTGCTGTCTTTCCCTCATTTTGTCTCTGACAATGCCACTTGGCTGCATCTTTTTCCTCCTGTAGCTGGATCCCAATCCTAATGCCCTTCCTTGCTATTTAAGCTTACTCCTAGCTGCTGCATGTCTGCAATATACCTGTTTCAAACAACATAAACTCTTGCTGTATTCTGACTATCTGCAGTTAGCTCCAGCCTTTAAATTGCCCCAGAGAACATAGGGTTAATTTTCTATGCAGTGCATTGAATGTTGATGCTCGAGCTCAGTTGGTCTCTCTCTGCAGCCCTTTGAAACCCAACTGTCAGATTCTTTACTCTGCCTCCCTGAACAGTCGCTCCGGAGATTTCTCCTTCAGCTGGGTTCGAAAGTCGGTTACAGTTGTCGGTTTTAAGCCGAATTTGTTCCACATAGTCGGTTTAGTCTCTGTCTGCGGTACCGTGAGTACTAGATAGGTTTTTGTCTGAATTCTGTATGGAAATTTTAAAGTTGTTTGATCGATTCAGCTGAACTGATCACTTATACGGAATTTTGATATTTTACTTTAGAGTGTGGTTACCCCTCTTATCGGTTCTAAAAAAAATGTTTTGAACAGTTTTTTTTACAATACCCATGACATGGTTAGGAACCGATAAGGGAGTCTTGCCTGGTGGTTGCCATAAAAAGGGTAAGTTTGGTTAGGGTGGCCATATCTGAGAAACCCAAGAAGAAAACCGGGTCAACTGGATTTCAGCACTGCAGTGAGTGTGGGGAGGTCTTTGTTAAGGCCGATCCCCCACACCACCTGTGTTTATTGTCTGGGGTTTGAACACCTTGATACAGGCTGCCAACTTTGTCAAAATTTTCCTAAATCTACCCTTGAGAAGAGATTAGGAAGACTTAGGGAAAAGGAGGCCGAGAAGTCTGCTGACCCGGATGGCCAGCCCGGTTTGGTTCCGACCAAACCAGAAGGAGTGGCCTCTGACCAGGGCGATACTTCTTCGGGCAAGAGGAGAGCCGATCCTGAGGGGTCAGTTCCTACAAAAAGGAAACACAAAGAGAAATTGACCGGTTTGGATCCAGAGGTTTATGTTCCAACCACTGAGGAAATAGCCAGAGCGATTCAGATTGTGGAATCGCTTCACCCGGTTCCGACCGATCCGGCACCTTTTGGCAGGGGTTCGGTTTGTTCGGTTCCCCCGGTTCAAGATTATGCCCCTGAAGACTTTTATGAACCGGAGTTTGAGGAGGAGTTCGAAGATGATGGTGAAAGTCTGGATGTGCCTATGGAACCGGACATCTCCCCAGACAGACCTTCTGGTGTTTCCCCTCCTAGGCTTTTCTGAGTCCTCTCCCCACTATCTGTTTTACAGAAAAGTGGCTGAAACCCTCCAGCTATGGAGGAGGCAATAGAGGATCAAGAGGAGCCTGATTATGTGGAAATGATAGACATCCCAGAGTCCAGGAGACTGTCTATTCCCCTTCACAAATCCTTTGGGAAGCAGACACAAAAAATCCTAAAGTCTCCAAATTCTGTACATCCTGTTGACAGAAGGATGGACAAGCGGTATACAGGCTCAGATACAGAGTGTTTATACCAACAATGCAGCCATGTTGGGGTAGTGCAGGCTTCTGCCTGTAACAAGGCAAATACTCCTTTGGCTTCACACACCCCAGACAAAGACTCCAGGAATATTGATACCATGGCAAAAAAACAGTACATGGCATCTTTCTTGGGACTCAGGCAGACAAACTACATGGTCTATACAGCCAGATACCAGAAGTCCAGGTGGGACACTGTACTGGCACTGGCTAAACAGCCATCCCCCCAGCTGGCCAAGGAGCTGGAGGAGGTGGCTGCTGATGGGACTGAGGCATCAAAGGTACAATTTCATGCTGTTGTGGACTCCAGTGATGTGTCATCAAGAGTCACGGCTACATCTGTGGCTCTTCAGAGGATGGCTTGGCTCAGATGTACTAGCCTCTCACAGGACACCCAGGCTAAGGCCATGTATTTTCCTGTAGTGGGCAATTCTCTGTTTGGGGAGTAGACAGAGAATTACATGAAGAAAATGGATGAGTACAGGACCACTTATAGGAGTGCTCCGGCCAATGAGAGACAGGCAACTCCTCAAAGGCAGCAATCTAGGGGCAGGGGCAGGCCTTTTCAGAGGCTTTTTTACCAAGCACAGGCCTCTTCTCCCTTTTCACAGAGGGGGTTCTTCAGAGGGAGAGGCAGAAAGGGGATGAGCACAGCTGCATCCACTCCTCAGCTTAAGGCCCCTGCCAAGCAGACACCCTGATGGGTCTGCCCGGGTCGACTCTCCTATTCCTGTAGGAGGCAGGCTGGCTTACTTTGTCCAGGACTGGATGTCTATTACTTCAGACAAGTGGGTCCTGGAAGTAGAAGCCAAGGACTGGTTCTGACCTTCAAAAAATTTCCGAAGATGAGAGCCAGATCTTTTCCACCTGCTGGTCTCTCCGAAACCCTTGCCCTGGCGGCAGAGGTTTCATCTCTTCTGGCCTTAAGGGCTATAGAGAGAGTTCCTACCCTACGCTGGGGCAAAGGTCTGTACTCCAGGTACTTCCTTACCCCAGAAAGACAGGGGAGTGGCGACCCACCCTAGATCTAAGATACCTGAACAAACATCTTTTAAAACCAAAGTTCAAGATGGTAACTCTGGGAATAATTCTTCCCTCTCTAAGGCCAGGGGACTGGCTAGCCTCCCTGGACCTCAAAGATGCCTACTTTCACATTCCCATCAGGTGCTCCCACAGAAAGTACCTCCGGTTCAAGTTGCCCTCAGGCCATTATCAGTTCAAAGCAATGCCCTTTGTTCTGACATCAGCTCCAAGGGTTTTCACAAAGTGCCTGACACTAGTTGCCTTTTTAAGAAGGCAAAAGATTTACATTTTTCCATATCTGGATGGCTGGCTCATAGTGGGTCAGTCTCCAGACCAAGTCAAGTCAGACCTGCAAGTGACCCAGCAAATGCTCACTTCTCTAGGATTTCTTCTCAACCTCCCCAAGTCAGTTCTTGAACCAGTGCAGCTTCTTACCTTTATAGAGGCAGAGCTGGATATTGTCAAAGCAAGAGCCTTTCTTCCCTTGGAAATGGCAAGAGTTCTTATAGAACTGGCTTCTTTATTCAGCCTTCAGATATCCCAACCAGCAAGGCATTTCCTTCAGCTCTTGGGCCACATGGCAGCTTCTACAGCAGTGGTCCAAGGGGCAAGATTCCAGATTAGGGACATTCAGTTCCATCTGAGGGCCTTCTGGTCCCAAAGGAAGGATCCCCTTACCAAACTGATTCCAGTGACTCAGACTCTGATCCAAGCTCTCCAATGGTGGCAGGATCAGGGCAATTTAAGGCAAGGGGTCCTATTTGTCACCCAGTCTCATTCGGTGGTCCTTACCATGGATGCTTCCCTTCTGGGCTGGGGAGCCCATCTGGGGGCCCTCACTGCCCAGGGACTGTGGTTCCCTCAGGAATTCCTTCTCCATATCAATCTCCTGGAACTCGGGGCAGTTTTTTTTGGCCCTGCAAGCTTTCTCTCAGTCAGTGCAGAACAAGGTGGTTCAGGTCAGAACAGACACCACCACCACCACCACCATGTGGTACATCAGCAAGCAGGGAGGCACTCGGTCCAGGGCCTTGTGCATGGAAGCCATGAAATTGTGGTCCCTGGCTTATTCCCTGCAGACCTCTCTGTTAGCAGTCCACCATCCAAGGAACAACAGTGTGCTTGCAGATACACTGAGCAGGATCTCCTAGGGCCATCACGAATGGTCCCTGGACCCTCTGGTGTTAAAAGTGATTTTTTCAAGGTGGGGCACTCCAGAGATAGATCTCTTTGTAGCCCCAGACAATCACCAACTTCCTCTTTTTTGTTGCAGACCCCCAGTCTTGGGCTCAGTCCCCCTGGATGCTTTGATTCTGAACTGGGAAGGGAAATTTCTATATGCCTTCCCTCCCTTTCCTCTACTGTTCAAAGTTCTAGTCAAGATAAGGTCACAACCTTACAAAGCAATTCTGATTGCTCCAGACTGGGCCAGACAGCCTTGGTACCTCATGTTGCTTTCTCTAGCAGTCCATCTTCCCCTGTCTCTTCCCAGGAATTATAACCTGTTAACCTCCTCTCAGTGGAGGATTTGGTACCCCAATCTTTGGGGTCTCAATCTCAAGGCATGGCTCTTGAAGAATTAGAGTATGCAGATTTGCATCTGTCTTAGGGGGTTTTGAATATTCTCAAAGCCTCTCGAAAGTCCACTACTAGAAAGACCTATAATTCCAAATGGAAGAGATTCAGCATCTGGTGTTCCAAGAAGCATATTTTTCCAGACAGTGCTGAATTGCCTACAGTTCTGGATTATATGGTCTGTCTGAGTGGCCTAGGCCTCAGACCAGCTACTCTCAAAGTACACTTGTCAACTGTTTGTGCTTTTCTGTCAGTGGGGAAGTCTTCCTCACTATCATCTCATCCTGTGTTCTGTACATTTTTCAAGGAATTGCTTCATATCAATCCTCCCTTTAGGTATCCTGCCCCTGCCTAGGACTTAAATGTTTGCATTGCTCAACTTATGCAACCTCCTTCTGAGCCTATGTCCTCAGCAGAGCTTAAGTACTTGACTTGGAAAACTGTGTTTTTGGTAGCCATTACGTCTGCCAGATGTATCAGTGAATTGCAAGCCCTGTCAGTGGAACCTGATTTTATCTCCTTTCATAGGGATAAAGTGGTCCTTAGAACCAATAAAAGGTTCTTGCCCAAAGTGGTTTCAGACTTCCACTTGAATCAGTCTGTCTCTTCCTGTCTTCTTCACTGATCATTCTTCCTCAAGAGAGAGGAGGCTACACAGTTTAGATGTTAAAAGAGCCCTTGGCTACCACATACAGTGTACCAAGGGTCACAGGTTTGATTCCCTCCAGTTGTTCCTCACTTATGGAGAAGTGGGAAAGGGTAAATCTGCCACCAAGAGAACTACTGCAAGGTGGATTGTGTCTTGTATACAATTCTGCTATGAGAAACTGGGAAAAATTCACCCTCAGGCCTGAGGGCTCACTCTACAAGAGGTACAGCTGCTTCCCTGGCTGCTGTCAGGGATATCCCTCTCTTAGAAATTTGTCAAGCAGCCATCTGGAAAACAGTCCATACCTTTACCAAGCATTACTCTGTGGATATCCAGGTTAGGAGTGATGCTCGGTTAGGCACAGCAGTCCTTCAGAGCCTATTCCGAAAGTAGGTTCTCTCCCTCCTCCATGGAGGTACTGCTTGGTAGTCTGCAGATAGTCAGAATACAGCAAGACTTCATGTTGTTTGAAGAAAAAATTGCTCACCTTAGTAATTGTGTTTCTTCTAATGGAGTCTTGCTGTATTCTGACCTCCCTCCCTGCCTCCCCTCTCAGAACCTGGTTTTTTGGGAAGTGGGTGGGCAGGTGCAGTGTTGCACCCCAGAGGTGTTTCTTACACACCTTCCCCTCTGTGTTTGGGTGTTTTGTTTTATCGTTATCCTTATTTGGATTGGTTTTGGATTTGGGGTTTCCTGACTTCAGTCTTCCTTGGGAATCCAAAACTCTTTGTTGCCAGTTGGCTAGTAACATTTTACAATTTCCACATAGTGTAGTTAGTGAGTTTTTGCTCGTAAGAATCTGATGGTTGAGTTTCAAAAGGCTGTAGACAGAGACCTCAACCAAGCTGGAGCTCAACGTTCTATGCACTGCATAGAAAATTAACCCTATGTTCTCTGGGGCAGTTTAAAGGCTGGAGCTAACTGCAGATAGTCAGAATACAGCAAGACTCCATTAGAAGTAACAATTACTGAGGTGAGTAATTTTTTCTTTTGTAACCTAAATTCTTATGTGCTTATTTTGTTACCTTTACTCCTAGGATCACTATGTCTTTTCTCACTATACCGTTTGTTCTGTTCTTTGATATGACATGGAGCCTATGTAAAAGAGCCTTTGGCTCAAAGGTATTAATTCTAAGACTGAAATAAATAAATTTAAAAACACTGTTTTGTATTCCAATCCAAATCAATTTCAGAAAAAAGTTTTTTTTTAAAGTGTCACCTATTCATCCTTTGCCGCATCCCTGTCCCCAACTAATCCATTAGCAGATTAACATAAATTATACCTATGCTGCTCCGCAGCCAAGAGAGCGCTTGCCCCCCCTCCCCACAAGGCACCTCTTATTCCACAATACCGTCCTTACCATTAGTATCACTGGACAAAAACATTTCTTATACCATGCCTACATCTAAAAAGTAAAAGTCTGATCTATGCGGTTTTCATATGGCTGCCAGGAGTGCAGTTGGGTAACTGGACAGCAGTTGATAGCAGAGGTCGCTGTCCCTCAGGCAGATGTCCTGACCCCTACCCATCCAGTTCCCCAAAGAGTTCCCTGTAGAGTGTGAGAGGTAGAAGGAGTGATGGGCGGAAGCCGTTTGCTGGGGCTTGATTTGTTTTAATCATCTATGCTCCACCCTGCTCAACTTTCACCATCACACGTTTCTGCCACTAGCATCCACATTTGTGGTTGGTCTGGCCTTGATTGGGACCAGGGATTCAGGCCTGAAGCCTGAGTGATGAGTGAGGGCAGCACAGCAGATACAGACAGGTTGAATGAGTAGATTCGGCCACAGCAACTGTAGTAATCAGTTGTGGGAGTCAGGATGGTCTCCGTAGTCACCATCGGAGCAAGTCAGGGTGATATTTTCATGAAGCGGACCAGTGAAGGAGGCAAGGGAGAGTGGAGTAAGGAGTGGTGGCACGCTGATGGCAAACTGATATTGTGTTGTGCAATATGAGCAAACTTCCTCCCAGACCCAGACCCTTGCAGACATCCAAGTCACCTCAGCTGTAATGTAAGCATGACAGTGCTGACTAAGTTTAAACTTTATGCAACTCATAAAAATAACATGGTCTCACATCCTCCGTCCTAGTGGTATGTTGCTGATCAGAGTTAGTGAATGTTTTATGTGACAACAGACCATCTTAAACAGCATCTGAAACTTACAAGCTGGCTTTGGTGGTTTTGGGGTGCACTTTGGAGGCTCTTAACAAAAAAAAACACACAGTATAAATAAGGTCTCAGGATACATGCCACTCGAGGCAATCTACTTCATTTTTATGTTTGCTTGCACGCATGTGTAAGAAACATAGTGCCATCATCGGAGATTTCGGAGGTGTGTCACCTCCTCCTCCAATTCAGTCAGTGTGCTGGCAGGCGCGGCCCCTGTAAGCCAATGTATTTTGGAGCTGTCTATGACAAGCTCCAAAATGCAGTGGCATACAGTTGAAAGGGGGAGCTACGCTTGAGTGAGCAGCGATAAGATAAGGCTGCTCACGCGCGCAGCTCACCCCCCACAGACACTCACGCGGCGTGCGCGCCCACGACACGCCTGTATAGCCGACGGTGCCCAACCCCGTCCGGCGCCTCTCCCCCGCTCCCCAAGGGATCGAATGACGCTGGGTGCCCACCTCCCAGCGTGGCAACTAATCATATAGCCGATGGGGTGCCCAACCTGTTGGCTGCACTGTCCCCCCCGTAGCTGAGTGCCACGCTGGGAGCCCACCCAGCGTGGCAAGCAAGTTGAGGGCCGACGGGTGCCCAATCCCGTCGGCTGAAGGTCCCCCAACGTCCTTGTGCCACTCTGGGAGCCCACCCCAGCATGGCAAATGGTCCCACGCCATCTTTTTTTATTTTGACCTGAAAAACTAAAACTGTCCCTTGGCATCTCGACCCCCACAACCCGCACCCACCCACTGAGCACACAGCCTCCCACACCCCCTCACCCCATACTTACCTCCGGGCTCGGTGCGACGATCTTGATTGACGGGGAACACGTCTGCACTCTTCAAAGCGACCCAGAACTGAGAAATGCCGGTAAGCTGTATAATGGGATAAATAGGAGAGGTTCAACTTTATTACATATCTGGGCATTTTTGGGAATTTTGGCACCAAATTTCCAACATAGGGTTTAGGACCCTTCTCATGAATGATATCACTGTCATGGTTGATTGGCCTGAAGGGTGATTTCGCTCAGTGACTGCGCGGTGACTCGAAAATCACCGCCGGCCTGAATAGCACCATGACAGTGACATCAGTCATGAGAAGAGATCTCAAAACCTCCTATCAAATTGGTGCCAATATCCAAAATGACTGTTTTACGATAGGCAGGCTATGCAGTTCCTACGCAGGCTCGTGAAGTTCGAGAATTTTCAATATTTTCACTCCAGATTTTCAACATTGCCATTTTACCACACCTTCTTATGAGTAGTACAGCTGCCATTTTCAATCTCACCCAAATGTGTTTCCACCCATGTAGCGCACAATGGCGCAGTCGGTTTCTTGAAATCAATGTACGGGACAAATTAAAGAAAATCACAGTGACACAGTTCATGAGCAGGCATCTTAAAATGGCTATGTTGAAAATTTGGTGAAAAAAGTCCTAAAAATGACTGTTTTACGAGCGTGCATTGCGCAGTTCCTACGCACGCTCGTAAGGTCATGAATTTTCAATATTTTCACTCCAGATTTTCAACATTTCCATTGTACCACACCTTCTTATGAGTAGTACAGCTGCCATTTTTCACATCTCACCCAAAACGTGTTTCCGCCCATGTAGCGCACAATGGCGCAGTTGGTGTGCGAGATCAATGCATGGGACAAATTAAGAAAATCACAGTGACACTGTTCATGAGGTGAGGTGGTAAAATGGCTATGTTGAAAATTTGGTGAAAAAATTCCAAAAAATGACTGTTTTACGAGCGTGTGTTGTACAGTTCCTACGCACGCTCATTAGTTTGCAAATTTTCAATATTTTCACTCCAGATCTTCAATATTGCCATTGTACCACACCTTCTTATGAGTAGTACAGCTGTCATTTTTCACATCTCACCCAAAACGTGTTTCCGCCCATGTAGCGCACAATGGCGCAGTTGGTGTGCGAAATCAATGTGCAGGACAAATTAAGAAAATCACAGTGACACTGTTCATGAGCAGACGTCTTAAAATGGCTATGTTGAAAATTTGGTGAAAAAATTCCTAAAAATGACTTTTACAAGCGTGCGTTGCACAGTTACTATGCATGCTCGTAAGTTTGCATATTTAATATTTTCACTCCAGATTTTCAACATGTCCATTTTATTAAACTTCCTTATGAACAGTACAGCTGCAATTTTTCATATGTCGCCCAAAATGTGTTTTCGCACATGTAGCGCACAATGGTGCTGTTGGTGTGCGAAAGCAATGTTTAGGACAGATTAAGAAAATCACAGTTACACTGTTCATGAGCAGAGGTCTTAAAATGGCTATGCTGAAAATTTGGTGACAAAAGTCCATGAAATGACTGTGTTACGAGTGAGCATTGCACAGTTTCCACGCACCCTCGTTAGTTAATGACTTTGTAATATTTTCAGTCCAGATTTTCACCAGTGGCATTTTTCCACAGTTCCTTATGAACAGTACAGCTGCCATTTTTCACAACATGGCCGAAGTGTGTTTTCACACTTTCAGTGCAGAGATGCGTGGTCACTGTGGGAAATCATTGTTCGGCACAGATAAAGAAAATCACAGTGACACTGTTCATGATCGGAGGCACCAAAATGCCTGAGTTGACAATCTGCTGTAAGAAATCCCCAACCTAATTATATTACGGTTGTGCGTTGCACAGTTTCTATGTACGCTCGTGACTTCACCATTTTTTTAAATATTTTTACTACACATTTGCAACATAGCCATTTTTTACACCTCCCCATGAAAGAGTACAGCTGTAATTTTTTACATCCTGTTCGGAATATTTTTGCACCTGTGGTGCTAAATGCCATAGTCACTGTGCATAAGCAGCTTTTGGCTAACAAACTGATATTCCCCCTGTTCATGAGGTGGGGTCACAAAACAAACATGTTGAAAATTTGGAGTGAAAATACAATCTAATGCCTGAGGTATTAGGGTTTTCAACTATAACGCCTAACCCTATAGAGAATACAGGAATCAGGGTGTGCCTTGGGATTCTTGCCTGTGATGCTCATACCATTCCATCACTGCAGTCACTGAGAGGCATCGGTATGCCTTGGACTCTTACCTAAAGTTCACCCCATTCTCCTATATCGCACCCATCTCACCATATTTCCTAATGAAATGGGGTGCGCATAAGGGCCAAAGACCACAAGGAACACCGTGGCACTTGTCAGTGTCTGCAGGGTGGGGTGTGGTGAAAGGGCGTGGCCATTATGCCTGATGACCAGGACCACTGGAAAATTGCGGGTGCAATTTTTCTGCATTTTTCACCCATCTCCACACAAAATCCGCAATTTCTTGCAATTTCTTACATTTATGGAATTTTTGACTGAAATTGTATAAAAATATTTAAATTCTCAAGGAAATCTACTCAGATATGGTACACAGACTTGGATTTGACCAAAACGGTACAGTGTGAGGTGAGAAGGGGTCAAATGCGACTCTGCTTTCACGTGATTCACTTCCTGCTTTGGTTTCAGAATCCTCTGGTCATGCACATGTAGACTTGAACACTTAAAATCTGTGTTAAAGCAGACTAGCAGAGAACTTTTTGCTGACACAGAGACTGAAACAATAGGTGTGAGAAGAGGTGCAAAGTGCCCCATTCACCTAAATGAAGCATTGATCCTAATGCTTGTTTTTGAATGGTAGGTTAGGTTTTCTTTGTATAAATACTTTCAATCTGAAAGGATTTTGATTTAAATGTGTCAAGAGTTTGGATGACCCTGCTGATTATAAACTTGAATGTGCTGCTGAGGGGGTTGGTGACAGTGATTCCTTACATGTCAGTCTGCCACAACTGTATACTCACATACAAAGCCTACAAAAAGCAAACATTTCTGAAAACATGCTGAACAGGTTAAGTATAGTTAAACAGTTACCTTCAAATAGACAAAATAATTGCAACCCAAGTAAAATCACTGCAAACCAAGTAGAACAAAAGTACAATGTATTAAAAACTATTGTATGATGTAATGAAAAGCTATTGGTATGATTTGATACTTTTATCATGTGATTTTAAAATGTATTTACAGTGCTGATTAAGAACAGTAATCATTTTAACAAAATAAACATTTTTCTTACTAGACCTTTATTAGGCACCTGGTTATCTGTTTATTTTTTTCTTGCACCAAAGCAAGTAGTTTAAACAGGCTTCATTCTTTAACATCTAGAAACTGGCAAAATATGTTGTTTCAGGATGTATTCAGTACAGACTAACTGTAAATTACTGAATAAAATCTAATTAGCTCTGCATGACTTAGATGTCTTGATTTTTAAAAGATATGCTACATAATGATTAGTTTACAGTGCATTTCAAAAACACACAGTTTTCTTCATATTAAAAGCATTTACAAGTGGCAATACATTTTTTTAACAATTTATGTGATCAATACATGCTGCAGCAAACAAAATATTTTTTAGGGGGCAGTGGGGATGTATAGTGAATCTCCGCAATTTTTGCAAGAAAAGCCCCGCATTTTTGGGTAAAATTTTCCGCAATTTTCCAGTGGCCCAGCTGATGACCCAAACACACACCCCAATGCCTGTCACTCTCTGCAGGGTGGTGGTGGGGTTGGCTTCAGTTCAATACTTCACTGCCATTCCTATTACGCAGCTCTGTAACTTCTACACTACCACTGCCAATGCCAGCAAGCAAACATTCGGCATTGACAAATGCTTGTTGTTTTCACCAGGATTCGACATTCAGAAGTCAATGCTATGGCATATTCTAATTTAATGGTAAAGAAACCTATAGGCATCAGTAATTATATGATGTCTTCAGGCTGCTGGGGGAGGGTCGTGCAGCCACCCAGCTACCGATTACAAACTTGTAGTTCCCAAGTGAAGTGCACTGTAAGGGAGTTCAGTAGGCTAACAAGTTTATTATCGTCAACAGACTGGTTTGAAATGCCAAAAATAGCTTTCATTGCACAGATGTATCCTAGGCAAACATCACTTTCTACAGTGTGATATATTATTAATTTTACAGGAGTTCTGTATGAAGGTAAGCTATTTCTGTGTGCATACATTACAATGCAAAAAGGGATTTAACCTATGTTACAGTTCTGCAATAAAAAAAAAAAAAAACTAACTTTAATGTGCCAGTCCCGGCCATTGAAGATATTACAATTATTTTTCAGTCTCCTCCTAAACCCCTTTAGAGTGCACTTTACTTAGGATCTAGGTTAATTTTGAGTGGAGGGCTTTGACATCCCTTAAGTGCATCAGGTCCCTGCTTTGTTGATGGCCTACCTTCAGTTTGACTTTCTCAACTACATTGTCCTTCTGGCACAGGAAAGCACACTTACAGCAAGAAGATATCCAAAATTAGCAGTTCAGTTCAATCACTTTCACAAACTCTAACTAGCTTTTCTCATTGGAGTGATACTGGTTATGGCATGCATAAGTTAAAACAAAAGACCCAGACCCCCAAAAATGGTGAGTCAATACATTCTTACAATACGCTTTCTGCCTCAAATGGTTACTCATTTATTACATCCCAAAGGGGAGCAAGGGTCTCTTAGAGACCCCATGTCATCACAAATAGCACCCTAATGTGAAAAGCAGTTTAGAGCTTGTGAATATGATTGGGTTGAGCTGCTAATTTTGGATTTGTTCATGTTTGTGAGACATATAGCTGTGTCCATTAGCTGTCTCCCCACCAATTACCACTACTGTGCCTGGGGACATATGAACATACAAAGAAGCCAGCAAAAGAAGGCCATTTGGTCCATCTAGTCTGCTTATTTTGCAGGGCCCACAGCTTGAGTTACTGTCCCTGCCCCCTACTCCTCCAATCCTCCCCACCCACCTTTCCCTATGCCAGCTTCTCTTAAAGTTGCCCACTGTATTCAACAAGATCAACTCTTCTGGCAGTGCATTCCAGGTGTCCACCACCCTCTATGTGAAGTAGTGCTTTCTGAACTCCCTCCTAAACCTCCCACCCTCTAGCTTAAGACTGTGCCCCCTTGTGCTATGGTTGCCACTCAGCTTATAGAGACTGTCCTTATCCACCTTATTTATCCCTTTTAAGTACTTGAAGGTCCCAATCTTGACCCCTCTCCTGTCCTCCGGGGAGTACATGTTCATGTTCAGTGCCCTCAACCTCTCCTCGTATGCCTTACCCTGCTGACCCACTATCATCTTTGTAGCCCTCCTCTGGACCTTCTCCAGCAGGTTAATGCCCTTTTTGAGGTGTGGGCACCAGTACTGAACTCCATATGTAGACGCGGCCTTATCAGTGACCTGTACAAGGGTAGCATAATCTCCTCTCTCCTGCTACTGATCCCTCTAGATATGCATCCCAGAATTTTGTTTGGGGAACCTCCTCTCCCACCCAGGGACCACCAGGACCACTGCCATTGCATCAGAGGTTGCCAAGAAAGAGGAGCTGTTGGACCACAGTGGGCTCAGGGAGGATGAGGGTGGTGAAACAGAGGCGCATCTCTCCAGTTGTACCTCTCCACAATTCATATGCTGTTCTGGCAAAGTGTGGTTCCTCTATGGAGGCACCCGCAGTGGAGACCATGGAGGATGCTGGGAACCTCCACAAAGGAGACCCACAGGAGGGTGGCATGAGACCCCAAAGGGGAAGGAAACAACTCCTCATAGGGACTCCATTGTTAGGAGGGTAGAACTGGGGAAGGAAGGGGAGAGGTAGGTAAGGTGCCTGACTGGTGCCATGGCTTTGAGGGATGGAGCGAATCCTTAGGATCGTGGGAGCAATTGCACCGGGGAGGGAGCTGGATGTCATTGTCCACCTAGGGACAAATGACCTGGCTGAGAATGGGATCAGAGCAGTTCTGGAAGAGTTTGTGGAGTTGGGAAGGGGCCTTAGACAAGTAGCACGCACGGTAACCTTCTCGGAGGTGCTGCCTGTCTATGGCATGGGTGAGACTAGGGTGCTCCACACCATGGGATTCAAACAGTGGTTGAAAAACTAGTGCAGAGCTCAGGGGTTTGGCTTCATTGGGGACTGGGGGTCCACCTGGAGTGATGCAGACCTATACTGGCGCAATGGTCTGCATCTGTCCAGAAAGGGAACCAGAAGCCTAGGTGATAGGTTTAAATGCTTCCATTCTCAAGCATTTAAACTAGTCAAGGGGAGAGGCACTGAAAAGGAGCAGGGAAATCCTAGCCCCCCTCTCAAAAAATCAGGGTAGTAAGTGAGGTAAACACCAAGATAGAGACATTGATAGGGAGAAGGGCAGGGGTAAATGGAGAAAACGACAAAAGCAATAAGGACAGAGATGGGGCAAAAAGGGGTAAGGCCATCAAGAAATGGAGGGTAATGAGTACCAATGCCAGTAGTCTGGGCAACAAACTCCCTGAACTGGTGGCCTTGATGGAAGAGGGATGGATGACTGGATATCGTGGTGCCATGGAAACATGGTACACAGAGAACCATGACTGGGATGTTAACATATGTTCAAAAAAATATGTCTAACTCAACCCCAGAAAAATATTTCAATGTGTTTTATTTCTTATCATTCATTTTTATCTTCTTCATTTAGATTTGAATTAATATGTCCAGGATCTTAGTTCTCATGCTCCTGAAAATTTCACATACTTCTGAAATATATTTCTTTGATAAGTCATCAGGTTCACTTGCTTCTGAAATATATTTCCTCAATAAGTCAAAAGATTCACAAGCTCCAGAAATATCCTTCATCAGACTTGAAGCTTAATGACATTCACTATTGAAAATAAAAGACAAATAATTCTTGGTTATTGGAGCGTTAATGAAATTATATCTTAATCATGCTGTGTATTTTACGTATTTAAAATATTTAATGTAATGAGTAACAATGCCCATAATCTGGGCAACAAACTTCCTGAACTGGTGGCCTTGATGGAAGAGGGATGGATGACTGGATATCGTGGCAGCCATGGAAACATGGTACACAGAGAACCATGACTGGGATGTTAACATACCAGGGTACACATCCTACAGGAGAGACAGGGAGGGTAGAAGAGTGGGCTGAGTAGCCCTCTATGTAAGGGAAGGGATAAAAGCAACAGAACAAAAGAGTAAACAGGGAGGAGAGGATGCACTGTGGGCCACCTTAGAGACTGGAAATGGCACCACAATCCACACAGGGGGTTGTGTACAGACCCCCATGTCAGAGGGAGGGAATGGACAAGGATATGACAGAAGGCATCCTTAGGATGGCAGGGAAAGGGGAGATACTGTTGATGGGAGACCTGAATGTGCCAAATGTTAAGTGGAGCACCTTTGCTGCAGCCATATCCAAGAGCAGGGCCATCCTTGATGCCCTACGGGGGCATGCCTCAGGCAGCTAGTGCTGGAACCCACTTGGGAGGGAGCAATCTTAGACCTCATACTCTCAAATGGGGACAGTGAGAGGCTCTCCGATCTAGAAGTGGGTAGCCATCTGGGAACAAGTGACCACCAAGCAGTGTGGTTCACGATAAACTCAGCTGCAAAGTCAAGCCATACAAAAGTGAAGGTACTGGACTTCAGGAGGGCTGACTTTGGCAAGATGGGAGAGTACCTTAGAAAAGCACTAGCAAATAGGCAAGAAGGAGGGGTGGAGCAACAATGGGGAAAAATCAAAACTGCCATCACAGAGCCAACATGCCTTTGTGTGAAGCAAATAAACAAATCAAAACGAAAGAAAAAGCCACTATGGTTCTCAAAAGAGGTGGCAGGGAAGGTTAGGGAGAAAAAGATAGCATTTAGGAAGTATAAGGAAACACAGAAGGAGCAGAACAGAGAACTGTACCAGTTAAGGCAGAAGAAAGCAGGGAGGGCAGTCAGAATAGCACAGGCCCAAACTGAGGAAAAGCTAGCCAACTTGGTTAAGAAGGGGGATAAAACCTTTTATAGGTACATCAGGGAGTGTAGAAAGATAAAGGGAGGGTTAGTGAGGCTGAATAGAATGGATGATGGGTGGGCAGAGAGGGACAGTGAAAAATCAGGGATACTGAACAAATACTTTTGCTCAGAATTCACAAAACAGGAGCTAGGGGAGGTACCTAATCCAGTTAACAGAAGCACTCTGGATAGGGGGTCAGTCCCAGTCCTTTCACAGAACAAAGGGTTCTAAAAGAAGTCCTAAAACTGAAGGTGGACAAAGCAATGGGGACTGATGGGATTCACCCCAGAATTCTGAAAGAATTACGAGGAGAACTAGTGACACCACTGACTACCCTTTTTAACAAATCATGGGAGGATGGTGTGGTACCTGAGGACTGGAGGAGGGTGGATGTGATTCCCCTTCACAAAAGTGGGAGCAAGATAGAGGCAGAAAACTACAGACCTGTCAGTTTGACCTCTGTGGTAGGGAAAGTGATGGAATCACTTCTGAAGGAAAGAATTGTTGAGTACCTAGAGGCCAGTGGGGCACAGGACCTAAGGCATCATGGGTTCACAGCAGAAAGTTCATGTCAGATGAATCTAATCGATTTCTTTGACTGGGTGACCAAAGTAGTAGACCAGGGAGGGGCTGTGGACATGGCCTTCCTAGACTTTAGCAAGGCATTTGACACAGTCCCACACAAAAGATTAATGAACAAATTAGCCAGCCTGGGAGTAGGTCCCAGGGTGGTAGCCTGGGTAAAACCTTGGCTGGACAACAGAACACAGAAGGTGATAGTAAACGGAGTCCACTCCGAAGAAAGGGGAGTTACTAGTGGGGGTACCGAAGGGTTCAGTACTGGGTCCAGTCCTTTTTACTGTCTTTATAAGTGGCATTGCAGAGTGACTGGAAGGAAAAGTATGCCTCTTTGCAGATGACACAAAGATCTGCAACAGGGCTGATGCACAAGGAGGTGTGAAAAGGATGAGAAGGGACTTGGAAAGGTTGGAGGAATGTCCAGAAGTATGACAGCTTGGATTCAATGCAAAGAAGTGCAAAACAATGCACCTGGGAAACAAAAACCAAGGGGAAGATTACATAATGTGGGGGAGGTAGTAACAGCAACAAAAATGGAAAGGGACCTGGGGGGTAATCATATCAGACAACCTTAAGGTTGACAGCAATGTGAGAAGGCAGTAGGGAGGGCTGGGAGATACTGGGATGTATAAAGACAGGTATCACCAGCAGAAAACAGGAAGTTATTAACCCTCTGTACAGACAGTTGGTGAGACCCCATCTGGAGTACTGCGTCCAGTTCTGGAGACCCCATCTTCACAAGGACATAGGATGGTGCTAGTCCAGAGGAGGGCAAATAAATGGTGCAGGGTCTGCAAGAGAAGCCATACAAGGAGAGACTAAAGGAGCTTAATATGTATACCCTTGAGGAAAGGAGGGAGAGAGGGGACATAATAGAAACTTTTAAGTACCTCAGTGGAATCAAAAAAGTCCAATAGGGTAGCATCTTTCAGAAAAAGAGATATGCAAGAACAAGGGAACACAGTTTGAAGATAGAGGGTGGACTGCTCAGGGGCAATGTGAGGAAGCATGGAACCACCTTCCTGAGGAGGTTGTGGGGTCTAAAACTGTGGGAGATTTCAAATATGCGTGGGACAGACATAAGTCCATTCTTGTAGGGGGTAGCAAGAAATAGGCTGTTGGTTAACTAGGATCTGCAGCTTATCTTGTAGGTAGGGAAATGGGCAGACTAGGTTGACCAAGTGGTCCTTATCTGCCGTCATAGTCTATGTTTCTATGTTTGTTTGCCTTTGCTGCTGCTTTCTTGCACTGTGTGGAGTGCTTCAGGTCACTAGTGATCATTATTCCCAGGTCTTACTTAGTTTGAGTGGACAGAAGAAGGCTTGATGCCCATTGAGATTGTCCCCCATGCAGGGTGGGCAATTACCTTAATTCTGTAATGAGCAGAACCATTTATTCAAGCCATTTTTAAATGAGTTAAACTGTTTAAATCTACAATATCCTGTGGTAGTAAGTTCCAATCTTTAGTGGCTCTTACATTAAAGGAGTTGTCTCTTTTGTTGGTGTTAGCCCATGGAACAACCATCTGTTTATTATGTGATCTGGCTACAGTACGTCTGTTTGAATGTTTTAATCCACACTGAGTCTTACAATCTGGTGATTGGTGAATTTTATAGATGAATAGTAAATCTCCTCTCCACCTCCTGTTTTGTAGTGAAAACAGGCCAGTTTTCTCTCAGTCTTGTGGAGTGATCTTTTGATGACAACCTTGGGATCATTTTAGTTATTCACCTCTGGACCTGTTCAAGTAAAGCAACATCTCCCTTCAAATAGGGACTCCAAAAAGGTGATATGTAGTCAAGGTAGGGTCTTATGTATGCTCTGTACAAGGGAATCAGGCATTGTTCCATTCTTGTTAGAAGGTCCTTTTCCTCCTCTGATGAAGATACTCTGACTCCACACAGATAGTACTCTGTTCTGGGATTCTTGACTCCAATATGCATAACTTTGCATTTCTTGGCATTGAAGCCAAGCTGCCAGATCCTGGACCATTTTCACAGCTTTTCCAGATCATCACGTAGGTCCTCTATCCCGTCAGCTGTGTCCACTCTCCTGCAGAGCTTGGAGTCATCCATAAATAGTCACATTTTGCCCTTAATGCCATTCCTAATGTAATTTATGAAGACATTGAACAACACCGGCCCCAGCACTGAGTGCTGCAGGATCCCACTGGTTACCTCTCTGGTGCCAGACAACTCTTTCCCCCACAACCATCCTCTGAGTTCTGTCCCTTAGCTAGTTTTCACCCATATGACCATCTTTTCCCCCAACCCTGAGATCTACCAACTTCCTGATCAACCTTTTGTGGGGCACAGAATATTCCGATCGACTGGGGAGAAAACGGGGTGTTCATAGGGACATTCGGCAAGATTGCCAGTCCATTTCAACCCAAAGGCCTTCCAGGATTGGCTTTAGGCAGAGAATTATAATCGAAAAGCCAGCTACTGATTCAGTGAGTGCCATTCAGCAAAACTGAGCTCAGTCTGTGTTGTGGTTTTCAAAAGCCAGCTGGACCTGTGTGTAAACAGTGAGATTGTTTTTACAAAGGACTGTGTAAAGTAATCAAACCCAAGCAAAAATCTGAACATTAGACTTTGAGCATGTATTATGGATTCAGCAACAGTGTAATTTTCTGAGCAAAAGAGAGACTGAGTTGTATGAGAGGCTGCAACAAACAGGCAATTCTGTTCAAGAAATACTGTGACTTTAGTAACTTTAAGCAAGTAAAAGTGATTGAAAGCTAATGGTAAAGTCCAAGAAAATCATATAGATGTGCTAAGGAAGAAAAGCAGTGCAGTCAGTGCAGTTTGAGTAAAATTTATCAGTATGCAGTAAATCGGATGTGCAGATTGTTGATACATCAGGAGTGCTGCCACCGCCATTACAGGGTGAGGTAGTAATGTAAACACAGCAGCAGGGAGCCATTTTGTGAGACTGTTCAAAGTAAAGTGAACTCAGTAATAACAGTGAACTTTAATGTGTTTATCTACAGTCATGTCTTCGGGACCATCTCGCTACCCAGATCATGCCCAGGCTATGATAGTTGAAGAGGTTACCAAGCTTAAAGAAATAGAAAAATGTTTCTATGGTGGAAGTTTGCCTCCTCATGTTGCGATTCCCAGATACCTTGTGAGAGTATGCATAATGTGCCTCAAGGCTGGAAAGGATGTTTTCATGATTCCTCACTGTTCGGGGTGCTTAGAGGAGCAAGGCCTAACTAGTGCACCTAAGATTTGTTTGGCTCCAACGTGGACAAAGCTTCAAGATCCTGCAAGTAGCAGCACACAGCACCAGGCTGAACCTGTTGGGGGAGGCCCAACAGAGTGTGGTACAAAGGAAGAGGGTGTAGATGTACTGCTGGAGCAGAGTCCTTGTGATGTCTCCATGCCTGTGTTGCAGATGGACAGTGTGGAGGGAGTATCGGTGGATCCATGGTGAGAGGGTCCTCATCCTAGCCTTGTGGGGGAAGATGAAGTTCGAGAAACCCTAGATTGGGGATTGTGGGGAATGCATGGGATGCTTTAGTGGGTACGTCTCTCAGCCACCAATCAGTGAACATGCTGGTGTTGACAGCAGCTTCAAAGAAAGCCGAGGAGTTGAAACAAATGTGCCACTGCAATCACTGACAGTTTCGCATTTGCAGCAGTACTCCCCCCCCCCAACCTCGCCGGCTCCTGCCACTCGCTGAGCATTCTGTCCCTGGGCCTTGCTCTATGAGAGCAACTTGTTTGTTCACTGTGCCTTTCCTGGTGAAATATTTCAATTAATAAATCAGCCCCTGTGCAGCTTTCCACATTGGTGGCTCCTGCCACCCACCACACACTCCCCAAAAAACCGACATTGCAGGTGCTCGATTGCTGAGCCGGCATGTATCCCCCCCCCTCCCCACATTGTGGCACACTGGGAACCCACCCCAGTGTGTGCAGATAATTTTTTTATATATTTATTTTTCTGACACCGGGATGCCCACTGCCAGTGTCTGGTGCCCCCCACCCTCTAAAGCCCACTCTCTTTGTCATTGGAGGTATCAAATCCCCATCAGCATCATGTTTCCTCTCCCCCCCAAGCTCACTTTCTTTGCTGATGGGTGCCTTATTCCTGTTGGCATCACCCCCCCCAAACTCGAATGGCACACTGGGAGCCCACACCAGTGCCCAAAAGTTTTTTTTAACCTGTAAATTAAGAAAACCATCCCATGGCATTTTTTTAATCTGCAAAAAAGAGAATGGTCCCTCATAGCCTCCCCACTACCCCTTCCCCATCCCCACCCTTCCACTGAGTACCAACCTCCCCACAACCATCATTACCACATACTTACCTTCGGAGGTTAAGAGCAGTGATCTTTTGTGGAGTGGGACACGACTACGATCTTCAAAGCCGACCAGCAAACTGAAGAATCAAAGGTAAGAGTGTATAATGGCTGTCAATGGTGGTTTCAACTTATGTTCATATCTCAGCCATTTTTAGGAATTTGGACCCCAAATTTTCAACATGGGGTGCTTGGAACCCCACCTTATGAACATGTCACTGTTATTTCGTTACTCAGTCCCAAAAGGTGAGCTGGCGGTCACTGAGCAGAATCACCTTTCTGGACAGATTAATGAAATGACAGTACCACTGTTCATGAGGTGAGGTCCCAAAAAGTCCATGTTGCAAATTTGGTGAAAAAATTCCAAAAAATGACCGTGTTATGAGCGTGCATTGCACAGTTTTTATGCACGCTTGTAACTTGGCCAATTTTTAATATTTTCATTCCAGATGTGTACAACATTGCCATTTTTTCACATTACTTTATGAACAGTACAGCTGTCATTGTTCAAATCCTGCATGAACCGTGTTTTCGCACCTGTTGCGCAGAATGTCCCAGTCACTGTGGGAAATCAACTTTTGGGACAGATTAATAAAATCACAGTGCCACTGTTTAGAAGGGGTGGTCCAAAAATGGCCATGTTGAAAAGTTGGTGAAAAAATTCCAACAGTTGATTGCGTTACGGGCATGTGTTGCGCAGTTTCTATGCATGCTTGTAACGTTGCCAATTTTTCATATTTTCACTCCAGATTTTCAGCATTGTCATTTTTTCACACCTCTGCGTGAGCAGTACAGCTGTCATTTTTCACATCCTGCCCAAAATGTGTTTTCGTACCTGTCGTTCGGAATTGCACAGTCGCTGTGTGAAATCACCTTTCAGGATTCGGTAACGAAATGATAGTGCCCCTGTTTATGAGGTAGAGTCCCAAAAAGCCCATATTGAAAAGTTGGAGTGAAAATACCAACAAACACCAGGGGTGTTAGGTTTTTCAACCGTAACACCCCACCCTGTAAATACTGACAAGCATCGGAGTGTGACATGGGTTCCTCGGCCGTAATGTTCATGGCATTCCACCCCCACCCTGCAGCCATTGATGTGTACCTTGGGGTCTTTGGCCCTAAATTCACCCCATTCTCCTATACTACATCCATTTCAGCTTATTTCCTTATGGAATGGGGTGAGTGTAAGAACTGAAGACCCCCAAGGCACGCTGCAACACCTGTTGCTGTCTGCAGGGTGGGGTGAGGTGGAATGGCTTAAACGTTATGGCCGACCCAAAGGTACACATCCAATGCCTTTCAGTCTCTGCTGGGGGGGGGCAGGAGTTGGCGTTAGTTCACTACCTCACTGCCATTCCTGTTATGCATCTCTCCAACTTCTGTACTGCCAATGCCAGCAAGCCAACATTTGGCATTGACAAATGCTTGCTGATTTAGGTGCAGCACATCCTTGCTGTGAATATATGCCTATTGTAAAAGGTATCACAGTGCCTCTGAAAAATCCATCCTACGTGCTCTAGGTTACTGTACAGGGAGAATATCTATGGATGCTATAGGGCATCCATTGTGTACTAACCAGTTACTTAAGGTAATCAGTGCTGGGGTGAAAGGTCACTGGGATACAACCAGATGGGGGCATTCACATAAAAGCAGTGAAAGCAGTTCTAACAAAAATGCATTCTGTGCTCTCTCCATGACTCTCTGGTTCCTTGTTAAATTCACATTGGTTCCACTGCATGTCCGGTTCTGCACATATAGGAAAGTAACATGATTGCAGCATGAAAGAATAAACGTCTACATTATCCTCTTCATTTTGTGTGGTCTGTGACCAAGTAAAGCCAGCAGCTGCAGCTGCACAGTGTACGTTGTTCTTTGCAAATTGCATCCTCATGCACTGGAAGGCCCCTCTTCAGGAAGCTGCAAACTGTACTGTAGATGGGGCTGGCATTGTAAGCTGCTATGGGTACCAGGAGCGCTGTTTGGGGCTTCTTTATGCCGAATCAAATAATGATGTCATACTTACTTGGTATTGCTAGACAAAGTAGGCAATAGCCCATTGCATTGTCTCCCACGCCATGTGGGTTAATGTATAAGACAAGGATTTGAGGAATAGTGTATCCAGTTGTTGCTTAAAGCTCTCAAATGTGGGTGTCTCCACCATTTCCCTTGGCAGTGTAATGTAATTCACTCTTGTTAACCATGGCACGGTTCCAGAGCAGCATAGTTCAACACCTGCTCCCATTTTCAAAGTGGGCAACTTTTTATTGGACAGGGCAACAACTATTCTTCTTAGGAAAACCCTCTGCACCCTATCAGTTCATGTTGAGCTGCCTCTAACTGACTGTGCAAGATCTTGGTGACTTTTACTGATTTAACAAGACTTTGGAACATAGATTAAATGAAAGAAAACAACAACATTATGTGTAAACCTATTCACTTCCCAGTCATGACAATGTTACTGGGTAGGGAAATTGCAGCAATATTATTGGATGAACAGCATCACATGACCATGCATATATCAGAGCACGACTACACACCTGCACTTTTACCCCGCTCCAAAACAATTTTGACATTTTATAAGATAGATAAACCACTCTGAGGTGTGTGGTCACACTGATATATGCAAGCCTTGGGTGGTTGATGCACTCTGCCTGCGGCCTCATGCATTGTAACAATGCATACCAAAGCATGTGTATATCAGAGTGCGACCACACACCTCAGATTGGTTTATCTATTACATAACACCCACACAGCTAATACAAGCAAGCAAACATTCGGCATTGACAAATGCCTATCTTAATCTCGCTGCTAGGCAGTACTTTTCCTCATCTCCCTTCCATTTAGATCTCCCGCTCCACCACATTTTGTTTGTCAACTTCCTACTTTTCCTTTAAACAGCATCTTTCTTTTTGCTCCCTCTTGCTCTTGCATTGTCTAGCTTGCCCTTGTCCTCCCATTTACCTAACTTATTCGGTCTGCCTTCTCTCTGTCCCAGTGCATGTTGTTCCTATTTCTCCTTCTCTTCTTCTGTTTGGCCTCCAGTTGTTATGTACAGCTTTTCTCTCTGTCTCCCTGTCTGTTTTTATTTTTATATTGATCAATTATGTAAATTCCCGATTGACTGCTAAAGTTCCTGTTTTAGCCCATTTATTGTCATTTTAATAACCTTAGTAATTCACCCATGTCTGTCTACTCCTTTATTACATAATTTAGCTCACGTTGAATGTGCTTCTTCCTCCCATTCCCTTCCCCTCCAGATCACACCTGGAAACATGGCTTGGCTCAGCATGACTTTCCTGATCCCACAGCTCAGTTGATCTAACTGTTTCCCTGAGTAGTGGTGAGCGAAGTGGCCATAATTCGCTCCCTGAAGAGATTCGCGGAGTAACGCGGAATCTGCGAAGTAATCCACAACATGAAGCAGAGTATTTAGCGTCATAATGAGGAACGCAAAGTCCATTGAAAACAAGGACTTTGTGGTACTCCACCTTTCCTCAACTGCTCCACCAATGTTAAGGGGGCGTACATTGAGATCAATGTACTTTGCATCACTTCACCTTGTTATTGAGCTCCAAGGTGAATTTTGCAGTGATTCATAGGACTGCAGGTCACATGGGCTCTAGATTGCTCTGCACAGCCTCAGTTTTGTGTAGTGTGTGTGTGTGTATAGTGGTAGACGGAGACAGTTTCCCCTTTCAAGTTTTGCGATTCAAATCCTCTAAAAGCTGTTAAAAAAGCCTTTTTGAGCCTTTTTTTTCCCTCAAAATTTAGTATATCGATTGTAGGAAACCCTCCTGTGCTCATATTATCAAGTGTTTGTGTGTGGATTTTGAATGTTAAAATTTAGAACATTGTCTGTTGACAGACACTTGAAGTGTGCTTGGGGGAGGGGCGTGTCTGTACTGGAAGTACTGTAGACTGGGAGAAAGGCAGTCTTTGTGTTTTGGTTATATTTTTCTTATATAACTGTATGAATGTACACAGCAATATTTTCAGTAATTTTTGATTTTTTTGCTGATTGTTGTGATGCAGCAGTTCATAATTTCAGTTTATTTAAAAGATTTGGTAATATTACTAAAGTTTTCAATTTGCTGTGCATTACCTGTAGTGTGTGTGTTTGTGAGTGTGTGTGCGATGCGTGCCATCAAATCAGACACATTTTATTGTGCCACACGGTAATTGCAGCACTGTGAACCTGCTATCCACTGCACCTGTGTGATTTTTTTTCCTACTGATTTGTGGTATCTTGGTAGTGACCTGTTACTGCAGTGCACTGCCCCCCCCAAACTAACAAAAGGTATTATTTTCCAGATTTGAATTTGTGACTTGTGAGCACTGGTTAGGTGTTGTTGCGCCTTTGCATCTGCATCTCCTAAGTGTGCAGTGCAATCATAATCTGTCTGTGCATTTACATCTCTTTAGGGCCCAGTCTCCATCTGTAAATTAAGTTATAGTAGTTTGGCTTCCCTTCAGAGTACTGGTGCGGTGCATATCTCTGCATGAACATTGTACTCCTCAATGTGCATTTTTAAGTCAGGCAGTCATCACAAGTCACTCATGATACAAACTGTGTTCTTCATCTTCACAGTCACGATTCATGAATTACAAAACTTTTACATTTTTGGGCTGTAAAAGTTGCAAGTAAGCCTATTTTGTAGTGTCTTAGCTTGAGCATTGTAGTCATTAATATGAGTTTTCAAGTCCAGGAGTTTTGTGACGTACAGGTCAGGGTCGGAGACGTACAGTCATAGACATCTGTGTACAGTTTATTATCATTAGTCATGTCACACCACTCACTCATTATGACTCTTACACAAACCAAGTTCTTCAGCTTCATGGTCACGATTCACGAAAA
Source organism: Neoceratodus forsteri (assembly GCA_016271365.2). Taxonomy (NCBI): domain Eukaryota; kingdom Metazoa; phylum Chordata; order Ceratodontiformes; family Ceratodontidae; genus Neoceratodus; species Neoceratodus forsteri. The sequence goes on from JADMNL010000026.1 coordinate 335,202,936, forward strand.
GTTGCATGTAAGCTTGTTTTGTAGTATCTCGACTTGAGCATTGTAGTCATTACTATGAGTTTTCAAGTCCAGGAGTTTTGTGAGGTGCAGGTCAGGGACCTATAGCCATAGGTCTTTGCATACAGTTTATTATCATTAGTCATGTCACACCAGCCACTCATCATGAGACAAATCACGTTCTTCGCGAATCACAGCAGTTACATTTTTTTTTCAGTTCTGATGCTCGCTGATTGGGAACCTTAGAAAAAGAAAGTCAAAGTGGCTGCGTCTGGGTCTGTTGATGTTAAACATTCCCCTCCTCAAAAAAGTTGTGATGTAGGCATTCCTATTGATGGTGATGATGATGACCGGAAGGGGGGCATAATAGACAATATGAAGTACCGAAAAGGAATCAAAAATGTACAGGAGAGTAGCACCATCCAGAAAAAGAGATGTGCATGAGGAAGGGCCCAAAGTTTGAAGATAGAAGGGGAACAGATCTGGGACAACATCAGGAACTATTTTTTTCACACAGAGGGTGGTGAGTGCACAGACAACTGAGCTTTATATTAAAAAGTAGTGAACAGCGTTCTGGTGGGACTTCAGCAGTTGCAGCATCCCCATAATTTTTAGCTGGTGCCCCTCAATTCTCTCCTATTGCTGCTCAATGTTGCCAAGACGGTGGTTAACAGCCTCCAAATCACTCCTCATCAGGCCCAAATCAGTCTGTGTGGCAGGTAGTTGGACAGGGTTGCTGCCATTACCTACTGCAGGATGTGGTGGTGGAATAGCTGCTTGATTCATGGCCTCTCGCGCTTCACACCACCGGCTTGATCCATGCTATTTCCCACTTCACACCACCACGTGCAGGTGTATGCTGTGCAGCCCCCTCTTCCATACCCCAGTAGGGCCAGCGGGTACATTACTGCCCTGTTCTACAACCTTGACCTGCCACTGTACACAGTGGTGGTTGTGCAGGTGGGTGTGCTGACTACCTGTACTAAGGTAAGCGCCCTTGGGGACAGGCACGCCTCTACACCACACAGATTACATTTCATTACACTGCCGTCCCCAGGCAATATGGTAAAGAACTCCCACATGAAGTGCGGGGAGGACCAGGCACAGGCGGGGGGGGGGGCACAGGTGTTGTTGGAGCCAGGGGCTGCTGCTGCAGTGAAATTCTCTTTCAAGCATGATTCACTTCCTGCCTGCCTGAAGCATGGGACCTCTTCTGTGTAAGCCATGTGATGTGTTTGTGCTGCTTGTAGATTCTCACTCCTCCTTTACAGGCAGAGTGAGCAATGCAAAGTCATTATCACCATCATCATTAATTCTGGGAGACTTTGCATGTCTTGTTATGCTCTCACTTCACTTCGTCAGCACAGGGGAATTTTCTGGAGACAAGACAGTAGCATTTTAGGGATGCACATCAATTATGGTGACTGTGTGTGAGCTCTGCATGCACGATTGAGTGCATCATTAATTCTGGGAGACTTTGCATTTCTTGGGTGGGATATTCAAAGGGGTTGCGCCCTAGCACAATATTCAAAAGGGGATGTTGCACAGCACAAATCCCAATGTGCCAGGGTGCAGCAGTAATGTATGTGGTGCAAGTGCAGGGAGGTGTGCCTCTGCATATTCGGCACATACCAATATTCAGCCTGGGATGTGGAGCGCTTATGCAGGCACACACCCACCTCGGCTGCACAGGGGGGGTGCAGAGATGAGCCTGAAAAAAAAGGAACATGTCAGGGGACACCCACAGGCTGGCCTCTGTATTGCTGGGTGCAACACGGCAGCCGCCTGCTGTGGGTGGCCACCTGACCTCCCAAGTCACAGGCCGGGCATCTGGGGCCCCTCCATGCCCGATCGTGGGCTTAGTAAATAAAATAGAATCCCTGGTGGCCCAGTGGACCTGCTCCCCATCCCGATTGCGGGCTTAAATACATAAATCCATTCCCTGGTGGTCCAGTGGACCTGCTCCCTCGCCCAATCGTGGGCTTAAGTAAATAAATCTATTCCCTGGTGATCCATTGGACCAGACCCCAGCCCAATTACGGGCTCAGTAAATGAAAATAAATCCCTGGTGGTCCAGTGGACCCGAACCCCAGCCCGATCGCGGGCACAGTAAACGAAAATATATCCCTGGTGGTCCAGCAGTATCCCTCTCCCCACTTGCCTGCTTAGACCCATCACCCCACTCCCCCCAGTCAGCGGTGGGTGGCAGCTCCCCACCCACAAGCCACCCGGCCGCCCGCTGACTGACAGCATACAGCACGCCTGTATGACTATTGGTCCACTGCGTGGGCCAATGGGTGTGCAGACCGTACTGTACTACACAGTCCCGATATGTGAATGAATTCCATTTGAAATTTGAAAAAAACATATGTTATACAGAGCACTTCTGATTTGTATGTAAAGTCCTACTGCATCCTTCCCTCTGTCTGCTGTTAGGAATTTTTACTAAATTAGCCTGCTACCTTTATGGTAGTTTTATGAACCCTGCGGATCTTTTTCATGTAAAATCGGTTTATTGCCTTCATCGCACCAACACTGCACCCTGTTTCATGTAACAGTGATGTAGCATAGCCCATAGATTTACCATGTGCACAACAGCAGAGCTGTGTAACTGTTCTTATGCAGTGACACCAAGTGGCAAGTGTTACAGTTTAGCATACACCTCAGAGCTCAGACATAGGTGAGAGGAGTTTCTCTATGAAAACTGCTAGTCAGTTACACATCTCTGCTGTTGTGAACTGTGCATTTGGTAAATCAATAGACTATGCTACATCACTGTCACATGACACAGAGTGCATTGTCAAAGCAATATTTTCATAACTGTTAGTTTACTCACTTGTGATACACACTGGAAAGGGGAACCATATCTGTATCTTGTTTATCTCCCTCATTACTCCTCTCACACTGTGTATATATTATGACTCAGGGTCTACTTAAGACCCCCTGAAACTGTAACCTACCATATGTAATGACATGGGGTCTACTGTTAATGACCATTACAGTTGTATATATTGCCTGTACTGTATTACCTATGTAAGTATCCTGTTGTTACCTGTATATGTGTATCTGACGTGGAGCCTTTGCAAAGGAGTCTCTGACTCAAAGGATTGTAATTCTGATTTCTCTCAAATAAATAAAATAAAAAGATAAAGGCAATAAAGCGATTTAACATGACAACACAACTTATTAATTTAGTAAAAACTCCTAATAGCAGACAGAGGTAAGGACACACTAGGGGAGGGACTTTACATGCACATCAAATCGCTCTACATAGCATATGCTGTTTCAAATTTGGGTTGGACTTCTCCTTTAGGTTGAAATAATGATGGTAGGGAAAAAAACATTGCAACTTAAAACAAGGAAAACCAAAACAGCACACATACACTTAACAAAAGGATACAAAGTGCCACGCATACAGAAAACAAGAAAAAAAGTGCATAATTACATACAGGGGTGGTAGGGGAATACATTTTTATGACACAGCAGGGAGGGTGGGGGCACATGGTGTGAGGAAACAAAATAGTGTGGGATCCCATGGTGGTCCAGCTGCAGTTGGAGCATAGACACAATCTGCAATTGATGGCCTTGTATCAGCTCCAACTGGTACTTGACAGCACTCAACCTCTCATTTGTCTCGTCCATAGCACTCCAGCAAACTGCGGTGTCTGCTTGAGTTACAAGCAGCTCTCTGGGGTCTACAGGTGCTGCAGCTGCTGGTGGTGGGAGTGGTGCTGGTGCAGAAGCAGGAGCAGTTGCTGACATGGCCCTCCTCCTCTTAAGGCCATGCACAGCCACACACTCTGATGCAGAAGGGCCAGCAGGTACAGTCCTGGCCCATTCTGTGGCAGCCTACCACTCCACTTGGTGGTGGTTGATCATGTGGGTGTGCTGGCCCCCAGTTCCCAAGTGAGTCCCCCAGGGGCCACGATACACCTCCAGCCTACAAATGTAGCACCTGACCAAGCTGCTGTGCCCCCCAACACAATCAAAAAACTTCCAAACCAGGGGAGTGCGGGGAGGACCAGGCACAGGCTGGGGGGGGCAGATGCACTGGCAGCCTGGTCATGCTGCTGAGGCACCACACTTGGGGCTGGGGGCACAAGCGCATCCTGCTCAGGATGAGGAGCTGGTGCCGGTGGTGGTACAACTGCCTGAGGAGGTGGTGGTCTTGCTTTTGGGGGGGGGACATGCAGGATTTTTGTCCGGCCAACATGAACTGTGCACGCCCTTCCCCCCAAACATGTATACTCCTCCCTAGTCATGATGTGGTCCCAGAACTGCCTCCACCCCAAGCATTGTTTGACCTTGCTCCATCCCTGCTCGACCCACTTGACTGCACTCCCATGTTCTGAGCAATGACACAAAACAGTCACACACAAGACACACAGAACACATGCACACACACAGTCAGACACAAAGAAACAACAACTTATAAGAGTAAGAAAAAAAGAAATTCACAGCAGGAACAAATTAAGTAAAAAACAAGCATTTGTCAATGCCAAAGTTCATCATTTGAAATTAATGTTGGTACACACAGATTGGTAGGACTACAGTTCCCAGCAGAAAGAACAAGTTATGCCACCAAGTTCACATTCCGGTTGCAATACAGTGAAGTGCATACCTGTTTCCTCAATTCATGATCTGGATTTGAAGAGTGAAGATGTGTCTGCGGTTCAGAGAAGATGAGGGCACTGGAGCCCCACTATGGGTTGGGTTGGGGGGGACCTTATGGTTAAAAGCCCTAATGCCTGGGCATTTGTTGGTATTTGCACTATGAATTTTCAACATGGTCTTTTGTGACCACCACCTCATGAAAGCATTTGGGACCTCTGCTCATGAACAGTGGCACTGTGATTTTGTTAATCTGTCTCGAACGTTGATTTCTCACAGCGACTGCGCCATTCTGCACCAGATGTGCAAAAACATAGTTTGGGAAGGATGTGAAAATTACAGCTGTACCATTCATAGGGAGGTGTGAAGAGAAGGCAGTGTTGAACATCTGGAGTGAAAATATTAAAAATGCTCAAACGTACACACATACATGGAAATTGCACAATGCATGCTCCTAACAGTTATTTACTGGAATAATTTCACCAAAATTTCAACATAGGCATTTTGTGACCTCTTCTCATGAACACTAGCACTATAATTTTCTTACTCTGTCCGGAATGTTGATTTCACACAGCGACCGCAGCATTGTGTGAAAACACATTTTGGGCAGGATGTGAACAATGACAGCTGTACTGTTCAGAAGGAGGTGTGCAAGACTAACAATGTTGAAATTTCTGAGTGAAAATATTACAGATCCTCGACGTTATGAGTGTGGGTGGAAACTGCTTAATGCACGCTCATAAAATAGTCATTTTATGGACTTTTGTCACCAAATGTTCAACACAGACATTTTAGGTCCTCGACTCATGCACAGTGTTACTGTAATTTTCTTACTCTGTCCCGAACATCCCACAGTGACTGCGCTATTCTGCACTGGAAGTGCAAAAACACATTTTGGCCAGGATGTGAAAAATGACAGCTGTACTGTTCATAAGGAGGTGTAAAAAAAAATGCCAGTGTTGAAAATCTGGAGTGAAAATATTACAAATTCATGAAGTTACGCGTGTGCGAGGAAACTGAGCAATCCACACTCATAACACCGTCATTAAATGGACTTTTGTCACCAATTTTTCAACATAGGTATTTTGAGACCTTCACTCATGAACAGTATCACTGTGATTTTTTGTAATCTGTCCCGAACACTGATTTCCCACAGCAACCGCACTGTTCTGCACCAGAAGTGCAAAAACACATTTCGGCCAGGATGTGAAAAACAACAACTGTACTGTTCATAAGTAGGTGTAAAATAAATGCCAATATTGAAAATCTGGAGTGAAAATATTACAGATTCACAAAGTTGCGTATGTGTGTAGAAACTGCGCAACGCTCACTCATAAAAGTCATTTTTGGGATTTTTTTCACCACATTTTCAATGTAGGCTTTTTGAGAACCCACTTCATGAACAGTGCCACTGTCATTTCATTACTCGGTCCTGAAAGATGATTCCGCGCAGTGACCACAAAATCACCTTTTGGGACCAAATAACAAAACGATAGTGCCACTGTTCATGAGGTAGGCTCTCAAAAAGCCTATGTTGAAAATTTGGTGAAAAAAATAAAAATGCCCGAGATATGCACCAAAGTTGAAAAAAACTTGTTTATGCCATTTTACAGCTTACCGGCATTTCTTCAGTTCGCAGTTGGCTTTGAAGAGTGCAGACGTGTTCCTGATCCACTGAAGATCGTTGTGCCATGCTCTGGAGGTAAGTGTGGGTTGAGGGGGGGTGTGGGAAGGTGGGTGCGCAGGGGGTGGGCATGGGTTGGAGGGGCCACCGGACTCAACGATGGACCGTTTTCTAGTTTACAGGTTTAAAAAAAATTATTATCTTGGGAAGGTTTCTATTTTTACAGGGACATTTGGCACACTGGAGTGAGCTCCCAGTTTGCCACCTGAGTGCCTTGGGGGTGTAGACGATGGGGGATTGGGCACCCCTATCGGCAAACAACAAATTGGGGGGGTGACATTATGCGGACGGGGAGTGTGCTCCCCCATCGGCAAATGAACTGGGAGGAGGGGGCATGCTGACAGGGGGATTGGGCACCCCCATCACTTTTTCTTGTTTTTTTTAACTGTGTGGGGGAAGGCCTGGGCTCAGCGCATTCGCACTGCTGTAAGCTACAGCAGTGTGAACGCACACAACCAGGAATGCAACGCAGGAATGCAACTACAAAGGACCGAGCTGTGCCACTATTGGTGTGGCTCCATCCTTGGAAAAGTTGTCCTGCTCAGCCTGAACAGCTGAACATGAGTCATCACGAGCCTGCTGACTGATTTGCCTGCCGCTGACCTGCCCTTACAAATGGAACTCTCAATTGGGCACACCCCTGTAAAACACCTTATAGCAATGAGTTTGTCTGCACCTGCGTGCCACAACAAACTCAAAAAAGAGTCTACACAAAACACAAACAACTGTAGCTTTTAAAAAAGCTATTAGGTCTCTCTCTAAATCTCCTCCTAACTGCTGTCGTACTATCACTGCCGCCTCTCTCTCCTGATGCACAAGAGAAAGTGAAAGTATCTCCTTGCATAAGTCAGTTCCTTCCTGCCTGGCTAAAGCATGTGACTTACAGTACTCTAAGCCATGTGATGCGTGGGTGTCTGCTAATGTTGTCACTTTGCCTTACTTTGCATTAAGGTGGAATGAAAACGCGAAGTGGTAATTACAAGGTGAAGTGAACATTTCATATTGGCCACTCCACATAGCGAAGTGACAATGCAAAGTGCCCACTTCACTGGCAAAATTTTAATTCGCTGCATCTCTATTCCTGAGGTGTACAACGTGCATGTTTTGTTTAAATGATCTGATTTCTGTTCATTTACTCAGTTCTTGTAACCTTGTATGTTAACTACATGACTGTGAGATTTCATTAGTGGAGGACACCACAGTTGGAAAGTAGCTGAGACCCACATAAGACTTGTAGTGCATTTTATTTGAAGATTCTCAAATTTATTACAAATCTACAAAAATGCTGGACTTAGCAATTGGTTTGAGTCCTATAATAACTTTTGTCAATTGTCAATCATCAATCAATCATACTTAATTTAACATGGTGCACAGTCAGTTATAAATCAAGGTGCTTTACATGAAAATCCATAAAACAGTAAAAACATAATAAATATTAAAATAACAGATCAGCTAGTTAAATATAAAGGCTTGACTAAACAAAACAGTTTTTAATTCTCCCTTAAAAACTTCTACCAATTGACTTTCCCTTACCTGATTAGGCAGGGAGTTCCATAGCGTAGGTGCACTAAAAGAAAAGGCAGTGAGCAGTCTGTTTCCATTTTTTGTACTTTTTGTACTTTGGGTATTCTTTTAAGACAACACTCACTCCCAACTATATCTGATCAAAATACTGATCAAGGAAGCCTGATGTCTGCAGTAGCTGTCAACATTTATAGACTGCTACTGGACTTGATCTTTTTGGCAAGAGTATATCCCTTTTTTGCTGTTGCTGGCTGATGCAAAATGGCATTTTATTGCAACTTCAAACAGTTTAAGTACAGTATACACACCTTTTTGAGGCAGATTAGGTCTTTAAAATATGCCTAAATGTTTTTAAGTTACTGCTGTATGTATGAGTTGATACAATTCTGGCTCTGTTGTATTTTCTTCCAAATGAAGTGCAATTCAAAACAGCCATGAAGGATATTGAAAACTTTAATAAGAACTGAAACAGTTTATTATGAAATGACAAGTAAAAATGCTGGACTTAACTGGTCAGCCAGGACCTTCATCCATGATATAATCCTAGAACAATGCCATGATATCAGGTTTCAGCACACATGACTGCATAACACCAGGGCCCTACCACATCTCTCTGTTCAGTCTTGCCCTTGCTTCCTTCTGGACACTTTCAGTTATGCCACTACAAGGCACCAATAGTAAAACATTAATCCCTTCCACCCACTGTAGCAGAACCGATGAAACAAGCATTTGTCAATGCCGAATGTTGCTTGCTTCTATGTGCTGTTTAGGTATTTGGAAGTTATTGGAGTGCAAATATTGAAAATTTGCGAACTTACGCGTGTGCGTAGGAACTGCGCAACGCACGCTTGTAAAACAATCATTTTTAGGAATTTTTTCACCAAATTTTCAACATAGCCATTTTAAGACCTCTGCTCATGAACAGTGCCACTGGGATTTTCTTACTGTGTCCCGTACATTGATTTCGCACACCGACTGCGCCATTCTGTGCTACATGGGTGGAAACACATTTTGGGTGAGATGTGAAAAATGACAGCTATACTACTCATAAAAAGGTGTGATAAAATGGTAATGTTGAAAATCTGGAGTAAAAATATTGAAATTTTGCGAACTTACGAGCCCGCGAGGAACTGTGCAACGCACGCCAGAAACAGTCATTTTTGGATTGCATCATCAACATGAAGTTTGGGACTTTTCATCGATGTCACCGTCATGGTATTCAGCCCCGTGCGGGTGATTTCACAGTCACCGCGCAGTCACTCGCGCTAAATCACCTTCGGCCTGAATAACTCATGACAGTGACATCATTCATGAGAAGGGGTCCCAAAAGCCCCATGTTGAAAATTTGCGCAAAAATTTCAAAATGCCTGAGATATGCAACGGTTGAAACCCCCTATCTAGCTCGTTATACAGCTTACCGCATTTCCTCAGTTCGCGTCAGCTTTGAAGAGTGCAGACGTGTTCCCGGTCCACTGAAGATCATCGCGCCAGAACGGAGGTAAGCATGGGGTGAGGGGTGTGGGGAGGCTGGAGTGCGCAGTGGGTGGTGCGGGTTGTGGGGGTCGGGAGATGCGCACGGGACCGTTTTCGTTTCAGGTTTAAAAAAGACTACGAGAGGTTTGCCACGCTGGGGTGGGCTCCCAGCGTGGCACAAGGATGTTAGCATTCAGCCAACGGGGATTGGGCACCCCGCCGGTAAAGAAGACAGATTGCCACTGGGGTGGGCTCCCAGCGTGACACCTATAACTGGGGGAGAGAGAGGCGCAGCTCAGCCGACGGATTGGGCACCCGTCGGCTATATAGTATGTGGGGGGAATGCACGCCTGCCTGTGGGGAGCTATGCTTCTTATCGCTGCTCACTGAAGTGTAGCTCCCTTTAACTGGAGTGTTACTGCATTTTGGAGCGTGTCATACAGCTCCAAAAATGCATTGGCTTACAGGCTGAGCCTGCACAGCACACTGACTGAATTGGAGGAGGAGGTGGTGACACACTTCTGAAATCTCCGATGATGGCACTATGTTTCTTGCACATGCGTGCAAGCAACATAAAAAGTAAAAAAACTGCCGTGTTCCTCAGCTGATGTTAGCACCTAGCTTTTTATGTTTCTTCTGTTCTCTTTCTCCCACCACATTTACTGCATATTCAAACCACTGCTTTGAACATCTTCACAGTATCTATGGCTACCTTCCAGCTTTCTGGCAATAGATAAAAACAATGAGGGCATATGGCTTCAAATTATGCTCACCATACTCAGAATCACAGCTAATTCACTCTTGGATCATACGCTTTTTAACTGCTCACCCCTTCATTTTTACACTTTTCCTGGAAAAAAACTTAAGCAACTTTCTCCCAGCCTTCCTTGCTAATGCATGTTGAAGGGTGGGATGGGGCAGAACTTTAAACCTAATAAACAGCACCATCTAACGTCAATAAGACAACAATTTGTTTAACACATACAGGCAGTCCAATACACATTGCAAAACACATTTACAATCATTTTGGGATAATAGTTTTTTTTATTATATTTTTATTGCTATCTATCAAAGTAAATGGAAAACATAGTACAGAGTATTGTCACACTTCAGCAATGTACATTGACCATAAATTAATATGAAAAGCTAAATTGGGCACTCCCAGTTAAAATAAAGATCAGTCTGAATACTGAAAATGTGCCCCCAGTGTTAGCTGAGTACTAAATTATAGCATACATTAAACAGCTTCCTGAATAATATGGTTCCATATAGTGGTCAGAAATCAACATTATTGTGTGAAATAAAAGAGGAAGGAATATAATACAGTTACTACATTCTAATAAAATTAAAATAGAAAGTTAGAGAAAGTTCATTCTGCTGTGAAGAAGAGAATTTTAATCCTACCTTACACTGGTCCATGTCTCTTAAACCTATAAATAAAGTAGCATGGTAATCTCCAGAACTGCAAGTCTGAGGTGGTATTTTAACTAAACTGAGTCATTTTATCATTACAATAAGGCATCCCAGGGCATGTGTGGTACAAGGATCACATTACATCTATGGTGGTTGAAGGCACTTGGCACTAGAGCAACCCTGTGCCACACAGCACATTTGAGGCATGACGTTATCCCAGTATCACACATGCTGTATTGTGCCTTATTGCTTAACTAAACAAGAAATATTACAACTGTATCTGAATCAGGTTCAGTAAAGGAAAAACATGATCCCTGATGCACTCAATGAAGAAGTGGTTTAAAATCCCAGCTGCAAAGCTGCGTATAACTGCAAGTCACTGTATCAGAAAAGTGCTATCAAACCGGCAAGAAGGAAGGGTGGAGGATCAATGGGGAAAAGTCAAAACCGCCATCACAGAGGCAACAAGCCTTTGTGTGAAGTAAATCAACAAAGCAAAATGAAGGAAAAAAAACACTATGGTTCTCAAAAGAGGTGGCGGGGAAGGTTAAGGAGAAAAAGGTAGCATTCAGGAAGTATAAGGAAACAAAGAAGGAGCAGGACAGAGAACTGTACCAGTTAAAGCAGAAGGAAGTGGGGAAGACAGTCAGAATAGCAAAAGCCCAAACTGAGGAAAAGATAGCCAACTCAGTTAAGAAGGGGGATAAAACCTTTTATAGATACATTAGGGAGCGATGAAAGATGAAGGAAGGGGTAGTGAGGATTACTAAAGGGAAGGGAGGGTGGGCAGAGGATGACAGTGAAAACAGGGATACTGAATGAATACTTCTACTCAATATTCACAAAAGAAGAGGAGGTGGAGGTACCTAAATCAAAGAATAGAAGCACTCTGGATAGGGAGGTCGATACCAGTCCATTCACAGAAGGAAGGGTCCTGAAAGAACTCTTAAAACTGAAGGTGGACAAAGCAATGGGGCCTGATGGGATTCATGCAAGAATTCTAAAAGAACTAAGGGTAGAATTAGTGACACCACTGACCTCCCTTTTTAACAAATCATGGGAGGATGGTGTTTGGGCTGGCAGTATAGCCTAGAGGTTAGAGGAACGATGTGTGAACGAGCTTGATACATCCAGCAGACCAGACCTGAGTTTGATTTTCACAATCTCCACTTGCATACTGTGTGACTCTGAGCAAGTCACTTGACCGCCCAGTGCTCCCAGGTCACCCCTGAAAACAGGCACTTGTGCCTAGTGGGCCTTACCCGGTTACCAAAGACTAAAATAAAATAAAAATAAAAAGTAGTACCGGAGGACTGGAAGAGGGCAGACATGATTCCCCTTCACAAAAATGGGAGCAAGACAGAGGCAGGAAACTACAGACCTGTAGTTTGACCTCAGAGGTAGGGAAAATGATGGAATCACTTCTAAAGGAAAGAATTGTTGAGTTCCTAGAGGCCAGTGGGGCACAGAACCCAAGGCAGCATGGATTCACAGTGGGAAGGTCATGTCAGACGAATCTAATATATTTCTTTGACTGGGTGACCAATGTGATAGACCAGGGAGGGGCAGTGGACATGGCCTACCTAGACTTTAGCAAGGCATTTGGAACAGTCCCACGCAAAAGATTAATATACAAGTTAGCCAGCCTTGGAGTGGGTCCCAAGGTAGTAGCCTGTTTTTTTTTTTTTTTCAATTTAATTTTTTTTATTGCACCCAAGCAAAAATTAAAGTGCAAGTACTCACAAAGATTTACCGTAGCCTGGGTTAAACTTTGGCTGGACAACAGGATACAGAGGGTAATAGTAAACAGAGTTTACTCTGAAGAAAGGGGGATTACTAGTGGGCTACCGCAGGGTTCAGTACTGGGACCGGTCCTCTTTAATGTCTTTATAAGTGACATTGCAGAGGGACTGGAAGGAAAAGTATGTCTCTTTGCAGATGACACAAAGATCTGCAACAGGGTTGATACAGAAGGTGGGGTGGACAGGATGCAAAGGACTGGTAAGGTTAGAGGAATGGTCAAATATATGGCAGCTTAGATTCAATGCAAAGAAGTGCAAAGTAATGCACCTGGGAAACAAAAATCCAGGGGGTGAGTACACAATGGGGGGGGGGGGTGAGATAATAACAACTATAGAAATCGAAAGAGACCTGGGTGTAGTCATATCAGATGACCTTAAGGTGGGAAAGAAATGTGAGAAGGCAGTATGAAGAACTGGTGGGATACTGGGATACATCGGGAGAGGCATCACCAGTAGAAAACAGGAAGTTGTTATTTTGACAGACAGGTGGTGAGACCCCATCTGGAGTTCTGCTTTAAGTTCTGGAGACCCCATCTTCGCAAGGACATAGACAGAATGGAGGCTGTCAAGAGGAGGGCAACTAAAATGGTGCAGGGTCTGCACCAGAAGACATATGGAGAGAGATTAAAGAAGGTTAATATGTATACACTTGAGGAGAGGAGGGAGAAGGAGGACATGATATAAACTTTCAAATACATCAAGGGAATCAATAGAGTCCAAGATGGTAGCATCTTTCAGAAAAAGAGATGTGCAAGAACAAGGTGGCACAATTTGAAGATAGAGGGGAGATGGCTTAAAGGTAATGTGAGGAAGTAGGAGATAGTGGACTCAAAAACAGTGGAGGAATTCAAGAATGCATGGGACAGTCGTAAGGCAATTCTAGTGGGGGGTAGGAGGAAGTAGGCTGTTGGTTAACTAGGATCTGCAGCCTATGCATTAGATAGGGAAATGGGCAGACTAGGTGGGCCAAGCGGTCCTTATCTGCCATCAAATTCTATGTTTCTGCTGCACATACTGCAGCAGTACATTCATGTCAATTTTATTTATGTGTTGCTCAATCCAGATAGATTGGAGCACCTTACAACAAACAGATAAAACAATCAAAACAAGCTAAAATTAGTGCAAAAGAGTTACAGGGACACGGTCAACCTTTTTTGCATCATATTATTTCTAGGTAAAAACTCACATTTTGTGATTGCTTACCTTATCTAAAATGGAGTAATGTTACTGGTTTAATCTGGCTTTTTGCTTATTAAACCGGAAATGTCGGTATACTCAGCCTTGCTTTGCTCTGAATTGTTTACCTAAACTTACTGGTAAGTTGCTGCACACTTCCTGAACATTAGAAACACTCTCAGACAGTGCAACCACTCATGATACAATAGTCTCATCTACTCCCACTGCATAACGAGTAGCTAGATAATGTTGGGGGGTGTTCCTGCGTCCAGGAAAGTTGCAATTGTAATTGGGCAAGAAATGTAAACAAAAATGTTTTTTTTTGTGTGGTAACACCAGTATGGTTGACACTCAGGTTTTTACTTTTTAAAAGGAAAATGAAGTCTGGATCAAACAATCAGCTACATCAGCAGTCTTGGTAGAATGAGAATAATCATAAAATGTGTTTTTTCAACTAGGGACACTTTGAGGCCAAATGGGGTTGACAGTGTCCCTTTAAGGGGCCAGCCCAACATATGTACTAAAGAAATGCATCAGAGGGTCACTCACCCCAGTGAAGGGAGGGCAGTATTCCCATATATTGAGGAAGAGCCATGTCCACCAGTAGCACCTCCATCTCAGATGGGTTCAGCCTGAGCCAGCTGGCCACCAGCCATTCCTAGATCTCATTGAGACACTTGCTCAATACTGAGAGAGCAGCCACATCGTCTGGGACACAAGATGCATACAGCTGGGTGTTATCAGCATGACAATGAAATGCCAAGCTGTAAACTCTAATGATGTTTCCCAGAAGCAGCATGTGCACATCGAATAAAATGCGAGCCAGGATCGCTCCTTGAGGTACCCCACAGCTGACTGCAGCAGTACTTGATGTATAGAAGCAAAGTACCACATGCTGTGTTCTACCAGTAATGCAGGACTTGAATCATCATAAAATAGTGCTCAAGATTCCCACATAATGCTTAAAGTAAGCCAAAAGCACACCGTGATCAACCATGTCAAATGCTAATGAAAGGTCTAGAAGGACAAGAAAATAACATTTTCCACTACCCCTTGCTGAGAATGGATCATGAAATACCCTGATTAAGACAGTTATCATACAATGGTGAGGCCAAAAATCAGACTGGAGAGGTTCATAGATGTCATACCTCTCCAAGTGTTGTTTCTACTTTGATACCACCAATTTTTTCATCACCTTCCCTAATAAGGGAAGGTTTGAGACAGATCTATAATTGATAATATCATCAGGGTTGAAAGAAGCCTTCTTAAGAAGGAGTCTCACCACCTCCTTTTTTCAGGCAGAGGGAAAGACGCCCTTCAGAAGTGAACCACTGACCATCTCGACTACAATTGGACCAAGCAAGTCCCAGCACTCTTAAAAGAGTCTGTTCAGCTCAGGGTCCAACATACAATTTTGTTCCCCTAGTTTCCTCGCTTGCAGCCCTATCGGCTCTGACCAGATTTTATTTTAGTATCCCATTTAACCTCCAGCAACAGATGTCCTCTCACCCCATATCCAGAAAGACATAGTTGCTACTGGTTCAGGTAAATACCACTCAACTAGAATAAGAATTTAACTCCCTATGCTCCCTTCCTTTGTGGTTTTCCTCCTGCTAACCTTTCAAGACTGGCCATAGCAGCCACCCATGGACTACTTCCTCCCTCTTCTTGTTCCCCCAGTCTCTCTTACAGGTGTTAGTGAGGCTCATTTGGCAGCATATTCACCTGTGGGTGGCCCATACCCCCCCCCACACACACACACTTTCTGCTGCTCCCAATGGAGGAAAAACTGTCAACTGGAGCTGGGACACAGACACAAGTGTTGCTTTTTCGCTTCGGAGCTTATTAAAGCTTTACTCCCTGGTGTTCCAGGATAATGTAACACCAACATTATCTCTGATGAGTGCTTGCCCTGAGGGCACTGGTCAGTTCACTTTATTTGAACAAATGATTGTGTCTTAAAGACGTCCAGAACAAATTTGTTGTTTTAGTTTATTTATTCAGCCAATAAAAATAATTGCTTGATTTTTGCCTTTCATTTGCCATACTCTGCTGGGTCTTGGTTTATTTTACTTGCACCGTATCACAGCACATGCTTCCTTGTTTGACCACTAGATGTCTCTTAGCATCCATGAACAGAGGCATTCAGATGGGAAACCATGTAAACACAGAGGCAGGATCAGAAATTAAGATTCAGTTTCCTTCAAAAGGAACTGAAAAGATTGCAAGTCTGAGCTACAGCTAAAGAACAGTGAACGAATCAGCTACTTGAAGGGATCAGCAGTCAGAACCAAAATTGCTTCAGGGACCTAAAGAAAAAAAAAAGATTTTAACTGAGCTGCCTACCCCAACAAAACAGAAGGGCAGAAGAAGAAAAACCCTAGCAACCTCATATTATGAGGGCCGAGGGATTTCTGAAGATTGTAAAGGATATTAGAGGGATGGGGCAGTTTCACTTCCTGATAGCACACTCTGTTGAGGTGCAGTTTCTTGCATACAGGGTGAAATGAGGTTTCTCCTGAATAATACTGTTTACAGGTTTGGTGGTTTCATTAAACACATCTCTATATATTAGTAGCCAACAATTGCATTTTTGGCCACTGTGGCTACTTTGTGAAAATGCAAATCTAAACAAGTGTTTTACAGATACTTCTCTCCCTAGCTTGACCCACCCAGTGCCAACAAATATCTTTTCTTTGAAGAGGGACACCCTCCCAACCACATCTAATTTGGGGGGAGGGCATGCTGTTAGAAATTATTGCTCTTAAAATCCATGTAATCACTATGGGACGGGGTCAGATGTATTGGATGCAGACACAGATACACATTGTGCCTATGGCTGCATCAGTGTTCATCTATTTGGGTCTTGGCACACCTCCTGCTAGTTTCAGAAGCTGTGTCGGTTTACAAGAAGAAGTCCCATTTTGCAACAGAAAACAGATGCTGTTGCAAACTGCATCCAGTTTGGAAACACTTGTGACTGTTTTTATGCTGGTTTGTGCTTGCGCACGAGTCAACATCTTGCGGTAGTAGCAGATTTGGAGGTGCAGTCACTGTGGGTGAATGCAGGGCACGCATCAGTAGGTGCGTCCCTCATTCCCCAATAAGCCAGTAGCAGGTGCTGACATCACGCATCCCTAATGTGGTCAACAGATCTAAGAAAAGGTCCACTGCAATGAGAGCAAAGCTCTCATGCAGCGTGACCACAACACACCTCCCGACGTGCACGCAACACGGCGGCAGTGACTGCTGCCTGTCACAGTGCCGACGGGGGAGCCTACTCCCCGTGGGCATAATGACTCCCTCCCATTTAAAATGAATGCCGAGGGGGTGCCCAATCCCCTCGGCATCATGCACCCCAAGAGTCTTTTCTTTGCCGATGGGGCCCGATCCCCGCTAGCTTTAATCCCCTTCCTGCCTATGGGGAGCCCACTCCCCATCGGCATAATGTCCCCCTCTGCTTTTGTTGTAAAAGGGGGGTCCAACTCTCTCGGCTCTTGTCCTCCCTTCTGTATGTGCCAATGGTGCCCACCCCCGCCGGCTGCAGCATCCTCCAAAAATACTTTAGTGGCACGCTGGGAGCCCACCCCAGCATGCCAAATCCCCAGAAAAAGAAAACCATCCGTGGATGTTTTTTTTTTTTTAAACCTGTAAAAAGAAAACGGTCCCTCGTGGTCTCCCTGCCCTGCCCAACCCACGCCCACCTCTCATGCGACCTGCTCCCCACACCCATACTACCTCTGAGTCCGGCTCGATAATTTTCGGTGGACCAGGAACACATCTACACTCTTCAAAGCCGACCGCGAACTGAAGAAATAATGGTGGCAGTATAATGGCATAAATAGGGGTTTTTCAACTTTGGTGCATATTTCAGCCATTTTTGGGAATTTTGGCACCAAATTTGCAATATGGGGTTAGTGGGACCCCTCCTCATGAATTCAGGCACTGTCTGGGTATTATTTGGTCTCAAAAGGTGATTTTTGCGGTTCATGAGGAGGGCATTCAAAAAGCCTATGTTGCAAATTTGGTGGAAAAAATCCAAAAAATGGCTGTTTTACAAGCGTGTGTTGCGCAGTTTCCATGCACGCACGTAACTTCGTGAACTTGTAATATTTTCACTCCAGATTTTCAAAATTGGCATGGGTGCATCCTTATGAACAGCACAGCTGTCATTTTCCATATCCTGGCCAAAATGTGCTTTCGCATGTCCGGCGCAGAATAACGCAGTCGCTGTGCGAAATCAGTATTCGGGACAGTTTCAGGAAATGATGGTGACACTGTTCATTAGCAAAGGTCCTAAAATGCCTATGTTGAAAATTTGGTGATGAAATTCCATAAAATGACTGTGTTACAAGTGTACATTACACAGTTTCCAAGCACCCTTGTAACTTCATAAATTTGCAATATTTTCATGCCAGATTTTCAACACTGGCATTTTTCACACCTCCTTATGAACAGTACAGCTGTCATTTTTCACATCCTGCCCTAAATGTGTTTTCACACTTGTGGCACACAATGGTGTGGTCACTGTGGGAAATCAACGTTTTGGACAAATTAACAAAATCACAGTGCCACTGTTCATGAGGGGAGGTCCCAAAATGCCTATGTTAAAAATGTGGTTAAAAAAATTACAAAAATAATTGGGTAATGGCCGTGTGTTGCAGTTTCTATGCATGCTCATGACTTCACTAATGTTTCATATTTTCACTGCAGATTGTCAACGATGCCATTTTTTTACATCTGCTCATGAACAATACAGTTGTCATTTTCCACATACTACCCAAAATGTGTTTTCGTCCCTGTGTCGCCAAATGTGCAAAACCACCTTTCAGCTAACAAACTGATAGTGCCGCTCTTCATGAGGTGGGCTCACAACAAGCCCATGTTGAAAATTTGAAGTGAAAATACCAACACACACCTACGGTGTTAGGGTTTCCAACTGTAGCACCCCACCCTGTAGAGAATGACAGGCATCAGGGGTGTGACTTGGAATCCTTATCTGTAATGCTCATGCCATTCCACCCCCACCATCACCCTGCAGCCAGTGACAGGCACCGTGGTGTGCCTTGCAGTGTTCGGCCACAAAGTTCACCCCATTCTCCTATACTGCATTCACCTCAGCATATTTCCTTATGGAATGGGGTAAGTATAAGGCCCAAAGACCCCAAAGCACACCACAACACTTGTCAGTGTCTACAGGGTAGGGTGAGGTAAAATGGCATGAGCGTTATAGCTGATGATCCAAAGGCACACCCCAACACCTTT
Organism: Neoceratodus forsteri; assembly: GCA_016271365.2. Classification (NCBI taxonomy): domain Eukaryota; kingdom Metazoa; phylum Chordata; order Ceratodontiformes; family Ceratodontidae; genus Neoceratodus; species Neoceratodus forsteri. The sequence continues at coordinate 335,221,881 of JADMNL010000026.1, forward strand.
CAGTCTCTACAGGGTAGGTTGGGGGTGTGGTTGGCGTCACTTTAATACTTCACTGCCATTCCTATTATGCATCTCTAACTCCAGCACTACCAATGCCAATGCCAGCGAGACAACATTCGGCATTGACAAATGCTTGTTAGATGCTGTTAGGCCATCTAATAGCTTGTCTACCAGGATTTGATGAATTTTCCTTTTGAAAATAGTCACAGGCACATCATGGAAGGATCCTTTGGAAAATCCTGCCCCTTGTGTTTATTCTGAATATCCCCCTTAGCCTAAAACCCCCAAATGCCTTTTTGTAGTTGAGGTACCACCTCTTGACCCCCAGTCTATAAGTCTTTTTTTGGGGAGGCCAACTGAAGTCCACTGCTCGGCTTGCTATCTCTTCAACCCATGATAACAGTCCATCAAATACAAAAGTTAGTGACAAAGGAATGTCCTTAACCTAGGTTCATTGCAAATTTGAGACTTATATTAACTTTCTGTATCATGGACTGATGTATCAGTTCAGAATTCCTACACACATTCTAATTCTGTTGGCAGCCTAAGAGTTAAATTTAGCTAATAAGCAGTCTGACTGCCTGCTTTGGTAGGGTCACAGCGTGCTGCATTTTTCAGGTATCTTGGGGGAATTGAACAGCCACAGACATAAATCTGCTAACCTTGGCCCTCACAAATCTTTACATGTCCCTACAGAGCTCCCACAAACACTGGATATGTCTCTTGCTGGGCTTTTCAGTTTTATCTCCAGAACTTCAGCATCTCCCTCTAGTGACCCGCACCTGCATTCAGTCACACCCTTACTGTAGCCCCAACAGAAGCCATGTTCAGCCTGCAGTTCAGAGCTGTTCAGCAGGTACCTGGTTCCTTGTGACTCAGCTACACTGATACAAGGCAAAAGTCCAAGAACTCACCCCAGCTCTTTCAATAACTGTTGTCCACAGTGAAAGTTTAGATTTCAGCAGTTTACTCTTACAACAGGAATACAGAGCACCTTCCACAAAGGTGAACAAACACAAACTAACATTTCACCTAGATGGGTTTTGTCAAAGCAAAGCAAGGAGGCATATTCAGAATGGTTTCAGTAGGACTTTAGTATTCCAGTGGCTTGAATCACCAAAAATAACAAAAAAACTTAGTGAGTAATAAAATTAAGTAAATCAAGAGACCAGAATGAGAGGATAAAGTAAATCCTCACAAGTGCACCCAAAGGCACTATTTACTTTTAAAGGCCTTGGTCAGTGTTGCTCACCCTTATACGAACATACGAAGAAGCCAGCAGAAGAAGACCATTTGATCTATCAAGTCTGCTCGTATTGCAGGGTCCACAACTTGAGCTAATGTCCCTGCCCTCCCTCCCCACTCCACCCATCCTCCCTACCCATGATCCTTACCTTTCCCCTAGGCCTATACCAGCCTCTCTAAAAGCTGCTCACTGTCTTCAATGAGATGGCCTCTTCTGGAAGCACATTCCAAGTGTCTACCATCCTCTCTGTGAAGAAGTGCTTCCTGACCTCCCTCCTAAACCTCCCACCCTCCAGCTTAACACTGTACCCTCTCATGTTATGATTGCCACTCAGCTTCAAGAGACTCTCCTTAGCAACCTTATTTGTCCCTTTCAAGTACTAGAAGGTCCCAATCATGCCCCACCCTCTCTCTCTCACCTGTCTTCCAGGGAGTACATGCTCAGTGCCCTCAACCTCTCCTCATATGCCTTGCTCTGCTGACCACCTATCATCTTTGTAGCCCTCCTCTTGACCTTCTCCAGGACGTTAATGTTCTTTTTGAGGTGTGGGTACTAGTACTGAACTCTCTTCTGTAGATGCAGCCTTACCAGTGACCTGTACAAGGGCAGTATGACCTCCTTTCTCCTACTACTGATCCCCCTAGCTATGCATCCCAGCATCTTGGTTGCCTTTGCTGCTGCTTTCTTGCACTATGTGGAGTGCTTCAGGCCACTAGTGATCATCACTCCCAGGTACTTCTTCTCCTCTGATGCAGATACTCAGATTCCACCCAGATAGTAATCTGTCCTGGGATTCTTGGCTTCAGTATGCATAACATTCCATTTCTTGGCATTGAAGCCTAGCTGCCAGATCCTAGACCACCTCCCCAACTTTTCCAGATCTTCCTGTAGGTCCTGTATACCTTCAGCTGTGTCCACTTTCCCACAGAGCTTGGTGTCATCCATGAATAGGCACATTTTGCCTTTAATGCCATCCCCAATGTCACTGATGAAGACACTGAACAACACCATCCCCAGAATGGAGCCCTGTGGGACCCCACTGGTTATCTCTGTGGTGCCAGATAACTCTCCCCCCCACAACCACCTTCTGGGTTCCATCCCTCAGCCAGTTTTCCACCCATCTAGCCATCTTTTCCCCAACTCCAAGATTCACCAGCTTCCTGATCAACCTTTTGTGGGGCACAGTGTCAAAGGCCTTGCTGAAATCAAGATAAATGATGTCTAGGGTTTCCAATCCTAATGCCCCACCCCCACCCTGCAAAGACTGACAGATATTGGGGGTGTTCCTTTGGGCTGTTTGTCATAACACACATGCCATTCCACCCCAACCCTGCAGACACTGACAGGCATTGCGGTATGCCTTGAGGTCTTCGGCCCCAATGCTCACCCCATTCCAAAAAGAAATAAGCTGAGATGGGTGCAGTATTGGAGAATGGGGGTGAACGCTTGGGACAAAGACTCCAAGGCACACCTTGATACCTGTCACTGGCTGCAGGGTGGGGGTGGAATGGTGTGAGCATTACAGCTGGTGACCCCAAGGCACATGCCCAATGTCTGTCAGTCTCTATAGGGTAGGAGAGGGGCTGCTACAGTAGAAAACTGTAATGCCTCAGATGTTTGGTATTGTGACTCCAAATTTTCAACACCAGCTTTTTGGGACACCACCTCATGAACAGTAGCACTATCATTTTGTTACTTAATCCCAAAAGGTGATTTTGCGCAGCGACTATGCCATTTGGTGCCACAGGTGCTAAAACACATTTTGGGTAGGATGCAAAAAATGACAGTTGTACTGTTCATGAGGAGGTGGGAAAAAATGCAATGTTGAAGATCTGGAGTCAAAATATTAAAAATTGGCAATGTTTTGAGCACACATAGAAACTGCACAATGCACACTTGTTGCCCAATCATTTTGGGGAATTTTTTCACCAAATTTGCAACATGGCTTTTTGGAACCCCACCTCATGAACAGTGGCAGTGTTATTTTGTTAATCAGTCCCAAAAGGTGATTTTGTGCAGCAACCATGAAATTGCCATTTGGTACTGAGGAAGGAAATAACAGCTACATGTTGATGGGGTGGGGTGCCAAGAACCTCATGTTGAAAATTTGAGGCCAAAATTCCTAAAAATGGCTGACATATCAACATAAGTTGAACCCCCCCCCATCGACTCCAATTATACAGCTTGCCTTTCTTTCAGTTTGTTGATCAGGTTTTAAAAAGTGTAGATGTGTCCCGCTCTGCAAAAGATCATGTCCGCTGACCTCAAAGGGTAAGTATGGGATGCAGGGGTAGGTGCACAGAGGAAGTGTCATTATGTGGAGGGGGATGGGAAGACAACAAAGGGATGTTTTTTGTTTTTACAGGTGGAAAAAAAAAACAGTGAGGGAAGGCTTTCTTCATTTACTGGTAAAAATATATATATATAAATTTAGGCACACTGGGGTGGGCTGCCAGTGTGCCACAATAGTGGTGGGGAGAAGGGGATGCCAACACAGGGACTGGGCACCCTGATGTCGGTTAGGGATATAGACAGGTTGGGGGGGCACATCCGACACTGGGAGTGGGCAACCTGGTGTCAGAAGGGGAAAGGGGAAATTGTTTAACCAGGAAAGACACACTAAGTGGCAGCAGGGAAAGGGAGCTTTGTTTAACCAAGAATGACACACTAAGCCACAGCTGATGGGCTCGCATTTCAAAGGACAGAGTCGCACGCAGCATCAGCTCTATCCTTTGAAATGTTTGCCAAGATGAGCCCCCTCAGCAAACCAGTGTCATTAGGACACTGCCTGCTGATTTACTGGCCACAGACTGGCCCCTGCAGCACTGTTGGCCATTGGGCTAGCACCCATCACACCTCTGTCTATCAACTCTCATATTAACACATTCATCTGTGCTTGCATGCACAATGAACATAAAATGGGGGTTATCACTTGGAAAAGATGGCTTAACTAATGAATTCTAGAGAGCCTTTCAGGTGGAACTAAGAAAATATCTGGTTACCTTTCAAGTTTTTATTGGATATCAAATTGAGATAAAATATCTCTTTTCCAATTGTATCCAACAATTACCATAACAAAGAGAAAAGTACAAGACTCAAATACAGACATTTCAATTACAGTATACAAGTACAAAAGTCATTGAGAATATCAAAAATATAAAATAAAACCATAAATCACCCATAGCAGTTAAACAGTGTTTGTTGTACACAATAGTCAGAAGTGATCTAAAGTGCTCAAAAGACAATGTTGTAGTCATTCGTAGTTGTTTGGATAATTGTTCCCAAGTTCTGGGAATGACTGAACTTGACAAGGTCCTGTCCCCCAAACTAGTTTTACATCTTGGTATGTATAAACACATCTGAGATGAAGACCTTAAACAGTACTGTTGGAGTGGTCTCATTCTTATTAATTTCAATAAGAATTCTGATAAAGACTGCATTATAAATTTATAAACCAATAAGTTCCAACGGATATCCCTCCTTTCAAATAATGATGAAAAACTTGATTCTTGATACAAAACGCAGTAATGAGTTCTGTAAGGTATGTTTGTTATGAATCATTAAGTACTGTTAAATAAAACATCAGTGAACTCAGCAATGATTTTTTGGCCTTTCTGTAAACATCTCCATAGTCCAATATTGGCAAAAACATGGAAATAACCAATAACTTTCTAACATTTAAATTAAAAAGAAATGGTTAACCTGTTTAATGGAATGCTTATGACAGGATCTAACCACGAGGAATTTGCAGAAGCTATACAGTAGCTATTTTTTGCATAAAAAGGAAATAGATGGGACTTAAATAACTGGAGGAGAATTAGTATTTTAAATACAGATTACAAGATCCTGTCTTTAATACTCTGTAGGAGGTTACAGAAAGTAGTAGAAGAACTAATACACCTTGCCCAGACATGTTCGATCCCAAACAGAAATATTAAGCAAAATCGAGTTCTTTTAAGAAATACCAAAAATTAGTTTCAAGCACAAGTAAACCTCAAAAGGGGGATGCCACCATTTGAATACTATATTACATACTTTTATTAGTTAAAAAAGTACCAACGGTCCCACCTGATGCATTTCAGACAAACGTGTCCTTTATCAAAGGCTAGGGATCACACCATACCAGCACTTTAAATACATAAAAAGATCACCATGTGATGTAATTAAACAATTTCATTCATCAATCTTCTTAATCATTATTGTGTTAGAATACTGTACGTGCTTCTCACCATCCAGTGCCTAATCCTAAACAACCACCACTTCATTCTCTTGTCTAAACAACTAATACAATACAATAAGGGAAGGAAAAGGGAGGAGGTGGAAGGAAAAAAAAGATAAATATCACATAAATAACTAAACTGGGAAACAGTCAGATATTAAAAAAACATACCTAACAGTATCAAATTGTTATTTAAAACACATAAAATATAAACATTTAGCTTCACTTTCAGCTTCACTTTTTTGTTTCCAAGATAGAAAGCGAGAGTCCTGGTTGCAACAGCCCAAAGTTTGTTTTAGATGTGGTAACTGCATGTATTGTGATAGGGTAACACAGACTAAAACATTTTCAAGTTGCAATACACAAAAGATTTTTGAGATTAGACAATTTACAACATGCTCAATTATGGGTATTATTTATCTAGCAACATGCAAATGCAATGCTTTCTACATTGGAAAGACATCAAGGTGCTTGATGGTCAGAGTTGGAGAACATGCCAGAGCAATAAATAGAAATGATTTATTTTGTACCACCGCGATGTATCTCAATCAAATTACAGGCAGGGAAGAACATGATTTTATGTTCACTGCCATTAACAAAGTGAGGAGAAGTCCGAGAGGAGAGGATTTTGAGAATTTACTTTTAGTGAGAGAAAATGTCTGGATCTTGTCCCCGACGGCAAATAAGAAAACAAGTTTAAATTTGTGGTTTGACGTACGTCCACATTTGAAAACAAGAAAGTGAAGCTGAATGGGAAGCTGTGAGTGTTTACTGTTGTTTTTGAGTATCTCAGAGAATTTTAGTATAGAGCATAAAACAGTTTGAGACATAATAGTTAAACAGATACTGTATCAGTGTGGAATAATATTGGAAATAGAACAATTACAAAAAGCCTAATGGAAAATACTTGAAATAAGTACCTTATTGGGAAATTTGAATGGAAACTCTGATTCTTCTATGAATATTTATTAAATGTTTATATATTATGTGTTTTAAATAACAATATGATACTATTGGGTATTTTTTTTAATATTTGACTGTTTGTTTCCCAGTTTAGTTATTTATGTGATATTTATCTTTTTTTTTCCTTCCACCCCTTCCCTTTTCCTTCCCTTATTGTATTGTATTAGTTGTTTAGACAAGAGAATGAAGTGGTGGTTGTTTAAGATTAAGCACTGGATGGTGAGAAGCACGTACAGTATTCTAACACAATAGTGATTAAGAAGATTGATGAATGGAATTGTTTAATTACATCATGAGGTGCTCTTTTTAAGTATTTAAAGTGCTGGTATGATATGATCCCTAGCCTTTTAATAAAGGACACGTTTTTCTTAAACGCGTCAGGTGGGACCATTGGTGCTTTTTTTAACTAATAAAAGTATGTAATTTGGTATTCAACTGGTGGTGTCCCTCTTTTGAGGGTTATCTGTGCTCAAAACTCATTTTTGGTATGTATTGGTAGTTTCATGAAACACGATATCCCAGTGCGCACTCTCTTGGAGAAAAATTATTTTAAGAAATGTGCTGAATTTGGCAGACAAGGTAAAATTTGAGGAGTGCTATTGACTCTGGATCAAAACAGAGCATTTGATAGTTTCTCATGCATTTCTATTCCAAATCTTGGAGAAATATGGCTTACCAGGGAAGTTTATAACAGGTAAAATTATTGTACAAAAATTGATTAATTATCCCAGCAGATAATGGATTACTAGGCAAAACCATTCCTTTGAAATGTGGGGTAAGGCAGGGATGTCTATGCAGTCCCTTGTTGTGTGCCTTTGCCCTTGTTCCTGTCATCAGATGTATTATGTGGGATAACAGTATAGTTGGGTTATCACCTTTGGTTGACATTTTTCCCCAGAAAATAGCAGCATAGCCGGCCCGGTGATGCTAAGGGTTGAGGCACTGGATTCCACACATTGCACCATGCCAGTGACCTGGGTTCAGAAATTACCTTAGGGCACCAGGGAGCCAACTGGGGGGGGAGGGCTGGAGCGGGATTTCTCTTTCAGGGGTGGACGCCTGCCCCACCATAGTCTCGCACTCATCGGGTGGAGGTCCGATAGGTGTGTAGACAGTAGGGACAGCAACGCAAGACTGGGATGGGGTAGAAGGGATCACCAGATCCTGGTGGGTGCCTCCATGCCACATATGTATGTGTACGCTGTGACCCCAGGATGGGGGAAAGAAAAAACAGAAAAGCAAAAAAAAAAAATAGAAAATAGTAGCATATGCAGGCGATGGATATTTGCTAGTAAAAGATGAAGAATCAAGGGTTCAGGCATTTAAAACATTATCAAATCACCGGCCTGGTGGTGCTGAGGGTTGAGGTGCTGGATGCCTCACCTCGCACCATGCCAGCAACCCGGGTTTGGAAACGACCTTGGGTCACGAGGGTGCTGGTTGGAGGGAGGGTTGAAGCAGGATTTCCCCTCTAGGGGTGGATTCCCACTCCTCTGTAGTCCTGCACCCATCGGGTGCAGGTCTGATGGGTGTGCAGGTGGAAGGAATGGCAATACAAGTCTAGAGTGGGAGGGGTCACCAGATCCTAGCATGCATGCATGCATGCATATGCATGTGTACATCGTGACCCCAAGTAGGGGAGTAAAAAGGAAAAATAAAATAAATTGTAAATAAAAAAACCAAAAAACATTATCAATGATATTGGGGCAGAGGTAAACTGTCACAAATTCTATTAGGATACAACGAGTAGGGGAACTCAAAATCTCAAAAAAACCCTATTAAAACATTGAGTCTTAGCTCTGATGCTGGGAATCTTGCCCAGCTTAACTGGGAAGAGAAATTACTAATTGGAGAAAGGAAAGTATAGATGTGGAAATCTTGGTCTTTTTCAAAGAAAAAGACAGTAGCAATAATAAAGACACCTTTATTATCAGTCTTTTTGTATGACAGTCACATTTTTCCTCCTCCTATACATCTGGAAACAAGAATTTGTAGCTGTTTTTTTTTCCAGATGCTGCGGGGGAGCAGACTGAACCCAGGAAAACAAGATTTCACATATGTGTCTATTAAACTGGGTAGCGATGTTAAATCCATTGATTTTTTATTACTCTTTTTATCCAGTCTTCCTTTCTGTTGGAGGTTATCACTTCTATGGGAACACTGGACTTGAGTTCTATTCAGACCTTTCATGTTAAAATGGGTTCAAGAGATACAGAAGATCATGGCTGCCTTACATATCCCAGAATTTGATATACCAACAATAAAAAACTAAGAATCTGGAAAATGGAAAAACATGCTGTGATTAGTTTCCATAGGAAACAGCTATATGGGGAAATAATGAATACAAATGCAGCCAGACAAAGGGATTTTCTTAAAACCCCACCATCAAACCTGCATCTTACTCTAAAACTTCTTAAAGATAAAAAAACATGGAATGTTGTATGGCTGAGTTGTCATGGGAAACTTGAGGTAAAAGGAAATTTTAAAACACAAACCAGTGGCAGAGCGTCAGTGTATTAGACTGGAGTGCTCTGGGGTAGAAGAAACTCAGGAACATTTTTATGGCTGTGGTCGGAGCCTACAGCCATCTTGCTGAAGCTCAGTTGGAGAATGACTTATGTAACACATCTTTTGGACTTTTCAGTGTATCCTTCCACTGATGTAAATCACTATGGCCTTTGAATTAAATAATCTCTTCTTTGTGTTTAAAGATCATATGCAACACTTTTTGTTTTACTGCAAATGGTAGTGTTAATGAATACATGTTTTTAAAGCAGTGACCTAGTTGTTTTTTTACCCCTCTACTTAATAAATGCTGTAATTCTGTTTTCATGTTCCTAGCTTTGTTTTTCTTTAAGTGCTGTAATTTGTTCCAGATGCTCTGCTAATCTGGGTTGCTGGGGTCTGCAGCATCATGACATCAGTGGGTGGTCTGTGAGCGTTACCATTTGTGAGAGATGCTGTTCCAGTTTATTACTTCTTGGCTAGCAATGGACTGCAGTCAGGGCATTTTGGTTTGATTTAACAAATTCTCCTTATACTGAGTCCTTCGTAGTTTCTTTTAAGTTGTCAGATGTATGTGTCTAACAGTCTGTCATTGCAGGGTTTGTCTGTAATTTCAGCACTGGAGTGGCCTGTGTTAGTGTTTGACCTACTTTCAAAATGTATTGTGTTTCCTGACAATTTAAATAGTACAGCTTACAGTGGCTTTGCTGCAAACAATATGAGTTCTGACCTTTTTACCAATATAATAATTTTATTTTCCTGCTTTTATAATGCTGTTAACTTGTTAATAAAGTTTGTTATAGTCAGTGTTGCTTGAAACCAGATAAATGGCATTATGGGTGCATGTCAGTTATGCCTGGTTTATAGTGCATTGCTTGGTAATATATCTTTATGGATCAAATATTCTATTATGGAGGAGTGTATGAGTGAAGGGCAACCGTACAAGCCAGGCAGCTAGGTTTCAACACAAAAATGTGAAATAATGCACTTGGGGCACAGAAATCCAGGGGTAGAGTACACAATGGGTGGAGTGGTATTGACAACATTAAGAAAGCATACATTTAAAAAAAAACAAGCTTTTACATACAGTAGATTACTGTTTAACAATATTATGCATCTATGGCTGCCTCTGTACATCTGATGCAAACCCATAATCACATTCCTCACTTGAAGCGGGGGTGGAGGCCATAAATGACTCCTTGTTTTTGTATTGAAGGGGTCAGATTTTTTTACAGCAAAAAGAGTGAAAGGTGTCGTTTCTAAAATGTGCTTAAGACCATGGGTACCACTTTTATTCAGACAGTGCCACCACTGACAGCAACCACTTCAAGACTGCTTTTACACCCACCTACTACAATCAGGGGAAAACCAGGTGTAGTCCAGCAGCACTGAGATCAATATGGTTAAGGCACATTTACCAGAAATTACTGCTTAGAAAAGAATGGAAAAAGTGACTGTGATGACGCGCAAGTCCCAGACCAGATCTCTAGTTTGTTAATAGTCTCCTCCTGAGTCTGATTTTTATGGCTGCATGGGCCAAGCTCCACAGATGTCATGCCATCATCAGATTTATATAAGAGCACTTTGGAGTCACATGATCAAACCGCTGTCTGGTGTGCTGCCACAGTGCTCCAGCATAATTTCCAGTTATTCTGTTTATACAGCTTTTCCCCCTCCATGGGCCACATAAACACCCCTCTTCCCAGTGCACTACTTCTCTTTTCCACAACTGCAGAAGTGATGACCATTGTGGACAACATGGCGGCACTGACATAAACTGCATGAGTATCATGCATACGTACTTATGTCAGTGCCACCGTATTGCACATAGCTGACTCCTGGGGCAAACTGGGCATGCATGAGTGTCATGCAAGTGCAGTACTGTAATCGCTGGGTTCTTTGTCATAATGGTGATTGCAGAATAGTGATTGCCGTTTAGGCGAGTGTACATCACCGAAAATGAATGAAGGCAATATACACTTGCAGCGAACTGCAAGGCAGTGACCAATGTTAAATGTATGTGGGGTGGTTACAAACAACAGAAGGGTACTACGATGGGCACTACGTTTGCACCTAGTATAGCTTGCTTGTATGTTGGGCAGTGGGAAATCACTTATTTGTATAAATGTGACAGTTTCAAAAAGTTTGTCCGATCTTGGAAGCGATATATTGATGATTGTTTTTTCATTTGGAAATCCGACTTGGCAGCTCTGCGTGAATTTATCAATTTGATAAATACTTTTGACACCAATTTACATTTCATTATGCAGGCTGATTTTGTGGAGGTGCCATTTTTGGATTTATTGATATATAAGGATGGACAAAAATTAGGAACTACGTTGTATAGGAAGCCTATGAGTAAAAACACATTATTGCATTTTGAAAGCAGTCATCCTAGAAGCTTGAAGGAGAATATTCCAAGTGGGCAAATAGAAACATAGAAACATAGAATTTGACGGCAGATAAGGTCCGCTTGGCCCACCCAGTCTGCCCATTTCCCTACCTACTGGATAAGCTGCAGATCCTAGTTAACCAGCAACCTACTTCTTCCTACCCCACCCCCAGAATTGCCTTATGACTATCCATGCATGCTTGATTCCACCACTGATTTTGACTCCACAACCTCCTCGGAAGGCCATTCCATGCATCCACAACCCTCTCTGTGAAAAATACTTCCTTAAATTACCTCTGAGCACGCCCCCATCTTCAAATTGTGCCCTCTTGTTCTTGCACACCTCTTTTTTGAAAGATGCTACCCTCTTGGACTTTGTTGATTCCCTTAGAGGTACTTGAAAGTTTCTATCATGTCCCCGTCTCCCTCCTTTCCTCGAGGCTATACATATTAAGCTCCTTAAGTCTCTCTTCATATGTCCTCCGGTGCAGACCCTGCACCATTTTAGTTGCCCTCCTCTGGACAGCCTCCATCCTGTCTATGTCTTTGCGGAGACTGGGTCTCCAGAACTGCACACAGTACTCCAGATGGGGTCTCACCAGCTGTCTGTACAGAGGGATAATAACTTCCTGTTTTCTACTGGTTTTCTACTAGCCTAAATGGTGCATTTAAAACGTATTTGCAGTAATGACAGTATGTTTAAAAAGAATGTTCAAGAGACTGCAAGGCGTTTTGAAGCACGAGGTTATGGAACTGATTGCATTTATAAAGGGATAGAAAGAGCTGCTATGACTGATAGGAATGAGTTGTTAAAACCAATGAATGAAATTGGAGATGTTCAGGGATGTATTTATTTTAGCACAGAGTTCTCTAATCAAGCTTATGAAATTTCAAATGTGGTTAGGCAACACTGGAAAGTATTGCAAGGTGATCCTGTTTTTAGAAAGATATTTACAGAAGCCTAAAATCACATATAGGAGGGGGAATAATTTAAAAGATATGCTGGTGCATAGTGTGCAGCATCTGGACAGGTCGAGGGCAACTTGGATTCCAAATTTTCCGAAAGGAAATTATAAATGTGGTAATTGTGCACAGTGCAATAATACCTATAACAGCAAGTATTTTCTGCACCCACATACTAATCAGAAGTTTGAAATAAGTGAATTTATTAACTGTAAGAGTACTGGCGTAATATACATGCTAACATGCCCATGTGGTTTAAATTATGTAGGGCAAACTAAACGCCAGTTGAGAGAAAGGATAAGTGAGCATAAATCGGCAATTAGAAATAATGTGATGACCAATGCAATGGCACGACACTTTGCATCTGCAGGCCATGGCTCACCGGCTAATTTAAAATTTATAGGCATTGAAAAAATAAAATTTGGAATTCGAGGTGGCAATTTAGCAAAAAAGCTTGATCAGAGGGAATGTTTCTGGATCTATAAATTAGATACACTTCAACCAAAAGGTTTAAATGAGGAGTTATTGTTACAGTGTTATTTATAGTGAAATTGGGGGCAGATATGAATATTCATGAGCTTTTGTTGTTTTTAATTGGTTGTTCAGAATTTTAGTATGTATGAGGTCACTTTAAATGTTTGATGTTCCTATTGACCAATCAGCTCTGAGGAAGGCGTCAGCGGAAACGTCAGCTGTTTCTCCGTGCGTCATCACGCACGTGAGCTGGTCTCTGCTTGGCTTGACCCGGTCATTTCAAATGTTCAGTTTAATGTTTATGCACTAATGTGGTGTTTAAAGCATTTATTTCCAGTCCAGTAAGTCGCCGCCGCACTCCGTGTGTCTGCTGTTTGTATAACGAGTTGTGACCACAATAAAATTTGAAGATACGGTAAGCCATGCTACATATTGGTCCATTATTTAACTTTTTGGGGTCTGTGCATTCAGACTGCTTTTTTAAGTGCTTTGGCTGATATACTGATATCTCTGTTTCTGAATTGGCACCAGGTCAAAATACCTCACATTTAGTGAAGTTGAGCACCTCAGAGTTTTGTTTTGTTTCGCAGTCGATATTGGAGACATCATAGAGAAATGCATCCTGGTCAGTATGAGCTAGATTTGTAAACGTGATTAGTCTTGATGGAGGAGATGGAGGTGTAACCATAGATAGGATACAAAAAGTGGGTGAGTGGTCTGTTAGTGCATCTGCAAGGATTCCTGCTTTCAACTCATGTTCCATACGGTTAACCATCACCCAGTCTAGGAGTGTACCCGTTTGATGGGATGACATGGCTCTTGTTGCTTCAGATATCAACTGGTGAAAATTATAACTAAGTGTGAGTGATTGCAAGGATATTTGAGCTGACCCTAACCAACTGAGGTTAAGATCACCTAGGATGACAGCCTTATTATGATTTACAGTCTGGAAGGTGATGTCAAGGAGTTCTTAAAGTCATACTATTCCCCCAGCAGGGGGATTATAGGCACAGATAATATGAAGCTTCTTTTCCCCCAATACAATAGTTGCCTGTGTCAATCAATCAATCAGTCTTTATTTATTTAAGGCACCTTTCTTAAACCAAGGTGCCTTTACAAATGACATAAAACAATATTTAAAACAGAATTTAAACAGAATTAGAATTTAATAATTAACAATCATTAAAAGCTTTGTTAAAAAGGTAGGTTTTCAAAGCTACTTTAAAACTCTGGACAGTCGGCACAATAGAGATGTTGAGGTGGTTTTTGAAGAATAGGGCAACTCCACCTCCACGCTTGGATGAGGATCTATCCCACTGGAACAGGGAATAGATAGGCAAGGAGCATACATCATCAGGTGTACCGGGTTTTAGCTAAGTTTGTGTGAGACAGAGTACATCAGGATTGTAGAGTTTCACCCAGGCCTCGAGTTCTGCATGGTGACCAGTAAGACTTCTGATATTGATATGGGCAATTAACAATCCTTTCTCTGACATGCCAGATAACTCATTTGGGGAAAAGAAACAGGTAGGTGGACCTGGATTTAGTTTGACGTCCCCAGATAGCAGAATAATGATCATGGCTAGGAACCAAATCCTTGCACACTGGCAGGTTAGGGTGAAAGCACATCTCCATGGCAGCTTCCTCCTGGCATGTAGAGGGTAATAGATGCTGCCTCTAACAAAGAGGATAGGGTTAGGTTGAAGATCAGGCTTTGTCTCTGCAATCAAGTTAGAGAAGCTATAGTTGCAGTAAGCCTCTGAGGAGTCTTTTGCCATTTGATTACATGGGAGAGCCCATGTGGCAATGTCCAGGCTGAGTAAAAGAACAAATGACAAGAGTGCCCATAGCAGACTATACTTCACCATAGTGTTACTATTTGACTTGGGTAGGAAGGCTAGTGGTATACTGAGGCAGAGGATTAGCTCTTAGGGATAAATAGATAGTGTGTGTAAAATTAAGACTGCCAAGGGTGACCGTGTTACACCGTTTTAACCCTTGTTCAAAATTAGAGATACAGCAAAAACAACGAAGTGTTTCCTGCTAGCGTAGCAATTATTTAGAAGAAGTGGATCAGAGAAGCAGAAAGTAAAGCCCCACAAAGGTTAATTAGGAAAGCAGACCAGCTGGAGGTTCTGCTTGTGGTAAAGATGACAGTGAGGAAATGAAGACCTATTCAAGATATGTTAGAAGGCACCCCTAGTGGCGGAATTTTATAAGGAACCAATGGGAGACTAGACAGATAGCAGTAATGTTCGGCAAAAGTCAATGCAAAGCAGAGGGCGCGCCGAACCCCAGAGACTGATAATCTGACAGAGAAAAGGCAGGGCCAAACAGTGGCTGAGCAGAGAGCAGCAGTCCAGTTAGAGGAGGGTAGCAGCAGGTGGCCACCTATCAAACTGGCACAGTGCTACCCCGGAGCAGCCCGGACACTTAACTGGATTTGAAGGTGTCCTGTTCGTCAGGAGGATGGAGGTACGGGCAGCTGGCAGGATTAGCCGTGCTGCTCACTGAGAGCACGATCAGGTGCAGTGGATCTATTTTAAGATATAAAATGTAGGTTACGATAGGATGTTATTAGCTAGGGCAGGGGGGGTACCAAGGCAACTTGAAAATGACTTGGGGTAGCAAGGGAGGAAGCCCAGGTATGGAACTGCACAGTAGATAGCAGAGCAGGCACTAAACAAAGCTGATAGGCAAGCAGATGGTGAAAATAGGAAGATGTCTTTAAAGGGAAAACAGGACAAGTGTTAGGCCTAATAGCTACACTCTATATCTTTAAGAGGAGTTGCAATATTAGTGAGGGGAGGATGAACATTGCTAGGGGTGGTGCCGAGGGGGGAGGGAGAGTTTTTAATAAAGGCTGTAGGTGGGGGATGGGAGGTTGGGTGCAAAAATTCAAGCAGCAAGGAGACAGAAGGACAAAATTATTGAGAGGTGCCATGGGATCCAGCTGAACAACCACAAGAACAGGCTGACAGGACCTCAGTTTAATGTCTCATCCAAAAGATGGCACCTCCAAGGGCGTCACCAGAGGTGTAAAGTTGGGGGGGGGGCTAGTGCTCCACTGATAAAATCCTAACAAAGCTAGTGGGGTCTGGGGGCATGCCCCCCCTCTGAAAATGTTGAAATTGTTACCTTCAAATGGTGGCTTTTCCTGCATTTGAATAGTGAAAAATATGTTTGAAGATCCTGTTTAACAGCACCTGTACTTCTCACATGTAGAAAGAGTTTGTTACTACTGGACCACGGAGCCGCAACATGGCTGCGGTGCAGATCTGCTCTTCGCGCCTCACTGCACTGTCATGTGGGCTGCGTTGTTGCTGCTTACATTCTTCTACGTCAGCATTTTCGATTGCTGATTTATCCTGATTCTTAGCCTCGCTAAGCCAATTCCTGAATGAAACTAAAGTTGCTTTGCCACCAAAATTGTAATGGTGAATATGGTAATGGCTTACCGCTTGTAACTAGTGCTGAGCAACGTCCCAGCTTTGTTGGCATTTTTGGTTTAATTAACCAGAACCGGAACTGGGGTCTCGGCTCTGTCGGGTTTCTAGACCTGGATTGTTTGGCATGTCCAACGTGTTCACCATGCCCGTAATTGATAATGGGACCAGGAACCAGAAGGATACCAAAAAGGAAAAGGAGTTTGATGGAAATCTTGATGGCATACTTGCTGATACGCCATATTGCAATCCTATAAAAGGTATGCTAGCATTGCCTGGGAATTGGGGTTGTTCTAGGACCATGAATTATTGAAGTCAGTACACTCAGAGGAGAGTTCGTTTTCCTTTTTCTTGACAGGTTCTGAGTTCCCTAAAGTTGGGAGAGTGAGGTGGAAATGTACCCCCCCCCAGGAAAGGGAGAGTCTAACCTGGCAGCTGTAGAGAGTAGAAGAGATGGGGTACTGGTGAGGTTAACGGACTCTCAGGCTTTGGAGATGTTTGAAGTGGAGAAAGCTGTGAATTTTGAAGAAATCTGGATTCTTGTTAGAGGAGCCAAACTATCGAAGAAACATATTTCTTTCATGGCTAGATGCCTGGCTTTCTCTTCTTTATGGGCTCATGAAAGGGCGAATGGTGTACGCTATGTTGAAATATGAAACTCTTTGGGGATCGCCTCTTTGTTTGGATAAGGGCATTATGAGCATTAAAATTCTGTTTGCTGAGCTGTACTAAACATGAACTCTCTTAAAAATACTTGTTGAAAACTAGAATGTCAGTTTCATTTGAGTTACATGCACATAAATTTGATACGTGATTTTTCCCAAATACAAGGACTCCCTAGAGAATAGGACTTATATACCTCTTATTCTAGTTTATAATTCGATTGACCTTCTAGAAACTAATGGAGCTTTCCGCAAAATGTTGTTTTTCTGGATAGTACTGTAATTTGATTTAATTAGGATGCTTACATAGAAAGCATTAAAGTCACCATCGATATTTTCGATTGTTAAAAAGAGTGCTGAGCTGAGCATTTGGAAAAACTTGGACAGACCTGTTTTCTTTTAGTGGACTGAAATTCTTAGATCTGACCTACCTATAGGTCCCTTGATTGGTAGTGTGGTGAATACCTGGCCCAAGAACTAAAATGATTGGACTTCTGAACACAAAGGAGCCATGTTTGTCTGCCTGTTAGGTGTAAGGGCTGTTTGTGTATTTTTAGTCTGGTTATCAGGATTTGTTATTGAGGTCATTTGGTATCAGGTGGGAGAAATGTACTTATTATGCTTGGCCCCCCATGACATGGTTCCCATTATGCACCATGAGAAGGGCCAATAGAAGTCGCTGGAATTGAGTAATCAGTGGGCACGGAGCGGCATGAGTCGCATGGTGCCCCAGTGGATGCACCTCAAGGTCAGCGTGTCCAACCGGCTATTGGAGAGCCACAGTTGTGAGATTTTAGTAGCTTGGCTGACAGCCTGCCCTAATTCACCCTGTATCAAAAATAAACCAAGGGTTATAGCTTTGGCAGTGGTATCACACACACTGTCTGGCTTGCATGCCACAAACTCACAAACCCCTCTCTCAGAGGGTAATGCACTTAGAAAGTGCTGGTATTTATCTATTGTTGAGCTATCATCTCTAGCTGTTTCTCCTGAGAGCCTTGAGATTTATCAGTGAAGTCAAGCTGAAACACACAGTAGGGCTGAAAACGATGCCAACCACCAAGGCAGGTACAGGAACTCTTTCATCAAAAATTATACATTATACAATGGGGTAAATTCAATCAGCCAAATCCTGCATCCTGATTGGTTGGCTAGTACTTTTCCCAGCATTGTAAATATTGTAAATCCTCCAGTGTACCCACTGGAAAAGGTACCAGCCAACGTTATCTCCTGCCAATCAATGTATCAATACGACGCTTTCACTTCAAACAAAACCATCGCTATTTTTCCTGTCGACACTTCGCTAAGACACCACGGTAATTTTAAAACAAATGACATCCTCTTTCGACCTCAGTGAGTTAGAAAATATTTTTTCTCAAGAAAATGAACCTTCCAACACTAATTTCTCACCTTACATATTAATACAAGAAGCATCTCAACCTCCGAGCAGCATGACTCTCAAAATGTCAGGAACTATTTTTTTCTCTTAAGAATATTTCACTAAATATTGCTATATTTCTCTAAAATAAAAATGTAAAACAAAAAAAAAAAACATTAAATACACAACATTTGACACTGTGTAATAGCAATTTATCCCTCCAGGGTGTGGGTATACTGGAGGGCTTAACATGATTGATGTGGTAAATCCTCCAGTATACCCACACTCTGGAGGGATAAATTGCTTAAATATTATACAATGGAGGATGAGAATGTCACTCTCCAATTGGTCAGTTGGCACCTCTTGCCCATTGTAAATCCTCCGCAGAGTACCAACAGGGAGAGATGCCAACCACCAGTGAGCCGCATCAAGAACTGCCCCTAAAATCACTCCAATGACAAATCCAGAATGTCCAAACACAGCAACACCCACACAACAGCACACATCACAGTAACACCAGACATTTCCGCTCTCAATCTTCAAACGTCTAATAGATGCTGAAATTGGCACAACGAAAATCAAAAACTGAGCTAAGCAGCTTCAAAGTCATATCTGACCAAAACTGCTGAATATTCCTCAAATTCTTCCCCCACAAACTGTTCCACCCGGCTTATCTCTGAAATCAGCTTCCTTCTCATGTTCCCCTGACCATAGCTGCTCCTAAAATGCCTCCGACAACCGGTCGCTCCACCTCCATTACTAACAGCAACTGAGTCTAATGTTACAAGGAACTGTTTATTAAAAGCTTGAAAGTTACAGGGAAGTCTTTATTAAAAGTGAGCGCTGAAACTTATGAAAATCACCACCAAAAATCTGAGCCTAGATACTTCGAATATGCATAGATGCATGCCCACTATCGAAGCTCTTCTTTTCAGCCGTGGTTTCCATAAGTTTCAGCACTCGCTTTTAGTGAAAAACTATTTTCTCCACTCCACCATTTCAAAAAAAAAAACCTTAAAATATCTGATAACCTGAACGAGGTTTGTGAAAGGTGAACACAACCCTCCCAGAGCTTCAGTACTGTGGCCTCATGACCAAACAACACACCAGGCATTGTAAATTCTAACGCAGCTCACACCCTGTTGTGGTATATTGCTTAATTAATTCACCCTGTATCATAAAAAATTATAGCTTAGGCAGTTGCCCCTGTATCACTCACAGTGGGCTGTCTGATTTTGGTAGGCAGGGCTGGAAACTGTACCAACTACTGTAGCACCCACCAATATTAATTCACAATTCACACTGTATCACAACAACAACAAAAACAACAGAAAGGTTTATAGCTGAGACTGTGTGAGATCGCTTGCCAGTTGCCACAAATACAAATATAAACCCAGTGACCCACAACACAAAACCCTCTCTCAGAGGGTTAAGACACCTTCCAAAACTGATATATATACCTTTCTTTTTTTTCCCTGAACCTTTGATTTTATTTATCAGTGAATTCACTTACTGAAGTCACTCAAACTTAAGAAGTGCAAAACCCAGCTGCAGCAATTCTATAGTATGAGAGGACCTTTGCACTTTATTGCAGTGTTTTGTCTTTGTCTATCAGCACCTTGTCTCTTTGCACCAGTTGCATTGCCACTGCTGTATCTTACCTTAGATGTGCAATAGTGAGCACACCTAGAACTTGTGCCACAGTGACTATCCTTATTTAGCATCATAATATCACGGTATCATACGCTGTGACTGTAAATAATTTTTGTCTGCACTGCAGTTAGAAAAGGCAACTAACTACCGGACAGCACTTTTTGCACCAAAATAAATGAATTTTCTGATGGAAGGTTTGAGTGCTAACAATATTTATTATGGCGCTGAGGAATGTGGGGCAGCAGGACCTGTTGTTTATTTATTTATTTATTAATTGGAATCTCAGATAATACCTTTGAGCTAAAGGCTTGTTTACAAGGGTGCCACATAGTAAAGCAATAGACAAGGTATGTAGATATTACAAAACAGATAGGGGTCTATACAGCAGTCAAGTACATTATGGCACATACCGATACAGATTCAAGCAAGTACAGTTAAAATACATGGGTAGGAGAGGTCAACTTTATTGCAACAGTACTAGGAGCATACCTAAGGTGGACAAGCAATTTATAGTGGTAGCTGAGCTTTAGAGCGTGCAGGTAGAGTTATGGAGGGTCAGAAGTGGTGGTGACCAAAGAAGGGGGAGGACAGAATAGATGTGAGCAGGGGGAGGGTGGCAGCAGAGACAAAGGGGTGACAGAATAAGGGGGTTGAGTAGTCAGAGGGGTGGGATTGGATAGGAATCTACACAGGGTTACATAAGTAGGTGATAAGGCAGGGATGGGTAATGTGGGGGGAGAGGGATAAGGGAAAGAATTTTAAAGTGGGGGTGAGGTGAGGGAAAACCAGGGGTGAATACTGAGGGAGATTAATATTTGTGAAGAGAAAGCAGGAAGGTGGGGGAAGATAAAGAGGGGACATGGGGTAAGTGCTCAGTGGGGTTACACCAGGCAGGGGAGGAAGTGGGGGGGTGAGATGAGTGCTATGCAGAACAGATAAGCTATCAATAACAATAGGATTAGGCACAGGTGACATAGTCGCACCAATGTTATCCCAGTGTAAGCATGCATTCATTAAACATTTTTCTCTGGATGTAGCTGTCAGAGAAAGCCGACATTCACCAGGGAAGTTGATGTATCAATTACAAGTGCTAGAAACCACCGACTGTGCAAAAAGAACTAGGGAGAAACAGAATTTTACAGGTAGGAAAAAAAATACCCTCAATCCATCAAGACATCAATTGCCACTCTGCCGATCAAGCTCACCAAGAAACCAATGGCATGGAACCCAAGAAAGATCCTGACAGATATCCAAACATACTAGGTAGCCCAGTAACAGCTGCATGCCAGATTGGTAATATGTTCCATGTCTGGGGAATCATCTCTCTTTAACAGCAACTAAAAACTGCATCAGACCACTTTTGCTGCACAGTCTAAGGACTGTGCCCCATGTGTGTCTGAAAACACACTACATATTTATACACTGACTGGCTGGCTGTGCAAGCAAAAGTAATGCTTTAGTTTTTTGATGGGGTAGGCCAGGCAGAAACGAAAGCAAAATCATTGCCATAACTCCCCCCGTCATTCAGTCCCTGGTGCTTGGTGGATGGCCTGGGCTGGCCTGGCCTGTGTGTTCTGTTGTCTCCAGAGCCTCCCACAAGCCACAAGAAATGCAACACCCACTCCTGGCACTGAACCAAGTGGAACATGAACTCTCCCCTGTCTCCCCCGTGTTGATGCTGTCAGTGTAAGATAAAAAAAAAAAAAACGAACATGCTACCACAAATCTCCACCCAGCAAGTTCTGAACTCTCCTGGTCCCCTTCCATGGTGTGACATGACGTGCACCCCTCTGACTCCCAGTCTCAGTCTCCTTTATCCAACCAACTCCGTCAGCATCACAGCAGCCACCCATGCATTCACAAGACACAGAGCACACCAAAGGTGAAACTGTACTCCATGCGGTGCAGCAGTGATGCAATGAAGTGCTATGTCTGCTTGCTGCGTCTTAAAGAAGAGTCATGGCTTCTTCTATTTTTTGCAGCAGTGAAGCAATGATTCCATTTCTTTGATGAGGGACATGATTGGGGGAGTTTTAGACTATATTGGGGGGCCATAGGTCCCCCCAAAACAGCCTGATGACGCTCTAGGCACCTCAGGAGTGCAGCATCTCCCTTATGCTGCAATATAGGTCGGCATTTCAGTGTCCACTTCAGGGTCCTCTGAGGAGCCCTTGATATGTACCCCCATCTCACTGCGACTATGTCTCCAGTGAGCAAAAAAGAGTCACTGACCTGATTTAAAATGGCCACAGCTGGCAGGCGGGCAGTGTGTCTGAAAATGCCTTTAGTACCCAGAAGTGACTAAACTACAAGAGTAAAGTTGCAGACTTGGTCTGAAGGTAGAAGAGACTGAAAACCTGCTCATCTACACCTCAGAGCCAGGTAGGGGAACTGCCTGCCCCTATCGAGTAGGGCAGACTGGGCCACAGGGAGCCATGGGCACGTGTCTAAGTGCTGTGGCACTCTGAACCCATCAGGGAGGCAGACCATGGGGTCACTCCTAGGTCTGAGTTCACTTGTGGCCTGGAAAGTCTTGCATTGTGCTCTGCATCTGGCCTGAAAGCAGGCTGAAGGGGACGCACTGTTAGACCTTCAAACAAGTCGGAAGGTCCAAGCTGCAAGGTGTCTGCAACATGTTTACATCTTCCCCAGTTCTCGAGTTCTGCTGTTCCACCTACCCCCAGAGCTACAGTCCCACTGCCACCCGAGGCTGTCTGCAGAGCTGTTAGTTAAGGCAGGGATTGTCCTGTCCCTGGGGGCTGTATATGGTTGTTTTCAAGTTGTGCCCAGTGGCATAGTAAAATCTTAAAGGAGCTAGTAAATGTACAGAAAAGTTCATTTTGATTCAAGTAAGCATGCCAATGCCAGCCAACCTGCTGCACCACAGGCCTGCAGCAAACAGTACTGGGTACGCAGGTGCAGAGTTTTTTGAGGGTTTTTTCCTGGACTGGGGGCTGGTACCATTTGAGTTGTTTAAGGGAAAAAGATCTGCAGCAGGTAGCAAGTCAGAGGACTGGTGGTTGCAAGTATTAAAATATGTTTTGAATTCAAAGGTGAAATGATTATTCTGAAACTCTAATTTCTACAGTGGCGTGAAAAAGTATTTGCCCCTTTCCTGATTTTCTCTATTATTGCATATTTGTCACACTGGATGTTTTCAGGTTTTTAGACAAAATATAATATTAGATAAAGGGAACCTGAGTGAACAAATAACACTTTTTTTTTTTACTTATTTCATTTATTTAATGAAAAAAGTTAACCAACACCAACTGGCACTGTGTGAAAAAGTAATTGCCCCTAGTTAAATCAACCCAATTAAAGGGATAATTAGAGTCAGCTGATTGAACACAGCCAGGCTTGATTACAGCCAGCCCTGCTCAATATAAACCCACTTATTTTGGCCCTCACCATCAGAGTCACGTTGCCAGCACAAAGATTCAACAAGCACATTATGCCATGATCAAAGGAAGTTCCTGAAAAGATCAGAAAACATTTGTTGCCCTCTATCAGTCTGGAAAGGGTTACAAAGCTATTTCTAAGGCTCTGGGACTCCATCGAACCACAGTGAGAGCCATAATCTCCAAATGGAGAACACTTGGAACAGTAGTGAACCTTCCCAGGAGTGGGCGGCCTGCCAAAATTACTCAAAGGCGAGTGTAAAATCATCCAAGAAGTCTCAAAGGATCCTAAAACAACATCCAAAAACTGCAGGCTTCTCTTGCCTCAGCTAAGGTCAGTGTTCATGACTCCACAATCAGAAAGAGACTGGGCAAAATGGGCTTCATGTGAGAGTAGCAAGCGGAAACCACTGCTAACCAAGAAGAACATAAATGCTTGTCTCTCATTTGCCAAGAACACCTGGATGATCTACAAGCCTTTTGGGAAAATGTTCTATGGACAGATGAGTCCAAAGTGGAACTTTTTGGACAACATGGATCCCATAATGTCTCGTGTAAAGCAAACACAGCATTCCACAATAAGAACACCATACCAACAGTCAAAC
This sequence comes from Neoceratodus forsteri, assembly GCA_016271365.2. NCBI lineage: Eukaryota > Metazoa > Chordata > Ceratodontiformes > Ceratodontidae > Neoceratodus > Neoceratodus forsteri. The sequence goes on from JADMNL010000026.1 coordinate 335,245,785, forward strand.
ATGGTGGTGGTAGTGTGATGGTGTGGGGATGCTTTGCTGCCTAAGGACCTGGATGACTTGCCATAATTAAAGGAACCATGAATTCTGCTCTGTACCAGAAAATTTTTAAGGAGAATGTCCAGTCATCCTTCCGTCAGCTGAAGCTGAAGCGTAGTTGGGTCATGCAGCAAGACAATGATCCAAAACACAAAAGCAAGTCCACATCAGAATGGCTAAAAAGAAGTAAAATTAAAGTTTTGGTGGCCTAGTCAAAGTCCAGACTTAAACCCAATAGAGATGCTGTGGCAGGACCTGAAATGAGCAGTTCATGCTCGAAAACCTACCAAATGTTACTGAATTAAAAGCAGTTCTGCGAGGAAGAGTGGGTTAAAATTCCTCCACAGCGATGTGAAAGACTGATATTGAATTATAGGAAGTGTTTGGTTGCAGTCGTTGCAGCAAAATGTGGCATAACCAGTTATTAAGTGTAAGGGGGCAATTACTTTTTCACACAGTGCCAGTTGGTGTTGGTTAACTTTTTTTCATTAAATAAGTGAAATTAAAAAAAAAAAGTGTTATTTGTTCACTCAGGTTCCCTTTATCTAATATTACATTTTCTCTAAAGACCTGAAAACATCCAGTGTGACAAATATGCAATAATAGAGAAAATCAGGAAGGGGGCAAATACTTTTTCACGCCACTGTACATACCAATTGTCAACTGCAATTGTTGATTAATCTCTACTCCACTCACCCTTTTCTAGCCCACCCCCATTAATAAATGGCTTTTAACAGTTTTGTTTGGAAAATTTTGACTCTTGAGCGTGTTATTTACTTAAACAAAAAATTCGAGTGTTGGAACTAGGGGTTTTAGTTTATGTAATTCCATGAGATTGAGGTGACTGTATGGGGAGGTGGGGTGGTACAGCATCCCAGGGGGTTGTACTGTTAAAAATCAGACACACTTAAAATTTGCTCTGGGTAGGTTGGTCTGCCAGTGCAGTAGTTGGATTTCCGCTTGAGATGCTGGTGACCCGGGTTCAAGAATGGACCTGGGGAGTCGGAGGGCGGCAAGGAGAGAAGGATTGAGCATCCCATAGACTGCTCTCCTTCTCTGGGGGAAGGGGTAGAGCATTCGCCACCCAGGGGACTCCTGCTCGAGGCTGGGGGAACCACAGGTGACTGGTATCAGCACGCATAGGGGCGGGGCAGATGCTGGACATCATTGCATGTCTCCGCCCCTGGGGCAGCCTAGAAAAAAGCATTGTTTGCCTCCCTTCATGAGGCCCACCCTCGGCTTCAATTAGCTCTCTCGGGCTGGCTCCCTGACCTATTCTATCAGATGTGGCATTTAGTGTTGGTGCTGCAACCCCACCCTGTGGGGCAAACCAGGGAGTGTCAGGGAGTCGCAGCCAGGTGAGAGAGAGTGGAAGTCACAGGGTCCATGGCCAGCTGAGGTAACAAGCGGTCGGTAGCAGATAAAAAGTATAGTAATAAAACATTTACTCTTGGTGGAGGCACCACGCTTTTTAATTGTTTCTATCTTGGGAAATAACCCCCTTAACAGAAATATGGGAACCCAGGCCCCTCAACCTTTTCCAGGCCTGCAAGGCAGGGGTAGAAGCCCATGGTGGAGGGTGCCCCATGCTACAACTACTTTTAAAGTAATGTTAATTTTTTGGCAATATACTAAGTCATGATCAGGAGGAATACTGCAGAAGACTGGGTTGATATCATTTGTTCTACAGTACAGCATCTATGTATCTTTGTACTCTTGTATGTTCATTTCCTTTCTGTCTGATACATAGCACTAGTGAGTCTAAAAAGTGCAACAGCCTATCAGTTGTACAAAATAAAGGACTCTTTTTCGACTGAACAAGCAGGGTCATTTGAAACCAAATGTTTGTTTTCTCTTTACAGCCCTGCAGCAAACTGCTAGACATTATCATGCCATTATTGCAGCCAGTGGTCTTCTTGGAGGTATTTGCAGCTGCTTTATGATATGGAAATACACTAAAGGTAACAAGACACAACATAAATACTCATTTTAAGAAGGTACATTTTTGGTACTGACATTTGTGGGATAGATTTTCAAACAGGAAGCTGCTGATAGATATCCAGTTTTTGTTCCCATCAGTATCCTTCATTTGTGCCAAAACTTGCCCACCTTTTTTTTTTTACTTTGTATATATTGATCTCTGAGGGGAAGTTACATGTGCCATGTTTCACGATTGTTAATTAGATGTTGATCATCAGCGATCTATACAAGCAGAGCTTATTATTCCGTATTAAGTACAAAATTATATAGTTCCTCTTAGACATTTATCTCAGTATGAAATGAAACACAAAATGAAGAAATGGAACTTGGTATATAATAGTACCAACAAATTAAAGGGGAGCTTTCTGCAATGTACAGTTGAAAACACAGGCCCTATAGGCCCCTATTAGCAAAATGCACTATTGGTACATTTTTATCTTTGCTTACACGCATGTGCAAGAAACATAGTCACAAACATAAAGAGTGTCCAGGGTAATTGACAATGTTTCAAGTGAAATTCTTATTGGTATTCGGTGGAGCTTGCCATTTTCCGGTAAATACAAACAACAGAATTGGATGGCATGCTCATAAGCAATGAAGGCTCTCACACCATTGATTCTTGAGACAAAATATTTTTATTAAATTTAAATAGTCCCAATGTTTCACCTAATTAATTAGGCTTCTTCAGGGGAACTGTAAAAACATGTAAAATATGCTTAGTTATGTTTAATAATAAACTGAAGGAATACGAAAAACATTAAGAGAAACGAAAATTAGAAAATGTTGTAGAGATACTGGTGATTACAAAAATAATAGAATATACACATATAAAAAGATACAGAGAAGGTATTTTTCAAATAGAAATACAAGTTCAGATAGTTCAGACAGCTATATAAAAAGAAGTAATAGACCTGAAAAATTACAACAAAAAGAACCTTTTTTAGAGAAGGACAAAACAGGACAATCAGCTTCTCAAACAGATACAGAGAGGGACAAACAGAATATAGACATGGAACAGGGAACACTAGACAGATACGATTTAAGGAGAAAAGAGCCAAATTTAGACGTAAGAGAAATAGATGAGCAGCGTGGAGAAGGAAGAGGCAGAGGAACCAGAAGAAATCAAAGGGGAGCGAGACAGTAATTTTCAATTTAAGTCAGCGACCCTTTAAGTCAGGATGAGATGAAGGTGTTATCTCTAGGATTATCCTTTTTGGTAACAAAGGAAGTAGATAAATTTCAAATAGAAGCAGATATGCAAAAATTATTTTGTAAACTGAGACTACATTTTCAATTTCACAACAAGATAGATACACACCAGGAACAGATGCAATTAAAACAAACATTAAATATTAAATCGCAATATATGCCTCTAATTGGATATTCGCATGCTGTAGAAAATTACACTGAAATGGTAGACCAAGAGATTAGACAGATTTTAAAAACTGATACATCTACAAATAGCTCCAATTTATCTAGACGAGAAAAAAACAGCATTAGCATCATTAGAAAATGATCATTCTATAATTATAAAGCCAGCAGATAAAGGTAGAGCAATAGTTATTCAAGATGTGGAGGATTACAGACAGATGTGCCATGACTTATTGGAAATATCAACAATATGTTAAATTAGAACATGACCCTTTGGAGTCCATAAAGGAATTAATACAAATAACGCTATATGAAATGGAAGTAAATGGATGGTTAACGAATTGGGAAGTAGAAGCAACGGAGAATAAATTTCCAAAGATACCTTTATTTTATGCATTACCAAAAAATCATAAAAATCTAGATAAACCACCAGGAAGGCCTATAGTTTTGGGAATAGGTTCAGTTTTGGAACCACTATCCAGATTCATTAACTATCATTTACAGCCACTAGTTGAAACAGTTCCAACTTTTTTGAAAGATACAACACATATATTACAATTAATTCAAGAACTAAACTTGATAGGGCTCCCTTTTGATAGTTTATTAGTGACCATTGATGCTAAAAGTTTGTACACCTCCATTCCTCAAAGTAAAGGTATAGAGTCTATGGGTAAACTCCTAGACGCTAGACCGTTGGGAGCAAGACCTAAAACACGAATTTTACAAGATCTGGCTGAAATAGTTCTTAACAAGATTTATTTTAAGTTTGAAGAACAATTTTATGGGCAAGTAAAAGGAACGGCAATGGGAAGCACTATGGCTCCAGGGTATGCTAATGCATATATGCATGACTTTGAAAGTACATTCATAATTGATGAAACAGGACCAGCACATCATTTTAAAAAGTACATCCTGTTCTGGAAGAGATTTAGTGACGACATAATACTTATTTGGACTGGAAATGTTGCCACATTAGAATTATTTAAAGGGTACATAAATACTAGAGATCCAAATATGACCTTTACTTTCACTCATGACAAAAGACATGCAGATTTTTTAGACATAATAATTTACAAAAATGGTAACCAATTAGAAACTAAATTATATAGGAAAATGACAGATAGAAACACAATTCTACATAGTAAAAGTTTTCGTCAGAAAAAAAATATTAATAGTATTCCATATTCACAATTTCTGCAGGCATGATGTAGCTGTATTACTGATGAGAGTTATAAAATGGAAGCTAAGAATATAGAGGAAAGATTTCGAGAGAGACAATATTCTAAAAATAATTTGTAATAAGCACAGAACAAAGTTGCAACTAAACCTAGACAAGACCTTTTAAATAAGGCAATGAAAGAAGATACCAAAGATACAAGTCCATTAACATTCAGTACAATGCATAACAAAATTATGCCACAACTTAAAAAAGTTATTTTAAATAACTGGAGTATTTTATTGAATAACCCTACAACTTCCATAATATTCCAACAAAAAACATTTGTGGTTTCCAAAAAAGCACCTACAATTAGACAATTTTATGCATATAAAACACTGGCAAGGAATTCAAACAAGATCTCAATTACTATTAGGTCCATTAACCAATGGAATGTATCCCTGTGGTAGATGTACAGCATGTGGAAACACATCCAGAAAAACAAGTTATAAACACCCACACACTGGAAAAGAATATAAAATTAGGTATCATATCACATGTACCACAACAGGGGTAATATATATAATTCAGTGCCCCTGTGACCAACTTTATGTTGGCAAAACAATAAGAGAATTAAAGACTAGGATTTCAGAACACAAAAGTCGAATACGTAACAAAGATGAAAATTCTCCTTTAGCTAGGCATTTTAATTCAAGAGGACATTCCCCCATCCAAATTAAATTTTGGGGACTGGAACAGGTTTCATTACCTGATAGAGGTGGTAACTACAATGATTTACTTTTAAAACGTGAAATGTACTGGATGTATGAAATGAGCTTGATTCATGAAAAATGGAGTTTAAATGAAGATGTTAACCAGCAAGTTTGCTTGTAGAAAAAAATAGCAAAAAAAATGTCATATTATGTAGTGGACTAGTAATAATTTAAAAGTAACAGGTAAGGTAATGATTTTCCACTATTTCATGGGTGCATTAATCTGTTAGCTCTCCCATTTCCCTCTTCCCCCCATTTGATTTCTAGTCTTCACCTCTATCTAGATTGAACACCACCAATAAGATACTATATTTATCTAAATACTTCACCTATCGATATAATTCAGATAAGACATAGTTTAAATATAAGATAACATAGCAAGCAACAATTTTAATACAATAAATGCAAAACTAGGAACAGTGAAGCTTTAAGGGCTGGATTGTGATGAGGAACGGAGTCACTGATTACTATGGTAACCACTTAGCTTGGGTTAAGTTGATGACATACATACGTTGTCACATGACTCCTTCCCTCGATATAAAGAGGAGGCCAAGTGAGGAACCAAGTGATGCCAGTCAGAACTTCGGGAGGGTGTAAGACGCCTCATGTGCAGTGAAGCCTTTATCTGTAGTAAGTAAATAAGCCTTCTCACAAATGATTTGAATAACTCTAAAGCTACAGAACGCACATTTAGAAGACCAAGCATTAAATAGGAAATTAAATACAGTTGTTTAAATTGATGGATATTACAGTATTGAATGTTAAAGGCTTTAAGACTAAGAAACAACATAACCAATGATAATGAATGAAGCATGGGGTATCTCATGTCAGGATTTCCTAAATACTGAAAACGTCAGAATTACTTGAGTGTTGAAATAATTTGCAAATAAAAGGTAAAGGTTTACAAGTTCGTAGAAAGGAAAATGAGTCTTAAGGTAAAAGATTTACCCCCCCCACTTGATTTCTTGTCTTTGCTTTCATTTAGATTAAGCGTTATTAACAAGATATTTACTCAAATATTTCACTTACTCATATAGTCTAGATAAGATAGAGTTTAAATATAAGTTGAAAAAGAAAGTAATAAGTTCAATATAACAAATGCATAATTGTGAACAGTGACGCTTTAAGGACTGAATTATGTCGAGGAACAGAGTCACTGGTTACCAAGGTAACCATTTAACTTAGGTTAAGCTGATAGCATACACATGTTGTCACATGACTCCCTCCCTCAACATAAAGAGGTAAGTCAAGTGGAGAGCCAAATGATGCCAGTCAGACTTTGGGAGAGCGTAAAACATCCTGTGAGCAGTGAAGCCTCTATTTGCAGTAAGTAAGAAAGCCTCTTCACGAATGATTTAAATAACTGAAGCAACAGCGAGCACATTTAGAAGATCAAGCACAAAATAGGAACTTAAATAAAGGTTTGTAATAAACTGAGAGCATAGTATTGACATGTTGAAGGTTTTAATGTTGGATCTAAAATTAGTTGAAAGAGGAATGAAAGACATAAAATGACTGTATTGTTTAAGTGCTTCAAAGCAGTGATAAGCTGTTTAAGAAGTGGTAATGCATGAATTAAGGGGCGTTGAATGCCAGAATTACTTGAGTGTTTAATAATGATTCGTAAATATAAAGCGAGGTTCTATAAGTCAATAAAAAGGAAAACGAACGACGAGGTAAATGCTAGTTCAACTTTTTTAAGCATGCTGTAAATCTATGCCAGAAGTATACAGTTTTGAATAAGGTATAAGTTGTTTAAGGAATTAGATGTTTGTGAACATGAAAATGAGCGTTTCGGTAGATGCTAGCAAGTGCTTAACATAGTAAAAAGCATTAAGAAGTGACTTAGAAGAATGTAGAAAGGAGCATGAGCTTAGAGGTGGACACTCATTTTTAAACCTTTTGGAAATTTATGCTAAAAGCAAATAGTTTGAAGTTAGCCATAAGCTGTTTAAGGATTTACAAGCCTGTAGGAAGGAGAATAAGCATTGTGGTAAACGTCAGTAAATGTAGAATTTATCAATATGTAAAGAAATGAAATGTTACACGTTAGGAGCGCACTGTCACAATAATCAGTATGAAGGAAGTTATCCAGTAACATACATTGTGCTATGAATTAATTATAAGGAGGGAATTACAGTCAAAATTTTCTCACTAATGATTAGAACATAACTCGAAAAGAAATGTTCAGAGTGTTTTGATATGTTTAAAAATAACATCACATGGGGAGTACCTTTAGGTATAAGCACATTTAGTATAATGGATAAAATGTGATATGGTATGTTTAATATAAGGGAATGAGAAACTTCTGATAACTAGTTGAAACTCCATATTTCTAGTCTGCTGCATACACTAATAGATTTAAATGACGAGTCAAATCTAGAATAATGACACAAAGATTTTTTGAGATTAGTCTGAACTATGATTTTTTTGAGCTTATTCTTAATTCGCTTTATAGATTGATTATAACATGAAAGTGCCTATCGACATGATCAAAAAAGAATATAATCTATTAAAAGAGGTAATTAATAAGACATAAAAAATAAGTAAATAATAAGTCAATAATTAAGTGATATAACGATATGAATTATAATATTTTAAAGATTATTTATGGCAAAATTTACTTTATTCTTTTTTATATTTCTATATTTTTTATTTATTTTCATTTGTATTTTTGTTTAAAGTGAATACCAGAGTTAAACTTATCCCAAGAAGACATGGCAGTCGTCTTTTGGTCCGATTGGCAATATTATAAAGTAAGGAAAACATATCAAATTAAATTATGGGGGTCCTAATAATAGGAAAAGTAGTAATAAATTATTATATAATATTATTATCTATATGTGTATACAATTTAGAAAGGTAAAAAATGTTCATTATGGGATATATACATAATATACTGTATAACAATATTAAAATGCAAGTGTTCGAATGGACGTGAATAGTTCTGTATAAAAATTAATAAGAAACATAACTAAGCATATTTTACATGTTTTCACAGTTCCCCTGAAGAAGCCTAATTAATTAGGTGAAACGTTGGGACTATTTAAATTTAATAAAAATCTTTTGTCTCAAGAATCAATGGTGTGAGAACCTTTGTTGCTTATGAGCATGCCATCCAATTATGTTGCAAGAAACGTAGTGCCATCATCCAAGTTTTTGGAGGTGTGGCACCCTGTCTTCCAATTCAGTCAGTGTGTTTGCAGGCGCAGCCTCAGGTCACCAATGAATACTGTAGCTGTCTTTGACAGCAGTTGAAAATGCAGTGCCGTACAGATCAAAGGGAGAGCTATGCTTCAGTGAGCAGTGATAAGATATTGCATGCTCATGCACTTCTCCCACACACACACACATATATTGGGTGCTCATGCTTCCCCCCCCACACACACTGTATGGCTGATGGGGGTGCCCAGTCCCCTGTTGGCTCTGCTGCACTCCCCCACAACAGAGTTCCAGGTACCACACTGGGAGCCCACCCCAGCATATCAACAGTCTGTATGGCCAATGGGTGTGCCCAATCCCACATCGGCTCCACTGTTTACCCCCCCAAGAGACTACCGGCTACCACACTGGGAGCCCACCCCAGCATGGCAACAGTCCATATGGTCGACAGGGGTGCCCAAACCCCTGTTGGCTCCACTGATCCCCCAAACAGCCCTCCAGCTGCTACACTGGGAGCCCACCCCAGCATGGCACAAGTCCCGCATCATCTAAGGGAAAAAAAAACCTGCAAGAAAAAACCTTCCCTCGCTGACTGTCCTGACCCCCTCCCCACACCCGTGCCCACCCTCTGCGTACCCTGCCTCCCCACACCCCTACCTCACCCCATACTTCCCTCTGGAGTCTGGCACGATGATCTTCGCTGGACGGGAACATGTCTGCACTCTTCAAAGCCGACCACGAACTAAAGAAATCCCAGTAAGCTGTGTAATGGAATAAACAGGGCGTTTTTCAACTTTGATGCATATCTCAGGCATTTTGGGGAATTTTTTCACCAAACTTTCAACATGGGGTTTTTGTGACCCCACCTCATGAATTCTGTTACTGTCTTTTTGTTAATCGGGCCCAAAAGGTGATTTTGCGGTCACTGCGCGGAACCACCTTTCAGGACTGATTTACGAATGACAGTGTCAAAGTTCATGAGGTAGGCCTCCAAAATCCCTATGTTGAATTTAATTGAAAAATTCCCAAAAATGACTGTTTATGAGCATGTATTGTGCTGTTCCACAAAGACCAGTAAGTTCAAGCGAATTTTCAATATTTTCACTCCAGATTTTCAACATTGCCATTTTACCACACCTACTTATGAGCAGTACAGCTGTAATTTTTCACATCTCACCCAAAAATGTTTCCACCCATGTAGCGTACAATGGCGCAGTCGGAGTGTGAAATCAATGTTCAGGGCAGATTAAGAAAAACACAGTGACACTGTGCATGAGCAGAGGTGTTAAAATGGCTATGTTAAAAATTTGGTGAAAAAAGTCCATAAAATGAATGTGTTATGAGTGACCATTGCGCAATTTCCACGCACCCTCATAAGTTCATGCATTTCTAATATTTTCAGTCCAGATTTTCACCACTGGCATTTTTCCACACTTTCTTATGAACAGTACAGCTGTCATTTTTCACACCATGGCCGAAATGGGTTTTCGCACTTCCAGCGCAGAAATGTGTGGTCGCTGTGGGAAATCACTGTTTGGGACAGATTAAGAAAATCACAGTGACACTGTTCATGAGCGGAGGTTCCAAAATCCCTGTGTTGACAATCTGCTGTAAAAAATCCCCAAACTAATTGCATTATGGGTGTACATTGCCCATTTTATATGCACACTCGTGACTTCACCAGTTTTTTTAATATTTTCACTGCAGATTTTCAACATTGCCATTTTTTGCACCTCCCCATGAATAGTACAGCTGTCATTTTTCACATCCTGTTCGAAATGTGTTTTCGCACCTGTGGTGCCAAATGGCATAGTCGCTGTGCGAAAACAGCTTTCAGCTAATTAACTGATATTGCCACTGTTCATAAGGTGGGGGTCACAAAAAACCCATTTTGAAAATTGGAGTGAAAATGCCAACGAACACATGAGGCGTTAGGGTTTCCGACCATAATGCCCCACCCTGTAGAGATTGACAGGCATCAGGGGTGTGACTTGGGATTCTCGCCTGTATTGCTCATACCATTCCACACCCTGCAGTCAGTGAGAGGCATCGAGGTATGCCTTGGACTCTTCATCCCCAAAGTTCACCCCATTCTCCTATACAGGACCCATCTCACCGTATTTCCTGATGGAATGGGATGAGCATAAGAGCCAAAGACCCCAAGGCACACCATGACACTTGTCAGTGTCTGCAGGGTAGGGTGTGGTGAAATGGCGTGGCCACTATGCCTGACAACGCAAAGGCACACCCCAATGCTTGTCAGTCTCTGCAGGGTGGTGGTGGGGTTGACTTCAGTTCAATATTTCACTGCCATTCCTATTATGCAGCTCTGTAACTCCTACACTACCAATGCCAATGCCAGCAAGCAAACATTCGGCATTGACAAATGCTTGTTTAAATATCTTTCAGAGATGAAATTGTGAAGTTTATCTGATTGCTCCTGCAATCCTTCATTTTCCATTATTGTCCCAAAGTCCCCTGAGGTCAGCCCTCTAATGATGTGACTGATGCACTAAGCTGCGGTGACTCCTATCTACCACTATAGTTGCCCAAGAGTAGTAGGTCATATTTATTTATTTATTTAGTTTTTGCTGACCGGGTAAGTGCACTAGACAAATTCTGCCTATTTTCTGGCATGACCGGGGAGGATACAGATGAATGCCAACTGACCTTGAACCACATTAAGTGCAGGTTTGTGGTTCTAACCCTGGTACCAATCAACTGAGGCAACTACTTGCCTCAGTCAGTTGATACTAGTGTTAGAAGCATGAAGCTGTGCTTCATATCTCTTACTATTTTTGGGCACCTATAGTAGCAAATAGGAGTTCCCCTTGGCTTAGCCCATCAGCTGTGTCATCAGAGGGCTGGTCATGGGGGACTTTGGGACAATAATGGTGGGCGGGGGGGGTCACAGGATCAACCAGATAAACTTCACAATTTCAGCTCAGGTATTTAAAAAGTGTACCATGAGTGTATTTCACTAATGGGGACTTACAGGTCCTGTGTTTTTAGTTGCAGATTGCTGATAATTCCCCTTTAAAGGAGAATCTTGGGGAACCTGAAGTAATTTTTTCCCAGTAGAAGCTATTTTTAAAATACTGGTTCCAGTTCTGATATTGTTGCAGCTGTGCGGGCCTATTAGTAATTCAGTTGTTGTTTCTAATTGATACTCTGGTGCTAAGTACCATTGTAGAACAGTGTGATATAAGGCTTGGTCACATGGTCAGTTCTGCAGCGTTGTTGGAGGTGCACAGCAGCAAAATCATTGCCGCTGTGCACATCTGAACACTGCAGTTTGGCCATTTCAGTTTTGCTGTGGCCGCAATCCCACTTTTCCTGGGATCGTAAAGTGGCACAAGCATTTTGCAGCATTTTACTTTGCCGTGTCAACCACCTGCAGCACCCACAAGGTTGTCAGAGGCTTTTCCCAGCCTGCACCTCTGGATGTAATGCCAGTATTTACATGAATTTCCCAACCGGAGTTCAGCTACGCCTTTTTCCTGGCTCTGTATACAAAGTTGAATTCGGAGAAGTGGCTCTTTTAGTAAACCGAGGGCTAAACTTTAAAGAGAACATGATGGTCTTAGAGTTGAGCCATGACACTGGGCATGAGTATAAGCATATGCACAAGCATAAGCATGTAGAAACATAACACAGAAACATAGAATTTGATGGCAGATAAGGACCACTTGGCCCACCTAGTCTGCCCATTTCCTTACCTAACGGATAAGCTGCACATCCTAGTTAACCAACAGCCTACTTCCTCCTACCCCCCACTAGAATTGCCTTATGTCTTTCCCATGCATTCTTGAATTCCCCCACTGTTTTTGACTCTACGACCTCATCAGGAAGGTTGTTCCATGCATCTACAACCCTCTCTGTGAAGAAATACTTCCTCACATTACCTCTGAGTCGTCCCCCCCATCTTCAGAGTGTGCCCCCTTGTTCTTGCACATCTCTTTTTCTGAAAGATGCTACCCACTTGGACTTTGTTGATTCCCTTGAGATATTTGAACGTTTCTATCATTTCCCCCCTCTAACTCCTTTCCTCGAGGCTATACATCTTAAGCTTCTTTAGTCTTTCTTCATAAGTCTTCTGGTACAGACCCTGCACCATTTTGGTTGCCCTCCTCTGGACAGCCTTCACCCTGTCTATGTCTTCATGGAGATGGGGTCTCCATAACTGTACACAGTACTCCAGATGTGGTCTTACCAACTGTCTGTATAGAGGGCCAACAACTTCCTGTTTTCTACTGGTGATGCCTCTCCCTATGCATCCCAGTATCCCCCCAGGCCCTCCTTACGGCCTTCTCACATTGCTGACCCACCTTTAGGTCATCTGATATGACTACCCCCAGGTCCCTTTCCATTTTTATTATTGTCAGTATCTCACCCCCCATTATGTACCCTTCCCCTGGGTTTTAGTTTCCCAGGTGCATTACTTTGCACTTCTTTGTGTTGAATCTAAGCTGCCATACATTTGACCATTCCTCCAACCTTGCCAAGTCCCTTTTCATCCTTTCTACCCCCCATTGCGTATCAACCCTGTTGCAGATCTTTGCGTCATCTGCAAAGAGACATACTTTTCCTTTCAGTCCCTCTGCAATGTCACTTATAAAAACATTAAAAAGGACTGACCCCAGTACTGAACCCTGTGGTACCCCACTAGTAACCCCCCTTTCTTCACTGTGGACTCCATTTACTATTTACCCTCTGTGCTCTGTTGTCCAGCTAATGTTTTACCCAGGCTACCACCCTGGGACACACTCCCAGGCTGGCTAATTTGTTTATTAATCTTTTGTGCAGGACTGTGTCAAATGCCCTGCTTAAGTCTAGGTAGGCCATGTCCACAGCCCCTCCCTGATCTACTACTTTGGTCACCCAGACAAAGAAATCAATTAGATTTGTCTGACATGACTGTTCTGCTGTGAACCCATGCTGCCTTGGGTCCAGTGCCCCACTGGCCTCTAGGCACTCAGCAGTTCTTTCATTCAGAAGTTATTCCATCACTTTCCCTACCACTGAGGTCAAACTGACAGGTCTGTAGTTTCCTGCCTCTGTCTTGCTCCCACTTTTGTGAAGGGGAATCACATCCGCCCTCCTCCAGTCCTTAGGTGCCACACCATCCTCCCATGATTTGTTAAAAAGTGTAGTCAGCGGTGTTACTAGTTCTTCCCTTAGCTCTTTTAGAATTTTGGGGTGAATCCCATTAGGCCCTTTTGCTTTATCCACCTTTAGTTTTAAGAGTTCTTTCAGAACCCTTTCTTCTGTAAAAGGACTAATATCAACCCTCCCATCCAGAGTGCTTCTATTGACTGGATTAGGTACCTCCCCCTACTTTTCCATTGTGAATACTGAGCAGAAGTATTTGTTCAGTATCCCTGCTTTTTCACTGTTGCTTTCTGCCCAACCACCTTCCTCTTTATTCAGCCTTAGTATCCCTGCCGTAGTCTTTCTTTGCTCCCTAATGTACTTATAAAAGGTTTTATCCTCCTTCTTAACCGAGTTGGATATCTTTTCCTCGGTTTGGGCCTTTGCTATTCTGACTGCCTTCCCCACTTCCTTCTGCTTTAACTGGTTCAGCTCTCTGTCCTGCTCCTTCTGTGTTTCCTTATACTTCCAGAATGCTATCTTTTCTCCCTAACCTTCCCTGCCACTTCTTTTAAGAACCATAGTGTTTTTTTTTTTCTTTCATTTTGATTTATTTGCTGCACACGAAGGCTTATTGCCTCTGTGATGGCACTTTTGATGTTTCCCCATTGTACTCCACACCACCTTCTTGCCTGTTTGCTAGTGTTTTTCTGAGGCACTTTCCCATTTTGACAAAATCAGCCCTCCTGAAGTCCAGTACCTTCACTTTTGTGTGGCTTGACTCTACAGCTAAGTTTATCGTGAACCACACTGTTTGGTGGTCGCTTGTTCCCAGATGGCTACTCACTTCTAGATCTGAAGATCCTCTCTCCATCCCCATTTGAGAGTACCAGGTCTAAGATTGCTCCCTCCCAAGTGGGTTCCAAACTAGCTGTCTGAGGCATGCCCCATAGGGTATCGAGAATGGCCCTGCTTTTGGATGAGGCTGCAGCAAAGGTGCTCCAGTTGACATCTGGCATATTCAGGTCCCCCATCAAGAATATTTCCCCTTTCTCTACCATCCTAAGGATGCCTTCTATCATTTCCTTGTCCGTTTCCTCCCCTGAGGTGGAGGTCTGTATACAACCCCTGTGCAAATTGTGGTGCCATTTCCAGTCTCCAGGGTGACCCACAGTGCCTCCTCTCCTCCCTATTTACCCTTTAGTTCTGTTGCTTTGATCCCTTCCCTTACATAGAGAGCTCCTCCTCCTCATCTTCTTCCCTCCCTGTCCCTCCTGTAGTTTGTGTACCCTGGTATGTTGACATTTCAGTCATGTTTCTCTGTGTACCATGTTTCTATGACTGCCAAGATATCCAGGCATCCCTCTTCCATCAAGGCCACCATTTCAGGGAGCTTTTTACCTAGCCTACGGGCATTGGTACTCATTACCCTCTAGTTTTTTATGACTTTATTTTCTTTTTGCCCCATCCCTGTCCTTACTGTGTTTGTCTTTTTCTTCATTTACCTCTGCCCTTCTCCCTATTGACTGCTCTATCTTGGTGTTTCCCTCATAAACTATCCTTATTTTCTGGGAGGGGGCAGGATTTCCCTTCTCCTTTTCAGTGCCTGCCCCCTTGGATAGTTTAAATGCTTGCCAATGAAGCATTTAAACCTGTCACCTAGGATCCTGGTTCCCCTCCTGGATAGATGCAGACCATCATGCCTGTATAGGCCTGCATCCTTCCAGGTGGAGCCCCAGTCCCCAATGAAGCCAAATCCCTGAGCTCTGCACCAGTTTTTCAACCAGTCATTGAATCCCATGGTGCGGAGTACCCTAGCCTCATCCATGCCATAGACAGGTAGCACTTCTGAGAAAGTTACTGTATGTGCTACTTGTCTAAGGCACCTCCCCAACTCCACAAACTCCTGTTGCACTTCTCTGATCCCATTCTCAGCCAGGTCATTTGTCCCTAGGTGGATAATGACATCCTTCTCACTCCCCCTTGCAGCTGCTCCCATGATCCTGAGGATTCATTTCCTGTCCCTCCAAACCATGGCACGGGCAGGCACCTTACCTCCCTTTCTCCTCCCTCCCTCCCCAAGTTCTACCCCCTAACAATTGAGTCCACCACCAGGAATTGTTTCCTTCCCCTGTGGGGTCCTGTGCCACCCTCCTGTGGGTCTCCATTGTGGAGGTTCCCAGCATCTTCCTTGATCTCCACTGTGGGTGCCTCCATAGAGGAACCATGCTCTACCAGAGTGGCAAATGAATTGTGGAGAGGCACAACTGGAGGGATGCACCTCTGTTCCACCACCCTCACCCTCCCTGAGTGCACCATGGTCCAACCACTCCTCTTCTTGGCAACTTCATGCCCAGTGTCATGGCTCAACTCTAAGACCATCATGTTTTTTCAAAGGTTTGCCTTCAGTTTACTAAAATAACCACTTCCCCTGAGTTCAGCTTTGTTTACAGAGCTAGAAAAAAAGTTTTGCTGAACTCTGGTTAGATGATCCATCCCCGATATTTGCCACAACCATAGGAAAGCCAAGCCCACACCCATGCCCCCTTCCTGGCCAGAACACTCCTCAAATTGCCAGAACTTCTGGGCAGGATCTGCAGCATGCACTTGGCCATACTGTCTGAAAGTTGACCCACAGCATTTCAGCAAGCATGGCAACACTGGTCTACACAGCACCGATGCTGTGTGAATGAGCCTATAGTTTGTGTTCCCCTAAACCTCAGCAGTAAGAGCATGGATGCATTGTTCCAACAATGGAGGAGCTGAGCAAAGACATAAAGTACATCATACAGTTCTACAACAGTATTACTACCTGTGTGTAAATCAGAAACACCCACTAGGATAACTAAAAAGCCAATATAGGGAAAATGGCTTACAGGTTCAGCGCAGTCCTCCATTTAAAAGGATTTATACAAAACAAGCATTTGTCAATGCCGAATGTTGCTTGCTTGTATGTGCTGTTTAGGTATTTGGAAGTGATAGTGCCATGCCTTCCTCCCAAGACATCCACAGTGTCTTTCCGTTCAGTATTCACAGAAGAGTGGGAGGGGCAAGGGCCACAGCAGTACAGCAGTTGCCAAGGGGGTGAAGAGGTGGACAATAGTCCATTCAAAGGCAAGAGTCCTGCAGGAGCTCACTAAATTGAAAGTGGACAAAGCGATGGAACCAAATGACATACGCCCAAGGATATTAAGAGAACTGCGAAGGAAGATAGCAGTACCTCTGGCAGCCATGTTCACTGAGTCATTCAACATGAGTGAATTGGAGGAGGGCACATGTGATCCCTTTACACAAGTCTGGCAGCAGGGAGGAGGCAGGGAACAATAAACCATTCAGCCTCACCTCAGTAGTGGGGAAGATCATGGAGACATTGCTTAAAGAAAGGATACTGGGGCATCTAGAAGCCATCAGAGCCCAGGACCATAGACAACATGGATTCACAGTGGGGACATCATGTCAAACAAATCTGGTTGATTTCTTTGACTGGTTGAAAAAGGAAGTGAATCAGGGTGGGGCAGTGGACAATGCTTACCTGCGATTTCAGCAAAGCCTTTGACACCATCCCATATAGGAGGCTGATAAACTAGTTGGGTAGGCTGGGCATGGGGGAAAGGGTGGTAAACTGGGTTAGAAACCAGCTAACAGACAGGAGGCAGAGAGTGGTGGTAAATGGTGTGCAGTCTAGGGAGAGGGGGTGACCAGTGGGGTGCTACAGGGATCGGTCCTGGGGCCAGTCCTGTTCAATGTCTTTATTAGTAACATTGCAGAACGTCTGAAGGAAATTTTTTCACCAAATTTTCAACATAGCCATTTTAAGACCTCTGCTCATGAACAGTGTCACTGCGATTTTTTTAATCTGTCCCAAACATTGATTGCGGACACCGACTGCGCCATTGTGGCCTACATGCATGGAAAGACATTTTGGGTGACATGTGAAAAATGACAGCTGTACTGATCATAAGGAGGTGTGGTAAAATGGCAATGTTGAAAATCTGGAGTGAAAATATTAAAAATTTGTGAACTTACAAGGGTGCGTATGAACTGTGCAACACACACTCGTAAAACAGTCATTTTTAAGGAATTTTTTCACCAAATTTTCAACATAGCCATTTTAAGACCTCTGCTCATGAACAGTGTCACTGTGATTTTCTTAATGCATCCCATACATTGATTTACGCACACCGACTGCGCCATTGTGCGCTACATGAGCGGAAACACATTTTGGGCATGATGTGAAAAATGACAGCTGTACTGCTCATAAGGAGGTGTGGAAAAATGTCAATGTTGAAAATCCAGAGTGCAAATATTAAAAATTTGCGAACTTACGAGCGTGTATAAGAACTGCGCAATGCACGCTCGTAAAACAGTAATTTTTTGGAATTTTTTCACCAAATTTGCAACATACGCTTTTTGAGAGCTCACCTCATCAACACTGGCACTGTTGTTTTATTAATCGGTCCCAAAAGGTGATTTTGCTCAGTGACTGTGAAATCATCCCTTGGGCCTGATTAACGCCATGACAGTGACAGAATTCATGAGGAGGGGTCCCAAAAACCCCATGTTGAAAATTTGGTGCCAAAATTCCAAAAAATGCCTGAGATATGCAGCAAAGTTGGAAAAACCCTATCTATCCCATTATACAACTTACCGGCATTTCCTCAGTTTGCGGTGGGCTTTGAAGAGTGCAGACATGTTCCCGGTCCACTGAAGATCGTCACGCCCGAGGTCCAAAGGCAAGTATGGGGTGAGGGGGATGTGGGAGGCAGGGTGCGCAGTGGGTGGGTGCAGGTTGTGGAGGGTAGGGAGGCAGCTGAGGACAGTTTTTATTTGCAGGTTTATTTTTTACTAAGATGACGAGGGACATTTGTGGGAGCTGGAGCCGACAGGGATTGGGCACCCGTCAGCTATACACATTTTGCCACACGGTGGAGGCTCCCAGCGTGGCACCTGGATGCTTTGGGGGCTGGAGTCGTCGGGGGATTGGGCACCCCCCGTCAGCCATAACAAGCTTTGCCACGCTGGGGTGGGCCCCCAGCGTGGCACCAGGAAAGCTTTGGGAGGGGTGTGCAGCCATGGAGCTGACGGAGGATTGAGCACCCCATTGACTATGACAGTTTTTGCCATACTGGGGTGGGCTCCCAGCGTAGCACCTGGACAGCTTTTGTGGAGGGGGAAGGCATGGAGCCGACAGGGATTGAGCACCCCTGTCGGCCGTACAGTGTGCGTGGGGAGCGATCAGCATGCAATATGCATGCTTACAGGTTGGGGGAGAGTCTCTGCTCACTGAAGCGGAGCTCTCCTTCAACTGTATGCCACTGCATTTTCAGCTTGTCATAGACAGCTGCAGCAGTGATTGGCGAACTGTGACCGTGCCTGCAAACACACTGACTGAATTGGAAGAGAGGGTGCCACACCTCCGAAAACTCAGATGATGGCACTATGTTTCTTGCACATGCGTGCAAGCAACATAATGAGTCAGGACCTGATTGCGGAGGATATATATATATATGTGTGTGTGTGTGTGTGTGTGTGTGTGTGTGTGTGTGTGTGTATATATAGTTTTAAAATGATATTTTATTGCTTTATATATAGTATGATTATGAGTATAGTAAGTGGTGTTTCTTGCTGTTTCACAAGTATCTCTGGTGCTGGGTGGGCAAGAGGAGTGCAAAGTGAAGCTGAGCCAAGTGTACCGGTACCTGGGGGAGTAGATATTAGATACACATAAGAATTATGGAACTTTTTTGTGATTGCCCCTTGCAGCAGGAAGGTCCATATGAAGTCAAGAGGATGGCAGTTCAGTGGTAAGTACTCACCTGAGACTGTTGGGGGGGGCAATTGCCAGATGAACTGCAAACCACTGTTGCCCACCCTGCAAAGGACATTACCTGATGTCCAACTACAATAAAAAAATACCCAGTTTGTTATTGACAACTGGTGTGGTATGTGTGTATATATATAGAGGATAATGGATAATCAAGTGTATGATATGGATTTTTTTTTACACACCCAAGGTGTGTGATGACCCATAAAGCTCGAGAGGTTTACACAGTCATCACACACCGAGGGTGTATGAAAAAAAAATCCATTAGACACACTCGACTATCTTTTTTTTTTATAATTACTGGTATTTTGCACTGTTTGCACAGCGTATATGTGACTTTGCGAGGCTTGCACAACTTAGCGCAGCTTTGTGCGGGTTGATATGACTTGTCATATCAACTCGCAGGTTGATATGACTTTTTACAAGTCTCAAAAATGGGTTGATATTGGGGGTCACCAGTTATTATATAGAGAATAATGGATAGTCAAGTGTGTGATATGGATTTTTTTTACACACCCAAGGTGTGTGATGCCCGTAAACCTCGAGAGCAAAGCTAGAAAGGTTTACACGGTCATCACACCGAGGGGTGTGTAAATCATAAGACACACTTGACTGTCTTTCATTTTATAATTACTGGTATTTTGCACATTTTGCTTATGCAGCGAAATGTGACTTTGCATGGCTTTGCACAGTTCGTGGCTTGTGTGGGTTGATATGACTTGTCATATCAACTCGCAGGTTGATATGACTTTTTAAAAGTCTCAAAAACGGGTTGATATCAGGGGTCACCAGTTACTATATAGGGAATATCAGACAGGATGGCCAGGAATAAGCATTTTATTCACTTTTGGAATGATGCCAGTAATGCTGCTTAGCAACAAAGGGTGCAGTTACAGATGCTAGACTGGTATATGGCATCATACCAGAGTGAATAAAAAGCTTTCCCTGGACATCCTATGGGATGTCCTAGTTATACTACTGGACTAGTAATTGTTCTGAAGTCTAAACCCCTGAATATGTTTATACCTGTTTTGTTTTGTTAATTTACAGTATGTCAAAGTTTTACAAAAACGTTGCTGTGATTACATCCTCTTTGCCATGTAATTAGCATTCTTTTTTTTAACTGACCATGAGCAAGCCTTTTGGATGTGTGTAACTGTTCTGGTTTGAATGGCTCAAGGTAATCTTAATTATCACAAAGTACTTAAGTCACAAAATGATTGCATTTAACACATAAACAGCATGCACATTCATTTAAACATACTACAATAATGTTTCTATAAAAAATACATTGGGTCAATTCTCAAAGGATCAAGCACAAGTCGCGTCAAAGACGATTTGCGCCAGGCAAGCCTGTTGGAGCAGTGGTAGCACTACCACTTGCGACGCCAGTGACCCGGGGTTGGGAGTGACCTCAGGGATGCTGGAGGGCCAGCAGGGGTGGAGGACTGAGTGCCCGGAGGGCTGCTCTCCTTCTCTGGGGAGGGAGGGGTTTGTGCATCCAGCTGCTTTACCGCTACCTGGGTGACCATGGATGGAGGTGCAGTGGTAACGCAAAATACATTGGGGGAGGGCATCAGATGGAGTTCGGAAGTGGTGGCATGTCTCAGTGTGCCCCTCATCCTTGGACTCCCCCAAGCGCTGGTGCTCTCATGAAAAAAAAGAGAAAATACCCCATGCTGGCTGCCAGTAGAGGAGACACAGCTGCCCCTAGCCTCCAGAACCAGGCTCCCTGATGGATTACTCAGACCACCTGATGCACACTTATGGACTATGGAGGAAAGGGGTCTCCTCCACTCCCCAATGGGGGGGCAAACCTTGGCTGGATAGGAGTCGGTCTGGCAGGGTTCCATAAGGGGAGTTACTTGGGGTTAGAGCACAGGAATCCATAGTGTAGGATCTCTAAAATGTGACAGTCAGGGGGAGAGAAGGGAGCTTTAAAGAATAAATATATTAAAAAAAAAAAAGGCAACTTGTGCCAATTGCTGATGTGCTGGGGACCATGCATCCAATTCTCTATTGGGCAGGTTCCAGATGGTTAAGTCCTGTGGCTTGCAGCAACCCCAGCAGTGTGCCAAACAGACAGTGCACCTGGACAGGTTGCCACAAGCCTGTGGCAGTGTCTACTCCAAGGACACAAGTGCCCCCGAGCCCCAATTAAATAATCAAAAGCCCTAGTGGGCTAGTGGACACCCCTCCAACCCTGATCCCTGAAATTATTAATAAAGCCCTTGTGGGCTAGCCAACTCCCCCAAGCTCTGATCCCCAAATGATCATTAATTTAGCCCTTGTGGGCTAGTGGACCCCCTAAGCCCCTATCCCCCCATGTTGCAAAATAAATCAATCTGCAGTGGTCCAGTGGAGCACCAATCATGTTCCTCCATGACATGCAATCCCAACATATCTTGTGGTCTAGTGGACCCCCACCCAGCTGTTCCAAGCCACTTTGCTCCCCCCAACCCATACCCAGCTGGTGACTGGCATAACCCACTGCTCAACACCATTGCCAGCCAGCAACTGAGCTCTGTATGAGCATGTACTGTATATAGTACATGCTCCATGTACTATATACAGTACGTGTTCATATAGAGCTCAGTCAGCGGGAGGCCACAATAGTGAGTTGTAGGCTGTGCCAGTTGCTAGCTTGGTATGGGTTGGGGGGAGCAGGGTGGTATGGAACTGCTGGGTGAGGAGGTGGGGGACCACTAGACCACCAGGCATATTGGCACTGCATGTCATGGGGGATTGGGTTTGGGGTTCCACTGGACCACCTCGGATTTATTTATTTTGCAACACAGAGGGAGCAGGGGTTGGGGGGTACTAGCCCACGAGGGCTAAATGAATAATAATTTTTGAGGATCAGAGCTGGAGGGGTGCTAGCCCATGAGGGCTATATTAATAATAATTTGGGGAATCGGGGCTGGGGGTGCGCTTGCCTACCAGGGCATTATATTATGTGTGATGGGGCACTGTATGTTCTACTGGTGGCACACTGGTGCAACACCTGGAGGATGCCGAAGTACACTTACTGGTGTAAATCTACTTTGATGGTTATCTACCCTGGGTGTTTTGAGAATACAATTTTTGGGGAAGTGGCAGCTTGTGTCTGCTGCAAACCTCCTAGTCCTATGCTGCAGCCAATTTTTTGGCGTAGTCCCTTTTGCCACAAGCAGCCTGCATTTGTTGCAGGCTGCTTTTGAACATAGCCTGAGGTGCATTTTTTGGGGCACAAGGTGCCAATTGCATAATTGTTCTTTGATACAGGCACCTTGCGTCCTTCTTGTGGGCTTTGAGGATAGGCCCCATACAGTCTACAGAACATCAGAATTAAATACTTTGTCCCGAGTATCATTTATCCTAACCAAATCAGTTAACTTTAAATAGTATCTACTTCTTAATAAAAAACAACATTATGTGCAAATGAGGCTACTAAAGACAGAATATAAGTTTTGTTTGAGATGTGGTTTGAAAGGGAGCAGCAGCAGCAAACGCGAAGGCACAGGGGTACCAGTGGAGAGTAAACACGGTCCAAGGGAGAATAAAATCTTATTTCCTGATGGGGAGTAACAGGACAGAATAACAATTTTTCATCCGTTATTCATTCCACTATTGGTATGTAACCCCTAGATGGCGCTATCCCAGGGGCTACTACCCCTGTCTGATTTGCCACTAACAGGTTGAGGGGCCTGGATCCAATGGCGGGTACCTCCACCCAGAGGTCAGGGTTTGCAATAGTTAAACTTACTTGGTCACAGCCCTCTGGGACAGTGCAACCCCCCTTTCTTCCCACTAGTGGTCCACACAATATATCAGAATTACCTTCACAGTATACATTTACCCCCAGGGGTGGTTCAGGCACTGGGACCTCCTGTAAAATAAGATACAGTATAACAATCACAGTACAATACTTTAACATAGACAAATACCTCAGGCAGTATAACTGCTGAAACAAGCAGCTCTGATTTATTTAGGGGGATATAACAAGGACAGGGGGAAATCAGGTTAATTAGCTTATCACTTTACTATCTACCTATGGCTCTGTGCACAGGCCTATCCCTACCAGTTTCTGTCCCTGGGTACCCAAGCCCTAGTGGCTAGTCCAAACCGTGGCAGCTGGTAGGGGCCCTTTCACTCAGTGAAAAGAAAAATTAGTTTAAACAGTCAGCAGTACAGTGATTCCATTTGGATTTAATGTGGCAATTCAACAGGGAGCGACCCTGAATTAGTACTCACGACCTCCAAACAAGATAGGGTCCTTCAACGTCAGCAGGGCTACTCTTGAGCTCCACGAGACTCTTCACACATTTATATGGAAAAAAAGAAAGTACTATACCAGGCAGGCTGCTTCTCTATCCCGATGCAATTACTGCACAATACCCGGAGAACACACAGCAGATTCAGTTCCTGACAGACCGAGAGCAATTCAACAATTTCTCCAGTCTTCTACAGGGTGAGCCTGGTTTCTACTCTTCAGAGATCCTTTGATTCTTTCACAGGACGGATTCAGTCCTAACAAGCAGTTACACAAGCTGCAGACCGGAACTCTGGGCCTTACACACGTTTTTTGACTGAAACTGTGCACTGAAGGAGCACAGGGTTTCTTTCCCCTTCACTGCCAAAGCTAAACTGAAACTCCCAACAGACAAAACCGGGCACTTCCTTTGAGTTCCTCCCAGTTCTTGACTGGATTGGCTGTCACTCACAATAGACTGCTGCTGTTGGTCCAAAAAGGCCAAGTCTAAACTACATCTCCCAGAGTCACTGCCCATACAATCCTCTTGTGGCTGGCTCAGATTATGAGTCCAAGTTCTGATTCGTCCAAGGCACCATTTTAGAGCTAGCTTACCCCACACTGATTGGTCCAGTTCAGCAGTTCAAAACCAGAATGGGGAACTAGGCAGACACTGTTCTGACTGCAAAAGAAAGCAGGTTAGACAAACTGTAATTTCATTATTACTCTAAATGGTTTCTGGCAAACAGTTACATCTTTCAGACAGGTTCCTTTGCACTCCTAGTGACTGCAAAATGGAGTGAATTGGCAGCAGCTTGAGTGGTACTCAATCAAAGAAACACACAGTCCCCATACAAACTAATTATGTCTGCAAGCAGACAGCTCTTAAAGAGACAGTACCAGAGATTCTAAAAACACTCACTGATAAATAAGCTAAACGCCAAACACCATTCAGGCTTGGAGCATTCAAGCAAGCTCCTGGAAGTCTTTTGGGAACCCCATTTGCAGGGGGGTTACACCCTTCCTGGCCTGGGAAAGCTTGATGTCGCGTCAAGCAAGTACCCCATAAGTTTTAACTGCAACCATATACATTTGCATTAGGCTCACACATGTAATCATCAGTCAATATATCATTTTACCAAGAACACATTTCTGAAACATTGCAGTACATCACTCTTTACACAGTATTACATACACATTGTACCATAACTCAAGTTATTACCTCTTGTACATGAAACCTGAAGAGAAATGCCTTCCTATCAGTTACCTTGGGGCTGGATGGGGCAAGGCACCATACTTAGAGGGCAACACAAGTAACTTGAGTTAGCACTGACGCTCAGTTTGGGCAATGAGCTCGGGACACATACACCTCTTTATGGACAACATTGAGAGGCAAGTCCACAGGCCTCCCAAGTGAATCATAACTGAGGTGCACCACAGGCTTTACAGCTCGACCAGTCTTTCTAGGGGAGACTGTTACAGTCTCTGCACTCTGAGCCTCATTTTAGCATTGTCCTCACTTGTCAGGGAGTCTCCATGGGGTAGAGAGGCTAGAACTTGGGGCACTTTCAGCTCCAGGAGTTACAGTTTCTGAGTCCACAACATTTGGCTCGCATGGAGAGCTTCGGACACTGGCAGTGGACTGTCAGGGCACTCAAAATACTCTTCTTGTTCTGGTGTATCACCAGTCTGACCCAATCCATCATTTCCTCCTGAAAGCTCAAACAGTTCAATCATGCACAATGATTCCATTTCATCTGATCTGATGCTTTGCACTTCACTTTCTGGGAGCATTGGCTCCAGGGATGAAGCTGGGGGCTTAGACAGTCCAGAAGGCCCAGCTTTGTCTCCAGTATTGACTAGGGGATTGCCCCGAAACAATTGACTCAGTTCATAAGAAGGATAGTATTCAAAGTCACTCTCACTTTCTTCTGATATGGACTGACAGTCATACTCAACTGGGACTTGTGCAGGGAACACTTTAACTCTGCTTCTGTAGGTGCAGACTTCCTTGATCTTTTCTTAGCAGCAGCTCTAGTCACTGGTCCAGAGGGGCATCTTCTGGGGCTCAGACTCAATCAGGATTTGTCAATGGGCAGTAAATGATTTCTATGCATTGTTTTACATCTTTTGAATTGTTCTCAGGCCTTACTTTGTACACTGGCAGATCATCTAGTTTGCCCACTACAATGTGAGGGAGATGGTGCCATCTGTCAGCAATCTTGTGTTTGCCATGCAGTCCCAGATTTCTTAGCAATACCGATCTCCCCTGGAGTTCCTGTGCTTTCACCTTTTTATCATACCGTTCTTTGTTGGCCAGATTTCTTTTGGCAGCCATGGTTTGAGCCAGTTAGTCGCATGAGTTAGCTGGGCTTTAACTTTTGCACATACTGTAAATAGTTGTCAGCTTGAACCCCATCAGGAGAGACCCCAAACACACATCTACTGGTAGTCGAGCTCTCTTCCAACATTAGGCGTAGGGAGAACCCAGTGGCATCACTTTGGTGCAGTAATAAGCATGTACCAGGGTGCTAATTTGTTGGCTCCATCCAGGCTTGTCCTTTGGGTGCAGGGTGCCTAGCATATCTAGCAAAGTGCGGTTGAAATGTTCAGGCTGTGGGTCCCCCTGGGGGTGGTAAGGAGTGGTTCTGGACTTTCGCACTCCCCACAGAGAAAGCATCTCTTTGATCAGACGACTCTCAAAGTCTCTCCCTTGATCAGAATGGATTCTTTGTGGAGCCCCATAGTGAACAAAAAAGTTTTCTACAAGTACTTTGGCCACAGTGGATGCTTTCTGGTCTTTGGTGGGGTAAGCTTGGGCATATCTCGTGAAATGGTCAGTGACCACCAGCACATTACTGATATTTCTTTGATCTGACTCCAAACTCAGAAAATCAATACAGACCAGCTCCATGGGTGCACTGGTGGTGATGTTAACAAGGGGGGCAGCCCTCTGGGGCAAAGCTTTCCTCTGTAAGCAGCAACTACAAGTTCGAATGTGTTGCTCCACATCAGCCCCCATCTTAGGCCAATAGAATCTGGATCTCACCAAGTCAAGTGTTCTGTCTATACCAAGGTGCCCCATGTGGTTGTGCAAGGACATCAGTACTGAGTCTCGAAGGCAGTAGGCAGCACTAGTTGTTGTTTGTCTACTTGTCCCCTCTGTCTACTGTTTCTCTGTATAACAGTTTATTGATCAGTTTCAACTTAGGACCTTCTTTGTATAACAGTGCAGTTCTCAAATCAGTGGAGCGTAATTTGGACACATCTTTTCCTGCATAGAGGGCTTCTAAAGCTGCTTTGATCATGGGATCGCGGGATTGAGCCCGCCGAATACTGTCATTGTCCAGCTGAGGCAGTGCACCAATGTCTATTGCAGAAAAGTGGCAATAAGCAGCAGGTATGCAATTCTCAGAGGGTCCCAAGCAATCCACCATGCAGTCCACTGCGTCAGTGGACATTTGTTCCTCCCTGTCAAACTTCCGGCAGAGTGCCCGAATGTCAGGTTCTGCCAATCGGACCCAATCATTCTGGGGAACAGGCCTCCGGGAGAGAGCATCAGCATCTATGTGGTTCAGACTCCGTTCGTATTGAGCATAGTCATATGTAGATAATGCAGAAAGCCACCTATGCCAGTGGCATCCAACTTAGCTGAGGTCTGCACATAGGTCAAAGGATTATTGTCAGTTTTACTAGTATTTTAGCCCCATACAAGTACTCATAGAATTGGTCAACAATAGCCCACTTCAAAGCTAGGAACTCTAACTTATGTACAGGATAGTTCTTTTCGGATGGGGTCAGGCTTCTACTGGCAAGGCCACTGGTCTCAGGCCATTCTCGTGCTCTTGGTACAACACAGCCCCCAACCCTTGCAAGCTAGCATCAGTGTGCAGGACGTGAGGTTTTCTTGGATCGGCATAAGCCAGCACTGGAGCATGGGTAAGTTGATATATGATCTCATGAAAAGCAGTCTCACAATCAGGAGTCCAGCGGGCCCCAAATACTTCACTCGGATGAAAATACACTCTTTCAGTCTTGAGGGCTGACTTTTGGTATTTTTCTGGGTTGGGGATACCCTTGAGTAAGGTTAAGTAAAGGCGGATCACTCTTGAATAGTCCTTGATGAGCGCCGATAATAACCACAGAATCCCAGGAATCTTTGCAGTTCTTTTAGATTTTTGGGCTGTGGCCAGGTGGTCAAGGCCTCAACTTTACTTGGGTCGGTCTCTATTCCCTCGGTGGATACTATGTGTCCCACATACTTTACTGATGTTTGAAAGAATTGACACTTATCAAAGGACAGTTTAAGGCCAAAGTCCTCCAGTCGGTCCAATACCTTAAATAATCTGCTCTCATGTTCCTCCAGTGAGCTGTCAAACACAATAACATCATCTAGGTATACCAGGCACTCTAGTAAGTTCATGTCCCCACTGCACGCTCCATCAGTCGTTGAAAAGTGGCTGGGGCACCTGAAATCCCCTTGAGGCATCCTCATGAATTCATAGAAGCCAGCGGACAGATAAAGGCTGTCTTCTCACGGTCCTCTGGGGCCATCGGGATCTGGTAGTACCCACTGCGGAGATCCAACACAGAGAACCACTTGCTCCCGTTTAGGCAGTCCAAAGCATCCTGAATGCGGGCATTGTGTACTGATCAGGATAGTCCGCCGGTTTAAGGTGCGATAATCCACAAACATCCTTACTGTCCCATTCTTTTCCTCACTACCACAATGGGGAAGCATAGGGCTTCTGGATTCTTGTATTACACCAGCAGCTAACATCTCTTGCAGATGCCGCTCACATCATCTATGTCAGCAGGTGCCAGGCGTCGAGACCTCTCACCGAAATGGTCTTTCGTCATGCAGCCGGATATTGTGCTCAGCTCCTTGCACGCATCCTATGTCCCATTCCTTTAAAGAAAACACCTGGTCTCTCTGGGCAAGCTTCTCACTGATCCTCACTTTCCATTCAGCTGGCAATGGGGAGTCGCCGAAATCAAACAAGTCAGGCGTTACTCTGTCATTCTTCCTTGAACTCTTGCTGCTGGGTAGCACTGCAGTGTCTGCACGATGCACATTAGCCAGGATGCAACCTCTATTTACTCGAATGTCTCTTTCAGACACATTATGAACTTGGACCATTACCCTTCTGGCATAAGCATGGGCTCTAGCGGGCAAAATACAAGCTTGACCAGCAGTCCCTCTGGCAATTTCCATCGCCTGGTGCATCCAACATTAATATTTTATTCTTAACATCCTTTCTGATACGGACCTCTCCCTGTAAGGTACACTGGGCATTTGGCACCAGGATCAGAGACTCAGGATCCTTCTTCCATACAATTCCGACCGGTTCCTCTGGTTCTATTTTTTCAGCATCTCTCTGTGCCTCATAGGCCTTCTTAATTAAAGCCGGAACTCTTAAAGCTCTACTAGTCTTTGACCCCTGTTTTTCATAACATAACTGTGCCAGCCTTCCGAACATATGAGCATTTGTTCCAATCAACAAAGGGACACCATCATACAGTCCAGTGGGGGACACACTAAGGCTAGGGTCTCTACTTGTTCGGCCACTCCAGCCACGGAGGGGAAAGACAGCCAAATTCGGATATACCGGAATAGGGTAGGCCTTCTCACTTAACCCCCATACAATGCAGTCCTTCTAATGGTTGTAAGGGTAAGTCTGACAAATGCTTCTGATACCAATACTGGAACATAATTGTCAATTGGGAGCCACTGTCTAATACAGCTCTTGTAGACACTCCATTCACCTTTACAGTGGTCTCCATGGAGGGACCCACTATTCTGGACCAGTCTGGAGGAAGCGATAGTGGGGCCTGGGCAACTGACCTACAAAAGGGCGTGAGTTAGCATTTTGGTGCCCTCACTGGGATCATTTGTGCACCTCTTAACCACTGATTTGTTCTCCAAGCTCTCCTTGTAGCCTATATGCAACTTTGTCAGTGTCTTTTGGGGACGGCATTCCCTTTTCATGTGCCCATCCTTCCCACAATTATAGCAAAACATACTTTCTGGAGTTTGAGCTGGCCAAGGCGCCACACTGGGAGCCAGGGCGGCGATATTACTAACTGGAAACCTTGGTGCCATCTCTGTCTGCAGCGTGATAAGCATTTGGAGACATCTCGTCAGTTTCTCCACTTCCATGGTCAAGAAATTGAGTTTGGAGCTGTTATCAGCAGGAGATACATGGGTGGGTACCCCCACCCCCATAGCAGATGCAGTCGGATATAGGTCAGGGCCCGTACTTGCAGGCGTGGCCTTCATAAAGGGACTGTTTTTGAATTCCC
The DNA here is from genome assembly GCA_016271365.2 of Neoceratodus forsteri. Classification (NCBI taxonomy): domain Eukaryota; kingdom Metazoa; phylum Chordata; order Ceratodontiformes; family Ceratodontidae; genus Neoceratodus; species Neoceratodus forsteri. The sequence goes on from JADMNL010000026.1 coordinate 335,275,712, forward strand.
GGATCTCTCTCAACAGTTCGCCCCATTGTGGCATATCTTTTTCCTTGTCAGAGCACTCATTGACTGCCAACCTCTGCCCTGAACTTCACTTGATGGGCCACCCTCAGTCACTCGGTCGTGGCCGCAGCTATTGGTGCAGGTCCCTCCCGAGTCGCCTTTTCTCAACTCCTCGAATTTCTCTCATTAACTCATCATAGGAGGTGGGATTCCAGTCGATTTGCCAGGCGTAACTGAAGCAACAGCAGTTCTGAGAAGGGGCAGACTTAAGGATCCTGTCCAGCCTGGTTCGGTCCAGTTCAATCGCTTGCAAACTACCCTTTCTGAGGCATTCTTGCAACAATTTTTCCAGCCGAGATACATACACAGACAACAACTCCCCTTGGTACTGTTGTGCATTTCTTACTCTCCACCATAGATCCTCATCAGAATCTGGGCTCCCATACATATTCTCCAAGGCCTCAAGATAGTCCTGTGCAGTCACTTCAGGGTTACTGGCCCGTTTAGCACGGATGGTAGCCAGGGCAGGACCTTGGAGGCTCTCACTAACCCTCTTTCGCCAAGCTTCCGAGCATTGCCATTCTAGCACTTGGGGCAACATAGTCTATCCAGGTCTCCCAGTCATCCTCCCTTGGGGTGGGAGGGTGCCAGAGAGATCCTAAACCTTCGTAAGAGTCGTGACTAATGGCAGGTGCAGAAATAGGAGTCTGCATTGGTTCAGCCACCATTACGGGTACTGGAGCGGGAGAGGGTGTTGGGGGAGGAACACCCCCAGGTGGCAAGAATAGTTTCTTCAAGTCCTCCACAGTTTTCCCTTCTCCCAGCAACCATTTAGCAAATTTCTCCTCAAAAGTTTCAGATAGTGGTGGGGGCTCATTCCCCCAGGTCTTTACTGTCCTTAGTTATCACTCTCCAAGCAGTGAGGGCTCCCTCTGGGGTAATGGTCTGTGGCACTTTGGAGCTATCTATGGGATCCTTAAACTCTACTAGGGCCAGGAAAGTGTGGGTGAGCAGATTAGCATGCCGACCCACCACCACAGGGTTTTGTAAACCTTCCACCTTGGAAAGTACTCCCTGTACAGTGTCCGTATTGATACCAGGGGATGTCCAGGATAAGCATAGCATTTTGGGGTCAATCTCCTCCCAGTACACCACTCCACCAGCCGGTGCACAGTCACTTCTGTTGGGGTACCCATTTTTCCTTAACAGTGGTTCAGAAATATGGCCACTAGAGGACACACAATCCCAGCGGTGAGCCTCAAGATGTAACCCCTAGATGGCGCTATCCCAGGGCTACTACCCCTGCCTGATTTGCCACTAACAGGTTGAGGGCCTGGATCCACGGTGCCTCCACCCAGAGGTCAGGGTTTGCAATAGTTAAACTTACTTGGTCACAGCCCTCTGGGACACTGCAACCCCTTTCTTCCCACTAGTGGCCCACAATATATCAGACTTACCTTCACAGTATACATTTACCCCCAGGGGTGGTTCAGGCACTGGGACCTCCTGTAAAATAAGATACAGTGTAACAATCACAGTACAATACTTTAACATAGACAAATACCTCAGGCAGTATAACTTTGCTGAAACAAGCAGCTCTGATTTATTTAGGGGGATATAACAAGGACAGGGGGAAATCAGGTTAATTAGCTTATCACTTTACTATCTACCTATGGCTCTGTGCACAGGCCTATCCCTACCAGTTTCTGTCCCTGGGTACCCAAGCCCTAGTGGCTAGTCCAAACCGTGGCAGCTGGTAGGGCCCTTTTCACACAGTGAAAAGAAAAATTAGTTTAAACAGTCAGCAGTACAGTGATTCCATTTGGATTTAATGTGGCAATTCAACAGGAGCGACCTGAATTAGTACTCACGATCTCCAAACAAGATAGGGTCCTTCAACGTCAGCAGGGCTACTCTTGAGCTCCACGAGACTCTTCACACATTTATATGGAAAAAAAGAAAGTACTATACCAGGCAGGCTGCTTCTCTATCCCGATCGAATTACTGCACAATACCGGGAGAACACACAGCAGATTCAGTTCCTGACAGACCGAGTGCAATTCAACAATTTCTCCAGTCTTCTACAGGGTGAGCCTGGTTTCTACTCTTCAGAGATCCTTTGATTCTTTTCTCAGGACGGATTCAGTCCTAACAAGCAGTTACACAAGCTGCAGACCGAACTCTGGGCCTTACACACGTTTTTGACTGAAACTGTGCACTGAAGGAGCACAGGGTTTCTTTCCTTCACTGCCAAAGCTAAACTGAAACTCCCAACAGACAAAACCGAGCACTTCCTTTGAGTTCCTCCCAGTTCTTGACTGGATTGGCTGTCACTCACAATAGACTGCTGCTGTTGGTCCAAAAAGGCTCAAGTCTAAACTACATCTCCCAGAGTCACTGCCCATACAATCCTCTTGTGGCTGGCTCAGATTATGAGTCCAAGTTCTGATTCGTCCAAGGCACCATTTTAGAGCTAGCTTACTCACACTGATTGGTCCAGTTCAGCAGTTCAAAACCAGAATGGGGAACTAGGCAGACACTGTTCTGACTGCAAAGAAAGCAGGTTAGACAAACTGTAATTTCATTATTACTCTAAATGGTTTCTGGCAAACAGTTACATCTTTCAGACAGGTTCCCTTTGCACTCCTAGTGACTGCAAAAAATGGAGTGAATTGGCAGCAGCTTGAGTGGTACTCAATCAAAGAAACACACAGTCCCCCATACAAACTAATTATGTCTGCAAGCAGACAGCTCTTAAAGAGACAGTACCAGAGGTTCTAAAAACACTCACTGATAAATGGCTTAAACGCCAAACACCATTCAGGCTTGGAGCATTCAAGCAAGCTCCTGGAAGTCTTTTGGGAACCCCCATTTGCAGGGGGGGTTACAGGTATAAACGGAAAATATTTATATGTATCTGGCATATTCTATGATGTAGTTTAAAATAGGATTGTCATTCAGTGCAGAATGTTGCTGTCGTTATTACCTCACAATGAACGGTTGACCAAAGTGAAGCCAGGAGAGCAAAGGAGCAATGACATCAGCAGTCGGCACAGAATAACAATCATATTTTAAGCTAACTCATAGGATATCTGATATATACAATGGGATTCGAATAACATAGCTACCAGTAAATAACGTTAATGCTCCTAGTAAACTAACGTGATTTTTCAGTATTATTTTACTAGAAGGTATGCAGGTATGTTGACAGGTAACATAACATGTTTCATTTCACAGTATTAATTGCCCTCCCGTGGTATTTATCAATTTATCCAATGGGGTGAGTTGTAAATGTTTAAAATAAAAGCATGTATTTTCACAGGAGTGAAATAAATCTTGCTGATGCAGGCACTATGAAAGATATTTACATTTACACACACGGTGTCTACGTCAGCAACTGATATTCTCACTGTAGCTATGTCAATACAGGCACTACCCTCCCCAGACTACCTTTGCACATAAAAAAATATCTCAACATAACTCACTTTTAAAAACATACCTACAAAACGTTCACATCACTACTGAAAACCAAAAAATGCCTGTTCCACTCAACAAAACTTCAGCTCTCAATAATTGACACCTGAGCTGAACCCGGGTCGAAACCTCTGCCACAAATTAAATGCTGAAACAATATACCACATCCTCACACTATATACACCCCCATTTCACGACTTCCCACAATGTGCAAATTTTATTTCATAGCAGTACCTCATGTACTCATTCCTCATTCCTCATCGTAAATCAAAATCAGTCTGTGAAACTAAAACTCATGCAGCCACAACCGGTAACAACATGTGCAATGAACTCCCAAATAAAACACGGACCCAGCAGAGTACACAGCTCAGTAGACACCAGATAAACATCATGGGGGGGCACACCAAATGAATGGTAAAACAGTAAAACAAAAATAAACGTAAAAAACACAGTCCAGGAAGACGCCAACCAAACTCCCGCCCACTCAACGCATTAAACCAATCATACTATACAAAGAAACAAAACTCAACCAGTTATAAAGTACAACTCAAAATACCAACCAATGACAAAACACAACTACTTCCCATTCATACTCCCATTCATAAAACAAAGCAGAATCCCACAGAACAAAGCATACTAAACCAACTACAAACACAAATAAAACTGGTATAAATATGTCCCCTATTGTATAAATCGCACACATGATGTGCAGATCGTGGGATATGGAAAATAATCTCACTTCTGCAGAGTGAGCTCTGGATACACTCACTCATGCCTTTGGCACTCATGAGTATCCAGACCTCACTTTGCAGGAGTGAGAATATTTTCCATATCCCACTCCTGCTTGTCATGTCTCCCGTATATATCAACTTAGCTGACTCCGTTTTTTCAGTTCTTAGCCCTATGTTAGCCCATTTTCAAAAAATAACTTTTTTAAATTTCTAATTTTTAAACCAGTTGAAGCTTGGGAGTCTGAGAAACATGAATGGATCATATTTATAAAATGTATTTATTTAGCTTTTGTTGACCGGGTAAGCACACTAGAAAAACATATGCCTATTTTCAGGTGCGACCCAGGAGATTTTATGGAATATTCATGCAAAAAGACAAAGTTTACCCAGGAATAAAGCATGACATCAAGGGATGTACAGACAATGCAAGGTACAAGAATGGAGCAGGCTTAGACAGCATAAAGTAAACTGTATTATATATAGTCACAACATAATAAGTGTCAGACATGTTTAGGGTTTTTGTTCGGGCATGGCTGTTATGTGTCAATACCTATCTGTTCATGCTGATCTTATATATTAGTAAAAGAAATATGCATACTATTTTTTTTATCACTTTTATTGTTGCCGGCTTCCTTCCAGAGGGAACTCCCAGCCCCATTCCCCGACGTCCACCATCTGGCACTGACTCTGCCCCCCCAGCGGGGTTCCCCAACCCCCACTGAAGACCAGATTCCATGGCAATGCCATGGCTGGCCAAGAGCAGAGCCTGCGAGGTGCCCTCCACCTTACTGCTGCGGCAATGGATTTTCTTAAGTTTCTCCCCTAGGAGTCGAGGTGTGCAATGACACCTGCGGAAGGGATTGCACACATGTCCACACATGCTCCCTCCCAGCGTCTGCCCTGATTCCTCCCCAGTCTACAGCATAGCAGCCACGTCCCCCAGCCTTCGCTAGGGAGCAGACAGGCGCTGACATCTAGGAACCCCCCCCTCGGAAAAGGAGAGCAGTCCATTGGACGCTTAATCCTTCTCCACCCCTGCCAACCTCCCGCAGCCCTTGCTTGTTCCTAAACATGGGTCGTTGTCGTTGCGTGAGGTAAGGCTAATATTAAAAAAGGGTAATTGTTCACTAGTAAGCAACTATCGCCCCATTAGTCTCACATGCACTCCGTGTAAAGTAATAGAAAAGATTATCAAGGGCATATTGGAGGAAGAAAATGCAAATACTAGGCATCATAGATCATTTTCAGCATGGGTTTAAGCAAGGGCACTCTTGTACCACTAACTTAATAGCCTTCTGTAATGTTATTACCAGGAGCTGGATAGCAAAACTCCTTTGGATGTTATCCTCCTAGATTATAGTAAGGCATTCGATAAGGTTTCCCACAATATTCTCTTACCTAAGCTGTTACACTAAGGATTTTCCTCCAACATAATTAAATGGATTGATTGCTGGTTGACCAACAGAACGCAGCATGTTAAGATCAATGGTGCTTATTCCAATAATGTGGGCATGACTCATGGTGTGCCACAAGGATCAGTCCTGGACCCTGCACTATGTAACATATTTATTTCAGACACGCGGATTAGCTCTAGGAACACACTTTCAAAATGTGCAGATGACACCAAATGAGGTGGTAGGGTGGATTCAAACATTAATATGTCCACACTTGTAAGTGATCTCTCAGTATTAGAACACTGGGCCCAGAAAAATGAGATGACATTCAACATAGATAAGAGTTCTGTCCTGCACCTAGGTTATAACAATCCCAAACAAATGTATAAACTAAATAATAATACAGTAAAATCTTCCATATGTGAAGAGATCTGGGTATTCTGATAAATGATAGACTATCTTCCACTAACAACTGTGACCACATAGCTAAAACTGCAAACTCACTTCTTAGATGTATCAATCGCACATTTGCGTCAAAGACAGGAAAGCATCATCCCCCTTATTTAAAACACACATCAGACTCTATACAGACTATGAGTCACCGGTATGGAGTCCATATCTAGTCAAGGACACTCAAGCGATTAAACAAATGGTTCTATGTGATAACGACGACTGCCAAACGGCGAGCTGTGTTATTGCGACATCAGGGAGGCGAAAACATTTTCGTGACCCTGACATCCTTGGTGCATGGAAGAATGGCGCTAGGGACTCAGCATTATTGCTTTCTGTGGTGTGTCTGCACGCCCCCCACCCCCACGCTGAGGGCTTCACCACCAGCACCCCCTACTAAAGGATTCTCAACTCCGGGGGGGGTGCATGTCGGGGGGGGGCAAAAGCAAAAAATGCAAGTTTTGGGCTGGACGCAACAAAATTGCAGTAGTGCCCGGACCCAGACTCAAATCCAGTACCTCCCACACCGTAACTGGATGCCAACCCCCGATGCCACAGCGCAGCTCAGCAACCAACCACAACGCTACCCCTACATCCCCTCCACCTCCTCCCAGCCCATGCTCACTTTGCTCACTCACCCCCCCCCGAGCGTGTACATATAGCGACATCTTGTCACTGCAGTAGCCCACCCCACCACATCCGGTCGCCCTACTCTCCCTATTGCCATTCATGCTTTCACCCACAACGAGTCATCATTTCGGACGGCACATTAGTTCGGGCACCAACATCACAGGCTACCAAACAAATAAAAAGGAAGGCAATAAAAATTATTCCACATTTAGCACCACTGCCGTATCCTGAGAGACTCAGAGAACAGGCCTCCACTCACTCAAGTTTAGGTGATCCAGAGGTGATCTTTTGTTCCTGTATAAAATACTCAAATCACCTCCATTAATGAACAAATGTGGCATCATTAGATCCCAAAGAAAAACAGTACCCAGACTTCCCAATCAGCAATTATTGGTGAGCAGAGCAAGAACTAATAACAGACTGCATTTCTTCTCTGTCAGAACTCCAAGGTTTTCAAAAAAAAACTCTTACAGGAGCTAGTTGATAGCAATACTTTGATTCCTTTAAGAAGGGTATAAACATTTGGCTCTCTAATAACTGCCACAGGGTCTACTTTCCTTCTTATGTGGGGGACCGTCAAGATGGGCACTACGCTCCTTTTGTCCTTACTTACCTAGTAAGGTATTTAGCACCTCAGCCCTCAGTGCCACCAGGCCGACCAAGAAACATGCATATTGATATTTTTTTTCACCTTTTAAAGATTGTATTGATAATGTTCTATAACATTGATAATATAATATGAAATGTAGGCTATTCATAGATACATAGATACATAGACAGTGTCGGCAGATAAGGGCCTATGGCCCACCCAGTCTGCCCATTTGAGCTTGTAAGTTCAGTTCATGTATTTCTAGAAGTCTGTTGCCCCTTACCCCTGACCTCCAGAATTCCTTTATGTCTATCCCATGCATTCTTAAATCCCACGATTGTTTCGGCCCCCACCACTTCCTCTGGCAGGGTGTTCTACCTGTCCACCACCTGTTCTGTGAAGAAATTCTTCCTCACGTTTCCTCTGAATCATCCTCCCTCCAACTTCATCCCATGCCATCTAGTCCTGGAACATCTTTTTCGCTTAAAAATAGTGTATCCCTGCACCCTGTTCCTCCCTGTAAGATACTTGTATGTCTCTATCATATCCCCTCTCTCCCTCCTCTCCTCCAGGAGTACATATTCAGTTCCTTCAACCTGTCCTCGCAGGACTTGTGATGCAATCCATATGCAGTCTTTGTTGCCCTCCTCTGAACCTTCTCTACCCTGTCTATGTCCTTACGTAGGTAAGGTCTCCAGAACCGTACAGTGTACTCCAGGTGGGGCCTCACTAGTGTCTTGTATAGTGGAATTATTACCTCCCTTTTTCTGCTGGTGATGCCCCTGCCTATGCATCCCAGCATCCTATTTGCTTTACCTGCTGCCTTGTCTCACTGTTTCCCTACCTTGAGGTCATCAGAGATGATAACCCCAAGATCCCTTTCCTGCTTGTGCATGCTATATCCTCACCCCCAACTGATATATTGTGCCAGGTTTTCGTGCTCTATATGCATTATCTTGCACTTTGCATTGAATTTCAGCTGCCAAACCCCTGACCATTCTTCAAGTTTCTGCAGGCCCCTTCTCATTCTGTCTACACCCTCTGGTGTATCTACTCCGTTACAGAGCTTTGTGTCATCAGCAAACAGTGAAATTCTGCCTTCTAGGTCCTGCACAATGTCACTGATGAAGATATTGAATAGGACTGGTCCCAGTACTGATCCCTGTGGTACCCCACTGGTCACTCTTCCCTCTGTGGAGTGACAGCCATTTACCACCACCCTCTGTATCCTGCCACCCAGCAAGTTACCTACCCACCACACTGCTCTCTTGCCCACACCCATATTCCCCAGTTTGTGTAATAGTCTTCTATGTGGCACAGTGTCAAAGGCCTTGTTGAAGTCCAGATAGGCCATGTCCACTTCCTCCCCTGATCCACCTCCCTAGTCACCCAGTCAAAACTTCAACGAGGTTGGTCTGACATGACCTCCCCTGATGAAACCATGCTGCCTTGGGTCCTGTAGTCCATTGACAACCAGATGTTCCACCAATCTCCTTCAATAGTGCTTCCATGATCTTCCCACTACCGGTGAGGCTGACTGGTCTGTAGTTCCCTGCTTCCTCTTTGTTCCCACTTTTGTATAAGGGGACTACATCTGCTGTCTTCCAGTCTTTGGGTACCTCCTGTTTCCAGTGATCGGCTAAACAGGATAGCCAGAGGTTCAGCCACCACTCTCTTAGTTTTTAATGACACTGGGTGCACCCCATCTGGCCCCATTGCTTTATCAACTCTTATTACTTTCAGTTCCTTCATGACCCTTTCTCGTGTAAAGGGACTTATGTCCATTTCTGCACCATTCTCACCCCTAGTACTCCCTTCAGACCCATTACCCTCCTCTTCCTCAGTAAAGACTGAGAAGAAATACCTGTTCAATATGCCAGCTTTACTGTTGTCATCCTCCACGCAGCCTCCATCCTCCCCTTTCAGTCTCACTATCCCTCCCTCCCTTTGCCTTTCTTTTTTCGCTTATGTACCTGTAAAAGGTTTTGTCCCCCCTACCCACTGAATTTGCAATGTGCTCTTCTGTCTGAGCTTTGGCTTCCCTTACTGACCTCCCTGCCTCCCTTTGCTTCTCCTTGTACTTCTCCCTATCCCCTTATGCCTGTGTCTTTTTGTATTGCCTGAATGCAATAAAGGTCTCCTCTTCCTTTTCATCTTGCTAACCTGCTTAATGCATAACTCTGTTGCTCTTGTAATCCCCATTTTAAATACTGCCCACTGTTCCTCAACCCTAAATTCCTGCTCCATTCCCCTTAATGCCTCTTTCAAGTATCTCCCCATTTTCCCAAAGTCTGCCCCCCTAAAATCCAGGATACGTGTTTTTGTGTGGTTTGATTCTGCTCTTTCTGTGATTTCAAACCATAATGACTGGTGGCCACTGTTCCCCAGGTGCTCCCCCACTGTTACCCCATCACACTGTCCTTGTTTGTGAGCACAAGCTCCAGTATTGCCTTCTGCTGAGTTGGTTCCATGACCAGTTGCTTGAGGAAGGCACTCTGAAGGGAGTCCAGGATAAATCTGCTCCTAGTTGATGCTGCTACTGGGATGCTGCAGTCCACATCTGGAATATTGAAGTCTCCAACCAGTACTACCTCACCCTTGTCTGCCATCCTTTGGATGGTTAGCATCAGCTCCCTGTCTGTTTCTTCCTCCTGGGCTGGTGGTCTGTAGACCACACCTATGCTGATGGCTAGCCCTATTTTCCTTTTCAGCTTAACCCACAGTATATCTCCCCCATTTTGTTCCTCCTGGATCTCTGTGGCCCTTATGTCATTTTTCACATACAGTGCCACTCCTCCTCCCTTCCTACCTGCCCTGTCTCTTCTGAATATGTTGTAGCCAGGTATGGCCATCTCCCAGTCGTGGTTATCATTACACCAGGTTTCAGTGATGGTCACAATGTCCAGGTCTGACTGCACCATGACAGCCTCCAGATCTTCCATCTTGTTGCTAAGGCTCCTGGCATTGCACACATGGCTTTCCATGATTTGATTTCCCTAGACTGTTTTGCTGTCCTACTCCAGCGCCTTCCTTGATTGTCCTTTATCCCTGGTTCTCCTTGCTGTCTGCCCTTCTGCTGAATTTTGCCCCTTTTCTGCCTATCCACCTCTGGGGTGCTAATCTCTATCTTTTGTACACTGCTTTGTACAGATACCCACTCCTCTAGTTCACTTGTTTCACTGCTAGCTGTGGGGGGTGAGCAAGTAGGTACCTTCCTTACTGGCCTGCCACCTCCCTTTGCTAGTTTAAATGCTTGTCAATGTAGCATTTAAACTTATCGAGTGCTTGGATTCCCCTCCAGGATGGATGCAGGCCGTCAGGCTTGAGCAAACCTCCATCCCTCCAGGTGGGTCACCAGTCACCAATGAATCCAAACCCTTCCTCACAGCACTAGTTCTTCAACCATGAGTTAAAGTTCCTGATGCATGCACCCCTATGCTCTCCCCTGCTTCTCACAGGTTGTACTTCTGAAAAAGTGACAGAAGTAGCTACTTGTTTGAGAACCCTCCCCAATTTTCTAAACTCTTCCTGAACTTCCTCTGGCTCCCTATTTGCCAGGTCATTAGTACCTAGGTGGATAATGACATCCAGCTCACCCTCCCATCTTGCCTTCCCAGTGATCCCTAGGATCTTCCTTCCATCCCTCCATGCCGTGGCACCTGGTAGACACCTCACCTCCCTGTCCTCCCCCTCCTGTGTTCCTAGCTGGATCCCTGTTATGATGGAGTCCCCCACCAGGATTCACTTCCTCCTCCTCCTCTGGGGTTCACTGATCTCCTCGCTGAGGTTACCTCCTTGGCTAACCTCCACATCCTTTCCTTCCACTTCTCTGGTTACCTCTATTTGGTTGTCCCCATTTGCCATTGTGGCATATGAGTTCTTGAGTGGAATAGGATCTGGGATGTGCCTCTGCCTAACCGCTCTAACCCTCCCTGAGCCCACTGTCATCCAAGTGCTCCTCATTCTCGGCATCCTTTGAGGCAGTTGCATTGGACTGGGTGGTCTCTGGATAGGGGTGATGGTACTCCTGACCCAGTTTACTTCCATTCTGAGTCTGGCTACCTCATCCCACAGTCCAGAGAGATGCATGCAGATAGGGCAGCACCTCAGTGTCCAGAAGGTCTGCCTGAATATGGCTGCCCCACAGCCACTGCCTTGCACCACTCCCCACATTATATTGCAATTATACTGCTATTCCACTACTTGTCTGCTACTGAAGCTCTCCTAGTTCCCTTTTTATTAATTTACTGTCCTAAAAATCCTGCCACTGATCCTCAGATACTATTCTTTTTTAAAAAAGAAAATAAACCAATAAATAAATGAGTCAGTACACTTGTCGTGCTGAGGGTGGGCTTCTTCCCCCTTATGCCCCTCCTTCTCCACACCCCTTACTATCCTGTATTTAGCTCCTGTCAATCAGATTTAACAGGACATATAATTAAGAACTGGGGGAAGGGGGGGTGAAAATTTGCAGTAATTTAAGACAGCAAAGAAATACACCACCACTATGTTTTAAATTTTCAACAGCCCAAAAACAATTCTAAGTAAAGACAGCAAATAAATTACAGTGTCACTAAAAGCCCACAATCTAAGTTTGAAAGAAAAATAGCAATTACCAGTTAGTATAAAGCACTGAATTGAATATGTTTCCTTCCCCTTCTGGCTTCTTCTGAGAAAACAAAACACACTTGCTACCTCAACTCTGACTAAGCCCACTTCCAGTTATCATGTAGCTGAGGTCAGAGGCCAGACAATTAACACCCCTCACCCAAACTACAGGGCAAGTCAGACAAGCCAAGACTAAATTTGCAGCAATTAAAGACAGCAAAGAAATACGTCACCATGTTTTAAATTTTCAGCAGCCCAAAAACAATTCTAAGTAAAGACCACAAATAAATTACAGTGTCACTAAAAGCCCACAATCTAAGTTTAAAAGAAAAATAGCAATTACCAGTTACTGTAAAGCACTGAATTGAATATGTATTGGTAATTAAAAAAGAGACTGTGTAAATAACATGTATTTTTGTCACTTTTTATGACTTTTGGTATTGCTACAGGTTCCATGTGATAATGGCGATGTCAGAAAAGCAATCGCCGTTAGGGTGAGTGTACATCACCGAAAATCAGTTTCAGCTATGTACACTCCTAGCACTCATAAAAATGACATTGGGGACATTGGTTTTACTTGTTTATGCAGGGGACTGCACCCCCACACCCCATACTAAAGGATTCTCAAGTCCAAGGGGGTGTATCTTGGGGGGGGTGCAAAACCAAGGGAAAAAAAAATTCAGGCCAGGCGCATCAAAATGTATGTGCACCCAGACCCAAACGTGGTGCCCATGCAACCCTAGCCTGCCAGTACCCACTACACCATGGGGCCAACTCAGCAGCCCACTACCGTACCATGCCTCACTAACCCCCTTCCACCCATCACTCGGCATGCTCACTGCCCCCCCAACATATACTTATAGTGACATCCTGTCACTATATTGATGGACCCTTCCCCCAGTCCGGTCACCCTCCCTGCTCGGTAACCCTGTCAGCAGGCACTGCAATTGAATCACCCTTTTTGATAGCACCCAATCACGGTCACCATTGTCATGGGCTACCTTGCTATGCCTTCGTGCTGGAAGATTAAGAGCTGAAAGATAATAAAGAAATTTCTTCAGAACAAAAATATAAAATTCATCTAACCTCATATGTTTATTTGAAAATAAGATGTTTGTTTTTAAACCCACAGAATTGACGGACGTGCCTACAGATGACACAGAACTCTGATATGGAAGTGACTCTGTAAGGACACAAGCAGCATTCTAATAAATAGATTCTTAAACCCTCCATGTGCCTCCAGAGCTTGTCCTTATTATGTTCTTTGCTTTGTGAATATTTTGCTTTTTTGCTGCATGCATGGCTGTAAGGCTCAATGGAGTGCTCTCACAAAGGGCAAAAAGCTCTGGGACTTTATTGCACACATAAAAAGTACAATGGTGGCATAGCTTTATTTCTTGTTTGTTGCATTGACTTCTGCATTTTTTGTGGCTTAGCAAATACCTGAATGATTGCATTTTTTCTATTTAAGATTTTTATTTCTGGTGTCAGAAGTAGATTTTCGAGAATATCTCATTCATCAGGCCATACCTTTGGAACAATACCTGCATCAATGCAGAACCACATGGAAACTTTGCAAGTGAGGGGCCACCCACAACAACGTCATGTGTCAGCATCTACATAAACATGGGCGACCCCTCCCTCTTCAATTATTTTCCTGCTGTTGATCAGACTCGTTGGACCCGCTATTGGAAATGCCACTGTAACAAGCAGCCATTTTCTTTATTTTACATATCAAAAAATTTGTATTCACTTTAATTGTGATTTACCGTGACCTGTATGCCATCAAAAGACTCATCAATGCTTTTTAGATTTTATGTCAGCTACCTAGGCCTCTCTCACAATATGAGAACCCATGAGATCTGCTGAGGATTTAGCTTCACTATCAGGCAATGCAAAAAAGAAGGGGCACTGTAAAAAAAAAAATTCAGAAAAAGACTGTAGCAACAATGAAACAGCAGCTACAGAGCAAGTCTGCATCACCTACTCTCTTGACTGAATTGCAGTTGGTAAAGTCCCATTACAAATCCTTCTCCAGCAGCCATGACACAAACACTGGCACAATTCCCCAGTGATATCTAGGTCACCACTGTGCACTGCAGGTATGCCCCAGCCTATGACACCATCCACCTCAGCGGCGTCCACCTTTCCCTCCAACAGTCGAGGTCAGGGTTTGGCGTAGGTACTACCTGGCTTATTACTGCCAGTACATCGCTGTTGTCACTGGAGAGCCACTCTCTGCTGTCAACTGTTGTTGTCATGATTGCTACTTGCAATAGCATTGATGCACAGCCAGTGCACTTATCATTTTCTGATATGATACAGCACCTCCCACCAGGCCCATCAATATGGACTACTACCGTAACTACCATGTCAATGCTGCACTCTGATATCATGCAGAATAGACGTTCTCAGCTGCCGCTAACATTGCATTCCTCCATTCTCATCTATGAGAAATACAACACTTTATAATGGAGGAGGAAGGGGAGGGGGAGGAAGACTATGCTGAAGACAGCCAATAAGTGCATGGCACTGGCTCCGCTCCTGCATTGAGGACTCTGTAGTGAACACACCCAGATCACCTCCAGAGGATTTCTCCTTTGTCTCAAAGTATTTCAGAAGCTACAGGCTCTAATCTGGTAGTCTCCTTATTTGATTTCCCACTAAGACAGGGTATCTGCCTACTAATCCTAAGGTTCTGCCAAAGGTGGTGTCTTGAATTTACTTTAAATCAAACTATCCACCTGCCAGTGTATTATCCAGAACATGCCAATCAAGGGGAAGCATTGCTCCATACCTTAAAATACACTGATGCTATACACACCATACCAAGGACTGCAGATTGTCCTTGCAGCTTTTTATTTCATTCACTCCTGGGAAAGAGTGCACTGCTTGTCCAAATGGCTAACACACAGTACTACGGTCTGCTACAGGAAGTATGGTAATGAACTTTCTGGTGTGGTTTGTGATGATTCCATGAGAGACATGGCCACTTCTGTAGCATGTTTTTGGAATGTTTCCATTGCAGAAATATGTTCAGCTACCACATGGAAAACTGTCCACACCTTCACTAAGTACTATAGTCTGAACATTCTCTTGTAGATGAGCTGGGCTTGGTCTAGCTGTGCTAGAAGGCCTACTACCCTAAGCTTATAGGCTCCAGCCACTCAGACTGTTAGCTTTTGGTACTGCTTGGGACTCATTCCAAAGTTGGGACCTGATGAAAGAGATATCTTCAAAGAAGGTAGAACAGTTACGTAAGAACTTACTATGACAGTAAATCTTCAAGAGAATCTCATCAGGCCATGCCATCCCATCCTTCTTCCACTTTCAGGGCTATGACAATGGATTTTTGTCTTGCTGTTTCCATTGCTGTCTTTGCCAGCACTCTGCCTTGCCTGGTACTGTAAGTGGAGTGCTAGGGTCTCTCCTGGTTCCCTAGACGGAAGTCCTCCGAGCATGATTTCCAATGGGAAACTGAAGAAAGGAGTGGCCGCCCATGTTCAGGTAAATGTTGATGCATGACGTCATCGTAAGTGGCCCTTGGCTTGCAAAGTTTCCATGTGGTCCTAGTGCTGATGCAGATCTAGTTCCAAACGTGTGGCCAGATTAAAGAGATTTCTCTTGAAGAGCTACTGTTATGGTAAGTTCTTACGTAACTGTTCTTTCTCACCCCAGGAATCTTTCTGTATGCATAACAGATGCAGTTATGGCAGCTGGGTCCAGCTGCCCCGGAAGTGGAGTCGTGCTAATGAAGCCAGAGCATTAGCCAGTGAGGACTCAGGAGAAAGCTGTGTTGTGTGTATGGGGCTGGAGCCTTCATTTCAGATTCATTTCTCTGTGGACTGGACAAGTCTGCCCTGGGGTGCTCTCTTCAAAATTTAGTTTTGAAGTTGTGTTTTTCCTACAGTTCTGCATTTTTTTCATTTTGGTGCCAGGCAAGGCAAATTTTATTTTTCTGGTGCCCAATCCCTGTGGCTCTGGGTGCCAAACAGTAAAAACATGCTAGCAATACAATAATACAAATCAATATAAAAACAAAATATTAACATCAATAAACATAATTAGCAAATATTTCTATTAAGAATGAAACTCAGAAAGAAAACCAGGGTACCCAGGGAGGACTAATAAAACTGGTCTGGGAAGGCCTGATTAAACAGGAAGGCCTTGAGACAGGCTTTAAAAACCTCAACTGAAGTGGCCTCCTGAATTAATGGAGGAGAAGCAAATTCCACAGGATGGGGCCAGTGACACTAAATGCTCTGTCACCGGCAGTTTTAAGTGTCGTCCTGGGAATCACCAGGAGGCCCCTAGAGGAGGACCGAAGGGAGTGGACCGAAACAGCAGGTGTAAGAAGGTCTGACAGGTAGCCAGGATCCTGCCCATGTAGGGTCTTAAAGGTGAGCAAGCCCACCTTATAGAGGATCTTCCGCCTCACTGGCAGCCAGTGCAGATCACGGAAAACCGAGGTGATATGATAGAATTTAGGCTGCCCAGTCAGTAGCCTAGCAGCCACATTCTGCACTAACTGCAGCCAGTGGAGGTCACCCCTGAGACCCCGAGGTAGAGCGCATTACAGTAATCAAGTCTGGGCATCATGAAGGCATGCACTAAGGTGGGGGAGGTCCATAGACGGAAGTAGGGGCTTAACCCTGGCAATATTCCTAAGGTGATAGAAACTGGTCCAGACAATGGATGACACCTGAAAATCAAATAACAATCTGCTGTCAAAGGTTATGCCAAGGTTTTGCACCCTAGAGGAAGTCCTTAATGGCACAGATACCAGGAATAGACCAGTTTTGGTGGCGGAGGGCAACCTGTTCTGCCTTCTTTTTGACTCCACCACCAGTACCTCTATCTTGTCTGGGTTCAGTCACAACTAGCTGGAGGCCATCCAGTCATTTATCTCTGCAAGGCAGTTGTTTAGGACTTCCACTGCACTAGTAGTTCACAGAACAAAGGAACGATACAGCTGGGTATCATGACATAACAATGAAAACCCAAGCTGTACTTCCTAATGAGTTCACCCAGGGGCAGCATATACACAGCAAACTGCACTGGTGACAAGATCGATCCCTAAGGTACTCCACATGGCAGGAGGCAGGAGGAGGAGAAGAAATTCCCCATCACTACTCATTGCCTCCTGTTCATGAGGTATGATTCGAACCAGGAGATGACAGAACCGGTGAGCCCACAAAATTCCCTTAGGCGGTCAAGAAACACACAATGGTCTACAATGTCAGAGGCTGAGGAGAGATCAAGGAGGATTAGAATTGTCCCCTCCTCCTGATCTCTAGCCCTGAGGATGTCATTATGCACCCAAAGTAATGTGGTTTCTGTATTATGCCTTGCATGAATACCAGACTGGAATGGCTCATAGAGATTGAAGGTCATGAGGTGCTCTTCAAATTGAAGCACCACATCCTTCTCAACAACTTTTCCCAAAAATGAGAAGTTGGAGATCAGGTGGTAATTCACCTTGACGTCAGGGTCTAACTGTGTTTTTTTTCAAGAGGGGATGAACTAGCACCTCCTTCAAGGCATCTGGAAAGATACCCTCCATCAAAGAGCACTGGATAATCAAGGTGAACACCAGGCCAACAGTGTCGACACATCTCATCAAGAAATGCATCAGCACAGGGTCCAGTTCACAATATGTGTGCTTCAACCTGAAAGCAACCCCAATGTTCTCCGACATCTCCACTGGTTTGAACTCCCCCAGCGACGTGGCACACTCTCCAGATTATCTAAACAATCACTGTAGGCTGCTGTAAGGCTCACTGGCAGAACACGCTGCCAGATGGCAGACACACAGTCTCAGAACAATTGAGTGAACTCTTCTCACAAGGCATCAGAAAAAGTCTTTTTTGGCTGGAAACAGGCTGGGTTTAGGAGCCTGTCCATAGTCCAAAAATGCACAGTCAGTCAATTCTCCTGGCAAAAATCTCTCTGGACAGGAACTCTGTCTTCTTATGAGTGATTGCCACCTGATGCTTACGATAATGTGAGTGCAGGGCCAGTCTATCTGCCTCCAGGCAGGACCTCCGCCAGCAGCGCTCCAATCTTCAATCTCCAACTCACAATCTTCATCGCCTTGAGCGCTCCGTCAAACAAAGGAGACCTCAAATGAGAAGATCATGGTTGTACACAGGCTGGTGCGAGGGAGTCAAGCACTGTCATCATCACCCTATTATAGGTGGTAACCGCCATGCCCTAACCCCCAACACATGCACTGTCCACACTAGATAGATCAGCCATCACCAGAAATTCCTCCGGGGTCAGACCCCTCAATGAGTGGTAGCCGACCATCTCAGCTGGGGGGCTCTCGGGGGAGCACCAAGTGAGAACCCTACCATGCAGTGATCGGACCAAATTACCCAGTCAATCTTGAGGTTACTAACCTTAAGCCCCAGTGACAAGACCAGGTCCAATATGTGGCAATCCCGATAGATTGCTTTGGAAACTTCCTGCGACAGGCCCAGAGATGACATAATCTGGAGGAGGTTATAACCTAGCCTAGCTTCCTCAATGTCAGCCCAAGCATTGAAGTTCCCCAGGGCCAAATACCAGAGGGACTCCAATGTCTCACCGGTGACAAGATCCACTACCTCCTTTAGGAATTCACCTGCCGTGCGGGGGAGTAAATTAGGAGAATCCTACAGCCTGTGCCCGGACATCCACGTACTGCCATACATTCAAATGAACCTGATCTTCCCACTGAGTGCATGGAGAAGCCAAGCTCAGTTCTAAAACAGATGGCTACTCCCCAACCCCTGCATTCCACTCTGGGCAGTGCACCACTGAGTACCCGGGGGAGACTGTGGCCTCTGAAACTGAACCAGCATCATCACCCACCCAATTCTCAGTAATGCATGCCCGATCAACTGAGGAAATCAAGTCTGCAATAATGACAGTCTTGTTCCTAATCAATCTGGCATTGCATAACACTGCCCTCAGGGGCTTGGTAGACAATGTAGTCCTTCTGGCTATCTGCTCACTTGGTTTGGTGGGAACCCTGGACACGGGAACCAGGTACCTTTCACCTCTCTCAGGGACCTGTTGATATTCAGGGCACCTTCTACACCAAATCACCCCGATCCTACCCGCTCCCATAGTGCAAGGGGTGCCACACCATAGGTGATCAGTGCACCTTTTCTTAATCCCAACCCCCTGACAGCGATGTGCTGTAGTGGTGGAGATTGGGAGGTCAGTGAAAGGCTGCAGCTAAAGCAGCTGGGATGCCCCATACACTATCCAGGCCTGCCCCATGCCCCCCCAGTCCTCCCAGACTCATAAGGTCCAACCACAGAGGACCCCAACAACTAATTTATCCACTCAATCCCAATCACACCACTGATACAGATGGCAATCCTACACTCACACACCAGTCATACAACATAAAATAATAAACCCAATACTCAATCCCACCCCACTCCACCAGCAAAAGGAAGGGAAAAGTAAGAAGCAGGCCTTAAGACTTTTTAAAAGAGCAGTATAACGGCGGATCCAATTTAATTAGGCTTAACAATACTTGGCCAGCAATAAAGCAATTTATATGACTACTGAAAGGGGGAATCCCCCATAAACCAGAAAAAGTTACAGAAAACAGCTGCAGTCCAGAATTCCTCAAACTTCCATCCTGCTCTAGCTCTGGTAGTCCACAAGATCCACCATCCCTTTGATAATACAGTAGGGGGGAGAAAGGGAGACCAAGAAAACCGCAAAGATCCACACATTTCATCCCCCTGAAACTCCAATGGGGGGTGGAAGACACAAAGGAGTCATGGCCAAATGCCACATGACAGATGACACCAAGCACCGTCCGACCCAGAAATCCTGAGCTGGCTGTTTTGGGCTGTTTATAGAGACATGGGACCAGTCTCCCCTGGGAAAATGAGCATGGAAATGTCCTCTGCACCTGTA
Organism: Neoceratodus forsteri; assembly: GCA_016271365.2. Taxonomy (NCBI): domain Eukaryota; kingdom Metazoa; phylum Chordata; order Ceratodontiformes; family Ceratodontidae; genus Neoceratodus; species Neoceratodus forsteri. The sequence continues at coordinate 335,295,508 of JADMNL010000026.1, forward strand.
CTGTCCCTGGAAGGTCAATGGCACAGCAACATCCCAGCATGCTCATGGCAACCCCTGCGTATGGTGGCAAACTGGGCATCGCTACAGATCAGCAAGCTGTGCTCTGCAAGATTGTCACCATGACAAGCCCAAGTGCACAGTTCTGGGCAGATCTCAAACGCCAGCCACTCTGTGCTAAAGAACACTCGCACCTAGTCTTGGTGCAGAACAAATGTCCAGGAGGTCACCACCAGCCCTCGATGGTGTTGCAGTTCCACAGTTTTTTGAATGTAAAACTAGTGAGCTGCTGTTTAAGTTGTATGTGTAATAAACACAGCAGTTAGCACTTTAAACCATCTTTTCAGCTCCTTGGATGATGGTACTGAGTGGCATCTGAAAAAATTGCAGGCATACCCATGGGATTTAGCTAAATTTTGTGAAAATAGCACCAGGTATTGAAGATACAGACCCAGTTATTTTTCAGTACATAGGGACTGTATTAAGGCTGTGGTAAAGATATGTCATGATCTTGTGACATTTCCAGAGAGATTGCAGTGGTTCTGTGGCACCATATTTTAAAATATCAGGGCCACCGGGGGATAGTCAGGAATTTACAAGTGGTTAGGTAAATAAACAGATGATTTTTTATGGTGACTGTAGGTGGGACTGGAGCAGTAAAGCCCCGATCTGTGCAGTGGTCAGGGCTTCTCTGTTGCCAGCAGTGCTCCTTTAACTCCTACAGAGACAATTCTGCTGGAGTTAGAGGTAAAGACTCTCTTAGCATTACATGCAGTGGAAAGAGTTCCGTCCTCCCAATGGAGGAAAGGCCTCTACTCCAGGTATTTCTCACACAAAAGAAAAATGTGGAATAGCTACCCATTCTGGACCTCGGGTACCTAAACAAGCACCTGCTCAATCCAAAATTAAAAATGATCAGCTTTTCTGTGGTGATCCCCTTTCTACAACAAGGGGATTGGCTGCTGTCCTTGGATCTGAAGGATGCCTATTTCCACATATCAATCAGGCACTCTCACAGAAAATATCTCAGATTCACACTGTTCTCTGGTCACTACCAGATCACAGCTCTACCATTTGGCCTTTTTTCAGCCTCCAGAGTCTTCAAAAAGTCCCTGTCAGTGGCTGAAGTGCATTTCAGAAGGCAAGGAGTCTCAGTCTTCCCCTACCTGGATGATTGGTTGATAGTGGGCAAGTCTCCTCAGCAATTCAGTGACTCCCCTAGTCTAACAAGACACGCCCTGGAGCCATTGGGTTTCTGATCAATTCAGAAAAGTCCCACTTCGAGCCAGTTCAGCTATTGGAGTTCATAGGAGCAGAGCTGGACACATTGCAAGGCAAAGCCCTTCTCCCCTTAGACAGGGTTCAGAATCTCCAGGCCCTGGCACAGCCATTCACTCTTGGCCAGCCAAGGACTGCCAGACACTTTATCAGACTCCTTGGTCACATGGCATCTACCACAGCTGCAGTACCAGGTGCCAGACTCTAAATGAGGGACATTCAGTATAGGGCTGTGCAAAATAAATACTATTCGGGACAATACACACAGATATGGCACTTTTGCAAATACAAATATCACTCTTAAATATTTGTGTTAGACTACATAAAGTAGTGTTAGACCTTGGTTTTAGCTGACATGAAACATCTGTGACTGCTACTGTTTAACACATGTGTAACCCCCTACAAATGGGGGGTTCCTAAAAGCCTTCCCGGAGCTTGCCTAAGAGCTCCCGGCCTAACTGGTGTTCGACGTAATGCTGCCGAATGCGGGCGTTGTGAGTGCTTTTAGAGCCTCTGGTACTGTCTCTTTAAGAGCTGCCTGCTCGCCGGTTCCAGTGGTTTGTATAAGGGGGACTTTGGGTTTACTGCCCCCCTTGAGCTGCTGTTTGAATAGCTCTGCTTCTGCAGTGGCTTGAAGAGCAGAGGGAGCCTTATTGAAAGATGTAACTGTTTGATGGAACATATGTAGTGTAACAGTAAAAATGCAGTTTGTTTAACCCACCTTTATTGCAGCTGGGACTCTGTGTGTTTGGCCCCTCCATTTTGGACCTGGACTTCTGATAATGGGCCAATTGGGAAAGAGGGACTTTAAAATGGAGAACGCTTGAGCCAACCAGAACTTGGACTCCCACCAGGAGCTTGCCTGAAGGGGAATATATGGTAGGTGCTCCTAGGAAGTGTAGTTTGGACCCTGGCGTCTTTTTTGCACCAATAGAGGGCGTATGCTGTGATTGGCAGAAGGGAGCAGCCAACTGGAGCCAGTGGAGCCGAAGGGAAACTGCCCTGCACTGCTCTGAAGGGGCAGAGTCATTTGTGGTCATGAAGCGAGAAGGAGCTCTGGCTCCTTCGCTGGGAAAGTCTTCACGCGGGAAGCGCGTGTGCAGGCCAAGAAGTAGGGCAACAGTATTGCCAGGGGGAGCGGACAAGATCCATGGAGGAGTGCAGGCAGAGGAGGCTGTACGTTTACAGCTACCTACCAGGCTCACCCTGTAGAGGACTGGAGAATCTGCTTAAATCGCGCTCGGTCTGTCAGGACAAGTGAAGCTGCGTTGCATCACCTGGTTGGTGCAGTGAATGCGATCGGGAAGTAGAGCAGCTGCCTGGTATGGTATGCCTCTGTGTTACATATAAATGTGCAGAGCAGTGTTTGGATCACAGGCTGGGTCCTGCAAGTGGTGTGAGAGGAATCTTTCTGCAGGAGTCGTGAGTACTAAATCAGGGTAGCTTCCTGTCAGATGTTCACTTTGAGGGCAAGATTTGTCTGGTTGCTTCCTTGGCTGCATGAACTGTGCCTGTGGGCTCTTCTTAATCAATTTAGTTACCAAAAAGCTTGTTTCTCATCAGGGCCCCAACCAGCTGCACTGAATAGGCTAGCCTTGTATTGCCTGGGTACCCAGAGACAGTGACTGATAGGTTTGGCCTGTGCACAGAGCCCCATATAATAGAGTGTTAAGCTAATCGACCTGATCTTCCCCGTCCTTGTTACTTCCCCTTTAATAAATCAGATTTGTTGTTTGCAAAGTATACTGTCTGAACTGTGTGTTTGTGCCATCCTCTGGTACATGGGTTACTGTATAACTGCATCTTATTTCACAGGGGGTCTTCAGCACCAAGTTGCCCGTCGCAATTTGGGGGTAAGTGTAAGTCATAACAGTAGCATGGAAAGTGCTGGTGAGCCACTAAGGGAAGGAAAGGGGGGGTTGCAGTGACCCAGAGGGCTGTGACCAAGTCATGCTCGACCGTTCCAACCCTGACCTCTGGGTGGAGGCACCCGCCATTGGATCCGGCCCCTCAACCTGTTAGTGGAAAAGCAGACAGTGGTAGTAGCCCTTGGGATAGCCCCCTCTGGGGGTTACACATGGATGGATATTTTCTTGATAAATCTGCAAATGTTATTGAAACCCCTCAAACCCTTGGTCTTATGTTATCAATAACAACAGAAACCAGTCCAAAATGTAAAATAAAATATTTTACGAACACTGATATGCAAACAAATACAGATATAAATACCAGAGACACAAATACAAATAGAAATAGAAATATGAAAAATCAACCCCATGCACAGCCCCAATTCGGTACCACCTCAGAGCTCATTGTTCTCAAAACAGGGACTCACTTTCAAAGTTGGTTCCAGTCACAAGACCACTTTTGCAGGCCTTAGAGTGGTGGAAAGACATCCACAACTTCAGGGAAGGGATTCCATTCCAGCACAGAGAACCCACCAGGATCCTCACCACAGATGCTCCCCCCTCCCCAGGGTGGGGTGCTCATCTGGAAGATCAGTCTAAAAGTGGGGTCTATTTGGCCACAGAATCCATGTGTCACATAAATTTCCTAAAGCTCAGAGCTGTTCTGTTGGCTATCAAAGCCTTCACCCCTCAGCTAAAGAGCCAGTCTGTCCAAATCAGGACAGACAACACCACTGCTATGTTTTACGTAAACAAGCAGGGTGGCATGAGATCCACAAAGCTATGCACAGAAGCCCTGGCTTACTCCCTAGACATGCAGCTTTCAGCCATTCACCTGCCAGGCAAGGACAATGTCCTCATGAACTCTCTGAGCCACATCAGTCAGGGCCATCACGAGTGGACCCTGAACAGGCAAGTACTAACTAGTTTCCAGGAGGTGGGGTACTCCAGAGATAGATCTCTTCACCTCTCACCTCAATCATCAGATTCCTCTCTATTGCACCAGGCTTCCAGCCCTGGGTGCAGTGCCAGTGGCGTCTCTATTCTTGGACTGGCAGGCAGATCCCTCTATGCCTTCCCTTCTTTTCCCCTGATTCTCAAGGTCCTATTGAACTTGGAGCCAAACCAGCAACCATAATTCTGGTGGCTCCAGACTGGGAGAGGCAGTCATCATATTCTCTGCTCCTCTCCCTATCAGACAACCCATTCGACTTCCTCCAACCCACAGTCTCCTGACTCTGCTTCAGACAGGCGTAACATACCCAAGAATAGAGGGACTTCGCCTCAAAGCATGGTACTTGAAGAGCTAGAGTCCCTGGACTCTCAGTATTCAGAAAAAGTCCTGAGAGCCCTTTGTTTGACCAAGAAGCCAAGTACCAAAAGGATATGCTTCCAAATGGAAGATATTTTTTTCTCTGCTGTAAGGACAGGCAGATCAACCCCTTCAGGCTAATCTGCCTTCCATTTTGGATTACTTGGTGCATTTACAAGCATCAGGCCTTAATGTCTTGTCCCTGAAAGTACACCTTGCTGTTATTTCAGCCTTTATGTCTGTTGGCAAGGAAACATCTTTAATTTCTCACACCATTTTTAAGAAATTCTTTAAAGGCCTATTGCACCCTCAACCCCCACTCAGGGAATCCATTCCCCTTTGGGAATTGAACCTGTGCATTGCTAAGTTCATGGAGTCCCCATTTGAACCCATGGCCACAGTTGACTTAAATATGTCACCTGGAAAACTGTTTTCTTGGTGGCAACCACTTCAGCCTGAAGGATTTCAGAGTTACAGGTCCTTTGCATTGAAATTAACTACATTATCTCCCACAGAGACAAGATACAATAGTTCTCAGAACCAAAAGGAGATTCCTGCCAAAGCTGGTGTCCGAATTTCACCTAAACAAGTCCATCACACTCCCTGTCTTTTTGATAGGCAAATCCACTCCTGGTGAGCACAGGCTCCATAGCCTGGATGTTAAAAGGACACTGACATACCTAGAGCATACCAGGCATCTCAGGGCCTCTCAGACTTGGCTTTTCCACTCTTATGGGGAAGTGGGCAAAGGTTGGCCTGTAAGAGAACTCTCTCTTGCTGGATAGTCTCTTGCATTCAGTTCTGTTATAGCAAGGCTGGCAAACAACCACCTCAAGGCCTCAGAGCCCACTCCATTAGGGGCACTATATCCTCAGTGGCAACATCAAGAGACATACTTTTGCTCAACATCTGCAAAGCCACTACCAGTACACACCTTCACGAAGCATTATTGCTTGGATGTACAGTCTAGATCTGATGGTAAATTTGTCACTGCAGTTCTGCAGAACCCTTCTACCTAAGTAGGTTCTGTGCCCACCTCCCAACTGCACTGCTTTGTAATCTGCATCTGTTAAGCATATAAAAGGATTCCTCAGCTCAGAAGAAAAAAATAATCACTGTAGTAATATTGTTTCTTCCAGGGGATTCTTTTGTATGCTTAACCTCCCAACCAGCCTTCCCTCACATAACCTGGCTGAGAGTAGTCCTGCAGTCCCTACTTAGGCCAAGTTTTTGACTGTAAGCATATTAAATCTGTTGCTGTTGTTTCTTGTCTGCCTGTATATATATTTCTCCTACGGACATTCATTTTTCCTGTTCACTTTTTTTTTTCCAAATTATTTTCTCTGGACTTTTTCTCATTGAGTTCCATTTTTATTACTTTTGGGGAGCCTTTTGACCCTCTAGCTCTGAAATGAAAGCACTAGCACCACACAGAGCACAGCCTTCTCCTGAGTCCTCATTGGCTAATGCTCTGGCTTCATTAGCATGACTCTACTTCCGGGGCAGCTGGACCCAACTGGCATAACTGCTTCTGTTAAGCATATAGAAGGATCCCCAGGAAGAAATAATATTACTACGGTGAGTAATTTTTTCTGAACTCTGCTCCTCACGTCAATCCTGCTGCTGCTGCTGCCCATCACACTGTCACCCTGGTCATCATGAAAGGGGCACTGCCAGCCATTTACTGACTTTAACTGAAGTTATCCATACATGTCCCTGCAGCAGTTCTCTTAGCTATACTGTGCCCACCGTAGCAATACATTCGCACCTGAAGGAGTTTCAGTAATTTTACTATAAAGTGAAACCCTTATGATCTGCTTGTATTTGCATGGAAACATAGGAAAGTGATGGCAGAAGGAGACCATAGGTACAACAAGTCTGACCTAAGATTCCCAAGACCTGTTATGGGTCCAGGATATAGCCCCCTTTCTGTTTTTTACCCTTGCCAAGTTCTACAGTTCCTCCATGAGTCCTTGTTCTATCCCACCCCTTTTTATGTTATTTTGCACGCGCACAAGCAACATCTCGTGGTAGTAGGAGAAATGCAGAGGTGTGTCAGTGTTGGTGAATGCAGGGCACGCTTTAGAAGGTGCATCCCTCATTCCCCAATGAGCCAGCATGCTAACGCTGACACAAGTATTATACAAAGTACCACCAACTTGAGAGAAACGTGCCGCTGCAATTGGCACAGATGACACGACCCCCGTACGTGCCTTCCCTGGTGAAACATTTCAGTAAACATGGTGGTGGCTCCTGCTGTCCACCACACAATCCCAAAAGAAGGCCGACATCAGGGGGTGCAATCCCTGTGTCAGCATGTCTACCCTCATTGTGTGGCACACTGGGAGCCCACCCCAGTGTGCTGCCGCTCACAGAAAGCCAACCATATCGGCATGTTCCTGCCCCCGCCCCACCCCCATTGTGTGGCACACTGGGGCCCACCCCAATGTTGTCAACATTGCGCCCCCCCAAAACTCATGGGGCATACTGGGAACCCATTTGTTTTATTTCACCTGTAAAGAAAGAAAATGGTCCTGCGAGGTCAAATTTGTTTGTTTTGTACCTTAAAAAGAGAAAACCATCCATTGCCCGCGGCACCTCCCTCCCCCAACCCACACCCACCCTCGGCGCACCCCACTTCCCCACCACACACCCACCCCATACTACTCCGGAAGTCCAGCGCTGATCTTTGGTGAGCGGAACACATCTGCACTCTTCAAAGTCGAACTGCAAAATCAAAGAATGCTGGTAAGCTGTATAATGGCATAAATGGGGGGTTAACTAGGTGGATATCTTAGCCATTTTTGGAATTTTGACTCCAAATTTTCAGCATGAGGTTCTTGGGACCCCACCTCATGAACACATGCACTGTCATCTCGTTATTCAGTCCCAAAAAGTCATTTCACGGTTACTGCGCAGAATCACCTTTTGGGATTGATTAACAAAATGACAGTGTCACTGTTCATGAGGTGGGGTTTCAAAAAGCCTAAGTTGCAAATTTGGTAAAGAAATTCCAAAAAATGACAGTGTTATGAGTGTGCATTGCTCAGTTTCCACGCTCACTCGTAACTTTGACAATTTTTTATATTTTCACTCCAGATTTTCAACATTGCCATTCACACTTCCTAATGAACAGTACAGTTGTAATTTTTCATATCCTGCATGAAATATGTTTTTACACATGTGGCACACAATGGCACAGTTACTGTGGGAAATCAGCATTTGGGACAGATTAACGAAATCACAGTGACACTGTTCATGAGCAGAGGTCCCAAAATGCCTATGTTGAAAATTTGGTTAAAATAATCCCCCAAATAATTGCTTTACGGGCATGCATTGCACAGTTTCTACGACGCTCGTGACTTCACCAGTTTTTCATATTTTCACTTCAGATTTTCAACATTGCCATTTATTTTCCACCTCCTTATGAACAGTACAGCTGTCATTTTTCACATCCTGCCCGGAAAGTGTTTTTGCACATGTGGCGCACAATGGCGTGGTCGCTCTTGGAAATCAACGTTCAGGACAGGTTAACAAAATCACAGTGACATTGTTCATGAGCAGAGGACCCAAAATGCCTATGTTGAAAATTTGGTTATAAAAATACCCAAAATAATTGTACTACAAGCATACTTTGCACAGTTTCTAAGCACGCTCGTGATTTCACCAATTTTTCATATTTTCACTCCAGATTTTCAACATTGTTATTTTTTTACACCTCCTCATGAGCAGTACAGCTGTCATTTTTCACATCCTGCCCAAAATGTGTTTTCGCACCTGTGGTGCCAAATGACACAGTTACTGTGCAAAATCACCTTTCGGCTAACAAACTGATAATGCCACAGTTCATGAGGTGGGGTCACAAAAAGCTCATGTTGAAAATGTGTGGTGAAAATACCAACAAGCACCTGGGATGTTAGGGTTTGCAACTGTAACACCCCCACCCTGTAGAGACTGACAGGAGTCGGGGTTTGACTTGGAATTGTTGGCTATAATGCTCTCACCATTCCACCCCCACCTTGCAGACAGTGACAGGGATCGAGGTGTGCCTTGGTCTCTTCAGCGCCAAAGTTCACCCCATTCTCCTATACTGCACCCATCTCAGTGTGTTACCTTATAGAATGAAGTGAGGGTAAGGCCCAAAGATCCAAGGCACAACACAACACTTGTTGGTGTCTGCAGGGTAGGGTGAGGTGAAATGGCATGAGTGTTATGACCAACGACCCAAAGGCACACCTCAATGCCTGTCAGTCTCTGCAGGGTGGGGTGGGGGTTGGCGTCAGTTCAATACTTCACTGCCATTTCTATTATGCATGTCTCTAACTCCTGCGCCACCAGTGCCAATGCCAGCAAGACAACATTCAGCATTGACAAAATGCTTGTTGAAAGCTGATATAGTACCTGCACTCACCACCTCCTCTCGTAAGTAGTTTCAGGGCTCACCACCCTTTCTGTGAACAAAATGCTTACAAACATCTTTTCTGAAGCTCCTGACTCTTAGCTTCCATACGTGCCCCCTGGTGGTTGAGCTGAGGGCCCTTTTTGTGCATGGTTCCTTGCTAATGCATCTCAAGAATTTGTATTTCTCAAGCATATCTTCTCTCTCTCCCTCTTTGTCTCCAATGAGAACAAGTTAAGCTCCCTCAGGTGCTCCTCATATGAGAGACCATGGAGGCCCTGTATCATCTTGGTCACTCTTCTCTGCACAGTATCCAGCCAATCCATGTTGTTTCTAAGGTGTGAGTTCCAAAACTGGATGCAGTACTCCAGGTGGGGTCTTACCAGTGACTTGTAGAGTGGGAGGATCACCATCTTGCTCCTGCTGTCAAAACCCCTCCTGACGCACTCCAGCATTTTTTTTGCCATTCCATATGCTTTGTTGCATTGGCTTGTTTGTTTAAGGGTGCCACATATGATGACTCCTAGATCCCTTTCTTCTTGAGAGGTGTTGAGTTTGACCCCAATGAACCTGTGTTCCGTCTTGGGATTACCCTTACCCAGGTGTAGCACTTTGTACTTTTTCACATTGAATTTTAGCTGCCATATGTTTGACCATCTTTCTAGCCTTTGCAAGTCTTTCTGCAGTTCCCTAATTGCCTCCTCACTGTCAACCTTACCGCCAAGTTTAGTATCATTTGTGAAGGGCATGAGCTTGTCTTGCATGCCAATGCTTATGGTGCAAATAAACATATTGAACAGAACTGGGCCCATAATTAATCCCTGGGGCACTCCACTGGTGACCCTCCCTTCGCTTGACTTTACCCATTGACAACTACCTTTGGCTTCTGTCCTTAAGCCAATTTCCAACCCACCTGACTAAGTTTCCAGCAATGCCCAGGTCTTCCAACTTTTTAAGCAGTCACTTATGCGGGCCTGACTTGAGCCTTGCTGAAATCAAAGTAAAGAAGGTCCACTGGGTGCCCCCTATCCACTTCCGTAGTTAGCCAGTCAGAAAACAACAAGGTCTGTCTGGCGTGACCTGCCTGCATCAAAATCATGGTGTCTGTTATCCTGGATGTTGTACAACTCCAGATATTCCACTATATCCTGTTTATCTAGGGCTTCCATTAATTTTCCCATGATAGATGTGAGGCTGACTGGCCTGTAGTTACCAGCCTCTTCCCTGCTACCTCCCTTTTGAAGTCCCATTTCCACTGTTCCCCAATCCTCTGCTACTGCCCCCATCAACAGCTTATGATTAAACAAATGAGACAGTAAGTCCGCAAGTTCTTCTAGCACCCTTTGGTACAGACCATCAGGCCTTGGTGCTTTGTCATTCTTTGGTTGTATTAATTCCTCCTTAATCCTGTCCATGGTGATTTTTGGAGACTCCATGTGTGTGATTCCTCTATCAGACACTATGATGCCATTTTCAGAAAATGGCCCAGTGTGTTCCTTGCTGAACAGTGAGCAGAATATGTTGTTAAGGACAGTGGCTTTCTGCCTGTTGTCCTCTATGATTCTGTCCACTCTTTAAGTTTAAATATCCCACCCCTTTCTTCCTTTTCTCCCTGGTGTATTGGAAGAATTGTTTGTTCCCTGCTTTAATACCTAAAGCAATCCAGAGTTCAGTTGATGCCTTAGCTAGCCTAACAGCTTTCTTGGCCTCTTTACATTTCTGATTGTAGTTGTCCCAATTGGTGTCATTCTTGTTCCTTTTGTATTTGTGGTACGCCTCACTTTTGTCACTAACTGCTGCCTTAACCTGCTTAGTGAACCATGTAGGTCTCTTATGCTGTTTCCTGTTGAACACTGTTCTCACGCAAAGTTTGGTGACTTCTAGTGTGGTGCTTTTGACCAGCACCCAGATGTTTCAACCTCTAGTCTTTTGTGAACCCCATCAGATTGTCTTTGATTAATAATTTCATTTTTTTGAAGTCAGCTCCCTTTAAGCTCAAGACCTCCACCCTAGACTGAGATTTTATATCCCCTCCTGACAACTTAAACCACATGGAGTTGTAGTTGCTGTTTGCCAGGGGTTCCCTAATGTGGACATCTTCTACTGCCTCTGAGTTTGTGAGGACCACTCTGAGCAATGCAGCCTTTCTGGTCATCATGCTGACTAGTTGGGCAAGTAGGCATTCTTGTAGGGCATCTACCACCGTCTGATTTCTTGTTGATCTTGCAACTGGATTATCCCAGTCCATGTCTGGCATATTTAGATCACAGTTTCTCTCTTGTGTGTCACGCTTCTGATTTCCTTGATGGATCCCACATCCCTCTCTTCTGACTGTCCCAGTGGTCTGTTGACTACCCCAATGCAGATCTTTTTTCCAGAGGCTGTGTTTAGCTGAACCCACAGTAATTCAGTCCCCTCTTTTCTGTATGCATCTACTGGTGTGGTAGTCATACTATCACGAACATATGCCACCCCCCTCCCTGCACACCCTTACTGTCCTGTGTGTAGAGAGAGTAACCCGGGACTGTGAGATCCCAGTCATTGTTCTCAGTGGCCAATGTTTCTTTGATGGTCACCAAATATACCTAAGTGACTGCCATTACAGCCTGTAGATCACTAATTTTGTTTCCCAGGCTTCTGGCATTGATGCACTTCCCTTTGCATGAACTATGCAGAGTACTCTTATTTCCCATGTTTGCTTTCCCTTGTTCAGTTTTTATTCTGTTATCCCCCTTTTGGACTTGTTTTTTCCCTTTCCATCCCGGTCTCTTATTCCATGTTTGTGGTTGAGAGTTTGCAGCTTGTGGGGGAGTGTTGGCTATGTTTCCATCCAGTATGACCTCTCGGATGGGATTCTTTGCCTTTAGCTCCTGCACTCCTAGTTTAAACATGACACATAAATGTTGAATCTTTGTCCAAATGCCCTAATCCCTTCTCTGGTAAGGTGGAGCCCATCGAATCTAAACATTTGTCTCTCCCAGAAGTCCCTCCAGGCTCGAACAAACTGGTAACCTTTTTCCTGGCACCATCCTTTCAACAATGTGTTGAACTCATGACTCTTCTCTGACCTGATCCTGACAATACCTCCTTTTTCCAACACCGAGAGGACATCAGAGGAAGCTAGGTCCGATTGCGTGGTCACATTTCTAAATGATGCTGAAGTGCCAGGAGGCTCATATGCATACGTACATGCCCAGTATCACGGCTCAACTTTCAGATGGTGATTTTTTGTAACTTTAAGTCCTCGCTTCAAATTAACTTAGCATTTTCCTGAGTTCAGCTTTCTTTACACTGTCAAAATATGTGTTTAGCTGAACTTGGGTATGATGAAGCATGCACAACCTTCTGATGCTTCAGCGCCATTTAGAAATGTGAATGAGCTTTGGCGGCCGACACGGTAAATACAAGTGGACTGAGAGGGTTTCACTTTGATGTAAACGTATTAAAAAAAAATAACTCCTTCTAGTGTGAAAATGTTGCTGCATTGGGTACTGTATGGTTAAGAGGAGTGCTGCAGAAACTGTAGACACATCTATGGATAACTTTGGTTAAAGTAAGTAAATGGCTGACAGTATCCCTTAAGCATGACTTGGCCTGCTTCCAAATCTGCATGTTCCCCTCCCTCATGGTAGAGCTCCTCTTCTCACTCCCAAATCCAACAGAGTGCATATACAGGTGTTGGTGGATACCATCCTTTATTCATTTGGCCCTGTACACAATTGCAGTTGGGGTGGTTTGGGGAGCACATATAGAATCCCCATACTGATACATCCCAAAAAACTGCAGTATGCCAAAGGCTGATGCTGTCCACAGAGAATGAGCTCCCCTTCCAACAGCGCCTCACAGCCTCATTATTCAAATGAGCAATGCAGACATCCGTTGTCACACCCAGGGTGTGCATGTGACCACTATCATTATGAAGTGCGACACCCGTGGGGATCAAACTATGTCATGACCCCAGTAACATGGTGCCGTGCCATGGACTGTGCCCTAGGGTACCAGTACTTCTGAAGTTGGTTTCCCCAACCCCCTCACGCCATACCTCTTGAACCACTTTATGGGCATCTCCTGCTTAATTTATCATGTCTTACGATGGTAATTCCTGGTGGTCTTGTGGCTCCGAACATACTCCTTATGGCAAGATCATTCCCTGGTGTTTAGTGGCTCCTCTCTCCTTACCTCTGTCCCATTCCAGTCTGCTGTTTGACCTTGCTGTTTACCGCCTTAACCGTTCCCACTGCTGGAAGATCAGTTCTGGCTTGTAACACAATGACATCCTAAAGACCTGCTTCAAACAGTTCAATTGTCAGTGTCACTGCATCTTGCAACCAGGGGTGAGAGCACCAGAAAGACACTGTGCATAGCTTCATGTATACATGAACCCTTATTAGTAGGGCTTCCCTCTGCAAAAGGCTTGCAACCTCCTTTGTATACAGCACAAAGGGACAGGTTTGTGGCACCCATTTCTGATTCTGTTTAGAGCCCTTGATTTGTTTCTGCCCTCCCTCTTTCCAGTGCATGAGGCATATGCCCCTCAGCTCTCGTCCTCTGTGTCCTGGTACCATGTGATAGCCCCACCAAAACAGTGGCAAACTAAATGATGACTACATATTGGTGACAGCGATAAAGCCATGGACACCACAGCGATCTACAATATTAACGTTCAAAACTTACTTTTTATAAAATAGACTCAAAACATCATTTTCTGTGGATGGCAATGGCCCCAGCACCCCCCAAACTAATATAATCAACTCTGGGGGGGTGACATTGGGGGAAAGTGGAAATTGCAGGAGGGGGACTACACCATGGGGGGGGGCTACGTGTGCACAAGGGGAGAACGTTGGGGGGAATAGAGTGCCTCTAGAAACAAATCAAAAAACTACAACAACCGAAAGCCACAAAAAAATAAAAACCAGAAGCACCGCTCCAGTCCCAAACCCCATCTACCAGCATCACAAGCTGTCACCTAACCCAACTTGCCAGATGGCCAGCTGGAAGCAGCCCTGCACACACCCTCTGTCCTTCATGTTGCACCTCTGCTTGGTTATTCAATACATAGCTGGGTTTCACATTCGCTGTAATTCTCGTCACTTTTTACTAATGTTCACTGTCTCCACAGTCACTCATATTGAGTTGCTCAATTTGAGTAGCTCCTATCATGGATTACCATGTCCTGGAGGGTTGCAGATGTGAGTTTCTAGCAGCAGGAAGATAAGGTGTGGTAGCAAAACAAGAACCAGGGCTAGTTTGGCTCTTTCTTACCAGTGTGTGCTGACATACGCATCCTGCACTAGGTACTAAAAATTACAATTCAAGCACTTTGTGTGCCTCCAAAACTTGTTCTTGCCTTGTTGCTTGTTTTGTGAATCTTTTGCTTTCTGCTGTATGCATTGCAGCTTATTTCTGCTCTTAGTCTTCAGCCTCTTGCAGTGCCACTGGGTCATGTTAGCAACCTAGCTTGCTGCAGGTGGTGCAAAAGAGACCAACAGCTCCCTTAGTACAGCACTACTGTGCCCAAGATTTCTAGTGCAGATTGCTGCTTTGAATGTGTCTTTGATGGCTTCAGATTTTTCTTTAATTAATTTTTTTTTTTTAGAGGAAAATGCATATTTTAAAGATGGATACAAGCAGGATGATTTGTGTGTTTAGGAGTAAACTCTATGGTGCAAGAGAACAGTGTGGTGAACTGATTACAACAGACAACTGTGAAACAGTCAAATTATTCTATCAGGCATGTTGGTGTGCAGTATTGTGGGATAATGGCATAACTCTGGACATGAACTATGAGGCACTGCCAAGTGCATTATACACTGCTGTTATCCCACAGTTACACATATCATGGAGTGTGTTATTGTGGTTATACAATGGTTCCTCTGCTGTTTATTTTGAAACCTGACTAATGAGGTTTAGAAAATCAAATATTTCTGTCCTGTGCTGTTGTGCTTGAATAATGCACTATCATGTGATCACATCTGACCGATCACAGGTCTTGGTTTCTTGTACCCATTATATAATTAAGCAATAATGCATGACAGGGTGTGGTATATCATGGGATATTGTCACACCTCGGGTGGTTGGGCATGAGGCCTCAAGCCGAGTTCATCCAATGACCAAACCCTGGAGTGTGTTATTGCTATTATGAATGGGCTCAAAAGTTTAATCAGTAAAAAAAATAAATAAATAATTCAAATCCTTTTGAAATGCATTTTTATGGTATTGGAGGAGTACATTTTAATAAAAAAAGTTCTTGGAGGGCTGTGGACAGCAGGTGGCGCTGTTATAAGTAGAGTCTATGTAGTTGCTGCTCTGTGTCTCTGTACTATGCCAGAAAATTAACTGTGTTGTAGCTCTTGAGTTGTCCGGCTGCCATGTGAAGATGTGTGCAAGTTTTTATTTTAAGTTCTTTTGCTACTGTGAAAAGGAATAAGAACGATGTGAAAGGGAACAATGGCG
Organism: Neoceratodus forsteri; assembly: GCA_016271365.2. Classification (NCBI taxonomy): domain Eukaryota; kingdom Metazoa; phylum Chordata; order Ceratodontiformes; family Ceratodontidae; genus Neoceratodus; species Neoceratodus forsteri. The sequence goes on from JADMNL010000026.1 coordinate 335,310,854, forward strand.
GTTTTCTGGTAAGTCACCCTGCGTGGTTACTAAAAGTTGAAGCCAGACAGAAAAAGACACTCATAGTGTGGTCAGTTTGCGAGTTAATTTGTTCACTTTAAAAGAGTCATTTGCGTCACGCCCCGACTTGTGCCATCCCGCCTGATATGAAAAGTTTCAGAGTTTTCCTTGTTTTGGCCCTTCAACAGCACTTTTGTTTTTGTACTGTTGACTGTTAGTGCTTTGCTGTTATTTTTTAACAGCTACTTGCAGGTTTCCTTTGCTTTGTGCCACAGGTCCTGGGCAGCATTAGGGTTGGAGGATTTTGTTGCCAGTGAGGAGGCTGGTAGCCCGGAGGATTTCTGAAGCCATGATGATGTAGCCCGATATCATCACGGCTTCAAAAACCTCTCGGCCAATCAGCTTGCCTTATTTACAATCCCCAGTTCATAATACAGGTTTGAATACCACCACCACTACCGATGCATTATTAGAGTGTGATCAAGCCTCCACCCCTCTGTGCTTCTGTCCCACTCAGCTGTAAAATAGTATAGACATATGACTCCATGCCTCTCTCCTGCTATAAATGAAATGCTGCCAAATCTTAAGCATGGCACCCTATTTATGAATGAGTAATGACTTGAAATTAACTGGGCACATGCTGTTAAAATCTGCGAATTATGAAATAAGGATGTGCAGGTGCTGTATTTCGAATGCTCAGCAAGCATCTGTTTTCGTGGTATTCAGTATGTGTGCCAAAATTAAGGTACAAATACAAATGTAAAAAAAAACTTTCTATCCCTTCCCAGGAGGACAGGGCTAGTATCATGTCCCCAGTCCCAGCCATTTCCCACCCTCAGGCCTGCTCTGCTTCCTAAACACACATTTAAAATAATTGCTGGGTTACTGACCCTTAGATATAATATAAATTGGACCAGCATAACATTCTGTGGTGATTTGCATATGCAGCCCATGATGCTTTGCATTGTGGGGGCATGTGTGATTTTGTATTTTCTTGAAACTTGGCTTCCCAGCCAAATGCCCTTTGGGGTAACCCTTGCCTCAGTGTTTACGCTCAGAGGTTCTTTGTCTTGTAATATAATCATACAACCTGCAAATGAGCCCTAGCTCAGTGGGCTTTGCTTGGTCAAGAAATGTTAAATATATAAAAATAAAAGGGTACAACAAGGGGGTGTGGGTATCAGAGCAGTCATTGTCTTTGCAGATGCTAGGCAAATTAATTTGTCAGATGACTGGATAGCTGCAATGAAAGTGCTTGCTGTAGGGTAGGGAAGGGTGACTACTGAGTTAGCTGGAATTCTGGACTGACATTCCCTTCCCTGAAACAGAATCCTGAATTTGAGATCACAGAGGTCCACAATCGAGTGGAGGTATTTGGGGGCCTGGATGGAGTTCGAGCTGAGGGGAATAAAAAGACATGGTCAGTTTCTGGCACAATGCCAGGAGTGCACCATTGTTTGTATTTGGGAGAATGGGGGAGGGATGGAGGGTACACAGTGATTTGGACTGCAGAGGCAGTAGCCACAAGACTAGGCCTGGACACCTGGGAGAGAAAACAAATTTTGTGTAGCTTGTTTTTTTTTTTCGTCTCCCCAAATGATTTACTTAAATACTCACAAACAGGGAACAAAACTTAATACTCACCTTTAAGAACCGAATGCCCTAAACTTTTTGGTATTGAATAGAATATTCATGACTTGCAGGCTCCTACTGTTCAGCTCTGTTTGATTAACCTTTTGGTGGGTAGTGGTTATAGGAAGTAATTCCGCATACTCTGCATATAGGCAGTGGGCTAACAGAGTGGTAGCAGTAAATGTGGAACAAAATCTTACTGAAACATTATTTAAATATAAAAATGCTGATGGCTTGCTGCTATTCAGTGAATCCTTGAGGCCATAGTGTTCACTAACATGATGTAGCCTAGAGGTTAGAAGAGTTACAAGCACAAAGCCATGAACCTGGAGACCCAATAGACCTGTGTTTGAATCTCACAACCACCACTTGTGGGCCATGTGACTCTTTAAAAGTCAGTTCACCTCCTTGTCCTCTCGGGTTGTACCTGGAAATGCCCATCAGCAGCTTTTTCTCTTTTCTTACAGGTAACAATAAATTGGTTGGGGTTTTACTTGGGGGGGGGGGACACACCAGGGTGCTAATAAACATTTTGGTCTATGGCCTCAGTGTTACGTCACCCTAGTCCGGATATCGCCTCATCAACTCTAGCCACTATGCCATTGCTTCAATAATAAATCATTTGAATTTACTGAGTTCAGTGAATGACATTTATTTTAAAAGGGGTAGTAAAAAAGGTCAACACCTAATTGGTCAAATAGCATCACCTGACGATTGATTAACTCCTATTTAATCCAGTTAGGCAACCAAACTCATTGTCATCTTTGTTTAGAAGTCACATAACAAAATATCAATAAACATTTCTGAGCCATGTAACAGTTTATAAACTTTCACAGCGTGTTGATGTCACGTTTCGATGTTACAGTTCATAAACTTATAATGTTTTCATGTTCACAGCATATGTTTTGACTGTTAGTTTAAACATACTACTTTACCTGGTGGATCAATGCACATTACATGTGGATCATGACACAATACATCTCATAAGTTTTCCACTTAAAATATTACTTCTAATTTTTTTAACATCTAAACCATTTTATCAGTGCAATAACACACTCCAAGGCATGGGTTTATGGTTAGTTAATACACTTTCTGGGTGCTGGAAAATAACCTTCGGCCTCATGCCTCACAACGTACCAGGGACATGTATTAATTAAGGATAACATTCAGATAGTCAGAGTGCACAAAGGAATAACCAGCAGATTACGCAGAAATTTACCAGAAGAAAAGGACCACACGGCCCATCCAGTCTACCCTTATATCCTCCCCTGTGTGTTATGTGGGTGATGAAATGCCATTGCCGAAGACCAATTATTCTGAATTTACTCCAACTATCTGAATGTTATTAATATTATACAACTAGGAATTTTGAGCCCATGGTTTTAAAAGCTATATGGTAGTTAAACTTTTTTCTGTGGTCTAAATGGATAACCTACTGTCAGCATGTCTGAAGTGCGGCTAACCTATTTTGGGAGTACCCAAAATGCAGTAGTTTATGGGCTGTTAAATGACAGTTTTGCTGTGTTCTGAGTTGTTGCTAATGTTACTATTTATTGTATGTTATTGATAGACTCATTTATGAAGTGCAGTGAACATCATTAAATATACCCCAATGAAGACTCTAAGTGTATCAGGAATGCTTTGACTCTGAAGACATTGTATGTACTGCAAATGCTTACCCGAGCTGCCTGTATTCAATTCTGTATGTTACAATGCTTGATGCTGAGCACTTAGCTCAAAGGTTTACCAATATATAAATAAATTAATACAACTTGTCATGGATAAGAAGAATGCTGCTTGAATTAAATAACACTGCTGATAGGATTTTGTTTACTTTAAAGGTTAAGTAAATAGGCTGTCCTGGAACTCAAAACCAAGAAATTTGAAAACATACTGTTGTAGGTTAGAGTCTTACCTACAGTATGAGGTGCTCCATTTTGTGGAACAAATGGGATAAGTATGCTATTATCTTTAAATTGCGTTTCTTATCAAAATCCTTTCCTGAGCACGTGACAACGTTTTCACTCGTACACCGTAAAGGATTTTAATGAGAACTGTAATCTAAAGATAACAGCATATGTATATTTATATGATCCCTATACAAAATAAATGATCTCTCCTGGGTGCTGTTGCTCCAATGACATCATTGCACAATAATGTTGTGGCCATTTTAGGCACCTACTCGAGTGTAGCTTTTGAATAGAGACCATGGTTTGTTTACACATTTTAAACAATGAACTGTACTAAATCACTTTTTCTACCAACTGGAGCACATCATACTGAAGGTAAGTCTCGAACCTTTAGTTGGTGAGACCCCATCTGGAATACTGTGTCCAGTTCTGGAGACCCCATCTCCACAAGGACATAGACAGGATAGAGACAGTCCAGAGAAGGGCAACTAAAATGGTGCAAGGTCTGCAAGAGAAGCCGTATGAGGAGAGACTAAAGGAGCTTAATATGTATACCCTTGAGGAAAGAAGGGAGAGGGGGGACATGATAGAAACTTTCAAGTACCTCAAGGGAATCAACAAAGTCCAAGAGGGCAGCATCTTTCAGAAAAAGAGACTTGCAAGAACAAGGGGACACAATTTAAAGATAGAAGGAGAGGCGGTTCAGGGCAATGTGAGGAAGTATTATTTCACAGAGAGGGTAGTGGATGCATGGAACAGCCTTCCTGAGGAAGTTGTGGGGTCTAAAACTGTGGGAGAATTCAAGAATGCATGGGACAGACATAAGGCAATTCTTGTGGGGGGCAGGAAGATATAGGCTGTTGGTTAACTAGGATCTGCGGCCTATCCTGTAGGTAGGGAAATGGGCAGACTAGATGGGCCTAACGGTCCTTATCTGCTGTCAAAGTCTGTGTTTCTATGTAACCTGCATTGCTGTGTCTTCAGATTTTATGATTTTGATTCTGATAATCTGCCCTGTTAGGTGCAGGATTGAAAATGGCATTCTATGCTCAGAGATTCAGGGCTAGCTTTGTAGCCATGTGTCACCATATATGGCACTTTCTGCTGCATCTTGGCATCCTGCAGCAATAAGTTAGACTACCAAAAAAGTGGCTTAACTTACTGGCCCTTTGGATGGTACGTGCCTCAAAGAGATGACACCTGTGTTATTTTGATGTAAGCTACTGTAAAGCAGAGAAAGTGTCATAAATGCATCAGAACGCGTGAGAATAGCAATCAAGGCCTGTATTTATAGAGCTACGGTGGATGCAAAAGCAAGCTGCGTAACATTTGTGTTGTAAAAAGCAGCTGCCTTTTTATCACAAGGGTGCAATAGCATCGAAAGGTGGTTGTTCCACAGTCTGCTGCACCAGCGTTTCATCCAGATGATTGATGCGGAAATTATGTAAAGGTGATAAAACAGTGACCCAGCCTGTATTTGTGCTACAGATATGTTGTAATTTTGACACAGGTAATAAAATATGGCACACTTATATGTTGCATCTGTATGACTCAGATTGACTTGTTTTGATGCAACCACATTTTGGGGCACTTTTGAAAATACCACCCCAGCTGTTTTGGAGACATTCAGGATGACACAGGCACAACTCAGAATTCAAAAGAGCAGGCACACCATGCTGATAGAGAGCAATAAACTGACTGCTTGATGATGTTACTTTATTCCAGCAAAGTGCTGAGGTGTGAATACAAACAGAGCTGGCAGGCAGGTCAGTACACAGAAACTCAACTTTTTACACTCAAGTGTGATTTGTTTCCTTAATGCTGTTCTCGGGGCAGCACCCTTTAGCACCTCTTCCAACTTACTCCTATTGGTGGATTTCACCCACCGGCAGTGCTGTCCCTGAGGCAGCACCCTCGCGCTCTGACTCCCACCTATCCCTAGTGGTTAATTTCATCCCCTGCCCCCAGGGCAGCAATGTGTAGTTGCTGCTTCCCACAAATCTGATTGCTGCAAGTCAGAGGAATTGAGGATTTTAAGTGTAGATGAGAATGTTATGGAAATGTTCCCCTCAGCAATGTACACTGCTTCTCTTTGAATTTTGGTGGCTCAAGGTGTATGTATGTATGTCTGTCTGCATCCAAAAGAGCCAGACATCAAGGGTTCAAACCTTACCCAGGGACATTTCTTTGTCCTTTGTGTCAAACTCAGTTGTGAGCATTTAATCATGTAAGTGTCACAAATAATTACCTTTTTTTTAATATTGCTAAAATAAGACAGATGTAAGCGAGAGAATATATTTTATTTATAAATTGCAATAAATGGGGTAGTGCCATGATTGGTTACTGGCGCTGCCCTGGGGCTGTGCCATGATGGTTAGTTTCTATTGGCTGCCTCTGGGGCAGTGTCTGTGTAATTGGTTCCCATGGGCTGCCCTGGGGCAGCTCCTGTGTAATTGGTTCCTATGGGCTGTCTCTGGGGCAGTGTCCTCACTGCCCTTAGGGAAGCTCCTGTATAATAGGTTAATGTGAGCTACCCCTGGGGCACTGTCATTGCTTCCCCTGGGGCAGTGCCTCTGTAATTGATTCCCATGGGCTGCCCATGGGGCAGTGTCCTCACTGCCCCTGGGACAACACCTGTATAACTGGTTACCTTGGGCTGCCCCTGGGGCAGCAGCTGTGTGTGTGTTTTGGTATTTGTTCCTGTACAGTGCCCCAGGGTCAGGCAACAACTACACAGGCACTGCCCCAGGGGCATCCCATGGGAACCAATTACACATGCACTGCCTCAGGGGCAGCAAGGACACTGCCCCAGGGGTAGCTCATGTTAACCAGTTACACAGGAGCTGCCCTAGGGGCAGTGAGGACACTGCCCCAGGGACAGCCCATGGGAACCAGTTACACAGGCTCTGCCCAAGGGGCAGCCAACAAAAAATCAACCACCATGGCACAGCCCCAGGGCAGTGCCAGCAACCAATCATTATGGCACTACCCCATTTATTACAGTTTATAAATAAAATATATTCTCTCACTTATGTCTGTCTTAATTTAGCAATATGAAAAAAAGTAATGATTTGTGACACTTACATGATTACATGCTCACAACTGAGTTTGACACAAAGCACAAAAAAATGTCCCTGGTTAAAGTTTGAACCCTTGAAGTCTGGCTCTTTTGGATGCAGACAGACATGCACCTTGAGCCACCAAAATTCAGAGAGAATTAGTACAATTTGCTAGGGGGAACATTTCCATAACATTCTCAGCTTCACTAAAAACCCTCAATCCATCAGACTTGCAACAATCAGATTTGTGGGAAGCAACAGCTACAGGTTGTTGCCCCGGGGGGTAGAGGACGAAATCCACAAGTAGGGATAGGTGGAAGGCAAAGCGTGAGGGTGCTGACTCAGGGGCAGTGCTGGCAGTGGGTGAAATCCACCAATCGGAGTAAGCTGGAGGAGGAGCTAAAGGGTGCTGTCCCGTGGGCAGCGCTAACCCAAGAACAGGATTAAGGGAACAAATCACCTCCATGCAAAGGCTTTGTCAAGAGTAACGACCCCCTCTTGTGGTGTCTCTTTATACTGGTGGTTCTCAAAGATATATGGACCTCAGAAAAAAATAACCAATCCTCATAAACCTTAGTGGTCGCCAAAAACAGGAGTACAAGACAAGACACATGAAAGGTACAAGTGCTTTCAGCAGTTTAAAAAAACTGTGGAATCAGCACATCTTCCACAGACTACCTGGATGCTTATTTTTGTTCTCCGCTGTAATACAATATCTAAAAGACATCAGATAATAACAATCAAATACATTATACATGACAGTTTAAGATAATAATCATGTATTTGTGAACCTTTTAAATTCAAATACTGCTATATATACTCTGCACTAGTACCTGAGAACTTCAATGGAATAAAGAAAAAGTAACTTCACTTCATCGTCCAGTCAGTCTACTGCACTTTACCAGCATAGTTTGCCTTACTTTTTTGTGTTTCTGGACTGTCTTTCCTGAGGAGGGCATCTGTGGCCACATGGTGCAGCTGGTTTTTCAGTTTCACTACAGTTCAAAATTGGATGTTCCACCTACGCCATCCCCTATGGAAATCCTAGCCTCATAGTTTAATGCAACATGTGTGGATTCTCTGGTTCCTACAAAGCAGTTGCAGCAGTACTGGAAATCGAGTGCTGCTACTCTGTCTCGGTATCTTGTGTATAAGTGCTCACCACTGAGTGTCCTGTTTTAGTCAACTATTGAGAGAAGACAACTTTGTTTACATTGTTCTAAACTGCAACCAATTCAAGTGACAGTAATTGACTATTTAATATGCATCTGTATTTTTGTATTCCTTTGAACCAATGTATGCTGCAAGAAATTAGGTTGTATAATCTTTGATGATCTGTTTTTTTAATAAAATGCTCTTTTTACTAATTTTGTCATTTTCAGTCTTCCTTCAGTGAATGACGGACAACAATTTTTAGTTGATAGTCAGCCATCAAACTTAAAGGGAAATTAAACCTTGTTTACATATTATTTTAAATTTGGGCATCTGTTTAATAAAGCTAATTAATTTTTATGTATGTTTGTTTTGAAATAATCCTGTTTCTCCTTATTCAGGGCCCTTTGTTAATGCAGCTTTTTCCATCCAGTATCCATTTTATTATTTATGGGTACCTCAAAAAAGTCATTACTTCCACAAGCTCCATTATAAAGTCTGAACCATTCGTTGATTTATCTTGATATATCAGTGCAGCTGAAGCTTCCAGTGATGCTTTCCATGCAAGACTTCTGCTTGCCAGATGCACGCTGACCACTGTATCTCCCTCATCCCCCCATTGTATACCCCAGTCACACACCGGAGCATCACCCTCCACGTAGAACAGTTAATGCAGTTCTTCAGGGTGGTGCAGGACTGCAAAAGGATCTAAAGTGTTCATTGCTGGACCAAGGTCAATGCCTGATCATGTGGATAGCCAGTGCATGTGGTAGAACAGGGCTACACAAAGTGGTGCCACTGGATGCCACAGATAAGAACCTGTTCAAGGAGTGGTTGGCTGCCACTGGACCACCAGGGATGAGCATCCTGGAACATAAAAAAAATGACTGACACTGCAGCCCACATGTGGACAAGGTAGCAGTGCAATGAAAATTGATTTTCCAAAAAGCTAGCTTCTGGGTACAGTTAATGCAAATGCTATCATGTCTGTTAAAATTTGCTTTCATAGGTGCATCCGATGTCATGTACTATACATTTTTTCATTTTCTCAGTCCCTAACCGCTTTCAGGTCCAGAGCTATTTCTAAGCTGAGTGTGGCTACTCTTTTTTCCTGAGGAAAAAAAAATAGTTTGAAATATTTAAAAAAAAAAATACTTCAGTTCTGATGCAAATAAATGGAAATACAAGCAAATGAAACTGAAAGATATCTGGAATCTTATGATGAGGAAAAAACTACGGGCTGGTGATGGGTAGATGACTGAAGTGGTAGTGGCTCTGATGCTGCACACTGAGTATGGGGGGGCTGCCATGTGACTGATATGCAGTCATGTCCAGACTTCTGTGGGTAATGCATGCTGGCACGTTTGTGGGAGAAAACCACATTGGTACACACCATCATCTGGCAGCCAAATTTGTAAGGATAGTGGAGCCACAAAAGGTTCTGAGGTTCTGAAAGGCTCTGAAAAGCCGTGAAAATTCTGATAGTTACCTAAGCCTTATCATAACTTTCAGCTTAGCCCAGTGCAGAAAAATGGTTTTCATCATTATTTCCAACCAATTAACTATTGTCAGTGAATGGAAAAGAATATAAGAACTGTTCTCCCACTCCTGTACTGGTTTCTCCCAGTTGCCTACCAGCTCCAACCTCTACTAATCTCAAACCTGCCTGGAAATCTTGCTATTTCCTCTCTTCTAGCACTTACTCATTAGTTGTATGACTTGTGACTGTTAGTTATTTGTACTTACGTTTCTGTTTTGTTACTACATATAGATTCCTGCAAATGTACTGTCGTTGCTTAAAAGTTTATATGAGTGTACTATGTCTGACATCTACTTGTTCCAGTGATGTTTTCTTGTATCTACTATTGTCTACGTACCCTTTGTTGTAATCTCCCGGTTTGTACCTGAAAATAGGTAACTATGCTGTCTAGTGTACCAACCCAGTTAACAAAAACTAACTAAATAAATAAATAAATAAGAACAGCATGCAGTGGTATTAAATATAATTAGTGTGTCAGTGCTGGTTAATATTTGTTGGGCAATACCACTGTAAATATGACCACTTAATACAGACCTGGCTTACTGGGTTATTTCTCCACTTTCAGCCTTCTTTCTGGGTCTTACCCCCACCAGTCTTCTTTCTAGATAAAGACTGGCTTGGCAAGTATATTAACATCCAAAACCAGTGTTTTAAAATTTATCCGAACTTGGCCCAGTGGTGCTGAGGTTTGAGGCACTGTACACCACACCATGTGCTTTGCTGGGGACCCAGGTTTGGGAACAACCTCGGGTCACCTTGGTGTGCCGGCTTGGGGGGGTGGAAGCAAGATCGAGCATTAGCTCTCCTCTCCTGAGTAAGGCATGGTGTCACCCACCATAGTCCCGCCACCACTGAATGGAGGTTTGGTGTGGGCGCAGGTGGTCAATGGCATGAATGGAACGGAAGGGCATCCCAAATGGTGTGCCCATGTGTGCCTCCACACGCACATGCTACATGGATATAGAGGCCTGGAGAAATCCTGCAACACCCCAGAAATTACATATGAAAAAAATATTATCTGAACCTTACAAGAACCTGAAAAAAGGTTCTGATAAGGTTCTTTTACAGCAAACGATCACAGTTCTTAAAGGTTCTGAACTTATCTGAACTGATTCCTCCCATCTCCTCTTATTAGCATTGTGAAAGCCACTATGAGAGACTCCCCTGGAAGTGAAATCAGGGCCCTGTGAATGACAATTTTTGATGGTGGCACAACAGGGGGCCTCTCTGTAACCAGAAATTTCATCACCATTGACTTCAGCTGTGTGTTTGGCTCTTGAAATCTGGTAGGATATTGATTCAGTATTTAAGCAATGATATACAACAGGGTATGTTAGGATATCAGCCTCAGGTATGTTGTGGGGTTTCGCCTCGTGCCTCACACACCTCAGAAATGATGGTATCCTGAGATAAAGCATACCCTGGAGTCTGTTATTGTGAGAATGAACTTGATCCATTTGTGCCATAATAAAAACTGAAAAAAAAACAGTTTAAAACAAATATTTAATACTGTTTTGTATGCTACTGGGATACAGCTAGAAAAAAAGTTCTGTAATAATTACACACTGTGGACATTAGGTGATGCTGTTATAAGAGCTGGTAAAGGTACTCAGGGCAGAGTACTGTGAAGTTAATTGAAACAACCTGTTGACAGGAGATTTTTTCTACTTGTGATTTTATGGTTCAGTATTGGCACAGGTAGAGAATGTTGTCTACCAATGAGCTTACTCGATTTCTCCTTTCCATTTTAAAATTCAGCAATAATACACTAAAGGGTATGCTTTGTCATAGGATATTGACATTCCTCAGGTGTGTTGTGAGGCACAAGGTAAAGCTGAGTGCCTTACACACCCGAGAAGTGCTGATGATATATGATAAAGCATACCGTGGAGTGTATTTTTAAATTGAATATACTTTATTCATTTTATGCCATTACAGTACTTTTTAACAGGCATACAACTTTCCAGCAGTACTTACACTGGTGCATTGGCATGAGTCATTAACAAAACATATATAACACTTTAAAAGTTCTGCCATATGTTAAGTATTTGGAAAAAGCATAATCTACTCATGCCTTCCAATCAATGGCCAATTACTCCCCCCACACCTCCATACCCCCCAGAGCCATGTTCACCTTCCCCAATGGTGCAATTTTCGAATACTAAGTAACACCACAAACCCCTTTATCTATAATACCTGAAGTGAAGGACTCATCTGTGTGAGCATCTCTAAATTAAAGGCATCTAAGGGCACCTTGTGAAATGGCCATATAGTATATTGTTATTTACTTAGCTATTCTTCTCTTCTGACCTGGTTTCCTAAGAAGCAGGAGGGAAGGACCAGACCGTGAAAAGTTTCTCCCATCTGGATTTATACAGGGGGAGCTTGCCATGTAGGCTCGTAATTGCCTTTTCTATTCTTAAGTTATGTAGGAGTTCCTTTACCCACTCAAGGTAAGAAATCACATGTTGATCCTTCCAATACCGAAAGACAAGCCTTTTAACTGACAGAGAAATAATGGCCATGTGGTGCCTCCTCTCCTTGAAAGGGACAGTGGTGTAATCCCCCACTATACAACCCGGTGGTGAGAAGTATTCCTGCAACCCCAGCAATGGGTTGGCCCTTTCCCGAATGGTTCTCCAGAGACTGGCTACTTTGGGACAACCCAATAGTATGTGGAGTAGCGTCCCTGGTTCCCGTTCACACCTAAAGCATGCTTGATTCTGTATCTTACCCATTCCATACAATTTAGAGTATAATAAAAGTGCAATATATAAAACTGTGTTAGTCTTAAACGGTTGTTGGCAATATATAAACAAACTCCTTCCCAGATTTTATCCCATGAAAAATTGACATGTGGGAAATTATGCGTCCAATATTTAGATTGACCTGATACTTCTGGGTTAAGTTTACCATATAACAATGAGACCGGCTGAGATACAGCATGTGGTTGTTTAACACAATCAAGAAGCTCCTGAAAAGGAGGCACCTGTTGTGTATTCCATATTCCCAAGCCAAACCAATTTATCAACACGTGCCTAATTTGGAGTACAAAAAAATGAGTATTTATTGGGAAGCTGAAGGAAAGTTAATATTTCCGACGTTCCCCTAGCCTGCCATCGACTACCAAGTCACCAACTGTGATTTTAGGATCAGAACATTCTTTGGGAGCAGCAATTTTCTTATCCCCTAATTTAAAATTGGGGTTATTAAACACTGGTCGTGATACATCCAGTTGGTTATTGTATCTCATTGACTTACAAACTGTGAATGGACCTTTAATGAAATATATAAAACTGAGCCTCGTAAATTACTGGGCAATTTACCCGGGGCTATAAATAAAAGGCTCTCCGGAGATAACCCGGCTAATAAATACTGTTTCACCTGTAACCAAATGGGAAGTTTGGCAACATTGTCTGTGTCCGAAGGGATAGCTCTTCAACACATATACTTAACCATGTGGCTAGCTAAATAATAGAGGTAAAAATTAGGGAGTTTAAGACCCCCCAAGTTGTTTTGGGGCACTTAAATGAGTGTATGCTCTACGTGGGGGTTTGCTTCTCCATATGAATTGGGAGATTATGCTGTGTAGTCTACGGAACCAATTCAGGGGGAGATAGACATTAAGCATATTAAGTGAATAGAATACCCTCGGCAAAATGTTCATTTTAATTACACTAACCCTCGCTTGGAGGGACAAGTGCATAGAATTCCATCTGTTTAGATACAATTGAATTTCCTTTACTAAATTATCTAAATTCATCTTTTTCATCAGGGACACTGATGTAGATAGAGCTATTCCTAAGTACTTAAGACGGCTGGTCCAAGCCAAGGATAATGAGGTAATGACTTCCCTGGAAAGCAAGGGATTCAAAGGCATCACTTCTGATTTACTAATACTGAGTTTATAGTTCGAAACCTTGCTAAACCTTTGGAGTATCTGAAGGGCGGCTTGGATAGATTCACAAGGATTAGTGACATGTAGGAGGATGTCATCTGCGTAGACTGATAACTTTAAGTGAATTGGCCCTATCCTAATGCCTTGCAACATTGGTGAGTCCTTTAACTGTCTTATCAATGGTTCTAGACATAGGTTTAATACTAGTGGAGAAAGTGGGCAGCCCTGCCTAGTACCTGATTTTAAAGGGAAAGCCGAGGAAAAAACTCCATTGCAGTAGACTTTCGCTCTAGGTTCAGAGTATAGTGCTTTGACCCAGGAAATAAAAGAAGCTGGAAAACCCATTACGGCTAGGGTATCGAACAAATAAGTCCAATTAACCCTGTCAAATGCCTTCTCCGCATCCAGGGAGACCAGGGCCATTGGTTTGTCTGCCTCCCTGGACACGGAGAAAACATGGGCCAATTTACTTATATGGTCTGATGAGACTCTGCCCTGCATGAACCTGTTTTTTTCAGGATTCAGAAGCCCTTCCCAAACTTTGCATACCCTTGCTGCTAGTATTTTGGCAAAGATTTTTATATCATAGTTCATCAGTAAAATAGGATGAAAATTAGTAACCCTATTTTTCTCCTTGCCTGGTTTCGGCAACACCACTATGATTGCCTCCAAGAGTGTCATGTCTGTGATTCCCATCTCACATATAAAATTAAACAGGCAAAGAAGAATAGGGCATAGATCCACCTCCAACACCTTATAAAAATTAGATGGGAAACCATCCGGGCCCGGAGTTTTATCTTTAGTTAGAGACCTAATAGCATCTCTAATCTCTTGCTGAGAGATAGGGCATGCCAAAAATTCCTGTTGGGCTACCTCCAATGAAGGCAATGATGAGGCTAACAGATAATCCCGGATTTCATTAGGTGGGGGGGTTAGGGTCAGGGGGGGCTATGCAGCTGCGTGTAGTATTGTTTGAATTCTTTGGCAATTTGCCTGGGGGTGGTTAAAATAGTGTTGGGTGATAGGGAAAACACGAAGGGAACCAGGCGAGACTCCTCTTGTTTTCTAAGCCTCATCGCCAGAAGGTGACTGGTTTTATCCCCTTGTTCAATATATTTAGCTTGGGTCTTAAAGAGGGCATATTCTGCTCTTTTCCTCAGAATTTCCACATAATCATTCCATAACGCTGCCAGATGCAGCATTTCCTAGTCTAATGGGGGATTTGATAATGAGATTTCTAAGGCCTTAATTTTCTCTAAGAGGGCTTTGGCTTTTGTATCCTTTTTTCACTTTTTGGTAGCCGAGATTCTAATAAATTCCCCCTGCAAAACACATTTTAATGTGCACCATATTTTATCAAAAGCAGGAAAAGATCCTTCATTTTGACCCATAAATTGCTTTATAAGATCTTTAATCCGATTAACTATATCCTCTTGATTAAGAAGCTGAGAGTTTAATTTCCATATAGTGTCTTTCTGACTACTTGGGGCTAGATTAGCTTCCAACCAAACTGGGGAATGGTCAGAAAGCACTCTGGGGGTGATCCCACTTCCCCACAATCCTGCAATTACTCTCTGATTGACCAAAAAGAAATCAATCGGGGAGAGGGATTTATGCACAGAGGAATAAAAGGTATAAGCCCTTGTGCCAGGATTCAGGGCGTGCCAGGGATCTATTAATCCACAGACTTCGGTAAGATCTCACAGAGATATTTGGGTTGGGGAAAGAGTGGATTGTAATGAGGAGGATCTGTCCAGAGCAGAATCAATAACTAGATTCCAGTCTCCTGCTAGAATTATGGGTAACCTGCTAAAGGGAGCAAGGGTTAGTGATAAGCTAACAAAGAAATCTGGGGAATCCTTTTTCGGGCCATATATCATGCCTATGAGAACTTCCGTGTTTTCTAGAATCCCCTCAAAAAAATAAACCTGCCTTGGGGGTCAGCCACTTTTTCTAGCTCAAGAAACTGAGTGCCCCTAGAAATCAGTATTGCTACGCCACATTGAGTTGTGGATATCCCTGCCGTATACACTGTCCCAATAGTTCCCCTTCTTAGTAGGTTATTTTCTATTTCCAACATATGCATCTCCTGTAGAAAAGTGACATGACAGTTCAACACAGCTAAGTGCTTAAGTATTTGAAGCTGCTTTACCCAAGATCTAGCACCTTTAACATTCCATGATATAATTTTCATGACTAAAGTGTAATATTTGGGAGATCCACATGGGGATCAGCTTGTGCTATTTGTACCCTTGAAAGTTGTATTAAAAATGGCTCTGGCCCTTCCCCCTCCCACCATCCCTCCCATTCCAAGCCCACCCCTATACATTCCCAACCTTACCTCCCTTCCCCTTTCCCTTATTCCAACCCCCCCATCTATAAGCTACCTCAAACACTAATGAACTACCTTTACCCCCAGTCAAAATGACTGAACTCCAACCTCATTTTCTGGCATGATGACGACCATGCTGCCTGAAAAGTTCACCCACAACCCGTGTCCGCCCCCCCCACTCAAAACCTTACATTATATTCTCCACTATGACTTGCAAAAATTCCTGTTACAATACCAGGAAAAGTAAATGAATTAACTTAGGATTCCATAATCCTGCTGCTAAAAAGCTTTTAGCAGGAGATTCTCTAACAACTTATCAGCTCCAGTATTTAGTGAACCAGAATACAAGAACGCATACCCCCAACAAGGGTTTAACCCATTACAGTTCCTGAACAAATCTAGTCTGAGTAATCCCAAAATGCTACCATAATGTGTAACAATGCTCCTTATGTTAAAGACTTTAACCCAAATAACACCGTGGGTTAAACATAAAGGAATTCCCCATCTTTTTTATATTTCAATATAGCCAGACAGTCTTTGTCTAACTCTGGGGATCTCAGGACCATTTCAGTTAAACTTTAAGCACTTAGACAAATCAAGTTAACAAAACATGTCCTTTTACCTTGCACAGACGAAAATGCAGATCTGTGCAGTTCACTTCTCCAAGTAGGCACTACTTGTACCACTAAATATCCACCAGATGTCGTTACTGTATCATTTAAACAGATTGGGAAACATATGCTTGCAGGCTTCAGTGGCTGCTTCTACAGATTCAAACGAATGCCATTTTCCCTTGTGGAATATTTGCAGAGTTGCTGGATACCTCACTCTGAACTTGATACTCGCAGAAATAAGCTTGGTGACCACAGGGTGAAGGGCAGACTGCTTCTGTCGCACTGTGTATGGTAAGTCTTGTGCCATTCTTATCCTTCTGCCCTCCCATTTAATTTCTTGCAGATCTTTAAGCTTGGCCATGATGTGCTGCTCATATAAAAAATTCAGCAGTTTGAACAAGAAAGGCCTAGGAGGAGAGCCCACAGGCGGCATAGTCCTTAAAGAACGATGTGCCCGTACAATTATATAGGCAGGCCCATTGGGGGAGGGCCCCACTAATTTTTCACAGAGCTTCTGGGCAAATACGGGTAGGGAACCCTCTTCCCCCTCAGGCAATCCAAGCAGCACAAGATTATTTCGCCTCGATCGCCCCTCGAGGTCTTCCAGCTTTTCTTCTGTTTTTTTAAGCTTGCATTTTAACTGTACCATCTCTGGTTCTAAGCACTGCTGCCAGTCATCCAGCGATGAAATGCGGGCCTTGTTATCCGAGGTCCGTGTAGTAAGCTGCTCGAGTGATGCCCTCATGCTTTTCATCTCCGAGGCTAGCATTAGCAGTGTATCCCTCATGGGTGCCAATTCCTCGAGGAATCTTTTTTTCACTGAGCATTTCTGGCTATTGGGTGTGAGAATTCGGGTCCTCTGCTTGTGCTTTAGCCCGCTTGTGCATCTTTTCTTTACTTGGGGTAGATGGTGGAGTGTGCTTCAGCGTGACCTTTTTCATCTCTACCTCCATTGTCCGCAGGTTTTCGCCTTTTCCTCGGCTAAGCAGCACTGATTTATTATTGCCCCTCTGCCCTGTTTGCTTGTGGAGAACTGGAGGCGTCAAAAACAGGTAGAAAGCCCATTTTGAGTGGGGTTTGCTCCAGAGCTCGCTGCAAGAGAACCTGATCAGGCAGCCATCACACCGGAAGTCCATCATGGAGTGTATTATTGTGATTATGCACTTGACCCCTACAGTAAAGTAAACAAAGACACAAACACTGGTCAAAATTATTCTTTTTTTTTTATGGTTTTTGAACTGTGGAAATGCATTAGTACATAAAATAGTCCAATGCTGAATTCGTAAATCAGGGTAACTGTAGTAACTTTTAACTGGTTACAATAAATATTTCATAAATAACACATTGCAAGCAGTCATTTTATTGTAGCATTAATAAATATTAGAAACTGGGCTTTTTTAATTTCATTACGGTTAACTGAGCATTTTGTAATGCAGCACATCAGTAATGGTAACTTAGACTTTGTAAATGCTGAATTGGACAATCTTCAAAATATTTTCTGTCAAGAAAGTAAAACATTGCCTCAGGAAGCTGATACATCAGAAGGTGAGTGGTTTCTGTGATCAAGGGTTTTGATGGGGCTTAGGGATATTGCTATATGTAAACAGGCTCTTGTTACCCATTCCTTTATGAAGAAATATAAGTATGGGTATAGAATGCCGTCAGTCAATCAGCTTTCATGATTTTTCCTGACCAGTAGATAATTAAGCAATAATACATGATAGGGTATGCTATATCATGAGATAAATAAATTAAAAACATTTTTAAATTAAAAATATGGTCACGCTTCGGGTTCATTGTGAGGCAAAAGTCCTCAGGCCAAGTGTCTCATTCACCCAAGAAGTGACTTTATCCCATAATATGCCACACCCTGGAGTGTATTACTGCAATTACAAAATGGCCCTAAAGTTTTAGTAAATGAATTATTTTTTTAATCAGTTTTGGACCATGATGATGATATGAGATATCAATCATCATAGGTCAAAGACTGCTTCAGTCAATCAGCTTCCAGGATTTGTCCTCCCCATTTTATAATTAAATATACAGTACCAGTTAGCAATCAGTATCTGTCTTTGTGGAGGATTCAGTTACTGCTTCTGTGATGTAGTAACTGCTACCTAATTTGACCATAAAATGGTAACATGGAGTTTGTGGTGTGGCTAGTAATAGGATCTTGAGGGGACTTGGGACTCCTACAGTGAAGAACAATGAAGATATTCCCCTGTCAGATGTTATTGTTGTTTGTTAGTCAGCTTTCAATATTTAGATTTAAAATGTGTCAACTCCTTAACAAAGCTGGTACCCTCACTCTGGTGGCCAGGGATTGCCACTCAATCACCCACTTACTCCATAAACTGCCCTCCTATCTTATATATTTTTTTTTTTTTATTTTATTCTTTGGTAACCGGATAAGGCCCACTAGGTGCAAGTGCCTGTTTTTGGGGGTGACCCAGGAGCACTGAATGGTTATGTGACTTGTTCAGATTCACACAGTATGCAAGTGGAGGCTGTGGGAATCAAGCCCAGGTATGGTGGATGTACCAAGCTCATTCATGGTACATTGCTCTAACCTCTTGGCTATATTGCCAGCCATTAATGAGTTCCTGATGTCCATTACAGTCTGTCACAAATGACTCCCCTCTGTAACTTAGTGCTGTCAGTTGGAGGTGCAGGAAGGGGAACCAACACAGTTGCCGTGATTTAAGGTATCCCCTCCCCATCACAAATTGTGGGTTGAGGCTAGCTAATAATTACCCACTTTTGTCCATAATTTTGGAGGGTGTGGGTGGGTTTAGGGAGTAGATTAAAATAGAGTGGAGTGGAGCAGGAGCTAGCAGGATGTCAGATTTGTCGTTCTGTACTAGAGGGACCAGATGTAGGGGTGCCCAAGTTTGTGCTCATTTCCATGGCACCAGTCCTGGCTACCTGGGGAAGGGGAAACATTTTTTTTTCTATATTTGTTAAACTTTTTTATTTCTTTGCAATCTGAAGACCAGCTATTCAAAATAGTGTCTGATGTTCATTACTCAAGTTTGAATAATAAATGACCTAATAGTTGTGGTATTTGGAAATATTTGTTAACCACACAACCATCTTCATACTCAACATAATAACAATGGGTCCTATGCATGATGCCTATGCGCTGCATACACCAGACATGTTGGCATCACTAAGACAGAATGCCATGGAGTGGGGTCCGTTGGACCCTGCGCGGTATTCACAGAAGGTGTATGTGGCAGTTATGCACCTGGTCCCCCAGCTGTACAGACAGCAATGTGCTGGAAGTGGGTGAGGGGGCTTGACGGGGGCGTGCCCGCACTCCATGCCATTCACAAAGGAGCGGCATGCTGAGTGTGAGGGATGCACCTTACACTGGGTAACACCCAGCCATAAGGGATACACGCCCCCCCAGGATGCCACCGCTGGCAGCAGCACAGATGTGGGGGCACTGTAGACCCTCCACATGCCACCCAGGCCCATGGATTGACAAGGAAGGGTGGGGTGGCTGACCGGGCACCCAACTGCCCTGAGCTGGTGGTGCACATTGTGCCCACAGTTGTCTTCTGCACCCTGCTGGTGCAAGGGATCTGTTAGTGGACTTGGTCTGGGCATCCCATTGGATGTGTGCCCAGTCCGCAGAAGTGTCCGTGTGCTGGGGTGGTGGGGCCATGAACAGGTGCCCCGTGGGTGCATGTGGTAGTGAATACCATGCACCCTGTGCCTGTCCAGGGCCGTGGAGCTAAGCGGGCAGAATACATGCCTCTGGCACGTAATTCCCACTCAGTCATGCATGGGGCCTATTAGGTGTTCTTTTATACTTGTTCTGTGGCCACATGACACCGACACATGCTGTACATATATACACATGTGCATACTGTATATACGTGCCTACTGCATTTTCACACACAGTCTTACTATACATATATAGGCACATATACACATATACATACTGTGTATACATACATGCATACTGTGTATACATACCTATTGTACATGCATGCATACATACAGTCTTACTGCACATACGAACATACGAAATTGCCTGCAGAAAAAGGCCCACAGGTCAATCAAGTCTGCCCAATTGTGCAGCTCTTAGTTTCAAATTACTACCACTGCCCCGCCACCGCCCAAACCCCTCTCTTCCTCCTCTTTTCCGGTCCTTCCCCTCTTTGTGTTTTTGTCTTTACTAACACTGCCCTTGACTCTGTCCCATTCCCGCTTAAAGCTATCCACTGTCCTTTGAGCAATTAACTCCTCTGGCAGTGCGTTCCCACCTGACACCACTCTCTTTGTGAAGTAGTGCCTCCTCAGATCCCTCCTAAACCTTCCCCCTTCCAACTTCAGACTGTGCCCACTAGTGACCCTTCCCCCTTAAGCAGAACAATCCTCCCTCCCTGACTTTGTTTATGCTTTTTAAGTATTTAAAGGTCTCTATCATGTCCCCTCTTACCCTTCTGTCTTCCAGTGAGTACATAATGAGCTCTTTCAACCTTTCCTCGTATGGCAACTCCCCTAGTCCCGTGATCATTTTTGTAGCTCTACGCTGCACCCCTTCCAGTAATCTCACATCCTTTTTGAGGTATGGGCACCAGTACTGCACACAGTACTCCAAGTGTGGCCTCACCAGTGATCTATACAATGGCAGGATGACCTCCCTCTTTTGAGAGGTGATCCCTCTGGCAATGCACCCCAGCATCCCATTTGCCCTTGCTGCAGCTCTCCTAAACTGTGCAGATACCTTCATGTCGCCCTGTGCATACCTCTCAACCTCCTGCCTCATAAATCAGGGACAAGGCTTAAAAAAATCAGGGACAAAGGACCAAAATCAGGGACACATCTTCAAAATTGGAGATATCAACTCAGGAAGCTGGTAGGATAAGGGTCTTAGTGTAAAATGCATTTTCTAAGGAGGAACAAGTCTGCAATTTTAATGTTTAACATTATTTTGTGCTTACAAATTCCACTGTTTGGTCACAGAAACACAATTTTTAGGAGGGTTAGAGTAACATTTTGAGGCAAAATCAGGGACGTCCCTGAAAATCAGGGACAGTTGAGAGGTATGCCCCTGTGACTATTACCTCTAGGTCCCTTTCCTGCTGTGAAGCCATTACCTGCACTCCCACCAGCCAGTAGCTGATCTTGGGATTTCTGGCTCTGAGGTGCATGACCTTGCACTTCTCAGTGTTAAACCCCAACTGCCACTCCCTAGACCAGTGTTCGAGTTTAGCTAGATCCTCTCTGAGTGCCTGCCTCTCTTCCTCATTGCCCACTTTTGCACAAATCTTAGTGTTGTCCGTGAACAGGCAGATCTTACTCTTGACCCCCTCTGCAATATCGCCAATGAAGACATTGAACAAAACGGGGCCCAGCACTGAACCCTATGGTACTCTGCTTGTTAATGGCCGTGGCTTGGATGTCTCCCTCCCACAACTACCCTCTGTTGTCTGCCCTGCAGCCAGCTCTCAACTCACCCCACCAGTTTTTCCCTGCCCCCATGTCCCTCAGCTTGCTCATTTACCTCCTGTGCAGCACAGAGTTGAAAGCCTTGCTGAAGTCCAGATACAGGACATCCACAGCATGGCCTTCATCAACTGCCCTAGTGACCCAGTCGAAGAAGTTGATAAGGTTAGTTTGGCAAGATCTTCCCGTGACAAACCTATGCTGTCTCTCATCCTGCAGGCCATTGCTATCAAGAAAGGTTATCAGCCTCTCCTTCAGAATGGTTTCCATCAACTTCCCCACTATGGAATTCAAGCTCACCGGTCTGTAGTTACCCGGTTGGTCCTTGGGTCCACTCTTGTGAAGGGGCATCACATGAGTCATCCTACAGTCCCTTTGTATATTCCCTGTCTCCAAGGAGGTGTTGAACAGGTCTGTCAGAGGGTCTGCGAACAACTCTGCCAGTTCCTTTAGGACCCTTGGGTGTACACTATCTGGTCCTGGTACCTTATCCACCTGTAAGCCTTTAAAGCCCTTCAGAACACCTATTGGATGATCTTGTCTGTTATCTCTGCCCCCTCCACCCTTTCCTCCTTTCCCCTGTGGTATTGGGCCATACCTTTCTTTTGTGAACATTGAGCAGAAATACTCATTGAGTGCCTCTGCCTGATCTTCCTCTTGTTCCGCCCATCCTCCCTCTTTTTGTTTCTAGTGATGTTATCTCTACAACTCCTCTTCTCTCATGTATTTAAAGAACCCCTTTCCCCCCTCTCTGATCCCCTGAGCCAACTTCAGCTCCTTGGCTGCCCTGACTGACCTGGTTACCTCCTTAGATGCCTTTGAACACACTTCTCCAGCCTCTCACGCCCAGATTTTTTGAACTTAATAATAATAGTATGTAATACGCAAGTGCATAGTGTATATACATACCTACTGTACTTACATTCATACAGTACATACAAACATACATACTGTATATACATGCCTACTGTACATACATTCAGGCTGTAAATACAAACATTCAAACTGCATATACGTACACATGCATACTGTCTGCACATACCTAGTGTACATATACACATCCATACTGTATATACTGGGCTCAGTCCCTTCTTCCCTATCTTGAATCTGCCCTCTCAACCCAATCACTGCCTGCGTACTCCCTCTGGAGCACTGACTCCAGGCTTTTTCATGTCCCATTCATGGGCTCATCAAAAGGTCAAGCTACGTTCGAATACCACAAGCCCAATCTTTGGAATATGTTGCCAGCAGACATTAGACTCATTGCAAACTCTAAGCATCTCAACCACCCCCTGAAGACACACTTCTCCTTCACATGTGTTTGCACCTAGGACCATCAAGGGGCAGCGCCCCCGCTCCACACTATCTATAGCCTCTCATTTAGCCTGTCCCTTGCAATTTGCACCATATGCACCGCATAGCCTTGAACATGGGCTTAGGTAGCCCAACAATTTGTGTTGGTCCCATTGCTGTCCCCACTCTAAGTTCTATAAACAACCTGTGTAGTGATAGGGATTTCAAATGTGCTTCAACACTAACACACTTTATACTGAACAGGTATGCTAATGCTAAGTTGCTTGTTAAGTTTACCTCGGTGCTCTCAGTCATGGGAGCTCTGTTAATCTGTATATACAGGATCTATGTCACTTGTACAATCTGTATACTTATATAATATATATTGTCTGTATTTTGCTCCTCTTCACTCTTCCCCCAGGACGCATCTGGAATTGAGTGGTTTCTCCATTCAGCATGCCTTCCTGGTAAAACTCTTAAATAACTAAATAAATAAATATACATAGCTACTGTACATATATACAGAGTCTTACTGTACGTACATACATGCATATCATATATATGTATATGCATACTGTGTACATACAGTACCTACAAACACACATCCATATCATCCGCATCATGATGCTGTGGGTTTCACGCTGCCAGCCTCTCCCCCCCTTAGAAGGTCTTGCCCCTGTGGAGATGGTCCAGTACTGTCCTTTGAGATCTGTTTCTTCTAGAGGACTGGCAGTAGTGCTGGACCTATCGAGTGTGAGAGGGGCTTGTGCGGTGGGGACGGAGGAGGCGGTGATGGCTTATAATAGGGCCATCTATGCTGCCTTTGATTCCATCACACCCATTCGTGTCTGCCCTTTGTCTACACACTGAAGACCTTTGTGGTTTGATGAAGATCTGCATGATTTAAAGACAAAGGGGGGGGAGGTTAGAGAGGCGCTGGAGGAAATTTCGACTGGAGGGGGACAGATTGGCCTGAGGTCACATTATGTTGACTATTGGGGGCAATCTTTTGGAAGAAGGTGGAATTTCTGTCTAGAAAGATTGCTGCAATGAGGAATAGATCAGCTCAGCTGTTCCGCATGGTGGACAGGTAGTTACACTCTGACTGTCTACGTGTGGGGGGAGAGGGTTCAGTTGCTAGATGTGAGGAGCTGGTTCTGTTCTTCGCTGAAAAGGTGTCTTCCATCAGGGCTGAGGTCTCCTCCAGTGTCACTTGAAAGGGAATTAGTGTCTGTCTGAGAGGTGTAGAGACACTACTCCTGTCTGGGAGGAGTTTAAGCTAATGGGGTTGAAGGAGGTAGTGGGGTTACTCTCTAAGCTACGACCTATCCAATGTGATCTTAACCCAAGACCAACCCAGCTTTTGGTCAGATGTTTGGACCTGTTGGGACCTGTGGTTGCTGAGATTGTCCGTAGTTCCTTGAGAAGTGGGATCTTTCCACAAGCTTTGAAAGAGGCCTTGGTTACACCCCTTTTGAAAAAGCCTTCTCTGGACCTGGACTGTCTCAGCAACTACAGGCCAGTGTTGAACCTCCCATTTTTAGGGAAGGTTATTGAAAAGGTGGTGGCCTTTCAGCTTGAGAGACACACCTCCTCTCCTCTTCCTCTTCTTATGAGCAATTTCAGTCTGGTTTCCATGTGAGGCATAGCACAGAGACTGCCCTGGTAAGGGTGTTGAATGACCTCCTGATGGCAAGGGATAGGAGAGATCATACTATCTTAGTCCTCCTAGACGTCTCCATGGCATTTGATACTGTGGATCATGAGGTGCTACTTGACCACTTGAGGTTCTGATGTGGTCTGTCTGGCAAGGTTATCTGCTGGTACAGGTCATACCTAACAGGCAGTGTGCAAAGGGTAACAATGTAGCTTGCCTCATCTTCCCCAAAGTCTCTATGCTGTGGAGTTCCACAAGGTTTGGTCTTATTACCCTTGTTGTTCATGATGTACGTGCTGCCACTGGGGGACATCATCAGGCGATACGGACTGGGTTTTCACTGTTACGCAGATGATACCCAGTTGTAGCTGTCCTGCACACCGAAGAAACAGGTTTCAGTTGCCACTTGCCATGTTTAACAACTGCCTCGAGGAGATCCAGTCATAGATGGCACAGAACTGGCTCAAACTAAACCCAGACAAGACTGAGGTGCTGCTGGTGGATCCAGGTCATCAGGGGGGAGGAGAGGGTGTGGGGATGCTCTCTGATTTAATGTTAGGAGGTGTTCCTCTTATCCCTTCCAGACAGGTGAAAGATTTGGATGTGATCCAGGATGATGGACTGACCATGGATGTCCAAGTGTCCGCCATCATCGGGAGTAGTTTTCATCATCTACGGAATACTGCCCAAATCTGATCCCTGGTTCCCCCTGATGACCTGCTCACACTAGGACATGCTTTTGTCACCTCCAGATTGGACTACTGTAATGCCCTGTACCTAGGGTTATCTGGAGGCAACCTCCTCAGACTGCAGCTGGTGCAGAGTGCAGCAGCAAGATTATTGACGGGAGCAAGAAGATCTGAGCATATTACTCTTGTCCTCTGTGAACTGCACTGGCTGCCGGTCAGGTGGAGGATTGTCTTTAAGGTAGGGCTCCTGACCTACAAAACCCAACATGAGGGGGAGCCTGTCTATCTGCAAGATCTCCTTGTCCTCTAACGCCCTTCCCTTTCTCATTATTCTGCTGGGGCAACCCTCAGGATATAGGGCGTTTTCAGTTGCCACACCTGCCTTGTGGAACTCTTTGCCTGAGGAGGACTCCCTCAGTGGAAGCCTTTAAGAAGGGCCTCAAAACATATTTATTCCAGCTGGCCTTTTATGACTAACTGCTGAATGGAACTGTTGGAACTGCTGTAATTGAATTTTGGTTGGTTTTATTAATTTGTTTATTTTATTGTTGTTTGTACAGCACCCAGAGTCTATGGAAATGAGCACTTAATAGATGATTTATCTATCATATTGTACATATATACTGTATAAATATACCTACTTGTACGTACGTGCACACAGTAATACTGTACGTACATACATGCATACTGTATATACTGCATAAACGTGCTTACTAAAAATATATGCACAGACTGTATGTGCATATGTAACCCCTAGATGGCGCTATCCCAGGGGCTACTACCCCTGCCTGATTTGCCACTAACAGGTTGAGGGGCCTGGATCCAATGGCGGGTGCCTCCACCCAGAGGTCAGGGTTTGCAATAGTTAAACTAACTTGGTCACAGCCCTCTGGGACACTGCAACCCCTTTCTTCCCACTAGTGGCCCACACAATATATCAAATTACCTTCACAGTATACACTTACCCCAGGACTGGTTCGGCACTGGGACCTCCTGTGAAATGAGATACAGTGCAA
Source organism: Neoceratodus forsteri (assembly GCA_016271365.2). Classification (NCBI taxonomy): domain Eukaryota; kingdom Metazoa; phylum Chordata; order Ceratodontiformes; family Ceratodontidae; genus Neoceratodus; species Neoceratodus forsteri. The sequence continues at coordinate 335,337,106 of JADMNL010000026.1, forward strand.
CAATCACAGTACAGTACTTTAACATAGACAAATACCTCAGGCAGTATAACTTTGCTGAAACAAGCAGCTCTGATTTATTTAGGGGATATAACAAGGACAGGGGAAATCAGGTTAATTAGCTTATCACTCTAATAATCTACCTTATGGCTCTGTGCACAGGCCTATCCCTATCAGTTACTGTCCCTGGGTACCCAAGCCCTAGTGGCTAGTCCAAACCGTGGCAGCTGGTAGGGGCCCTTTCACACAGAGAAAGGAAAATTAAACAGTCAGCAGTACAGTAATTCCATTTGGATTTAATGTGGCAATTCAACAGGAGCGACCTGAATTAGTACTCACGACCTCCAAATAAGATAGGGTCCTTCAATGTCAGCAGGGCTCACTTGAGGTACACAAACCTCTTCACACATTTATATAAAAAGCACTATACCAGGCAGGCTGCATCTGTATCCCGATCGCAATTACTGCACAATACCGGGAGAACACACAGCAGATTCAGTTCCTGACAGACCGAGTGCAATTTTCAGCAATTCTTCCAGTCTTCTACAGGGTGAGCCTGGTTTCTACTCTTCAGAGATCCTTTGATTCTTTTCACAGGACCAGTTCAGTCCTAACAAGCAGTTACACAAGTTGTAGACGGAACTCTGGGCCTTGCACACGCTTTTGACTGAAACTGTGCACTGAAGGAGCACAGGTTTCTTTCCCCTTCACTTTCAGATCTCAAACTGAAACTCCCAACAGACAAAACCGGGCACTTCCTTTGAGTTCCTCCCAGTTCTTGACTGGATTGGCTGTCACTCACAATAGACTGCTGCTGTTGGTCCAAAAGGCACGAAGTCTAAACTACATCTCCCAGAGTCACTGCCCATACAATCCTCTTGTGGCTGGCTCAGATTATGAGTCCCAAGTTCTGATTCGTCCAAGGCATCATTTTAGAGCTAGTTTACCCCACACTGATTGGTCCAGTTCAGCAGTTCAAAACCAGAATGGGGAACTAGGCAGACAGTTCTGACTGCAAAGAAAGCAGGTTAGACAAACTGTAATTTTATTATTACTGTAATGATTTCTGGCAATCAGTTACATCTTTCAGACAGGTTCCTTTGCACTCTAGTGACTGCAAAATGGGGTGAATTAGCAGCAGCTTAGTGGTACTCAATCAAAAGAAACACACAGTCCCCCATACAAACTAATTATGTCTGCAAGCAGACAGCTCTTAAAGAGACAGTACCAGAGGTTCTAAAACACTCACTGATAAATGGCTTAAACGCCAAACACCATTCAGGCTTGGAGCATTCAAGCAAGCTCCTGGAAGTCTTTTGGGAACCCCCATTTGCAGGGGGGTTACACCCTTCCTGGCCTGGGAAAAGCTTGACGTCCGCGTCAAGCAAGTACCCCCATAAGTTTCAACTGCAACCATATACATTTGCATTAGGCTCACACATGTAATCATCAGTCAATACATCATTTTACCAAGAACCATTTCTGAAACATTGCAGTACGTCACTCTTTACACAGTATAACACACACATTGTACCATAACTCAAGTTATTACCTCTTGTACATGAAACCTGAAGAGGGACCCTTCCTATCAGTTACCTTGGGCTGGACGGGCAAGGGCACCATACTTAGAGGGCAACACAAGTAACTTGGAGTTAGCACTAACGCTCAGTTTGGGCAATGAGCTCAGGGACACATACACTCCTTTATGGACAACATTGAGAGGCAGGTCCACTGGCCGCCCAGGGAATCATAACTGAGGTGCACCACAGGCTTTACAGCTCGACCAGTCTTTCTAGGGGAGCTGTTACAGTCTCTGCACTCTGAGCCTCATTTTCAGCATTGTTCTCACTTGTCAGGGAGTCTCCATGGGGTAGAGAGGCTAGAACTTGGGGCACTTTCAGCTCCAGGAGTTACAGTTTCTGAGTCCACAACATTTGGCCTGCATGGAGAGCTTTCAGACACTGGCAGTGGACTGTCAGGGCACTCAAAATACTCTTCTTGTTCAGGTGTATCACCAGTCTGCCCCAATCTATCATTTTCCTCCTGAAAGCTCAAACAGTTCAACCATGCACAATGATTCCATTTCATCTGATCTGATGTGCACTTCACTTTCTGGAGCATTGGCTCCAGGGATGAAGGCTGGGGCTTAGACAGTCCAGAAGGCCCAGCTTTGTCTCCAGTATTGACTAGGGATTGCCCGAAACAATTGACTCAGTTCGTAAGAAGGATAGTATTCAAAGTCACTCTCACTTTCTTCTGATATGGACTGACAGTCATGCTCAACTGGGACTTGTGAGGGGAACACTTTAACTTTGCTTCTGTAGGTGCAGACTTTCTTGATCTTTTCTTAGCAGCAGCTCTAGTCACTGGTCCAGAGGGGCATCTTCTGGGGCTCAGACTCAATCAGGATTTGTCCAATGGGCAGTAAATGATTTCTATGCATTGTTTTACATCTTTTGAATTATTCTCAGGCCTTACTTTGTACACTGGCAGATCATCTAGTTTGCCCACTACAATGTGAGGAGATGGTGCCATCTGTCAGCAATCTTGTGCTTGCCATGCAGTCCCAGATTTCTTAGCAATACCCGATCTCCTCCTGAGTTCCTGTGCTTTCACCTTTTATCATACCTTTCTTTGTTGGCCAGATTTCTTTTGGCAGCCATGGTTTGAGCCAGTTGGTACGCATGAGTTAGCTGGGCCTTTAACTTTTGCACATACTGTAAATAGTTGTCAGCTTGAACCCCATCAGAGAGACCCCAAAACACACATCTACTGGTAGTCGAGCTTCTCTTCCAAACATCAGGCGGTGGGGGAGAATCCAGTGGCATCACTTTTGGTGCAGTTATAAGCATGTACCAGGGTGCTAATTTGTTGGCTCCATCTAGGCTTGTCCTTTGGGTGCAGGGTGCCTAGCATATCTAGCAAAGTGCGGTTGAAACGTTCAGGCTGTGGGTCCCCTGGGGTGGTAAGGAGTGGTTCTGGACTTCGCGACTCCCCACAGAGAAAGCATCTCTTTGATCAGACGACTCTCAAAGTCTCTCCCTTGATCAGAATGGATTCTTTGTGGAGCCCCATAGTGAACAAAAAGTTTTCTACAAGTACTTTGGCCACAGTGGATGCTTTCTGGTCTTTGGTGGGAAAGCTTGGGCATATCTTGTGAAATGGTCAGTGACCACCAGCACATTACTGATATTTCTTTGATCTGACTCCAAACTCAGAAAATCAATACAGACCAGCTCCATGGGTGCACTGGTGGTGATGTTAACAAGGGGCAGCCCTCTGGAGCAAAGCTTTCCTCTGTAAGCTAGCGACTACAAGTTGAATGTGTTGCTCACATCAGCCCCATCTTAGGCCAATAGAATCTGGATCTCACCAAGTCAAGTGTTCTGTCTATACCAAGGTGCCCATGTGGTTGTGCAAGGACCTCAGTACTGAGTCTCGAAGGCAGTGGGCAGCACTAGTTGTTGTTTGTCTACTTGTCCCCTCTGTCTACTGTTTCTCTGTATAACAGTTTATTGATCAGTTTCAACTTAGGACCTTCTTTGTATAACAGTGCAGTTCTCAAATCAGTGGAGCGTAATTTGGACACATCTTTTCCTGCATAGAGGGCTTCTAAAGCTGCTTTGATCATGGGATCGGCGGGGATTGAGCCGCGCAATACTGTCATTGTCCAGCTGAGGCAGTGCACCAATGTCTATTGCAGAAAAGTGGCAATAAGCAGCAGGTATAGCAATTCTCAGAGGCTCCCAAGCAATCCACCATGCAGTCCACTGCGTCCGTGGACATTTGTTCCTCCCTGTCAAACTTCGGCAGAGTGCCGAATGTCAGGTTCTGCCAATCGGACCCAATCATTCTGGGGAACAGGCCTCCGGGAAGAGCATCAGCATCTATGTGGTTCAGACCTGCTCGGTGATTCGAGAGCATAGTCATATGTAGATAATGCAGAAAGCCACCTATGGCCAGTGGCATCCAACTTAGCTGAGGTCTGCACATAGGTCAAAGGATTATTGTCAGTTTTACTAGTATTTTAGCCCCATACAAGTACTCATGGAATTGGTCAACAATAGCCCACTTCAAGCTAGGAACTCTAACTTATGTACAGGATAGTTCTTTTCGGATGGGGTCAGGCTTCTACTGGCAAGGCCACTGGTCTCAGGCCATTCTCGTGCTCTTGGTACAACACAGCCCCAACCCTTGCAAGCTAGCATCAGTGTGCAGGACGTAAGGTTTTCTTGGATCGGCATAGGCCAGCACTGGAGCATGGGTAAGTTGATATATGATCTCATGAAAAGCAGTCTCACAATCAGGAGTCCAGCGACCCAAATACTTCACTTGGATGAAAATACACTCTTTCAGTCTTGAGGGACGCTGACTTTTGGTATTTTGTGGGTTGGGGATACCCTTGAGTAAGGTTAAGTAAAGGCGGATCACTCTTGAATAGTCCTTGATGACGCCGATAATAACCACAGAATCCAGGAATCTTTGCAGTTCTTTTAGATTTTGGGCTGTGGCCAGGTGGTCAAGGCCTCAACTTTACTTGGGTCGGTCTCTATTCCTCGGTGGATACTATGTGTCCCACATACTTTACTGATGTTTGAAAGAATTGACACTTATCAATGGACAGTTTAAGGCCAAAGTCCTCCAGTCGGTCCAATACCTTAAATAATCTGCTTTCATGTTCCTCCAGTGAGCTGCCAAACACAATAACATCATCTAGGTATACCAGGCACTCTAGTAAGTTCATGTCCCCACTGCACGCTCCATCAATCGTTGAAAAGTGGCTGGGGCACCTGAAATCATTGAGGCATCCTCATGAATTCATAAATAGCCGGACAGATAAAGGCAGTCTTCTCACGGTCCTCTGGGGCCGTCGGGATCTAGTAGTACCCACTGCGGAGATCCAGCACAGAGAACCACTTGCTCCCGTTTAGGCAGTCAAAGCATCCTGAATGCGGGGCATTGTGTACTGATCAGGGATAGTCCGCCCGGTTTAGGTGCGATAATCCACACACATCCTTACTGTTCCATTCTTTTCCTCACTACCACAATGGGGAAGCATAAGGGCTTCTGGATTCTTGTATTACACCAGCAGCTAACATCTCTTGCAGATGCCGTCTCCACATCATCTATGTCAGCAGGTGCCAGGCGTCGAGACCTCTCACGAAATGGTCTTTCGTCATGCAGCGGATATTGTGCTCAGCTCCTTCACGCATCCTACATCCCATTCCTTTAAAGAAAACACCTGGTCTCTCTGGGCAAGCTTCTCACTGATCCTCACTTTCCATTCAGCTGGCAGCGGGAGTCGCGAAATCAAACAAGTCAGGCGTTACTCTGTCATTCTTCCTTGAACTCTTGCTGCTGGGTAGCACTGCAGTGTCTGCACAATGCACATTAGCCAGGATGCAACCTCTGTTTACTCAGATGTCTCTTTCAGACATTATGAACTTGGACCATTACCCTTCTGGCATAAGCATGGGCTCTAGCGGGCAAAATACTAGGCTTGACCAGCAGTCCCTCTGGCAATTTTCCATCGCCTGGTGCATCCAACATTAATATTTTATTCTTAACATCCTTTCTGATACGGACCTCTCCTGTAAGGTACACTGGGCATTTGGCGCCGGATCAGAGACTCAGGATCCTTCTTCCATACAATTCCGACCGGTTCCTCTGGTTCTGTTTTTCAGCATCTCTCTGTGCCTCATAGGCCTTCTTAATTAAAGCCGGAACTCTTAAAGCTCTACTAGTCTTTGACCCTGTTTTTCATAACACAACTGTGCCAGCCTTCGAACATATGAGCATTTGTTCCAATCAACAAGGGACACCATCATACAGTCCAGTGGGGGACACACTAAGGCTAGGGTCTCTACTTGTTCGGCCACTCCAGCCACGGAGGTGGGGAAAGACAGCCAAATTGGATATACCCAGAATAGGGGTAGGCCTTCCCACTTAACCCCATACATGCAGTCCTTCTTAATGGTTGTAAGGGTACGTCTGACAAATGCTTCTGATACCAATCCTGGAACATAATTGTCACTTGGGAGCCACTGTCTAATACAGCTCTTGTAGACACTCCATTCACCTTTACAGTGGTCTCCATGGAGGACCCACTATTCTGGACCAGTCTGGAGGCAGGTAGTGGGGCCTGGGCAACTGACCTTGCCACAAAGGACGTGAATTAGCATTTTGGTGCCCTCACTGGGATCATGGTACCTCTTAACCACTGATTTCTTCTCGAAGCTCTCCTTGTAGCCTATATGCAACTTTGTCAGTGTCTTTTGGGGACTGGCATTCCCTTTTCATGTGCCCATCTTTCCCACAATTATAGCAAAACATACTTTCTAGAGTTTGAGCTGGCCGAGAGCCACACTGGGAGCCAGGGCGGTATACTAACTGGAAACCTGGGTGCCATCTCTGTCTGGCGGCGTGATAAGCATTTGGAGACATCTCGTCAGTTTCTCCACTTCCATGGTCAAGGAATTGAGTTTGGAGCTGTTATCAGCAGGAGATACATGGGTGGGTACCCCACCCCCATAGCAGATGCAGTCGGATATAGGTCAGGGCCCGTTTGCATGCGTGGCCTTCATAAAGGACTGTTTTGAATTCCCGGATCTCTCTCAACAGTTCGCCCCATTAGTGGCATATCTTTTCCTTGTCAGAGCACTCATTGACTGTCAACCTCTGCCCTGAACTTCACTTGATGGGTCACCCTCAGTCACTCGGTCGTAGCCACAGCTGTTGGTGCAGGTACCTCCGAGTCGCCTTTCTCAACTCCTCAATTTCTCTCATTAACTCATCATAGGAGGGTGGGGATTCCAGTCGATTTGCCAGGCGTAACTGAAGCAACAGCAGTTCTGAGAAGGGGCAGACTTAAGGATTCTGTCCAGTCTGGTTGGTCCAGTTCAATTCGCTGGCAAACTACCCTTTCTGAGGCATTCTTGCAACAATTTTTCCAACCGAGAGACATACACAGACAACAACTCCTTGGTACTGTTGTGCATTTCTTACCTCCACCATAGGTCCTCATCAGAATCTGGGCTCCCACACATTCTCCAAGGCCTCAAGATAGGCCTGTGCAGTCGCTTCAGGGTTACTGGCGCGTTTAGCACGGATGGTAGCCAGGGCAGGACCTCGGAGGCTCTCACTAACCCTCTTTAGCTTTTAGCCTTCCGAGCATTGCCATTCTAGCACTTGGGGCAACATAGTCTATCCAGGTCTCCCAGTCATCCTCCCTTGGGGTGGGAGGGTGCCAGAAGATCCTCAACCCTGGTAAGAGTCGTGACTAATGGCAGGTGCAGAAATAGGAGTCTGCATTGGTTCAGCCACCATTACGGGCACTGGAGCAGGAGAGGGTGTTGGGGAGGAACACCCCAGGTGGCAAGAATAGTTTCTTCAAGTCCTCCACAGTTTTCCCTCTCCCAGCAACCATTCAGCAAATTTCTCCTCAAAAGTTTCAGATAGTGGTGGGGCTGATTCCCCGGTCTTTACTGTCCTTAGTTATCACTCTCCAAGCAGTGAGGGCTCCTCTGGGGTAATGGTCTGTGGCACTTTGGAGCTATCTATGGGATCCTTAAACTCTACTAGGGCCAGGAAAGTGTGGGTGAGCAGATTAGCATGCCGACCCACCACCACAGGGTTTGTAAACCTTCCACCTTGAGTACTCCTGCACAGTGTCCGTATTGATACCCAGGAGGATGTCCAGGATAAGCATAGCATTTTGGGGTCGATCTCTCCCAGTACACCACTCCACCAGCGGTGCACAGCCACTTCTGTCAGGGTACCATTTTTCTTTAACAGTGGTTCAGAATATGGCCACTAGAGGACACACAATCCCAGCGGTGAGCCTCCAAGATGTACCCCTAGATGGCGCTATCCAGGGCTACTACCCTGCCTGATTTGCCACTAACAGGTTGAGGGCCTGGATCCAATGGCGGGTGCCTCCACCCAGAGGTCAGGGTTTGCAATAGTTAAACTAACTTGGTCACAGCCCTCTGGGACACTGCAGCCTCTTCTTCCCACTAGTGGCCCACACAATATATCAAATTACCTTCACAGTATACACTTACCCCCAGGACTGGTTCCGCACTGGGACCTCCTGTGAAATGAGATACAGTGCAACAATCACAGTACAGTACTTTAACATGAACAAATACCTCAGGCAGTATAACTTTGCTGAAACAAGCAGCTCTGATTTATTTAGGGGATATAACAAGGACAGGGAAATCAGGTTAATTAGCTTATCACTCTAATAATCTACCTATGGCTCTGTGCACAGGCCTATCCCTATCAGTTACTGTCCTGGGTACCCCAAGCCCTAGTGGCTAGTCAAACCGTGGCAGCTGGTAGGGCCTTTCACACAGAGAAAAGGAAAATTAAACAGTCAGCAGTACAGTAATTCCATTTGGATTTAATGTGGCAATTCAACAGGGCGACCCTGAATTAGTACTCACGACCTCCAAATAAGATAGGGTCCTTCAATGTCCAGCAGGGCTCACTTAGGGTACACAAACCTCTTCACACATTTATATAAAAAAGCACTATACCAGGCAGGCTGCATCTGTATCCCGATGCAATTACTGCACAATACCGGAGAACACACAGCAGATTCAGTTCCTGACAGACCGAGTGCAATTTTCAGCAATTCTTCCAGTCTTCTACAGGGTGAGCCTGGTTTCTACTCTTCAGAGATCCTTTGATTCTTTTCACAGGCCAGTTCAGTCCTAACAAGCAGTTACACAAGTTGTGGGCCGGAACTCTGGGCCTTGCGACTTTTGACTGAAACTGTGCACTGAAGAACACAGGGTTTCTTTCCCCTTCACTTTCAGATCTCAAACTGAAACTCCCAACAGACAAAAACGGGCACTTCCTTTGAGTTCCTCCCAGTTCTTGACTGGATTGGCTGTCACTCACAATAGACTGCTGCTGTTGGTCCAAAAGGCATCAAGTCTAAACTACATCTCCCAGAGTCACTGCCCATACAATCCTCTTGTGGCTGGCTCAGATTATGAGTCCCAAGTTCTGATTCGTCCAAGGCATCATTTTAGAGCTAGTTTACCCCACACTGATTGGTCCAGTTCAGCAGTTCAAAACCAGAATGGGGAACTAGGCAGACAGTTCTGACTGCAAAGAAAGCAGGTTAGACAAACTGTAATTTTATTATTACTGTAAATGATTTCTGGCAATCAGTTACATCTTTCAGACAGGTTCCCTTTGCACTCCTAGTGACTGCAAAAATGGGGTGAATTGGCAGCAGCTTGAGTGGTACTCAATCAAAGAAACACACAGTCCCCCATACAAACTAATTATGTCTGCAAGCAGACAGCTCTTAAAGAGACAGTACCAGAGGTTCTAAAAACACTCACTGATAAATGGCTTAAACGCCAAACACCATTCAGGCTTGGAGCATTCAAGCAAGCTCCTGGAAGTCTTTTGGGAACCCCCATTTGCAGGGGGGTTACACATACACACATGTATACTGTATATACATGCATAGATACATGCATACTGTACATACTGTATATCCACAGTCATAATATATATAATACATGCATAGTGTGTGTGTATATAGATATATATATAAATATATAGTACACATATATACACATTCATACTGTACATACATATGTAAGCAATAAGCCACGACAGGGTGCGCATTAAAAGATTTTATAAAATGGGCATCAAAATACAGGCAGTTTGACTGGGCAATATCTGTATGATAATGTGTCTTATGCACAGGAAAAAGGTCCAGTGGTGCCCAGTGGACACCGATACTAGTAAAGCTGCCCACTTAAATGTTAAGAAAAATGAAAGCAGCCATCTTGTTTTGCCAACTGCGCCAGTTTTGCCTGCCAAAATGTCAAAAGCTCATCTGTCATCATGGGATTGACTTCAATCAGATTGCCTCTATTTTAATGCCTATTTCATAAACTTTGATGTCAGCTTCTCTGAATTATGCAATAAGCACAAAAGCTTGGGAATGCCATGATCTCTTTATATTTGTCCCCCTCCCATGCTCACTCGCAGTCCTCCTCTCAGTGGCTGACTTGTCAGTCACTAGCTACTTCCCTCCCTTCTTCCCATTTCTCTCATTTTTTTAACACACATACTGCTATCTCTCTCTCTCTCTCTCTCTTGGATTACCTTCTTCAACACTAACACATAATTCTTCTTATTGTCCCTCCGCCCACTTGCTTGCTCACTCACTCAATGAGTCACAGTCCTCCTCAATGAACAACCGCTCAAAACTTCCTTCACTTACCTTCCCAGGATTGGGCTCTCATTTTTATGTTGGCATGCTTGCGCAGCCAACATCTTGCAGTAGTGCAGATTTGGAGGCACGGTGACTGTTGGGCGAATGCAGGGCACGCATCAGTAGGTGCGTCCCTCATTCCCCAATCAGCCCGCATGCCGGTGCCACACCATGCATACATAATGTGGCGAGCACATCTAAGGAAAGGTCCGCTGCAATCCAAGCAAAGCTCATCAGATGCAGTGGACCTCCTGACGAGCTTGGCCACATTGTAAGCATGGCGGCCTCCCAACTGCCGACTTAGGGGGTGCCCAATCCCTCTGCCGGCTTACCATGGCCCCAATGTATGTGCCGATGGGGGTGCCCACTCCCCTTCGGCATAAAGCACCCCCCATTTGTTATATGCCAAGGGCTTGCCCAATCCCCCGGCTCTTGCCCCTTTAGGTTAAGCCGACAGGGGTGCCCAATCCTGTCAGCATAAATTAACCCCCTTTGTGGTGTGCCAACGAGGTGCCCAATCCCCATCAGCTGCAGCACCCCTAAACAGTTAGGTGGCATGCTGGGAGCCCACCCCAGCATGCCAAATCCCCTGAGAAAAAAAAAACCTGTCCCGCGATGTTATGTTTTTTTAACCCTGTAACACCAAAACGGTCCTTCGTAGTCTTCCTCCCACAACCTGCACCCACCCTCTGCGCACCCTGCCTCCACACACACCCCTTACCCCATACTTACCTGCGGAGTCTGGGGCGATGATCTTCGGTGGACCAGGAACACGTCTGCACTCTTCAAAGTCGACCGTGAACTGAGGAAATGCCGGTAAGCTGTATAATGGAATAAATAGGGTTTTTTCAACTTTGATGCGTATCTCAGGCATTTTTTTGAATTTTGGCACCAAATTTTTAACATGGGGTTTTTGGGACCCCTCCTCATGAATTCTTGCACTGTCATGGTGTTATTTGGTCCTGAAAGATGATTTCGCAGTCACTCTCGCGAACCACCTTCAGGAGTGAGAACGAAATGACAGTGCCAGTGTTCATGGTGGCCTCTCAAAAGCCTATATTGCAAATTTGTGGAAAATAAAAAGACTGTTTACGAGCGCGGTGCCGTGCAGTTGCTATGTGATGTCAGAATTTAGCCATTATGCAATATTTTCATGCCACATGTTCAGCATTGGCATTTTTCTACACCTTTTGTAACCGTACAGCTGTCATTTTTCACATGCTGCCCGAAATGTGTTTTCACACTTCCGGTGCAGAATAGTGAGGTCGATGTGGGAAATCAGTGTTTGGGACAAATTATGAAAATGACAGTTGCACTGTTCATGAGCAGAAGTCCTAAAATGCCTATGCTGAAAATTTGGTAATGATACTCCATAACATGACTGTGGTTCGAGCGTGTGTTGCACAGTTTGCACGCACTCTTGTAAGTTCGCAAATTTATAATGTTCTCACTCCAGATTTTCAACATTGCCATTGTTCTGCACCTCCTTATGAACAGTACAGCTGTCATTTTTCACATCCAGGCCGAAATGTGTGTTCGCAGTTCCAGCGCAGAATAGTGCGGTCGCTGAGGAAATTCCATGTTCGAGACATATTATGAAAATGACAGTGACACTGTTCATGAGCAGAGGTCCTAAAATGCCTATGTTGAAAATTTGCTGTTGAAAGTCCATAAAATGACTGTGCTGCAAGCGTGTGTTGCGCAGTTTCCACGCAGCCTTGTACCTTCGTAAATTTGCAGTATTTTCATGCCAGATTTTCACCATTGGCATTTGTGCACACCTGCTTATCAACAGTACAGCTGCCATTTTTCACAGCCTGCCCAAAACGCGTTTCCGTGACTGTGGCACACAATGGCGTGCTCACTGTGGGAGATCACCTTTTGGGACACATTAACAAAATCACGGTGCCACTGTTCATGAGGGGAGGTCCCAAAATACCTATGTTGCAAATGTGCCTAAAAAACTCCCACAAATAATTGGGTTGCGGACATCTGTTGCACAGTTTGTAAGCATGTTCATTGCTTCACCAATATTTCATGTTGCCCCTCCACATTTTCAACATTGCCATTTTTTACGCCTCCTCATGAACAATACAGTTGTCATTCTATACATCCTGCCCAAAACTGTGTTTTCATCCCTCTGTCGCTAAATGGCACAGCCGCTGTGCAAAACCATGTTTCAGCTAACAAAGAGATTGTGCCACTTTTCATGAGGTGGTCTGATAAGCAGCCCATATTAAAAATGTGGAGCGAAACTACCACTACACACCTACGGTGTTAGGATTTCCAACTGTAGCACCCCACCCGGTACGGACTGACAGGCATCAGGGCTGGGACTTGGGCTCATCGGATGTAATGCTCATGCCATTCCACCCCCCCACGCCCACCCTGCAGCCACTGATGGGTATCGTGGTGTGTCTTGCACTGTTCGGCCACAAACTTCACCCCACGCTCCTATACTGCACCCACATCAGTGTATTTCCTTATGGAATGGAGTAAGTATAATGCCCAAAGACCCCAAAGCACACGACGACACTTGTCAGTGTCTACAGGGTAGGGTGAGGTACAATGGCATGAGCATTATAGCTGACGACCCAAAGGCACACCCCAATGCCTGTCACTCTCTACAGGGTGGGGGTGGGGTTGGCGTCACTTCAGTACTTCACTGCCATTCCTCTTATGTATCTCTAGCTCTGCCACTGCCAATTCCAGCGCGACAACATTCGGCATTGACAAATGCTTGTTTTTTATGCTAGTATGTCTGGTGTTGTTCTTCCTAACCTAGTCAATGCCCACATGCCTACCTCTGCCGTTCACAGCTGCACATCCGCACCCATTTTCCCAGTGTAACTGAAACAGTGGCATATCCTCCCTTGTGCTACCTGCTCTTAAAACAGATCAAAATCACCACAAAACACACACACACACACACACACACACGCATCATTTTGCCACAATTTTAAAATACCAAATAGAACTGGAGGTAGGCGGAGTGGGTGGGTGGGTAATGCCAAGAAACTACAACAATGGCAGCCTTCCTGGGTCAAAAGTCCTCAACTCAAAAAAACAAACAAACTGTAAACTAAAGGCAGAGGAACTATTTCATTTAAATTACAGACAAAAGATTTGTTTTTACAGTATTACTTAATATGGTTATTTTTACTTTTCACATTCCTCTATGATTTAAAAAGCCCATTTCATAAGTGCAATAAGCTATTCCAGTGTCGGCATTACACACTGTAACACACAGTAGGAAGCTGGACCCACTCAGCCTGTGACCTCATTCCTCACTACGCCTCCTAGCCATGTGTTAAAGTGCCTAGTGCACACCCTGTCATGTCTTATTGCTTACTTAATGCACACCCCAGGTGTGGTGAGGGCAAAGGTCAAGTGTCCTTATGCCCTTGGGATTTGCATTAAAATCCTTTAATGCACATGCACACCCTGAAGTGGCTTATCATGCTTATAAAATTTCTTGTTTGCTAATTTGTACTACGTAATAAAAAGTAAATAGAATTGCTCTGTACTGTTTATTTTAGACATGTGCTAGTAATGGTTTCAACATTAAAAAATGGTGCACGACTGTACCAAGAATCATATGAGGAAAGACTAGAGGACCTCAATATGTATTCCCTGGAGGAGGGAGAAGGGAGAAGGGGGGATATCACGGAGACATTGAAGTACCTCAGGAGTATAAACAAGGTACAGAAGGGTAGCATCTTTCAGAAAAGAAGGTGTACAAGAACAAAGGGGCATGATATGAGGCTAGAGTGGGATAGGCTCAGGGGCAACATAAGGAAGTAGTTTTTCACAGAAAAAGTAGTGGATTCTTGGAACAGTCTCCCTGTGGAGGTGGTGGGGGCAAAAACAGTAGGGGAATTTAAGAATGCATGGGTGGTATTGCATTAGGTAGGAAAATGTGGCAGAGGGGCAGACTAGATGGGCCAAATGGTCCTTATCTGCTGTTACCTTCTATGTTTATATGTTAGCTGTCATTAAATAGTGCTGTTGTTTGTACCTGTAGGCAGCAGGTGGTGCTATTCACAAAGCAGTGAGTGAATCTCCAAACATTATGCAGAGCAAGCCTTTTTATTTCTAACTTAGAACTTTGCTGTTTTTGCACCAAGAACTCCCAGATTGTATTGGGGTGCTAAATGGGAGACATTTATTTAGTTGCTATTCTAGCCTCCAAAAAAAGTTTGCATTAGCTTTTGAAGCCACATGAGGACTCACCATACCTCTCAACCTTTCTTCACCAAAATGTGTGACAAGATGTGAGACAAATGACCAAAATGCGTGACGTATCTCCAAACTTGGCACTGCAAGCTTAGAACACTATGGCTATCAGTGCACTAATGTTCTTGGTGTTTGCAAATAACTGAACATAATAAAGTATTGTGAATTTCTGCTTTAAAGTCTCGGTGGGAAATGTGGAATATCACTTTCCCCATGTGGGACAAAGAATTTCTGAGGGGAAAATGTGTGACATACCTCGTAATGTGTGACAATTGAGAGGCATGGGGCTCACTGGCTCACAGCTGCCTGACTGCTCTCTCTCTCCTGCTCCCCTCTACTGCACAGTTTTGTTTTCTCTCTCTCTCTCTTCCTCACCCACCCACTGACTGAAGCAGCATGATGATTCTCCTCAGACCCCACTCTCTCCCACAGCATTTTGTGGTTTCTCTCTCCCCTCTGCCACCCACTCACAGAACTAGAGCCGTGTGCTGTATAATGTTAGCGAAACTGCCACAAAGAAAAGCTGCACTGTGATTATGAGCTGGAGTGCAGTAATTAATGATCTTACTTCGAGAGGGAGCTCTTGCAGCAAGTAACACATATATATAGGACTATGCCGCCTGACACTAAGACCCCACGGAAAACTTCAAGCTAGCAGTCCAAGGCAGGGAACAGCCCCACCCTGGCATCCCCTATGTATAAAGGGATGGTCTTCTGGAACCACCTCAATTCTTTTCCCGCCATCGACCCGCTAGTATTGGCTCCACAGACCCCTCAATTGCAGTCAACTGCCATTTTGCACCATGTACAGTTTTCATTAATTTTCTTGTTTTTATTCGCTTTCAGTGTATGTCTTCTCCATCCACACAGTGGTGGAAGTTTAAGTGTGCCTGTGGCAAGCAAATCCCGGTGAGAGACGACCATTCGGCCTCCCTAATCTGCTTGGGACCGGGTCACAAGCCAGATGACTGCCTGTACTGCCAAAATGTAATAAAAAGACTCTCATTCCCTGCCTTAAATCCTTAAAGGCCTACCTCCTGGAACAGCAATTGGCCACTATGCAGAGGACCCAGTCTGGACACAGCTCTTCTTCTTCAGCCAGGGTCTCCTTCCCCAGAGAGAAGTGATCAGGTGGGAAACATCACCATAGAGACAAGAATGGGGCCAGATCAGAATCCCACCCTAGGTCCCCTCACAAGACCTCTGCATCCTTCACCTCTGGCAAGAGGGCAGAATCCATTCCCCCGGTTCCTTAACCCTTCCCAGGGTGACCACTAAGAAGACCACCGCCTTTTCCCATTCACAGTGCAGAGTCTTCTAGCCATGGGCAGTCATCCACATTTGTGCTTCTGGCTCTAAGGCCTCACAAGCCATCACTTGGGTCTAAACTAGAAGGAAAGGTGTCTTCTTTGGGCAGGAACTCGGACTCTACCACCCACAAGACCTCAGGGTCATCCGACAGGTCAAAAGGGTCAGGTGACTCCTCCAGATGCCAGGATTCTGATTGCCATCAGAAGCCTCTTCCACCTGAGGAAAGGGTGGTGTTCACCTTGGAAGATCGTCAGACCACAGGGCCTTTCAACTCAGTGTCAGAGATGGACCAGGCGCCACCACCCAAGCAGCCATCTGCTTCAAAAGAGCATCCATCAGTTCGGGTGACAGGTCACATGCCTAAAGACTGGATGTCCAGGCCTATCGACTGTGGATCGAGCCCTTCACCTCTGCCTCTTTCAGAGAAGCCAGACACCCATCCTTCAGAAGACCCTGCACCAGTGGGGAAGTTCCCATCACATCTGATGCCCAAGGACAAAGAGCCCAGGGATTAGGCAACAGCACCAAGTGCATTACAAAAGCCGTCACCAGGACCCCCAAATGTCTCCATCCTGCTGTTGGCAAAACCTGTCATTCCACTGGTGGAGGTTAGGGTTTTTTTCAATTCCTAGTGGAATACTTTTAAAGGGGATCTGCTGCTCAGACCACGGGAGCCATCCTCGCCCCCTAGAGGACTCCCATCTCTGTCCCCGCTCAAGGAGCCTTCGCCTCATAGGCCAATAAGACCTCCTCTGACACAAAGACCACCCATCATCTGGGGATGATGACCAGGGGTTGTCAGCACCTAGGGACCGTAGGAGGCACCCATCATCCATTCCGTCCTCTAAGGGATATACGCAATCTTCTTCTGGGGAAGATGCAAGGGACTCCTCCTACTAATATTCTTCTGAGGACAAGTTACCTTTGCCCTCCCAGGACTACAGAAAGGACTCTCCCAGGTCTTTCATGGGTGATCCATCCTTTCTGGACATGGTGCATCACATCCAGGTCCTCAACCAGTGCAACATAGAGGAACTTGACTCCGAACATCTCCGACTGGCCAAGTTCCTTGGAGCAAAAAACCCCAAACCTTAGGTCGTTCCTCCACTTGTAGAGCCCTTTCAGGATGTTACCAAATAATTTTATTTATTTATTAGATCATCGGTTTACAGACCTTTGAGACAGACTCATCTACAAAGGCACCTCGTCAAGAGATCACTACATCACAGCAAACAAAACAGTACAGTACATAACGCTTAGATTAAAAAAGCAACCAGTGTTACAGGAATTCACTGGTGGTACAAACTTGGTACACGAGTACTACGTCAGGTAGCAACCAGAGATATTTTATTGCATTAGTCAGCAGATGTTGCCCGAGAACACAGGCATATACAGCAAAAGTAGATGGGGCAAACCCAGCCTAGGGGTGAGGGTAAGGGGCAGATGGGGGATTATGTGCAGTTGCAGTAGCCAGTGTTTGTCAGATGCTTAGATTAAAAAAGCAACCAGTGTTACAGGAATTCACTGGTGGTATAAACTTGGTACACGAGTACTACGTCAGGTAGCAACCAGAGATATTTTATTGCATTAGTCAGCAGATGTTGCCCAAGACCACAGGCATATACAGCAAAAGTAGATGGGGCAAACCCAGCCTAGTGGTGAGGGTAAGGGGCAGTTGGGGAATTATGTGCAGTTGCAGTAGCGAGTGTTCATCAGATGGCTTCTGAGGTAGATCTTGAAAGGACCAAGTTTGATGAAGTCAGCTATGTTGGCTGGGAGGGAATTGAATCAGGATGGAGCCCAATAGCAAAGGATATTTGGACCATGGAGTTCCTTACCTTGGGGACAATAAGGGAAGTTTTGACAGTGCTGCAGGTGGAGACTGAGGGGGAGGCATGCTGCAGGGAGGTGGCAACTCCAGTGGGGGAGAGCCCTAGCAGGGTCTTTTTTGTAAGAAGACAGGTTTGGAAGCAGAGTCTTTCTTCAAGGTTGAGCAAGTTGGTGGTGCAATACAACAGGCACGTATGGGTGCATCTAGAGGCTCCCAGCATTAGCCTGCAGGCCTTGTTTATAGAGAGCTGGATTCTTGCAAGCGCAGTGTTGTCAGCAGCAGCATAGATAGGCAGCCCATAGGCGATTAGCAATAGGACAGAGGAGGTGATTGCCACTCTAAGGGCCTCTTGTGGTAGGCAGTCCCTATGGTGGTATAACAGTCCAATCCTGACATTGGAGGCAGCAGAAAGGGCATTGATATGGGAATGGAAGGAGAGTGCCGAATCAAAGGTAATGCCCAGATACTTGTAGGAGGAAACCTGCTCAATGGGGTTTAGTGTGCTAGGCAGTATCACGAGAGGGGCACCACTGGCTTTGCTTTGGCAATGTGAGAAGAGCATAGCTTTGGTCTTTTTTAGGTTCAGGATTAACCTTCGTGATGTGAACCAATGCTCAGGTATATCAAAAGCTTGTTGGAGGATGGCCTGGAGTGTGTTGGGGTTGGGGGTCAGAGGTGAAGAGCATTGCGTCATCCATGAAGAGGAGGATCTTACTTGGGCAGGCCGAGGGGAGGGAGTTTAGGGAGAGACTGAAATGGAGAGGGCCTAAAATGGAGCCCTTGGGAACCCCAGAGCAGACAGGTCGTGTGTCGGTTAGGGCGCTATTAATTTTTGCACACTGAGTTCTGGCAGGGAGGCAGCTGGTGAACCATGCAAGGGGGCTGGGGGAGAAACCAAGGCATCTGAGGGAGTCAAGCAGGAGGGGATGGCAAACCATGTCAAAGGCCTTGGAGAGGTCAATAAACACGGCACTGGCAGCACTCCCGGCATCAAGGGCAGAGTACAGGAAGTTGGAGAATTCAAGTAGTGTGGTTGTGGTGCTGTGACCTGCATGAAAGCCATGCTGTTCAGGGCACAGGATGTTGTGCATGGCCAGGTATTCGGCAAGCTGGCTGGCAACTACTTTTTCAAGGGCCTTATAGAGTTGGGGGGGTGGAGATGGGTCGGTAGTTACCCGGGGTCGCTCAATCACCGCTCTTTAGGATGGGAGTGATGTTGGTGGTTTTCCATGTGCTGGGGAACTGCCCCAGGCACAGAGAGTGGTTGAGCAGCTCAGTAAGTGGGACCAGGATAGCATCCAACATCAGACGAAGTAGCCTAGTGTCCAGTAGGTCAGTGTTGGGGTTGTTACTACTAACGGCTTTTTGCAGAAGGGGTCTAGCCTCCAGCAGGGAGATGGTACATAGATAGAAAGGAGGTCTCTGGAGAGTGGGCAGGTGCGCTACTGGGATGGGGTCAAAGAAGTTACTGGGCAGGACTGAACTCAGGACTGAGAAAGTGTGGTTTAGGCAGTCTGCAATGCCAAGGGGGTCAGAGCAGACAGTTCCATTAAAGGAGAGTTGAGAGGGGGGTGGGGAGTAGGATTTCCCATTCAGCTCTTTGACATTATCCCAAAACTTCCTAGCTGACCCCCAGGAGGAGACAAGAGAGGATTGGTAGTACTGGGCTTTGGCCTGTTGAATGGCCCAAGTATACTTATTGCGCTTGGCGTTGTACACTTGCTTATCAGCTGGCTTGCCAGATTCCACGGCAATGTGCCATAGGTTGTCTCTCATTTTAAGTTTGTGAAGGAGGGAGGGGGTAACCCAGGGCGTGGTTTGCTTTTTGGTGTGATTTCTAGTGAAGGGGGCATAGAGGTCACAGGCAGTATTAAAAGTACAAGTAAAAAAATCCAATGCCTCGTCTATGGATGGTGCAAGCCTGATTGGGGACCAATCCAGTTGTGAGAGGTCTAGTTTAAGGTGACGCAGGCTGCCTGGGACTAGGCAACATTGCTGGGTGGTTTGTGGTGCAGG
The DNA here is from genome assembly GCA_016271365.2 of Neoceratodus forsteri. Taxonomy (NCBI): domain Eukaryota; kingdom Metazoa; phylum Chordata; order Ceratodontiformes; family Ceratodontidae; genus Neoceratodus; species Neoceratodus forsteri. The sequence goes on from JADMNL010000026.1 coordinate 335,356,743, forward strand.
TTTGCTGTTGGTAGTGCACCAAGAGAATAAGACCGGGGAGTGGTCACTAAGTGAGTTGGAAAGTACACTGATATCGAGCACCCTCTGGGGGTGATTGGTAATGGTGCTGTCCAGGAGGGTGCTGGTGCCAGTAGAGGGACTGAATCTAGTTGGGGTGATGTCAAGCTGAGACATGTCAAGGGCAGCAAAGATATTTCTGGTTGGGAGGCTGTGACAGAGAGCTAGTTGGTATTCAGGTCACCAGCAATTATCTAGGGCATTTTAGGCAGTAGGGCAGCGAGGTAGTCAGTAAGTGCCTGAATGGCGAGGTCTTGCTTTCTGGGGGGAATATAGGCAACGGTGAGAAAGAGTGGGCCCTTACCAGGGTTGGGGGAGATTTTTAGCGTGAGGGCTTGCGCCCCATTATCAAGCTTGGGAGGTGGAAGTGCATGTCCAAGGAGGGAGTCATGCATGTAGATAGCACAACCACCTCCATGCTTACCCACCCGATCTTCCCTGAAAAGGGTGTAACCAAGGAGGGAGACAAAGGAGTCAGGGGTGGATTTGGATAACCAGATTTTGACAAGTGCAACAATGTCCGGTTGGTGCTGAGTAACCCAGCATTGGAATGCAGCAGCCTTCTTAAGAAAGCTGCAAATATTCATGGAAGCTATGCGGAGTCCTTGAGCCTGGGCAGACTTGTTCATAAGGTTGGGCACGGGGCCAGGGTTTGGATGAATGTTACCTAATAGAAGCAATAGGAGGGTGATCAGGCACACCAAAGCGTGGTAGTGATTGTGTACCTCACATTGGACATGGGGCCGGGTGCTGGGGGTGCAAGGGGTGGGTAGGGAGCATGAAGGCTAGGAAAGGCATAGAGGAGAAGAGACCAAGGTATGAGGACGAAGAGGTAGCAGGAGGGAAGTGTGGGGGTTCCGGGGAGGTATTTAGCATTGAGGTGGGTCTGGTAGTAGAGGTGTTGTAGATAAGAGGGGCGTACTATAGGTAGAGGGTGACGGTCCTAAGTGAGGTGGGGCTGGTGTGGGGAGCAGGACCATAGTCAGTGTCAATGCATGTGATCCTGGCTGCATTGAGGATGATAAGTTAAATTGAGCACAAGAGAGGATCACCCCTTTAAGAAGTTACAGGAAGGAGAGACCCTTTAAGGAGTTGCTGTAATTGACTAATGTGAGGCCTCAGGGGGTGGGGATCGCTGGGGAAGTGTATTTAATAAAGAAGGGAGGAGGGGGTGGAGGGTGGATGAAAAAAAACTGTCAAGAGCAGTACAGCAAGGCAGTGGCCGAGCTGTGTTTTGAAAAAAGTGCCTTGGGTGCTTGCTTTCTCAATGGGGATCTGCAGCATCCAATCGGGAAGCAGCCACAGTCCCCAGGAGCCAGTCCAATTACAGGGATTGAAGTCTGACAGCTCCAAGCTAGGAGCTGACCAATCGTACCTATTTTCCTTGGTCAGGTGGTGGCGGGCTGGATGCAGAGGTCTGGCCGCCAGCAGGTAACAACGCCAAGACCATGCCAGCGGAGAGTCGAAACTGAGCATGGATAAAAAGAGCATAAAAAGGCAGGCCATTAGTTAAAAAGTCAAAGACAAAGCTCAAGTAAATGGTGGGAGGTCCCTGGGCAATTTAGTGTTCAGGGCAGAAGTAGGTACAAATAGTAGGCGAGAAAAGGTTCCTGCAGAGAGGCCTGGTCAAAGGTGCCAGGCGGGAATTTATCAAAACAAAAGACTGGTTCAGGAGGTTGATGGCGGAGGCCCCTTGAATGAGATCAGGGAGAGCTGGAAAGGAGGTGTTTGGTGGAGAAGACTCAGGGTAGTCTGGAATGGGTAGAGAAGATGACCAAAAATGCCAGGCAATACTTTACAGAATGAGCTGGTTCAGGGAAGGGAATCAGGGGTCCAGTAGATGTCAGAGAAACAGAGCGGGCATCAGAGAGAAAGAAATGCAAAATGAAAAAAGCAAGAGAAAGAGGGAAACGAAGGCAGTCCGAGGAGGAATGAGAAGAACTGTGATGGGAAAAGTGTGTGGCAGCAGAACAGCAGGCAGTAGTCAGTTGTTCAAGCTATTCTACAATATTGGTCAATTAGCTCAGCAGAAAAAAATCAGTAGTGCAAGCAGTAAGCTATATAGACATCAGGCAGTCAGTTGAAGTTCACTACAGCTCTGCTGTACTCTGGAAGGCAATTCCTACATATACAATGCAGTAGTTTAAAGGTAAAATGTTTAAGCAGTAAAAATATTCAGCAGTACAAGCCATAAGCTATATAGAAGTCAGGCCTAGCTAGTACAGCAGGCTAAACAGCAGAAAATTCCAAGAAGAGAAAAAAAAACAAACAGCCAAATTAGCCTGGAAACATCCCTCCACCACCGCAGCTGTTCCCAGGAAGGCAGACTGCCTGTACAAAACTTCTAAGGGGAGCCTTAACTCAGTGAACAACCAAAGGCAGACTCCATGGTTTCGACAGCAGCACTTGGCAGGGCACGACAGCCTAAGCACATGAGTTCCAAGCCCCCAGACCCTGAATCAAAAAAGCTGGACCAGATGGGCTGAAAAGTCTACTTCTCAGCCACCTTCACGGTCCGGTCACTCAATTTTTTGGCACATAAGATGATGTACCAAAGATCTTTGTGGGGCAAGGCCTTAGACTTAGTCAAGGCTCAGCCTGCCTCAGACAGTAAATCTGAACTCATGGCTGTCATACAGTCTGGTATTGATGTGGGCAGACACGTCTTGAGGAGTTCTTATGACTCAACAGACATGGCTGCCAGAGCAGCAGCTACAGGGGTGTGCATGAGGTGACACACCTGGCTGCGGATCTCAGGGTTCTGACAGGACCTACAGGATGCTGCCCCAGACACACACTTTCAGGGGTCAGTCCTCTTTAGCCCTGATACTGAAAATTGATTACAGGGCTGCAAGACTCTGGAAAGGTGGTCTCTGACATCCATAGGATGTACAAATCAGAGCTGGCTACAACTGGACACCATCCTTTTCATAAGAACTAAGGTCACCAAGGAAGGTGTCAGCAACCACAAAAGTGGATTTTAAGTGAAGGGGCACTCCCCTGCCTTCAGGCTCCAGGGGCCAAAAAGCACCAAAAATGCCAGAGCTCCCTTGCCTACCCCCTCTGCCTTAGCATGACTCCCTGCCAGCCACCCCTCCTTCAGTGGAGGCTCTTGGGGAGGCAGTAGGTACATAGATACATAGACAGTGTCGGCAGATAAGGGCCTATGGCCCACCCAGTCTGCCCATTTGAGCTTGTAAGTTCAGTTTATGTTTTCCTAGAAGTCTGTTGCCCCTTACCTCTGACCTCCAGAATTCCTTTATGTCTATCCCATGCATTCTTAAATCCTGTGATTGTTTCAGCCCCACTACTTCCTCTGGCAGGGTGTTCCACTTGTCCACCACCCATTCTGTGAAGAAACTCTTCCTCATGTTTCCTCTGAATCGTCCTCCCTCCAACTTCATCCCATGCCCTCTAGTCCTGGAAGGTGGGAGTTTCTCACTCTATCTCAGCAGATGGTCCAACATTACCACCGATCAGTGGGTTCTTCAGATCATCGAAAGAGAGTATGCTCTGGAGTTTACTCAGATTCCACTGGACAACCCATCCATTCCTTCCCACTGCTCTCCATCCCACACATCTCTCATAAGGGCAGAAATTCAGGCCCTGCTTGAGAAAAGAGTGGTTCAGGTAGTACTCCAGATCAAAGGGGCAGGGGATACTACTATCACTTCTTCTTAGTCCCGAAGAAGACAAGGGGACCTCTGCCCCATCCTCAGTCTGAGCCAACTGAACACCTTCATCGAGTACAGACAGTTCTGAATGGTAACACTGCCTGGCTTGTTGCCCATGATCCACCAAGGAGATTGGCTGTGCTCCCTGGACATGCAGAACACTTACATGTACATCAAGATCCTACCATCCCACAGAAAACACCTCCGCTTCACCTTCCAAGGGGAAGCACTATCAGTTCAGAGTACTACCATTCTGACTTTCATCAGCACCAAGATTCTTTACTAAGTGCCTGGCCATAGTGGTGGCAACCCTCAGCAGAAGGGGTCCTTATGGTTACCCCTACATGAACAACTGGCTTCTTACAGCCTCGTCAGAAGACCTGTTGCATCAGTCAATAGGGGAGACCTTCAATCTGTTCCACAACTTGGGTATCACCCTGAATCTCCTCCAGTCGTGTCCCTGGCCTATTCAATGGCTGCAGTACATAGGGGCAGTTCTGGACACCATTCAGGGATGAGCCTTTCTCCCTGCAGACTGAGCAGACAGGTTGAGGGCAGTTGCTCGAAGGGTAATGGCTACCAGTCTGGTCCTGGCTAGTGTGGTGCTCCAACTTCTGGGTCACATGGCCACAGCCATTGCAATAGTTCTCCTTGTGCACCTGAATATGAGGTTCTTGCTGTAGAACCTCAGAGTTTGGTGGGACCAAGGCATGGACAATCTCGATCACACAATTGGAGTCCCCAGTGTAGTTCTTTGGTCTCTGGAATGGTGGATCACCGCTTCTGAGCTAGACATTGGGGTTCCATTTCAGTGCCCAGCCCCCAGCAAATTCTGACCACAAATGCCTCGGGGCTGGGCTGGGGTGCACACCTGGCATCCCACCAGATGAGGAGCTCTTGGACTTCGACAGAATGTGCTATCCATATCAACATATTGGAGATGAGAGCCATTATATATGCCTTACAGGCCTTTCAAGGGGTGCTCTTGCTGGGTCCATGGTTGGTCCAGTTGCACAACACTCTTGTAGTCTTCTATCTCAACAAGAAAAGGGGCACTCATTCTTACACCCTATGCAGAGAAGCCATGAGAGTTTGGCATTGGGTAGTGGATTACAGCCTGGAAATCACAGCAGTCCACATACCAGGGATTCACAATGTCCTCGCAGATAGCCTAAGCTACTCTCGGTCTCTGAGTCATAAATGGGAGCTACTGCAAGAAGTCATAGATGACCTCTTTGAAAGTGGAAGTCAGCCAGAACTGGACATCTTTGCTCCCCACACAATGCCAAACTACCCAGATTCTGCTTGCTAGATCCAGGGCGTGGTGTTTTTTGGCACAATGCATTATCCCTCTCTTGGACAGGGAAGTTTCTGTATGCCTTTCTGCTTCTGCAGAGGGTACTGCTCCAACTGCAGGCAGAAGGTGCTGCATGATTCTGATAGCACCCTTCTGGTCTCAACAGATCTGGTTCCCGCTTCTACAATAATTGACATCAGAACCACAGGTCGCATTACCCCTGTCTGCTCACTTGCTCTCTCAAGAGCGAGGGGCCCTTGTACATCAGAATCTTCGGTCTCTGCATCTGCATGCATGGCTCCTGCAGACCTAATCAGGGACAGATTTGGGGTATTCCACAGAGTGGCAGAGGTTCTCATGGCAGTGAGAAAAGCCTTACCAGGGCAACATATGTGATTAAGTGGAAGCGCTTCTGTTCGTGGGAATCCCTGTTTCTTGGATCCCTTCCACTGTCCAGTGGAATCTGTGCTAGAGTACCTTCTTTCCCTATCTGACATGGGTCTTGGCTACTCATCCATTAAGGTGCATCTCTCTGCACTGTCAGCTTATCATGCACTGCAAGATGGAAAAGCTCTGGCACAACTGGACTTGTGCAAGACCTTTTAAAGGGGTATCTTGCACATCAAACCCCCCAGGAGGGACACTGTTCCTCCTTGGAACTTTCTTTTTGTGTTACAAAAACTTACCTTGCCTCCCTTTGAATCAGCCACAAGTTCCAAGCTCCGCTTTCTCTCTTGGAATGTATTGTTTTTAGTTGCCATTACTTTCGTTTGGAGATTTTCCAAGCTGCAGGCTCTGATGTGTAAATAGCCTTATCTTATTTTTGACAGGGACAGAGTTACCCTGCATACAAATCCTAAGTTCCTTCCAAAGGTAGTGTCTGAATTCACTTTAAATCAAGACATCCAACTACTCATTTACTACCCAGAGTATTCTAACAGAGGGGAGACCTTATTACATACTCTGGATGTACATAGAATCCCCCGTTACTATATGGAATGGACCCGTTCATCAAGAAAGACAGACCAGTTGCTTGTCTCCTTTGCCCAAAGAATGTTAGGGGCTCCAATGACCAAGCAGATACTGGCTAAATGGTTGGCCAACTGCATTACTTTCTGTTATCAAAAGTACGACAAACCCTTGCTGCAACAGGTCAAGGGTCATTCCTCAAAAGGTGTCACAACCTCCTTTGCATCCTTCCGAAGTGTGTCTGCAGCAGATTTCTGTGCAGCGACTACTTGGAGTTCTTTTTTTTTTTCCATTCAACTTTTATTAAAGTTTTCAATACAGAGAACAAATCCACAAGACATTTAACATAATAAAACTACGACTACTATACAAAATTATGATGATTCATTCTCTCCCTAGCCACCCTCCCTCCCCCACCCTCATAGACCCCCCAATCCTAGCGCAGCATCATACCAACCAGGTTATACCATGCACTATAATGAACGCATATTTCAAACTTGTAAAGAGTACAGGGTTTGTAGGGAGCCCCGTATCGTATTAAACTTCTTAAGTTTATTTGAAAGGCTTGCGATGGTTCTCTCCATTCTGAGATTAGCAAGAAGCTCCTGGAGCCACTCGAGATAAGTCAAGTTGTCAGAATCTTTCCAATGTCTAAGGACCACTTTTTTAATGGACATGGAAATTAATGCCATGTAATATTTCCTACACAACACAGAAATGCAAGAAAAATCCCCCAAAAGACATACTTCAGGTGTGAACAAATCTGAAAGCCCTAGAAGTGGGTCAGCCCTTTGTCTAATAGTGGTCCAAAGTAGAGCAACTTTGGGGCATTTCCAGAAAATATGAAGAAGGTCCCCAGGCTGCAACTTACATCTTGTACAGAGCGGAGAGGACACAACACCCAGCTTAACCAATTTCTGTGGAGTATAATAAATATTATGTAAAATTTTAAATTGCATTAATCTAAGTCTATCCTGTAATAAGAATTTGTGGCAGTTGTACAAGAGATGGGACCAATCTAATCCTTGTCTGGAAAACGAGAAGACCAGTAAGTGACAGGGGCAAAATTGTCAGGATATGCCCATGCAAATAGAATACTGTATATCTTCAACACCGCATGAGGCAATCCAGCCAGCTCTGCAAGAGTGACCTGAAAACTAATGTGGGCACCAGGGGTTGGAATAATCCCAATTACTTTTAACAAAAGATGCCGAAACTGAAAAATCTTGAAAATGTTTATACCAGGTATCATAAACTTGTGCATAATTTCCACTGAAGAGCACCATTGTCTATCAACCGTAATGAAATATTTCAGCTGACAATTTCCTATCGGAGGAAGCCAATTGAGTGATAGAGGCTTATTGTCTAATTGCAGATTAGGGTTACCATTTATAGGCTGAGATAAATCCTTAATATTGTCGTATTTGAGAAGCGCACAAGTGAGCATGGGCCTTGATCGATACTGCAATGGGAAAGTTATGCAGTGATACAGGAAGGGATCCTACTTTGGTGTATAACAACGCACTAGGAAGGAATCCGTGCTTTTTAATAATGGCTAACTCCACCCTAAGCCAAGCTGGGGTATACGAGGAATGAACTAGTAGCTGCTCCGCTGTCAGCCACCTAAGATATTTATTGGCCTTACTGGCTCAATAATACAGCCCCATATGTGGAAGTCTTAACCCTCCTTTTCCTTTGGGAGTGGCCAATTTGCGGAACGCCATTCTAGATTTTTTATACCCCCATATGAAATTGGAAATCATACTATGGATTTTTTTAAACCAAGACAACGGAAGGCCAATATTCAACATATTGAGGGGATAGAAAAGATGGGGAAAAACATTCATTTTAATTAAGTTAATCCTACCCCATAAAGAGAGAGGAAGAAGCATCCATCTGTGAAGGTCTTGGCCTATTTTATGGGCCAACGAGTCTAAATTTAACTGTTTAAGCTGAGCTACATTCCGTGTCAACATAATTCAAAGATATTTAATGGAATCAGATTGCCAGGCAAGCCTGAAAGTGATAATTTCTTGTTTATAAACCCTATGATTAAGAGGAAAAACCAAAGTTTTCCCAATATTAAGTTTATAATTCGAAACCTTACTAAACCCCTCTATTATATTGAGAATAGGGGGAATGGATGTAGCTGGATTAGTTATTTGCAAAAGGAGATCATCTGCATATGCTGCCACCTTAACTACATGTCCATTTAAAGAAATGACTGGGATGTCCTGGGTTCTCATTAACCCGACATAAAGGGGCTCTAGGTATATATTAAAAAGCAACGGGGACAAGGGACACCCTTGCCTAGTTCCCACATGCAGTTTAATCGGGTTGGAGATCATTCCATTGCAAGAAATTCTAGCAGAGGGTAATAGATATAATGAGCAAACTCAGCTCTGAAATTTCTTAGGAAAGCCAAATGCCTCCATTGTTGCAAATAAGTAATTCCAATAAACTCTGTCAAAGGCCATCTCGGCATCCAGGGAGACCAAAGCCATTGGGATAGCGGCATCCCTGGAGGCCGAGAAGACATGAGCCAGAGTTCGTAAGTGATTGACTGATGATCTTCCCTTCATAAAACCTACCTGCTCCTCCCCTATTATGGAAGGAAGAACCGCATTCCATCGATCAGCCAATAATTTGGCTAAAATTTTAATATCATGATTAATTAAAGAGATAGATCTATAACTTGAGACCAGGTCATGTGGCTTATCTGGCTTGGGCAATAAAACAATCAGGGCTTCAAAAAGGAAGGGATCAGACCCTTGACCAGAAAGAAGGAATTGAAAAAGTGACAACAAAATGGGAGTTAGTTGCTTGGAAAATACTTTATAGAAGTTAGAAGAAAACCGTCAGGACCAGGGTTTTATCGGACGGCAAAGATTTAATTACCTTATCTATTTCATCTTCAGAAATAGGAGATATTAATGCAGCTTGTTGAGAATTGGTAAGGGAGGATAGATGTAAATCCCTCAAATATTCTTGCAAATCTTCCTCTGAAGGGGGATTTACCATGGGACCATATAAATCCCAGAAATAACTAGTAAATACATCAACTATCTCTGAAGGTGAAGCTTTAAGGGAGTCCTCTTCTAAAGAATGAACAGCTGCAATAACTCTAGCTGACTCTTGTTGTTTAACATGCATTGCCAACATCCGCCCAGCCTTCTCCCCTTGGTCTGTATAAACTGCATTCGTTCTTAAAATAGCGAACTCAGCTTGCTCCCTTAACAAGTCACGGTAAGCGCCCCTTACTTTAACTAAATCCTGCTTAAAAGTCTTCGAGGAGGCAGGGGAAAGATGGGATTCCATATTCCTAATTTGGGACAGAAGACGGGAAACTTTATTTTCCCATTCCTTTTTCCTTTTCGAAGTTGGACCAATTAAAATCCCCCTCAAGAACGCTTTAAAAGTGCACCATTCCATATCGGGTCATCGTGTAGAATTATTATTTAAAACCATAAACTGTTGTATTTGGGATGCTATATATTCAACCTTATCGGGTTCCTTGAGAATTTGATTATTCAGCTTCCATCTACCCCCCTTTTTGGGTAAAGAAAACAGGGATATTCGACATGTTACCGCTGAATGGCCCGATGGTGGGCCTGAGACAATACTGGAATCTAAAACCCCGGACAGGAGTATTTGAGAAATAAAAATGTAGTTGATCCACGAATAAGTACCGTGTACTTGTGAGACAAATGTGTATTCCTTAACTTTGGGATGAAGAACACGCCATACATCACAAAGCCCTGCAGAGTCTAAAAGGTCCCTGAATGATCTTTGAGCAGGGGAAAGGCCTTGGCGAGAATGACCCGACCTATCTACAGATGGATCGAATGCCAAATTAAAATCACCCCCTATAATCATAGGGATATCCAAAAAGGAGTGAGAACTTCCAGTATTCTCACAAAAAAACCTGGAGTATCAGTATTGGGACCATAGACGCTACCCAAAACAATATCCAAAGTGTGCAACCTACCCTTCACAAATAAAAACCTCCGGAGGGATCGAAATACTTTGGATAGGTCTAAAAGGGATCGATCTATGTAGAAGGATCATGACCCCTCTGCTTTGGGTAGTGCCTTGTGCAGCAAAATCTGTCCTACCTGTTGTCTTCTCAACTTATCGGCTTCATCATTGAGCAAATGCGTTTCCTGTAAGAACTTAATTTCTGCTTTTAGATGACTTAGATATTTAAAAATCTTATATTGCTTAGTCTTATGCCTTGTCCCTTTAACATTCCAAGTGGTAAACAGAATATTACTAGCCATTGTCCGTTAAAACCCTAGGTAACTTCATAGAGTCCCTCTTGTACTTATATATAGTATTCCTGCCACACATTATGAGGTATATGCTGCGCTTACCCACCCACCCCCCACCTCTACCCATACCCGCCCTAAACCCGATAACAACCCCCCAGAAAATCAATCCCAATAACCCTTGATAAACCCCTACCCCCCCACTCCCACCTCTTAATCTCTTGGTACATGATAAACAGCTCACCTAGACATCTCCTTACCACCCCCCCACCCTCTACAACTAATTTAACTATTCTAATATAACATCTATATCTATCCTAATCAACCGGTACAAAGCTACAGTTAAACAATAATTGTCCAAATACACAGTATCTAGAGGCACAGACATTAGAAAATGATGAACCCTCCGAACCATATCGCTTAAGAGAAAAAGAAAAAAAAAAAACACCCCTGGAAAACGGGTTTCATCTTGCCCTTACAGATCAGCAGAGAGAAGGAGGGGGTCCTAAAGGCAACTGACCAATAACTACTTCTAATATATTAATTTCCCATTCATTTAGAAACCAAACACATAAGGCTTATATTAACAGCCCACTCGAATAATAATTTCGTTATGCACATATCTGTACAAAAAGTAAAAGTTTCAAACATGTAACCCCCTATAAATAAAGAAAAAAGGAAAGAGATTTGTTACTGTCAAAAGTCCTTTCCCTGCAGGAGACCTATGTAAACACTAGCTATGTAACATTATACAAACTACAATCTCTGGTGCCATCTAATGGCAAAAAGTCAGTGCTGCAGGTTCGGGTTGCATATTGGATAACAGTGCTTCCTTTGGAGAGAGAGCTGCTTGATCCCTCGTTTCTAATTCCCTCTCCCAAATCAGACTTCGCTTAAAGCACCAGATGACCGTAGAACCAAGAAGCGCTTCACTTGAACCGCTTTCACAGCTGCCTCACTTGTTGAGACAGGTCTGGAGACCTCAGGAGGTGCGAAGCAGTGTTAGCTGATCTGTCCTGATTTTCTTTTAATTTAGGAACCTAGTTGGTGCAGACTCGGCTAAAATCATGAGTCTCAAGGCAAACCTTACAGCTGGCCCCCTAACACTTACAGAAAAAGCCCATACAGCATCTGAGGAGAACGAGCTAAGCCCCCATCAGTCGCCAGCCTATTTAGATTGATTCAAAGTCGGGAATTGAACTTTGTTATTGAAGCTCTCATCCAGACACATCCAACCCCTGCCTCAGGGAGTGCGGAACAAATCTGGGAATGCTAACTTGAGACCAGCAGCCGCGGACTCCACATTCTCACATGTTATCCAGGAGCCAGCCACCAACACTTGAAATCTGGCAGGATAACTCATTTTGAACTTGATAGCTGCCGCCATTAACTTAGTAGCTATTGGGTGATAGGTAGCCCGTTTCTGGAGCACTGAGAAAGGTAAATCTTGCGGTACGCTCTGCCTAGTTCCTTCCCACATGAGTTCCTTTATTTCTCGTACTTTGGATAGAAAATGCTGTTTCTCTTGAAAGTTCAAAAAATGAAAGATGAAGGTCCTGGGGCAGCTCCTTGTGGTGGCATTGGTCGCAGCACTCTATGGGCTCTTTCAATAGTGTATTCAGAGCCAAAAGGGGTAGGAACCAGCTACTTTCTCTATGAATCTTTTGGCAAACCTTTTGTCTGTGCCTTCTTCCCATTCGGGTAAGCCTATTATTACCGCATTATTGTGGCGACTACGACCCTCAAGGTCCTCCACTTTATTTTCCATCTGGGCTAATCGTTGCCTCACAGCCACCAGCTCGGGGTCAAGTTGCTCTTGTTTGCTCTCCAAGGAATGTATGCGAGCTTCATTATCCGATGTTTTCTGCGAGAGGGATTCCAAAGCATTAGAAATACTTTTGATTTCTCCAGTGATGTCCTGAATTTCTGCTTTAAAAGAGTGAAACTCCTCGAGAAATCCGGTGAGGGTGAGAGGCTCCGACTCCGTATTCCCGACGCCAGCAGTCTGCATCTGGGATGCAGTAGAGGCCTTAGGCTTCTTCGGGGCCTTCTTGGGAGTTGCCGGAGGGGTGTGCGTGGGAGGATTTTTCTTCATTTCTATTTCCATCCAGTCTCTGTCAAGCGAGCACCGATTACAGAAAAAACTTACACAACTTGCAGAGTAGCTCACAACTTCTCAAACGTAGTTTAATCAGTATAAAAATGGATGCGGGGCAGGAGCTCATGAAGGAGAATGCTACCCAGTGGACTGCATTACGTGACTCCCAACTACTTGGAGTTCTGTCTACACTTTCAGGCACTACAGTCTGGACATTGCTTCCAGAAGGAGAGCAGTTTTTGGCTTTGTGGTCCTCCAGGGACTACTCCCCTAAGGAGTGCCAAGGACACTGTTTTCTACTAGTCCACCACCCTTCTGACCTGGGTCTCTCCTTGTACTGCTTGGGACTCAGTCCTATGTGTGTTACCTGCTGCAAGAGCTCCCTCTCGAAGTAAGAGAGTACAGTTACGCAAGAACTTACCATAATAGTAGATCTTTGAGAGGAGCTCTTACAGCAGGTGCTTTTCCCACCCACCTACCCCCAGGGTTATGTAACTGTACTTCTCTCTGGGGGATGGGAGATTCTCCTCGATTCCCCATCCTGTATATCAGCTGGGTCTCCGGTGGGTGAACTGAGGTGGTGCCGGGGGGCCACCCCCTTTACACCATAGGGGACGTTGGGGTGGGGCCAACATCAGGGGTGGTCCCCTGCCTTGTACTGCTAGCTAGAAGTCTTAGGGGTCCTAGTGCCTGGTGACATAGTCGTATGGTGTTGCCTACTGCAACAGCTCCTCTCAAAGATCTACTGTTATGGTAAGTTCTTACATAACTGTACTTTTCTGGGAATTGGACGTTACTTCTCTGCTCACCGGAGCAGGCCAGGCACTTGTTTTCAGATCTCACATGAATAATCTACACTATAAGAGGCTCTCTCTGCCCCAGTTTTCTTTTCAACCACCTGTTGATTCTCTCTTCTGCTGTGCTGTCCTTGTACTAATCTTTATGTCCCAGCCCATAAAATTTTAAGGTAGGGGATCTGATAAGGAGCAGAAGGACTTCTGTCACTTTCCCTCGATATCCCCTCTTCTGAACAGCAGGATTGAACATAGTCTAGTGTGTAAAGTACATGAATAATAAGTAAAAATATGCAATGACAGTTTTTTTTCACAGTTCATTGGCTCAGATGGTGGTTTGGGTAAAGTTTTAATAGCTGCTAATTTTTATTTACTGATGGCACCACATTCCAAGAGTGCTGGGGCCTGTGTTGTTCAGAGTCTTCATCAATGACATTGGGGATGGCATTAAGGGCAAAATGTGCCTATTTGTGGATGACACCAAGCTCTGAGGGAGAGTGGATACAGCTGAAGGGATACAGGACCTACAGGATAATCTGGAAAAGCTGGGGATGTAGCCCATGTGACAGAAATGGGCAGGAAAGAGTTAATGGCTTGGATTCTGTAGGTGCCTTATTTTTTTGGCAGTTTGGAAAAAAATACAGTCAGGCTGAAATCCTCTGTCCAGCAGCATCCAGCTTGTGGATTATGATTGGTTGACCATCTATGGCACTCCAGACATTACCTCATGGGTTTTAGCCCACCTGATAGGCTAGTGATGCACATGACCCTAGGATCACATTTCTAGTATATCCAGGTCCCAGAAACCCCTGCTCTCCAGTTCAAATTATGCATCTGATAAGGCAATAAGCACACTCCTAGCTGCTAGATAAGAGCTGGGTCATGAATCTTGAGTGGACATCTCCAGACACACACAGACCTGCAGACATGGACACGGCAGTTTGAATGGATTGGATCATTCAAATATAAACTTAAGTTGAAAAGGGAGTATAATTGGTCGCTGATAGGTGTTCACTCTGATTGGTACAATTAAATACATACTTGTTGGTTGGTGCATTTAAAGGGAGAATAGGAATGACCTATTCTCCACAGAGTATATAACCTTCTGAAAGGCAGAGAAGGCTCTCTTGTGCTTTGGAAGATGGGAGGGGAAACATAAGTTTCAAGCCTACCTTGTAGCTATGTCAGTGGGAACTGGCAGAACAGGGTCCAGTGTCTCTTGTAAGGACAGGGAAGGGTAAGTTTAGTGATAGCATATTGCAGTAATAGCCTTCTTCTTTTGCTGTCTGTTATTTAAAAACATTTGTTTACTTTTCCTGTATGAGTGTTATTCTCTTGTGTTGTAAATATATATCCTGTAAATGCTCAGTACACGTTCTGTTAAGTAAAAGCTATTTATTTGCTCAATAGTTGTGACCGTGATGTCATTTTTCTAAGGTAATGTTTGGTTTCCACTGGCTGAGGTAAGCTCTGTGTAGCATCCACCACCCAAGAGAGACACACTACCAGACTTCAACTTGTGCAATTGCATGTTTGACTATTCAAGTTTGTACATTTGAAAGAGGTGCCGGAAGGAAAGTCCGGCTGGTGGCAGTGAATACCCGAGGACAGACACCTCTCTAAAAGCTGTTTCAGCCCAGAGGGAGAGTTGGGTTGTCACATATTGGTTGGAAGTGGTGGGATGATGATAGCGGACTGCATAGCACACTGAGATACAGAGTTTGCCAGTGGAACAGTTACCTTAGCGTTGCAAAACAGGATATACAAGAGGATACATTTGTACAACAGTTTTATTTGTTTCTAGATAGCACAGTAAAGTGTAGCAGTAGAGAATGAGCTCCATGGAGTACGACTCACGTATTGTACCACAGCTTTTGGAAAGGTGCCAGGAAAAGAGGATTAAGCCTGAAGGTCTCAAGCAGAAGAAAAAAGCAGACCTCATAGCTACTATCTTGGCACATGATCTGGAGCAGACAGTCGCTGGGGGTGAGTCAGGAACTGAGGCAGCAGACCCCCAAACCAGCTTGAGGCACTGTGACTGCAACTGTTGCTGCAAGACAAGGCATTGGAGGTGAAAAGACTGGATGCTGAGGCAGAAACAAGACAGGAAGCAGAGAAAGAACTTGAAGAAAAGAGACTGGCAGACAGAGAGAAAGAATGCTAATACAAAGAGAAAGAACGACAGCATGAACTCCAGAGACAACAGCATGAGAAGGAAATGACGACCCTCCGCAGTCAGCAAACCATGAGTAATGGTGGAGTGAGTTTACCTCATGAAGCCAAAATGAATTCTAAATTGTTCCCTCAGTTTAAAGAGGGAGATGACCTTGATTTATTTTTAAGGTAATTTGAGAGAGTATGCGACCAATTAAAATTGACTAAGGCTTCCTGGTCAACTTATCTCACACCCTTGCTGACAGGGTGAGCATTGCATGCATTTGCTAAAATGAGTAATGAAGACTATGCTAATTATGATAAAGTGAAAACAGTGTTGTTGACATGTTTTGAATTAACTCCTGAGGCTTACAGAAGGAAATTTAGGGAGTTAAAGAAAAGCCCAGAAGACAGTTATGCAGAACTGCAGGTTAAACTGTATACTTACCTTGATAGGTCGATGGAGGGGACTAAAGCAACTACTGTGGAACTGATTAAAGATGTATTGGGGAGAGAACAATTCCTTAAAATTGTACCTGAGGACATGCATGTATGGCTTATAGACAGGGCATCGCCTCTTCCACAGAGGTGGCAGGGAAGCTGATGAGTATCTGTCTAGCCCGGCAATACACACAACGTAAGTCTTATGGTGAGAGGGCAGCACATGGTTTAGAGGGATCCTATGGGGGCAGCCCAAAGAAACCAGCCTGCACCTGAGCCCAAAGTAGAGCCCTCTGGTTCTAAGGGGACTCAAGAAATAGGTCCCAAATGTCATATTTGCAATCAAGTGGGACACTTGACATATAACTGCCCTCAGAAACTGGTTAAGGGCAGAGATATAGGGGCAGGGGTGATCAAAAGAGCACTGGTGTGTTTTGTAGGGTGTGTCCAGTCTGAAGAACCACTCTCCTCTGAGGAGAATCTGCGTCCCAGTACAGTTAATGGAATAGCTAACACAGGGACTGCCAGGACACTATGCTTAACATCTCCCCTGGTAAGGCAAGCTCTCATTTAGGCAGAGCAGATGGTGCCTGGAAATACTCCAGGGTCTGGGCATTCTCACAGGGCCACCAGTCCCATTACCAATGGCTAGAGTCTTCCTGAGCTGGGAAGGGCCATGGAGAAAAGGAGGTGGAGTTGAGAGGACCTACCTGTAAGTATGATTGTGGGGAGGATTTGGACCCCAGTAAAAAACTGGTGTGTGTTGTAACTTGTAGTCAGGCACAAGGGCAAGCTTCTGAGGGTAAATAGGGGGTGCCTCTGTGTGGTCCAGCCACACCCTCAGCAGCTGAGGAAGTGTCCAGCACAGGGGAGGGGCTGGCTAGAAGCAGCAGTCCAGAACCCCAGTCACAAATAAAGGATCCCACAGGACTTCCTTCAGAAGGGGCACTGGGAAGGGTCAGATGAGGGCAGCTGAGTGCTGCACAGTGAACTGACCCTACCCTGGAAAAACTGAGGGAAATAGCTCATAGGGCTGAGCGTTCTCAGGGGGTAAAGAGTCCATTTACTGGGACAATGAGCTGTACAGAGAATGTACAACAGAGGAAGGGATAGATGGTGAGGTACTCCAGCAGCTGGTAGTCCCCAAGGTTCACCATCAGTAGCTTTTGGCCCTTGCCCATGATATCCCTTTTTCATGGCACTTGGGGATGAGGCACACAAAAAAGCTTCTAACCAACAATTTCTTCTGGCCTGGTATTGGCAAGGATGTGGCAAATTATTGCAGGACTTGTCCACAGTGCCAGTGGGTGGGGAAAATGGGGGACAAGGCCAAGGCAGCTTTGGTGCCCCTGCCCATTATTGATGAACCCTTCAAGAGGGTAGCGGGGGACATAGTGGGGCCATTGAGCACCCCAAGTCGCACTGGCAAGCGGTATATCCTGGTAGTTGTAGACTATGCCACCAGATACAGATACCCAGAGGCAGTGGCCCTAACATCCTCTGAGGCAGAACCAGTGGCAGATGTACTGTTGGGAATATTTAGCTGGGTGGGCTTTCCCCAGGAGATACTGTCAGACTGGAGTGCCAGTTTTATGTCAGGGTTAATGAGTAGTTTGTGGGAGAAGTGTGGGGTGAAGCAGCTCAAAACATCCCCATACCATCCCCAAGCTAATGGTCTAGTGGACTGATTTAATTCAACCCATAAGACCATGCTAAGGACTTTTGCTGACCAGCATAAGAGAGACTGGGACAAATATTTGCCATATCTCTTATTTGCATACAGGGAAGTCCCACAGGAGTCCACAGGGTTCTCACCTTTCTAGCTCCTGTTTGGTCATAGGGTGTGGGGACCCCTAGATTTGATTCAGCATGAATGGGAGGGTGACCGTGCCTCCCAAGGGGAGTCTGTTGTGGAGTATGTTCTGAACTTCAGGACCCACCTTAGGGAGCTCATGGGGTTTGCTCAGGAGCACCTGGCCACTGCACAACAGCGGCAGAAAGTCTGGTATGACCGTGGGGCCCGCGCCAGAGAATATGAGGTGGGACAGCGAGTGATAGCACTCATCCCTGTCTGACAGAATAAATTACAGGCAGCATGGGAGGGGCCATTCTCCATTGTCCAAAGGGTCAGTGATGTCAATTACATGATAGAGCTACCGGACAGGAGATGCAAATGAAAGGTGTATCATGTCAACATGCTGAAGCCCTACCATGACGGGGGGGAAATGGTCCTCGCTGTATGCAGTTCCTCAGAGGAGGAAACTGAGGTAGATCCACTGGTGGACCTACTTGGGGAGGCCATGGTTGCATCCTCTGTGGACAGCCTTACCCTCTCGGAACAGCTGACACCAGCCCAGGTGCAAGAAATTAGGGGTGTGCTGAGAGAATTTGAGGACATATTCATGGGGAAACTGGGGTGCACCATGATGGCAGAGCACCATGTAGATACAGGGACCCAGGTTCCCCTGAAACAGTCCCCCTACAGAGTATCTAAGCACATTAAGCAGACTGTGAAAGAGGAGCTCAAAGAGATGCTGGAACTGGGGGTAATCTAGGAATCTAGTAGCCCCTGGGCATTGCCTGTGGTACTGATCCCCAAAAGGAATGGCACCACATGATTCTGCGTGGACTACCGGAAGCTTAATAGCTGCATGGAGTCTGACATCTATCCCATGCCCAGAACAGATGAGACCCTGGAGCGACTGGGGGGAGCCAAATATTTGACCACAATAGACCTAACAAAGGGCTATTGGCAGGTACCTCTGACCCTCAAGTGGCAGGAAAGATCAGCTTTGTTACTCCATTTGGTTTATATGATTTAAGGTAATGTCATTTGGAATGAAGAATGCACCTGCAACCTTTCAACGGCTTGTAGATACGCATTCTGTCTGAGATGAAGTGAGTTGCATTGGCTTATATGGATGATATAGCCATATACATCCAGACCTGGGATGAGCACATCAAGAATGTGCGGGATGTGTTCCACAGGTTAAAGAAGGCAGGTCTGACAGTCAAGGAAGAGAAGTGCCAGAAAGGTATGGCAGAAGTATCCTACCTTGGGCATCGGGTGGGTAGTGGACACATCCATCCGGAGCCTGCCAAGGTTGATGCCATCCTGGCCTGGCCTACTCCTACCACAAAGAAACACATCAGGACATTTCTCGGGACAGCAGGGTACTACTGAAGGTTTGTTCCCTGCTATAGCGATCTGGCTAAGCCCCTGACAGACTTAACCAAGAAGGGAAAGACAGATACAGTGAAGTGGTCAGAAGGTTGTGAGGTTGCTTTTCAGGAGCTAAAAAAGGCCTTAAGCAGCCCAGCTGTATTGGCTAGCCCTAATTATAGTTTAAAGTTTATGGTCCATGTGGATGCCTCAGATCATGGGCTGGGGGCTGTGCTGAGCCAAGTTACGCAGCAGGGGGAGGAGCAGCCGGTTGTGTACCTCAGCCGGAGGCTTTTGCCCAGAGAGGAGGCATATGCCACAGTTGAGAAGGAATGCTTGGAAATAGTGTGGGCCCTTCAGAAGCTGCAGCCTTACCTATATGGGAGAGAATTTACTGTGGTCACAGGTCATAATCCCCTGATTTGGCTTTATAGGTCCAGTGGGCAAAATGGTAAATTACTACATTGGAGTTTGGTACTGCAGGCATACAACATGACCATCCAGCATCGCAGTGGCAAACAAAATGCAAATGTGGATGGGCTATCTAGACAGGGCTAATGGCATGGCTGGATACTTTTGTGTACTTCCCAATAATTGCATGAATGGCTGTGTCACTTGGGGTGGCCCAAGGGACACGCCTTCATTATCTGGGGGAGATGTGACAGAAATGGGCAGAAAAGAGTTAATGGCTTGGATTCTGTAAGTGCCTTATTTTTTAGCATTTTGGAAAAAATACAGTCAGGCTGAAATCCTCTGTCCAGCAGCATCCAGCTTGTGGAATTCCTAGCTGCTAGATAAGAGCTGGGTCATAAATCTCGAGTGGACATCTCCAGACACACACAGACCTGCAGACATGGACACAGGGCAGTTTGAATGGATTGGATCATTCAAATATAAACTTAAGTTGAAAAGGGAATATAATTGGTCACTGATATGTGTTCACTCTGATTGGGGCAATTAAATACATACATGTTAGTTGGTTGGTGCATTTAAAGGGAGAATAGGAATGACCTATTCTCCACAGAGAATATAACCTTCTGAAAGGCAGAGAAGGCTCTCTTGTGCTTTGGAAGCTGGGAGGGGAAACATAAGTTTGGAGCCTACCTTGTAGCTATGTCCGTGGGAACTGGCAGTTAGAACAGGGTCCAGTGTCTCTTGTAAGGACAGGGAAGGGTAAGTTTAGTGATAGCATATTGCAGTAATAGCCTTCTTTTGCCATCTGTTATTTAAAAACATCTGTTTACTTTTCCTGTATGAGTGTTATTCTCTTGTGTTGTAAATATATATCCTATAAATGCTCAGTGCACTTTCTGTTAAGTAAAAGCTATTTATTTGCTCAACAGTTGTGATCGTGATGTCATTTTTCTAAGGTAATATTTGGTTTCCACTGGCTGAGGTAAGCTCTGTGTAGCATCCGCCACCCGAGAGAGACACACTACCAGACTTTAACTTGTGCAATTACACATTTGATTATTCAAGTTTGTACACTTGAAAGAGGTGCCGGAAGGAAAGTCCGGCTGGTGGTAGTGAATACCCGAGGACAGACACCTCTCTAAAAGCTGTTTCAGCCCAGAGGGAGAGGCGGGTTGTCACAGTCCAGGATCTGACAACTTGGCTTCAATGCCAAGAAATGCAAAGTTATGCAGTTTGCAGCAGGTGGCGAAGGAGGTGACGTGGTTAGAGATTACACAGAGCACGAACGTTCTCTGGGACTCATCAGTATTGACTAAAACTTGTATCCAGCCCCACGGAGATCTTTAATTCGGAGTACAGATCCTTCTCTAACCACACTGCCGAGATGTACGACCCCGATGAAGAGGAGCTGTAATTGCTTGGTGAGCTGCATCAGCAGCTGGAGGGGGCATGGAGCACGCTATCCCAGTGGTTGCAGTCAGCAGCGGGCCAGGGCTGATAGGAGTGTGCAGCGGAGCACACAGAGGATCAGAAGCAGGAGGTGCTGCAGCTGCATTGGTGGAGAGAGAGAGGGCACTGGGATGGGCTTTCCCATTAGCTATAGTTGGCAGTCAGCCAGGGCTAAAGCTTGAGGAGCCTCGGCCAATCAGGAGCCAGGGCACCAATTTTCAGACTGCAGCTGGGCTATAAAGGATTGGTCCAGCCACACAGGACATAGAGGAGCTGTAATTGTTTGTCCCACACCACCCACCCCGGCCCTGACCTCTATTAAATGGATGGAGGGGGAGGAGCCAATAGGAGTGGCCTGTTTAGGAAGTGTGCTGCTTGTCTACTGCAGCTCTATTCAGGCCCAGCTTGGTGTGCAAGTTAGATGTAGTACAGGGTGAAGGGGACTGGAGTGCTGATCAACAAGGAATACTGTGGGACTCAGTCAGCAAAACTACTTGGGTATTGCTGTGTAATATTACTGGAAGATAGATTGGGGAACATTGATCGTGATATAGGGCTGGTTGAGGGCCAAACTGCTCACATCCAAAATGAGGGTAGGATCGGGGTCACAAGAGCAGGCATCTTTGGTAGGGTGATCGGGTGTACTGGGTGTGGGGCGGCTGTAATACTGAATTGGGTATGGGGGTTCGGAGGATGCCTGGAGTGCTCCCAGCTGGCCAGTCTTAGGAAGGAGGTCATGGGGATCAGAAGGCAGCTGGAAGGTGGGAGGGAGGAGGGTTAGGGAGGAAAGGTGAGGAAGGAACCAGTTGATGTTAGAAGAGGTCAAAAGGACATACCCCGGGGGATAGAGGCGGGTGGACTAGGACCATATGGTCACCCGGAATGGGTGGGACATGAAACAAGCAGTATACACCAACCACTCCGTAGGGTGGGGGATGCCTAGAGGGAGCCAAGAAGGGAAGGGGGGCAGGAGAGAGCAAAATTGGGGCAGGCATCACACTTACAAATTGATTCACCCTACTGTATCCGGGAGATGAGGTAGAGGAAGAAGATGGGTGGGGGGAGCAGGTGGTCAGGGAGTGTTTGGTCAGCAAGCAGAGAGGAGCAGAGGACAGGAGAGGGAGCCAAACACAAAGGGGAGGAAAGCATGGGACAGAGGGAGGTATAGTAGATAAGGGAGCACAGAACGATGTCAGGGTAGAAGAAGGCAGGACTCTGGTCAAGACACCATCAAGGCTGGGGGAGTCAGCCAAGGGGGTGTGTGTGGTTGGGGGTACTCTAGACAGGCAAGTCTCAAGGTGGGAAAAATTGAAGTAGGGAGGAGGGGGGCAGTGAGAAATAGGGCAGAAGGGATGGATAGTGCAGGACCTAAGGGGGGGAGGGAGGCAAGCAGTGAAACAGTAAAAGGAGGCCAAGATGGAGAATCTAGTGGTACCAGTTCAAGAGGGAAGACCAGGGTAGATTGGGGGGCAACTTGTGACACCCAGGAGGTGGGAGGAGGGCGGCAAACAAGCTGGGAGTTGCAGACAGAAGGCAGAGCCTGGTAGGACACACACAGGTATGTGATGCCCAGGCTGGGGGGTGCGGGAGGAATAAGCTGGGGGCCAAAGACAAAAGAAGGAACCTGGAAGGAAACAAACAGAATGGAAATGTGGGAGGTGAGGTGAAGGTGATTCTGCTGGGAGAGACTATGACCAGGGGGATCTAGTGGGAGGTGGTTGGGGAGAGAAAAAGTAGCAAATTCAAAACAAAATGTATCCCATGCCTAGCCATACACAAGGCCAAATTCCAGCTATACTTGATAGCAAGGGAATGTGGGGGATCTCCAGACTTCCTAGTACACCTGGGAACAAATGATCTAGAAGGGAACAGTAAACTGGAGATACAGGTGAGATTCCGGGAGCTGGCCAGGGTTTGCCACTCTATAGGAAGCTCAGTCTCCTTCTCAGAAATCCTGCCAGTACCAAGGGTGACCGGGGAGAACAAGCAAAAACTTAGAAGGGTAAACCAGTGGCGCAAGGTCTGGTGCAAGGCAGAGGGGTATGAGCTGGTGGGGGACTGGGGTGATACATGGGAGGATAAGGGGCTATATGCCAGGGATAGGATACACCTCAATCTGGAGGGGAGGGAGATCCTGAAACTGAAACATTCTGGATTCATGGGTGAGAGGTGGAGTTTAAACTTGTAAAGGGGGAAGGCTAAAAACAACGTCAGCTCCAGGAGGGCTGCTAGAGGGTATAGAACTAGGGCACAAAACAAAGACTAAAGTCTTCAGTGTAACTCCAGGGGGTACTGTGCTGGAAAGAGTGACGGGGGACATCACAGGACCATGGAGACTGGGTAGGGTAGAGGGGTTGGTGTGGTGGACATTCCTGATCAACATCAGGGGCATGTGCAATAAAATGTCGAGCTCCAGACTATGCTAGTTGAAGGAGCAGCGGATGTGACAGCAATTACTGAGACATGGGCCACCCAAAGGAATGACTGGGACCTAAACTTGGAGGGCTACAAAATATTCAGGAAAGATAGAGGAGTGGGGAGAGAGCACTGATAGTCAGAAATGACGTAGTAAATAGTAAAGTGGAGGAGGCTGTAGGGGGAGTGGAGGCAATTTAGGTAAACCTACAAATGAGGGGAGGCAAAGGATTGAAAATAGGGGTGGTGTACAGACTCCCCGCAATTGGGAGGCACTACAGGACAAACTAGTTGAGAACATCAAGGGTCACTGTGAACTTCGAAAGGGTAGGGTGGCGGTCATGGGTGACCTAAATATGCCGGGGGTAGACTGGGACACCATAACATCTTCTGTGGCCAGGGAGCAGAGACTGGTGGATGTCTTTCAGGATGCCTTCCTAGTCCAGCAGGTGGGGGAACCTACAAGGGAGGGTAGGATACTGGACGTTGTCCTGGCAGACAGTGACCAGATAAGAGGCCTGGAGGTGTGCAGCCCGCTGGCAGGTGTGGATCATGCCACGGTCTGGTTTCTGCTGTACCTGGGGGTGACAAAAAACGCACTAGTGCAATAGTAGTAGACTTCAGGGGGGCACACTTCGAGGGCATGGGAAAGATCCTACGGGGATCCTTGGACAAGACAAGACAACACTGGACATGAATGCTGAAAGCTTGTGGGAGACCATCAGAAAGGGGGTGCAGGAGGCTACTAGGTCCTGTGCAACAGTGAGGTGTAAGCATTGTAGGGCCAGTAAGCCGTGCTGGTGGACCAGGGAGGTACAGGAGGCGGTAGGGGAAAATAAAGCTGCCTACATGCATTTCAAGCGCTCAAGGGAGCAAGGGAGTGGAGAGAGTATGAGTTGATAGCTAAGAGGGCCACAAGAGTGGTGAGGGGAACCAAGGCAAGGATGGAGCAAAACCTGACTAGAGATATCCGGGGGGGGGGGTCTACAGATACTTAGGGGAGAAGAGAAAAGAGAGGGCACAGATCAGCAGAATTAGGAATGGGGAGGGATGGGTTCAAGAGGCAGGGGAGCAAGCAGAGATGATAAATGAGTACTTTGCCTCGATCTTTACCGAAGGTGTCAGGGAATCCTTCCATCCTGATGGGAGGGAAAGTGCAGCGTTGGGTAAGTTCCTTTTTCTATTACTTTCTATTATGTTTGGAAACTTGTTCCAGGAAGCTCTGTGCAGTCACCAGCAAGGACAGAGAAGTACTAGAAAAAGTAATACACCTTACAATTATAGTTACTTATTTCTTTTTATACAAAAATAATAAATAACTATAACAGATTAAATTTTTTAAAAGTAATAGGTTAGTTACTAGTTACTTTCAAATAAATGTAATTGGCTACAGTAAAGTATTTCTTTAGTATGAAAAGGCACAAGTAATTGTAACTGTAAGGTGTATTACTTTTTCCAGTACTTCTCCATCCTTGCTAGTGACTGCACAGAGCTTTCTGGAACAAATTCTAGAACTAGTGACACCATTGACTACCCTCTTTAACAAATCATGGGAGGATGGGGTGGTACCTGAGGACTGGAGGAGGGCAGATGTGATTCCCCTTCACAAAAGTGGGAGCAAGGCAGAAGCAGGAAACTACAGACCTGTTAGTTTAACCTCAGTGGTAGGAAAATGATGGCATCACTTCTGAAAGAAAGAATTGTTGCGTATCTAGAGGCCAGAGGGGCACGGACCAAGGCAGCATGGATTCACAGCGGGAAGGTCATGCCAGACAAATCTGATAGATTTCTTTGACTGGGTGACCAAAGTAGTAGATCAGGGAGGGGCTGTGGACATGGCCTACCTAGACTTTAACAAGGCATTTGACACAGTCCCACATAAAAGATTAATATACAAGTTAGCCAGCCTGGGAGTGGGTCCCAAGATGACAGCCTGGGTAAAGGAGTGGCTGGAGAATAGGACACAGAGGTAATAGTAAATGGGTCCACTCTGAAAAAGGGGGTTAGCAGTGGGGTACCACAGGGTTCAGTATTAGGACTGGTCCTTTTCAATGTCTTTATAAAGTGACATTGCAGAGGGACTGGAAGGAAAAATATGTCTCTTTGCAGATGACACAAAGATCTGCAACAGAGTTGATGCACAGGGTGGGGTGGAAAAGGATGAGAAGGGACTTGGCAGGTTAGAGGAATGGTCAAATGTATGGCAGCTTAGATTCAATGCTAAAGTGCAAGGTAATGCACCTGGGAAACAAAAGCCAGGGGAAGAGTACACAATGGGGTGAGATACAACAACAACAAAAATGGAAAGGGACCTGGGGTAGTCATATCAGATGACATAAAGGTGGGCAAGCAATGTGAGAGGGCAGCAAGGAGGGCTGGGGATACTGGGATGCATAGGAGAGGCATCACCAGCAGAAAACAAGTTATTATCCTCTGTACAGACAGCTGGTGAGACCACATCTGGAGTACTGCGTGCAGTTCTGGAGACAATCTCATAAAGACATAGACAGGATGGAAGCTGTCCAGAGGAGGGCAACTAAAATGGTGCAGGGTCTGCACGGAAGACATATGAAGAGACTTAGGAGCTTAATATGTGTAACCTCTCGAGGAAAGGAGGAGAGAGGGGGACATGATAGAAACTTTCAAGTAACTCAAGGGAATCAACAAAGTCAAGAGGTGGCGCCTTTCAAAAAAGGGTGTGCAAGAACAAGAGGGCACAATTTGAAGATAGAAGAGGCGGCTCAGAGGTAATTTAAGAGAGTATTTTTTCACAGAGGGGTTGTGGATGTATGGAACAGTCTTCCAGAGGAGGTTGTGGAGTCAAAAACAGTGGTGGAATTCAAGCATGCATGGGACAGTCATAAGGCAATTCTAGGGGGTGGGGGTAGGAAGAAGTAGGCTGCTGGTTAACTAGGATCTGCAGCTTATCCATCAGGTAGGAAAATGGGCAGACTGGGTGGGCCAAGCGGTCCTTATCTGCCGTCAAATTCTATGTTTCTATGTTTCTATTTCCAAAAGTAATAGAAAGTAATAGAAAAAGTAACTTATCCAACACTGGAAAAGTGAACCCACAAAAGCGGGAGGTCAGAGGGAGTCGGGATGGTTGATAGAGGCTAAGATAGAGGCTGGGCCAAACCTAGAAGGAAGAGGTTTGCAAGAGGGTGGGTGGGCGGGAAGGAGAAATCACAGCCCGGATGATTAGGGTGGGGAAGCTCTTGGAGGCTAAAAACTGACAAGGCACTGGGGCCGAATGGGCTGCACCCAAGGGTTATGAAGGAACTGGCAGATGTACTGGCAACTCCACTGGCTGCACTCTTTAACATCTCTCTGCTGACAGGATGGGTGCCTCAAGACTGGTGGGTGGCCCATGTGGTGCCCATCCACAAAGGGGGGTCTAGAGAAGAGATGGGGAATTATAGGCCTATCAGCTTAATGTCTGTGGTATGCAAAGTAATGGAGGGCATTATCAAGGAAAGGCTCTGGAGGCAGTTGGAAAGGTTAGGGCACCTGGATTACAAGCAGTACAGTTTTGTCCCAGGGAGATTGTGCCAGACCAAACCTGGTGGAGTTTTACGACTGGGTGACAGGGGCCCTGGACCGACACAGGCCAGTGGATGTCCTATACCTGGATTATAGCAAGGCGTTCAATTCAGTACCCCACAATGGCCTGCTAACAAAGTTGGGGGGATGGGGGGGAGTTGCTCAGGTGGGTGAAAAATTGGATAACGGGGAGAATACAGGGGGTGGTGGTTGGTGGGATAGTATCCTCCCCCAGAAGGGTCATCAGCGGGGTCCCCCAGGGTTCGGTAGTGGGGCCACTCCTGTTCAATGTCTCGGACATAGGGGTAGGGGTTAGGAGTAAGCTGAGTCTCTTTGTAGACAATTCAAAACTGGGTGCTTTGGTGGATGGAGAGGAAGGAAGAGAGGCAATCCATGGGGACCTGGATACCCTGGAGAGGTGGTCAAGGAGATGGGGTTTGAAATTTAATGCAGGGAAATGTAGGGTGCTGCATCAGAGAGTCAGAAACCTGGGCCATGTATATACCCTGGGGTTCACACTGCAAGCCACATTGGGAAAGAGAGGCCTAAGGGTGGTGGTGGACATCAAAATGGACAACACTGAAAACTGTCGAAGAATCGCATCAAAAGCAAACAGGATTCTGGGCTGTGTAGCCAGGGGAATTACCTCCAGGAGAAGGGAGGTAATCCTCCCTCTGTGTAATACTTTGGTCAGACTGTACCACAATTACTGTGTGCAGTTCTGGAGGCCCCACCTGAAGAAGGACATAGCACTGCTGGAGAGAGTCCAGAGGAGGGTGACCAGGATGATTCAGGGCATGGGGAGGCCCTATGAGGAGAGATTGGAAGAGCTTGGGCTGTACACACTGGAGGAGAGGAGAGATGGGGGGGACATGATAGAGGGCTTCAAATATGTAAAATACTGTAAATAAACAAGGGTGGGGCCAAGGAGGTGTTCAGGCTAAAGAAGAGGGGAACAACCAGGGGTCACGAATGGAAACTGGAGGAGGAATTCAGGGGGGCGTGGGAGACACTACAGAGAGGTGCTGGAGCCATGGAATCACTGCACAGGAATCTGGTGGAGGAGGGCACTGTGGAGGCATCAGGAGGGGTGGGATAGACACAGGAGGAAACTGAAGCCAGGGAAGACCCTATCTGGGGTTGGGGGGTGGAGAAGCAAGCACCCAGTAGGGGTCTGACAACCGAGCAGACACGACAGACCAAGAGGCCTATTCTACTTGCTTTTAGCATGCTAGTATGTTAGTATATTAGAGCCAAGAATCCCAGGACAGATTAACGCCTGGGTGGTGTCTGAATATCTGCATCAGCGGAGAAGGACCTGGGAGTGATGATCAGTAGTGACCTGAAGCACTCCACGCAGTGTAAGAAAGCAGCAGCAAAGGCAAACAAGATGCTGGGATGCATATCTAGGGGGATCAGTAGTAGGAGAGAGGAGGTTATACTGCCCTTGTACAGGTCCCTGTTAAGGCCTCATCTAGAGTATGGGGTTCAGTACTGGTGCCCACACTTCAAAAAGGACAGTAACTTTCTGGAGAAGATCCAGAGGATGGCTACAAAGATGATAGTGAGTTAGCAGCGTAAGGCATATTAGAAGAGGTTGATGGCATTGAACATGTACTCCCTGAAACACAGAAGAGAGAGAGAGAGAGAGAGAGGACATGATTGGGACCTTCAAGTATCTGAAAAGGATAAATAAGGTGGATAAGGAGAGTCTCTTTAAGCTGAGTGGCAACCATAATGGGGGGGCACAGTCAAGCTGGAGGGTGAGAGGTTTAGGAGGGAGGTCAGGAAACACTTGGAATGCACTGCCAGAAGAGGGCATCTCATTGAAGACAGTGGGCAGCTTTAAAAGAGGCTGGGATAGGCATAGGGGGAAGGTAAAGATCATGGGTAGGGAAGATGGGATGTGTGGGGAGGGGGACAGGGACAGGGACAGTAGTTCAAGCTGTGTGCTCTGCAATAGAAGCAGACTAGACAGACCAAATATCCTTCTTCTGATGGCTTCTTCATATGTTAGAAACATAGAATTTGACGGCAGATAAGGACCGCTTGGGCCACCCAGTCTGCCCATTTCCCTACCTGATGGATAAGCTGCAGATCCTAGTTAACCAGCAGCCTACTTCTTCCTACCCCCCCATGTACTGCAGTGTAGTTTGTAGGATGAAAAACAGGAGTGCATAAATATGACCTGAAAACGGTTGCAGCATGCTGTGCATAGCTGTTAAATGAATGAAAACACTGCTTCTTTTTGTCAGAGGTCACACAGCTCCATTTAGGTCTGGAGAGTTAAAATACCATAATTAACTAGTAGGGAACTGTTATTTGGTGTCGTATGATCCTAGCAGTGTAGCCTTTTTATTACAATCTTGTTCTTAGTTTTCAAGAAATTTGAAATTTTGTGGTAGTAAAGGCTAGTATTTTCAATATGGCGGCTACTGTACTTTTTCTTACTTTCTGTTTGGAGGGAGGCTCAGTGATATTGTTCGATAAATATTTTTTTTTGTGGGAGTAAAATGAGATTCAGCAGCTGACCATGCCTTTATAGAGATTTAGTGTACGGTCAACTGACGTGTCTTGGCCAAAAAAATTATTAGATTTTTTTCTTGCCATTTTATAAATGCTGTATATACATGCCTACTGTACCTATATACCCACAGTCACATAAGCAGCAAAAGGACCACACTCGAACAAAATGAAAGGAAAGCACTATGAGGTGCTGCAGAATGATTTCATTAAAAAACAGAGCAAAACAAAAGACCCCAGCACTTCGGACTCCTGCAGGTTCTTTCTCAAGGGGAGTGGTCAGCATAGGTACAGGTGTTGCTTAAAGGAGATCTACTGGCATCGGTACTTGAGCCACTGGTGTGTAGATTGTGGCTCAAGCACCTTGATATTCCCCTAGTGTCCCGATATATATTTAGTGATTAAATTTCCTGATTGCTTGTAACATTTTATTTCTAAAGTGGTGCAGCAGTCATGCTGGGAAACAGAGTGCAGCCCCATGGAGATCACGCTGGCAAAAACCACAATATGATGACACGGTTTTGCCTCTTCCTGTCTATTGCCCTAATGTACAGGAGATACTAAAACCTCTATTTGCTATGGCTGGTGTTATTTTTACAAAAGGTGCCCATATGCCATGAGTGTGCGGCACACACACTCTCACACACACACACACACACACACACACACACAGACATGGCATATGGGCTACCTTTGTACAAATAACACCAGGCATAGCAAATAGAGATTTTAATATCTCCTGTACATTAGGGCAATAGACAGGAAGAGGCAAAACTGTCATCATATTGTGGTTTTTGACAGGGCAATCTCTCAGGGGGCTGGCCTCTATTTCCCACGTTGCCGATTGTACCACCTTATAAATAAAATTTCACGAGCGATCAGATAATTTAATCACTAACTATATACTGGTTCTCCGAGGGGAGGGGGGATCAACTTGCTTAAGCCACAGTTGATGCACCGGTGGCTCGAGTACCATTGCCAGTAGATCTCCTTTAACTAGCAATATCTTAAGGGAGTATGCCCTAATTAGGTAACTAGGAACTAATAACTACAAGACCACATTACAAAAACACAGGCACTCCTGACAACTTTAAAGTAATGTGAAAAAAATATATGATGCATAGCAACTGACAAAAATACGTAAACATGAAAATTCTAAAAATGTTGTGTACATTTATTTCTAGAATCTTCTTAAGTATTTTTGTCAATTTATATGCATTTTCACATTTTTCCACCTGGGTGGCAGGACCCTGAGGGGAGTCCGCAGGAGTAATAATGTTGGTTAGTTATCATTTCATAATTTTCAACTGAGATTGGATAAGGGAGGGAGGGTGGTCGACCAGACTACAATTGATGTTTAGCTTTGATTTTGACATTTTTGCTTGGATCGGGGTGGGTGCACTTTCAAAGATAGGGTTTAGGAAGCATAAAACAGTTGTATGCAAGCAGCCTGTTCAAGCTTCAAAAACCAACGCAATATACTACTGCCCACTCTTGTGTATTCGTTTGCATAGGCACATGGTATCTGTTAGCGTTGCTGTCCTAAGAGTAACGCTTTGGTAAGTGACATGTGTGTCTAAATATAGCAGCATCCATACTAATAGGCTGTTGTCAGTGCCCTTTACACTTATTGAAGTGCAAATCCTGTAAGCTCATCGCTACCCTTTTTTGAATATCTTGTTCAACGCCCCCATAGCTCACAAGTGAGCCCCAGTAACTCCAACAATGCCAGATGTGGATTGAAGCCTTCCATCTGCAGTTTCAGCTACGAACAAAGCCATTCTTAGGGGAGTTTCTCAGGCAGCTAGTTAATGAACCGGGCAGTACTGAACCTGGTGTTTACAAACAGGGACAGCATTGCAGACATCACAATGGACAGTCCCCTGGTTACCAGTGATAACCATACAGTGTGGTTCAACATTAAGATGGGAGCAGAAGCAAACCACATGAGGAGAAGGGTCCTGGATTTTATAGGGTGGATTTTAAGGAAATGAGAGACTGCCTCAGAAACTGCCTAGTAGTGGGAATGCCAGGGAGGGGTAGAGGAACAGTAGGGAAAATAAGTGAGGGCACAATTAAAGCAACCAATCTCTGAAGGAAGTGAGTAAAAGGAAAAAGAAACTGTTGCAGTACTCTAGGAAGGAGGCCATGGTGGTAAAGGAAAAAAGGGTGGCATTCAGGAGACATAAGGAAATACAGAGAGTGGTAGATAGGGAAGTGCACCAGGTAAAACAGAGAGAAGCAGGTAAAGCAGTGAGGGGAGCAAAGGCACAGACAGAGGAAAGGATAGCCAAAGGAGTAACACATGAGTACAAAATGTTCTTCAGGGACATAAGTGAGGAAAGAAAGCAAGGGGAGGGATAGTGAGGATAAGGAGGATGGCAGAGATTGATTATGCAGAACGGAACCAAGAAAAAGCAGACATACCGTAAAGGTACTTCTGCTCAGCCTTTACAGTGGGGGGGGGGGATGGACCACCAGCGATCAGTAGATAAAAGATGGGAGTGGAGACGTACTCAAGTCCATTTTAGAGGAAAGAGTCCTGAAGGGACCTGCAGCTGTGAAAGTGGACAAGGGTTTGGGACCAGATGGAATGCATCTAAGGGTACAGAAGGAAGTCTAGGAGGTGCTGGCTGCCCCACTGACAGCCTTATTCAACAGCTCACTGGAATCAAGCATGTTCCCGAGGACTGGATGACAGCAGACATGGTCCCCACAAAAGTGCAGCAGCAGGGAAGAGGTTACTAACTATAGGCCAGTGAGCGCACCTCAATGGTGGGGAAATCAATGGAAACACTGTTAAAGGAGAGGTTGGTAGAGTATATTGAATTCAATGGACTGTAAGATCAAAGTCAGCTTGGATTTGGGGGGTCATGCCAGGTGACTCTAATAGAGATCTTTGACAGGGTGACCAAGGAGCTACTGTAGATCTGAAGAGGGCAGTGAATGTTGCTTATTTGGACTTTAGTAAAGCCTTCAATGCTGTGCTGTACAGGAAACTGATTAAGAAACTGAGCAGCCTTGGGGCAGGATCGTGGGATCCAAAGGGGTGAATTGGCTGGAAACTAGTTAACCGATAGGCAACAGAGAGTGGTGGCTAATGGTGCTCACTCTAATGATGGGAGAGTGGCCAGCAGGGTGCTCCAGGGCTCAGTACTGGGACCGGTCCTTTAAGTGGCACCGCAGATGAACTAGGAGGGAAGGTGTGCCTTTTTGCTGATGATACCGAAATTTTAATGGTGTGGAAAACAAGGAAAGGATAGAAAGAATGTGTAGGGATCTTGGGTAACTCAAGGAGTGGTGAAGAGCATGGCAGCTGGGGTTCAGTGGCAAAATGTACAAAATCATGCACCCAGGGCATAGGAACTGAAGAGCTGAGTATAGGATGGGGGTGGGAGGTACTGTCTGTCACTACATAGGACAGAGACCTTGGGGTTATCACAACTGAAGACCTCAAAGTGGCAGGGCAGTGTGATAGAGCAGTGGGTAGGGCTAGTGGGAGAATTCAAGAATGCATGGGACAGACATAAGGCAATTCTTGTGGGGGGTAGGAAGAAATAGGCTGTTGGTTAACTAGGATCTGCGGCCTATCCTGTAGGTAGGGAAATGGGCAGACTAGATGGGCCTAGTGGTCCTTATCTGCCGTCAAAGTCTATGTTTCTATGGATGGTGTGCATGGCTGACATTTGTCTCTCAATTCTCACCTAAGCACCTTGAATAAATCAGAAAAAATCAGTTGTTTGGTATTTCAGCTAGTATAAAATAAAAACTAAATTTATTACAACTGATTGCATAGCACCATTGGAAACGGTAATGTTGTGCTGAACAGCTTTGCCGCTCATACTTTGTGTGTAGCACTGACGGTTCAAGAGGTATTCACATTTGTTTGTGGCATGCTGATTATGGCTTGATTTTGCTTAGAAAGGCCCAGGATGCAGTGCTAAGAGTATACAGGGCACAAGTGGTGAAAGTCTCAAAGAGCACTTGTGGCGTGAATGAGTTAAGGACACCCAGAAGATTCTTGCTGGCCTCTCCCCCCATACTGGTGCTGGGCACGACTGCCTTGAGCCTAAACTACTCAAGCTAGGGGCATCCTCCTGGCCCGACCCATCACCCACATGTTCAATGCATCACTAACCACGGGCATAATCCCGGATATCTGGAAGATGGCCAAAGTCATTCCTGTCCCCAAACAGGGTGATCCGAGAGATCCAAGGAACTACTGCCCCACAGTGATCCTGTCAGCGATCAGCAAACTTCTTGAAAAGGTAGTTGCCTCACAGCTCACCCACTACCTGCAGACTCACAACCTACTCTCTCCCACACAGCACAGGTTAAGAAAAGGGCACAGCACCACCACTGCCCTAGCAGTCGTTACCTCTGCGATCCGTTCTGCCGCTGACCAAGGCAAACTGACTGGGGCCATCTTCATGGACCTATCAAAAGCATTCGATCGAGTTGACCACACACTACTGTGTTGTTCTCTCCTGTCCCATGGATTCTCCCCCCCCTGCCCTTGCATGGGTCAAAAATTACCTCTCTGGCAGACAGCAGTACACCAGGTTCAACAAGGCCCTGTCTGAACCTGCACAGGTAAACTGTGGGGTCCCACAGGGATCTGTCCTGGGGCCTCTCCTGTTCTCCCTCTTCATAAACGAGCTACCCTCGGCCCTGGCACATGGGTGCTCAATGCTGTATGCAGACAACCTAGTCATTATGACCAGCTCCTGGGACATCTCCACCATCAATGCTAAGCTAAACTCCGTCGTCGGCCAAATCCAAGCCTGGCTAAAGGACTACAAGCTTGCGATTAACCTGCAGAAGGCACGGGCAATGCTCTTTGGCTCAACAGCCAAGACAAAAGCCGTCCTGGACTCGCTCAAGATCTCAGGTGCTGATGGGTCCCCACTACAAAGTGCAGATGTTGTCAAATACCTAGGGGTGACACTTGACCCACAACTGTATCTAAATCTGCACATATGCAATACATGTAAGGCCTTAAACTGTAAGTTGGGCCTTGCATACAGAGCGAGGAACTGCCTCACCCCAGCTGCTTGGCTGGCCCTAGCCAAGGGAGTCCTTCTACCCACGCTTTGCTATGGACTTGTCACCTTTACCCACGTTGCGAAAACTAGTCTCACCAAATGGGACATGGCATACAATAATGTATGTCGCTTTGCACTCTCAGCTCCCCGCCTCACCCACCGCTGTGAGCTTTACTCCCAACTCGAGCGGCTCCCACCTGAAATGCATCACTCCTATGTCATGGGCAACCTCATAGACAATGTAGTCAGATCTGCCACCCCTTCAGTCCTCGCTGAAACCCTCATGCCGGCTACCCCCTCCTATGGTCTGAGATCCAGCGACTCTCTTGCCTTCTTGTTCCCAAGACCCACACTCAAATGGGTGACCGGGCCTTCACTGCGTACAGTTCCAGGCTGTGGAACTTCCTTCCATCAAGCACTCACTCCACCCCCTCCCACCACAGCTTTAAAACCTCCCTCTGAGGCTTTCTTAAATCAGCCTCCACCTACCTCTGCTCTATACGAACCCCCTTGACCTAGGCCGCACCGACTGGCTGAGTCACTACCTAACTTACCTGTCAAAAGGCAGTTGGACCTTGGCACTATCTACTACTGAGTCCGCAGTCTCCATCTAGTGGGAGTAGTCCACTTTGACCAAACTGCTTAAGCAGTGTGTGCACAGTTACTGGTCTATCTCTGTTTTTTTGCTCTGGGCCTCTTGTATCCCAATTGTGTTTCTTCTCTGTCTACCGGCATGCTAAACAGTTATACTGCCCGGCACAACGATCAAATGTTCAGCTTGAGTGTACCATACTTGTTTATTCATGAGAATACCATACTGCTATTTCTATCATACTGCTGGCCATGTAAGCCCCTGTTGTTTTCCTGTCTTGACCTTGTTGCTTGATGCACTTAAATGTAACCTGTACTTGTTTCTGTCTGATGTTCATGAATGTACCTTGTAATCTCCCGGGTCACACCTGAAAATAGGCACTTGGCTGTCTAGCATGCTTACCCGGTTAACAGAAGCAAATAAATAAATAAATAAACACCTTGCCTACAGATGTACAGCTTCGGGTAAAAGAACACCAACCAAAAAGTGGGGAAAAGGCTGTTTCTTTGGTCGAAGACTACCAAATGGCCAGACAGACACCACAGCAGCGAGATAGTAGCAAAGCATAGGAAAGATCCTATTTTTCCAATTTAAACTCCAAGTCTGATAAGAACTTTGGTGGGGATAACAAATCTGCAGCCAAAGTTTGCTATAAGTGTAATGAACCAGATCATATTGCAAGAAATTGTTATAGTAAGAAGACTGACACTGGAGCAGATTTGTCCTTAGCAAATTGGGGCAAGTACTTAGCAGATGTGAAGGTGGGAGATAAGACTGTGAAGGGACTTATACATTCGGGACGTGGACAGACCCAAGTGTATATTGAAGTTCTGGGAAAACAATGTCCAAAAGAACCAGGTACTGGTGTCATCTGCATCTATGGGAATACTCAATACTATCTCACCAGCCAAGTGACTGTGACTATTAATGGGGTGTCATGCCAAATGAAAATGGGGGTAGTATCTAAGTTACCTGTACCTGTGATTACTGGAAATTACTTTTTCAGGATTTACTGAGTTAATCAATGAGGGCATAAATCCTAATATTTCAGCAGCTGCAGTGACAAGAGCTCAGGCAAAGAAAATCCCAGATGGTGGGGACTCTTTTCCATTCACTTATTTTGATTTGGACTTGTTTGAGCACAGCTCCAAGAAAGTAAGGCACCTGAAGAAACAGTGGCAACAAATGACTGATGGACATAAGGGGTAAACATTTGAAATTGCTGAAACTAAACTAATCACTGATTGTAATTGTCTTTCAGAACACGCTAACAGTGTTTCTCTATAAGGCTATTTTAAGCAGCTAGGGGTGAAACCAAAACAGAGCGAACCTATGTTTAAAAAATGTAATGGGCTACTGTACAGAGTTTGGGTTAAACCTCAGACACAAGAACAGATAGAACAAGTTGTTATACCACAAAAGTATAGATCTGAGTTGTTACAGATAGCACATGATAGTCCTATGGCTGGTCACTCAGGGAGGGAATCACACCCTTGCCAGAGTGTTGTGCAGATTTTACTAACCTGGAATTCATGAAGATGTTGCTACCTATTGTAGTTCTTGTGTTGAGTGACAGAAAGTAGCCCCAGTGATGGATGTGCCTTTTGAGAGAATTGCAATGGATGTGGTTGGTCCCTTGGACAAAAGTAAAAAGAGTAATCGATTCATTTTGGTAGTATCGCAAGGGTGTAGACAGGCATACTCACTGTACACATTTGTGTACAGTTTTGTTGAGTGTCTGTCACAAATCATAAGCCACTCTGTTAATATTATCATTCTAATCTGTAGTATTTGGGTTAGTGTAGGCCACTGAGGAGTGTCCAATACATGTATAACCTCTTTAGAAAGTAGAGGAGTCATCTGACAACAATCTGACTTGTTTGGAAGGGGGTGCCATTTGGAAAGGATGTTTACATTTTTTAATGGGGGGGTGTAACTGTTGGAGATTGTGTACAAAATGGAAATTTCTGGCTACACTCCTATGTGACTATGCTACTTGATAACCAGAGGCAGTTCCAATGCACACTGTCATAGCCCCAAAAGTAGCAGCAGAGCAAGCCAAAATTTTCAGCAGGGTGGGCATGCCAAAAGAGATTATTACTAATCTGGGTAGTCATTTTGGTGCTGCATTACTGAAGGAGCTGTGCCAACTACTAGGTATCACTACCATAAGAACCTCCCCTTATTACCCTCCGACAGACGGTCTTGTTGAGCGTTTTAATCAATCCCTAAAACACATGTTAAAAAGGTTTGTAAAAGGGGAAGGGAA
The DNA here is from genome assembly GCA_016271365.2 of Neoceratodus forsteri. Lineage (NCBI taxonomy): Eukaryota > Metazoa > Chordata > Ceratodontiformes > Ceratodontidae > Neoceratodus > Neoceratodus forsteri. Next base: position 335,393,905 of record JADMNL010000026.1, read on the forward strand.
AGACTGGGACCAATACTTACCTGCTTTTTGCTTACAGAGAAGTGCCACAGGCATTAACAGGTTTTCCACCATTTGAAATGTTGTATGGTAGACAGTTTTACCACGCCGCTGAGACATCCCCAATGGAAACATCCCCAACAGCAACAGCTGCATTGCTGAGTGTTGGCAATGCACTGTCGGGGATGCCTCCGTATTTCCCCCGAACCCCCCATGTGGGGGGATCTGCCCCCCCATATCGCCCTGTCTCTAGGGATACAACTCCTAGTAGGAGTTGTCCCAGAGGAGGGAGCAAAACACCCTGCAAGGCAGTCCCGGGGCCAGAAGAGACCATCACAGTGACATGCGGTTTTTGCCCAATTCCTGTTGCTGTGATGGTCTTCATGATCAGGGGTTCACTGTAGTGACAGCACACCATGGTGGACAACCTAGAGGGCCACTATATGTAATAAAAGAAACATGGGAAGAAACAATCTATTACATCTTATATGTGTGCCCTAAGAAAGAAGCTGGCAAAATATGTTGAAATCGCTCATTATAATCAGGAAGAGGCCCAAAACCAGCAGAAGGCATATTATGACCATGGTGCAAAAGAAAATGTTTTTGAGCCGGGTGAAAAGGTTTTGCTACTGTTGCCCACTACAGAAAATAAACTGTTAATGAAGTGGCAAGGGCCTTATAAAGTGCTTAGATATACTGGCACAGTTAACTATGAGACTGAGATTGAGACCCTGTTAGGAAAAATCCTGCTAAGATATATCATGCTAACCTCTTGAAGAAATGGGTTGTAAAAACACCAAAAGCTGTTTTGATAGTTCTACCAAAAACTGATAAAGCAGACAGTGATGTAGCTTATGATAGACTAGAACAAACTGGAACTGCTGACGTTGTAAAGGTGACTGTTTCCTTAACCTCTGAACAAACCGCAGAATTTTGTAACTTGGTGAAGACATTCAACAGTACTTTTACCACAATACCAGGCCGAGCAAAAGAGGTTGAGCATGTAATACTGACAAGGAATGCGCACCCTATTAGACAAAAAACATACAGATTACTATAGTGGTTAAGGGAAAATGTGGTTAAGGAAATACAAAAAATGAATGAATTGGGTATTATAGAAGAGTCGAGAAGTGCTTGGTCATCACCAGCGGTGACTGTAAACAAAAAAGAAGGGTGTGTAAGAATCTGCCTTGATTTTAGGAAACGTAATCAAGTGTTAGAATTTGACAGTTATCTTATGCCCAGAATAGATGATTTGATGGACAGACTGGGAAGTGCTAAGTATATTGGTACCCCTCCATCTCACCAAGGGTTACTGGCAAATCTCCTTAGCTAAAGAATCCAGAGACAAAACTGCATCTGCCACTCCTATAGGATTCTCTCAGGGCACCACCATGCCATTTGGTTTACATGGTGCACCCACTACATTCCAGCGGTTCATGGATGTAACTTTATCCCCTCAATCTAGTTACTGTGCTGCATACCTGGATGATGTCGTGCTGTACAGTTCAAACTGGAAAAGCCACCGGGAACACCTATGAGCAGTTATCCAATCAATCAAAAAGGCAGGTCTGACAGTTTATCCTACCAAATCTGCATTGGGCATGCAGGAAACCAGATATTAGGGCTATGTTTTGGGAAATGGAGAAGCAAAACTAGAGGTTTCTAAGATAGAAACAGTAGCCAACAGCCGTATCCCTATAGCAAATAAACAAGTCAGGTCATTTTTAGAGCTGGCTGGTTATTATCGGAGATTCGTTCCCAACTTTGCCCAGTTAGCTACTCTCCTCACTGAACTCATGAAAAAACGATACCCAAATAATGTGAAATGGATCCCAGAGTGTGATGAGGCTTTTCGAACCATTAAGGCTGCATTATGTTCAGCCTCTGTTTTAAGAAACACAGATTCTGAGAAACCATTTTTGTTACAAACAGCTGCATCAGAGGTAGGCCTAGGTGCAGTCCTGAGTCAAAATATTGATGGAGCAGGACATCCTATCCTCTATATTAGTAGGAAGTTGCATGACAGAGAAAAAAGATACTCCACCAATAAAAAGGAATGTCTTGCAGCAAAGTGGGCAATAGAGTCCCTTACATTTTACTTACTAGAAGCTGACTTTGTACTTGTAACAGATCACAGTCCTCTCTGTTGGCGTAACCAAAGGAAGGAAAAAAATTCCAGAAAAACACGATGGTACCTGGCACTGCAGCTATTTAAATTTAAAGTGATGCACACATTTGTTAAACAGAAGTCAATGCTGATTTTCTGTCAAGATATGGATCAGGAATTGAGAATTCAGAAGGTTTAAAAAAATGTGAGTTGAAACGTATCTGTTTACTATGCTGCATATGTACAGAACTGTAAATGTTATATTCTTGTGTTAGATGAGGATTACTAGAAAGTTTTGGAAACCTGTTTTTATTTTTTTGAACTTATAATTTTTATTAAGAGCAATCATGCCACAATAACATGGCCACTAAGAGCAGCAAATACAACCATCACATCAGTTAATATTATTGACACTTACAGTATGATAGTTGAACATTTTGTAGGAGAGCATACAAATAATACCAACATTGAGAGTTTTGAATGATTTAACTTGTATTGTATTTTGCAGGAAGCTCTCCTTAACCAGATTCCATGGATGTGATGAATAGGTCTTCATTGATCTCTCCTTCAGAGTCCATTCATCCAGAGGGAAAAAGGAAATTAAAGTGTCCTGTTGGCCGGCCCAGTGGCATAGAGGGTTGAGGCACTGGCACCTTACCTCGACCCACGCAAGTTACCTGGGTTCAGGAACGGACTCGGGGCACCAGGGGTCAGCAGGGGAGGAGAGGAATGATCATCCAGAGGACTGCTCTCCTCTCCTGGGGTGGGTTGTGGGAGTGCATTGCTCTGCAGTGACCTCCAGTGGAGATCAGGGGTAACGTAGATGTGCGTAAGAGAGGGAATGTACCAGAAAAAGGAGAAAATGATGCTGTTCTTGATTGGATGATGGCTGCCTGGCAGTCCAATGCCATCAATGTCTCACCTTAATCCCTCAGCACTACCCTGAGGCTAAGAAGTGTGCTTGTCAGCCTCTCAGGTGCCTCTCCCCTCAGAGGAGGGAGGCCCACCTGCCAAAGGGTTACATCCGGGTCACCCTGGGGATGACTGCAGATATGAGGGATGGGGGTATGGGAACAGGACGGATTGGAGTTGCCTTGACACAGCCTGAAGGAGTGACTGAGAGTGGAAGCACAGGGTAAAAAGTTAATACAAAAAGTGTCCCATTAAACTTAAAATCATGCTCTATTTGAGGCTAAGAGCTTTCAATCCTTCAGTATGCTTTTCCGTATTTTCATAAAAAAACAAACTGTTAAAAATAAAATTAAAAGAACTACTTTATGAAAAGAACTGGCTCACTGTATTACTTTAAGGTATGGGGTTTCAACAGTTTAAATATTATATCTGCCTGACTCTTGAATATGAAACGATCTTCACAAGGCACACACTCTCCCCCACCCAGGAAACCTCACAATGGGCCTCCAGGCATGATTAGGTTTTCCTATCAAACCCAGCAGACCTATTTTGCATTATTATGATTAAGATATTAAAAACTGATCTAGTATTGTTTTCCCCTCCTTCTCTTCCACATAGTGAAAATATGGTAGCCACGTGGAATTAAATTTCTCTACCTGGAATCTTAATTTTGCTGTCATCGCTTCAAAGGTCTTATTATTACTAATGTTAATTTCCCATTGGTCTACACTAGGTTGTTTTGCAGATAACCAATTTTGGGTGATGGTTTTTAAGGCTGCAGAATATAAAATATATGATATAAAAAATATAAAATAAGTACTTCTCTGCCACTGTGGTGAGGCTCTCCAGAGGAAGACTCAACACTAGATTGGTGAAAGAGAGGTCTTGAGAAATCTGTAGGACCCATTCTATGATGTCAATCACTCTCTGCCAAAAAGAAGCTATTTCACTACATTTCCAGAAAATGTGGTAGTGAGAGCCAATTTGACCACAGTTTCTCCAGCAAAGATCGGACCTATTTGCACCACAGTGTTTGGATATTACTGGAGTAATAAAAAGGCATGTGCAAGTCTTCCACCTAAATTCTCTCCAGGAGGCTGAGGCTGTGGTTATGTGGACATCTTTCCAAATTCTATTCCACTGGTTTTCTGTCAAAGGGATCCCCATCTCTCCCATCTCTCTTAAATCTGGTGTGGAGCTAGGGCACCCACCTCTTCTTGTAGCAGGTTATAGATTTGGGCTATTAACTTTCTAGTGTCCCTATGTGTCCTGGAGTGGTTCAATGATATTTTTAGCACTGGGTTACTATGTAGAGCTCCCACCCCTGGCCCAGAGTTTATATAGTGTCTGCATTGTAAATATTTAAAGAAGTCTTACTTAGGGATCCCAAAATCCCTCTGTAATGATTGAAAATCAGTGATTTGTACTTCCCTGTAGCAATTGTGGTAAAGTTTTAATACCAAGTCCCTCCCATCTTTCAAGGCAATGATCAGGGCTTGCTGTTGGAAAAGACGGTAAATGTTTAAAAGGGAGATACTGCCAGACAGGCTCTGGTAGCTCTCACATGTGCCTCACTTTAAGCCAGACAGTCAGGGTTTGTCTGGTCCATATACAGTATTTTTAATTTCCTTGAGAGTACCTGGAAGCATGACACAAGGGAGAAATCTAAGTGGGACTGAAGGGTGAGCACCCCCACCAAAGCAACCCAGCTAGCTCTGGGTGCTGGGGCCACTATCCTCACTGTTGGGAGAGTTTGTGCAGCCAAGTAATAATACTGTAGGATTGGAAGTCCCAAGCCCCCCCTTCTTTCTAAGAAGGGTATCCCAATATTGGAAGGGTTGAGAAAAGAAAAAAGTCTTGGTAACATGTTTTGCTTAATACAGCCTATGTGATTAGAAAAGGATAGGGTAAGGCAGTTCCACCTATTGAGGTCTGAGTACTTTATATCTGAGTATACAGAGGCAAATAGTTATAATGATACAATTTGGATTGAAACCTGTTTTTTGTAAAACAGGTTCCCTCTTAAGGAGCGGGGTATGTGATAGCGTTGATTAAGGCACTGTCCCATTTGTTATGCAGAAAGATTTTAAATGCAAGGATCTGTTTTATTCTCTTCTTTTCTGTCTCTTCTTTGTCTGGTTGCACAACCAAATTTTCTCGTGAGAGTTAGGACTTGATCACCCGACAGTCTTGCAGTTCTCTGCCTCTCACTGTCTTTCTACCTTCCCTTGCTATTTTGTCTCCCCCCTTGCACATCTGTGGTATAAAAATATATGTGAATCATTATGTGGAAATGTAACTGATATTGGGATCCCTTTGTTTAGAAATGTATACAGTTTTACTGTTGAAATGTATACAGTTATACTGTTGAAATTATTACAAAAAGCTATTTGGAATTCAGGAGGCTAAACTGAGAAGCTGGGGTGCAAACTCTGAGAAACTTGAAACAAGAGCTCAATTCTAGGTCATTATGTTCTTCTGCTCCACCTGCTGAAATTGACAAGGATATTTTAGGAAAACAGGATATCTGTTAACGACCGAGGGGTTGCAAAAGCTTATAAAAAAAGAGCTGCAATTTCTTGCAAGGGAGACACAGAGACTGAGACTGCAAATTGAGAAGAAACCCAGATGGACTTTCTCTTTCATTTTACTGTTATTAATAATAAATCACTTATTGTGGATTTTACAATTGCTCCTGGTTTTCCTATGTTTCCTGACCTGTGCCTCAATGACACTGTCAAACTCTAACCCTAGATACCCCAACATCCAGGTTGCCTTGCTATAGGCCTTGTTACAGTGGCTTAATTGTTTTAGAGAGTCACTTATAATAATTTCCAGGTCTCTTCCCTCAGTGGTAGTGTCCAGTTTAACCTCTTCTATCCAATATTGCTTCCTGGGGTTCTTGTTCCCTATGTGCATCATTTTGCACTTACTGGCATTAAATTTCAACTGACACACTTTGGACCACTTCTCAAATCATTGCAGGTCCCTCTGAAGCTCTCTAACCCCCTTCCTCTCTTGCCTACCCTGCCACAGAGCTTAGTGTCATCTCCGAAGAGATACATCTTGTTTTGCATTCCTTCTCCTATGTTACTGAAGAACATATTGAAAACAAAAACCCAGGACTGACCCTGTGGCACTCCACTCATGACCTCTCTCGTGCTTGACTTGACCCTTTTTACCACCACCCTCAGCTGTCCCCCAAGTCAGCTTCACAACCATCTAACTAGATAATTTGCTGTTCCTAGATCTTCTAACTTCTTCAGCAACCTTCTGTGTGATGCAGAGTTAAATGCCTTGCTGAAGTCAAAGTAAAGCAAATCCATCGTTTGTCCCTTATCCACTGCCCTAGTTACCCAGTCATAGAGCACTATTAGGTTGGTCTGAAAATATCTCCCTGCCACAAACCCATGCTGCTTACTATTGTGGAGCCCATTTCTCCCCAGATAGTGAACGAGGTACTCATCTACTATCTTCTCCATTGGTTTACCTGCTATGGAGGTACGACTAATGGGCCTGTAGTTTCTTGGTTGCTCTTTGTCTCCACCTTTGTGGAGCAGAACTACATCCACTACCCTCCAGTCTTTTAGAATTGCTCCTGACTGCAGGGAGCTATTGAATAGCCCTGCCAGGGGTTCAGGCAATTTCAGTGCCAGTTCCCTGAGAAACCTGGGGTCATCCCATCTGTCACTGGAGTCTTATCTCTTTTTCAGGGCTCCTAACCCTTTTCTGACCCTTTCTCCCATACTAACCAAATTACCCATTTCTGGGATTCCTCTTGCAGCAGCCTTTATGCCATTTTTAGGCAAAGTATTGCTATCCTCCACTGTGAATATAGAGCAAAAGTAGTCATTAAGATTGGCTCTCTTCTGCTCATCCTCCTCAATTACACTGCCCCCTCCATAAGCTTAATGATTTCCCCTTTCATCCACCTTTTTACCCTAATGTATCTAAAGAACTGTTCCTCCTGACCTCCTCCACAATATGTAGTTTTGGGTCTGCTTTTGTGTCCCTTCCTGCCTTCTTGCCTTCCCTCATCCTGAACTGGCAATCGCTTTATTCCTTACCTCTCCATTTCCCGGGATAGCTCATGATGTCCATTTTTTAGACCTCTTCACCTCACTGACCTTCATCAAGAACCAGATTGGTCTTTTGTGCCTGCCACCTCTCCTCCATTCCCCATGATCTCATTAATTCCCCTCAGCTTATCATTGACTAGATCCCGCATATGGTCAATGTCAGCTTCTGAAATCCAGAACTACAGTCTTTGAAGAGGGTATACTGGCACCCAGGTCAGTTTTAACCATATGGTATTATGGTTGCTGGACCCCAGTGACTCCCCAATCCTCACCTCACCTACCATTTTTGAGTTGGTGAGCCTTCATGTCAAGAAATGGCAGCTTGCATTGTGGGTTCTCTGACCAGCTGCACCAGCAGGCAATCCTACAAAACATGTAGCAGGACCTGACTCCTTAGCCTCCAGAATGTCCCAATCTACATCTTGGTAGAGTTAGAGTCCCCACCACTACTTCCCTTTTGCTTTCCCCTTATGCATCTCTTTCCCCTAGTTTCCCATCTCTCTCATCCACTTGCTCTGGCGGTCTGTAGACAACCCTCATGTACAGCTTCTTACTTGATATAACCATGAGCTGCACACACAGCAATTCTGTCTCCCCCTTCCCTCCCCTGATGGACCCCTCCTCTACTGCCTTTATGATTTTCTTGACATAAAGGGCTACCCCAACCCCTTTTCCTATGAGCCTATCTTATCTAAACATGATATATCCTGGTATTTGCTAAGTTACAGTGATATTCCAGTTGTTCCATGTTTCTGTGATGGCTACGAGGTCTAATTCCACATCTACCACCATCACCTGGAGCTCACCAAATGTGTTCCACTTCCTTCTGGCATACAGGCAGACTACCTTCCAGCATGTGCCTATACAGTACTCCTACACTTCCTGTTAGCACCTCTCCCTTTGTCCTCCTCCCCGCCCTTTAATGTCATGCCCCTTGTTTGTTCTGTGTATCCCTGCCCCTGACTCCTTTCATGACTTTATTATGGACCTCTGTCTGGACACTTACCTTCCCACTGCTTCTAGCCCCCATTTCTGGGGGAGTCCTAGCAATGGTCACCTTTTGTTCTCTTTCCTCTTAGTTTAAATGTCCATCAACATAGATATCAAACGTCTGCCCCAAAGCACTAACCCCCTCTCCTGTCAGGTAAATCCAGTCATCACCCTTGCAGAGTCCCTGTCCCAGAATACCCTTCAGGCTCTCACAAAAGGGTACTCCTCCTCCCCACACCTTTCCTTAAGCCATCCACTAAATTCCTCAATCTCCATCTTACTCACTCATCCCTTTTCTCTCCCTGTCTCACACAGGGATGGTTTTGGATAAGACCAGGGAAGCTGAGTGTGCCTTCAGTCTGTTCCCCAGCCTTCAAAAGTTCTTTCTCAATTGGCTGTTTTACAATGAAAAGTTATGCACATTGGAGTTAAGAATCCCAAGATGGAGTACTACCTGGGAAGGGTCCAGGTATCTGCAACAAAGGAGGGAAAGGCTCCAGGAGGGATGATCACTAGCAACCTGAAGCACTCCCTGCAGTGCAGGAAAGCAACACCAAGGGCAAATAAGATGCAGGGATACATTGCCAGGGGAACCAACAGTAGGCAAAAGGAGGTTATGCAGCCCTTGTGCAGGTGACTGGTGAGGCCACATCTAGAGTAATAGTAATAATAATAATAATTTTTATTTATAAGGCGCCTTTCAGTTGTCAAGGCGCCATACATAAATAACAGATTAAAACAGTTAAAATCATTAAAAGAGATTCAGCTAGATCAGAACAATTAATTTAGTCAATATTCTAAAAATGCAGTTTCCCACAAAAAAGTCTTCAAACCTCTCTTGAAACCCTCCACAGAGGTGCACTCCCGCCACTCATGCGGTAGAGTTCCAAAGGGTGGGGGGCCACATATGAAAAAGCCTGAGCACCTGAAGATTTCAAATTCACCCTTGGAACCTCCAGCAACCCCTCTTCGGCCGAGCGAAGTGATCGATTAGGGCGATAAGGAACCATAAATTCTTTCAGATAGACTGGGCCCAGATCGTGTAGGGCTGTGAAAGTCAGCAATCCAACTTTAAAGGTGATCCACTACTAAATTGGCAGCCGGTGCAGTTCACGCAGCACGGAGTAATGTGACAGAATCTACTAAAACCCATCAAAAGCTGGGCTGCAGTGTTCTACACTAGCTGCAGGTGACAGATTTCAACCCCAGAAAGCTCTAGATAAAGGGAGTTGCAATAATCCAAGCACGAGGGCACGAAGGCATGGACTAAAGTTGGCAGGTCGGCAGACGGAACAAGATGCAGAATCCTGTCGATGTTCCTAAGATGATAAAAGGAAGTCTTGATGACTGCTGACACCTGCAAGTGCTGTGTCAGCCTGTCATCAAGAACTGTCCCCAGGTTCTGCACCCTTTCAGAGGTCGGGAGAGAAACGCCTCCAAGAAAAATTCCTTAAGACGCACCATCACCTGACCCCCCTATCAGTCGACCCGGGTCCACAACCAGTACCTCAGTCTTATCAGAGTTCAACCTCAGCCAGTTAGAATTCATCTGCTCCTGGATTTCTTTTAGACAGCTATTAAAGACTGAAAGAGCTCCCTCCTGGTCGGGGCCAAAAGAAAGATAGAGCTGGGTATCATCTGCATAACAGTGAAACCTCAGCCCGTACCTCCTTACAATGTCTCCGATGGGTAGCATATACACCGCAAATAACGTGGGTGACAGTACTGAACCCTGAGGCACCCCACACGACAAAGCCGTTGAATCTGAGGAAAAAAAACCGGACACAATTCTTTCTGATCTCCCAGTGAGAAATGATGTGAACCATCTTAAGACTGTTCCAGATATTCCACAAAACAGCCCCAGGCATCATATCAACACCATGTGATCTACGGTGTCAAACACTGAAGAAAGGTTGAAGAGAACCAAAATGGAATGACTCTTTCAAACTCTGGCCATCAAGAGATCATTGAGCACCCGAACCAGTGCTGTCTTGGTACTATGTCTTTTATGAAAACCGGACTGAAGGGGTTCATAGACATCATGTATGGTCAAATGGTCCTCCAGTTGTTCAGTCACTACTTTCTCAATCACCTTCCCAACAAAGGGAAGGTTAGAGATAGGTCTGTAGTTTTCAAGACAGTCAGGGTCCAAGGTAGCTTTCTTCAAGAGGAGTGTCACCACCACCTCTTTCAGGGAGCTAGGAAACTCACCAGATTCCAGGGAGCACCTGACTATCTGCACAAGGACTGGACCAATGATGTCAATAAAACCCAACATTAGGGAGGTTGGTCCAGGATCCAAACTACAGCACATAGGGTGCATATGCTGGATGATCCCCATGACATCAATGAACTCCAGCTGACTGAAGGAACTCCAGGAAAACCGAGGCACCGTGATCTCACACCGGTTCTCTGCAACCCCCCTAGAGTGTGATGGCAGCAGTTCGGCCCTAATGTTGTCCAGCTTATTTACGAAGAACCGAGCAAGCTCATCTCACTCCAATTGCAAAAAGACTTTCTGAACTTGCAGACAGGCTGGGTTGCACAGTCTGTCCACAGTTCGAAACAGCTGAGCTGGTCGATTCTGAGCAACTGCAATCTCTCTGGACAGGAATTCTACCTTCTTACTGGTGATTGCAGATTGATAGACCAAATAATGATCCATCAAACTAAGGTTGTCAGCATCAAGGGCAGACTTTTGCCAGCAACGCTCTAACCTTCACCCCTGTCTCCACATCTCCCTCAGCGTCCCGTCAAACCAAGGGGTATGGAGCACAGTACTGGTGTCCACTCATCAAAAAGGATATTAACCTACTGGAGATGGTCCAGAGGAAGGCAACAAAAAAAATGATTGCAGGTCAACTGGGAAAAGCGCACAAGGAGAGTTTGAAGGCACTAACTGAAGGACAGGAGAGAGAGAGAGAGAGAGAGAGAGAGGGTACATGATTGAGAGCTTCATGTACTTGAAAGGGATAAATAGGGTTGCTACGAAGGGTCCCATTAAGCTAAGTGGCAACTGAAACATGAGAAGGCACAGTGTTAAGTTGAAGGGGGAGGTTTAGTAAGGAAACTAAGATGTACTTCTTCACATAGAGTGTGGTGGCCATTGGATGGTGGGAAGCTTTAAGAGAAGCTGGGAGAGACAGAAGTGAAAGTAAGGATCGTTGGAGGGGCAGATGGAAAGGATGGGAGGATTAGAGAGAGGGACAGGGTCAGTAGCTTAACCTGTGGACCCTTCAATGTGAGCAGACTAGACAGACCAAATGACCATATAGTGTATCATGGAACTCTGTTACATGTGGAATTCCATGACAGGAATATGCTTGTTGTGCTGCAGTAGGGACATCACTATGTTGTCGTGCAGCACAACAACTTAGAATGCTACCACACAACTGCTTTCCTCAATGATACTGAGCTGGAAGCTGTTTGTTTTTTAACTGAACTTGCAGAACAAGCCGGAGCACATTTAATTAATAAGCTGATCTTGCCATCAACCCTCAAGTGCCTGTTCTCGAAATTCCAGTTCACTGACGGGAGACAAGCATCTGCAGTGGGTATGGAACACTATAAAAGACACTGGATGAGTATCCATTCACAGACAAACCTCTGCCATCATCGCGAGCTTTCTACGGCATCCAGCGACCCTCTCAAGCTTCACTCTAAAGCTTCCTGGCTGCCATAAAAAGCTCTCGATGCAGACACAGGCTTGTTGTGTATGGTTGCCCATACATTAGCCTCTATATTCTGTTGTCTTTGTCATAAGTTAATAATCTAAACCTGACACAATGCCCTTATAGTTGATTATTCAATTTTTATTGCTAATTGCCAAGGGGCATTCATGCTTCTAGGATATTAATAGAGAATACCAGACACAAATGGGACACAACTCACACAATGCTCAACTGGCTTCTGCTCCTACAGTAAATCTGCTTCAGGGGTATCACAGTAGTCATGCTGCTCTCCTTAAACACACTGCAAATTCTGCAAAATGTGAAGAATTAACACATATAGAAAAAGATTAAAAATACAGTTTTACAGACAATTCAATAGTGTAAATTTCATTTCTCATGCTATCTAAATATTTATAAATAATTTAAAGTCCATTTCTTCCAAAATTTGATTTGAAAATAAAAAATCATCAATTTGTTAAACCAAAATGATGCAGTGTGTTCTCCTTCATTCGATCACAGATCTACTAGCTAGGCTCAAAACTTGATAGCATCACAGTAGCTTCAATGCATCTTGTTTTTGTGTCCAGTATCCAAGTGCTACCCTCTTGACAAGAAAGCATTTTGGCATGAAGAAATTGTAATTGGAAATCAACTATGTAAAGCTGGCCCAGTGGCGTGGAGGGCTGAGGCATTTGCGCCTTACCTCCTGCCATGCCAGTGACCTGTGTTCACGGTGCGAGCGGGCTGCTGGGGGTCAGCTGCAGAGGGAGAGGATAGAGCATCCAAAGAACTGCTCTCCTCTCCCGGGGAGAAAGGATTGGTGCTCCTGCCGAATGACTGCCCCTGTGTGGAGGCCCAAGAGCAATGCGAGTCTGCAGGACACCATGGGAGGGTGCTGTAGGACTTCTGCAGATGTGCACATGCCTCCACATATGCATATCTGGCATGTGCACCCTAGAAATAGGAAGGGAGAAAATAGAGGACATCCACCCCTAGCAGACAACTGACCTTCCACAGGCTTTGCACCTAGTGACCAGGCAAGAACTCTGGGTAAGTCTCAGGAATGCTGGGGTGACAGAGCTGGGGGAAGTCAGTCAGAAGGTGGCAGCTAAGGATGTAAGAAGGTAAACAGTATATATATATATATATATATATATATATATAATGAAAATCAACTATGGAGGTCTGCTGGTAAGTTAATTAGAAAACATTTTTGGACGATATGAGTACAAGCCCACACGCTGTGGAAAGTACCATGAGACAGAAGCTGTGAGTGTAACACATTTATTATGGTCAAAAAGACTGTGACCTGTGTTGCCTCTTGCAGGTTCAGCACAGTTCTCCTTTAAGCATCTAGGGGGGTTGGTTTGACACACATATATCCTTAGAACATCATGTAGACTATTTTCATAAAACCTTATATGTACTTAATGGAAATGCTTGGTCTGTTTTACAGGAACAACTACTGTTTTAACCACAGTTCAAGAAAGTTGCTCATGACCTGATATCTACTTCCTTCCATTAAATATCAGGATGTTGAATGTTGATAGGGTGGTCACTACATCAGTGCTGAGACCTGCATTAAATTTTGTTGGCTTGTGTTTGGCAGTGACAGGCAGATATATAGAGAATACTGGATGGGACACTATGCACAACTAATGTGTTCTGTCACAGATGGGTTCTGATTTCCGCTGACCTCAAGCTCAAAGCTTAAGAGGTCTGTGGGAATTTGAACCTTGATGTGGCAGAGCACACTTTTTGTGCATAGAGTTACATATCCCATCATGAGCTTTGAGAAAACTGCTGTGGCCATCTATAAAGAAATTTACTGTTAGCCTTTGATGTGTGTGTTTCAGTTTTCTAAGCTGCTTTCAAAAGTGCTTGGCTCATGTGCTTTGCAAATCAGCTGGAATGCTGTTGTATCACATAATGGTACAGTTGTGTTCCATGGCCTTTAAACTGTAGTACAACAGCATTTCAGCAGAGATAGAAATCGAGTTAGAGCAAGCCCTCACAATACACTGTTCTGTTTTGACCTATGCTTAGAAACTAGGCTACTTGTGGCAGAAAATAATAATTCTCCTTACTCCTCAAACACAATAAGGGGGAAAAGGACCAATATGGCCCCTTCAGCTCTAAACAGACCTAGGATAACTGAGCCTGATCAACAAAGTAGTCAATTAATGCTGGAAGGATATAGTTTACCTCCAGGCTAGAGAGGATTACAAAGCAGCACTGATGGAGCAGTACTAGAATTGGAGGCAGTGTAGCATAGTGGTTAAGAGCACTGAACTGCAAAAAGATCTACAACTGGGTTTGAATCCCATAGCCTCCACTTGCATGTATGATGGTGTCCCATGATTTGGGTGAATCAATAAGAATGAGCCCAAAAACAGTTACAGCAATTCAGCAAGGACACAAACAGTAAGGGTACATATCAGCGATCACTGAAATGGTGACAAATGCTTTCTCCTTCCCTCCCTGAGTTGCTACGACATCAGAGTTGGTTATCTAAGGAAGGGGGTGCCGGGGGGCAAAGCCCCCCCCCACAGAAAAGCATTTGTCACCATTTCAGCAATCACTGAACTGTACCTTCGTCATTTGTGTCCTCGCTGAAATGCCGTCGCTGTTTTTAGGCTTACTTTATTGAGTCACCCATATCACATTGAACCCTATATGACCAGGAGCAAGTCCTTTAACTTCCCTGTGCTTCCAGGACACATCTGGAAGCAAGCCATGGTGTTGTGTGTCTTTCCTGGCCAAACATTGTAAAAAAAACAAACAAAAACTAAGAAAGACTTGAAAGGGTAGTAAGCCAGAATGACAACTGAAGCTCCTTAAAACACCAATGTTTTCCTTCATTACATAAATTGAAGGAGGATGGTGAAAGGGGATTTGGCCACTGAAAAGGTCACTGCCAGTGCCGCTGCACTGGGAATACTGTGCACAGTACTAGAGCCCACATAGAGGAAAGCTTGCAACAAGGTGATGGCAGTACAGTGCAGGAAAACCAAGATGGTGCATGGTCTAGGGAGCAAGACATAACAGTAGAAGCTGCAGGAGCTGAACATGTAAACCTCTGAAAAAGGAGGAAGGGGGCATGATTGAGACATAGGAGTACTTCATAGGATAAATAGTGTGGATGTCAAGGAACTTTTCTTCAGTTCAGATACAGGGATGAGGGGAAAGTTGCTAAAGCTTGCAAAGGGAGGATTCAAAAAGGAAGTTCATAAGAGTTTTTCACAGAGTAGCAGACAAGTGGAATAAGCTACTAGAGGAAGCTGTACAGGTCAAATCAGTCAGCAGCTTCAAGCTAGGATGGGCAGGCATGTGGCATTAATTAGAAAGGAGTGGGGTCAGAAACTAAGGGAGGGATGACCACTAGGGCAAGTGCAGACTAGTAAGGTTGAGTGGGCAGACAGAATGGTCTGAAGAGCCCTTTTCTGCCATCATTGTATATGTATGTATGTAAGTACCCATGTAAAACAGGGAAAGGTAGGGAATCAGTGTTGATGGCCGAGATTCTAAATTAATTGACAAAAAAACAGAACAAAGGCCACTGACATCAGCAAACAAAGGTGCCACATGGTCCTTTGGGATCATTAAACAATTTGTAGAGTTGACTTCAGAGGGCCAAAACAGAGTACAGTGCACTGTAAATCATTTAGTAAAGAAACAGTGCAGATAATATGCCTCCAATGTACTCTGATTGTTAAATCCAGTTTCATAGCCCATAAAACACTTTATAATAAATAGAAATGTGCACTGCACTAATGCCTGTAATTGTATGTGCATGTCCCTCCAAAATACCACCATCAAATGCCACCCTGTACTCTGGTTTCCACTGCTACTCCAAGGGAACTCTCTACTTTCACTCAAGACTTGTGCTTGGTTCACCGTTTGGATATTCCTGGTTACTTACCCCGACCACTACTCTCAACAAGTGTGGCCACCTCTCTACACTGTGCCACCTTGCAGTCCATATGGGATACCGCCTGGAACCTTGCAACCTCTACTCCCGGAAACAACGATCAAAACTATCCCTCAAAGAGCTGCAACTCTGCTCCTTAAAACTCCTACTCCTACTCCTTCTTCTCATCTCAGGCAGCATCCATCCCAATCCTGGCCCTAGAAGCCCAGACCACACACAAACTCCAGGTGCCCTTATCCTTGCAACCATTAATATCTGCAGCCTTCTACCAAAGCTGGATGCACCCCAAGCCTTCATATGCCAAAACAACCCTGACATCCTTGCAGTGGTGGAAACTTGGCTGATGCCTAAAGTTCCTGACTCAGCAGTAACAATACAGGGCTATAATGTCCACAGGCTGGACTGGATATCCAAAAAAGGCGGTGGTTGCGCAATCTATATCAAAGACTCCCTGTAGCAAGTCCATCATTTTCTGCCTTGGCCCAGATTCTGCCAACAAAAATCATCCTAGGTCCCAACCATAAAGCCCTGACTATTGTCTCCGTATACATCCCACCCAGGGATCCTAAACATGGCTTCAATGACGTCCTAAACTTTATCAACTCTCATCCTCCTGAAGCTGAACTTATTCTACTAGGGGATTTCAACATAAACTGGTTAGCATCGAGTGCCAGTGCCTATAAAGACTCCATCTCAGCTGCTAACCTCTCGCAAATGGTGAACTCCCTTACTAGGATTAACAACAAGACTGGCACCAGTACCCTCTTGGATTGGGTCCTCACCACTCACCCCACAAGGAATTCTCATATGACCGTTCTCCCAGACTCTCTCAGTGACCACTCCCCAGTCATATGTGCATGGTCTAACAAATTTCTTAAGCCCCCTCCCAAAATTATCACTAGCAGAGTCCTTCCTCGTGGAAAACTTCCACATCTCAAACAATACCTGCTTCTACAAGACTGGCTACCCATCTATGAAGCAACAGATGTTAACTTGGCTCTTGATCGCTTCATCTCAATTTTCAACAAAGCCTGCGACCTGTTTGCCCCTGCTAAAAGGTGCAAAACAAAATCTCTCTCTAACCCATGACTCACTGCGGCTCTTCCCTCACAGCTAAAACTAAGGGACCACCTCTGGGCAGTTGCCAGGGCCACTGGCAAATAACTGGACATCCAGAATTACAAACAAGTACAAAATGCCTTCACAAAAGCCATCCGGTTAATGAAATCCACCTATTACAAAGACGCTCTCACCAATACATGGGGAAATGGTTGTGCTTTTTGGGACAATATCAAGGATGTCACAGGGAAGCAGCCAAAAACCTCTCGGCCATGTTAATGGTTGATGGATCCTCAACCCTCGACCCCAAGGTGATTGCAAACATCTTTAACACAGCTTTTTCAGACCTTAGTGCTGTCCTACCCCATGACTTTTTCAAAAACAGGGCCTACTCCCCAAATACCTCAGCACCTCAGTCTAACCATCCCCTCTTCTATTTCAGGGAGGTAAGGCTGAATGAAGCTCACCACTATGTTACTGCAGCTACAATATCTCTAAATCTAGAGCTAGTAGTGACACCCTGGACCTTAAGCTTCTGTTGCTCACCTCGATGAGGTAATTCATCCATTAACAAAAATCCTAAACCTCTATCTCAGTTGTGGAAAATTCCCTGACTTATGGAAAACAGCCACTGTGACACTTGTCCATAAAAGTGGGGATAAGACGAATCACTCAAATTATCGCCCTATCTCCATACTGCCCCCACTCTCTAAGGCACTCGAGTGCATCGTGGCTGATCAACTTACCGACCACTTGGATAAATACAATATTCCTTGTCCACAACAACACCGTTTCTGGAAAGGTCACAGCACCATCACAGCCCTTCTTGAGTTCACTGCAGCTTTGCACAGATCCCTTGACAATGGCCTTCTCACAGGGGCCATTTTGGTCGACCTCTGCAAGGCCTTCGATACAGTACACCATGGACTACTAATTGACCAACTACTGAATGCTGGGCTCTCACCTGCCTCCTCTCTGGTTTAAAAGCTACTTAGAAAATCGGTTGCAGAGAGTAAAAATTGCGGACGCTCTTTCTGACACCCTGCCTGTTCGCTCGGGTGTCCCACAGGGATCCATACTGGGCCCCCTCCTTTTTAGCCTTTTCTTAAACTCCTTCCCTTATGACTGCTCTGGGCAGATCATACTATATGCTGATGATGCTGTTGTATTCTCCACTCACAAAGATCCTGCAACTCTTCAACACAACCTTCAACTTGGTTTCAGTTCTGTAGAGACTTGGTTTCTTAATCATAAAGTGGTCCTCAATAACAAGAAAACCAAATCTATGCTCTTCTGCAGCTCTCATAACCCACACAAGCTACACCACTTGGCTATCTCCAGCACCCAGGGGAACACTCTAGATCAGGTGGGGTCCTTCAAATACTTAGGGATACAGCTTGACTCTAATCTGTTCTATGGACCGCATGTAGATAATGTAGCTAGAGCTGCTAATACATGGCTTGGTCTCCTCTACAAACACAGACAACACCTCACACCAGAAGCTTTGAAGGTTGCAGTCCTGAGCTCTGTAATCTCTGTAATAGACTATGGTCTCATCATTTATGGCTCGGCCACAACCACAACCCTTAAATGCCTCTCAACTGCCTTAAATAAGGCATGTTGGCTCATCACTGGTGCTCACCATCCCACCCACACATGTGACCTGTACACCCAGACTGGCTGGCTTCAACTATCAAACCGCATGAAGTTTCTCACCTGCTCCATGGTGAAAAAAATCTACCTTGGCCTTGCACCCCTTGGGGTCTCAAGTCTGTTACAACACCAAATTAACAAATGGTGCCTTCGGAGATCCACGCTACAGCTACTGAAAGTCCTCCACTGTCACACTTCACAGGGACAATGCTCTTTTGCTTATCAAGCGCCACTCTGGTTCAATGGCCTCAGACCCACCATCTCCTCTGCCCCAACAATTGGTAT
Organism: Neoceratodus forsteri; assembly: GCA_016271365.2. Classification (NCBI taxonomy): domain Eukaryota; kingdom Metazoa; phylum Chordata; order Ceratodontiformes; family Ceratodontidae; genus Neoceratodus; species Neoceratodus forsteri. Next base: position 335,412,592 of record JADMNL010000026.1, read on the forward strand.
GTTTAAAACTAGGTTCCGGGACTGTCTCACTACCAACAGCTCCTGTGACTGCCCAACTTAACCTTGTTTCTCCACTTACCTGCCTGCTCTAGTGGTCCCCCCTCCCCTTCTCACTGGATTCTACCCTCACATCTTGGTATACCCAATGCTGCACTTTTCACCCTCTTCCCACCCTACCTACATTCCTTCTCCCCCCCTCCCTATGACTCTGGCACTTCTTATCTGTTGTCTATTTTCTCTGACAAATGCCGCTGTCTGCCTTGCTTACAATGCTGCCCTTGAATTGTATTAATCTGTACTCTATTTGCAATGTCCACATTGTTGTAATGTCTGTCTTGATGCTCCCCATAATTTGTATTTCTCTGACGTGGAACCTTTGTAAAAGAGCCTTGGCTCAAAGGTATTTGTAATCCTAGACTTGGTAAATAAATAAATAAAATATTGATTGCAGCTGGCTTGTAACTGGTATTAAACACACAGAAAGCAATATTCTTGAAAAATAAATGTGTCTTGTAGCTGTTACTGTATCAACAGGGAACCTTCCTTGCAAATTCTAATGTACTAACCTCAAGGAAAGTGCAGATGTGCTGAGGTAATTGTAAAAATGACACTCACAGTCCACAAATTACAGAGCAAAAATGTTAGTCAGTAGTTATTAACTTAGTAAGTTCTTAAATGATTGAAAATGGCTTGAGTGTTTCTTTCTCTCTTATCTGGACCTCTGTAGTCACTCACCAACAAAGGGCCAGTTTACATGGCTGCATTTTCGCCACAATAACCTGAGCACTCTGTTTTTTTGTGGTGCAAATAGGGCCATATGGACACTTACTGGATCATGGCAAGTTGGCCTTGGATCCTTTCCTCAAGCTGCAGCAAACCTGGAGATGTGTCCTGGTGTGAGTGGTATATGCAGCCACATGGATAGGCTGCACCAAATGCTCTGATGTACAAATGACCTCTCAGTGTCCTCCTGTACCTCCCAGCATCCTCCTCCTTCCCAGACTGGGGACAACATCCATTCCCAATCCCCATTCAGGTGAGATGGACTAGCAAAAGTAGGGGCAGTCAGGTATAAGTCATGTGATAAGGTGGTTCATTCATGTAATCCAGCCACCATGGCAGCCGTCTGAACCAACTGATGTATTCCCAGGTACCGGCGCAGCTTCACAAGGAGTGTAACCAACACCAGATGGAGCCAGGCTCAGGAGACGCACCGCCAGCACTGATGCTGAATTTGCTGCAGCTGCCCCAGCCATTACATGCTCTCACTGATCTGGCATATACGGCACTCACCCAAGATCCGTAAAAATCTCTCAACTCATTGGGGAGATGATGGCCCTTACTCTTCAGTCATTCTCCATTGTAGAAAACATTGGCTTTTTTATATGGGTTTTTATCTACCTTATCTGCCCTGGCCACCCCATTCTGACTGAGCTCCCAAGTCTCATCTCCCTGCTTCTCTGGGATTAATCTTCTCTCCACCGTACTCTACTACAGGACTGTGGGGGTGCTCAGTCACTGGTATGGAGCCTATGAGGGGTTCGTCATCATCCTGCAGTCTGGAGTATTTTTTCCACCGATTTCTTTTGCCCCAGGCCCCCTGTTATGTGCAATAGGTGTGATATGCCAGCTCCATCTCTGTGCATGGGGTCTCTCATCTTCTTTTGTGGTCTCAGTTGTGCTGTCACATGGACATCTCCTGGTGGCAGACAAGCAGCCAGCCTCTTTGACCCCCTCCAAAGGAGGTAAGCAGTCTTATGGACACTCAGTCCACCATCCCCATCCAGTCCCCGGGTAACATAGAAACATAGACTTTGACGGGCAGATAAGAACTGTTTTGCCCACCTAGTCTGCCCATATCTCTACCTATTGGATAAACTGCAGATCCTAGTTAACCAACAGCCTACTTCCTACCCCCCCCAACAAGAATTGCCTTATGTCTGTCCCATGCATGCTTGAATTCCCCCCACTGTTTATGGCCCCATGACCTCCTCAGGAAGCCGTTCCATGCATCACCACCCTCCAGGAAAAAATACTTCCTCACATTGCCCCTGAGACAACCCCCTCTATCTTCAAATTGTGTCCCCTTGTTCTTGCACATCTCTTTTTCCGAAAGATGCTACCCTCTTGAACTTTGTTGATTCCCTTAAGGTATTTGAAAGTTTCTATCATACCCCCTCTCCTTTCCTCAAGGGTATACATATTAAGCTGCTTTAGTCTCTCTTCCTTTGGTTTCTGTTGCAGACCATGTACCATTTTAGTTGCCCTCCTCTGGACTGTCTCCATCCTGTCTATACCCTAGCACAGATGAGGTCTCGAGAACTGCATGCATTATTCCAGATGGGGTCTCACCAACTATCTGTACAGAGGGATAACAACTTCCTGTTTTCTACTGATGATGCCTCTCCCTATACATCCCAGTATCCCTCCAGCCATCCTTACTGCCTTCTCACATTGCTTACCAACCTTAAGGTCATGTGATATGACTACCTCCACTTCTGTTCCTGAACCAGGGGTCACTAGCATGGCAGGGGGTGAGATGCTCAGTAACTCAGCTCTCCACATCACTGGGATGGCCTGAAAACATTGGCTTTCAAAGACTCATGCATGGAGTGAAGCGCAAATACAAAACTATATTATGCGTCTCATTTTTTCTGTGAGGAGGTATAAACGGGAACTGACAGGAGGAGGTTCAGGAGGGATGTAAAAATGTTTTATTTTATGGAGAGCATGCTAGAGCCATGGAAAAGTCTGCTAGCTGATGTGCACATCTGTGGGCTTCCCAAGCTGCTTCTGTGGCCCTGGCTCTCTCTGAGCAGGCTACAGCTAACAGACCACCCGAATGACCCCCGTACAGATTCAGACAGCCCATCTGTGGGCTTCCCAAGCTGCTTCTGTGGCCCTGGCTCTCTCCAAGCAGGCCGCAGCTAACAGACCACCCGACTGACCCCCGGACAGATTCAGACAGCCCATCTGCAGACTTCCTAAGCTGCTTCTGTAGCCCTGGATCTCTCTGAGCAGGCTGCAGCTAACAGACAAGACTGACTGAGCCCTGGACAGATTCAGACAGCCCATCTGCAAGCTGCTACTGTGGCCCTGGCTCTCTGAGCAGGCCGCAGTTAACAGACCACCCGACTGACCCCCAGACAGATTCAGACAGCCCATCTGCAGGCTTCCTAAGCTGCTTCTGTGGCCCTGGCTCTCTCTGAGCAGGCCGCAGCTAACAGACTGCACAACTGACCCTCGGACAGATTCAGACAGCCCATCTGCGGGCTTCCAAAGCTGCTTTTGTGGCCGGACTGATTCAGACAGCCCATCTGCAAGCTGCTTCTGTGGCCCTGGCTGTCTCTGAGCAGGCCACAGCTAACAGACCGCCCGACTGACCCCCCGGACAGATTCAAGTACACACAAGACCTCTGAAACTCGTGGCTTTGAATGTCACTGTTTTGACTGAATGCCCAGTGGAGGAGCCAGGCACTGATTGGCAGTTTATTTCCCTGATCTCAGGGAAATCTCTTTCTGTGCTGTGTTATGGACTGAATTTTTGTTATTGTAATTACTTATGTTATGCATCAATTGGTCTTACTTTACCTGCCACTTTAGCTAGTCTATTACAAGCCACTAGTCTAGCCTCTCAGTGTTACTTGCTGTTGTGCAACTGGTGCTGGACAAATTATATTGTATAGTAGCCACTGATGAAAGTGAACAGAAACGCACAGGGACTCAGTTCCTGTATCTATTTTGCAGCAGGAACAGAGTTCCTGTACTTCTTCCCACAGACACTGGAACTGAAATTCTTAAACCAGCAACATAATGACAGTTTCTGGCCCTGTGAACTGAAATGACAGTTTTCATAACAACATCTGATTTGTACAACAGTGCTATTTTGCTAGAAATACTTCAGTATCTCTAACTGAATCCACTAGTGTAAAACAGATAGACGTGTCTTCACACAGCTACCCTTCAGATTGAAGATCTTCATTCTGCATTTCATATTTGCCAGTGCCTGCGTTCCTATACTTTCTGTCTACCACTTGCACCGATAGTAGCTGATGTTTGACTGTTTAGACCTAGCTAATTATTAATTTATCTGCCCCACTTGTAATGCTGTCTCTCTAAATGGCTTAATTTCTTCTCTGCCTTACCTACAAACCCTTCCCTTACACCCCTGCTGTTGTTGTCCTCCTCAGATGTCCCGGTGCCAAAGCACAGACCCCCTCCCATTAACTCCTCTTCTATCCTTAAATATTTGCCCTGCATTTGCCACCTCCTTACCTCTTCCTTTGTCCTTCCCCACTGCCTGTCCCCCACTAAGCTTGCTATTGTACTCCAGCTGTATTTAGTCACCTGTCTTTCCTTCCTTGTTCCACAGACAGCCCATCTGCAGTCTTTCCAAGCTGCTTCTGTGGCCCTGGCTCTCTCCGAGCAGGCCGCAGCTAACAGACCACCCGATTGACCCCCAGACAGATTCAGGTACACACCGAACCTCCGAAACTCATGGTTTTGAACGTTGCAGTTTTGACTGGACGCCCAGTGGAGGAGCCAGTCACTGATTGCCTGTTTCTTTCCCTGATCTCAGGGAAACCTCTTTCTGTGCTGTGTTCTGGACTGAATGTTTTCCCCAGCCCCCCACCCCCACCTCCTCACATATTGGACTCCCTGTCTTCAATACCTGACTCAATCCACTTTCTTACTGCCCCTTTTTAAAGCAGTCTCCCCTACAGGGTCACACATTTGCTGTCAACATTTTCTCCAGCCAATCCAGTTAACTCCTCTCAAACACTGCCCTAACCTGCCCTATTGTTAGGGACCTCACCCTAATTCAACTACTGCATATACCTTTTCAGTTCTTCAACTTCCACTGCCTATGATGACATACTCAGTCACAGCCAAACCATCCCAATAGCTGGAACCTTTGCCTTTACGTAGGTTACTAATTCAGTCTGTAGGCTTCAAGGACTAGACAGATCAACTGTGTCTGCTTTATGTAAGGCATCACCATGTGGGTGCCCCACTGGCTCCATTTTCTGTTCCTTCTTTTCCTTGTGCCATGCACAGTACACAAGCTTTCCCAATCTTCTAACCAGGGGGAATATAACCTTCCGGTGGGCTGTCGCGTGCACCATAACACATACTATAATTATCTTTGTGCTCTTACACTCCCCCACCTGCAGCCCTCTGTTTGAACTACTATTAGTGGTGGGGCTTGGTCCGAACTGCCCCCACAGGGCATATCCATCACGCTACCGTCCACTTACCTCTCTTTACATCTCACAGCAAGGGTTTTGGCAATTGCTGTCTTAGGATAGACCAGATCTAAATGCGGGGTTCTATTTACTTGGCCCGACATCCCTTGTAGAAGAACACGGGCAAGGGATTACAAAATTACCTTTGCTGCACTAAGGAAGCTCTTACTTTTCCTTCTGTTGTGCTCAGGAGACATTGAGCTTAACCCTGGCCCAGCTAAATTTCTTACTTCCCCATCAGATCCTGTAAAAGTCAATGTCAGTGGCTCAGTAGGTAGCACACTCACCAGTCAGTATCAGTGGCTCAGTAGGTAGCACACTCACCTCTGAGGCTGGAAGATCAGAGGGCTGTGGGTTCAGTTCCCACATCTGGCACTTGGGTTAATATCCCAGTACTGACACTGCAGTGCAGCACGAGAGGGGTGCTGCACTTCTGAGGTGCCATCTTCCGGATGAGACGTTAAACTGAGGTCTCATCTGCCTGTATTGGTGGTAGTTCAGATGGATGTTAAAGATCCCATGGCATTTAGCGAAAAGAGTAGGGGAATTTTTTATTATAATCAAAACATTACATATAGAATATAAGACAATTCATAAACATCCATATATTTGTAACAATTTCCAAAATAATGTTGCACTTATTTCCTTATCCATGTCAACTTTACCATCCCCCCTTTTTTCCCAAAGTAAATATCTTTCCCCAATCTAATCTAGTAGAAAATCAAAGTCTTTCCAATAAGATTTCCATTTCCTTATAGAAATTGTACTCTTCTTTATAAACATTAGTTTCTTAATATCCGATTCTATTATCATAATCAAAGTAAAAGGGGCCAGGAACTGCTGCTGTAGTAATAATCTACATCTGCTAATCCATAGCCAGTATAAAAGGGATACATGTATTACCTGTAAGGAACTATATCTATCGTTACATTGTTCCTTAGCAAAAAAAACATAATACAGACACTCTTTTACTGGTGGGAGTTTTAAATTATCCTTCCATCTTTCTTTTAAAACATCCCAAAAATTTTTCGCATACCAACAATCATAATATAGATGATCCATTGTCTCTAATTGAGTAATACATTTATCTCTTGGACAATATCTCTCTTGTAAAGATTTATGTTTTTGGTTACTTCGAACATTAATTTTACCATGTACTCCCAGCCATAAAATATCCCACATCTGTTCAGGTATGCGAATGTTTGATAAGTAATTGCCTAGACCAGAAATTACCAGCTCAGATAGATGACTGAAAGGGGCATCTGAAAAAAGGGAACTCATAATAAAATTATACATTCCTTTTCTATTAAGTTTTTTAGCTAAAGACCAACTCACATCCCATTTTTTAACATAATCAAATACCGACCTCCAAGTATATTGCAACGGGGGCCTCCTTTTGTTAAAATGCACAAAACATCCTTCTTCCCATTCTTTCAAAATACCCTTTAGATGGAGGTTTATTAAGGTAACCCATGCTTGAGAATTGTTTTGAACAACAGGAATCAAGTTACTGTATAAAAAAATAGTAAAAAAGAAAACAATTGGGTTTACCATCCCCAACCCACCCTCTTTTATCCCCAAATACAGTGTATTCCTTTTAATAGGATTTAAACGGCTGCCCCATATACCGCTAAGAAAGCATCTCATCAAAGATGTTTCAAGCTTTTTAGGAATAAAAAAAATATTACTTATAAACAAAAAGATTGGGATGAGATAAGTTTTCACCAAATAAATGCGCTTCTTTTTTGCCAGTCTGTGTTTATTCCACTGGGACACTTTGAGGTTTGCTTCATTTAATGCTTCTTGCCAATTATCACAGTCGCTGTTTTTGGCCCCCAAAATAAATACCCAAGATTTTACACGGTGCTTGCTCTATTTTAAATCTCCCTGCTTTAGCAGGATTTTCAGGAAATCCTGATATCGCTACACATTTAGTTTTTTCTTCGTTTATTTTTGCCCCTATGGTTTTCCCTACAATCTTAAGTAGTTCATATGCTAATTCTATAGCCTCACTATTTGGCAGCACTAAACAAATATCATCTGCGTAAACTATTAATTTAGGAAGATTGATATCATGTATTGCAATGGGTCTAATTAAAGGAGACCTACATATAATCCTCACTACAGGATCTAAAGCAAACACGTATAAAATAGGGCTAAGTGGACCTCCCTGTCTAACTCCTTTTATCACACTATGAGGTTTACCTCTCCACCCATTTTCTAGTGGAATAACCGTAGCTAATGCATAACATAATTGTACCCAATTCACAGATTGGGTGGGTATCCCGTAAGCTTTCAGGCATTCCCATAAGTAATTGTGAGACTCTTCGTCAAAGGCTTTCGATTGGTCTATACTAACCAAATATCCTTCTAGCCTATTAACTGTGTCTTTACCTGCTAACAAGATTTCTTTGATTAAAATTAAAGCATCTGTTAAATGTCTCCCAGGTACTGCGCAAAACTGCTGTACATGTATCAATTTCTGTGTTAACAAAGATAATCTATTCCCCAAAAGCTTAGCAAATATCTTGAAATCTACATTTAGGAGAGTTAACGGTCTCCAATTTTTAATATCCATTCTATCACCTTTCTTAAAAAGGAAAATAAGTAATCCCTCATACATTTGAGTAGGTAGCAACATATCCTCCAAAAAATAATTATATACCTCTAATAATTCCTTTGGCATTAACTCCCACAGAATTTTGTATAGTTCTCCCAGTAACCCATCAGAACCGGGTGAGGTATTTTTCTTTAATGTAGATATCACCTTACTCATTTCTGCCTCAGTAAAGGCCCCTACCATTTTATTTTTGGAACCAGGATCTATTTTTGGTATATTTGCAGCTTCTAATAAATGGGGTATAAAATTAGACGGGGGTCCCGAAGTCCCAAAAGTGCTTTCCACATGTTCATCTAAAAACTCCATTATTTCCTTATTGTCAAAAACTGCAACCCCTTCTTTTTTCCACAACCCCAAAAATTGCCGCTTGTTCGATCTAGCTTGGCATGCTAAAAAGGGATTCACCTGAGCGGTTTTCCCTTGTATCCCAAATTTTTGCTCTTGGTTTAAAGATTTCATGCGGTCATACTGGAAAGATGACATCTGTATCTTTATCTGGTTAATTTCTTTAGATAAATCTTTGCCACTTTCATGTTGAGAAGACAATAGAAATTGTAATGACCTCCGTAACTTCAAATAATTCCTATTTCTCAGACTCGCCATTGCTCTTACTTTATATTGGAAGTAACCAATCAGACATCTTTTTAAGGCTCCTCACCAGCTTCCTAAATCTTCGTATAAACCCATCGTAGAAATTTGATCTTTTATTATCATACTTATATCTGATATGGCTGAAATTTCTTTTAAACATGAAACATTGAGCTTCCAAAACCCTGGCCTTTGTTCTCTGTTCTGTTGGTCGCTCACCTTAATTCCAATTAATATGTGATCCAAGGTTTCTACAGGAATATAAATTAATCCATCTATCTGTAACCTCTCTGGCACAAATATGAAATCTATCCGAGAAGTTAATTTCCCTTTAAAGAAAGTTGGTTTACTTAATCTTTTCCCATTATTATGTGCATCTTTTAGCCCTGCCTGAGCCAGAATAGAGGATAAACAAGATTTATCACAGTACTGCTTCCCTATTTCCTTTTTCCATTCGAAATTAATATTAAAATCCCCACCCAAAATTAACAACCCTTTTTCATACAAATATGGTTGTATTTTATATAATAGGTCAATTCTTGCAGACTTCACCTGCGGTCCATACACTGTAATTATACTGCAGGGGGTGTCTTTTATCTTCACATCAATCATTAAAGCTCTACCTGACTCAATTTCAACAGTCCGGAGTAAACTTACTTCAAAGGTGTTAAAGCATACCCCCACACCACTGCACAAATCCTCACCTAAAGACCAAAAAGACGCACCCCACCGCCATTGATTTCTAGCTTCAGCTATCTCTGCCACAGTGTACAATCGAGTATCCTGTAAAAGGTACACGTCATATTTTAATGCCGAAAGTATGCCAAAAGTTGTCATATGTTTTACATATGATCTAATACTATTAACATTTAGAGAAGTTATAGTTAAAGAAAAAGAAGCTTTAAGGAGGGGGTTTAAAAGGTTTATTACTAGACCTGGTCACCCGCTTAACCACCTCTAGTGCCTTTTGCTTGCCAGGGCGCCCAGTGCTGAATTTAGAGGGTTCTGCACTAAATTCATTTGGGTTTTGATTTGATACTGGGGAACTTTCTTCCATTTGTTCTCCCCAACTTGCTAAAATCGAATATCTGTTTGATAGAGACAAGGGAGATTTCGAGGGGTCCCTGATACCAACATTTTCTACCAATACTTCTCTTCCTTGCTGACCCTCTTTCTCCTTTGTATTAAAAGGAGCATCCTGATCGTTACTCAACTGCCTTGTAGACTGAACGGGAGATCCATGGGGGGTAACAAAGGGGGTGGACATATCTTCACTGCCTAGTCCCACACTCGAAGCTAAATGAGATTCTTGTGACATAGAGATACCTGGTCCCTCAGATCTTGATCTTACACTGGGTCTTCTTCCATTTATGGTGCCCCCCTCTTACCCTTCCCCTTTGTTTCTCTCCTACCCTTATTCCTAGTTCATTGTTCTCAGTTTCTGTTTGGGAACTACGAGCCTGTGCTAACAAATGTTCTTGGTCTGAGGTCTCATTGGTCTCTACATGTTTCCATGCACAGTCTGCAAATACATGATCAGTTTCATTGCACAAGCTACATACTGGAGGACTTATACATTCTGACATTAGATGACCTAACATCCCACAGTGAAAACACCGGACCTGCTTACAGGCTGTATTTAGATGGGATAATAAACCACATTTGAAACAACTTTTAGGTTGGCCTGCATAAAATACAATACCCCTATCCCTTCCCAAATAGAAAGAGCTGGGCAAATGTTGTATGCCCTCAGCGTCATGAATTAGTCTGACGCGAAAAGTCCATCCTCCAGTCCAAAAACCATTAACATCCAAAATTGGGCGAGGTTTATCCTGCACATAGCATTTTTTCTCTAACCAAAACATAATGTCCAATATATTCACCCCTTCATTTCGGAATACAATTGTCACTGTTTTAACTGTAGGTTTGGTTATTGGAATCGCTTGAAAGTCTTTCCATGTTTCGTTATTCTGCAAATTATAATAAAGTCTCCAAAACTTATCTAAAGACATTTCTGTGCAAAAACTGACATCATAATAATGATCTCCTGGTGGATGAATTAGTGCATATACTTCGCTTGGTGAAAAAGACATAGAATCAATTAACAAGCTTTTGCCTACCCAAACGCGGTCAGGGGCTATTGACAACTGCCCAATGTACCTCAGTCTTACCAGGAATCTGTGTTTAGCTGACTCCACAGGTTTTCTAAACAGGCCAGCAAAAGTTTTCACCGGTTCCTCTCCCACATTTACACCACTTACAGTCTCGTTGTTTTCTTCCTCCCTCGCTGATTGTGAAGATCCTTCTGTAAATGCAGACTCTGTTATGTGCTGAGGTGTGGAAAGAACCACCATCTCTGTATGCAGAGGGTTATTTAACAAACATGTCTCCTGTCCATCCGTGGCATCTTGCGTCTCTGAAAAACCACTGGCCTCAGTTTGGGAGTGCGCATCCTCACTTTGTTCTTGTTGGCACTCTAAAATTTGACAAATTTCCACAATTTGTTCTTTATTTTTTTGTCCTATAGATGATGAATTGCTCGTTCCAGGAATCGGAATTAAAGGGTCCGGGACCCACTTGTTTCCATCCCATATCCAGCCCGCTTTGACTAGTGCTTCTCCAGGAGACCCAGGTTCTAGTGGGCTCGAGTTTTTTAATTTCTGTACCAAACCTGGCATTTTCCTTATAGCGGGATTCGAACTCTCTTCGTTTTCTATTCGATGTTCAAAACGCTTACCTCCTTCGTAGTTCGGGCTTACAGGGGAGCGTTTCCTCTTATTCCTTTCCACTTCAAGTTTCTGTTGACAGGTCTGATAATCTTTCTCAGCCATTGAGATTAAATCCAAAAGGTATTGTTTTTTCCTTTTTTAACTCTTCGGTTAAAACCATTTCGTCTTTCCCTTCAATATCCATATCCATATTATCTGATACTAACGTTTCCTTACATATCTGACTTATCTCAGTCTCCTGGCTTTGAAACTCTTTATTTGCTGCAAATGTGTCTTCCAGACAGGTTGGAGTCGCGTACTCACAACCTTCCTCTTCGAGCTCCTCCGACTGACTGGGCTCCTCCATCTCCTCGGACGGACAGCACCACCCTCGAAAAGAGTAGGGGAATTTCCCTAGTGTCCTGGCCAAATTTCTCTCATTCACTAAAAATACCACCAACAGCTTTATCTGGTTCAAGGTCAGATAGCATTCATCTGTATACCCCTCCCCCCGGTCGTGCCTGAAAAGAGGCAGGATTTGTCTAGTGCACTTACCCAGTCAACAAAAGCTAAATAAATAATAAATAAATAAAACTCAAAGGAATGTGCTTCATGCATATGAATGCATGCAGCCTGTTAAAAAAGCTCACCTTGATCCAGGCCTGGGTCAATCATACCACACCGGATGTTTTGGTGATCTCTGAATCATGGCTCAGACCCTCTATGCCTGACAGGGAAATTAACATCCCAGACTATTCATTATTTAGAGCTGACATGCTCACTACAGGAGGAGGAATGGCCATCTACGTCAAGGATAAATACTCGGTTTCATGCCTAGACTCATTATCCGTTGCAAAGCAATTTGAATGCCTGTCACTAAAGGTTGAGATATCCTCCTCTACTGCACTTTGTGTCATAGGTTGCTATAGACCTCTGTCTGCTGGCTCTCAAATCCTCACCCATCTAACTACTATTATGGGGCATGGCTCCCTTGAAACAGTTATCTTTGTGGATCTTAACCTTGATTGGATGTCCAAGGCCACTGCACCACTTAAGGAGTTTTGCGATGCCCGCGGGCTGACACAACTTATTGGTGAGCCTACGTGCCCTGTTAAGAAGAACCCTGCTAATAGTACACTGCTTGATGTCATCTTAGTAAGTAAACTGCACCTGTTCTCCCATGCAGGAATCTTCTTGTCTAATGTTAGTGACCATAGCATCATCGCTGGCGTAAGTTCGGTCCAGAATCCACTATCCTCATCAAGGTTCTTTACTAAGAGGTTCAGACATAACTTCAATCAGTCTGCCTACCTTGATGAGCTAAAATACTCACTGCATTAGCAGGACTTTTACCTAGCTAACTCAGTCCACTTGGCACATGACATCTTTTCTGAAATTGTGACTGGGGCATTAAATAAGTATGCCCCGCTTGTAAAAGTTGGGGTAAGGAGTAGAACCTGTTGCTGGTTCTCTTAAGAACTCAAAACGACACTCTGAACAGGGACAAGCTTTGGAAACAAGCATGAACAACTAAAGTCCCGATGGACTCGTGTCACTTCAGGAAAGCCAGGAATACATGCACCAAGAGATGCCAAGGCCTCCTTATATCATTTGGAACTGGATTCTGCTGCCAGGAGCGCCACTAAATTTTGGAAGTCCATTAAGGATATGTCTGGACATACCCTGGGGAACTCCCTGCCTGCAAAGGTTACCTCTGGCAGTGCCACTATCTGTGACAAAATGGAGATCCTGGATGCATTTAACAACCACTTTGCCACCGCAGGGCTGGCGTTTGACAACTCCCCTGCGGACAGGCTCTTCCTCACTTATAGACCTTATCTTTACAAACTCCCTAAACCACATCTCCAAAGTCGATGTGTTTCCCGATGTACTTAGTGACCACTCCCCCGTCGGGTGCTGGTGGTCAAATAAAAATATGCCAATCAAACCTAAAACTTCCATACAAAGGCACCTCAAAAGGTGCCCTCTCTCACCTCAGGGTGTACCTCACCACCTGTGATCAGGGGCCAGTGCATACTGCACAATCTCTAGATGCTTGCGCCACTGCATTTATTGCTATCTTCAATGCAGCCTGTGACATATTTGCCCTTTCACAAAGAAGGTATTAAAAACCTGGGACACCCTTGGATGACCCAGTCCCTCCTACAACAGATGCAGCACAGGGATAGCCTCTGGCACAGGGCCATATCCTCTCAGCTGCCCCAAGACAGACAGCTCTACAGAGAAGCAAGAAATAAATGCACAGGGCTATTCGACAAGCCAAGGCCACCTACTATCAACAAGCCTTCACCACCACATGGAGCTCCGGGAAATCTTTCTGGAACAATGTTAAAGAACTATGTGGAAAGTCACAAACACAGACCCAACCCAGCTCTTAGTCCAGGGTACCCTCCTCACATGACCCCACCACCATAGCCTATACCCTAAACACCACCTTCTCTGACCTCAGTCAAGTCCTCCCCAAAACTTCTTTGATCCCATCTCCACACACCTACTACTTCCCCTGTTCCCCTACACACCCTCCTTTCAGGCTGTGTGTTATTTCGTGCAATCAGGCTAAAAGCTACCTCTCCAAAGCACTGCATAACTCGCGTTACAGCAGTGACTCCCTCGACCTTAAAATCCTTCGGCTCACCCTTAATGAGACTCTCCCACATCTCACCAAACTCCTCAACCACTCACTGTGTCATGGCCAATTCCCTACACTATGGAAGAGGGGTATTATCACACCTATCCTGAAAAAGGGTGATCCAACTACCCCTGCTAACTATAGGCCCATTACGATCCTTCCTCCCCTTTCAAAAGCTCTTGAAAAAATTGTGTCTGACCAACTCACAGAATACCTTGACAAGTATGGTCTCCTCTGCCATGAGCAACATGGTTTCAGAAAAGGGCACAGTACTACCACAGCACTACTAGAATTTACATCTTACATTCATGAAGCCCTTGAACAGGGGTCAGCAGTTGGTACAATCTATATTGATTTGACCAAAGCATTTGACACCGCAATCATGAGCTTCTTCTTCATACCCTGGCAGCCCTCCATATTGCTCCTGAAGCTATCTCCTGGTTCAAGAACTATCTGACTGACAGAACGCAGGAAGTAAAAATTAGTCACACACTCTCCTCCAAACTACCAGTTCTGGCTGGTGTCCCCAAGGGTCAATACTTGGCCCTCTTGTTCACTCTTTTTCTGAACTCACTCCCTCAGCATGTAGTGGAAAGCTATTACTATTATGGACAATGCCGCTATACTGGAAACACACCAACCTCATACATCTCCAAAACACCCTTCAAGGCTGTTTTAGGGAGCTTGAATACTGGTTCACTGACCACCGTCTAATACTTAACTATGACAAGACAAAATCCATGATGTTTGCCCATCGTCAAAACCCCTCTATAACTCCCTGCTCTCAATCTCAAACCTACAGGGTAACCACATTGAACAGGTCAACCACTTTAAATATCTAGGTATCACCCTGGACACATCCCTTACCTACCACCAGCACATTAAACTTCTCTCCTCCTCAGTTAATACCGACTTGGCATTCTTTACAGGCACAAACACTGCCTTCCTCCTCAGGCTCTACGCTTAGCCGTTACTAGCTCGGTCCTCTCATTGGTCGATTATGGAATAACTATGTAATGGGCGCTGTTGGACAAATCAGCCCTACACAGCATCAATATAGCACTAAACAAAGCCTGCCGCATGGTCACCAGCAGCAGTAGACAAACACATACCTGTCAGCTCTATTATCAAGCGGACTGGCTAACCTTTGAAGGGAGGCTTAAATACCATACCTGCCTCAAGCCAAGAAGATCCTTATGAAACTAGCACCCATCTGTCTGCATAGCCTCATCCCAGCCAGCCCCAATAAGACTTAGAACGATTGGCAGGGACCTCCTACGCAGTTCCCCACTGCAGAACCTCTCTGGGGCAAAGATCTTCCATTACCGTGCTCCACTTTGGCTAAACAATCTACCATCTTCCATCTTGCTTGCCCCCAGTCTAAGACTATTCAAAACAGAGTGCAAGAAGTATCTGCTCAACATGGAGACCTGTAGCTGTTTTCCATCTTTTCGATAGATTGTCAGGCACCTGGGCCACCACATCGTTAGGGAACACTCTAACTCACAGATATTATCTCAGTCTTGGCAATACTCTAATACTGTGATTGTTAAACTCTTGTAATGTCCTGGCAATTTTCTGTACAAACCTTGTCTCTATGTAAAATTCAATATTACAACTGACGTGTAGCCTTTGACTTAAGCTATGATTTTAAACGTTTGTCGAAATGTAATTTCTCTGTTTTGAGAACATTGTCCATACTGTCTTGTTGTAATTGTACTGTCATGACTGACGTGGAGCCTTTGCAAAGGAGTCCTTGACTCAAAGGTTGTAATTCCGAAATTTTCAATAAATAAAAATAAAATAAAATGTTCTTTACACTCCCAGTTGGGTGCGCTAAACTCAGAACCTCTTCTTACCAACTCAGTTTTTTCTCTCCAGCCAACTTCATTGAAAGAGGTCGAAGAACTTCTATTACAGTTGGATACCAAAAAAAGTGCTGGTGCTGACTGTCTAGACCCATACTTTATGAAGGTCACCTACCATGCTTTAGCTGTACCAATTACCCACCTATTCAATCTCTCACTATCCCTCGGAATCCTCCCACCCTTATGGAAAACAGCTCATTATACCCCTCTGTTTAAACCTGGGAACCCCTGTGATCTTAACAACTACAGACCAATTTCTCTACTCCCTGTACTGTCCAAACTGTTGGAAAAAATTGTAAGCAAGCAGTTGAGAACCTATAGAAACTATGAATCTTCTAAACCCAATGCAATCTGGCTTTAGAGCACAGCATAGCACCATTATGACCCTAGCCAAAGTAACCAATGATTGGCAGCAAGACCTGGAGAACTGAAACTTCATCTGTGCAGTGTTCTTAGCCTTAAGTAAGGATTTCGACACCGTCAATCATGGCCTGCTCCTTTCCTCCCTGAGGGCAATAGGACTGGACTCACTATCCTTGCATTGGTTTGCTGACTACCTCTCTGACTGGTGGCAGCAAGTCAAGGCAGAAGGTAAACTTTTTCCCTTTAAAACCTCTGCAAAGAAGGGTCCCCCAGTGATCAATCCTTGGTCCCCTACCATTTGCAATTTACTTAAACAACACTGACACCGACATAACTAAGGCCAATATCCATCTGTTCGCAGATGACATGGTTCTTTATCTAAGTCGGCCTTCACCAGAAGCTGCCTGTGGAGACCTACAATCTGAATTCAGTCTACTTCAGGGCCAACTCCTAAACAAAAAGCTCCTATTAAATGCCAAAAAAACTAAGGCAATGCTATTTTTTCCACTTTTCCATGCTGCAAACCCAGTCAGTGCTGGCTCCATTCCATAGATCACAACAATCCTGGGTACTTGGGAGTGTGGCTCGACCATAGACTTTCCTTTACTGACCATATTGAAGATCTGCTGAAGAAACTTGAGGCAGAGGCTTGGACTCTTTTTCAGAATTAATAACTTCCTTGCTAGTGATGCCAACCAGCGGTTACATAGATACATAGATACATAGATACATAGACAGTGTCGGCAGATAAGGGCCTATGGCCCACCCAGTCTGCCCATTTGAGCGTGTAAGTTCAGTTTGTTTTCCTAGAAGTCCGTTTCCCCTTACCCCTGACCTCCAGAATTCCTTTATGTCTATCCCATGCATTCTTAAATCCCATGATTGTTTCAGCCCCCACCACTTCCTCTGGCAGGGTGTTCCACTTGTCCACCACCCGTTCTGTGAAGAAATTCTTTCTCATGTTTCCTCTGAATCGTCCTCCCTCCAACTTCATCCCATGCCCTCTAGTCCTGGAACATCTTTTTCGCTTAAAAATAGTGTTTTCCTGCACCCTGTTCCTCACTGTAAGATACTTGTATGTCTCTATCATATCCCCTCTTTCCCTCCTCTCCTCCAGGGAGTACATGTTCAGTTCCTTCAACCTGTCTTCATAGGACTTGTGGTGCAATCCATGCACCATCTTTGTTGCCCTCCTCTGAACCTTCTCACCCTGTCTATGTCCTTACAGGTATGGTCTCCAGAACTGTACACTGTACTCCAGGTGGGGCCTCACTAGTGTCTTGTATAGCGGAATTATGACCTCCCTTTTCCTGCTGGTGATGCCCCTGCCTATACATCCCAGCATCCTATTTGCTTTACCTGCTGCCTTGTCACACTGTTTCTCATCTTGAGGTCATCAGAGATGACAACCCCAAGATCCCTTTCCTGCTTGGTGCATGCTATATCCTCACCCCCAACTGATATATTCTGCTAGGGTTTTTTGCCCCATATGCATTACCTTGCACTTCTTTGCATTGAATTTCAACTGCCAAACCCCTGACCATTCTTCAAGTTTCTGCAGGTTGCTTCTCATCCTGTCTACACCCTCTGGTGTGTCTACTCTGTTACAGAGCTTTGTGTCATCAGTGAACAGTGAAATTCTGCCTTCTAGGTCCTGCGCAATATCACTGATGAAGATGTTGAATAGGACCGGTCCCAGCACTGATCCCTGTGGTACCCCACTGGTCACTCTTCCTTCTGTGGAGTGACAGCCGTTTACCACCACCCTCCGTGTCCTGCCACCCAGCCAGTTACCTACCCACCACACTACTGTCCTGCCCCACACCCATATTCCCCAGTTTGTGTAATGGTTGGTACAGACATTTCTTTCCTTGGTCGACTATGCTGACTTTCTTTATAGTCACTGCCCTGTCTCTCATCTTTTTAAATTGGATAAGTTATATCACAGGGCTTTCAGATTCATTCCTGCCCTACCTTTTCCACTCATCATTGTGCCCCTTATGCCTCCGTAGGGTGGCCCTCCCTTCAGTACAGGAGAAACAGAAATGTACTCTGGACGTTCAAAGCTGTTATCAAAAAAACTACCCCTATATATCTCTGATTATCTTCCACTATGCAAGCTTGGGAACTATGCACTGAGAAGCTACTCCTTTATTTCCTTAAAGGTACCTAAGCTAAAAACATGCTTTGGAAGAACGGCTATAAGCTTTGCGCTGCTGCTGTCTCTATGTAACAAAATACAGCAATTATTAAAACTTAGTACCCTGGTCAGTCTATCCTCCTTCAAGACACTATATGACCATTCGGTCAAGGAAATTTGCAACTGCTTTCCCTGATCCTAAACTTCCCTGCACTTACAGCGTACCATGATGGTGTTGTCTTCTCCACTACGCCTGACCTTGTGGCCTCTCCTTCACATTTCTCCAATACTTAATTATGCTCCCCATCCACCTGTCTTGTGTCCTCTCCAAGGCTTCATCTGTCCCTCACCTATCCCCTACCACCCTGCCTGTACCCTATCTCGCCTCGCCTACCACACCCCCTTCTACCCTCTTACACTGTTTGTTTTTTCCTTTTTTTAACTCACTGTCTGTCTTGTTTCTTATGGCATTGTTTGTAATATTTGATTACCTAACAATTGTCCTCATTAGTACTTCCACCTACTGTTACTAGACTCATTATACACCATGAAGGAATCGAGCCACTGTTTCCAAACTGTTCTCCACTTATGACTACATTTAACTATTGTATCTCTGTATTGTATAATATTACTGAGGTGTTATGTTGTGACTGTTCATATATTGTGTACCCTGTGTTTCTGTGCTAACCAGGTCCATCTTGTAAATGAGCTATGCTCAATGGTGTTCACCTGGATAAATAAAGAGTTGATTGATTGATTGGTGGGTGGTAAAACCATTAATGGTTTCAGGCATGGCTGGGACAGAGTGAAAGGGGCTAGAAGTTACTCAGGGAGATAGCAGTAAGGAGCAAGGGGGTGGATAGTGTAGACAAAAGCCATGTATTGACAAATGTTCTCAGGTTATGATAGGGTGTTATAAGCAGACTGAATAGACCAATGGTCCTTTACTGTCATCGCTATATTTCTATGTTCTTCTACTAAGTATGAAGCAGTATGTATTCACATGATGATACTTCTGAAAGAGGAAAGGTGGGGGTTATGTGCACTGCCTTAGCTTTATCTAGAGCAGTTGTACAAACCAGAGATTCCTGAGCCTCACTGTCAAGTGGGTTGATCCCAAATCAAGCACCATCAGTGATCCCTGTAGGAATTATACTGAAGCAGACAGCAGCACAGCAGTAGAGGAAGTGCCTTACTTAATGTGTCAGTAAAGCAGGGGAAAGAACAGTGGGGAAAATATTCCACAATTCATCCAATCCCTGCTAGACATCTGGGTACCTCCTCACAATCTGAAGGGTGGGCATCTTTGTCATTGTCGGGGCAGTAATATGCTGAAGGTGATGGAGATAAGGATTTTGGGCATGTGCTTTGTTTTGTAGATGTACAAAATCTATTTGGATGAGTCTTTTTAAACTTTTATGAGTACAAAGTCTAATATTTAATTTTTGGGGGATGGGGTTTCATGAAAATATTTATTTGCTTGTATCCTAGCCACCTCTAGAGCTAGATTTGCATAAACTGGCATATATAAGAAACCATTTTGGAAGGATTGCATAATCTACTAAATACTGAGACATTTGGTATAGAAATGTTTACATTATAGGGGTTCAGAATTTCACCACATAATTATTTGGACAAAACGCTTCTGAAAACTTTCTAAAACTGGGGATGTTCGTAACTTCTCTGCTCTTGTAGGTGTAGACCTGACATTTGCCAAGCATGTCTGATGGTACTATATCCTGGTATCTAACAGAACTGAAACAACATTTGCTTTAGTAGTTTTAAAAGTACTGATGAGATACCAAAAATTATTACTGGCAACATTTTCCCAATTATTTATGGTAGCATAATAGGAAATGTCTCCAGAATTCCACTGGCCATCACTTCTTCTGATAAGCTGAGCTGAAGTGTTTGCTGTCCTGTAGTTCCTTCCTGGATGGCTATTTTGTCCCCACTTCCCTTTTCTCTCTGTTTCTCTCCGAGCTTGACCAGATAGACTCAGTGGAACTGCTTCTCCACCTTATAGCCCCCTATTTTTCACAGTTACACACTCCCTTAAAAGAGAATCATCTACTCCTTTTCTTGCCAGACTTATCCCATTAGAATAGTCAGAATTCCTCCATCATGGTACTTTAGTCACTTTCCTCCCACTTACATCTCACTGAGTGCCTCTAAGTCCTAGTCTTTCAAGTACATCAGACTCCCTGGCTAGTCACTTTTGCTGAGTGTGATTCTTATATCAGCTTCATTCGATTTGTAGTTGTTGCTCTGTGATTCCTTCCTCCATCTTGAGGTATACAATTCCTGTGCCACCCAGCTCAACAGCCAATTTTGTTGGTGAACCCATGCATCGAACTCTAGCCACTGGTGACTCCCTGCCCTAGCTGCCTTCCCAACCCCTGTCCTTTAATTTAAATTCCCTCAGACTGCCCTGTCACTTAACATGACCAGCACCCTCCCTCTTGGCAGAAGTGCAGCACATCCTGATCATGCAGGCCTTCCTTGCCCTAGAATGCACTCTAACATGCCAGAAAAAGAAGACCCTCCCACTTTCAACAAAATCGTAGCAACAGTTGGCTTGTCTAATTTATGTCACTGCCATTCCTCACAGCCCACAGAAACGAGGGCTTTGGAGAATATCCCTCTAGACATGTTTCTCCTTAGGAACATCTCTACTAATGAATGACCTCCTTATGTTCTCAGAACTTGTACTGCCTACCACCATGCTTACAAAAGTCAGCTCCTATCACTACTTGCAGTGATTGGCTGTTGATCACACTCATTTGACTTGCATTGCAGGCTGGCAAATCAACTGATCCACATTAGCATCAAGGTCCTGTAATGCCTGTCCCACTCTCCTGCTACTTTTAAAATGGAGTAACTATGAATCCAGCCTTATTATTACTCTCCCCAGCCTTTCCCTTTCTCCTCCATGGCAGATCAAGTGTATGTCTGGGCCAAATTCTTGGAGATAGTTGCCACAAAATTCTTATTAGATTACACAATTTTCGCAAAGACTGATAAGCGACTAATAAGGTGTTACTGGTGGAGGAAGTCATCATTTGTTCTGTTGCAGGACATTTACTAGTGATGAAGGGGTCTTACTCAGTTTCCTTTTTTTTTTTTTTACAGGTACCAGAATCTACCCTCAAGGTCGGACAGGCACACCTGGTTACCTGGAAATTTCCAGGTGGACCCCCTCTGTTGGGGTCCTGGCCACCTTCTAAGCTTTGAGAATCTTCAGTTTTATCTTCTATTTTTTAATTAAATAGGCCCTTCAAGTAAATTCAAGATGCAAACACAGAGCTAGTGTATCATACTGAAGTGGAATACTGATATGAATGTGACAGCCTGGGCCCTCCCTTATTGATTTTCCAGGTGGGCCCTTGTGTCAACTTTCCAGGTGGGTCCTCTGTAGCCCAGTCTGACCCTGTGTACCCTTGATAAATTTGGGATGGGGGAGGAGGGAAATTGGGTGGAAGAGGGTGGGGGCTGTTCCACATCATGGCTTGTTCACTCGGAATGAGGATTCAAGCACAGGGTGGAGAAGGAGAGTGGTGTGATTACGTTTCTTAGTACAGACAGAGTGAAGGAATATGAGATATGCTGTCTATCACTCTTTTTGTTTATAAGAAACTTTGCCAGGACTGTCGTGGGAGGGAGGTGGGTGCTAGAGGCTGGCGGGGCTTGTGTGTATACCCAGTCTTGGTTTCAATATTCTAATTACACATTTTAAGGGTTACAGTGCCTGTTTTGCCATACTACAAACATTACTCATATCAGCATAATGCCTTCTTTCAAGATGCATACAGATCTCAAGATGCTTACAAAATGCATAACTTGCACATGCAAGACTCCACCAGCAGTTCAGGGGCCATGTTTTAGAGATCTATGTTCTGATGCCATTAAAAAAAGCACAGAGGCATCGGGAGGTGAAACTTCTGCCAGCGGGTAATAAATCTGGATTAGATGTACAGCATGATACAATGCAGTAACTTACAGTAAATGACATGGTAAAGGGCTTTATTGCCATTGAGTTACACTGTACCCTACAGTATGCTGCAGCATTTTGTGATATACTGCAGCATTACTGCATTTCGTCACTTTGAACCCAAAGTCAAGAATGGGGTTGGAAACTGGTTATCAGCTAGGTGACAGAGGGTGGTGGTTAGCAGCACTTACTCTAATGATGGAACAGTAGCCAGTGGGGTGCTGCAGGGCTCAGTACTATGAGTCCTCTACGATGTCTTGATTAGTGACATTGCAGATGAATTGGCAAGGAAGGTATGCCTTTTTGAAAATGATACCAAAATCAGGGTGGACAATAAGGAAGGAATGGAAAGAATGTGTAGTGATCTTGGAAAACTTGAGGAGTGGTCACGAGCATGGCAGTTGGGGTTCAGTGCCAAAAAGTGCAACATCATGCATCTAGGGCATTGGAACCCAAGAACTGAGTATAGGATGGGGGGAGGTACTGCCAGTAAAGAAGCAGGAAAGGGACTTTGGGATTATCATATCTGATGACCTCAGAGTAGCACTGTAGTGTGACAGTGCAGTGGATAGGACCCGTGGGATGCTGGGATGCATAGGGACCGGTATCTCCAGTAGGAGAGGAGAGAGGTGATGTTGCCACTATATCACTTGCTGGTGATACCTCACCTGGAGTATTGTGTTCAATTCTAGAGACTACACCTCAGTAAGGACATAGGGTGGATGCAGTCCAGACAGGGCAACTGGAATGGTGCAAGAGTTGCACCAATAGCCCAGTGAGAAGAGACTGAGGGATCTCAACAAGTATACCCTGGAAGACAGGAGAATGAGATGGAACATGATACAGACCTACAAGTAGATCATGGGGGTGAACAGGATGCAGAAGGATGGTATCTTTCAAGTGAGGAAGAGCACCAGAAGCACAGCACTTGTGACAAATTGGGGAGGGGGGATTTAGGAAGGATGTGTGTACTACTTCACTGAAAGAGTGGTAGGTGCCTGGAACAGATTGCCTGAGGAAGTGGTGGAGACAGAAACAGAATGGGGCTTGAAACATGCATATGGTAGATGTAAAGGAATATTAGGAAATGAGCAGGGAGGTGGGAAGGTCACCAGAGACCAGGAAGGGTCTTCATACACATACTAGGCAGGTACCTTCTGGGCAGACTGGATGGGCCAAGCAGTCCTTTTCTGGTGACAAATTCTACATTTCTGTGTTCTCTTATTGTATTGCTTCCTGGCTGGTGCTGCTGTAATTCTATTTTTTATCAAGAGCAAGAGACAGGAACAGTATAAGGTAGATTGGGGACAATAGGTGCTATCAGAAAGCATGTAGATTGTGATAGGCACACTGGCCCCACAGAACCAAAAATTAATACAAAAATCGAACAGTGCCCCTTTAAAGATCCCATGGCACTTCCAGGGGAATCAGCAGGTTCCCTGTATAGTATCATTAGTAGTGAACCCTATGAATTACTACATGTTTATACAGAATTATTTATTTTTTTCATCCTTGCTTATGAAGCACTAGAAAAAGTTATTAATTTCTGAATTTACATAAAAATTCCAGAGTTGCTGATCAGTAGGACAATAAATAGGCAGAGTTAATGCAGTAGTGCAATAAAAATGTTTTTTTCAGAAAGATGGTTCCAGTTGATAAAAATATCAGCATACCAGTCAAATCTAATTTTCTAGCGACCTTCTTTGCTGTGCACCTTGTGCTTGATATTCAAAGATTAGCACCCATTCTAAACCTGGTTAGCTTGGGTGCTAGCCTGAGTTTGCATGAGTGCTCCCAGCAGGGCCATATTCAGAAGCCCGAGGACCACCCCTAAAGCAAGCAGTGCCAAGGTGGTAAAATACCACTGTGTCTATGCAAATGATGGTGTCCTCTCATGTGTTCTGGCACAGCAGGGTATTCAAAGGTTTGCGGTAGTGGTAAACATTCCCCCAAGTGGTGCCGATTACTGCTGCTGGAAACCACCTCTTAATGTGGTGTTAATCCCTCATCCACATCCCCCTGAAGGCAGGGTGGCTGTACTGCAGCTGGTGGCCACCCATGTTGTCCTGTTTGAGCTCTGTATAAAATTCCCTTGTGTTCATGTGTGTCCTCCACCCCCAAACACTCGTCCTCACAGCAGTCCTATCCAACCAAAGTGTCTAAAGTAATTATGTAGTAGCACAGGCTGAGGAATATACCCCTGACCTACCACCCTCACTATCCTGGAGCTCACCATGGTTCAGCCTGCCCTCTTCATTCTAGGCAACCTCCAGGGTAGTGGCAGCAGACTCAGTGGCCCTTGGTGGGGTAAGAGGTCCTGTGGATCTTAGTCAGCTCAGCATGGAGAACCACAACGTCCACCCTCAACCCAGAGAAGTGCATGCAGATGGGGCAACACCTCAGTCCCAAAAATTTCTCCCAGAAAACTGCAGCTTTACAGCCACTGCACCACTCCCATGTCTGCTGATATCAGTCACTTCTTCTTTTCTGAATGTAACTTACACCTACTTCCTTTTTCTTTGCTTCCTCCTGTCCCAGCTACACCCTATATGAGGACATACGTTTACACCTTACCCTAGCTAGGGTGTTACCTGCTTTCCTTTAAACAGTTGCTATTTGTTTGTTTATTTATTTACTTATTTATTTATTCATTCATTCATGCTTTGGTAACTGGGTAAGGGCCACTTGGCACAAGTGCCTGTTTTCAGGGGTGACCCAGGAGCACTGAGGAGGTTAAGTCACTTGTTCAGAGTCGCATAGTATGCAGGTGGAGGTTGTGGGAATCAGACCCAGGTCTGCAGGAAGTACCAACCTCATCCACAATTTGTTACTCTAAACTCTAGGCTATACTGCCAGCCCCAAGATAAAGCTGTCCCTGTAGCCTTCTGTCTTTTTACTCCTCTATTTTATTAATTGTTGCCTATTGTCTTTCTTGAACTTCTACTTTACTCTACCCCACATAGGGTGCCTCCTATACTCCCAACCATAGCTGTTATCTGCCTGCTTTTTTTCCCCCTGCATTTACCTGCTACCCCATCACCTGAAGCTACCTGTGCTGTTTGACAGTAAGTGTATTCAGATCTTTAGAGTACCTTATCTTCCCATGTCAGTCTAGCAGAGCCCCCAGCTCATCTGCGGATGCCTGTAGATATCTTAGATGCCTTGAGATATTTGTTCCACTCCAGTGCTGTTTCATTCATGGGCTGGGGCATGAGCATGATGGGACACACTGGGTAAGGAAGCATTTTATAGTGCTCTTGTTAGAAGGCGCTACCCCTCTGAGAGCTCCACCCCCAGTCACACACCTGATTCATAGGACTGTCTGAATATACTCAGCCCCAAGATTAATCTTATGAGCTAGGTTCCCCCCACTACCAGTTACAAATTTAAAAACAAGTCTCAAAGTGCTCCAAACACTTTCTGCCCCACTTACCCTGCTACTTTTAGTGTGGAGAAACAATATAAATAAATGTATATATACCTTTAGGTTAAAACTGGGTGCTTACTCTCCTCTCTCTTAGCAATTTCTGCACTGCCAGCACAGGACTCCAACTAACTGACCTTTAAATCTGCAATCTCTTGCTAGAAGGCACTAAGCCACTGGCCCTTTGGTGCAGCAGTTGGATTTCCACTTGAGATGCCAGTGACCTGGGTTCGGGAAAGTACTTGGGCATCAGAGGACCAGCCAGGGGGGAGCAGGCTTGAGCATCTAACTACTGCTCACCTTCTCCAGGGTGGGTGGGGTGTCTGTGGCACAGCGTTTCCTGCCACCTGGCAGAGCCAAGGGGTACAGCAATGTGTCAAACACCCCCATTGTGTAGAGCATGATGGACATTGGCTTATGCCTTGCTGGCAGTGGCAAGCCATGCTCCTAAGGGGAGAAAATGGGAAAATGGTTCCCCAGCCAACTGGATGATAGCCGCTAGACTCTTCACCACCATGGAGCCCCGGACAGCCCAGACCAATGCCAGCAGCATCCAGGTCAATTGGATGCACTTACTGGTGTTTTTTCCCCCAGAAGGCGTGAACCCATCCAAAGATGGGATACGTTAGGTTTCCTGGGTGGCTGTGGATGTGGGGTGGCAGATGGTGGTGGAGAGTGGAAGGTGGCTTCAAGGTTCCAGGTGGCCTGAAGAGTGACTGGCCGGGGTGTAGGGGAGGTGCATTAAAAAAAGAAGGCACTAAGCCTCTGGAAGCTCCAGTCTGAATTACATAGCTGACTCACAGGGCTTTCTGAATCTACTCAGCCCCAAAATTAATTTCCTGAGCTAGGTATCCCACACTACCTGTTATTAATTTAAAGACAAGTTTCAAAGTTGCTCAATCAGTGACTGCAAATCTCTTTTTTCTACCCACTTACCCAGCTACTTTCAGTACGGAGAGGCAGTATAAATAGCTATGTATCTATATATTTATATCTATATCCATAGCTAAATCTATGGGTGCTTACTTTATTCTCTGTCAGCAGTTTCTGTACTTCTAGCACAGGACCTGAATTTACTAAAAAGTTAGACACAAATAACACCTTTTAAAGCTCAAAATTCAAATAATGCCTAACTCTAAAGGCTGACAGTTGTGTGCTTTCACAGAAAACAGTCTAATGAGACGTCTTAGACTTTAAAAAATGACTATAAATAGAGTTGGTATGTTAATGATTCATTTTTGCCTCAAAAAAATGTTGAGATGGACATTAACAAACTCAGTGCATGTAAACACAGTGCTTGTGCATGGTAACGCATGAGTGAAAAAGCACAGAGGAAAAAACAGTCAAGAACATGCATGAAAAATGCAAAGCTGTTTTCTTTCTTGGTTCTTCAGTAACTTCTTAAATTGTCAAAACCATTGTGAAAATATACGAAGTCCAGCATGAACAAAAAAATGTTTGAAGCTCCAAAACACAAAAATAGTTCAGAACACAATTGAAAAAAATTTGAATTTTGTACTATAATTAAAACCATACGTAAACAAAATACTTAAAGTCCTAAAACAATTAACATAGTTATGACTCCTCTACTATTCATCTGCTACTTTATGAAAACCAAATTATCACTTATGTCTTGCTTCACACAGGGCCTTTGGGACCCAGAGCAAAGCAAATTATCACTTACATCTTGCTTCACGCAGGGCTTTCGGGTATTGAACAACTACTTTGCATAGGGCCTTACATGAAACAAGTTATCAGTCATCTGGGTAGCCTATGATATTGGCGCTGGATGAAGGGTGCCTACAATAACAGTGACCCCTTCCCCAGTGCATTGCAGGGATGGCCACAGGATGGTAGGGTGGCCGGATTGGGGGTGGGTGAGTATAGCGACAGGATGTCTCTATACGTATGTACATGGGGGGGAGCAGGCATGTACAGCAAGGGGTGGGAGGGGATGTCAGGGATGGTGCCATGATGGGTTGCCAAACCGACCCTGTGGCACGGTGGGTGGGCTGCCAGAGTTGGTCTGCAGTGTACTGGGTTCAGGTCTGGGTGCTGGTGCATTTTTGTTGCTCCTGGCCCAAACCTTTTTTTTTTTGTTTTTCACCCCTCCCCAACATGCACCCCTGAGTTGGAATCCTTTAGTGAGGGATGTGGGGAAGTTCCTGTTGGGTTGTGGGGGCACTGCCCCCCACAGAAAACTTTAAAGATTGAAGTCTCTGGTGCAGTTTTGCTGTGTGCCAGGGTGTCAGAGTGGTGACATTTTTTTCTCCACTTTGACATTGCAATAATGGCGATTGCCTTTAGGCTTTTGCTGTTATCACATAGAACTGTCATCTGCCACTTTGCAGTAAGTTACAATTCATGTAGTACTTTGTGCACAGCATAAACCAAGTTATAATCTGATATTTCACACAGGGCGTTGTGTGATGAAAGTTATAACTCTGTTCTAGCAAAGTAAGGTGTAACTAATCTACTGTGCTCCGTGCATAAAGACAATTCTGATTCCTTTCTTGCTTAGTGTCCTGCACAAAGCATGTTATGTATCTAGCACTATTCTTTCAAAAACAGTAAGGAAGCTCATTTCAAGAAAATACATTCATGCATACTATTGAGTTACCAAGCCAAAAAAAGGAGGGAAATGTGGTGTTAGGGTTTTCAGACCTAATGCCCCCACCCCATCCCAACCCTCATGGTACAAGGTCAATCTACAGGTGCTTTAGAACTTTTAAACTGCTAAACCAGTCATTACCAGATTTTCAGACCTAAAAATCCTGGCACCAAGTACATGCATGCCAAATTTCAGGTCATTCCACTGAGGTATGGCTGCATTATTAGGTTTAAAAATAGGGATTTTAACATATCACTGCATTAATAACCCTAAACGGGACAGTATTGTACACCTATAATAAACAAATAAAAGTATAATTCAACCTCGGAGATCTGATGCCAAATATAAGCAATTCGAGCTTCACTCTCATTTTTATGTTGGCTTGCCATGCTTACGTGCAAGTCAACATCTTGCGGTAGTGTAGCTTTTAGGGTTATCACCTTTTAGGAAGCCCAAAGTGGGACATTTCTTACTAAAACATGATTTTTGCAGGGCAATCTGTAACCTCAACCAATGCATCAGACTTGTTTTCTCTAAATAATCAGAATTAAGACTAAGTGTTGTAGTTTTTCATTTGTTTCTAGTGTTTCTTATCAATTTAAGGTATTTTAGTTAAGGTATTATAGTTTTTGTAACATTTAGAAGAAAGTCAGAAAATATTTTTTCTGCTATAAAATCAGGACATGTAGTATTTTTCATAGTTTTTTGCAGGACACAACTGCCCAAATCAGGACAGTCCTACGAAAATTGAAACAGGTGGCAACCCTAGCAGCTTTGGAGGTGCGGCCGCTGTTGGGCAAATGCAGGGCACGCATCAGTAGGTGAGTCCCTCATTCCCCAATCAGTGGCACCACACCATGCATGCTAATATGGTGAGCACATCTAAGGAAGGGTCCGCTGCAATCCGAGCAAAGCTCGTCAGACGCAGTGGACCCATCCTGTGTGCTTACCACATTAGCAGCATGGCGGGCGGCCGCCCAACGGCTGACCTCAAGGGTGCCCAATCCCCCAGCCAGCTTACTGTGGCCACACAAATTTGCCGATGGGGAAGCCCACTCCCCACCAGCATACAGCAGCCCCCTCATTTCCTATATGCTGAGGGGGTTCCCAATCCCCCTCTGCTCTTGCCTACCCCTGGCTGTCATTGTGTGCCGACGGGGGTGCCCAATCCCCATCAGCATAAATTCACCCCCAAAGCCCTGATTGTCTGCCAATGAGGGTGCCCAATCCCCCATCAGCTGCAGCAACCCCCCCTCAGAACAGTTAGGTGGCATGCTGGGAGCCCACCCAAGTGTGCCAAGTCCCTGAAAAAAACTGTCCATGATGTTAGCTTTTTTCTTCCTGTAACATAAAATGGTCCCTCAGTAGTCTCATGCCACCCACCCTGCACCCACCCACTGTGCACCCTGCCTCCCCACACCTCCCTCAACCCATACTTCCTCCGGAGTCCATAGAAACATAGAAACATAGAAGTTGACGGCAGATAAGGACCGCAAGGCCCATCCAGTCTGCCCATTTCTTTTTCTACCTTATAAATGTGCCATCGGCCTTTGCTCTGTCAGTGGCCTATCTATTCATAGTCATTTGTATTGCTCCCTTATGCCTATCCCATGCCTGTTTGAAGCCCTGCACTGTATTCATAGCCACCACCCTTTCTGTGAAAAAGAATTTCTTCACATTCCCCCTTAATCGGCCTCCCTCTAATCTCATGATGTGTCCTCTTGTCCTGCTATTTTTCTTATATTTAAACATGTTAGACTCTTTCACCTTGTTTATGCCCTTAAGGTGTTTGAATGCCTCGATCATATCACCTCTCTCCCTCCTTTGCTCAAGGGTATACATATTGAGCTCCGTTAATCTGTCCTCATATGTCTTCTGGTGCAGTCCCTGCACCATTTTGGTTGCCCTTCTCTGGACTGCCTCAATTTGGCTAATGTCCTTGTGAAGGTGTGGCCTCCAATACTGCACGCAGTACTCTAGATGGGGCCTAACCAGTGTCCTGTACAGAGGGATTATTACCTCCCTCTTATGACTTGTGATACCCCTACTAATACACCCTAACACCCCCCTAGCCTTACCTACTGCTTTAGAGTCCGGCGCGATGATCTTCGCTGGACCGGGAACATGTCTGTTGGGTCCTGCACCCTCCAATCAGCTCCCAATTGAGTTGAGGAATCCTTTAGTGGGGGGGTGCTGGGGGTACAGCCCCCCCATGTGCGGGGTTCGGGGGTGAAGCCCCATGAAGAAAACAACAGAACAAAGTGCAAACCCGCAGCTGACTGCACAATGCGGTTGACCTGCTGGTGTCGCTGATGGGGCATTCTACAAAATGTTTGTCGGACTCTCATCATGGATCTGATGGCATCAATCCCATCTTCATCAAGCTAGGCTACAATTATCTAGTTGCACTAAGCCTTCATATCCTTAATCTCTCCATCTCCTCAGGCATGGTTCCCTCCTGTTGGAAATCAGCTCATATCTTGCCCATGTTTAAATCAGGTGACCCCTGCAACCTAAACCATTACAGGCCCATCTCCATCCTCCCTGTCCTATCCAAACTGCTAGAGAAACTCATGCATCACCAGCTTAAAGACCACGTTGAAAAGTTTTCACTTCTCAGCCCTGCCCATTCAGGGTTCTGACAAAAACACAGTATCACCTGCACAACGACTGGCTGACCTTGCACAATTCCAAACAAGTCACAGGTGCCATATTCCTTGATCTCAGCAAGGCATTCAATACCATTGACCATAATCTCATCCTCAGTGGTCTCAGTAAACTGGGCACAGCTGACACCACTCTTCATTGGTTCCTGAGCTACCTTACAGATAGAGTTCAGAAAACCAAAGCAAGCTGTCAAGTTTCCTACTCTCTCCCCATAAAACACAGTATCCCACAAGGCTTCATTTTAGGCCCTATACTATTTTCTATTTACATTAACTCTCTAGATTCCAATATCAGCAACTCTAAAATACATCTATTTGTGGATGATGCCGCTATGTATACTTCTAAGCCAACCTTATCTGAAGTATGTTATGTAATCCAAGCTGACTTCAAACAGCTAGTGTGCAATCTAATCAACTCTAAGCTACTACTCTATGTGAAAAAACTGAGATCCTTTATTTCACACCTAGTAGCAATAGTCCCTCCCCTCGGCACAGAGAATAACCTGTACCCATCATGACTATCCTAGGCGAATCACTAGATGTGGTTGATCAATTCAAATATCTGGGTATTTGAATAGACCACAAACTTTCTTTCAGTGTGCACATCGACCACCTTTCTAGTAGTTAAAAGCAAGACTTGGCTTTTTCTTCAGAGTGCTCATTCCCTCTGACATTAAACGTGGACTAGTACAGGCCACATTCCTGCTATTCCTAGACTATGGTGACAACATCTACAGCTGTGTCGCTGCTTCCATCCTTCGCACGCTCGATATATTGTTCCACTGGGCAGTGCGCTTCATTACTAAAGCACCATTCAGGACACACCACTGTGACTTATGTAAAGAAGTCTGCTGGGAACCCCTCACCACTCGGTGGTTACTCTATTTAGGTACCTGAACCCTCAAAAGCCTACTAAACAAATTACCGCCCTATATGTCCTCACTTGTTAATATTTCCCATTACTCCTACTCCCTTAGGAAATCTGCTTACATCTTCCACAATGTACCCTGGAAGTGTACATCCCCCAGCAAGGGTGCCAGTAGCTACTCCATCCCATCGGCAATGGAATCTCATCCGGTCCTCACTCAGGCTCACCAGCACTGTCTCATTAAATTTCTTCCGAGCCCTGACCTACAAATTCTTCCCAGTAGTCTGTCACTGCTATAGATCCTAGCATATCATGGCAGTCTCCTGCCACTGCCATCAAGTGAGTACCCTCTGACTTCTTGTATCCTTCTCCCTAATCTCCCTATCCACCCTGGCCCCTGTGCTCCCTAGTCCATCCCCACCCTTCGCTGACAGCAATTGTTTAAGTTCTTACTGATACTATTTTTTGTTCTCCCTCAATATGAACTGGTTCCTGTATGCTTCACTACTGTTTTCTGTTACTGAATTCCATAGCTCGAGTACTTACAGGTACTCCTAGAACATCTCGTATTACTCCGGTGCTGCGGGATCTGCACTGGCTACCAGTTCCGTGGTGGATCGCCTTCAAAGTTGGATTACTGACTTTTAAAGCCCTACATGATCTGAGCCCTGACTACCTGAAAGATCTCCTGACTCCTTGCCTCCCTGTGAGGTTGCTCTGCTCAGCTGATGAGGGGTTGCTAGAGATTCCTAGGGTTACACTGAAATCAGCTGGTGCCAGGGCTTTTATGTTTGTGGCACCAACCCTTTGGAATTCTCTACCACGTTGGATAAGGGAGTGTTTGACTGTGGGGAGCTTTAAATAGGCTCTTAAATCCTTTTTATAGAATTAGGCATATGGTGTCCTTGATTAATGTTTTGTATTTGTTTTTATATTACTGTTTGTATGCTTTGTTTGTATTTAATCTTTTTGGAATGCGCCTTGGTTTTTGAAAGGCGCAATATAAATAAAGTTTATTATTATTTTCTTTGACCCTGTATGTATTTCCTACCAGTTATTGTTAACTTGCCAGCCTGGTGGCATTGAGGGTTGAGGCACTGGATGCCACACCTTAGACCACGCCGCAAGGGGTTCGAGAATGAGCCTGGGTCGCCGGGGTTGGTAGGAGAGGAGAAGGATCGAGAGTCTGTAAGACTGCTCTCCTTCTCCGGGGAGGGGGGTGAGATGCCTCGGTGGTCTGGCGGCTTCTAGCGGTGGCTGGGGGCTTGGCAGGTCATGGGCAGAACTGGAGGGACGTGCTGTGGTAGATGCTGGGATGGGGCGCGTGCAGTAGCATGTGCGCTCTGGTCCCTTGGCGTCATTGCATGCCTCAGATGTATGGGAGAGAAAAGGGAAAACCTTGCATGCTACTTGAAGGCCAGACAAGCAGCACCGCCGGCTTCTACTCTCTGGATGCTCCCCCTCACCAACCCCCGATCCTTCCTGGGCAGTGGTTATGCGGGCTCCACCATGGCTGTTCACAGCAGGTTGGAGGTAAAGGGTAGAGCCTGGTGATCGGGGAAGAACAGGGGCTGAGGTCGGGCTGGACTGGGGGGAACCATCGGTAACATCCCCCAGCCACAGAGGAGGAGATAAAAAGTATAGCAAAAAAAAGGAAAAAAAAAGTTGTTAACTTACAATATGTCACTGCTGCTTACCCTGCTTGCTGCTGGGACGGCAGTATCTTCAAGATCTCTTTATTCCCTACTGTCCCTCTCGCTCACTCTGATCCGTTGACGAGGGATTGCTAGAGTTTCCCAGGGTTTATTTAAAAACATCTGGGGCACGGGCATTTTCCTACGCTGCCCCCACCCTGTGGAATTCTCTACCTCATTGGATATGAAGTTGCCTGACCGTCGAGAGTTTTAAGTCAGAAGTAAAAACTGATTTATTTTTAAAAGCATATGGAGAGTGACTTTTATTGTGATTTTACTGTGATTGTATTGGTATTATTGTTGTTGATGTTATATGTTTGTAAATTTTAATTGCCTGCCCATTTGTACAGCGCTTTGGTTTTGAAAAGGGCTTAAAAATAAATTTTTACTTACTTTACTTACTTACTTATCCAGAAACCAGATTCCTATCTGTTTTACTATTGTTTTTACTGACCATATATGCACTTTTTTTCTACCAGTTATTGTACCTGTATGCTATGTCATCACTTTTATTGTACACTGTTGTTTAAAGTTGTCCTTACAAGACCTTCTTGAAAATAAGCATGCTCAATGGAGTCTTCATGCCAATAAACTTAACCTTAACCTAATCTAGTAGGTGCTATAACCTTAACCTAACCTATTAGGTGCCATATTTCCTCCTCTCATCTGGAAGTATCGATCCCAACCCTGGCCCTCTCCTGCCACCCTCCTCAATTGCAGCCCCGTCACCCTCCACTTCTTTCTCCTCAGCCCCAGCTCTTATCCCCAGTGGGCTGAAACTTCTGCACCAAAACATCTGGAGCCTGCTACCTACAATAGCCCTTATACAAGCCCTAGTGGTAACTTACACCCTGGATATTCTAATAATATCTGAGACCTGGCTCAAGAAAAGCATCCCAGACAATACAATTGCCATCCCTGGGTACTCCCTCTCCAGACAAGACAGGACTGGTCGGGCTGGAGGAATTATGTTTATCCTATCCTTATTGCAATCCACAATGCTTCTATCTTCTTCCATCCTGGCTTCCCACGAGGCCTTTGTCAACCAAATTTCCCTTCCCCACACAGCCCCTACCTTTGTAGCTAGCACCTACTGTCGCCCTTGTATCCCCCCATCAATTGCACTGGAACTCTTATCGTCCATCACCTCTGTCTCCCACTCAGGCAAACTATTCTTGCTGGGCAATGTAAATTAAAATTGATTGTCTCCCAAGTTGACAAAGCTATGGAACAACGTAAATGCTTTAAACCTCACTCAGCTTATAATCGAGCCACAGTCCATTTCTAAAACATTCAACCATACCCTGCTTGACTGGGCACTGACCTCACACCCCCATGTGTAATCAAGTATGGTATCCTCCCTGATACCCTCAGTGACCACAACCCAATTTTCGTGGCTCGCAATGTCCACCGACCGAAACCTACCTCTCAAATAATCATGCTTCATTCCTTCAAATCCCTTGATCCTGTCCCACTCTAAGCAGAACTAGCATCCCTTGACTTGGTCCCCCTTTCCTTCTTCACCTCCATTGATTGACCTAGTCCTTGATTATTTTAAGGGCAAATTCATCTCCACCTGGAATGCATTTGCCCCTTTCAAGAGGACCATGGTCCATGGGATACACCTCCCCTGGATTACCCTGGAATTACTGGCCTGCTTCAGAGTGCGGGACTGAGCTTGGAAAAAACTCAAATTCACAAAGCTCCCCAGTGACTTCACAGTGTACAGAATGCTTCGCAACTCCCGCACTAAAGCCACCAAACTGTCTAAGTCCAAATTTTTCAAAGACTCATTCCAAACAAATATAAACTCCCCATCTAAATTCGGGAGAGTGGTCCATGACCTCTTTTCTCCTCACTCTCACCCCTCCCGTCCAGTTCTCAATATAAATAACTCACTGGTATCTGACCCTAAATTGGTGGCAAATGAATTCAACACCTACTACACATCTTGTGCCTCTTCTCTCTTGTGCTCCCTCCCCCTCTACCAGCTCATCACTGGTGCTCACAACTGCATACCTTGCCTGACTCCTCTTTCTCCTTCTCTTCCATTACAGCTTTTGAAGCCCTGAACACCCTCCTCTTCATTAATCCCCCGAAAGGGTCCTCTCCTGAAGGTCTTGATCCCAAACTTCTCTACCTCTCAGCTATTGCCTACCCTATCTCTATTATTATAAACCTCTCCTTTTCACTTTCCCAAATTCCTTCCTACTGGAAATATGCCGTCGTCTTGCCACTCCCTAAGGGAGGTAACCTGACTGTACCTGGTAACTATCGCCCTATCTCCTTCCTCCCTATCCAAGCTAAACTCTAGGAACACCTGGTGCTCTCTCAACTCTCCTCCTTTCTTACTAATTCCTCCTCCTTTACCCCTTTCCAATTGGGTTTTCAGAAGAACCACTCAACAACCACCACCTCCCTCCTCAGTCTCACCGACTCTATCCATACAGGGAAGGACTACGTCCTGGTCACGTCACCTATCTTTGTTGACCTAGCCAAAGCTTTCGAGACAGTCTCCCATACCTTGCTCCTTGACACCCTCTCTGCAGCTGGCCTTGCCCTGTCAGCCACTAACTGGTTTAAAATATTACCTCATTGGCAGGACCCAATCAGTAAAAATTTCCAACCTCACCTCCCCTTCCTTCCCTATCAATACTGGGGTTCTGCAGGGCTCAGTACTTGGTCCTCTACTTTTCTCCATCTTCCTTAATGATCTTCCCTCAGTCTGTCATACCTTCTCCATCCACATGTATGCCAATGACACTGTATTGTTCAGCTCCGGCAACAACCCTGCTGCCATGGAATCCGGTGTACAGCATGACTTCTCCCAAGTTCAGCTCTGGTTTGCTTCACACCAGCTCTTCCTAAATGCCAAGAAGACAGTCTGTATGACCTTTGGCACCAGGCAGATACTCTCTAGGCTCTCCATCTCCCTTCCTTTCACACCCCTGATGGGACACCCATTAAGGACACATCCTTTTTTAGGTATCTGGGAGTTTGGTTGGACCAACACCTCAGCTTCTCCAGGCATATTGATGCCATCCTGAAGAAACTGCACCCCAAGCTTGGTGCCCTCTACAGGAATCACAGTTGCATCCAATTGACTGCGAGGTGTGAACTTGTCCAGAAGATGATACTTCCTAAGATTGACTATTGTGATGTAGTCTATGGTGCTGCTCCCAAATCTTCCTTGATCAAATTGGACACACTTTTCAACTCCTTCTGCCATTTTGCCCTTGACTCCTACCCTTACACCTATCACTGCAAACTCTGTCGTTCCCTTGCCTTCCAATCACTGTCGAACAGATGTCTTGCCCACTGTGTCAAACTAACCTCCAAATTCTGGCTAGGAGAACTCCTTCCCTACCTATCATCCTCTCTCGCCATTCACCCTCCCTCCCTCCTCCCGCTCCCTCTGATCTTATGACATATGCTCATTGATGGTCCCATGCCGCTCCTCCCTTACTGGCCAAACTGTTTTTTCCTGTCATTTTTCTACCACCTGGAACTCCCCCCCCAACTAAGGCATTCCTCCTCCACCAACTCCCTCAGCACAGCCCTCCATAATTTTTTTGCACCCCGCTGCTCCTGTTATAACCCTCCTTAACTCCTGCACTTAATTCTTGCCTGCCAATCCCTTCCCCCTGGCAGGGTTCACAATACCCTGGAGGGTAACTTGGTTTTGGCAGTCAAACCTCCCCTCTCACAGCACTGGTTCCCTGTCCTTTACCTATAGCACTTGTCCCCTACCCCTGTTGGTCTCTCTTTGTATTTCCTAGCATTTGCTGTGTTAGTTCAAACTGTAGTGCCTGTTTTGGATGCTTCTAATACTGTTAAATTGCATGCTGTATATCATAAAACTGTTGCCTGCTTTTTATTACTCCTACATTTGCTACCATCACTATTATGCAAATTGTACCATTCAACTTATCCACACTCTGTATTTGTCTTACCCTCTTGCCCCTACACCCCAGGTTGCACCAAGAGTTGAGCAACTTGTTGTTCAGTGTGCCTTCCTGGTGAAACATATCAATAAATAAATAAAAATAAATTAACCATGGGTGACGTTATGCACAGGCTACTGTTCTGCAGTTTATGAAACTGAATCCACAGTACATGTAAACCACTGAATACTGTGCTGTGGTTGAGGTAAACTACAGATTATTAATCAGCAGTTAAGAAAATATTCTGCACCGGCCCAGTGGTGAAGAGAACTGAGGCTCCATAGGTGCCTTACCTTTTTTCCACATCAGTGACCCCAGTTCAGAAATGAATGCAAGTCACCTGGTGATCAGCCAGGGGAGAGAGAACTGAGTTCTGTAGGACTGCTCTCCTCCCTCAGGACGTGTGGACTCTGTGCCTCAGTGATTGACCACTGCCTGGAGGAATCCAGGTGGCGGTGCACGGGAGTCACTGGTTGGGCAGGGCCCCACATTCAGAGCACCTGTGGCATGTCTGCAGAAGTGTAACGTGCACAGGAGTCACTGGTTGGGCAGGGCCCCATGTTCAGAGCACCTGTGGCATGTCTACAGAGGTGTAACATGCACAGGAGTCACTGGTTGGGCAGGGCCCCACGTTCAGAGCACCTGTGGCATGTCTACAGAGGTGTAAAGTGCACAGGAGTCACTGGTTGGGAAGGGCCCCACGTTCAGAGCACATGTGGAATATCTGCAGAGGTGTAATGTGCACGGGAGTCATTGGTTGAGCAGGGCCCCATGTTCAGAGCACATGTGGCATGTCTGCAGAGGTGTAACATGTATGGGAGTCACTGGTTGGGCAGGGCCCCATGTTCAGAGCACACATGGCATGTCTACAGAGGTGTAACGTGCACGGGAGTCACTGGTTGGGAAGAGCCCCACGTTCAGAGCACATGTGGCATGTCTGCAGAGGTGTAACATGCATGGGAGTCACTGGTTGGGCAGGGCCCCACATTCAGAGCACATGTGGCATGTCTGCAGAGGTGTAACGTGCATGGGAGTCACTGGTTGGGCAGGGCCCCACGTTCAGAGCACATGTGGCATGTCTGCAGAGGTGTGACATGCACAGGAGTCACTGGTTGGGAAGGGCCCCACGTTCAGAGCACATGTGGCATGTCTACAGAGGTGTAACATGCACATGAGTCACTGGTTGGGAAGGGCCCCACATTCAGAGCACATGTGGCATGTCTGCAGAGGTGTAACGTGCACAGGAGTCACTGGTTGGGCAGGGCCCCACGTTCAGAGCACATGTGGCATGTCTGCAGAGGCACTGCCTGCTCACTGCACATCCTGGAGAGCCAGAGGAGAAAACAGAAGGTAGAGAACTGAGGGATGGGCTCCATGAAGCCCTGTCCATCAAACATTTGGCCTGCCAGGTCTCTCTGCTTCCATTACAGTCTGGAATTGCGTTCTTGATGGGAGAGGGTAGCCCTCTAATCCAGGCCCCATTGCAAGGAGTAGTCCACAGGTATCATGGTCCTGGACAGTGGAGTAGAATTGGGTCAGCTGTGGTCAAAAGGGATGGGGCGGAACAAGCCTCCCATGCTGCCGCTGTGATAAATACCGCAACAGCAAAAAAAATAAAAATTCTGCTTTCAGCATTTCAGAGTTTTGCTTCTGCCACAGCTCCATGGAATGAGACATGACTTCTAAAATTCTGCAGAATTCTGGCAGAAGCAACATTTGAACATTTCATTTCCAGACAGCTATCTGCAGTACGCTTCAGCTCCTCAACAGCAGCACACAAATTATGGGCTTGCCAGCCTGAAGTTATAGTTGAACTGCTGCTAACTAACTGGCTAGCTAGCTAACTAACTCTAACCATAATGAAAGATTTTCTGATGATTTAGAAGTATTTAGGCAGACGTCACTTTTTTTGCAAAGAACTGCACAGCTCTTAGTACCCATAGCACTTCTCAGATGAGAGAGAAAGTCAGAAATGGCACTGAGGCATGGTCAGCGTTAGGAGCTCACATTCGTCAGCAGTGCTGATTGGCTGCTGTAGTTCATGTGTCTTGCACAAGCTCATAATCTTCAGCTCCACTGATTGGCTGCTGCAGGTCATGTGTCTTGCATAGGCTCATGAGCCGCCCCTGAAGAAATGCTTTGGAACCCCTCCAATTATATTAGTAGTGCTGGTGTTTGGTGGCTACGCCAAATTCCAATCCAGCATTGGCTTACCTTTACTAGAGCACCTTCTGACCTTTAAATACTATGTTACTGTGTTGTCATAAGAGTAGTACATTTCCCTGGTGCCCTGGCCAACAGTATCACAGTCAATAAAATGGGTCAGATACACCCTTCCCCCCCCCCAAGATGTATGTGGAAATGAGCAGTCACAGCTCAATGTGCCTTTCCTGATGAAACATTTAGTGTAAAATGAATACATAAATCAAATCCCATGCATGCACACTGCCCCCAGAACACTCCTGGAAATGAGCAGTAAGACTTTACTAAGGATGTATCCAGGGAAGCTAACATAGCATGTAAAAGTTTCTCTGGAAAACTAACCTTAATATAGACTTAGCTTTACCCTGAGAAATTACCGCTATAGCTCTGTGATGATACAGCTGCAAGTGCTTTGCGTATTGCTCTCAGGATCATATGGGAAGTAAGCTACTATGGTTATCTATCTCAAAAGGAAATACAATTCTTAAAGTCAAAATCTCTGTTACTGGGGGCATGGCACCTGACCCAGCTCAGGGTGGTTGCTTAAATTCCATCCTCCTCACTGCTCAAGACCCTACCATGGCCAGCCAGGCTTTCTAGCATATTTTTCTACTCCCTATCTACTCTGTTGGTGTAGTTAGCACTCTGCCTTCCCTCCAGCAAAACATCTTTCAAATTGAACTTACCATTCCGGATATCGAGCCAACTGTATTTGCTGATATACTCAGCCTTCTGCTTGCGAAAGGACTGAAAGGACAGAGTCTAGTGAGTAATCTTCTCCAAAGCTTGACTCTGGGTGTATCGAGAAAATGTTTGCCTGGATGCTGAGATGAGGGATATCAGAGAGATGAAATTAGCTACTTCTCACACTTCACATGCCATTGAAAGAATCAATTACAGCCTCGCAGTCACAGGACGCTACACTGATTCAACCTGTAAAGTACTTCTAGACCACTAGGCTACTCTCTGTGACCAACCAAGAATTATCCAAATGCTCCAGGATAAAGCAGACTATCTTGAGAACCAGGGTAGGTGCAGTTATTTGTGCTTTATGGGTTTCCCATAGAAGGCGGAACTTTACAACACTATTACCTTTCTTTAGCAGTTACTCCCTGCAGCTGTCAAGTTACAAGGTGAACAGAACTTTGAACTAAAATAGGTACATCATTCCCTTGCCCCTCCTCTAAAAGCTTGAAAAAATACACAGCATGTCTTGGAGACATGTTTATGCCACCCATAAAAAAGAGTCACTCCTCAGGCATTCCTGGGAGCTGAGGTCCCTAGAGTGTTCGAGGCACTTCATACATATGTACCAGCATTTTCTCCACAAACTGATAGCAAAAGGGTGGGTCTGCACAAAGGCAAGGCTGCTATTACTTAGATTGGGAATCCCTTTCAGTTTGCATTACCCTCTCACACTGCATCTAACACATAATAGGGTCCCCATACCCTTTTCTACCTTGGATGCCATCATGGACTTTCTCCACGAACACTGGCCTGTTGGTAAGCAGAAGTTATGGTGAATGGAGAACTCCCATGCACAACCTAGCCAAGCGCCCTCAGAGGATATGGACACCATCTATCTGCTTCAGTTTCAGGGAGACCAGGGCCCTTCAACAGCACATCTCCCCTCATCTACAGACTGTTGAATCTCTGCTCTAAAAAGCCATTACCAGCAGTTGAAAAGACAGAAAAGAAGAACACCAGGCCACCACCCCTCCACAACTGCAGCAATAGTGGAAGGGAGCAGATGACTCCATGGAAGGTGTCTTCCATTTGCTGCATCTCCTCAGCATCCTGTCTATGATGGCCCCCAGTGTCTAGATCCACCGTCATTGTCATCTGCCCTGAATGCATATTGTTGGTGCAGTTAAAAGATCTATCACCACTGGTGACAGAGTGGAGCTGGGCTGTTGCAGTGGCAAACATGACCCTCTACCAGCCTCGAGCTGTTTGGGCCCAGAAGACAGCACTACATTGACAGAGACCCATATCTCATGACCCTGGCTGCTTCTGACATGGGATGAGGACATTAATGGTGGGTCCTGTGAGCACTATCTTTTTATCAGGTAATGTCCTTATACTGTTGTTTTGTCACCTTCCCATCTTACCTTTCTCCTGCCAGCCATTGGATACTGTACTGGGGCCAGCTTTGGCTCCTGGCTGCCAGTAGGGGACACCTACACCAACTGTGTTGCATCTGCCATGGTGTTTTTATTCCTATTTTGATAACACCAAAGTGTCA
The DNA here is from genome assembly GCA_016271365.2 of Neoceratodus forsteri. NCBI lineage: Eukaryota > Metazoa > Chordata > Ceratodontiformes > Ceratodontidae > Neoceratodus > Neoceratodus forsteri. The sequence continues at coordinate 335,454,420 of JADMNL010000026.1, forward strand.
TAAACATGGTCTATTTTTGACTGAGCATGACTCTGGGTACTCTGGGAGCTCACGACAAGCCATTTCCTCACTGAAAACAAAATGTGGTTTGATCCCCCGCCCCCCCCAATTTATGAGAAACTTGCCTGAATGCTAATACCAGTGTCTGCTAAGTTAGGGCCACTGCAAACATCACACACACTCAAACATTGATTTTAACCTTGATTTACTTTCAGGGAGATTGCATCACATATACAGATCATACAAATGAAATTATGCAAATGATCTAAACAAGAAAAACTCAATTCTGACACAGAAAGAATTATGAAGTATCAGTAAAATTAATGTTTGAGTGTGTGTGATGAGTGCAGTGGTCTTTACATAGCAGACAGAGGTCTTTGCCGAGATACCAGTGCTCAGGCAGGCTTCTCGTAAATGAGAAAGATAAAAACCAAACCGCGTTATGCTTTCAGTAAAAGCAATAACTATTTATAGATCCTGCAAATGTTCTACTCGTACATCAATGAGTCTTTTATCACTGTCCCACAGAGACACCGTTTATGAGTTTGTGATGTGTGGAGGTGTTTCTATTGAGCTGAGAGCTCTTAAAAATCACTGAAACTGGGTATCTTGTTAAGAAATAAAACCCTCAAGCTGCAGTTAAAATGAATACGTACACAACAGTGATACATTTCCAGGTGCCACATTAATCGAAATACAGACTATCTCCAATAAAGAAAGGCCCACAAAACAATCATTTATGAGATGCAGTGAGGGGTTCCCTGATGCTCTATCAGTAGACTGTGAGTCAGCTGTTCACTCGATCTGCTTGGGAGTGATGGTATCATCAACACTGTCAGCTAGCATGCACAGCTCAAGCTAAGCTTTCATGATGATTGGAATCACTGAACCGAAACACCATCAGGGTTGACTCAGAAATGACCAATGTTAATATACAGGCAGACTAAAGGCAGTTATAAATCTGACTGAGCTCCTTTAGCCTGTAACCTCAACCCACTCCCTCAGGTCCTCAGCAAGAGGGCTCCTCAACATTACTAGGTTTAGGCTGTAAACCTCTGGCAACCACGCGTTAGTGTTGCTGGTCCTACCCTATGGAATGCATTTCCAGCTAGTGTCAGAGGAGCCCGGACAGTTGAGGCCTTTAAGAATGGGCTAAAGACCTATTTGTTCTCACAGGCCTTCTCTAAAGCAGCTTTATAACTACCACACACCGACCTGTTACTTCGCTAAGTATAAAGCAGCATAGATTAGTGATTTTATTTGCTGGAATAGAAACATAGAAACATAGACTTTGATGGCAGATAAGGACCGCTTGGCTCACCTAGTCTGCCCATTTCTCTACCCACTGGATAAGCTGCAGATCCTAGTTAACCAACAGCCTATTTGTTCCTACCCCCCACAAGAATTGCCTTATGTCTGTCCCATGCATTCTTGAATTCTCCCACAGTTTTAGACCCTACAACCTTCTCAGGAAGGCAGTTCCATGCATCCACCACCTTCTCTGTGAAAAAATATTTCCTCACATTGCCCCTGAGCCATGCCCCCTCTATCTTCAAATTGTGTCCCCTTGTTCTTGCACATCTCTTTTTCTGAAAGATACTACCCTCTCGGACTTTGTTGATTCCACTGAGGTGCTTAAAAGTTTCTATTTTGTCCCCCCTCTCTCCTTTCCTCAAGGGTATACATATTCAACTCCTTTAGTCTCTCATCGTATGGCTTCTCTTGCAGACCCTGCACCATTTTAGTTGCCCTCCTCTGGACTGCCTCCATCCTGTCTATGTTCTTGCGGAGATAGGGTCTCCAGAACTGGATGCAGTACTCCAGATGGGGTCTCACCAACTGTCTGTACAGAGGGATAGCAACTTCCTGTTTTCTACTGGTGATACCTCTCCACATACCAGTATCCCCCCAGCCCTCCCTACTGCCTTCTCACATTGCTTGCCAACCTTAAAGTCATCTGATATGATTACCCTCAGGCCCCTTTCCATTTTTGTTGTTGTTACTACCTCCCCCCAGGGTGTACTCTTCCCCTGGATTTTTGTTTCCGAGGTGCATTACTTTGCACTTCTTAGCATTGAATCCAAACTGCCATACTTCTGACCATTCCTCCAACCTTGCAAAGTCTCTTCTCATCCTTTCCATGCCCCCTTGTGTATCAACCCTGTTGCAGATCTTTGTGTCATCTGCAAAGAGACATACTTTTCCTTTCCTTACCATCTGAGGGGTGATATTACCACTGCTAGCCCTTGGCACTACTACTGCACTGCAGCCCCGACATCAGGAAAAGACTTTTCGTTTTGTGACCTTCATTTTAAAGCAGTAGCTTCAGCATATTGGATTTGAGCCTGTGTTTTTTTCTGATGTGGAAGCGGTGAATTTTAATCAACTGCAACGATATAAGCCACAGCTGATTTGGGACTGCCTGGTGAGCCAATCGGGAGAACTGCAGAGGTGGGGCTTGAACTTTAAAAGTTCATGCTGCTTGTAAATGTTAGATACCATCTGAGGGGTGATATTACCAATGCTAGCCCCTGGCGCTACTACTGCACTGCAGCCCTGACATCGGGAAAAGACTTTTCGTTTTGTGACCTTCATTTTAAAGCAGTAGCTTCAGCATATTGGATTTGAGCCTGTGTTTTTTTCTGATGTGGAAGTGGTGAATTTTAATCAACTGCAACGATACAAGCCACAGCTGATTTGGGACTGCCTGGTGAGCCAATCGGGAGAACTGCAGAGGTGGGGCTTGAACTTTAAAAGTTCACGCTGTTTCACCGCGCGAGCGTGTGAGTGGTGCGAGTGCCACTCAGAGTTAGAATTGAAATTTTATACAGGGTTTTGTTTAGATAATTTAAACAGATGGGATATTATATATTTTGAATCTTTGCTCCGGTTTTTCAAGCAGGGGTAAAATAAGTGTTGGGTAAGGAAATTTGGTGGTGGTACTTTACACGCAAACATAATGCAAATATTTCCAGAAGATATTGTTTTTATTGCTTTTTTCTGATTTTGTATTTATTCATTTACCTACTTATTTACCTAATATGTATTCAGTAAAAATGTTAGGATATGTAATCCTGGGTCTGATTCTTTCCTGTGCAATATTTAGTGAATCAGACCAAGGAAAAACTAATACTGTTTGGTTAAACATTATTCAAACTAACTTTTGCCAAAAAGGACATATACTTCCTTTAAATAGAAGAAATTATTTTACAAATTGTTGGAATAAGTATATACAAGTGGGTATTAAATTTAAGGGGATACCTTTGAGTTTTAATAAGACACCTAACAGTTTTAGGGATGTATGTTATTTGGTTTTAATTTTGGGGGGTGATGTTGAATTAAATCCAGGACCAAATGTTTTTCATGACATAAAAATTTTTCATGATAACACTCGTAGTATATCTAAAAAGGCTGATTTACTGGCAACCATTATTGACTCTCATGACCCATGTATACTGGGACTAAGTGAAACATGGCTTAATGAAAAGATTAGTACAACTGAAATGAGTATGCCAGCAAATCAGACTTTTAGGCAAGATAGAAAAGGAAAAGGGGGTGGGGTTATGTGTTTTGTTAAAAATGCATTGGGGTATGTTGAAATAATGATGGTAGGAAGTGAGGGGGAATATAGATTATTTAATTATTTTGGTTGTTCATCGGAATTTAGTAGTAGCTGTGATTTATTCACCCCCCTGGACAAAAATAAAAACTATAGAGGGGGTTTACATAAAATAGGGGATTGTGTTAAAGATAAACCTATTATTTTGTTAGGGGATTTTAATTGTGATTGGATAAATGATAGGGGTAAACAGCTAAGGGAGATCACAACTGAAATGGGTCTTGTTCAGTTGATAAATGAGCCTACGCGATATACATCTACAACTGAAAAGGGATCTATATTGGATTTGATTTTTGTTTCCCAATCTCTTCAGGTAAGGGATCAGGGAATTTTGCCTCCTCATTTTAGTGATCATAATCCTGTTTGGACTGTTCTTACTGCTCATCCTAAAGGAGGATCGGTGGAGCAGTTGAAACAGGTCTGGTCTCATGACATGAGGCACTTCTCAGAGCCCCTTTTCCTGGAGAATATTAGATCAGAAAGATGGGAGAGGTGTCTGTTAATACCAGATCTGGACCTTAGTATTGGATATTTTACTGATACCTTTCAAAAAATTTGTGATTATCATACCCCTAAAATAACAAAAAAAATATTGTGATTTACCCAAATTTCCGTGGATAACAGATAAACTGCAAAAAATAATTAGATTTAAAAATAGAATTTGGAGAAAGGCTAAAAAGACTAAAAAAAGCTATGATTGGGAGCTCTTTAAAATTAAAAGAAATGAGTGTCGAAAATTAACAAGAAGGCCAAAAACATCCTATTATCGTAGTAAATTAAATCATAATACAAACCCTAAAAAATTTTGGACCATTATAAAAAATTTGTCAAATCTTGGAGGGTATGGAGGACAAGAAAAACTAAAAATGAGAACAAATGAAACTGTAACTGAAGATCCTGAGGAGGTGTCAAATATTCTAAATGATTACTTTGTTGACCTTCCTACTTTAGGACAAATAGGAGATAGACAAAATACAACTGATGATAGTTATGGAGAATTCTTCAGACTCACACCCTCCTTTTAGATTTAAAAGAATTACAATATTTGAAGTTACTAAGGAATTATCAAGAATAAATCCCTGTAAATCTCCAAGACTGGACAAATTGGAAGGTCGCTTTCTGAAAATAGTTGCTCCATATATTGCACAAATAATCTCAGCACTATTTAATTGGAGCTTACAGGAATGGTACTTTCCTACTTTGTGGAAAACAGGGAAGATAATGCCTATTTACAAGACTGGAGAAAAAACATCCCCTAATAACTATCGCCCCATAGCTGTTTTGCCAGTTCTCTCTAAATGTTTTGAGAGATTGGTAAATCAGCAAATGGGAGAATATTTGGAAAAATATGATTTACTAACTAAATATCAATCAGGCTTCAGAAAGGGTTTTTCAACTACGTCAGCTTTGGTGGAGTTTAATGACTTGATCTGTACATCTTTGAATAATGGTAAAGATACAGCAGCGATATATATTGATTTATCAAAAGCATTTGACTTGGTGAGCCATCCTGTTCTTTTTGAGAGGTTGATCGGTCTGGGTTTCTCTGGGGACCCACTAACCTGGTTTATATCATATTTGACAGATCGTTCTCAGAGAGTCCAGCTGCAGAATAATCTTTCAAACTCTCGGATTGTTAAAAGAGGAGTTCCTCAGCGGTCCATTTTGGGACCCCTGTCATTTTTGATATTCAATAATGACTTACCATCAGTGATTCAGCATACAGACATTAGGATGTATGATGATGATACTGTATTGATGGCATCTGGATATGGTTTGGTGGATCTCCAGTGAAACCTACAGACTGATTTTACCAGGGTACAGGAATGGTTCGCCAAGTCTCAGTTAATAATGAATGTAAACAAGACTAAATTGATGTTTTTTGGAACTGATAGACAACATAGATACTCTGATGTACAGATCATGGCTTTGAATCATACCAAAATAGAACAAGTTGAAAATTATAGTTATTTGGGAGTTAATATTGACTCTTTATTGACTTTCAAAAATCATATTGAGTCTATTATTGTTAAAACACATAAAAAATTAGGTGCTTTAAGGAGAACTACTAAAAGTTTGAGATTACAGGATAGGAAATTGATTGCAGAACAACTTATTTTCCCTGTGATTAAATACGGAGAGGTTAAATATAGAGCTGCAACTAAACAACTTTTGAGTAAATTGGATAAATTACAGTATAGGGTAGCTACATATGTCCTACGTGGTAATTTTAGGACACATCATTGTGACCTTTTAATTAAGTTAAATTGGTTGTCTCTTGATTTGGAATATAGGAATAGTTGGTCCTTATTTATTTATAAATATAGGACTAATTACTTGAAACATAATATAGCTAAAATACTAGCAGATAAAAATTCGGCCCTTAGAAGACATTCAATTAGAACTATGTATCAAAATAGAATTGATCCAGATAAGCGAAAAAATCAATTTGGGGATAGAACACTAGTATCACAAGCATCAGCTTGTTGGAATACACTTCCTCACTCACTGCGTTCTGTGAATAGTATAGAAAAATGTCTTAAGCGGTTAAAGACGTAGCAGGTATTTTTATGTACATGTACGTGATATCGTTGTTTTGTGATATAATTTTGTTGCTGTGAGTTGTGAGTGTATGTTTTCATTATTTAATAGCATGTATATGTTTAGCTTGTATATCGATGTGTTCATGTGAAGCTTGGAAAATTTGCACAGGACTGTCTTGAAAACTAGATAGTATTATCCAAATGACATGTACTTTTCCTGTATAAAAATAACGTTTTTACTACTACTACTACTACTTTCAGTCCATCTGCAATGTCATTTATAAAAACATTAAAAAGGACTGGACCCAGTACTGAACCCTGTGGTACCCCACTAGTAGCCCCCCTTTCTTCAGAGTGGACTCCGTTTACTATTACCTTCTGTGTCCTGTTATTCAGCCAATGTTTTTCCAAGGCTACCACCCTAGGACCCACTCCCAGGCTGGTTAATTTGACTATTAATCTTTTGTGTGGGACTGTGTCAAATGCCTTGCTAAAGTCTAGGTATGCCATGTCCACAGCTCCTCCTGGTCTACTACATTGGTCACCCAGTCAAAGAAATCTATTAGATTCATCTGACATGACCTTCCCGCTGTGAATCCATGCTGCCTTGGGTCCTGTGCCCCACTGGCCTCTAGGTACTCAACAGTTCTTTCCTTCAGAAGTGATTCCATCATTTTCCCTGCCACAGAGGTCAAACTGACAGGTCTGTAGTTTCCTTCCTCTGTCTTGCTCCTACTTTTGTGAAAGGGAATCGCATCCATCCTCCTCCAGTCTTCAGGTACCATACCATCTTCCCATGATTTGTTAAAAAGGGTAGTCAGTGGTGTCACTAGTTTTCCCCTTAATTCTTTTAGAATTCTGCGGTAAATCCTGTCAGGCCCCATTGCTTTGTCCACCTTCAGTTTTAGGAGTTCTTTCAGAACCCTTTCTTCTGTGAAAGGACTGGGATTGATCTCCCCATCTAGAGTGTTTCTGTTAATTGGATTAGGTACCTCCTCCTCTTTTGTGAATACTGAGCAGAAGTATTCATTCAGTATCTCTGCTTTTTCACTGTTCCTCTCTGCCCACCCACTGTCTATTCTATTCAGCCTCACTATCCCTCCCTTTGTCTTTCTACACTTCCTAATGAACCTATAAAATGTTTTATCCCCCTTCTTAACTGAATTAGCTGTCTTTTCCTCATGTTGGGCCCTTGCTATTCTGACTGCCTGTCCTGCTGCCTTCTGCCTTAACTGATATAGTTATTTGTCCTACTCCTTCTGTGTTTCCTTATATTTCCTAAATGCTATCTTCTTCTCCCTAACCTTCCCTGCCACCTCTTTTGAGAACCATAGTGGCTTTTTTTTTCCATTTTGATTTGTCTGTTTGCTTCACACACAGGCTTGTTGCCTCTGTGATGGCAGTTTTGATGTTTCCCCATTGTTGCTCCACTCCTCCTTGCATGTTTGCTAGTGATTTTCTAAGGCACTCTCCCATTTTGCCAAAGACAGCCCTCCTGAAGTCCAGTACCCTCACTTTTGTATGACTTGACTCTGTAGCTGAGTTTATAGTGAACCACACTGTTTGGTAGTCTCTCATTCCCAGATAGCTGCCCACTTTTAGATCTGAGATCCTCTCAGTGGCTCCATTTGAGAGTAGAAGGTCTAAGATTGCTCCCTCCCGAGTGGGTTCCAACACTAGCTTTCTGAGACATTCCTCCGTAGGGCAACGAGAATGGCCCTGCTCTTTGATGTGGCTGCGGCAAAGGTGCTCCAGTTAGCATCTGGCATATTCAGATCCCCCAGGTGTAGTATGTTTTTATTGTGTATTAACTTTTACATCACTGTTTGTATCATCTACTTTGTAAGGCACCCGGAGCCTCCAGGATTGGGTGCCATAAAAATAACATTTGCCTTGCCTTGCCATAAATAACACACCAGAGGTGTTTTTTGGATAACATCTTCTCACGTGATCTGCAGAAACACCTCTCAGCTGGTTGGTGGGCAGCGTCATGCAGATGAGGGAAGTCAGCTGCTGTCTAGCAGGCACAGCCACCTCTTTTTCAACTACACAACATTAATCCACAGTATGGCATCATGATTGGCCTCACTGATCATTGAACTGTCATAGTTGAGCCCACTGTAGCTTGAGCTGCACTGGACTCAACAGTGACACATTTCTGAAATCCAGTATTACAGCAATATGTTTGCTTTGCACAAATGCAAGGGTGAACATAAACATTGCACTGTCAACCTCCTTTTCTGAAAGAAACCAAACTTTTTTTCATTTAGTATGCTTTATTAAATTTTCAACAGTAAAAGGACAACAACAACAACAAACAAACAAACACATATTATTAAACACAGAACATACAGGCAAAATCCAACAGTACAAAGTCCTGGACTCAGCTACCCCTGCCCCCCAGCCTCCCACCCATCTCCACCCAGAGTACCCCCTAAGAATCTGTGTATCTAAGGTGACCATACTCACCCAGAGAGGGGTAAAGAGCATCCGTTTTCCCCAGAAGGGTGACCTGCCCTGGCCTGCAAGGCCCCAGAACTAAGGAGCCACAGCCCAAGACAGGGTGGGGGTTAGAGCCATCATGTAGCATGGGGGGGTCTGAGGTTGGCTCAAAACTAGACGCATTGCATGAAGGGCTTCCAATCCTCGATAGTAGGAGCCACCCATCCATAGATTCTTGGCAATGTGCTTTTCGACTGAGAGGGTCTGTAGTAGCTCATTATACCATTCCTAGTATGAAGGAGGTGATTTCTCAAGCCAGTGTTGGAGGACAACAGTCTTCACAGAAATTGCAATGAGGGCCATTAGGGCTTTGGAGTGTTTAACAGGAAGGGAAGAGAAATCACCCAATAGGCAGATTTTGGGGGTAAAAGCCTGCTCTAGCCCTAATAATGGGTCCATGGCTGCCTTGATCGCAATCCATAGGGGCTGGATCTTTGCAAAAGCCCATAACATGTGGTACAAGTCCCCTTCTTGGAAATTACTACAGGGACAATTAGACATTGGAGGCTTATTTGTGCACTACAGTTTAAGCGATGTGAAGTACAAATCATGAATTATTCTAAACTGGGTTCATCTGTGCCTGTCACGCCAAAGATAACAGTATAAATTGTGCCATATTGAATGCCATTGCTGGGGTGTATAAGGCAGAGATAATTTATTTTGCCAATAGAATCCAATCCCAGTCAGCAAGCTGGGATCAACTGTTTGCAAATAGGAGTATATACCAGAGTTGGTAAGCAGTTGTGTGGCAATAGTCAAGAGGGTTGCTAGGGGTCCGTTACAGGGGCCTGCCTAGGACATGGCTCATAAAACACATCCAAAGCCTTCCTCATTTGAAGGTATTTGAAGCTTGTGACAGGGTAGAATAGAACCCTCTCCCATTTGTTATGGAGAAAGTGTGTAAATGCAAGGATCTGTATTCTTTCCTTTTCTATCTCTTCTCTGTCTGGTTATGAACTCAAATTTTCCTGTGAGAACCTGGACTTGATCAAGCCAAGCAGTCTCGCAATTCTTTGCACTCAAGTAACCTCTAGTTTTCTACAATTATCTCGAATAATAAATACATACACATTTCAACAGTAATACTAAATATTTTCTAAACAAAAGTGATCCCATTATCAGTCTCATTCCATACATTGATTTGCACATAATTTTTTATTAGCTGATATAGACATGCAAGGAAGAAAAACAAACAGCAAGAGAAAACTGAGAGACAATGAGAGGCAAAGAAAACTTCAGATGGTGGGGACACTTTTCCTTTCAGTGATTTTGATTCAGGCTTGTTTGAGCACAGCTCCAAGATCCAAAAATCCAGGAAAGAAAGACAAAGCCTGAAAAAATTGTGGCAACAAATAAACAGTTTGGTGGAATTTTACAATTGCTCTTGGATTTTCCCTATGCTTCCTGACCTGTGTCTTGATGACAGATGGTGTCACCCTAAGTGGTATTTAAGCTGTGTATACCCTAAGACAGGAGTTTTGTGCATGGGTACTGGACCTAGTACCAGGGAAGCACAGAGGAAGGTATGGATTCTGCAGCAGAAGTCCAGTCTGAGACTGTAAAGCCAGCACATGTTATGGGAAAAGAATCACAGTGGCAGAACCAGAAAGCCTGATGGGCTTTTTCAAATGGTGGGCTGTACAACAAAAAGAGACTGAGAAGCAGAAAGAAAGAAAGAGAAATTCAATGACTAGAAGCATTGAGTCGAGAAGAGATGCAACAACATGAGCAGCAGATGAGAGAAGAGATGCAACAACAGGAGCAGCGATGGCTGGATGCCTTACAAGCTATCGAAGGCAGAGGATGCAGCACAGACCCAGATGAGCAACAGAATGCAAGCAACTTAAAGGCCATTAAACTTACTAAGTTGTGTCCCTCAGATTATGTTGAGGCATTACTGACAACCTTTGAAAGAGTTGCCACAGCCTGCCAGCGGCCAAAGCAGCAATGGACAATCAGACTGGTACCCTACCTGACAGGGAAAGCCCAGCTTGCCTACACCAGTATGAACACTGCACAGTCAGAAAACTATGACCTGGTGAAATGTGAAATCCTGAAAAGGTGCAAGATCTCCAGAGAGACCTACAAGCAGAGATTTCAGTCTCTGAGGTACACTCAGTTGATAATCCTCGCGAAGACTACACCTGACTCAGAGAACTCCAGATGAAGTTGATCCAACCAGAATGCAAAACAGTCCCACAGCTCATTGACACATTTGCCATGGAGCAATTCATCAACATCTTACCTACAGATGTGCAGCTGTGGGTAAAGGAACACTGACCAGAGAATGGGGAAAAGCCATTTCTTTGGCTGAGGACTACCAAATGGCCAGACAGACACCACAGCAGAGAGGTAACAGTCAAGCACCAGTAAGAAACTTTTTTTCCCTTTTAAATTCCAAACCTGCAGCTGCCAAGAACTCTGGCGGGGGTAACAAATCTGTGCAAAAAGATGTTATCTGCTATAACTGTAATAAGCCAGGCCATTTTGCAAGAAACTGCCATAATAAAGAGAGTGGCACTGGAGCAGATTTGTCCTTGGCAAACTGGGGCAAGTACCTAACAGATGTGAAGGTGGGGAATAAGACTATAAAGAGACTCATTGGTTTGGGAAGCAGACAGACCGTAGTGCATGTTAAAGTGCTGGGAAAACACTGTGCAAAGGGACCAGGTACTGGTGTCATCTAGATTCATGGGGACACTCGATACTGTCCCACCACCCTACTGACTCTGACCATTAAGGGTGTGTCACAACAAATAAAAGTGGGGGTAGTACCAAAGTTACCTGTACCTGTGAGTATTAGAAATGACTTTCCAGGATTTACTAAGTCGATCAAAGAGGGAGTAAGTCCTGAAGTGTCAGCAGCTATGGTGACAAGAGCTCAGGCAAAGAAAATTTCAGATGGTTGGGACACTGTTCCTTTCAGTGATTTTGATTTGGACTTGTTTGAGCACAGCTCTAAGATCCAGAAATCCAGGAAAGAAAGACAAAGCCGGAAAAAACTGTGGCAACAAGTAAGCAGTTTGGTGGAAATTTACCACTGCTCCTGGGTTTTCCCTATGCTTCCTGACCTGTGCTTTGATAACAAAGCTATGAAACACAGGAAGAGAGAAAATCTCTATCTTTGCCTTAATTGAGATGGGGTAACCCTCTTGGAGGAGATGCTGTACCTTCATACCCCACAAGGGAGGGGCAAAGGCCTTCAATATTGGGCGACCTGCTATGTGGAAGTGTGGGTTACCTAAAATCAGTTTGGAGTGGTCTGTGGTCCAATTCCCTTTCAAGTATTGGTGCAGTTGCACACATGCCTTCAGAGACAGGTTAAGGGAGAGGCTCATAAGCCTGGGGGCAGACCTGCTAGCATAAGATACAGTCAGCTGCGTAGGTACAATCCCTCCTTCCTACAGAAGTCCTCCTCTATAAGAAGCCAAGTAGGGCAATTTGCTTCTGCCATCGTAACCATCATGGGATCGCCCCAACGGTGCCACTTCACGTCATGTGATGCCAGATAGTAGAGGAAGAAGTTTGGAAGGTGGATCCCTCCTACTTCTGTTGGCTGTTTGAGTTCAGAGTAGGCACATCAGATTGCACCCCATCTCAACAAGAATTGGTTCAGAATTTGTTGCAGTTGCAGGAACCAGAACTTGGGGAGGTATATTCCAATCACACCCAGGGGTAAAGGAGCTGTGGTAAAATATTCATTTTAATGATGCTAGTATGTCCCCATAGAGATAGTGGCACAGCAGTCCACTGCTGGGCGTCCTGCTTCATAGTTTGATGGAGAGGGGCCAGATTTGCCCTTCCTTTCGAGAGGGGGGAGCACAGTATTTTGATTCCCAGGTAAACCAGGTCTTTGGATATCCATGGAAGGCCTAGATTCTGGATTTCTTGCCTGGTGATCAGGGGATTAAAGGATTGAACTTAGGATTTCTCCACATTTAGTTTATAACCAGCCAACATGGAAAATATATGGATTTCAGCCAGTGCAGCTGGGATAGAGACTGTAGGGTGCTCTATATGCAGGAGCAGGTTATCCGTGTTCAGAGATAGCTTGCAACTTCCCCGGCCCAATGAAATGCCCGCTATGGATGGTTATGATTCAAACAATAAAAAAGGGGTCCCAAATGCAAATTAAAGAGGTAAGGTGAGAGAAAGCAGCCTTGCCTGGTACCTCTGGATAAGCGGAAAGAGGTCAAGGATAGCCCATTGCATCATACCTAGGCTGATGCTACATCATATAGCAGATGTATCTACCTGCAGAAATTTGGAAGGAGGCCAGATTTCTGCAGAACCTCAAAGATATGGCCATGTCACATGGTTGAAGGCTTTCTCTGCATCCAGGGAGACCAGAGCCACAGTGATCCTGCCTTCCCTGGATGCAGAGATTAAGTAAAGCAGTTTCCGCAGATGGTCACTAGAAAGTTGGTTTGCCATAAAACCAACCTGAGATGGGGAAACCAGAAACTGCCAGACTGAACTCAGCAGAGTTTCCAAAATTTTAGACAACAATTTCACATCTGAATTTAGCAAGGAGATCGGGTGATAACTAAAGGGGAGAAGTTCATTCTTCCCCTCCTTGTATATCAAGGAATTCTAAGCTCTGTTGAAAGAGGAGTCAGACAACCCTTCTGTGAGGAAGGAGTTGAATAACCTAGTAAGCAACGTGGAGAGCTCAGCCTCGAAAGTCGTATAACATTCATTACACAGGCTGTCAGGGCATGGGGACTTGTTCAGGGGGAGCTGGTTTATTGCATCAGAAACCTCCTATAGCCAAATCGAGCTATAAAGAAAGGCTTGCTGCTCCTGCCTGAGGTCAGGGAGTGGAATATCTGCTAAGCAGGCTGAAATCTGGGACATAAGTGCTAGAGTGGGAGGTTCACCCTGATAAAGATTATCATAAAAGTCCCAGAAACCACCATGATGTCCCTAGGGTTATTAACATAGTCACCACGAGGGTCTGGTTGCAATCTGGAAATAGCCCTCTGGGCTTTCAGGTGATTAAGGCACCATGCCAGCAGTCACCCTGCTCTCTCCCCTGACTCAAGGTACCGTGTTTTAGTCTGAAAGAGAGCCATGTCTGCTTTCTCTGCCACAAGTTCATAATATTGTGACCGGAGAGAGTGTAGCAAACTGCTCCTTGGAAATTTTTACAGGCCTCCATCAGCTAACATGGAATCTGACCCAAACCTAATCAGTATAATAACAGCTCTAGCACAAAATAATAATGTTATAATAGTGGGAGATTTCAATTTGCCTGGCATTAACTGGGAAAATCTATCTGCTACCTCCACCGTGGATAATCTGTACCTGGACACATTCTTAGAGACAGGTCTTGAGCAAATTGCATTAGAACCTACTAGGGGCAGCAATATTTTAGACCTTGTGCTGACTAATATGCCAGAGGATATAAATAAATTGGAAGTATGCCCACCCCTAGGTAACAGTGACCACTGTTCTGTATTCTTCTCCAACAAAGTGGGGGGAAGTTTCAACAAAAAAATCAAGCCCATAAATATAACTATGCAAAAGTGAATTATATAGAGAATAAAGGATGGGTGGGGTGTGTTATGAGATTTTACACACACCCCAGTTGAGGGATGCTATAGGGGTTTATGAGAAGCATCCCACACTGAGGGTGTGTATAAAATCGAGTTTTACATACCGCCTCATCTTTTGTTTTATATAATTGCTGTCAGGAGCTTTTTTGCTACAGCAGTTATATAAAATTAAAAAAAGTGATCTTTGGTTTCACTTGTCGCCGTGTGGCAGTTACGGCAGGTGTCCAGAGCGAGTAAAGGGAGAGAGCAGCTAGCACGTGCTTGATGTCAGGGAAACCCAGTACATGTTTGGTGTAATAAACAACCAGTTATTATGGCAAATATCAACCTGGGTTCTCTTAGGGAAAAAGCGCCCGGCAGTTATTATAAAATAATTACACCTATACTGAGTCTGACTGGGACTCCATGTTGCATAACCTGTCTGTAAGTGATAGTTGGGTACTGTTTAAATCCATAATAAACAAACTCAAACGCCTATACATACTGAGAAAAAAAACACATAACTGTAATGGTAAAATTCCTTAATGGGAGACTGGTAAAATAAACAAAACAACAAATAAAAAGGAAAGAAAAGGCTTTTAAGAACTTAAAGAAACCGGGTACTGAACATGACAGATTAGTTTACAGACAAGAGTTAAAGAAAACCAAAAACTTAATCAGTAAGGAAAGAGCAAAACTTGAATTTAAGCTATCAGTCACTAAAGGCAAGAAAGCTTTCTTTTCATATATTAACAACAATGGAGTTTGCCCCTTTAAAAGGGCAGACTAGGTTGTCCTGGTGCACCCCTTCCCTGCTGCTTAGGATGGTTGTGCTCAGAAGGGAAGGGGGTAGGAAGGGGAGGGGCTAAGGGGCCAGAACAATGGACAGGCAAACAGGAAGGGAAGGGGCAAAGGGAGGTACATAAGGGACAGCACAAGGGGGCCTCAGCCACTTTTTGCTGGAGTTTTGATCCCTCCCACCCACCAGCTAGGCAGAGCAAGAGGGGAAGACAGTCAAGATGGGACTGTAGGTGGGTCTGTTAAGGTGGAAGACAAGCACGTCCAGTCGGACAGTTTGGACTGCCAAAGGTGGATGGCATGTAATAATATGGTTGGGACTGCCAAAGGTGGATGGAGGTGATAATATGGTTATGGACTGCAGAGTGGATGGCAGGAGGCAAAGGGGGGAAAAAGGGGGGGAAGGGGGGAGGAAAAAGGAATAACACAAGAAGAGAATGAAGATGAAGGAGAAAGCAGTCTCAGTTTTCACCGTTACCTAATGGGAAAGGAGAAGAAAAAGGCACCCAGGTTTTCACCTGGGGGAAGGATAATCAGAGATTGATATATGGATGAAATAAACAAAATGCTGGAAATATGGTAATAAATTAATTGAAATGGGATATGGAATTATGAATTTAAATAAATTAATTGCCAATCTGAGCACAACAACAAACAATGGTCTATGTCTTTTGTGAGGGAAAAGGGGGGAATCCGGGACAATAAGCAGCAAGACAAGTCTATAAGCACAGTCACATACAAAGGGGTTGCATTAGAAGACAAAGAACTAATAGCCGATGCATTTAATAAATACTTAGGATCTGTTTTCATTAAAAAAAATCCTAACGCAAAGTACAAATTCGTATAGAATCAGATTATGAGGAGATCTCCTTGGATGAAATAACCAATTCTATTACTTCATTAAATAAAAATTCAGCCCCATGACCAGACAATTTAAATTCCCTTTTTGTTAAAGAAATAATTCACCAGGTAAAGGTCCCACTTTATATCATCTTTAATAAATCATTTATTGAAGGTATTCTACCCATTGATTGGAAAAAGGACATAGCTGTGTTAATTCATAAAAAAGGGAATAAGAATGATATGGGGAATTACCGACCTATAAGCCTAACCTCGGTACCATGTAAGGTCTTGGAAAAAGACTTAAATCTAGAATCCAAAAGGAATTAAAAGCAAAGGGACTAATTGATCAAACTCAGCATGGTTTTGTATCAGGGCAATCATGAACCACCTACCTGATTTGTTTTTATGAAAACATCAATAATAGTACAGATTAAGGAATCCCAGTGGATATTATATTCCTGGATTTAAAAAAAGCCTTTGGTGTTGTATCGCATGCTAAACTGATAGAAAAAATGAATACAATGAGGTTAAATTTGTACATCATTACATGGATTGCAGACTGGCTATCTGATCGTACACAGATAGTGAAAATCAGTGAAACAACATCAGGTGAAGTAGCTGTGATGAGTGGGGTCCCACAGCAATCTGTCCTGGGCCCATGCCTATTTGGCATCTTTAATAATTATTTACACATAGATAAATTAAATCATGTAAGTAAATTTGTAGATGACGCCAAACTCAGTTCTGAGGTGAACTCTGCAGTTAAACTACAAAATCTGGATGAAGACCTAAAACAAATAGAGATCTGGGCCAAGGATAATCAAATATCATTTAACGTGGAAAAATTTTCAATTATTCATTTAGGTCAGAGCAATCCTAAGCATCTATACTACCTAAATGGATGTCCTATAAAAACAGTGTTGTCAGAAAAAGATCTAGGTATTATAGTAAAAATTATACTATTATTTGGGGACCACTGTAGGAAAGTGGCACAGGCTGTTAATAGATTGTTTGCAGCAATTAAAAGATCATTCTCTATGAGAAAGGAACACTGTATCATGCCATTGTACAAATCCTTCATAAGACCGCATTTGGACTATGCCCCTTCCTTTTGGGCACCATACCTGAGTAAGGACAGAAATCTACTGGATAGTATACAGAGAAGAATGACTCCGATTATTCCAATGGTCAATAATTTATTATATCAGAACAGGCTTGATAAGCTAAATCTGTATGATTTACAACTACGTAGAAATAGGGCGATCTTTTGATGCTATTTAATATTTTAAATAATAAACATCGAATAATGTACTATTACCTGGGCTCTCAAACATAGTAATTTAACATGCCATAGTGGACAGTTTTACATTCAAAGGGCAAAAGCGGACAGGAGAAAGCATTACTTCACCATTTGTACATGTAAACTGTGGAATTCCCTGCCACAATACTTGGTAGACTTAAATAAATTTGAGCTATTCAGGAAAGAATTGGATAAACATTTATTGGTTAATTAAATTCAATACACCCCACTTGTGTGGGGAAGGCAGTCTAGATGGGCCTACTGCCTACTTCTGCTTTAACAAATCGATTAAAACCAAGTAAACCTCTTCTGTCAGTCTTGGGAAGCTGAAGAGGATAGTGAGTGCTCGCATGAGTGAATCTCTCAGAGAAGCCTGTCTTCCTCCCGGGCATGCTGCTTTTTCCTTATGGTGGCCAGATGGATACACTCCCCCCATGCACCACATTTCAAGGCCCCCCAGAGGAGATCCAGATGATTGACATACAGTACCTTTCATTGTGATCCAAGAAGTTGTTGAGGTAATCCTACAACTTTTGTTTAGAGCCCTGGTCAAGCAATAATTGAGCATTAAGTCTCCATATACTGTAATGAAACCAAACTTATAACTGCAGAGGCTGTGAAACTTATGAGAAAATGGGTTGATTTGGAACTTCACAGCTCCACACCAACAAAGAAATGGGAGGGTGTATCTTGGTCCATAAAGCTGGGCATTGGACATCACAGAATGTGGAGAATCAGATACATAGACCTTATGGATGCCCCAGCAGACCCTGTCCTCCTATGTAATATCTGTGCCCCCAATAGAGACCAACCTGAGATGTTTCATGAACATGCACAGAAGTTGTCTCAGCTCTCCTCATCATCAGTACCAATCATCCTGGGTGGGGATTTAAATCATACCCTAGGATCTGCTCTCAAAAGAAGCCATAGCACACAAGAAACCCCTTCCCAGGCTCCTGCAGCACTTTAGCTGCTCATGCAAGATCAGGCTCTGGTTAATATTTGCACCTGCTCAACCCATGGGTTCAGGATTACTTATGTTACTTAGAAAGCAGGGTAGGACACATGGTCTCCACTGCAGGGACCGGGTGCAGCAGTGAGGCAACCAGCCCACACAGTTGACGCAGGACAAGAAAGCTGCTGCACCGCAGTACAGGCTTTTAGTGCCACCAAGTACTTACAACTCAAATTAGTTTGCAAATGCCAAGAATGTATTGTTGACATGCATGCTGACAAGACAGACACCAACACTCTAACACTGCGCCGGCACTTCGCTCACTAGAGCTTCATAGGCGGGGCAGGGGTATGGATTTAAGCTCTTCCTTAGATAGCACACTGAAATAAGCATCATCTGAATCTGTTTAAATACTCAGAACAATTAGAAGAATGCTAGCAGCAAAGTGTGCTGCAAGTTATCAGTGCCTGTGGCAGGGCTTATACAAAAAGACTGTGCACCAACTTGTACTATTAAAAATAGACAGTTTCAAAATAACAACAAAATCTAAATGGTGACAGCCTCAAAGTGAAATAACAAGATGCCATAAAGGTGCAACAGTACAAAAATACAGTCAGTGCTGTAAGGAGCGTATGAGATGCCATAGACAGGTGCAAATTCAACGAGGTAGGCCATACAGCAGTAAACTCCTAAGGGTTCAAGTTGCTAGAATTATAAACCAAAATGAATGAGTAGGGTTTGGTAGCAGAAACAATGACTGACACATAAAATGGTATAAAAGTCTATATATGAGTTACCAAAGCCTAGCCATGCGAGGTTTGACAGGTGTTCAGATGTCCGATGATTCCGAAGGAAAGTTGCAATGGCCCCATTTTCCTTACACTGGCACATCTCCTGGATGTCGGGGATCCACTGGCTATCAGGATCCTGCTGGTCTGGAAAGAGCCAGAAAGAAAGAAAGAAAGAAACATAGTAAGTAAATTGGTGGTGCCACAGAGAAGAGAGAATCAAGAAGGGGATCAGTGAAAAGGAAAAGATCAAAAACAGGGGGAGGAATGGTGGGGAGGATAGTCAAAGGGGACGAGAGGGAAAGAGAAGCATGATGTGAAGGGGGGTGAGGAGATGGTGGAACACTAGATTAGCAGAGAAAGATCTAAAGTGCATCATACATACTGATTTAATTGTAAAACCCCATAAGGTAAGAGCAAAGATCAAATTAGTATCACTCAAAACTTTGGTAGACACAAAGGTTAAAAAGGCTCCCATCTAACCTATGTACATACATATATACATACGTACATGCATACATACTATATAAATACATATATATATATATATATATATATATATATATATATATATATATAACCCCCATTACCTGGGGTTACTAGAATCCCAGTAAGACCTAGTGGTAGGCAGGAAGGCAGCTTGTGAAACTCCAGTTAAATGGATTTCACACTGTCTCACTCTGTTCTAAGTCTCAGCTGAGACTGAGGGATGACATCACCATAGAACTCTCGCAACTGCGTGAGCTACACTGGAATGCTGCAGTTGGAAGTTAGGATTGAATGTTGGGGATTTTTGAACAGAGTCTGTGTGCAGTCTTAAAGAAAGGAGTAGCACAGCAGTCTGGTTGCAGGCTCTCAGAGCCTTAAGCTCTGTTTTAGAGCTACTGTAAGGGAGGTGTGTGTTTCCACTGAAAGAGGAACACAGTAAGCTGATTGTGAAGTGGTGGAGACTGCTGTTACTGGTCCATGTGCCCCATCCCTGAGGGGATGGGGGTGGAAAGGTTTGCCTGTCTTCCAGGGGCAACCCTCCTGGTTCTGGCTAAGGAAGAAGCTGCCTTATTTCAAGTTGTGCTGCAGCACCAGAAGCTGTGGGAGAGAAATTCCTGTGAGGAATCGCCTGTGGGGCACCTGCAACCAAAGGGTGAGTTTGCTCGGACAGAGGGCCTATGTTTTCATCTGAACTGTTGGAACGTGGGGATTGGACTACTTAATTTGTAGGAGGTCTAGTGTAATAGACATTGCCGGTTAATTCAAGTAGGTTCAAGTCCAGCACAAAGAGTAAAGTAAAGTGGGGATTGGACTGCTTAATCAGTGGGAGGCCTAGAGCAATGGGCTGAGGCAAGTAAAAGTATGTTCAAGTCCAGCACAATGGGAAAGCAGGACAAGAAGAGGAAATGTGACAGACATTTAGCCTTAATCTACATTGCCAAGCTTTACAGAATGAGATGTTTAATGTCCAGAGAAATGGCCGGGTATGAATTGTGGAAGCAAGAGGTGGGAGACCCCCCCATCAGTAGTAACCAAATTCACCTTTACGGATTTGCTCTGTGGCACCTTTACTTTCTCTCAGGTACTTGGCCAGCACCTGAGGAAAGTACCCAGATGTGGGATTAAAAGGAGAACTCTCTGATAGAGCTGAGGTGCTCTTAGGTGGTTTAGGGAGCCACCAGAAAAGGTTTCCATGACATATGGAAGGTGTCCGAGTGGCCGGCAAGGGAGTCGAGCCTGGGAATCCCATATAGTGTACAAGTTCGGGCTGTGTACCCAAAGCAGCATGCAAGTCCGGGCTGTGTGCCTGGTGGGTTCAGAGCCTGAGGGCTGGAGTGTTGAAGAAGTGTTCCTGATTCTTTTTATCTGCATTACCAGAAGTGCAGCCCCGTGGGGGTCCGTTCTATGCTTTGTTTGTTCTGCTTGGATGTGACTAAAAGCCACACTTTAGAATCCCATTCCTGGTATTGGACATTACAGTTATTGCTTCCTGTGTTCGGAATTACTTGGGTGCCCCTGCGTAGAGTAGCCAAACCTAGACCTTGTGCCGAGTAACATATTCCTCCCCGAACCCAGTCCCCACCTGGTACTGCTGTCAGATTCAAACAGCATACCACCTGTCATTGCAAGGCAGGGTGGGTTACATATATATATATATATATATATATATATATATACACACACACACAGATATATATTTATACAATAGGGGTGGGAGCTCCACAGTGACAGTAATACATGTTATTTCCACTGGAGTGAGATATCTGAAGCTGACGTCAGTGGAGTCAAAATATCTACCATTTATACATATACCTCTGACGTCAGCTTCACTACCACCTTCACTCCAAATGACATCCACACAGAATCCACCTCCCTAAACTAGAACATGCCTCACGAACCACACTGCAAACCAAGTACTTCAAAAACGTCACTTCCAGAATCTCCGAAAACTGAACTAATGACCACATACCTGAAATCCTCGCCGGCTTGCATCCAAAATCCCATAATCAATGCTTAACACGTAACATTTAACAACATACAAGGTAAAAGAAATACACCAGTGTCAGACCCAAAGCACATTTCTTCAACTCCGGGTGCTAACCATCTTCTTTTTCTTCTTACAAGTCACCAGTATCAGCAACTCCCGAAAAAAGACAGCATATAATTTTTTTCAGCTTGGACTCTGAGTAGCAAACCCAGAGCAACAGGAAGACACACTGATGCACCCAACTCTAAGTAGTAAAGCAGGAACATCTGGTAGATGCACCGATCCAACCAACAACATAAACTGATTTAAACTGCAATACTAATCTCTTATCATGGGACTCTGATTGCAAATTCTTGGAAAATATGAAATCACTCAATGGCAAATCCACCCCCCCCCAGTCCAACTCACTGTGAATGGGTCCATCACTAATAACACAAAGCTGATCACTGACACCCTCAACACCTCATTCTGTGACCTTAGCTTAGTCCTCCCCTAGACTTCTTTTACCCTACCACCTCCCCTTGGTCAACCCCCCTTTCGTATCCTGGTCCTCACCCCATAGGAGAGTAAACTCTACCTCCTTAAAGTCCCAAGTGGCTCCTGTCACAGCAGTGACTTACTTGATCTTCAGATACTGGGCTTGGTGTTAGATGATGTCCTCTCCCCCATCTCCCACCTCATTAACCTCTTGCTCTGACTTGGTAAATTCTCCTCCACATGGAAAACAGGCATCTTTACCCCCATACTCAAATCAGGTGACCACCTCTCCTCTGGCAACTATCACCCCATTTCCATCCTTCCCCTCACTCCAAGGCCATAGAACACATCACCTCGGACCAACTCACTGATTACCTCACCAAATATAATCTCCTGTCCCCTGAACAACATGGATTCTGGCAAGGCCATAGTGCCTCCATTGCCCTGTCTGTAGGAGGCAGCATAGCGCAGTGGGTTAAGGCTCTGAGCTGAAGATCTGGAGACCAGGGTTTGAATCCACAGCTGCCTAGGTGCATACTGTGTGATTCTGAGTAAGTCACTTAACTTCCTTGTGCTCCCAGTTCACATTTGGAAACAAACTTCTGCTTAGTGTGCTACTCCTGGTTAAACAATGTTCCCTTCCCTTCCCTTCCCTTCCCTCCTGGAATTTTCCAACTACATCCACTTGGCCCTTGACAAAGGCTGATTGGCAGGTGCTGTCTTCCTGGAAGTATCTAAGACATTCAACACCATCAATCACTCTCTCCTTCTCTTTACATTCTCCCATCTTGGCCTGTCCCAGGATGCCAACTCTTGGTTTACAGATTATCTAACTGGTCACTCACAAAGGGTAAAAATCTGCTTCACCCTCTCATCACCCCTGCCTGTCCATTCAGGCATTCCGTAGGGGTCCATCCTTGGACCCCTACTGTTCAGCCTTTTCCTGAACACCCTACCTAAGACCTGTCCTGGGAACATCCTACTATACGCAGACAAAGCCATCCTCTTTATATCCCACACCAATCCTGCCTCCTTGGAATGCTCCCTTCAGGTCACTATTACCATAGCACAGTCCTGGTTCTCCAGTCATAAGTTTGTCATGAACCAAAAATAATCCAAGATCGTGCTTTTTGCTCACCACCAAAACAAACTCAGACACACCTTCAAGCATCTTGGAATTACTTTTGACTCTTCTCTTACCTTCCACGAACACATCCACCTCCTCTGCACCGTTGTTAACTCCCATAGCAGCCTTCTCTATCACCTTTGGAACTGCCTACTCCAAGAAGCCTTTCAACTCATTATTTTCTCATCTGTCTTATCTATCATTCATTATGGCATTTTGATCTATGGTGCAGCTGATAATACTACCCTACAAAGAGTCAAGGTAGCCCCAAACAAGACCTGCCACCTATCCCTAGGCTATCTCACAACCACGCACATCTGCACCCTCTACATCCAATCAAAATGGCTTGACTTCAACTGCAGGCTCCAATACCACACCTGCCTCCTAGCAAAAAAGCTCACTGCTGGTCTAACTACCCCTAGCTTCTCCTCCCTCTTGCCACTTGCACCCCGTCATTAGCTCACTCAAACCAACCTACCTAGTGCCTCACCAAAAAACCTCCCTTGGCCAATGCTCCTTCCTCTATCATGCCTCTACTTGGCTCAGCTCCCTCCCTCCCTCTGCACATCTCCCATGAACCTAGGATTGTCTGTTTTAAATCACTACTCCAATCACACCTGATCTCCTCCTGCTCTTGCAATTGCCCCTAGTCTCCCCACATACTCCTGCCCCCCCTGACAATGGGCTGCATCCTGCATAATCCTTTATCACAGGCCTCCTGGCCTACAACACTCTCTCCTTCTCCTCCTCCAGTATGACAAAGGGGCTTGCCCCTGCACTTTTCTTTTCTCTCTACCTTGCCCTCAATCCTGTTGTTCCCTTATGGCACATCTCACCTTTTACCTTATATACATTGTGTTACCTGTGACGTGGACAGCCAGTTCTGAGTGCTGTATCATTTTGTTTTAAATATAAAAATGTATTACTGGTTGTCTCTGCTGAAAATCTGGTGCTCTTAGAATGACCTCACTCATCCCCCCCCCAGGTTTCAGCTGAAAGATGAAAGCCATGAGAAAATGCTGAAAACAGCATGTGAGATCACATACTCAGTTTTTAGATACCAGGTGTTATGTGGAAGGCCTGAACCTAATTACAGGGTGGTAGAAGCTTGAGTTGAGCATATCCATTTTTATGATGTTCCAAAGGGGGAAACCAGGCTTAGCAAACTGGTGCAAGGTTATAAATGTTCCTGTGAAGCCTGTGTGAGGGAGGATGCTGCATGGATCAAAGAGATGTCATTTGAAACATATGAGTTATGCTGTGGTTGCAAAATGTAATACTTTGAAAAGACATCCTGTTTTTTTTATTAGATATATTTTTATATGTAACCTGACAGAGGAGGAGCTAGATGACCTCACAAAAAAGGGGTTGGCAAATACAGTTTACTTTAAGGAATAATTCTGTTTTACTTGGACACTTTTATCTAGACTCTGAAGAGGATACATCTGTAAGCACTTTAAGCAGGTATTTAGAGTGAGAGAGTCAAATCTAAGTACTGTAAGTAGGAATTTGCACTGTTTAAACCTTGTTCTTTTAAAAGATTGATATGTCTTGTGATATAACAGTTCTGTATTTTGTGTTTTACATATTTTTATCTATTTTAGTAAAATTCTTTTTAGAACATACTTGGTCTGTCTTTGAATTTCTTTTAGTTGTAAGAAAAGTATATATGGTTATAGCAGACAATAGACATAAGCTTGAATGGTGATACCAAACTGGAAAGAGAAGCATTTTAAATCTGAGGTCTTTATTAAAGTTTTTAAGGGTTCATCTCTGTATACCTGGTTAGGTGCCCGTAGGCAGAGATATCTGGCCCCCCAAAGACAGAAATATCTGAGCCTTTACATTGAGTACTCTAGCAAGAGGTTAACAGTTTGAATCCCTCCAAGACTTGAGACCAAAGGTTGATCCGAACTCACAAAACAGACAAGAGGGTAACCTTGTTCTGCTAAACTGTTCACAAGACTGAACTCGGAGGTTGGCACTTTGGGAGTAGAGGGCCTGTCCTGCTGAGTGGGTTTGTGACAGATTGGTTGGCAGCGGTGACATAATTTTGGTATCCCAAGCTTTTATTGTTCTGTGCCAGCTGAGACCGTATGCTCTCTTGCAAAGAAAGAAAAAGACAGAGTTTTATTTTAAAAAGGAAACAGAACTATATATCACTTGGTGTACAGTCAAGTTCTTACCCATTTAATTTTTTTTTCCTAAAGTGCAAGTCAGACTAGCCATAGTCAGGGAAGAAGATGGCTTCCGACTACAGCAGACACACTGTAGATTACTTGAAGCAGCTGTGCTGGGACAGAGGAGTCCCATTCAAGGTGACAGCCAAAAAGCAGAACCTCATAGAGGCCCTGATGGTAGCAGATACCCAGAGCAGCAAGTCACAGACCATGACTGAAAGGGACCAGACCTCGAGTGTGGCAGGACTAGTGGCCATACTGTGTCCAGATCCAGTGAGGAGGACAGAAGGGACACTGTCAGTTAAAGGCCACAGCAGCAGGGGAAGGTCACCAGTATCCTGAATCCAGAGGTACTCAGGCTACAAATTGAGTTGCGCAGGATGGAGCTGGAGTTCTAGGAGAAGAGAGAGCGAGAATGCCAAGAGGCAGAGCGAGAGAAGTGAGAGGCAGACCGTGAGGCAGAGCGAGAATGCAGAGAGAAAGAGAGGGAACAGTGAGAGGCAGAGTGACAACAGAGGGAGGCAGACAGTGAGGAGCATGAGCACCAGCAAGCAGCAGAGGAGAAGAGAGAGGCGCGCCAGAGGCAACACGAACTGGAGAATCTATGACTCCGACCAGCGGCACCAGAACAGGTAAGTGGCTTGGGTTTAACTGGGACTGCAGGACTGGGTTATAAATTGAACTCCAAATTAATAGCCAAATTTAAGGAGGGGGAAGATATGGATGCTTTTTTAAATTCTTTTGAAAAAGTTTGTATTCAGGCTAAAATTCCTAGAGAGTCCTGGCTCTTCCAGCTATCCCCGCTACTTACCAGGAAAGCTCGGGTCAAATGGACAATGAGGACAGTGACAATTACAGCAAGTTAAAAGCTGCACTGTTAAAAAAGTCTGAATTAACTGCTGAATCATACAGAGCTAAATTCCATAAGCTCAGGAGAAGCCCTGATATGAGCTATGAGGAGCTAGCCATGAAACAACGTCAGTTTTTAAAACGTTGGTGGGAAGGAATTGAGGCAAACTCTGTTGTTAAAATTGAAAATGTGATATTATTAGAACAGTTTTATTGGGCTTGCCCAGCAGAGCTAAAAACCTGGCTAGAGGACCAAGATCCCAAAACAGTGCAAGAGGCTGCTGAACTCCCAGACTGCTATGCCAAGAAAAGACCTGCTCTGAGAGAGAGAATGGGGCGGGTGTGGCAGTGCAGAAAGGGGAAAAGTGCAGCTTCAGGGCAGCTAAAACCCTCACTGCCTCCACTGAAACCAGTTAGCACCAGGTTTCAGAGAAAAGGTTTCTCTGAAGTAAGAAATGCAAGTTGGCTGTGTAAAGAAACTGGGCATATTGCCAGACAGTGTCCCAAAAAGGCAAGCCATAATACACAACAGGGTGCTAGAAAAGAAGTAGGTTGTGTGTGTGTGTGTGTCCCTGGAAGCATGCCAGTGAACATGAGGGAACACATGCACCCAGTCATGGTAAATGGTGTGCAGACACATGAGTTAAGGGACACAGGGGCATCTCTGATGTTAGTAAAGGGGGATCTAGTACAGCCTGGTCAGCTTATACCCAATAAATACATCATTGTCCAAGGGTTCACTGGTGAAGAGAAAACATTACCTCTCACTAGTGTTCTCTTAGACTGGGGTGAAATGGGGGAACTGTGCAACAGGTGGCTGTAGCCAAAACATTAGCTGTGGATGTGATCCTGGATAACAATCTCCAACAGGGGATGGTATGTTCAGTTACCCATAGCCAAGCGGCAAGGGAAAACTGTAGTTCCATGAATCCCACAGAAGTCATTGTGGAAACCACTGGGAGGCTGGTTCCCCAGCCTGTGTTTCCAGAGGGGGAGACTGATAAAAAGGGGGTAGAAATTTCCCTGGTAGCAAGTGACCACACAGCTATGGAAGGTTACTCCAAAAAGGGAGGGGTGGCCCCTTGTCAGAGGGTTGGGATTGACAGTGGTCCTGAGAGCCCTGACACTAGTGCTAGGGACCCTAGTTTAGTGACTGAAGGGGACCTGTCCCATGCCTTGGGACTGTGTGAGGGATTTGCAGCTGCTCAGATGGGTGACCCTAGTTTAGAGAAGCTGAGGGCTTGGGTAGACTCGGATGGCACACAGGTAGGTGATGGCAGACATAAGGTTTATTGGGAAAATGGACTTATGTATACTCAGGCAGTACAGACAGAGGGAGGGAAACTAGGCAGGCAGCTTGTCATTCCCCAGGAGTATCATGAGCAGTTGCTCAAAATTGCACATGACATTCTCTTGTCTGGTCATCTGGGAATCATGCGCACTACTCAGAGGTTAGCCCCAGAATTTCTACTGGCCTAACTTCACCCAGCAGGTGAAGGAATATTGCAGATCTTGTCACCGGTGCCAAGAAATAGGGAAGGCGGGCAAGAAAACCCAAGCCACCCTGATCCCCTTGCCCATATTGGAGGAGCCATTCCAGAGGGTGGGAATGGATACTGTGGGGCCTTTAAATACCCCCAGCTCCTCAGGGAAGAGATTCATCCTGACTGTGGTGGATTATGCTACCCGGTACCCAGAGGCAGTAGCCCTATCCTCACTGAGGATAGACAAAGTGGCAGATGCCTTACTTGGGATTTTCTCCCGTGTTGGGTTTCTGCAGGGGGTAATCACCGATCGAGGGGGTTCCTTCATGTCAGACCTGATGAAATGTTTATGGGAGAAGTGTGGGGTGGTGCAGAGATGCACGCCACTGTATCACCCACAAGCCAATGGGCTTGTGGAATGATTCAATGGTACCCTAAAGTCAATTCTCTGAATGTTTCGTGAACAGCATGGGAGGGACTCGGAGAAACACCTCCCCCACCTGTTGTTTGCATACAGGGAGGTGCCCCAAGAGTTGACAAGATTTTTCCCCTTCAAACTCTTATATGGACGCCGGGTATGTGGGCCCCTAGACTTGATCCGGGAGGACTGGGAAGGCAAGCATGCCACCCAGGGAACTCCCATTGTGGATTATGTACTTAAGTTTAGGGAAAGGCTGAAGGAACTTATGGGGGCAGCCTCAGGGCAACCTAGCAGCTGCCCAACAGAAACAAAAGATGTGATATGACCACAGAGCCAGAGCTCACTCGTACATGGTGGGTCAAGAAGTCATGGTCCTTATTCCGGTCTGGAAAGACAAGCTGCAAGCTGAGTGGGCAGGATGGTACCAAGTGGTTAGAAAGGTAAATGTCCTGAACTACGTTGTGGAGCTACCTGACAGGAGACAGACAGAATGGATGTACCATGTCAACATAATGAAGCCATATGCATTTGCAGTGTGTAGTCATGGGAAGGGGATGGATGAAGGAGACCCCCTTCTGGATTTGCTGGAGGAAGGTAAGTGGGAATCCTGTGGGAGGCAGTAAAATTATCTCCCCAGCTGTCCCCGGACCAGATTCAGAAAGTAAGGGAGGTTTTAGCAGACTTTGCCCCCTTGTTTAGCGCTAAGCCTGGACTAACCCCCTTAGCGACACACGATGTGGAGACAGGGACACAGATGCCCATACGGAAAGCAGCATATCGGGTGTCAGAGGCTGTCCAAAAGGACATTAGGAGGGAAGTGGAGGAGAGGCTGTATTTAGGGGTACACCAGAGATCCCACAGCCTCTAGGCCTCACCCGTAGTCCTTGTACCTAAGCCAGATGGCTCAACTCATTTCTGTGTGGACTATCATGGACTGAATGCAGTCACAACGTCCGACACCCACCCGATGCCCCGGACAGATGAACTCCTGGACAAGTTGGGAAGGGTGACCTACCTTATGACCATTGACCTGACAAAGGGGTATTGGCAGGTTGAATTGACAGACAGAACTAGGGAGAGGTCGGCCTTCATCCTTCCGATAGGCTTATTTGAGTTTAAAGTAATGCCTTTCGGAATGAATGCCCTGGCCACTTTCCAAAGGTTAGTGAACCAGGTGTTAAATGGTGCTTAGGAGTACACCGTGACGTACCTGGATGACATTGCCATCTTTAGTACCAGCTGGGAAGAACACCTATCCCACCTTAGGGAAGTGCTGAACAGGATACAGAGGGCTGGGCTCACTGTCAAAGCCGCGAAGTGCCAGGTGGCCACGGGAGAAGTGGCATACCTCGGGCATGTGACAGGCCAGGGACAGCTCCGTCCTAACCAAATAAAGATAGAGGTGATCCAGGCGCTGTTTGCACTAGGAAACCCAGAAGCAGATCAGAGCTTCTAGGGACAAAAGTAGTACTACAGGAAATTTGTACCAATTACAGTGCCCTGGCTGCTCCCTATCTGACCTGACAAAGAAAAAGATGCCAAAGAAAATTACCTGGGGCTCAGCCTGTGAGGAAGCCTTTACCAGACTAAAGGAGGCACTGTGCAGTGCTCCTGTTTTGACAAGTCCTGACTATAGCAAAACCTTTATAGTTCAGACTGATGCCTCAGACGTGGGTATTGGGACAGTACTAAGCCAGATGTCTAGCCAAGGGACAGATCACCCAGTAGTGTCCCTGAGCAGGAAGCTACTTCCCAGGGAGCAAGCGTACTCCATGGTGGAAAAGGAGTGTCTTGCCATAGTGTGGGCCCTAAAGAAGCTAGAGCCATACTTGTATGGGCAGCATTTTGTGGTGCAGACTGACCACAACCCCCTGGTTTGGCTGACGCAGATGGGGAAAAACAGTGGCAGAGTGCTAAGATGGAGTCTTGCTTAAGGTTATAATCTGACAAGTGTACATAGGGCTGGAGCGAAGAACTAGAATGCAGATGGGCTATCTAGGGTCTATGAGGAGTGAACTGATTTGGGAAGCTCATCCCATGTAGGGGATAGAACCTCCAAATTCAGTCTAGGTGGGGAGGAATTGTGACATGGACAGCCAGGTCTGAGTGCTTTATCATTTTGTTTTAAATATAAAAATGAATTACTGGTTGTCCCTGCTGAAAAATCTGGTACTCTTAGAATGACCTCACCCCCCCCCCCCAGGTTTCGGCTGAAAGACGAAAGCCTTGAGAAAATGCTGAAAACAGCATGTGATACCACATACTCAGTTTTTAGATACCAGGGCCCAGTTATTCAAACTGTGCCCAAAAAGTGAGCAACAGCAGAGGCAAGCACAAGTCCACTGCATCCATGCGCAAGAAGTGCGATATTCAAAAACTGTACAGGCCAAGATGCACCTACGGCACACGACTGAATATCGCACCACCTGCACCATAGTGCAACTAGGGAGGTGAAGCTGAGCATATCTGATGCACCATAGCGCAACAAGGGACATTCAGCTGAGCAGTCCAGAAGTGCCATAGCGCAACCAGGGATGCCCCCAGCAGCAGGGCAGCAATGCAACACCACAACCAGGGTTGCAGTGGCCCACCACCCACACCACAGATGGGCAGAGGAACACACAGCAGAACAGACATCATCCCCCACACCCCATGCACTGCACAACCAGGGGAGAGCTGGAATAACCACCAGCCCATGGATACCAGCAACCGACCCACAGCCGGGCCATGGTGCCCCAGCACACCCCCTGGCAAGCTGTGACCGGCACACAAGGAGGGCCGACCACCCTGGACTAGACCATCCCACCAATGCAGAGCACACCGTGCACCATGATCTCCATACACCCTACCCAGGAGTAGCACCCAACAGTGCAGGACACCCCATGCATGCCACCACACCCACTGTGACAATGCAACCCTGTGCACCATGGAGCCATTCAAGGCAGCCTTACCATGGGCACCCTGCAGCAGGCAGCAGCAGACAGTGATGCAACACATGCATACACAGTGCTGCCCTGCATGTCCCCCCGAGGTACAGCTGAGAGACAGATCATGCATCAGCACACGCGGTACCCAACATGCAACAAGGCATGCCCCGGACCCCACCTCCAGCAGTACAGCACCCTGCACACCCTCCCAAGGACACATCCCATCCCAGCACTGGCCACAACAGCCAGCACAGACACGCACAGTGTAGCATGGAGGTATGCACCACACAGGATGCAACACAGTGAATGGACAAACACCCACCCATACCCAAGGGCACACCAACACAGGGACACAGTAGCGGGTCAACTGAGCCACTGGCATGTGGCCACGGCTGATGTGTACACATTGCCAGCACCCCTACATTGCACAGGTGTGCCAGCCACCCTGTGCAGGCACCATGAAGCTGTATGCCACCAGCATGCTGCCACAGCACACGTGACAGACACTGGAGGACATCCCCTGCAACAGACACAAGCGACAGCATGGATGGTGGACAACAACAGCGGAGGCCACAGTGCCACCGGAGGCAGATGTGCACCATACTGGTGGTGGTGGTCAACCTGGCATTGTGCCGGGTACAGATGTTATCCAGCATGGACAGCCACCACTGACAGGCCAGCAGACCATGCATATCACAGACGTGCAAGGGTGTCAGCTGCACAGGCCATGGATGGTCTGACAGGGATGCCATGCACACAGTGCAGTCCCTGTGGACCACTGCACACAGGCATGCAGTGCACAGAGTACAACACACAAACCACAGACAGTGACTGATCCCCCTGTCCACACCATAGGTGGTTCACCTCTCACACACACACACACACACACACACACACACACACACACACACCGCCTGTCAGTACACCACCTGACACCATGCACACCACTGCAGCTGAGCACCTGTAGCCCACTGCAAATCAGAGACCACCACCGTTGTTATAATAAAATGTATATATTAAAACTATGTACAGCAAACCTATATATAAAACAATATACAATAGTGGTGGAAAGGCCACATAACAGGTGGGGGCGGGTAAGGGGCAGGGGTGAAAGTATGGATAGGGAAGAAGGGGTGTGAGGGTAGGTCAAAGGGGGAAGGTGGTATTTGGGGCATGGGGACGTCACTGGCCACCCCGGTCCTCTTCCTTATGGCGTCGATGTGATCTCCGCCTCCTCCTCACCCCGTGGTGATGGATGTGCCTCAGGAGCTCCAAAGTCTCCCTCCTGACCTGCATCAGCTCCTGGATGTCCCGCTGTATCTGCTGGAGAGTCCGTCCACCTAGGACGAGGGAGCAGAGTCAATAGGTGTGACTGTCCATCCCCCTGCAGCCCACCCATTGTGCATGGCATACAGCCATGTGACACGCCCATGTGATGGTGTGCAACCACCCACAGTGACCGTGTCCACAAGACCTGCCCACCCAGGCAGCCACAGCCATGTGGACCACTGCACCCACCCACCGCCAATGTCCTGCACAGCACCACCATGGCAGTACAGTGACTTGGCTATGCGGTGTGAAGGCAGTGCCACAGCCATGTGCCCGGTGCATGCATGGACCACCATCGACGCACTCCCAGACATGCAGTGCCACTGGACAGTGCTGACTGTAACAAGTTGTGTGTATGGCAGTGGTGTTACTGGATGGTGGCCATGCCCCACTGCCCATCCAGTTATACAGCATGCAATAGTTATCATGGATGTAAGGCACTCACCATCAGCAGGCTGGTCCATGCATCGTGGACCACCTTTATCCCTCCTGTCCCTCTCCTCCACCATGTGGCGCTTCCCCTCATGGTTGTGCCTCTGTTCTTCTGGCCCTAAGGTGCAAACATGGAGAGAGGAACATCAGTACAATCCAGTAGCAATGTCTCCTGCCCCCATATGTGTTCAATCCCACACAGCCAGACCCACCCACCCCACACCCCGATACCACCACCACGGCCAACACCGACGTACACCCCCATGTGTCAGACACATGCAACCGTGATACCTGTATGGATGATAAAAGTGTATGGATGTTGCACCTACCTGGCCATGGCACCGTGCCCCTCCTGGCACATGCCCGCAGGCGGGAAAGCAGGTCCAGGTCCCTGTGCCTCAGGTCCCCATAACGGTGGCGGCACTGCTCCACTGTCTGCCCCATACCGGTGGCCTCCTCCAAGGCGTCTGCCACCTCCTGCCATACGTCACTCCTTGCCCTGTCCAGGGGCTCCTCCCCAAACAAAGCCCCAACATGTGGCTCGACTATGGCCACAAGGTTTGCCAGCTCAATCTGGCTGCACTGCACAGCATGCCTCCACGCCATCTCTGCTGCTCAGTTCAATCAAAATGGCACTCTGCAGCATGGTCCTGCCATGTGCAGATGCTGTGTGGTACAGCGCTGCCATTCCCTATCGTGCTGTCATGGAACAGCATGATAGTGGTGCACCCATGCCTGATGCATGGCACCTAGGAGGCAAAGGTCGGGCACAGGGTCAAGGGTCTCTGGCACATGGACAGCCACAGCGTGATTGGAACCCAATGCATGTAGCACGATTGGGTGCCTGTGTGCCACCTCCATTAGCAGACTACGGCGCTGTTGCCCCAGTGCCTCTGACGCCCCAGTGCCACAGTGCCATATAGGTGAACAGTGCTGTAGTGCCACTGGCACAATGGTGGCTGTGCCCTGCATTGCCTCCCGCACACAGCACGTCAGCAGCATGGCAGGCGCCTGCATTATCAACCCGGGCATGCGCAGTTAGGTGAGTACTGCGCATGTCACAGAACTGCGCCCTTGGTTCTGCACGTTCAACACAATTGCACAAAGCGCAACAGCACGATATTCAGCCGGCATATGCAAATCAGCTTATCAGCCATTCAATGGCGCAGTCACTGCATTTGCATCCACTTAAAGATGCGCCTCACCTCATTTGCATGGGTTGTGCTATAAAAGTGCGACATTGGGCTGCACTGGCCATAGTCGGTTACTCTATTGCGGTGAGTTGCATGCTGTTTGGGAGTGTCGACTGTGGTGTTTGGGACATGCATGGGACTGCACAGTCACAGGTAAAACCTGTCATTCTCACAGGATGAATCATGACTGAGTGTGTGGTGGAGAAAGAGGAACAGAGTAGTGGGAGGAAGAGGAGGCCGAATTTCACTAAGGTCGAGACAGATGCCCTGTTCGAGGCCTACCTAGACCAGGAGCTGCTTCTCAGCGGACACCAGGGAACACCACAGGCCTGTGCTGCTGCATGGGAGGAGGTGGTGTGTGCTGTAAACCTGCATGGCAGCCACCAGCGCTCCATGCAGGAGAGCAAAAAAAAGATGGGCACAGACAGGAGGAAGATTAAAGAGAAGGTGGCTGCCATCAGGGCAGCACGGTCTGCGACAGGTAGGGAACAGCCGGAGGTGCTACGCCTGCCCCCACAGGAACAGCGGGTTGCTGGTAGCATGTAGCATTGTGCCATTGAGGGTGTTCCGGGTGGTGGATTCCAGATGGGTGGTAGC
Source organism: Neoceratodus forsteri (assembly GCA_016271365.2). Classification (NCBI taxonomy): domain Eukaryota; kingdom Metazoa; phylum Chordata; order Ceratodontiformes; family Ceratodontidae; genus Neoceratodus; species Neoceratodus forsteri. The sequence continues at coordinate 335,488,796 of JADMNL010000026.1, forward strand.
CCATCACTGCATGGTAGGTCATGGTCTGTTTATTGGGGGGGGGACAGGGTAGGTCACATGCAGTAACGCTACTTTTTTTCCCTTACAGCTCCTGAGCATCTGCATGGGTCAGCGGTGGTGGACTTCTCCATTGAAGCCAGTCACATGGAGATGAAGGAGGGCCCATCCACCTCCACAGGAATATGGGGGTCAGGGCGACAGTGGGCCCGCCCGGACGTCCGGATTGACGTTGGTGGAGCAAGTGCGGAGGAGGCCCTACCCGTGTCCCAGCATGCCGGCATCCATGGATGCCGGCATGCTGAGACTCGGGCTGGTGCCGGATCCATCACCGATATGGGCAGTGACACGTGTGTGCCACAGGATGGCCACACAGCAGGCGACATCGTGGCCATGGCTGTGGGTGGTGCCACCGTGGAGGCTTGAGTGTCATCACAGTCCCAGCCTGTGCCTGTCAGCACTAGTGGGGCAGCACTGGTGTGTGTCCAGGACAATGGGACTGTTGCAGCCACTGTGGGGTACCACTGAGCCCTGGGGAGCTGCAGCCAGAGGGGCAGCATCAGCAGTCGGCCAATGGCCATGGGGGTACAGCGTCAGGGGGTGGTGTCAGTGCACCACCGGTGGACATGCCCAGGCCTGGCCCTGGTGTGCAGCACCCACCCTCAAGGGGTGATGAGCATCAGGGCTGCGAACACCCTGAGGGACATCAGGCTGATCAGGCAGATGACCTCTTGGATGAGCACACCCTCATACTGCAAGCATCAGTCAATCAGTAGATGCGGCTTGTGATGGCGTGGATGCACTGAGTGCAGCTCTGCACCAGGCAGAGGAGCATGGCAGCAGAGACACCGCTCTGCTCCTGGCAGGGATGGACCTGTTGCAGGAGGATGTGACTGCTGCCACTGACAGGCAGACACAGGCATTCACTGCAGTCATGGCCACAATGGGCACACAGTTATTTTCCCATGCATTGCAGACACCACGCAGTGCAATGTCCACCCCCCCATTCCCGGCGTTGTGTGATACCATCCTTGTCAACACCGGGTTCAGCTGTGGGCATCCCTAGCACACCTGGCACAGGCATGTTCGGTGTGCTGCAGACCCATGCACTAGCATGGTTGTGTTCAAGCAGTGGAACCCCTGGGGGACAGTCGGTGCCTCCCCATGAGGCCAGTGGTCAGCCTGTCACTGCTGGCGGGTGCCGGCGGGGCCACCCATGCATCTGTGGTGGCTGTGGCACTGTGGCGCGTGACTGACCTGTCTCCCAGCGTGGCTACTATCTGATGCTGCCCTGTGTGCATTGTGTCATTCAGCGGGCAATGTGCGGGTGAGTACCCGACCCTGCACGCACACACACAGTCCATCTGCACACCCTCCCATCTGCTGTCCGCAGTTGCATGTGCATGATGATGCCTGCATTGCACTGTACGCCACTGTACAATGGTGCCCAGCGTCTGACACATGCACAATGGCAGGCAGTGGGCGTGGTGGTCTGTGGACATGTGTGTGGCTAGGGGTGGCGGTCTGGGTTGGCATGCCTCCTACCCTTTGTGCATGTCTGATGAGGTGTGTGTGTGTGTGTGTGTATATGACTGCATGCCATGTTAGACCTTGCCCATCCCTGGCGGTGTGTATGGTTCCATGCCCGGCCACTTCCCTTGACGGCATGCACCCCTGGTGTGTGTCCATGTGTGTTTGTGGGTTGTGCCTTTGCTGCTGGTGGTTGCACATGGCCCCATGCCTTACCTGGGTTGGCCGAAGTGCTCCTCCGTGATGGTGTCCCAGTGCAGCTGTGCCAGCCGGAGCAGTCGGGGGTCCCGTCTCCCAAGGGGGGGCTTCCCATCACCATTGTCACCGGCGTCCTCATCGTCCCCTTTTCTGTCCCCCTCTTTGACCTGTATGGCTATCCCACATTCGTTGGCCATGTTGTGCAGGATGCAACAGGCCAGGAATAGCCCACAGGCCTTTGAGGGGCTGTACTGTAGGACACCGCTGGAGGTGTCCAGGCAATGGAAATGTGCTTTCAGCTTACCGAACACCTGCTCGATCACATTGCGTGTGGTGGCATGTGCCTCATAGTAGCGTTGCTGCGATGGGGTCGCGGGCCGCCGGTATGGTGTGAGCAGCCAGGGACAGAGTGGGTATCCACTGTCACCTGTGTGTAGAGGGTGGAGGTTAGTTTGGTGATCAGCATCGCCCTGTAGACCACTACCCATGTCACCTCTGACCATGCCCCTCCCAAGCTCTATGTTTGTCTGTGTGGTTTGCATACTCACCCACTAAGTGGCCAGTGGGGATGTCCCCACTCTCTAATCTGTGGCACAGTGCCAACTGGTGCCAGATGAAGGCATCATGTGCTCCCCCTGGGTGCGTGGCACAGACATTGATTATGCGCCCCCTGGCATCGCACACCACCTGGAAGTTGATGCTAGCATAGCCCTTCCGATTAATATATGTGGCCCCCTCGGGGCCAGGTGGTGTGCGGATGGCTACATGGGTGCAGTCTATTGCCCCTAGCATGCCAGGCATACGTGCTACCCTGTGGAACTCCTGTATGTTTGCTGTGCGCTTCACCGGTGTGCTGGGGAAATGGATGTACTCTGCAGCATGTGGCACCAGTGCGCTGAGGAATTGGGTGAGGTGGCGTGACGCGGCCGACTGGGTTATGCCTGTGGTGTCCCCTGTTGGTCATTGGAAGGTACCCGTGGTGAGCAAGTACATACAAGCTGTCACTTTAGTCTCCACTGACAGACCATGGCTCCATCATGTGGGTGCCTGCATCACAACACTGCACAGCTCACAGAGCCACCTCAGAATTGCCTGATTCAGGCAGTACCAGCCCACGATCTCAGTATCACTGTACAGCTCGAATCTGATGCGGACTCGGTACTGCCTGTTGGGGGCATACCGCCGACGGGCCCTTCCATGGCCCCTCCCCCCTGCTGCCCACCTTCTCACCCCCCTCACTACTACCTCCATCTGGATGGTGGCACTGGCCATGTCCCTGGCTTGTGTTCACCCCCCCGGCAGCTGTTTCTGTGTTCCCCCCACTGTCCTGGCTGCTACTTCCCCTCCACTAGGAACACCTTCCTGTGCTGGCCTCTATGCTGTGTGGCACTTCCTTCTTCTGCACTGGCTGTGGCTCCCCACACCTTCCCTGTGCCTCTCTGTTCAGGGTGTCCTTTCCCTGGCCTGCCCTGTGTGTCCCTCCTGCCCAGTTTGAGTTGCTAGAGTTCAGCCTCATGTGCCTTCCCTGTAGCGTTCTTGCGCCTCTCCCTTGTTCCTTTTTATTTTGGCTCATTTCCTCTATCACGCAACTTCTGCTTGCTCCCCTATTGCGCATGGTGCATGTTGTTGAATATCACACTGCACCATTTTTGCATGGTTCCTCCCCCTTCAGTTGCGCATACATTCATTATCATTACGCTCTTGCTCAGCGTGATTTGGGGGGCGTATCTGCCTCCCGCTGAATATCACAGAATGGCACATTTTCGGACTTGTGCTGGAGCAACCCTATTGCGCATGGCACAACCCTTTTGAATATATGGGCCCAGGTGTTACGTGGAAGGCCTGAACCTAATTACAGGGTGGTTGAAGCTTGAGTTGAGCATATCCATTTTTATGACGTTCCAAAGGGGAAACCAGGTTTAGCAAACTGGTGCAAGGTTGTAAATGCTCCTGTGAAGCCTGTGTGAGGGTGGATGCAGCATGGATCAAAGAGATGTCATTTGAAACATATGAGTAATGCTGTGTTTGCAAAATGTAATACTTTGAAAAGATATCCTGTTTTTTTTATTAGATATATTTTTATATATAATCTAACAGAGGAAGAGCTAGATGACCTCACACAAAAGGGGTTGGCAAATGCAGTTTACTTTAAGGAATAATTCTGTTTTACTTGGACACTTTTACCTACACTCTGAAGAGGATACATCTGTAAGCACTTTAAGCAGGTATTTAGAGAGAGAGTCAAATCTAAGTACTGTAAGTAGGAATTTACACTGTTTAAACCTTGTTCTTTTAAAAGATTTGTATGTCTTGTGATATAACAGTTCTGTATTTTGTGTTTTACATATTTTTAGCTATTTTACTAAAATTCTTTTTAGAACATATTTGGTCTGTCTTTGAATTTCTTTTAGTTGTAAGAAAAATATATATGGTTATAGCAGACAATAGACATAAGCTTGAATGGTGATACCAAACTAGAAAGAGAAGCGTTTTAAATCTGAGGTCTTTATTAAAGTTTTTAAGGGTTCATCTCTGTATACCTGGTTAGGTGCCCGTAGGCAAAGCTATCTGGTCCCCCGAAGACAGAAATATCTGAACCTGTACATTGGGTACGCTAGCAAGAGGTTAACAGTTTGAATCCCTCCAAGACTTGAGACCAAAGGTTGATCCAAACTCACAAAACAGACAAGAGGGTTACCTTGTTCTATTAAACTGTTCATGCTTGTGTTTCTGTTTCTATTTGCTTTACCATTCCCGTCTACGCCACAGTGTGCATTATCCTTTGCATTTTTGTTTGCATTTGCGTTACTGTTAACATTTGTGTTTCCATTACTGGTTTTGTTTGTGTTTGTGTTTCATTTTGTGTCACTGTGTGCATTACCATTTGTGTTTGCGTATGCACTTCCATTTGCATTTGCTTTTCTGTTTGTGTCATTGTTGCTGTTACTGTTAGCATTTGCATTTCCTATTGTGATACCATGACTGTGCATGTTACCATTTTTGTTTCCGTATGTGCATGCGTTTGTGTTTCCATTTGCATTACCATTCCCGTCTATGCCACCATGTGCATTATCCTTTGCATTTTCATTTGTGCTAGCATTTGCATAACTGTTAACATTTGCATTTCCATTACTGTTTTTGTTTGCGTTTCCTTTTGCGTCACCATGTGCATTTCCATTTGCATTTGCGTACACGCTTCCATTTGCGTTTGCGTTTCTATTTGTGTTTCCTTTCGTGTCATTGTTGCTGTTACTGTAACTGTCTGCATTTCCAATTAAGTTACTGTGCCTGTGTGCGTTACAGTTTGTGTTTCCATATGCACTTGCATTTGCATTTCTGTTTTCATTAACATTTGCACTTGTGTTTGTATTACCGTTTACATTATCATTTACATTTGTGTCACCATGTGCGTTAGCATTTGCACTTGCGTTTGCGTTGCCGTTACTTCACTATTTATAGTGCACATTCTCAAAAACAAGGGAAATTCATGGCAAAAATCTCCATTTAATGCATCAGTTAAGGTTGTTCCACAGCAACAAAAGCGAGGAAATTTGATGTTAGTGTTCCCACCCCCTTGCACCCCACCTCCACCCTGCCCCCACCAACAGGCATCGGGGTGTGCGTTGGGGTCATCGGTCCTAACATTCACCCCATTCTCCTATTCTGCACCACTTCAGCTTGTTTGCACATGGGATGGGATGAGAGTTAGGACTGATGACCAACGCCACACCTTGATGCCTGTAGGTGAGGCGGAAGGATGAGGTGCAAGAGATGAGGAACCCCTAACAGCTGTGGAACAACCCTAACTGATGCATTAAACAGATTTTTGCCTTGAAATAAATATATATATATATATATATCTATATATCTATATATATATATATATATGGACACACAAAAGGGGTGAGAGAAATGAGTAGTGAATAAATACATGTATCTTACACACAGTGATATAAATCATGACACAAAATCACAGTTTGATAATATTTTACATTTGTACATATTGTGCTTACCTCAGAGCCTATTACTGTCACTATCCTGATCTCTTAACAACATCCTGACCAATCAGAACTCAGCTAGACTTTGCTGATGTAGATATCAGGGGCAGGATTCACAAAGAAAGACAAAAATCCAGCAGCTGTGGGGGGAAAAGGCCTGCAGCACTGTGGAAATGTAGTTGCGCAATATTCTTAAAGAAAATTTGCATAGGTGTGGAATGTCACAAATGCACTCAGCATTTCAGGCCCTGTGCTTCCACAGTGCCAACCATAGAGCGCAATAGTGTGAACAGGTAACAGACAGGGTAACCCACCTGTCTGCTTGTGGGTCTGAATCATCTTTAGTCTCAAGTTCTGGGGGGATTCAAACTCTGAACCTTATGCTAGCGTACCCAATGTACAGGCTCAGATACGTACCCTCTTCAGGGATTGCAGTACAATCTTTCACTGGGGCACCAAGCCAGGCTTCCAAAATGAACCCTTAAAACTCTATAAAAGGCCTCAGGTATATTTTTACCTTTTTCCAGTTTGGCAACACCATTAAGCCCTTGAACAATTGTCAGACTAAACCATCTATACGTCACATGCAAAAATAACTTGGAAAACACACCCAGGCAGTATCTTTCAAATAAAGATTTTAGTAAAAGATGATAAAAATATGAAAAATGCAAACACAGAACAATATATCAAAGAGCATACAATCACTTAAAAGAAAAACAAAGAAAACTACTGAACAAACTCCTACCAACATACAATTAGATATTTTCTAATGTATTACCTCTAAGTGCATAAGTAAGATCAGAGCAGAGAGCTCAGTCTCTCTCTAGTGTCCCAAGATGGAATATGTCATACTCCCCAGTTACAAGGATACATTTCAACTCCATCTCCCCACCCGCTTGGCAAATCATCTTGCTCCTCCTTTTAGAATATAAAATTACAAAAGAATGATTTCCTGTCAGGAGATATTTTAAATAATATGACTTCAGAAGGAAAAATACATTTCCTAAATTATGACAGTCTTTAATCAAGCCTTTCCTTTGAACTGGTGGCTGATTCCTGTTCCCAAGGCATATCAAAGGGTTTTACAACTTTTAACACCAGGTTGGTATAAGATATTCTTCCTATAGGAATCATAAAACTTTATGAGCCCTGTATCTTGGCAGCTGGATCAGTTCTAATTAGGACAGAAAAACAGAAGACCCTTAATTAGGTATCTCTGGTCTTTGAATTACCTCCTGGTTTCAGGTCACTTGTCACTGTAGCTTCAATGAATGTGAGACAAACACATACTATATTTTTATATTACAAATATAATAGAATAATCATAACCAGCTGGCCAAGCGTCACAATCCTCCCCACCTAGACTGAATTTGTGGCCTCCATCCCCTGCATGGGATTAGCTCCCTAAATCAGACCACTCTTCATATAGACGCGACAAACCATCAGTGTTCTGATTGGTCACTTCAGCCCTATGTATGATTGTCATGTCATACCCTTGCATGGCAAGACTCCATCTTAATAGTCTACCATTAGTTTTTCCCATTTGTGTCAGCTAAACCAGGAGGTTGTGGTCCATTTGTACCTCAAAATGCAGGCCATATAAGTATGACTCTAACTTCTTTAGGGCCCACATTGTGGCAAGACACTCTTTTTCAGCAGTAGAGTAAGCCTGCTCCCTCGGAAGTAACTTTTTACTCAGGTACACCACTTGGTGATCTTTCCCTTGGTTGGATGTCTGACTCAGTACTGCCCCAATACCTATGTCTGAGGCATCAGTCTGGACTATAAAGGGTCTGCTATAGTTAGGACTTGTCAATACAGGAACACTGCACAGTGCCTCCTTCAGTCTGGTAAAGGCTTTTTCACAGGCTGGTTCCCATGTAATTTTCTTAGGCATCCTTTTCTTTACCAAGTCAGATAGGGAGCAGCCAGGGCACTGTAATTGGGTACACATTTCCTATGGTACCCTGTTGTCCCTAGAAAATTCCTGACCTGCATCTGCATTTCTGGTTGGGGCCATGCCTTGATCACCTCTATTTTTACTTGGTTGGGACAGAGCTGTCCCCAGCCTACAACATGCCCGAGGTATGCCACTATAGCCATGACCACCTGGCACTTCTCATCTTTGACAGTGAGCCCAGCCCTCTGTATCCTGCCTAACACTTCCCCAAGGTGGGACAGGTGTTCCTCCCAGCTGGCACTAAAGATGGCAATGTCATCCAGGTATGCCACAGCGTACTCCTCAGCACCATTTAACACCTGGTTCACCAACCTTTGGAAAGTGGCCGGGGCGTTCTTCATTCAGAAAGGCATTACTTTAAATTCAAATAAGCCTATCAGAGTGATGAAGGCTGACCTCTCCCTAGCTCTGTCAGTTAACTCTACCTGCCAATACCCCTTTGTCTGGTCAATAGTCATAAGGTATGTCGCCCTTCCCAATTTGTCCAGGAGTTCATCTATCCAGGGCATCGGGTGGGCGTCTGACTTCATGACTGCAGTCACTCCACAATAGTCCACACAGAAATGAGTAAAGCCATCTGGCTTGGGCACAAGGACTACGGGTGAGGCTCAGGGGCTGTGGGATCTCTGGATTACCCATAAATCTAGCATTTCCTCCACCTCCCTCCTGATGTCCTTTTGGATAGCCTCTGACACCCGATATGCTGTCTGCCGTATGGGGGTCTGTGTCCCTGTCTCTACATCATATGTCACTAAGGGGATTAGTCCAGACTTGGTGCTAAACATGGGGGCTAAGTCTGCTAGAACCTCCCTTACTTCCTGGATCTTGTCCTGGGCAAGCTGGGGAGATAGTTTAACTGCCCCCACAGAGGACTCTTGCTTGCTTTCTTCCAGCAAGTCCAGAAGGGGGTCTCCTTCGTCAGTCCCCTCCCCAGGACTACATACTGCAAACACCATGTCAGCTCTATTAGCATATGGCTTCATCATGTTGACATGGTACATTCTTTCTGCATGTCTTCTGTGAAGTAACTCTATGATATAATTCATGTCATTTACCTTTCTAACTACTTTGTTTGATGCTGCCCGCTCAGCCTGCAGCTTGTCTTTCTGGACCAGAATAATGACCATGACTTTCTGACCCGAGCTCTGACGCTGTGGTCGAACCACACTTTTTGTTTCTGTTGGGCAGCTGTCAGGTTGCTCTGGGATGTCCCCATAAGCTCCTTCAGCCTTTCCCTAAATCTAAGGACATAATCCACTATGGGAGTTCCCTGGGTGGCATGCATGCCTTCCCAGTCCTCCTGGATTAAGTCTAGGGGCCCATGTACCAGGTGCCCATATAAGAGCTGGAAGGGGAAAATCCTGTTGACTCTTGGGGCACCTCCCTGTATGCAAACAACATGTGGGGAAGGTATTTCTCCCAGTCCCTCCCATGCTGTTCAGCAAACATTTGGAGCATTGACTTCAGGGTATCATTAAATCTTTCCACAAGCCCATTGGCTTGCAGTTGATAAGGTGTCATGCACCTAGGTACCACCCCACACACCTCCCACAAACATTTTATCAGGTCTGACATGAAGGAACCCCCTCGATCGGTGATAACCTCCTGTGGAAACCCAACACGGGAGAAAATCCCAAGTAAGGCATCCACCACTTTGTCTGTCCTCAGTGAGGATAGGGCGACTGCCTCTGGATACCTGGTGGCATAATCCACCACAGTCAGGATGTACCTCTTCCCGAAGGAGCTGGAGGTATTTAAAGGCCCCACAATATCCATTCCCACCCTTTGGAATGGCTCCTCCACTATGGGCAATGGAATTCGGGTGGCTTGGGTTTTCTTACCCGCCTTCCCTATTTCTTGGCACCGGTGACAAGACCTGCTGAGTGAAGTTGGATGAATAGAAATTCTGGGCCAACCACTGGGTAGTGCATGCAATTCCCAGATGACCAGACAAGGGAATATTGTGTGCAATCTTGAGTAATTGCTCACGATACCCCTGGGGAATGACAAGCTGTCTGCCTATCACCCCTCCCTCTGTCTTAGCATCCTGAGTATACATCAGTCCATTTTCCCAATAAACCTTATGTTTACTGTCACCTCTCTATGCTCCATTGGAGTCTGCCCAAGCCCACAGCTTCACTAGACTAGGGTCATTTTTCTGAGCAGCTGCAAACTCCTTACACATTCCCAAGGCATGGGACAGGTCCCATTCAGTCTCTAAACTAGGTTCCCTAGTACTAGCATCAGGGAACTCAGGGTCACTGTCATCCCTAACCCTCTGACAATGGGTCACCCCTCCTTCTTCAGAGTAACCCTCTGTAGCTGTGTGGTTAAGTGCTACTTGGGAAATTTCTACCCTCTTTTCATTAGTCTCCATATCAGGAGACATAGGCTGGAGAACCAGCCTCCCAGTGGTTTCCACAATGGCTTCTGTGGGGTCCAGGGAACTACAAGTTCCCTTTCCCGCTTGGCTACGGGTAACTGTACACACCATCCCGTTTGAGATTATTGCCAAGGATGACATCAACTGCTAAAGTTTTGGCTATAACCACTTGTTGCACAGTACTCCCTGTTTCACCCCAGTCTAGGAGAACACTAGCGAGTGGCAATGTGGTCTCCTCTGCAGTGAACCCTTGTACAGCTACAAATTTATTGGGTATAAGCTAACCAGGCTCTACCAGATCTTCTTTTACCAACATCAGGGATGTCCTTGTGTCTCTTAACCCGTGTGTCTGTACACCATTCACCATGACTGAGTGCATGTGTTCCCTCATGTTCACAGGCATGCTTCCAGGGCCACACAAACAACCCACTTCTTTCCTAGCCCCATTCTGCATATTGCTCATCCTTTTAGGACACTGTCTGGCAATATCCCAAGTTTCTGTACAAACCCAATATTTGTTTCTTTTCTCAGAGAAATCTTTTCATTGAAACCTGGGGCTGACTGGTTTTGGTTGAGGCAGTGAGGGTTTTAGCTAACCCGAAAGCACACTTTTCCCTTTCTGGGCTGCCACGCCCATCCCATTCACTCTCAGAGCAGGTCTGCTCTTGGCTTAGTGGTCCAAAAGTCCAGCAGCCTCTTGCACTGTTTTGGGATCTCAGTCCTACAGCCAGGGTTTCAGCTCTTCAGGGCATACCCAAAAAACTGTTCTAACAATATTGCATTTTAAATTTTATCTACACAGTTTGCTTCAATTCCTTCCCACCAATGTTTTAAATACTGACATTGTTTCATGGCTAGCTCCTCATACCTCATGTCAGGGCTTCTCTTGAGCTAACGGAATTTAGCTCTGTATATTTCTGCAGTTAAATCAAACTTTTTTAAAAGTGCAGCTTTAAATTTGCTGTAATCATTACTGTCCTCATTGTCCATTTGACCCAATGCATCCTGAGCTTTCCCGCTAAGTAGCGGGGATAGCTGGAAGCTCCAGGACCCTCTAAGAAGCTTTGCCTGAATATAAACTTTTTCAAAGGAATTTAAAAAGGCATCCATATCCTCCCCCTCTTTAAATTCAGCTATCAATCTGGAATTTAATTTGTAACCCAGTGCTCTAGTTCCAGTTAAACCCAAGCCATTTACCTGCTCTGGTGCTGGTGGTTGGAGTCATTGCTTCTCCAGTTCATGCTGCCTCTTGTGCTCACACTCCTCATGGTCTGCCTCTCACTGTTGTCGCCCAGCTTCTCACCGTTCTCGCTCAGCATCCCTCTGCAACTTCAGCTCCATTCTGTGCAACTCAATATGCAGCCTGATTGCTTCTGGCTCAAGAATGCTGGTGACCTTCCCCTGCTGCTGTGGTCCTTGGCTTGTACTGGCCCTGCTGTCCTCCTCACTGGATCTGGACACTGCACTGGCTGCTGGCCTTTCCATGCCCAAGGTTTGGTCCTTTACAGTCACAGTCTGTGACTCGATGGTCTGGGCATCTGCTGCCATCATGGCATCTATGAGGTCCTGCTTGGTGGCTCTCCCCTCATGCAGGACTCCTCTGTCCTGGCACAACTGCCTTAAGTAGTCTGTAGTGTACCTGCTGTAGTTGGAAGTCATCTTCTTTCCTAACTATGGCTACTCTAACTTGCACCTTAGAAAAAAAATTAAACAGGTAGGAACTTGACTGTAAGCAAAATGATATAGTTCTGTTTCCTTTTTAAAAATAAATCACTGCCTTATTTTGCAAGTGAGTTGTACAGTATTAAACTGACACACTGAACAGTTAAAGCTTGTGTTACCAATTTTATCACACAGCTGCTAACCAAATCTGTCACAAATGCACTCAGCAGGTCAGGCCCTCATCTCCCACAGTGCCAACCTTGGAGCACAATAGTGTGAACAGGTAAAATTCAAGGTAACCCTCCTGTCTGCTTTTGGGTCCAAATCATCTTTAGTCTCAAGTTCTGGGGGGATTCAAACTGTCAGCCTTATGCTAGCGTGCCCAATGTATAGGCTCAGATATGTACCCTCTTCAGGGATTGTGGTACAATCTTTTGCCAGGAGCACCAAGCCAGGCTTCCAAAATGAACCCTTAAAACTCTATAAAAGACCTTAGGTATAGTCTTGCTTTTTCCCAGTTTTGCAACACCATCAAGCCCTTGAACAATTGTCAGACTTAACCATCTATATGTCACATGCAAAAATAACTTGGAAGACACACCCAGGCAGTATCTTTCAAATAAAGATTTTACTAAAAGATGACAAAAATATGAAAAACGTAAACACAGAACAACATATCAAAGAGCATACAATCAAAAGAAAAGCAAAGAAAACTCCTGAACAAACTCCTACCATAGAAACATAGAAACATAGACTTTGATGGCAGATAAGGACCGCTTGGCCCATCTAGTCTGCCCATTTCTCTACCTATAGGATAGGCCGTAGATCCTAGTTAACCAACAACCTATTTCTTCCTACCCCCCCAGAAGAATTGCCTTATGTCTGTCCCATGCATTCTTAAATTCTCCCACAGTTTTAGACCCCACAACCTCCTCAGGAAGGCTGTTCCATGTATCCACTACCCTCTCTGTGAAATAATACTTCCTCACATTGCCCCTGAACTGCCCTCCTTCTATCTTTAAATTGTGTCCCTTGTTCTTTTAAGTCTCTTTTTCTGAAAGATGCTACCCTCTTGGACTTTGTTGATTCCACTGAGGTGTAAAGTTTCTATCATGTCCCCCTCTCCCTTCTTTCCTCAAGGGTATACATATTAAGCCCCTTTAGTCTCTCCTCATCGGCTTCTCTTGCAGATCCTGCACCATTTTAGTTGCTCTCCTCTGGACTACCTCTATCCTGTCTATGTCCTTGCGGAGATGGGGTCTCCAGAACTGGACACAGTACTCCAGATGGGGTCTCACCAACTGTCTGTACAGAGGGATAACAACTTCCTGTTTTCTGCTGCTGATGCCTCTCCCTATACATCCCAGTATACCTCCAGACCTCCCTACTGCCTTCTCACATTGCTTGCTAACCTTAAGGTCATCTGATATGATTACCCCCAGGTCCCTTTCCTTTTTTGTTGTTGTTACTACCTCCCCACCCATTGAGTATTCTTCCCCTGGGTTCTTGTTTTCCAGGTGCATTATTTTGCACTTCTTTGCATTGAATCCTAGCTGCCATACTTCTAACCATTCCTCCAACCTTGCCAAGTCCCTTTTCATCCTTTCCCACCTCCTTGTGTATCAACCCTGTTGCAGATCTTTGTGTCATCTGCAAAAGGCATACTTTCCTTCAGTCCCTCTGCAATGTCACTGATGAAGACATTAAAAGGACTGGACCCAATATGAACCCTCGGTGCCCACTAGTAACCTCTCTTTCTTTAGAGTGGACTCCATTTACAATTACCTTCTGTGTCCTGTTGTGCAGCCAATGTTTTACCAGGCTACCACCCTGGGACCCACTCCCAGGCTGGTTAATTTGACTATTAATCTTTTGTGTGGGACTGTGTCAAATGCCTTGCTAAAGTCTAGGTAGGCCATGTCCACAGCCCCTCCCTGGTCTACTACTTTGGTCACCCAGTCAAAGAAATCTATTAGATTTGTCTGACATGACCTTCCCGCTGTGAATCCATGCTGCCTTGGGTCCTGTGCTCCACTTTTGTCAGCAGTTGCGGAAAAAATGTTACACACATTGGAGTGAGGCATAACACTCCCTCAGCAAACTGCAGTAGTGCCCCAACAATTGAAGACAATTACAGTGGAGGTCAGGCACAGGTAATAGCAGCCCAGTGGGTGTATCAGTGGCTGAAGTTACAGCAACAATAATACACATTGCCATTGAATGGCAACAAACAACAACCACCAGACCCAGTGCAGCCCATGAAGGAGCCCCACAGGCAGTGAAGTAAAATAAGGCACAACATACAGTTAGATCTTTTCTAATGTATTACCTCTAAGTGCTTAAGTTAGATCAGAGCAGAGAGCTCTGTCTCTCTAGTGTCCCAAGATGGAATATGGCATATTCCCCAGTTACTGTACAAGGATACATTTCAACTCCATCTCCCCACCCCCTTGGTGAGTCCTCTAGTTCCTCCTTTTAGAATATAAAATTACAAAAAAATTATTTCCTGTCAGAAGATATTTTAAATAATGTAACTTCAGAAGGAAAAAGACATTTCCTAAATTATGACAGTCTTCAATCAAGCCTTTCCTTCGAACTGCTGGCTGATTCCTGTTCCCAAGGCATATCAAAGGGTTTTACAACTTTTAATATCAGGTTGGTATAAAATGTTCTTCCTATAGGAATCATAAAACTTTACGAGACTTATATCCTGGCAGTTGGGTCAGTTCTAATTAAGACAGAAAAACAGGAGACTCTTAATTAAGTCTTTCAATTACCTCCTGGTTTCAGGTCACTTGTCACTGTAGCTTCACTGAAACCTGGGGGGGGGTCACCCATAGCACAGGCTGTCTTATGTGAGGCAATTACATACTACATTTTTATATTACAACTATCATAGAATAATCATAACCAGCTGGCCAATTGTCATACAGAATTGTGCAAACATCCCACGGTTGCGGAAAATGAGCAAGTGCTGAAAATCTGCAACTGCAGATCCACAGCTAACAAAATGGCTTTAGAGGCACAGCAACAGTGAACCTAATTAGCTGGAGCAGCAGACTCAGGGGCGGACTGGCCCAGGGTGCTTGGGATGCTAATTGCATCCTGGTCTGAGTCGGTATGTGGCCTGTGCTGCTTGCTTTTTGTGTGTACTTTTTTTTTTCTCTCTTGTTTTTTTTCCCCCTGCCTGACCATCACCATGTCAGTCGAATTTTTTTTCCGGTGGGGGGGGTAGGGTCTAAATTAGAATAGAAATTAGAAAATATGAATCGACCTGCCGCCTCTGGCCGCTCCGCCGACCAATAGCAAATAGCACGCATTCGCAGTGTCAGGATGATCCCTCCCTCCCTGTCAACCCACATGCCACAAGGCAGCCTGTCAGCTAAGCAAGCCAAGCCAATGCCAAAGAATCTAGCAGGCCCGAATAGCCAGTATATTTTTAGCTGCAGCAGAGATACTTGTTACTGGGTGAGGGGGGGTGGACCGGAGCTGCATGCGCTGCTTACTACCGTAAGTCCCATAACCATTCCCACGTTGGTGCCAAAGCGGCAAAGCCTGAGTAGTGAGGGAGCGCCATTTGTAGCAGAGAGCACAGCAGATACAGTTGTTGGTTGGTGGTGGCGGTGTCGGGCTGTGGAGATTGGAGAAGATGAGAGTGGCGGTGGGGTCTTAGAGTCAGATCCACCCAGATTCCAGACCCAGAGCAGACAGTCATCTGTGATGTGTGGTGATGACCAGGTTAAAAGTAAGTGGAAGGATGAGCCAAGGGGTGGCTTGCTGTGTGACCTGGCCTGTGCTGTGTGGGTGCAGCACTGGGGGTGCCCGACCCGGGACATAGATACCTTATACAAGAGCGGTTGTTTCTTCCATGGGGTGGGTTAACCTGGGGGTAACAAAGCAGTGGCAGGGTCGCGAGTGGTGGGTGACAGTTGTAAGGGCAGCTGTTGTGGTGGGGTGTCGGGCAGGCGCATGGGGTTGGGGCAGAAAACTAAATCTGGTTCAAGGGGCCGGGGCTCTTGTTTGAGAGGTGTGCTAGGCGCAGCGGGGAGACAAAGAACAAAACCAAACTGCTGGTGTCATGAGAGCAGTCTGGTTGTGTTTTTTAGGGTTGGAAATTCAAATGGAATTATTATTGTTTGTCTGACTCCGGGGGTGTTGGTTTGTGGTGTTGGGGTTGGGTCGGGGGGATGTAACTGTGTTTGCATTTTGTGGTGCTGTTGGAGGAGGCAGCACTTTTCCCCTCAAGTGTATGTTGCAATTTCTATGGGTTCATTCTCCTTATGGTATCAGTGGTGGTCCATTTACTGCCCACTGAATCGCTGATGCTGACTGAAGAATGAATCACACTGCACAACTTTTTAATCTAATTCTAATCCTCCTTTCTAAACCCTGAGCTACTAAACAATGAACTGTCAGTGAAAATCCCCCCCCCAGCTGAGAGGTTGGAGTCACAGCCATCAGGACTCAGGGACGAGTCCCAGGTTTGATTGCCAGTGAGGGCTGTAGGTGCATCTGCCAAGGTGTGGGGGGGGGAGTCCTGTCTTCAAATGACTTAAGCAAATAATTTCTAGCTCCTTAGAGTTGGGCACAACATACATTAGGGCCCTGTGAAAGTCTCTGATCTTGGTGGAAATCAGAAAATCACCCTAATTGGGGAAGTGCCGACTTGGAAGCTCTGAATCTATTATTTTAAATTAACTTATACATGGGGAGGGGGAGACGCTTCACAACAAAAGGGTGTGGTGTTAATATTTTGGCGGTACAGTAGGTAAGTGCCAGTGAAAGTGCCCCTCCCTTTGTGGATATGGGTTTGAGGGACCAGGTACTCCAAGAATAAATGGCACTACCCTCTGGTTTGGGTGGAGGTTAAGGGGGACTGGTGAAATAATGGGGAGTGGGACCCCATGCACTTACAAAGGAGAGACTGCTGGGTTAAGGATGGCAGAGAAAAAAAGGTTTGTCCTTTGGTGTGTGGACATCTTTGAAGAAGGTGACTGATATATTGACAGACAGTGCTAAAGGGAAGCTCAATTGAGCAACTGGTGCACTGTGTACAGGCTGACTGTACCACAGAAGCCTGTCTGCTTCACATGACCAGCTTTAGTTTTTCTCTAGTTACACCCTGTCTATAATTGTATTTTCCCTTAAAGACAGTCATTAAAGAACTAGTGGAACCAAAATAGAGGACAAGAATATGATACAAATTTTAAGAAGTAGTTAATAGTGTATGGGAGAGTGTTATTGTTACCTGAATTCCATCATTTCCCAGTCTTGTTGTACCATGGTGAGTACATCACATTGATGGTACAACAGCTTAGAACGTCTTTGCACATGCACAATTTGCAATGCTTCAGACCTCGGGAAATGGCCACTGCGGTGAGTCAGTGCTTACAGGCTCAAAATAAGGGCATATTTTGCTTTTACTGTTGCCCTTTACAGACGAAGACTATAGATTTAAAAAAACAAAAAAACGCAGATGCTCTAAGAAGATGGGAAACCGGGGATGGAGTAGGGTTTGTTGTTGGATTGGGAAGAGGGCGGAGGGTGGGAACAAAGTCTGACGTAGCGGCTAAGGAAGAAGAGATCACTGACTAATTTACTGTTGCCCATACACTATACAAGACAATGGATGGGCAACAGTAAACAACAATACTGGTGTTCACTTCTCGAGGTTGAGAGGTATGCTCAGGAAGCATAGTCTGGGTAAATACATTGTAAAAAAATCTGTAAAAACAGGATCCCACAGAAAACAAATAATCACTTCTCAGCTGGGCTATTCTGGTTAAATGCATGGAGCAGTAAAAAGGGGTAAAATGTGGACACCACTGAAAAATGAGATGTAGCATCTCCTCTGTGCTATCCTGAATAACTATAGTGTGAAAATGTGTAAAAACAGGACCCAAGTGAGATACTTGCTTTCACCTAGCCTATCTTGGGTAAATACATTGTCAAATGGGCAAAAGAAGGACACCACTGAAAATTAGGTATTGCATCTCAGCTGGCCTATCATGATGAGTACTTATACAGCAAAAATATGTAAAAGGGAAAGAGGCAATTGTTTAACAAGGAAAGGCACACTAAGTCAAAGCTTGTTTTCAGGAGCAATCTGGGAGCACAAAGAAGTTAAGTGACTTACTCAGGGTCACACAGTATGCAAGTGGGGCTGTGGGATTCAAACCCAGGTTTGCAGCTCAGAGTCCTAAACCACAGCGCTATACAGCCTCCTCAAGCAGGCAGGAATTTCTACAGTCTGTATGCTACTTGTCAGCCTAAAAAAATGAAACAGGGTAGTTTGCTGTAAGGCTTTAGTATTGGCGTAGGATTTGGTACTCAGTTTCTGTTGACTGCTGGCTTCCAGTGCAGTGTTACCCCATTTCCTGGCATGTGGGATCTAAGATTACAGCAGTATAAAAACAGATGAGTGGAGACTACTGCTATCAGTCTATCCAAGTGGTAGAGTTGCTGTATTTTGATCTTTGATGACTGGTGTAATTGTTTAAGATTTTACTAAATATTTTTCCCTTTTAACTGGGATTGTAAAGATAGTTGTTTATTTATGCAACAAATGCAAGTCCTTTTTCTTAGACTATATTCTGGTCTCTGAATGTATTACTTACGAACATTTATTTATTTATTGGAATCTCGGATAACACCTTTGAGCGAAAAGCTCATTTACAAAGGTTCCACGTCGTAAGGCAATAGACAAGGTATGTAGACATTACAAAACAGATAGGGACATATACAGCAGGCAAGTACATTATGGTACATACAGATACAGATTCAAGCAAGTACAGTTAAAATACATCAGGTAGCAGAGGTCAGCTTTATTGTAACAGTAATAAGAGCATACCTAAGGTGGACAAGCAATTTATAGTGGTAGCTGAGCTTTAGAGTGTGCAAGTAGAGTTATGGAGGGTCAGAAGTGGTGGTGACCAAAGGAGGGGGAGGACAGAATGGATGAGAGCAGGGGGAGGGCAAGGGCAGAGACAAAGGGGTGACAGAATAAGGGGTTGAGTAGTCAGAGGGTGGGATCGGATAGGAATCTACCCAGGGTTACCGTAAGTAGGTGATAGGGCAGGGTTGGGTGATGTGGGGGAGAGAGGGATAAGGAAGGGTTTTAAAGTGGGGGTAAGGTAAAGGTGAAACCAGGGGAAGGGGTGAAAATTGGGGATTAGTATTTGTGAAGAGAAAGCAGAAAGGTGGGGGTGATAAATAGGGGACATGGAGGTATGTGCTCAGTGGGGTCACACCAGGCAGGGGGAATTGGGGAAATGGGTGCTGTGCATGACAGATAAGCTACCAATAACAGTAGGATTATGCACATGTGATGCAGTTGCAATTACTAAGAGTGGCCAGGTACTGCAGCAGCTTGGCCTTAAATGGGCATAGTTTTGTTTCCTCAATCAGCTCAGAGTTAAGGGAATTTAGCCAGCAGGGGGCCTTATATTCAAAGGACCATTGCCCTAGTGAGGTCCAGCAGAATGGGAGAATGAAGGCAGCTTTACTCGACCTCCTAGTTAGTCTGGAGGAAGCGGAGTTTCTTAGCAGTTGCCTCACTCCAGGAGAAGCAAGACCTAGGGTGGATTTTTTTTCGCTAATAGACAAACTTGGTACCGAACCTGCTATTCAGGTTTAACCAACCAGTGCTTTAGTATAGTTCACAAGTGTGAGTTAAACAGTCCACACCCAGGACTAGTCTGCAGGCTTTGTTTAGGACAATCTTGATTCGCCTAAGTGCTGTATCGGTACCGGCTCCATAGACTACCAGTTCATAATCTATGATAGAGAGCACGGAGCTGTTAACTGCAAGCTTGATGGCACTTTTGGTGAAGCACTGCCTATGCTGGTAGAGCTGATCTAGTCTGGCACTAGCTGCCTTGGCAACATGGTCTATGTGCTGGCTGTAGGAGAGAGAGCTGTCAAGGTAGACACCAAGGTACTTAAAGGTGGTGACCATTTTGAGTGTATCAAACTTGTTATTGTAGATATTGAGGTGATGGGACTTATGGCAGTTTTTATGGGAGGCAAACAACATCGTTTTAGTCTTAGTGTGGTTGAACAAGAGCTTAGACTGAAGGAACCATCTTTCCATAGCAGTAAAGTCATCTTGCATGCCTTTTTCCAGCTCTTCTGGAGTAGAGTGACACATGTAGAGAACACCATCATCTGCATATAGAAGGTTCTTATTCTGGCAGACTTTGGGGAACTCATATAGAAACAGGCTGAACAGCAGGGGGCCCAAAATGGAACCTTGGGGCACCCCTGTGTTGACATGTCGATGGTCGGCTAGAACGTCAAGAATCTTGACCTGCTGCGTCCTGTTAGAGAGGTAACTCTGGAACCAGCCTAGAAAGAAAGAGGATGTACCAATGTTAGAGAGTTGTGTGACAAGCAAGTTGTGGTTGACCATGTCAAAGGCCTTGGTGAGGTCGATGAAAGTGGCCCCCACCAAGAGCCCTTTGTCAAGTGCTTCATGGATATGACCGGTAAACTCAACCAATGCCATTGAAGTACTACAAAACTTACCAGCAGAACTAGACCTCACGGTCTATCAAGTCTGCTCGAATGCACAGCTAGAACCCCATACTGCAGCTGCCCCACCCCCACCCTCCCATGTATTTTACTTATTACTCATTTTTTAGTGTATGGTGCTGTTTTGTATTATATTATATTTTTCTTTCTCTGATGTTTGAGACATACAGTTGAAACCAGGAGAACAGTATGAACAGAAATATACTATGTGTGATTGCTTTGGGTTTCTTATCATTTGCACATAGTGAGTGGGCTAATAGTTGCTATCAGAAGTAAGCTGAACCACCCAAAATACTGGCAAATTTGGGTACTGAGCTATGATTTCAAGGGTGTTTGTTTACACTGTGTCTTTTCTTCAGTAAAACCCTCAAAATGCACCACAGAACACCAAAAACCCCAGAGCTTCTGGGGGCCTGGCGGCCCCCGACCCCCGGCCATTTGTTTAGCCCCCCCCATGGGAAAAATAAAAGTTGGCTCCTATGGGTAAGGGAGCTCCCTGTTTTATCTTTTTACAATTGAAAAATCACAAGAAAGGTGCTCTTTAAGTGAAAGATGTGTTCAGCAAAGATGGAACAATACCAGAATGTTAATCCGGTGTTTAACATACAGCTACTTGGGACCAAATGACTTAAGATTTAAATGCAGTCCTCCTTCTTAAAATACCAATTATTATGAAAGATAATTTTTAACTGAAAATGTGGCATTGACACGTCAGATATCTTTACAAAAGCTTTTGTTTCTGCATCAATATAATTGGCATGATGCAGTAAAAAAGATTTTAAAAGTCTTCGTGTGTGTGGTTGTTTATTTTAAATTGATGTAAAGTTTAACAAGTAGTGATTTTTAATATTGATACATTTGCACTTGGTCTTGTAATTTTAGGACAAGTTCCACTACTGCAGTTACTGTAAGAATAATTACGATTCATATAGGAAGGTGCCAGTCAGCTCAGGCGGATGTGGCCTGTCCTCCTTAGGTAGCACCCTGGCCTGTGACCCAGCCAGTCCGCCCCTGAGCAGACTTTAACACTGCAGCCATAGCATGAAGCTGAAAGTACTCACAAAGATACCAGCAACCAGTCCCTTAACTGGGACCACGGCAGCACCGCAGGTACCAGCAATACCATGGCACCACAGTGGCTGTCTGTCACTGCTGGTTATCCCTCCTTGGAGTGTTCCTGTTACCTGCAGGAGTAACACTCACTGAAGGCTGTTCAGGCTCTACTACCTGTGGGGCTTCTTCATGGGCTACACTGGGTCTGGTGGTTGTTGTTTGTTGCCATTCAATGGCAATGTGTATTATTGTTGCTGTAACTTCAGCCACTGATACACCCACTGGGCTGCTATTACCTGTGCCTGACCTCCACTGTAATTGTCTTCAATTGTTGGGGCACTACTGCAGTTTGCTGAGGGAGTGTTATGCCTCACTCCAATGTGCGTAACATTTTTTCCGCAACTGCTGACAAAACCTGGCTGAGAACATCCTTAAAGAGGCTGTGCCACACTTCTCAATGACATTTTTTCCTCCTGAACTTCCACAGCTGCACTTTTTTCCACAGCCCATAGTGTGTTTTTCTGCAGCTGCAGAGGTTTTTGTGAATAGAACTCAGAGCAGTTTCCCCTTTGTTGCACCTGCAGAAAGCTTTACGAATCCAGCCCCATCATTCTAGGCAGGTTTCCCTAACACAGCAGTCAGGGGGCTGGATTCACAAACCTTGGGACAGTCCTGCAGCTGTGGGAAAACCTCGGTGCAAGAGGGTTGCCACTTGCAATCCACACGGTTTCCTGCAGCTGCAGGTATTCACAAAGGTGGAGCCGGATTATGACCCAGCTCCACAAATTATGGTAGCTTTTGGGTGGTGTTACCAGGGATATCCCCACAGCTGCATAAAAATGTTACAGCCGGTGGGACTAGCCGTAACACCCTCCACAGCTGCCGTGGCTGTGAATCGCAATCTCTGCAGCTGCAGGGATTTCAGTCCACCTCTGGAGTTGTAGAGTGGGACTTAGTCCCCAAATAGTTTGTGAATCCTGCCCAGGAACTCCAACAAACCCTCAGTAGCCTAGGAAACTAATCAGTATATCAGTTCCCCCTGCAACTCACCTGCTAGGCTAGAAATGTGCATTGTGTTCCTGCAGAGAACCAAAGCAAGCTAACAGCAGCCAGTTTCTTTTTGATAAGAAGCCAAAAAAGAGCAAAGCCTTCTACATCCACGAATACCTCAACTACCAGCGAATACAGCCTGCTTCATCCCAATGGTAGATTAGTGTTTCAGCTTGTTTTAGCAGGTTTCCTTTTTGTGTTTGCTTGCATACATGTGCATGAAACATATTGTGGCAGCTTGCTGTAGTAGTAAGTTGTGGAGGTGTGGCAGTGTTGTGGCCAATGCCACCAGTCCATTTTGGGTCTGGCCTCTATCGCACCAATAGAGGAGCACGCTGTTGATGACAGTAGTATTATAGTGTGCCACCAACTTGAAAGAAACTTGCCACTGCAATCAGGGAGCACCCCGACATTTAACAATCATCTGTTTTTGCTGCTGGGGTGGTCCCTGATTCCAGTGACAAATCAAAGCTTGCCTTGCCTGGTGTCCCATTTCAATAAACATGGTAGCTGTCACCAGCTGCCTCTCACAGTCCCCATGAAAGCTGACAGGGGTGCCCAATCCTCCTGTCGGCATGCCCCCTCCCCAGTTCATTTGCCAATGGGGTAGCCCAATCTCCGTCAGCATAATGTCCACCTCATTTGTTTTAAATAAACATGGCAGTGGCTGTCACTGTCTGTCTCTCACAGTCCCCATGAAAGCCAACAGGGGTGCCCAATCCTCCTGTCAGCATGCCCCCTCCCAAGTTCATTTGCCAATGGGGGAGCCCAGTCCCCATCAGCATAATGTCCCCCTATATTTGTTGTGTGCCAAGGGGGGTGCCCAATCCCCCTCAGCTCATGCACCCTCCCAAACAATCTGTATGTGCTGACAGGGTGCTCAATCCCAGTTGGCTATAGCCCCCACCCAACAAACACCCGGTGGCACACTGGGAGTACACCCCAGTGTGCCCATTGTTCCCGTAATAGAAAAAATGTCCCACAAGTTTTTATTTAAAACCCCATATAAACAGAAAACCATCCCTTGTTGTCTCTGATGCTCCCTCCCCAAACCTGCACCCACCCTTTGTGCAATCGACCTCCCCATACCCCGCTCACCCCATACTTACCTGTGGAGCCTGGCACAATGATCTTCGGTGGAGTGGGAACACATCTGTACTCTTCAAAGCCGACCGCAAACTGAAGAAATGCCAGTAAGCTATATAATGGCATAAATGGGGTTCAACTTAGATGGATATCTCAGCCACTTTTGTGAATTTTAGCACCAAATTTTCAACGTGGGGTTCTTGGGACCCCATCTCATGAATTCAGTGACTGTCATCTGGTTATTTGGTCCTGAAAGGTAATTTTGTGGTCACTGCATGGAATCACCTTTCAGGACTGATTAACAAAATGACAGTGTCACTGTTGATGAGGTGGTCTCCCAAAAAGTCTATGTTGCAAATTTGGTGAAAATATTCCAAAAAATTACTGTGTTAAGAGCATGCATTGCACAGTTTCCACACACACTCGTAACTGTGTAATATTTTCACTCCAGATTTTCAACATTGGCATTTTTTCACACCTCCTTATGAACAGTACAGCTGTCATTTTTCACATCCTGGCAGAAATGTGTTTTCGCACTTCCGGCGCACAATAGCGCTGTCGCTGTGGGAAATCAGGGTTTCAGACAAATTAAGAAAATCACAGTGACACTGTTCATGAGTGGAGGTCCCAAAATGCCTGTGCTGAAAATTTGATGACAAACGTCCATAAAATGACTATGTTACGAGCCTGTATCCCACAGTTTCCACATACACTCGTAACTTCAAGAATTTGTAATATTTTCGCTCAAGATTTTCAGCATTGCCAATTTTGCACACCTCCTTATGAACAGTATAGCTGTCATTTTTCACATCCTGCCCAAAATGTGTTTTCGCATCTGGTGCACAATGGCAAGGTTGCTGTGGGAAATCAATGTTCAGGACAGATTAAGAGAATCATAGTGGCACTGTTCATGAGCAGAGGTCATAAAATGCCTATGTTGAAAATTTGGTGAAATAATTCCACTAAATGACTGTGTTATAAGTGTGTGTTGTGCAGTTTCCACATATGCTCGTAAGTTCAAGCATTTTTAATATTTTCACTCCAGATTTTAAACATTGCCATCTCTTCACACCTCCCTATGAATAGTACAGCTGTCATTTTTCACATCCTGCCTGAACTGTGTTTTCGCACATCTGGCACAGAAAGGCGTGGTCACTGTGGGAATCAACGTTCGGGACAGATTAACAAAATCACAGTGCCACTGTTCATGAGCAGAGGTTCCAAATGCTTTCATGAGGTGGGGGTCACAAAAAGGCCATGTTGAAAATTTGTAGTGCAAATATCAATTAACACCCAGGGCGTTAGGGTTTCTAACCATAACGTCCCACCCTATACAGACTGACAGATGTCAGGGGTGTGCCTTTGGATTGCCGGCTGTAATGCTTACGCCATTCCACCCCCACCTCCACCCTGAAGCCAGGGACAGGCATCAAGGTGTGCCTTGGACTCTTCAGCCCCAGATTTCACCCCATTCTCCTATACTGCACCCATTTCAGCGTATGTCCTTATGAAATGGGATAACTGTAAAGCCAAACACCCCAAGGCACACCTCAACACTTGTCAGTGTCTGCAGGATAGGGTGAGGTGAAATGCCATGAGCATTATGGGTGATGACCCAAAGGCACACTCCAATACCTGTCCATCTCTGCAGGTTGCAGGTGAAGTTGGTATGAGTTCAATACTTTCCTGTCGTTCCTATTCTGCATCTGTCTAACTCCTGCATGTCCAATGGTAATATCAGCAAGCAAACATTCGACATTGACAAATGTTTGGTTTGCCCTGTGTCTTCTTTGTTTATTCCAGAAGATAAAGTGAAATAAAAAACAAAAAATTCTGGGAAACCCCTATTGTATAGATCGGATACATGATGTGCAGTCATGTGCTATGGAAAATATTTTCACTTCTGCATCATGACCTCTGGATGCTCTCACTCATGCCTTCGGCACTCGTGGGTATCCAGAGGTCACTCTGCAGAAGTGAAAATATTTTCCATATCACCCTCCTGCCCATCATGTATCATATATATATATATATATATATATATAGTGTATATATATATATATATATATATACACACACACATATATACTTTGTGCTCCTTCCCCTGGCTGCTCCCTTCTAACCAACCCCCCCAAGTAGCTCTACTGGGGCTTACCTTACACCAGTGTACTCTACCACAGGACTTATAATGTGAGCCCAACCACCAGTGTGGAGCCTGCAGGGGTCGGTCTTCATCCTGCCTCTGTGGGGTTCTTTTTCCACCAGTTTTCTCACCTTATGTCCTTGGCGCCTCGGCCATTCACAGTCACGCATGCGCATGGAGGCCACACTGACAACACCCTGATCCACCCACCCAGCCTAGTGCCATCCTCCCTAGTGCCCAATGCTACCATCGAGCCTCCATTCAGTGGCAGCCAAGAACCGGTCAGGCCTACCTCCCCAGTCCAGGAGAGGAGCGCTGCCTGGTGGCCACTCTATTCACTCCCAGCCCTCCCCCCGGCCAACCTGCGGCAACCAATGTTCATTCCTGAACACGGGTCACCGGCATGGTGAGAGATAAGGCATCTGGCTCTTCAACCCTCTGCACCACTGGGGTGGCTGCATAACATACATATAGTGAAGGACTCAACCATCATTACAAAAGAGGTTTAAGGTCCCATTCAGTATTAATGCTATTATGTCTGAGACATTAAGGGTGAAAATTCAGCTGCCATGCTGCAAAAGCTTTCTGAGTTCATCCTCTCCCCATGGGACTAGGTTTCACATTCTCTGTACCCATAAAGTACATTTCACCTTGGTTGCTGTGGTGGGCCTCAGCAAAGTTCATGCCTACCGGGGTGGTATCATGTTGTTTCCTGTGCTCCTTACATGCTTCTGTAGTCTGAGTTTCAGAGATCAGACTGTACTTTTAATGTACACTTTACTGTGTGCAACACATACAACAAGTGTGATGTTGCAATTAATGAACTTTCTAATCACTACATTTTTCTGTGTGCCAGGTAACACTCGATTGGGAGACTGGTAACAGTATTTACAGGTGTTGCAACACCGACATCTGTGCATGCCCTTAGGTAAGGGTGACAGCCAGATTTAGTTTCCTTGATTGGTTTCACTGGGCCCAAATTGACTGTGTACCAACTTATCCTTCAGCTTAGTGGCTCTGGAGGTGATACACGACCCTTCTTCCAGTTCCCTTGCTAGTGTTTAATCATTAAGTAGAGTGGGCCCAAACTCTTACATGATACCACCTATTTTGCCTGCTGTACTGTTATACTCCATTACAAAACACGTTGGCTCAATTTCACTAGTGTCCCTCTATCTGGGTATTAGTAGAGTGGATTGCTCTGTAGTCCTGTCCATACTGCGTTCTTCTTCAAGTAGATAAAATTAAGGACGGGGATCAAATAGTACAAGACGATAGACAAAAGGCAGAAATACTGAAAAATACTGAACAAATTGTTTTGCTCTGTCTTTACTAGAGAACGAGATGGACCAATGCCGATTTGTGGTATTAGACCTCTTACAAAACAGGCTCATGAAATGGCTTCTACTCTGTTTACCACTAAAAGAGTCCTGGAATCCCTTGAGAGGCTTAACCAAGATAAATCACCTGGACCAGATGGAATACACCCTAGGATCATGAAATAATTGGCCAATGAAAGAGCAGAACCCTTGTCCACACCACTCAACCTCTCCCTCCAGACTGCGGTGGTGCTTGATGATTGAAAAATTGACATAATCCCTCTGCACAAGAGTGGGAGCAAGGAGGAGGCTGGGAACTGTAGACCCAGAAGTCTGACATCAATGGTATATAAGCTGATGGAAACACTAATAAAACAGGACATGGTGGAATACCTGGACAAAAATGACCTCCAAGATAACAGGCAGCACAGCTTCATGTCAGGTAGATCGTGCCTGAATAATCTCATATCATTCTTTGATTGGGTTACCACAGAAATAGACAGGGGACACCCAGTGGACCTGCTGTACTTCGACTTCAGTAAAGCCTTTGACTCGGTTCCAAACAGTCACCTGCTTACAAAACTTAAACACACAGGCACAGCTGAAAACATACTAACATACTAAAATGCCAGCAGAGTAGGCCTAATGGTCTATCGAGTCTGCTCGGGCCTCAGCACCCAGATTGGATTCTGTAGCAATCATCCAGGTTCCTTTCATGCTTACCCTCCCCATCCCACCCCTCCCTCGCAAGCCCTCCTCTGCTTCACCCCTCACCTATACCTGTCCCATCCTCTCTTGAACTCTTCCACTGTAGCTACCTGTACCAGCTCCCTGGGCAGCTCATTCCATGGTTCCACCACTCTCTCGGTGAAGTACCTCCTCCTCCTTCCCCCCAAGCCTTCCCACCTCAATCTTCCAGCTGTGCCCTCTGGTGACTCCACCCTTCTTCAGCCAAAGGATACTATCATGGTTTACCTTATTTACTCCCTTGAGGTACTTGAAAACCTCAGTCATATACCCCCTGTCCCTCCTCTCTTCCAGCGAAAACAGGTTGAGCTCCTCCAGTCTCTCCTTGTATGTCATATCTCCCAATCCCCAGATCATTTGGGCTGCCCTCCTCTGAACTCTCTCCAGGAACTGGATGTCCCTCCTTAGGTGTGGCCACCAGAACTGCACACAGTACTCAATGTGTGGTCTAACCAGGCCATTGTACAGTGGCAAAATTACCTCCCTGTTCCTCAAGGTAATCCCCCTGGTGATGCAGCCCAGCATCCTATTTGTCCTGACTGTGGCCCTCCTACATTGCTCTGAATTATTCATGTTGACATCCACCTGCACTCCCAGGTCTTTTTCCCCCTTCCAAAGCCTGCAACACATCCCCTTCCAGGGTGTACTCATATTTGGGGTTCCCTCACCCTAGGTGTAGCACCTTGCACTTAGAGGAGTTAAATTTCAATCCCCAGGTGCATGACCACCTTTCCAGAGTAACTGGGTAACAGCATGGCTCCAGGGCAGTCATCAAAGGGTGGTAATCAATGGTCTCTGATCAACAAATGGTGAAGTCATCAGTGGTGTTCCCCAGGGGCTCTGTCCTCGGGACAGTACTATTCAACAACTTCATCAGAGACATTGGGGACATAAATGGTAGATTAGAACTCATTGCAGGAGAGGCAGAGTGGACACTGAAGATTCTATCAGAATTCTTCAGGAGGACCTAAAAAGCTTGAAACATGATCCACAGAATGGCAACTGAACTTTAATGCAAAGAAACGTAAGGTGATACACTTGGGCAGAAATAACCGCAAGACTGATTATTGGTTAAATGGAATTAAACTTATCACCTCATCTTAAGAAAAAGACCTAGAAGTCTTAATCTCAGAAACCCCTAAAGTAGCTAGATAGATACTTTATTTCTACAGTGCCCATCTCTGTGGACTTTGGGCACTGCACAGTATAAAACATATATTTCAAAAAAACATTAGAAATATACAAAAATACAGCTGGGAGTATACAATTATCTAACCATCCCATAAATCCAACTAAATTTAAAACATCATCAATAAAAGGCTTGCTGGAACAAACATGTTTTAACTCATTGCCTCCACAGGAGCTCTCTGAAGTTGCACCACTTGTCTCCTTTGTCTCCTGTATACTGTTAACAGTGAATCCTGGGCATTTCTAAGTAAAATCAAGCCATAGTCAGCATGTTGCAAACAAATGCTAATAGCTCAATAACCATACATGCTAGACACAAAGTATGAGTGGCAAAGTTATTCATCACAAAATTGCCTTTCCAATGGTGGCATGCAAGTAATAATAAGTAATTTAGTTGTTTTCCTATGCTGGTTGAAACAGCAAAAAAAAAAAAAACTTTTTCACTAAAAAAGGCAACCAAAGCCATTTTTGTTGGAAAATATTTAACATATCAACACCAAATTAAGCATCCAGACATTAGATGTAGTTTTAATATTATATTTCTAAAAAAAGATATCTTTGTACTATGAAACATAATTTTTCCCCATTTTAGTCAAGGTGCTTTGGTGAGGTTTGAGGGACAAATGTCAACCATACACACCTTATCATAAACAAATGCGTATAATTACTGAAGTGTAGATGATACACACAAAATATCAGTGGCAAAGTTGTTCAGCACAAAATTGCCTTTCCAACTGTACTATGCAATCAATTGTAATCAATTCAGTTTGTGTTTTATACTGGTTGAAATACCCAACAAGTGTATTTTATTCAAGGTGCTTAGGTGAGTCTTGATGGACAAAATGTCAGCCATGCACACCATATCATAAACAAATGTGACTTCTGTTAAGGTATACATGACACACACAAAATATCAGCTGAAAAGTTGTTTGGCGCAAAATTGCCTTTCCAATGGTGCTATTCAATCAATTGTAATCAATATGTTTTTTTATATACCTACTGAAATGCCAACAAAGTGCATTTTATTCAAGCTGCTTAGGTGACTCTTGAAATAGACAAATGTCAGCTATACACACCATACCATAAACAAATGTGCATAACTCCTAAAGTATATGTGATACACAACGTATCATCAGGTAACTTGTTCAGCACAAATTACCTTGCTTACTGTGCCTTGCATTCAGTTGTAATCACTGTTTTTTATACTATCTGAAATACACTTAAGTTCAGTTTTCTGAAAATAAAAGTGATTATACAATAGGAGTGAGCAGACAACCCAATAGATAAAAACAAGCATTCTCACTGCAGTGTGAAAACTCCAGATGTCATACTGTCTCCAGATATCACACTGTGATTCCCCATATATATTACAGATTACAGCAAACAAAAACTAAAAAACAGCACAAAACAGTCCTATTGTATACGAGGATTCTAATGACACAGAACAGATCTGAACTCATGGCAAGTGAACTCACGGAACCATCACTCATGGCAACACTGTGCTCCACCACCCGTGATATTCCACAAGCTCACTTGCCAATCATTCGGATTTATTCTACATCACACATCTAGCCATCATGTATCCCCTTACTAAAGTACTTTGGTTCCATCTTTCTATAGCACCAACATATGCAAAGACATTCAACAACACAGCATAGTCCCAAATATCATAAGGTGCATGGCGGCACACTCTTTCGCACACTTGCATGTAATAATAATGAGCACTGTTGCACACTTTGAGGGCATAACATCACAACACGTACAAGCATGTGTACAGCAGCACCCATGGTATTCGGCATGGCAGCCACAAGTCAGCCTATAGAATACAGAATGTCAACAAAATTATTACAATCACCACAATGACATTTTTCTTACCTTTTCAGATGACGTCCCATGATGGTGTCACTGCACTGAAGAGATTTCAGCATCCTTACCTGATGTAGTTCCAACTTGACCTCTGTTGTCCTTCTCATCTGTGTCATCCTTCTGTAAATAAAGTAGTTCCATCCTCGCCTCTATTGTCTGTGGCATTCTTTTATAATAAAAAAAAATGTCCAGACTCTCCCCTGTTGACTGTGGCATGCTGTGATGAAAACAAAATTAGTTCCAATCTCATCTGTCTGCATCAGATATTTGCTTTCACAAAGTCCTCCAGTTATGCTCCTGCAGTCATCTGCTGCAAATTTCTGTTCTCTTCTGTGATCCTCTGCCGTTACTTCATTGTGCTTTTGTTGACTGCCATCTTAACATAGTTGCCGGACCACCATCTCTGCATGTCTCTCCATTCCATGCACTGCAGCAGCTGTAGCCATAGTGATTCTCCATCTTGCAGGTCTTCATATTTTCTTCCATTCTTCTTTCTCTCTCACGCAGGACTTGACTTCAACCAAACAGTCGATGCCATGCACAACGAACAGTGCAAAGGACTGCAAAAAACACAGAACAGCCAATGTGATGGCCAAATGAAAATTAAAAATACTGAGCTAAAACTTCCACTCCACACTAAATTATATTGAAAGAGGTACTGGAGACAAAAACAGGTACACCGGAATAGTCACGCTCCACTTTTTATTTCTGAAGTTTTTTTTTCATATTCCTTTAGATCTTTCAAGTCCTATACTTTGATAAACAGTTCTCAGTCTGCCAACTGACACATCAACCTCTATGCCACCATACCACATCATTGTTGAGATCGCTCAATGAAAACACTGTCAGTAAACTAACAGATGATGTAGTGGGTCTGGTGAGTTAAATAAGCCTGATTCCAACTGTCCTCCAACTGTCTTCTGCTGTGTGAAACCACACTTGCAATTCTTTCTGAACATCCACACCTTTCTCTCACCATCTGGGAACTCCAAAGTAACGTTTCCATTACTTTTCCTTTTATTTTCACTCACCAGACCTCTTTTAGCTCAGTATTTTATATTTTCATTTGGCACAGCCCATTCAAGGACTGGCATGTCACTGCATTATGTTTGAAACCCCAACGGGCCAAACCTAATTTCACCAACAATCCCTTTCAAGCCTGTGACACCACGTCTGTTTGACATTTTCTTTGTCACATGCCGCACCAAACTCTCTGGTCTCTCTCGAACTCTCGGTCTCCCTCGAACTCTCAGTCTCTCTCAAACTCTCTTAAACTCTGGTCTTTCTCGAACTCTCTTAAACTCTCATTCTCTCTTGAACTCTCTTGAACTCTCTGTCTCCCTCGAACTCTCTCAAACTCTTAGTCTCCCTCGAACTCTCTTGAACACTGGTCTGTCAAACTCTTGGTCTCTCTCAAACTCTGGTCTCTCTCGAACTCTTGGTCTCCCTCGAACTCTGGTCTCTTAAACTCTCGGTCTCTTGAACTCTGATCTCTCTCGATCTCTGGTCTCTCTCTCAGTCTCTCTCAAACTCTGGTCTCTCTCATACTCTCGGTCTCTCTCAAACTCTGGCCTCTCTCAAACTCTGGCCTCTCTCAAACTCTCAATCTCTCTCAAACTCTCGATTTCTCTCAAACTCTCTCGATCTGTGGTCGCTCTTGAACTCTGGACTCTCTCAAACTCTGGTCTGTCTCAAAGTCTCTCGAACTCTGGTCTCTCTCGAACTCTCTTGATCTCTCTCAAACTCTCTCTGTCTTTCTCAAACTCTCTTGGTCTCTGGTCTCTTGAACTCTGTCAGTCTCGAACTCTCTCGGTCTATAGTCTCTCAAACTCTCTTAGTCTTTGGTCTCTTGAATTCTCTCGAACTCTCTCAAACTCTTGGTCTCTTGTCTCAAACTCTCTCTGGTCACGCAAACTCTCAGTCTCTCGAACTCCTCCTGGTACTATTGTCTCCTTTCCCTACAGTCCCTCATCATGTACACTCAGAGAAGCTGCAGAGGAACTATTAGGGGCAAGTATTTTCTTGTGTTGCTAGTGTGAGCCTCTTCATCTGTAGTTGTGATACTCTGGAAAACAATCAACACAGAGGTGTACATTGCATGTGTAGCATGTACATGATGGTTCAGTGCATTTCTTTTTCTGTGCAAAATTTCTGCACATACCCTTCTTCCCTTTCACCGGGTAGTGTAGTCAAGCAGAAGTAGGATCCCACTCAATTACAGCAACTGAGGCACTCTGTCTCCTGTTGGTGTACCCTTCCATCATATGCTCTGAGACAGCAATGCAAAAATTTAGCTGCCTATGCTTGTTCACCTTCCTGGTCTTGGATCATTAAACATGATGAACTCTCTCTCAAAACAGAGCAAAAGCATTTGCCAACGCCACATCCCACAAAAACCAGAAAAGATATATGACAAAAGTTACTTACCATAGTAATCTTGTTTCTTCCCAGTGATACTCAGGTATTCATAACTTTCTGCAGTAAGCCTTCTAAGCAGAACTACCCAGAGAGATGGAACATATGCAAATGATGGAATCTTTTGCATGAGACACTTTTCAAATGTTGCATTCTACTTACTGCCTTTGCTCTAAACCCCTCAGATTTCCTAGAAGCCTGGAAAGACAGGCCCACGAGGACTAAATGTAACAATGATAATAACAATATTAAACATAATAATAATAAAAATAATAATAATTATAGTAGGAACTACTTTAACACCCAGAAAAGGCCTCCAACAGGAGGGCATAGCATATGAAAGAATACCCCTGAATGTCAGAATCACCAGACACGGGGAAATAACAATAGCGAACACAATCACAACAAATCTGCCAGAAATGGCATTTATACCCCTGAGAGCACAGTATAAAGGAGTGCGGAGGCTAAAATGTTCTGGAAGGGGAGGCAGGGTGAAAAGTTATGAATACCTGAGTATCACTGGGAAAAAACAAGATTACTATGGTAAGTAATTTTTTCTTCTAACCCAAGTAATACTTAAGTAATTCATAACTTTATGCAGACTACAAAGCAGTACCACAGGAGGTGGGCACAGAACTTTATTTTGGAAACAGACTCTGCAGGACTGCTGTGCCAAACCTACCGTCATCCCTGGATTGAACATCCAGGTTATAGTGCTTCGTAAAGGTGTGTACTGTTCTTAGGAAGTTGCTTTGCAGATGTCCACCATAGGAACATCCCCCACAGCTGCTATGGTAGCAGCTGTGCCCCTTGTAGAATGGGCACTCAACCCTGTTGAGGGCTCCTTTCCAGCCTCAGAGTAACAAAAAAAACTGGACACTATCCAGCAAAAAATTGACCTTTTGATGCTGGGTTACCCTTTTACACATTTCTTAGGTCAGGAACAGCAGTTTCCTGTCCTGCCTATGGACTGCAGTGGCTGTCAAGTAGTAGCTAAGAGCTCTTTAATGTCCAAAATATGAAGACTCTTTTCACTTGAACCAAATAGGGTTACCCCTATCCTGATTTTTGCAGGACAGTCCTGATTTGGGCAGCTGTGTCCTGCAAAAAAACATGAAAAATACTAAATGTCCTGATTTTATAGTAGAAAAAATATTTTCTAAATTTCCACTAAATGTTGCAGAAAACTACAATACTTTAACAAAAACACCTTAAAATGATAAGAAACAATGGAAGCAACTAGGGAACTACTGCACTTAGCCTTAATTCTGATTATATAGCGAAAACAAGTCTGTTGCATCGGTCGAGGTTACGTACTGTCCTGCAAAAAAATCATGTTTCAGTAAGAAATGTCCCACTTTGGGCTTCTTAAAATGTGGTAACCCTAGAACCAAAGTGTTCAGTGAAAAGAAAGGTAAGGTAATAGTTTGGTTCAAATGGAAATTAAAAACCATTTTAGGAAGAAACTTCCTGTTTGTTTTCAGGACCACTTTGTCTCTGTGGAATGAAATGTAGTCATGTTCAATGCAGTGAGACTGGAGCTCACTGATTTCTCTGACAGAAGTCATTACCATAATGAAAAAACAATTTTCATGTGACATATCTCAAATAAAGTGAAAACATAGGCTCAAAAGGGAACCCCATTAGCCTAACCATACACACACATTTAGGTACCATGCTGGCACCGGTTCCCTGTGAGGGTGTGTGCAAATGGGTTAGGCCTTTAAAGAACTTTTTAAAGACAGAGTCTGAGGCCAGCGAAACAGAGAAGCATTCTGTCCACTGAAATGTAAGTATATGCTTTTAAGGTACTGGTCTGTAAGTCCAGTACATGCAATAGGTAAGATAGTCCAGCACAGCCGGGACACCAGCCTGTACTGTTATAGGTGAAGCCCTTAAACAGCCTTTTGGACATAGGATCTGGAGTGATTTGAAACATTTTGTCTAGCTGATATGTAGGCTGATGGTTCTGCTAGGTGGACCTTAAGGGTGCTGGACTGCAAGTCCAATGAATGTAAATAGGAAAATAATCAAGCATTGCTGGGACTCCAGCATGTGCGTGTACCAGCTCCTAGTTGATTACCAAATAGAAAAAACCTTTCCCATTTGAAGCATAGATTTTCTTAATAGAGGGATTCCTGTAACCACTTAAAATGTCCAAGACATTTTCAGAAAAATACTAACCTACATATTGTAGGCCCTCAAGAGCCATGCCTCGAGCCTGAGTTTTGGGTACAGGAGCCTCCCTTGGTTGGAGGTTAGCAGATTGGTATTGGTGTATTGGTTCAGACCCAGACATGGAGAGTAGCAGAGAGTACCATGGCTGCCTGGCCCAGTCTGGTGCTATCAAGAGCACTGTTGCTGACTGGCACCTGAGCTTAAGAAATACTCTGTACACCAGAGGGAAGGAGGAAGAGCATGTAGGTGCTTTCCTGACTAATCCAGAGCCAGAGCATCCAGGGGGATCGTTCCTGTATCCGGTGGTCTGCCATAGTACAATGGCAGGTGGTGGTTCTTGTGGGACACAAATAAGTCTACCTCTGGGGTGCCCCACCTCCTGAAGATTACTTGCACCACCTGACTGTCCAAGTCCCATTCATGATGGGACTAGCTGATTTGAGTCAGGATATCTGCCAAGGTATTGTCCTTGCCTGGCAGATGAATGACCTGCAGGGGAACCCCCTATGGAGCATCCTAGACTGACTTCATATTATCATGAGTCTTGTGCAGGGAGAGCTTGACCTTATCCATCCCTGCTTGTTTGTGTAATACAATGTGGTGGTATTATCTGTTCTGACCTGTACCACCTTCCCTGTACTAGCTGTGTGAAAGCCTTTAGTGACAGTAACACCAATCTTGGCTCCAGCAGGTTTGTGTGCAGAAGTGACTCTGTGCTGGGATGGTGCAAACCCCAAGATGGGAGCCCCACACTAGTAGAGATGCATCTGTTGACTGAACAACTGATGGGGACTCTTACTGAAAAAATTGACCCCTTTCCTCAGGTTGGTTTCTTCTTTCCACCCTTGAGTGACCTGTAACAATGTTTTTTGTTACCAGAATTAGTTTTGAAAGAGGGACCTTTCTCCCAGTGAACCCAGAGGTGAAACTGAATATCCCTCATCTATAACCTGGATTCCAGGACTATGCCAGTGGCAGGTGTCATGGGGCCAGTAACTGAAGAAACTGTCTTTTAGCTTTTAGTTTATTCCAGCTGAATGAGCCCGCTATCAGTGGAATACATCTTGCCCTGCTGAGAGGCAGGTAGGCCCTGCCTTGCAAGGTATCTAGCTCTGCTCCTATGAACCGTATTGCCCAAGCAGGCTGAAGGACAGAACTTCTTTAGATTTATCAGGAACCCTAGAGACTCTAGGAGCCCCTGGGTGAGTTGCAGATGCTCCCACTTGCTGGGTTGATTTTACAACCCCCAGCCAGTCATCTAGGTATGGGAAAACTGTGACACCTTGTCTTTGAAGGTGTGCCACAACCCCTGCTGAGCACTTTGTGCACACTCTTGGGGGGTGACCTGATGGAAGCATGAACCTGAGGTACTTTCTGTGAGACTCCCTTATGGGGTGTGGAAATAAGCACCCTTTAAGTCCAGTGATGCCAACCATTCCCTTGTCTGGAGTGTTGGCAGAATCAGTGACAAAGTTATCATTTTGGACTTTGGCCTTGTTAAGCCCTGTTTAGTACCCTGAAGTCTAAGACAGGTCAGCACTCCCCATTTTCTTTGTGGTACCTTTTGCTGTACTAGGACAGGCTCCACTGTCGGACAGTAACATGTTTTGAACCTCTTTTTCCTGGAGTTTTTATCCTTACATCTGTAGATGGTTTTAAAACCCTCTTTTTTTTTTTAACTGCTGGAAGGGATTTGAACTCTGAGACAATCCCTGACTCACTGTGATGCCTGAAGTACCCCTGCTGTGGGTACTGCTGATACTGATACACAACCCTGGCCTGATAAAAGAAAGGCTTGGTGTGAAATGATCTGTCTCTGCCTCTTCCATATATTTTAGTGGAGGGGAAGCTTTCTTTTGCAGAATTTCTACTCTAGGGAATTTTTTATACATCCACCTTTGTCATGTAAGCCTTTATCTTTCCTCCAAGAGGGAATTATCCTCGACTGGAAAATACGTAGCCTTGGTCTGGGTATCCTGAATGAGGTTTGTGGCTCTCAGCCAGGCAAACCTCCTTTGAGCCACTGTATCTGCTATTTAACTGGCAGCTGTGCCAGAAAGGCAGCAGCCATATGACTGGTATTTGGCTGCTCCCAAACCAAACTTAACTGTTTCAGCTAGATCATCTGACAGGGAAGTCTGAGCCTTGACTGCCATAGCAAGGACAGACTACCATAGTGACTTTTGGTATTGAGCATCAAAAGCTTGAAAGCCATGCTGTCAATTTTTCTGGAATCCTTGTTAGGAGGATGGGATGCCATGGGTATCTTTGCCTTGTTACAGGCTGTCACTTGTACTATGCCTTGGTGGACAGGGTGGGAGAATAAAAATTCAGCTCCCTCCCTGTCCAACTATTTCTTATCCAGCCTCTTTTCAAGAGGGGAAGACAGAGCTTGGAATTTGTAGAATCTTTAAAGTATCTTTCCTGAAGAATGTATTCATAGGAAGGAGAAGATTTTTAGTGGGTGTCAGCCCAATCATTTCTCACAATTTGAAAAGTGAGGAATAATCCTCAAATGTTTTGTGGGAATAGCCCAACTCCTGTTCTGGGAAAACCTTAGTTTAATAGGTTCTCCTTTCTTCTATTTAATCATAAACACATATTCTTCCTCTTAATAGTAGGAAGACTGAGCAGAGGAGACAGACTGCTTTGCTGGGGTCTGCTGCTGAGAAGCCTAAAAGTTATTTTTTTTATTTAGCCATTCCAGGCATTTTTCCATATTTTCTCCTTGAAAGTTTTACAATTTCTGCAGGAGTTGTTAGGCTTTATAGCAGGCACAGAAGTCCCCAAATGCTGTCCAGCAGGAGGTTCTGTGTTTGATTTCTTTGAGAGAACCAGGGAGTCAGCTGGTTCAGCAAGTCTCTTAGGAACTGCTTGTACACCCATCTCAGAGGTAGCAGTTACAATAATTGTTGTGGTTTCAGTCACAGTAATTTAGGGTGTGTGGTGGTCAGAGGTAGAGGGACTCTTAAGTGGTGATAACTTTTTTTCTTTAGCCTTATCCAGGCATTTTTCAATAGTTTTTTCAGGACATGTAATGCAGATTTCACTTTGCTTGGAAATATACATGCCCAGAGAGGCAAAGAAGGACTGTTTGCCTTAGCAAAATATCATCACTCTCAGCACATGATTCAAAACCGGGATCGCCAGTTTTCTTTCTCGGTGTTTCTGCCATTTTCCATATAAACGTGATAAAAGTTATAACTGCTAAAAAAAGTATTTATTTAAACTTAATTTAACATTTTTGGTCGGTTCCGGAATCGATGAGGAAACGATCGGGAACCAGAAACCAAAGTAAATGAACCAAGGCTATCTGTTCCGGAACTGGTATTAGCGATTCTTAAAACAAGCTAAATTAAATGCAATTAAACATAACTAATGGGGGTTTTTAGTCAGAAAACTCCAATACATTTAAAATAAACCTCGGTTTCCCCCTGGTTATACCAAACCTGGAGAAACCGAGAAAACTTACAATTTAAACACTAAAACTATGGGTTTACTTTAAAATCACAAAAAGTAAAAGGCAGCAAATGAAATGTAAAGAATACATATACATATTTTATGAGATTTTTCACGTTAGAACAAGATGATGAGGAGAGGATCTCTGAGCGTCTAATCTTGACAGGCAGAGAGAGAAATCTGAGGGGTTTAGAGCAAAGGCAGTTAGCAGAATGCAGCATTTGAAAAGTGGCTCATGCAAAAGATTCCATCATTTGCATATGTTCCGTCTCTCCAGACAGTTCTGCTTAGAAGACTTACTGCATAAAGTTATGAATTACCTGAGTTTTACTGGGGTTAGAACCACCACTTCTTAGATTTTCTGGTGCTGTGGCACTAGACTCAAAGCTGGTCAGCTACTCCACGCCATTCGTGTGCATGTTATACTGCTTCAGTACTTCCAGACAGGGAACAGATATTTCAGTACCATATCTTTGTTGCCTGGTCACAGATGTTGCTGTTAAGGTTGGATCATGTTGCACTGAGAGAAAGAAAACAGGATTGTTGCCTTTCTAAGTTGTGGTGATGAATGAGCCACCCTGTAGCTATTTATAATGACCACAGGCTTTCTTCTTTATTGCTACCTCGTTAAGTTCTGCAGGCCATCCAACCCTGTTGGCATGCATTGTGCAACACACATGCAAGCCAATGTTCATAAGATCTTTTCCCAGGTGAACTGATGTGAAATAATTATTATAATACACATGGGGCTGGATATTCAGACTGCACCAGGTAGGGGTGCAAGCCTGGGTGCAGCACAACTGGGATGCGCCAGGCCATAGTCCGTGCGATATTCAACAGTGCTGCACCATGGCTCAGCACCATTGAATATGGCATTGTGGCCACCCACATTGTGCATAACACAGTGGCACTGCGCCAGCAGAAGTAGCAAGTGAGGAGCAGGGGGATGCGCCAGCACAAGTGCGGTAGCACTAGGAGCAGGAACTGCGAAATTCAGCAGTGTGTATGCAAATTAGGCCATTATGCATGTAAGGCACAAATGGGACTATTTGCATGTCATTATGGACTCATTTGCATGCAGGTGCACCGATCCCTGGTGACTTGCACCTGGTACCCTGCCAGGCTGCAGCCGTTGGGGACCGACGCCCCCTGCCCCTCGGCGGCAAAGCGCCTCAATGCCCAATCGTGGGCTTAGTAAATTAGTAACATCCCTGGTGGTCCAGTGGACCTGCTTCCCAGCCTGATCGCAGGCTAAGTAATAATATATGAATCCCTTGGTGGTCCAGTGGACCTGTTCCCCAGCCCAATCATGGGCTAAGTAATAATATATGAATCTCTGGTGGTCCAGTGGACCTGCTCCCCAGCCCGATCGCGGGCTAAGTAATAATATTTGAACCCTGGTGTAATTAAAGGCATCATATGCACCAAGTCCACCTGGATGTCAGAATAATCAGAATTGTCAAAACTCTGAAATTCCTCTGCCTCGTTGTCACTAGCATTATCGCACAGGCACAACAGATCATTATGGTAGACATTCTCCATGTTCACCAGTTTCTTGATTGCTCAGCATGCATTACCATGGTCTCATAGATGGTCTCAGGATGGTCTCAAGGTCTCCAGACAGTCTCTCTGGATGTTCTAATGATCTCTGGATGTTCTGGATGTTCTAACGATCTTTGGACGTTCTAATAATCTCTGGATGTTGTAACAATCTCTGGACTTTCGCACACAGTCATCTGTAATAGAAAAACACAGCCATATCTTTTCACTGCGAAGATGACTCATCAAGGCCCCCACCTTCAACCAGTTCCTTACCAATTATGTGACAGAAACAAAGTCACAAACAAAAAGGGAAACACTACAGCAGACAGCACAACTCCTGTTTGGTATGGCTTGTAAGCAACATAAACAGTATTCCTGACATACAACTAATCCTGCCACACATCACCAAAAATGGAAAACAGATGATGATTAACAACACGTTACATATAACAGGCAACAGTCTCTCAGAAGCAGCCATATAATTTCATGTTACCACACAAAATTTATTGTGTCCCACATCTGTTCATTGTACAATGGTTCAAAACACACACAAAACACAAAGAGAATGCATTTCTCTGGCTGCTCCACTCTACCCCTAGTCAACTCTTGACAGTGCTTTCTCTGGCTGCTCCACTCTACCCCAAGCCAACTCAGCCATCCCTGGTGGTCCCACAACTTGGCAAGTATTGCCCATGTATATCTTGCTACATAATGCACTTATTCAGCTAAGGCCATACTTTTCATCCTACTTCTGTAATCTCTATAGCAATCTCATATGCACACTCTACTGATCCTCTAATGTAGGGACCTAGGAGCCGAGGACCAGGACTGACCACTACAACTAATGTTTAACCTTGGACTATTGTAGTATGCATCTTTTATGTACTTGTAATCACTGCAACGCTATGTAATCTATGTGTTGTCTGTTCTTATCTTATGTAACTCTTGGACCTGGAACCTTTGTAAACAAGACATGGACTCAAAAGTATTAATCCCAATCTGAAATAAATAAACAAAAAAATAAATAAATAAAATACTCGAGCAGTTGTCAATTCACAGATGTGTATCTGGGATTTTCAACGACAAACATACGGCACCATTCCACGAAATGGATTCCCGAATGTAAATCAGACATAGCATTTCATAGTGTCC
Source organism: Neoceratodus forsteri (assembly GCA_016271365.2). NCBI lineage: Eukaryota > Metazoa > Chordata > Ceratodontiformes > Ceratodontidae > Neoceratodus > Neoceratodus forsteri. The sequence continues at coordinate 335,530,254 of JADMNL010000026.1, forward strand.
ACTGGACCCACCTGGTATAGAGTGAACACAGTGAGCAGGAGGTCTGGTGTGTGGGGGGCACATCCCCTGGCTTAAATGTATAATCCTTCACCACTGTTTAGTTCTCTGTGAGTGTACATCATCACCATAATTCATTTTGAGCAGTGTACACTCACCCAAAATGCTTTTCTAGTATCCAGTGGTTCTCCACATTTTACATTACTCAGCACAATAAAAGAAAAACATTCCCTGGTCTTCAGTGGTCTCACTCCCACCCTCTGAGACCCAGCACAATTAACAGAAGGAACTTTTTTCTTTAACCCACTGCAACCCTCAGCCCAAAACAGAATAACACCATCACCAAAAGGCATCGTCTTTGCTACATTCTCCCACACCAGGGAATTCATTTTCTGAGATGATGGGTGTTTTACAGTTGGGGGGAGGCCCCCAACCCCACGGAATCTATTCTATGTAATGTGCTGTGTGTTTGATGGTGGGACTGAGGACACTGACACCATGGAAACCATTTTGTGGAATGGTGCCAGGCCTCATAGGGAGTGGGGGCACACAGATACCAGGTACTGCTGTTTGTTGGATGGTGCTGGGTGTTGGAACAGCAGGCACCATTCCACCAACAGCATTACCTGTTGTTGGGGAGGGGCTCCCACCACCATCTGAGGTCCATTACTATCACACAAAATGGATCCCCTGGGGTCACAGACCTTCAACCAACCAGCAAACACATGGTGCCATCCCACAAAATGGATTCCTAGGTGTCTGGGTTCTCCCACCCCAATGTCAAACACCCGTCACCATCCCACAAAATGCTTTTCTGGTATCCAGTGGTTCTTCACATTCTACATTACCCAGCACAATAAAAAAAAAAACCTTTCCTGGTGTTCAATGGTCTCCCCCCCCCACCCTCCAAGACCCAGCACAATTAACAAAAGGAACTTTTTTTTTGACACATTGCAACTCCCAGCCTGAAAAAAAAACAGCACCATCATCAAAAGGCATCATCTTTGGTATATTCTCCCACACCAGGGAATTCATTTTCTGAGATGATGCTGGGTGTTTTACAGTTGGGGGGGGGTGACCCAACGGAATCCTAATTATGTAACGGTGCTGTGTGTTTGACAGTGGGGGTGTGGACACTGACACTATGGACACCATTTTGTGTGATGGTACCAGGCCTCACAGGGTGTGGGGGCACACAGACACCAGGTACCGCTGTTTGTTGGATGGTGCTGGGTGTTGGAACACCAGGCACCATTCCACCAACAGCGTTCACTGTTGTCAGGGGGCTCCCACCACCATCTGAGACCCATTACCATCACACAAAATGGATTCCCTGGTATCAGAAAACCTCACTCCAACCAGCAAACACACAGCACCATCCCACAAAATGGAGTCCCAGGTATCTGGGCTCTCCTATCCCAATGTGAAACACCCGTCACCAACCCACAAAATGCTTTTCTGGTATCCAGTGGTTCTCCACACTCTAAGTTATCCTGCACAATAAAAGAAAAACCTTCTCTGGTGTTCAGTGGTCTCATCCCCACCCTCCAAGACCCAGCACAATCGACAAAAGAACATTTTTGTTTGCCACCTATGTCACAAACGCACTCAGCAGGTCAGTCCCTCTGCTCCCACAGTGCCAACCTCAGAGCATAATAGTGTGAACAGATAACAGACAGGGTAACCCTCCTGTCTGCTTCTGGGTCCAAATCACCTTTAGTCTCAAGTTCCGGGGAGATTCAAACTGTGAAACTTATGCTAGCGTACCCAAGGTACAAGCTCAGATATGTACCCTGTTCGGGGATTGCGGTACAATCTTTCGCCAGGAGCACCCAGCCAGGCTTCCAAAATGAACCCTTTTAGCTCTATAAGAGATCTTAGGTATATTCTTACCTTTTTACTCTAGCTCAGTAACACCATCAAGCTGTTGAACAGTTGTCAGACTTAACCTTCTATACGTCACATGCAAAAAGAACTGGCAGACACCCAGGCAGTCTTTTAAATAAAAGATTATTTACTAAAAGATGATAAAAATATGAAAAATGTAAACACAGAACAACATATCAAAGAGCTCACAATCACATAAAAGAACAAGGGAAAAAGTACAAAACATAAACTCCTACCACAATACATTTAGACCTTTTCTATCTAATGTATTACCTCTGTAAGTGCCTTTAAAGTTAAATCAGAGAGCTGTGTCTCTCTCTCTCTAACGGAGTCCCAAAATAACATGACAGTCCAGACACAAGTATCAGTTTAATCTCTGTGTCTCCACACCCCTTCTATGAGTCATCTAGCTCCTCCTTTTAGAATATAAAAATAACAAACATGATGTCCTATCAGGAGGTATATTAAATAATGTGACATCAGCAAAAACTAATTTCCCAAATTATGAGTCTTTGATCAGCCAGTTCCTTTGAGGTTTACAACCCTGCAGTCCATCACCTAGGTGTGATATAGCCAACATGAATCAGCTAAATGACATCCTGTCCTGTAATAAAATGTATATTTAGTTTCCAACTTAAAAGCATGAGGTCATAAAATGCAATTTCTCAAGGAAGTTGATTACATTACAGAGATCTCCTGGTCAGTTTACATATCATGTTGCTCCACTGAAACTTGTGGGGGGGGGCACCCATGGAGCACAGGCTCACATACTATATTTTTATATTACAAATATCATACAACAATCATAACCAGCTGGCCAAGCATCACACACCTCCCCACCTAGACTGAATTTGGGGCTCCATGCCCGCATGGGATGAGCTTTCCAAGTCAGTTCACTCCTTATATAGATGCAATAAGCCATCTGCATTCTGATTGGTCACTCCAGCCCTATATAAGATTGTCATACCCTTGCAAGGCAAGACTCCATCTTAATAGTCCACCATTAGTTTTTCCCATTTGTGTCAGCCAAACCAGGGGGTTATGGTCAGTTTGTACCTCAAAATGCTGCCCATATAAGTATGGCTCTAACTTCTTTAGGGCCCACACTATGGCAAGCCACTCTTTTTCCACACTGGAGTAAGCCTGCTCCCTGGGAAGTAACTTTTTACTCAGGTACACTACTTGGTGATCTTTCCCTTGGTTGGATGTCTGACTCAGTACTGCCTCAATACACATGTCTGAGGCATCAGTCTGGACTATAAAGGGTCTGCTATAGTCAGGACTTGTGAATACAGGAACACTACGCAGTGCCTCCTTAGTCTGGTAAAGGCTTTTCACAGGCTGGATCCCAGGACATTTTCTTAGGCATTGTTTTCTCTACCAGGTCAGATAGGGGAGCAGCCACGGCACTGTAATTGGGTACAAATTTCCTATAGTACCCTGCTGCCCCTAGAAAACTCCTGACCTGCTTCTGTGTTTATGGTCTGGATCATGCCTTGATCACTTCTATTTTTACTTGGTAATTACGGAGCTGTCCCTGGCCTACAACATGCCCGAGGTATACCACTTCAGCCATGACCACCTGGCACTTCTCAGCTTTGACAGTGAGCCTGGCCCTCTGTATCCTGCCCAGCACTTCCCTAAGGTGGGACAGGTGTTCCTTCCAGCTGGCACTAAAGATGGCAGTGTCATCCAGGTACATCATGGTGTATTCCTCAGCACCATTTAACACTTGGTTCACCAACCTTTGGAAAGTGGCCGGGCCGTTCTTCATTCTGAAAGACATTACTTTAAATTCAAATAAGCCTATCAGAGTGATGAAGGCTGACCTCTCCCTAGCTCTGTCAGTTAACTCTACCTGCCAATACCCCTTTGTCAGGTCAGTAGTTGTAAGGTAGGTCGCCCCTCCCAACTTGTACAGGAGTTCACCCATCCAGGGCATTGGGTGGGCTTTCAGTTCACGATGGTCCACACAGAAATGAGTAGAGCCATCCAGCTTGGGCACAAGGAATACAGATGAGGTCCAGGGGCTGTGGAATCTCTGGATCACCCCTAAATCCAGCATTTCCTCTACCTCCCTCCTAATGTCCTTTTGAACATTGCCTCTGATGCCCACCATATGAGCATCTGTATCCCTGTCTCCACATTATGTGTTGCTAAAGGGGTCAGTCCAGGTTTGGTGCTAAACAGTTGGGCAAAGTCTGCTAAAACCTCCCTTACTTCCTGGATCTTGTCCAGGGCCAGCTGGGGTGACAATTTAACTGCCTCCACAGAGGACTCCTGCTTGCTTTCTTCCAGGAAGTCCAGAAGGGGGTCTCCTTCATCCATCCCCTCCCCAGGACTACATACTGTAAACACCATATCAACCCTATTAGCATATGGCTTCACCATGTTGACATGGTAAATTCTTTCTGTATGTCTTCTGTCAGATAACTGTATGGCATAGTTCACATCATTTACCTTTCTTACTACTTTGTATAGTCCTGCCCACTTAGCCTGCAGCTTGTCTTTCTGGACCGGAATAAGGACCATGACTTCCTGACCCACCATGTACAAGCAAGCTCTGGCTCTGCAGTCGTACCTCACTTTTTGTTTCTGTTGGGCAGCTGCCAGGTTGCTCTGGGCTGTCCCCATAAGCTCCTTCAGCCTTTCCCTAAACCTAAGGACATAATTCACTATGGGAGTTCCCTGGGTGGCATGCTTGCCTTCCCAGTCCTCTCGGATCAAGACTATGGGCCCACGAACCTGGTGTCCATATAAGAGGTCAAAGGAGGAAAATCCTGTTGACTCTTGGGGCACCTCCCTGTATGCAAACAACAGGTGGAGAAGGTATTTCTCCCAGTTTCCCCTATGCTGTTCAGCAAATGCTTGGAGCATTGACTTCAGGGTACCATTAAATCTTTCTACAAGTCCATTGGCTTGCGGATGATAAGGTGTCATGCGTCTCTGCACCACCCTACACTTCTCCCACAAACATTTCAACAGGTCCAACATGAAGGAACCCCCTCGATCGGTGATTACCTCCTGTGGAAACCCAACATGAGAGAAAATTCCAAGTAAGGCATCTGCCACTTTGTCTGTCCTCAGTGAGGATAGGGAGACTGCCTCTGGATACTGGGTGGCATAATCCACCACAGTTAGGATGAACCTCTTCCCAGAGGAGCTGGGGGTATTTAAAGGCCCCACAATATCCATTCCCACCCTCTGGAATGGCTCCTCCACTATGGGCAATAGAATTAGGGTGGCTTGGGTTTTCTTACCCGCCTTCCCTATTTCTTGGCACCGGTGACAAGACCTGCAATACTCCTTCACCTGCTGGGTAAGGTTGGGCCAATAGAAATTCTGGGCCAACCACTGCGTAGTGCACGTGATTCCTAGATGACCAGACAAGGGAATATTGTGTGCAATCTTGAGTAACTGCTTACGATACCCCTGGGGAATGACAAGCTGTATGCCTATCCCCTCCCTCTGTCTTAGCATCCTGAGTATACATCAGTCCATTTTCCCAATAAACCTTATGTTTACCATCACCTCCCTGTGCTCCATCAGAGTCTGCCCAAGCCCTCAGCTTCTCTAGACTAGGGTCACTTTTCTGAGCAGCTGCAAACTCCTTACACATTCCCAAGGCATGGGACAGGTCCTCTTCCATCTCCAAACTAGGGTCCCTAGCACTAGCATCAGGGCATTCAGGATCACTGTCATCCCTAACCCTCTGACAATGGGTCACCCCTCCTTCTTCAGAGTAACCCTCTGTAGCTGTGTGGTTAAGTGCTACTGGGGAAATTTCTACCCCCTTTTCATTAGTCTCCATATCAGGAGACATAGGCAGGGGAACCAGCCTCCCAGTGGTTTCCACAGTGGCTTCTATGGTGTCCAGGGAACTACAAGTTCCCTTTCCCCCTTGGCTATGGGTAACTGCACACACCATCCCCTGTTTGAGATTGTTGCCAAGGATGACATCAACTGCTAAAGTTTTGGCTACAACCATCTGTTGCACAGTTCCCCCTGTTTCACCCCAGTCTATGAGAACACTAGCGAGTGGCAATGTTTTCTCCCCCCCCAGTGAAGTCTTGTACAGTTACAGATTTATTGGGTATAAGCTGACCAGGCTCTACCAGATCCCCTTTTACCAATTTCAGGGATGCCCCTGTGTCCCATAACCTTGTGTCTATACACCATTCACCGTGACTGGTGCATGTGTTCCCTCATGTTCACAGGCATGCTTCCAGGGACACACAAACAACCCACTTCTGTCCTAGCCCCATTCTGCATATTGATCCACCTTTTGGGACACTGTCTGGCAATATGCCCAGTTTCTTTGCAAACCCAACATTTGTTTCTTTTCTCAGAGAAAATCGTTTCTTTGAAACCTGGGACTAACTGGTTTCAGTAGAGGCAGTGAGGATTTTAGTTGCCCTGAAGGTGGGCTTTTCCCTTTCTGTGCTGCCACACCCACCCCATTCACTCTCAGAGCAGGTCTGCTCTTGGCATAGCGGTCCAAGAGTTCAGCAGCCTCTTGCACTGTTTTGGGATCTCGGTCCTCCAGCCAGGATTTTTAGCTCTGCTGGACATGCCCAAAAAACTGTTCTAACAATATAGCATTTTCAATTTTATCTACAGAGTTTGCTTCAATTCCTTGCCACCAATATTTTAAACACTGACATTGTTTCGTGGCTAGCTCCTCGTAACTCATGTCAGGGCTTCTCCTGAGCTTACGGAAATTAGCTCCGTATGCTTTGGCAGTTAAATCAAACTTTTTTTAAAGTGCAGCTTTAAGTTTGCTGTAATCATTACTGTCTTCATTGTCCATTTGACCCAATGTATCCCGAGCTTTCCTGGTAAGTAGCAGGGATAGCTGGAAGCTCCAATGCCCTCTGGGAATCTTTGCCTGAATACAAACTTTTTCAAAGGAATTTAAAAAGGCATCCATATCCTCCCCCTCTTTAAATTCAGCTATCAATTTGGAATTTAATTTGTAACCCAGTCCTGTAGTTCCAGTTTAAACCAAAGCCACTTACCTGCTCTGGTTCTGGTGGTTGGAGTCATAACTTCTTTGGTTCATGTCACCTCTGGTGCTTACGCTCTTCACGGTCAGCCTCTTGCTGTTCATGGTCAGCTTCTCACTGTTCTCACTCCCTCTTCTCCTCTGTGGCTCGCTGTTCTTGCTCCCTATTCTCCTCTGTGGCTCACTGTTCTCACTCTCTCTTCTCCTCTGCAGCTCGCTGCTCTCGTTTCTCTTCTCTCTGGAACTTCAGCTCCATTCTGCACAACTCAGTCTGCAGGCTGATCGCTTCTGGCTCCAGAATGCTGGTGACCTTCCCCTGCTTCTGTGGCCCTTGGCTTGCACTGGCCCTGCTGTCCTCCTCACCGGATCTGGATACTGCACAGGCCACTGGCCCCTCCACACCCAAGGTTTGGTCCTTTACAGTCACAGTCTGTGACTTGACACTCTGGGCATCAGAGACCATCAGAGCATCCATGAGGTTCTGCTTGGTGGCGCTCCCCTCATACAGGACTCCTCTCTCCTTGCACAGCTGCTTCAGCTAGTCTGCAATGTGCTCACTTTAGTTGGAAGCCATCTTCTTCCCTAACTACGGCTACTCTAACTTGCACTTTAAAAGAAAAATAAAACAGGTAGGAACTTGACTGTAAGTAAAATGATATCATTCCGTTTCATTTTTAAAAATAAATCATTGCCTTATTTTGCAAGTGAGCTGTACCATATTAAGCTGACACACTGAACAGTTGAAGCTTGTGTTACCAATTTTTCCACACTGCTGCCAACCAAATCTGTCACAAACGCACTCAGTGGGTCAGGTCCTCTGCTCCCACAGTGCCAACCTCAGAGCGCAATAGTGTGAACAGGTAAAAGACAGGGCAACCCTCCTGTCTGCTTTTGGGTCTGAATTACCTTTAGTCTCAAGTTCTGGGGGGGATTCAGACTGTGAAACTTATGCTAGCGTACCCAAGGTACAAGCTCAGATATGTACCCTCTTCAGGGATTGTGGTACAATCTTTTGACAGGGGCACCCAGCCAGGCTTCCAAAATAAACCCTTTTAACTCTATAAGAGACCTTAAGTATATTCTTACCTTTTTACTCAAGCTCAGTAACACCATCAGGCTGTTGAACAGTTGTCAGACTTAACCATCTGTAAATCACATGCAAAAAGAACTGGCAGACACCCAGGCAGTCTTTTAAATAAGATTCTTTACTAAAAGATGATAAAAATATGAAAAATGTAAACACGGAACAATATATATCAAAGAGCTCACAATCACAAAAAAGAACAAGGGAAGATTACAAAACAAAACTCCTACCACAATACATTTAGACCTTTTCTATCTAATGTATTACCTCTGTAAGTGCCTTTAAAGTTAAATCAGAGAGCTGTTCTCTCTCTTTTAGAGTCCCAAAATAATATGACAGTCCAGACACAAGTATCAGTTTAAACTCTGCATCTATACACCCCTTCTATGAGTCATCTAGCTCCTCCTTTTAGAATATAAAAATAACAAACACATGTCCTATCAGGAGGTATATTAAATAATGTGACATCAGCAAAAACTCATTTCCCAAATTATGAGTCTTTGATCAGCCAGTTCCTTTGAGGTTTACAACCCTGCAGTCCGTCACATAGGTGTGATATAGCCAACAGGAATCAGCTAAATAATGTCCTGTCCTGTAATAAAATGTATATTTAGTCTCCAACTTAAAAGCATGAGGTCATAAAAAGGCCATAACATGCAATTTCTCAAGGAAGTTAATTTCATTATAGAGATCTCCTGGTCAGTTTACATATCCTGTAGCTTCACTGAAACTTGGGGGGAGGGCACCCATGGAAGCACAGGATCCCATACTATATTTTTATATTACAAATATCATACAACAATCATAGCCAGCTGGCCAAGCTTCACACCCTACAACCCCCTGCCTGAAACAAACAGCACCATCAGCCACCTAGGTGTATACTGTGTGATCCTGACAAAGTCACTTAACTTCCTTGTGCTCCCAGGTCACATCTGGAAACAAGCTTTGGCTTAGTGTGCTACTCCTGGTTAAACAATGTTTCCCAAAAGGCATAATCTTTGGTACATTCTCCCACACCAAGAAATTAATTTTCTGAGATGATGATGGGTGTTTTACAGTTGGGGGAGGACCCAACCCCTTAGAATCCATTTTATGTAATGTGCTATGTGTTTGACAGTGGGGGTGAGGACACTGACACCATGGAAAACATTTTGTACAATGCTGCCAGTCCTCATAGGATGTGGGGTGTTGGAACTTCAGGCACCATTCCACCAACCAACAGTGTTCCCTGTTATTGGGGGAGCTCCCACCAATGTCTGAGACCCATTACCATCACACAAAATGAATTCCCTAGTGTCAGAGACCTCCCTCCAACCAGCAAACACATTGCACCGTACCATGAAATGGATTCCCAGGTGTCTGGGTTTTCCCACCCCAATGTGAAACACCAGGCACAATAAAAGAAAAACCTTCCCTGGTGTTACCACCCCACCCACCACTCTCCAAGACCCAGCACAATCAACAAAAGGAATTATTTTGTTTTTTTTCCGCGTGCGTAGGAACTGTGCAACGCACGCTCGTAAAAATGACTGTTTTACCAGCGTGCGTTGCACAGTTCCTATGCATGTCAGAAGTTTGCGATTTTAATATTTTCACTCCAGATTTTCAACATTGCTATTTTATTACACTTCTTATGAACAGTACAGCTACAATTTTTCATATGTCGCCTCAAAATGTGTTTTCAAGCATGTAGCGACAATGGTGCTGTTGGTGTGCAAAAGCAATGTTTAGGACAGATTAAGAAAATCACAGTTACACTGTTGATGAGCAGAGGTCTTAAAATGGCTATGTTGAAAATTTGGTGCCAAAAGTCCATAAAATAACTGTGTTACGAGTGAGCATTGCACAGTTTCCACGCACCCTCGTAAGTTCATGACCTTGTAATATTTTCAGTCCAGATTTTCACCAGAGGCATTTTTCCACACTTCCTTATGAACAGTACAGCTGCCATTTTTCACAACATGGCTGAAGTGTGTTTTCACACTTTCAGCGCAGAGATTTGTGGTCGCTGTGGGAAATCACTGTTCGGCACAGATAAAGAAAATCACAGTGACACTGTTCATGAGCAGAGGCACCAAAATGCCTGAGTTGACAATCTGCTGTAAAAAATCCCCAACCTAATTATATTACGGGTGTGCATTGCACAGTTTCTATGTACGCTCATGACTTCACCATTTTTTTAAATATTTTTACTACAGATTTGCAACATTGCCATTTTTTACACCTCCCCATGAACAGTACAGCTGTCATTTTTTACATCCTGTTCAGAATATTTTTGCACCTGTGGTGCTAAATGCTAGTCACTGTGCATAAGCAGCTTTCGGCTAACAAACTGATATTCCCCCTGTTCATGAGGTGGGGTCACAAAAAGATGTTGAAAATTTGGAGTGAAAATACCAACGAATGCCTGAGGTATTAGGGTTTCCAACCATAACACCCAACCCTGTAGAGAATGACAGGCATCAGGGGTGTGACTTGGGATTCTTGCCTGTGATGCTCATACCATTCCACACCCTGCAGTCAGTGAGAGGCATTGAGGTATGCCTTGGACTCTTCGGCCCCAAAGTTCACCCCATTCTCCTATATCGTACCCATCTCACCATATTTCCTATTATTATAAGGCAGGGAAATTTAAAGTAATCTGATTGACTGCCATGATTCTAACAGGGTTACATTAACCCACGTTAACCTACCATGTACAGCCTGATCACTGTGTGCTGTTTTTCATTATTTTTAAAAAACAAGTGCCAGTCAGTTGTTAGAGACTCGGAATTTTCTGTCAGAAAATGGCTGCATGTATGAGGTCTCAGACCTCAGCTTACCTTACTGCTAAATAGTCAAGAACAGTATCCAGAAAAAAAAACGGTAGAATAAATAAACAAAAAAAAAAATTATCCACAACAGAGCATGCCTTGTGTACGTGTCACAGTGCATACCCACTAACTACTGACATCAGACGTGACAGTTCGCAACATCATGTCAGAAATCTCTAGCCCCCAATTGCACACACAAATCACACAGCATTATGGAATTCATTAGACTGTCACCCGACAAGTTAGTGCTATATATTGTAAATGTGGTACCCTCCACACACATCTATCAGGCCGGCTGTCACAGTGCTAGGTTCCTCTATAGTACACCACGGCAACAAACTTTCAGTTTTAAATTATCAGTTACCTGTCCCATTCCCCGATCCTCTCAGTCTTGACACAGCATATATTTCTTTTGGTGGGGGACAGGGGATTCCGTTCGAGTCCTGCTGTCCCGTATTTGTCTCCCAACCGTTTCTGTTGGAGTTCCGCTGAAGAGCTGGAGGTTGGGGAGGGAGACGAGTTCCGAACATTCACATACATATGAGGGTCTGAAAGTACATCTTTTAGGATCCAAATTTATTGACTTAGACTGGCAAAAGAACTAGGGGGATTGTATTATTGGACTGTTTTAAAAGTTGAAACGTTGCTTCTGAACATTCGCAGTACATACATCATTACTGCGCATACTCAGAAGCAAAGTTTCTACTTTTTAAACATTGCAATAATACCATTAGGTGTCTTGTTTTACAAAAGTAATTACATGCAGTGGTAGAGCCAATGATTCATCTCCAAATGCAGTTATCAACACTTACGGAGTTGGAGTTCATCTGTAATGCAGTTTACCACCGATTACCACAGCAGCCGTCGAACAGGATGTCACAATCTTTCATGCTGTATATTAAATGGATACAGCTTTTAAAAATGATTATGTGAAAGAGTATAACAAGTAACTAGGGAAATATGGGAATGGGACACTTATTCTTAAATGCAGTTTTATTAACTTTATTAAACTGAATGTTTCTATAAGCAGAGGGACTATTTAATATCAAAATGGTCATGTCTGAATGAACTGTACCACAAAAATAAAAATTTAAAATTCTCAGCATTATAATAATAGCAATAATGTATGTACAGGGGTTAGATTAACGAATCAGTTAATCACCCCCTTGGGGCAATATGGCACTCGGCTGAGCCTTGTGCCACATTACGTCCCAAGGGGGTGATTAACAGACTGTTAATATAACCCCTGTACATACATTATTGCTTAAATGAAATGTATAAGGGCCAAAGACCCCAAGGAACACCGTGACACTTGTCAGTGTCTGCAGGGTGGGTGTGGTGAAATGGCTTGCCCGTTGTGCCTGATGACCCAAATGCACACCCCAATGCCTGTCACTCTCTGCAATGTGGTGGTGGGGTTGGCTTCAGTTCAATACTTCACTGCCATTCCTATTACGCAGCTCTGTAACTTCTACACTACCACTGCCAATGCCAGCAAGCAAACATTCAGCATTGACAAATGCTTGTTAAAGTTATGAGTGTGCATTGAAACTTTATTTATTTATTTATTTAAATGTTTCACTGGGAGGGCTCACTGAACAACAAGTTGCTCATCTCACGGTGCGACCAGGAGGGAGGGGGTTACAAAGAGTTGTGAAGGATGATCAGTTACGATAGTATGTGGGTAGTACAAACAATACAACATTGTAAGATTATGCAACAGTTGGAACACAAGGTATTGTACAATAAACAGTAGTGGAACATTGGGTAAATCACAATACATGTCCAAAATCATACAAAGGAACATATAAATGTACAAAACAGTAATCATGTGACAGAACCATTATAGTGCATGAGTGTACAAGGAGCAGGCTCGAGGTAGTATGCAAGTGCTGTTGGAATAAAAAGGATGGGGTAGGCTGTGCACACGGGTGACCCAGAAGGGCAGGTGGAGAAGAGAGGGGGAGAGGCAGGAACTGAATATGAGGAGAAGGGGGTAGCCATGAAGGGAACGCGCAATGCACGTTTGTAACATAGTCATTTTATGGACTTCCATCACCAAATTTTCAACATAGGCTTTTTAGGACCTCTGCTCATGAACAGTGATACTGTGTTTTTGTTACTCTGTCCCAAACTCTGATGTCCCACAGCAACTGCGCTATTCTGCACCAGAAGTGTGAAAATACATTTTGGCCAGGATGTGAAAAATGACAGCTGTACTGTTCATAAGGAGGTGGGAAAAAATGCCAATGCTGAAAATCTGGAATGAAAATATTACAAATTCGCGAAGTTATGAATGTGCGTGGAAACTGGGCAACGCACACTCGTAACACAGTCATTTTATGGACTTTTGTCACCAAATTTTCAACATAGGCATTTTAGGACCTCTGCTCATGAACAGTGTCACTGTCATTATCTTAATCTATCCCAAACACTGATTTCCCACAGTGACTGCGCTATTCTGAGCTGGAAGTGTGAAAACACATTTTGGCCAGGATGTTTAAAATGACAGCTATACTGTTCATAAGAAGGTATGAAAAAATGCCAATGTTAAAAATCTGGAGTGAAAATATTACAAATTCGTGAAGTTAAGAGTGTGCATGTAAACTGTGCAATGCACACTCATAACTCAATCATTGTTTGGAATTTTTTCAACAACTTTGCAACATAGGCTTTTTGAGAGCCCACCTCATGAACAGTGACACTGTCATTTCGTTAATCAGTCCCAATAGAGGATTCCGCGTAGTGACCATGAAATTACTTTTTCAGACTGAATAACCAGATGACAGTCACTGAATTCATGAGATGGGGTCCCAAGAACCCCATGTTGAAAATTTGGTGCAAAAATTCTCAAAAATGGCAGAGATATTCACATAAGTTGGAAAAAAAAAACATTTATGCCATTATACAGCTTACCAGCATTTCCTCAGTTCGTGGTTGGCTTTGAAGAGTGCAGACATGTTCCCGGTCCCCAGAAGATCATTGCGCCGGGCTCCAGAGGTAAGCATGGGGTGAGGGGGGTGTAGAGAGGTGGGGTGCACAGAGGGTGGGTGTGGGTTAGGGGAGGGGCACCGGAATCAATGAGGGGTCATTTTTCTTTTATAGGAAAAAAAACAACAACTCGGGAAGGTTTTCTGCTTTTCAGGTACTTTGGCACACTGGGGTGGGCTCCCAGCATTCCACCTGAATGTTTCTTGGTGGGGTCTGTAACCGACGGGGATTGGGCACCCCCTTTGGCAGAGTATTGTGGGGGGATCATGAGCCATGGGGGCTGGGCACCCCTCAGCACACAACAGATGGGGAAGAATTATGCCAATGGGGATTGGGCCACCCTATTGGCAGAGTGGTGGGGTGGGCACATGAGCAGAGGGGATTGGGCACCCTTAGCACACAACAGATGGGGGGGAGAATTATGCTGACAGGGATTGGGCTACCCTGTCAGCAAATGAACTGGGGATGGGGCATGCCGACAGGGGGATTGGGCACCCCCATCAGCTTTAATGGGGGCTGTGAGAGGCAACAGCTTCTGTAGGGACTGTAAGAGGCCAACGGAGAAGCCACCACCATGTTTATTTAAACGGGACACCAGACAATGCTGCTGTAATTCGCTGCTGCATTCAGGGACCACCGCAGCAGCACAAACAGCTGATTGTTAATGACAGGGTGCTCCCTGATTACAATGGCAAGTTTCTTTCATGTTGGTGGCAAGCTACACTGGTGCTGTCGTGGACTGCGTGATCCCCAAATGATGCCACACAGACCAGCCCCAAAGTGGGCTGCTGGCACTGGCAACAATACTGCCGCACCTCCACAACTCACTACTGCAGAAAGCTGCTGCAATATGTTTCTTGCACATGCATGCAAGCAAACATAATGAATTAAATAAAAAATATAAAATGAGGAGCATGAATTGAGAGCTGCTGTGACTGAGAAGCCGTACTTACGATTTTCCAGCTTCTCAGTGATGCGGCTCTCTGAAACAACAAAAAAAAACATGAAAAGTCTGCACTAACCAGATAAACTATAATAAAATCAAAACTACCTGAAATCAGAGGAGTAATAGGGGGCAATATCGGGTGTTCTGCCAATCGGAACAAATGCTATTTTCACTGATCAGCAGCTCAACGTCTGCTCTCTCTGAATGCTACAGCAAAGTGAGGACACCAGCACTAAAAATGGTGTTTTCTCACGATTTTCAAATGGAACCCCTTCACTTGGCAGCCAATTACAAGAGGCTTATAATGTGAGGTATCACCCAGGAAGGTTTAAAAAGCCATAGCTTGATTGGCTGGCAAGTAATGTTAAAATATATAAGTGGCGTCTACAGACGTTGCACGGACACACAGGAAGTTAGTAGCTGACTTCTATAGTCGTGCTCGGACACACCAGTGCATTTTGCTGCCAACTACTGGTATTGGCTAGGAGGCAATGAGTTAAGGCCCTTCTTGAAGGCTTCTACCAAGGGTGTCTGCATTAAATAACCAAGCAAGGAGTTCTACAGCCACTGAAGATGCTTTATCACCTGAATGCTGCAGTCTAGCCCTGGGAACTCCCAGGAGGCCTCCCACGGCAGAACAGAAGGCCCAGGCCAGATGATAGGGGACAAAGAGATCTTGCAGATAGACTGGACCCCCTTTTGTGCAGGGTCTTATAGGTCAACATCCCTATCTTGAAGATAACCCTCCACTGGCCCGGCAGCCAATGCAGTCTGCGGAGGACCGGGGTGATATGTTCACACTTTTTTACCCCCGTCAACAATCTCACCACTGTGTTCTGCACCAACTGCAGTCTGCAGAGGTTGCCCTCCAGATAACCCTAGGTACAGGGCATTGCAGTAGACCAACCTGGAAGTGAAGAAAACTTGTACTAGTGTGGTCAGTTCATCAGGTAGGATCAGGGCTCGAATTTGGGAGATATTCCTGAGATCTAAAACACTTCTCACCACAGCCGACACATGAGTTCTAGTGTCAGGTCATCATCCAGGATTACTCCCAAATTCTTCACCTGTCTAGAGAGGGCTAGGGGCACACACCCCCACACAAGGTCAGGGGTAACATCCCGGAGGGGGTCTGCCCTGATCATCTGGCTCCATAACCAGTACCTCAGTCTTATCTGGGTTAAGCCTAAGCCAATTGTGAGTCATCCACAGCTGGATTTCCTCAAGACAGCTGTTAAATACAGAGTCTGACACCTGGGTATTGGGTGCACAGGACAGGTACAGTTGGATGTCATCTGCATAAGCAGTGAAAACCCAGCCCATACCTCCTGATAATGTCCCCCAATGGCAGCATGCACACCGTGAACAGTAGAGGTGACAAGACCGAACCCTGCGAAATGCCACAGCACAGAGGTTTCGGGTTAGATGAGGCAATTCACGTTGTCACCCTCTGCACTCTATCTGTCAAGTATGACCTGAACCAGTTGATAACATTATCAGACAGGACACACCAGAACCGCAGACGATCAAGTAACACCTCATGGTCCATGGTGTCAAATGCCGCAGAGAGGTCCAGGAGGACCAAGATGGTATGGTCCCTCCTATCCCTCACCATCAGGAGATCATTTAGCACCCTCACCAGGGTCATTTCCATACTATACCCCACCTGGAACCCAGATTAGAAAGGCTCATAGGCGGAGGAAGCAGCAAGATGTCTCTCCAGCTGCATGGCCACCACCTTTTCTATAACCTTCCCTAAAAATGGGAGGTTTGAAACAGGTCTGTAGTTGCTGAGGCAGTCTGGGTCCAGAGAGGGCTTTTTCAAGAGGGGTCTAACCAAGGCCTCTTTCAGGGCCAATGGGAAGATCCCACTCCTCAATGAACTCCAGATGACCTCAGCAACCACAGGTCCAATCAGATCCAAACATTCAACCAAAAGGCAAGTTGGACCTGGGTCTAAATCACAGTGTGTAGGCCACAGCTTTGAGATTATCTTCACCACCTCCCCAGCCCCAATCAGCTCAAACTCATCCCAGACAAGAGGAGTGTTCCAGCACAACTCAGGCCATACTCTGCATCCCTTTCGAGAGATGCTCGATGAGACCTCAGCCCTGATGGAGGACACCTTGTCGGTGAAAAACAGAGCCAGCTGCTTGCACCTAGTGCTAGAACCTGCCTCCCCCCCAGCATGTAGACAGGCTGGATGTAAAAGCCTGTCCACTGTGTGGAATAGCTGAACTGGTCTGTTTCTTGCCACAGCAATCTCCCTAGACAGAAATTCTGCCTTTTTATGGGAGATTGTCCCCTGGTAGTCCATAAAATGTGACTTCAGGGCCAATTTATCCTCCACCATACCACTTCTCCTCCAGTGCCTCTCTAACCTCCGCTGAGTAATCTTTAAATCTCAGAGATCCTCATCCTACCAAGGAGGTCTCAGACAAGTAGACAGGGGCTGGACATGCAATGGTGCTACTGAGTTAAAGGCCGCACCAACAGCCCCATTATAGGCTGCCACTGCCTCCTCTGATCCAATCCAGTCATTGTAACTCTGTATACTGCTAGGCCAGCAGAATGTTGGGGTGCATCAGCAGAAGCTTCGACAGCAGGAACAGGAATGTCGTCCTACCTCTTTATAGAGCTCTGGTGAGGCCTCATAAGGAGTACTGTGTCCAGTTTTGGAGAACACACCTTAGAAAGGACATAAACTAGATATGGTCCAAAGAAGGGCAACAAAAATGATATCAGGAGTATACAACCTGCTGTATAAGGAACATCTGAAGGGGTTGAACTTGTTCTTACTCAAGTCTAGAAGGGAGAGGGGGGACATGATCGAGACATGCAGATACCTAAAAGGCATCAAAAGAGTTCCTTGCTCTGAAGTATTTACTAGGTCCAATAACACTAACATGAGGGGACACAACTGGAAGCTTGGGTTGGGGGAGATTCAGGCATGATGTCAGGAAACACTTTCTCACAGAGCTTGTCATAGTGCTTTGGAGTAGTTTGCCCTCTGAAGTAGTGGAGGCCAAAACTGTCACTTCATTCAAACTAGAATGGGACAGGAATTACATGCATCCCAGGAGAGGGACTTTGCAAATTCAGAATGACAGTCGCTAGGACTCAGTAGGGTCCCGGCAAACAAACGGGCAGACTAGATTAACCATTGATCTCCTTCTGCTGTCTCGTTTCTATGTCTCTACCAGAATGGAGTAATCTCTGTCGATAAAGCTACTGGAAAGCTCAGCCACCAGTTTCTCAAACTTGATACTTCCGGAGCGGTTATTTCTTTTTTAGCTAAGAACAATGGAGTTTTTCAAGAGCCCCTAGGTCCATTGTGGCAACTTTGAAAAAATTTAATATTTAGACATAATTTAGCTTATATCTAATAATTATTTCTGTAGTTCTCACCCTTCTTTATTACTAAGGACATTTGCATGTAAACAGGATTGCTGCCCTCTTTGTTCTGGTTGCTTGCCCACACCTGACATCACAGTTCTGTTTTTGACATCACAATTTGTTGTTGTGGAGATAATTATGATGCCATAAACAGGGGACTATGATGTCAGGTGTAGGCAAGGAGAAAGAGCAGATAAAGTCTAAATGAGAATATTTCTCTTTCATACAACCATTCTCAGTAATAAAGACAAAAGAGAAAGAAGTATAGAAAATATATGAAATATAAATTGAATTGTGTCTAAATATCATATTTATTTCAAGTTTTTCTTAGTGTCAGCCCTTAAAAATCTGTTGATCACTGTTGTTTTCCCATAGCCTTCAAACAGTTCTGTTGTTTGATGAGGTACTTAGGGTAACGCCAAGGCAGTTAATATCTGGTGTTACTGACTCTATGTGTAAAACGTAGGTTCAGATCATTATTATGCAATCATTTCATTACTTCTTCTGCTTCTGCCTGACTGCCCTTCCACACACACATGATGCCGTCTACATACATATATCAACCAATTATCTGATGTAAAAATGGATTTTCTGTTGGGTTGAGGACTGACATTTTCTCTCAATTGTTCAGAAATAATTTGGCAGAAGTCTGCCATGATCACCCCCGTTGCTATTCCATACAGTCGGCACCTGCCTAAGACTTACGTCAGGTATAATAGTTCCGTAAGAGTAGAGCACACCTCCTCACGTACTGTACAGTAAAACAGCTAAATGGCACTGTATAAAGGACTCACCAACCAGAATGTTCACTTCAAGGTGCTCTTCTTCATTCGTAGTGTTTAACATTGGTAATACAAAAGGAGGTCCAAAGCCAATTACTCCCCGCTCCCTCATTCATCAGCAGTTCCTGGTTAGCGATGTCACACCTGATGCATTTTGCACCACATGCTTTCTCCTTTGAGGAACATTCTTGCTAGTGGGTACTGTTTATACAGTACCATTTGGCTGTTTTACTGCACAGCATGTGAGGAGGTTTGCTGTACTCTTTACAAAATAGTTATAGCTGCCGTAAGCCTTAAGCCCATGCTGGCCACCCAGAGAACTGTGCTGTGCCTATTTCTTGACTGGGCATTGGATCCTGTGTCTTAAGAAAACAAAATCCAGGAATTTACACATATTACCTGTAAGGGATCACATCCCAGAAATGATGGGATGTCCTTGTGATTTGGACACAGTCTTATGCACTTTGGGAAGTATGCAGAAGGTGGGTATCTGAGGGGGAGGGTGTCCACATAAAATCAAATTATTTCCCATACATTTGGCTACATGACCTCCCCTATTCTACTAGTAGCCAGAGTTGTCTACTCATGTTACTCACCTACCCATAGAACATATAGTCAGACTGACTTCTGGCTCATGTCTCCCCCTCACAGATACCTCACTGGAGGCCTCCATCATACCTATCATGCTCTCTGACCACACACCTGCCCGGTTCCATTTTCTGCAGGATCCCAGGGAACCCCATGCCCCTGCTGGAGTCTTGATCCCCTCCTCTTACGTGGTCCACTCTTTCCCCCCCCGATCCAGAAGAAAATGGCTGAATCCCTTCAACGAAATGATGCAGGATACATGTTGGCATGCATGGTCTGGAAAGCATTCAAAGCCGCAGTTCATGGCAGGATTACGGGCATGCATGACAGGGAGAAGGAGCTAGCAACTCTAGTGAATGAGTTCCATAAAAAAGAAGCAGAGTTTAGCCTAGAGGTTATAATATTGAGCTCTGAATGAGCTTGGTACATCCAGCAGACCTGGGTTTGATTTCTACAACTTCCACTTGCATACTGTATGACTCTGAGTTAGTCACGTAAACTCTCTAGTGCTCCCAGGTCTCCCCTGAAGACAGGCACTTGTGTCTAGTGGGCCTTACCCAGTTACCAAAGACTAAAATTAATTAACCCTCAACCCCTAGAGAAATCAACTCCCCCCTCCACTACTCTGCAGTGCAGTTTAAACAGGAGATTACCACTTTCCTCTCCTGCAAAGCTGACCTAGTCATTCATCAGCTGTAACACAGATATTGGGAAGGTGGGGAGAAGAGAGGCAAAGTGCTTTCCTACTGCCTCTGTAAGCAGTAGACAGAACATCACATAGCAAGATTTAGGGGCTCACAGGGGAGTATTTAGACCCACTCAACTGATATAAATACAATCATGCAGATATTCTACTAGCATCTGTATGGCTCCCACAGATCTTGATCAAGTAAATGCTTTCTTAACCCCTTCCCCTTCCCACAGCTTTTTCTGGACCCTGTCAATCTGCAGGATGCACCCTTATCAGAGACTGAAATCTGGGCAGCCATGCAGGCTTTCAGTTCTGGGAAGGCTCCAGGAGGGAATGATTTTCTGTCTGAATATTTTCAATATATCTGCACATTCATCTGCCCTCTTTTGAGCAGAGTGTATGCAGAGTCCACACAGCAGGACTCACTACTATCTATCCTTTGAGAAGCCACTATCAGGGTACTTCCCAAGAAGATGAAGGACTCATGTCAGCCCCAAAAGCACAGCAGTAGTGCCATGGCTCATGACACCGGCAACCTGAGTTTGGAAGTGAATCCAGGGCATTGGGGGCTGATTGGGGCAGGATTGAGCATTCCAATGACCACTCTCCTTCTCCAGGGAGCATGTGCAGCAAGCTTCACTGCAATATAGCTATCTCAGTGACTATAGGTGGTGGAGTGAGATGAGTGGCTAAGAGGTGGGGGATGCTTCTTGTGGAAGACATTGGCATGCTCTGCATTCAGTGTAATGCTGTCAGCTCCCTGGAGCATCTGAGGGAGTAAAAAGGATAGGAAAAATCCACTGACTGAAGAGGATGAAGCAGATGACCTTCTGCTGACCCCACACCACCTACTGAGCTTAGGGCGGGCTCAACCATGTGTGACTACCATTGGGGAACTGGGGTACCCCCACTGGCCCCATCACAGGGGGAAAGTTGTGGGGAATTGAGCCAAGGCCACAAGGCAGTCACAAAGATGGCAGGTGATGGGGGGGCAGAGGCATCAGTAGTAGAGAGACAGCAAATTTAAATTTTGCCAGTGAAGTGCCCGCAAAGTGGGCACTTCACATTGTCACTCCACTATGTGGAGTGGCTAATGCAAAAGGCTCACTTCACCTTGTAATTATTACTTCACATTGTCATTTCGCCTTAACACGAAGTAAGGTGAAGTGACAATAATATTGGCAGCCCTTTACACACACAGTCACCAGAATTAATGTGCATCCCCAAAATACTCATGTCTTGTGTCCAGAAAACTCCCCAGTGTTGACGGTAATGAAGTGAAATGAGAGCACAAGAAATGCAAAATCTCCCAGAATTAATGGTGCAATCAAACATCATGTGTGTAGTAGTCACACACAGTCACCAGAATTAATGTGCATCCCCAAAATGCTGTCTTGTGTCCATAAAATTCCACAGTGCTGATGAAGTGAAATGAGAGCATAACAAGAAGTGCGAAGTCTCCCAGAATTAATGGCGCACTCAGTCATGTGCGCAGTGGTCACACACAGTCACCAGAATTAATTTGCATCCCCAAAATGCTACTGTCTTTTGTCCAGAAAATTCCCCAGCACTGACAAAGTGAAATGAGAGGGTAACAAAAAATGAAAAGTCTCCCAGAATTATTGGTGTACTGCAAATGCACAGACACATTAAGATTGTGCTTCACACTCAAGAGATGCAGATGCAAAGACACAACAACACTTACATAGATACATAGACAGTGTCGGCAGATAAGAGCCTATGGCCCACCCAGTCTGCCCATTTGAGCTTGTAAGTTCAGTTTGTTTTCCTAGAAGTCTGTTTCCCCTTACCCCTGACCTCTAGAATTCCTTTATGTCTATCCCATGCATTCTTAAATCCCGTGATTGTTTCAGCCCCCACCACTTCCTCTGGCAGGGTGTTCCACTTGTCCACCACCCGTTCTGTGAAGAAATTCTTTCTCATGTTTCCTCTGAATTGTCCTCCCTCCAACTTCATCCCATGCCCTCTAGTGCTCACAAGTCACACATCTAAATCTGGAAAAGAATACCTTTTGCCAATTGGGGGGGTTAGTGCACGGCAGTAACAGTCCACTACCAGTAAAGATACCACAAAGCAGTATAAAAAAATTCATGCAGGTGCAGTGAATAGCAGGTTCACACTGCTGCAATTAGTCTGTGGCACGATAAAAGGTGTCTGTTTAATGGCATGCATCACACACACACTTATACACACTACAAGTAATGCGTAGCAAATTGAAAACCTTTAGTAATATAACCAAATGTTTTAAACAAACTGAAATTATACACTGCTGCACCACAACAATCAGCAAAAAAATGTCGAGTTACTGAAAATATTACTGTGTGTACATTAGCACAGTTTTACAAGAAAAATATAACCAAAACAGAAAGACTGCCCTTTTCTCCCAGTTAATCTACTACACCACAGATACGCTCCTCCCCCAAAGCACATTTTACAGTACACAGACTGACTGTTCTAAATTAACATTCAAAATCCACACACAAACAATAAACATTTGATGATATGAGCACAGGAGGGTTTCCTACAATCGATGTACTAAATTGTGAGCAAAAAAAATTGCTCAAAAAGGCTTTTTTAATAGCTTTTAGAGGATATGAATCGCAGAGCTCTGAGAGGAAACTGTCTCCTTCTTCCACTTCACACATGCTACACAGAACTAAGACTGTGCAGAACAATCTAGAGCCCATGTGACCTGCAAACCCATAAGGCACTGCAGAATTTGCCTTTGGAGCTCAAAAACAAGGCAAAGTGAGGTGAAGTACATTTATTTCAATGTACTTCACCTTAAACTGGTAGAGAAGTGGTTTAGGAAGGCAAAATAATGCAAAATCATTGTTCTCAATGGACTTCGCGTTCCCCATTATAACACAAAGTACTCTGCTTCGTGTTGTGGAATACTTCATGGAGTCCGTGTTACTCCACGAATCACTTCATGGAGTGAATTTCGGCCACTTCACCCACCACTAATTGGCAGAGACAGTGCCAGCCAGTAAGTGGAGGAGAAGAGAAAAAGAAGGGAAAGGACTGTGGTTGTGTTACTTTGTACAGTTTTCACTAAATCAGATGTTCCTCTGTACAACACTTTAATGACTATAAGAATGGAAAGCTTATTTGAGTTGGCACAGAGGAGAATCATACTTTGATATATGCAGACAACCTCATGGTTCTTCTTGATGATGCCCCTAACTCACTCCCCAAAAGGAAGCAATATAGTACAGTGGGTTAAGGCTCTGAACTGCAGATCTGGAGACCTGGGTTTGATTCCCACAGCTGCCTAGGTGCATACTGTGTGATCCTGAGGAAGTCACAACTTCCTTGTGCTCTCAGGTCACATCTAGAAACAAGCTCCTGGTTAAACAATGTTCCCTTTCCCCTCTCTCCTGGAATGCTTGTGCCACTTCTTGCACATCTTGGGATGTAAGACTAATCAATCCAAAACAGAAATGCTTCTTTTGAACTCTCTTTGTGTGGTCACTATGGTTAAAGCACTGGGGCTAACATGATTTCCAAATAGCAGCACTTATCTGGGCATTTATTTATTTATTTATTTATTTATTTATTAGCTTTTGTTGACCGGGTAAGTGCACTAGACAAATCCTGCCTATTTTTAGGCACGACCCGGGGGAGGGGGATACAGATGAATGCCAACTGACTTTGAAACCAGATTAAGCTGTTGGTGGTATTTATAGTGAATGAGGGAAATTTGGCCAGGACACCGGGGAAATTCCCCTGCTCTTTTCGATAAGTGCCATGGGATCTTTAACATCCACCTGAACTACCACCAATCCAGGCAGATAGGACCTCAGTTTAATGTCTCATCCGAAAGACGGCACCTCAGAAGTGCAGCACCCCTCTCATGCTGCACTACAGTGTCAGTACTGGGATATTAACCCAAGTGCCAGATGCAGGAACTGAACCCACAGCCCTCTGATCTCCCGGCCTCAGAGGCGAGTGTGCTACCTACTGAGCCACTGACACTGCTATAATGCTGGTAGCATTATAATGATACCTGCTACAGTATCTCCAAACTGTGCAAGATAAACCTGCCCTCCCCCCAGCAGCATCTGCACTGAATTTGACAGGTGGGAAAATTGAAGCCATAAAGAGTCACAGTCCCAAATTTCTTTTATATCTTGTCACACCTCCCATGGATATTCTACACAAATGGTTCAAACCGATTGATGCTTTGATAGGTTACTTTCTCTGGGAGTGGATATTACCAGACAACAGTTGCAGCAAATGGAGATTTGCATGGAAGGTGGGAGGTTGGGGACTTCCTTGGTTCATGGGGTGTGTTTTAGCCTTTAGAGCAGCACATACCCTTTGTTGGTTTCACTGCTCATGTCCTCTGGCCCTGCAATAGGTCAACATAGAGTCTCCTTTATGGCTGGGAACTCTCCTCCCCTCTGATCTTCCTTTATACAAACATTCATCTAGCAGAATAAAAAAAAGGCATTCAATTCAGCTGTGAGCCCAGAAGTTATTATTTGATTACATTTTTATTAAAAGTTTTGCAATTACAACTAGTCACAAAGGACTGGTTGACGTACATTATTAACATTAATTGCAATACACAAACTACAAAAGCAGAAAAGCCATACAAGTTATACAAATGCAATCACATTTGTACAAATATCTGGAATTATAATATTCTAGGAATATGTATTAAATCAGCATCAGACTATATCTGTACAAAACGCTCATGATAAATAACATACAACAATTGATTTTTCATACTTCCTCATTCTAATCCTAGGTGCACAATTTATGTGTTCTGTGCGTGTACTCAAAACTTTCTCTCTCTCTCTCTCTTTTTTTTTAAAGACTGCAGTCTGTGACTTAGTGCACGTACTTCAGAAAAAAATACCCTTGACAAATGTTCTGTTCTGTGATCTAATTGCTCACCACTATAGCTACTCAATGAGTGATTGAAACAAAGATGATGCCTATTGCCTTGTATGTAGCTGAAGTGTGGTATTCTAAGAGGTCTGAATCTCTAGAAAGTCCCAAAAAGTATTGTAGCAGAAGTGGTAAGGTATGAATTAGGAAAAATTCAGTTGAACTATTTAGTGAAAGCATCTAAAGTCACCTTCTGGATCAAATTATTGGCCCAGAATGATTCTAAATTATCTAGTATTGTCCTAAAGGAGAAAATAGATTTGTACAATAAGGGTTAGGGTTCACCTTGGTTAATTGATCTTTTAGATACTTTAGAAAGATCAAACTCACTCCACTTGTGGAATGATTCACTTAAGGATATAAAAATCTCAGAATACTCTAAAGTTGTAAAAAAAAAAAAATTAAGCTCATTTTAATTAATTAAGACGTGAATAAAGTAAGATCCTCACACCTCCACAAATGGCTTTCCAAAAATAAATTAAATCATGTTTTAGAACCATATTTACTAGTTTTACTTGATAAAAAGGTGGGACAAGTTGGTATACAGTTCTGCTTAGAATTGTATCCTTTTAAATACTTAAATGATACTTATTCTAGAATTGTGATGCAAAATGAGGATTTATATTGTGACTGTAGTCTGGAAGATTTTGAATCACTTACTCATACTGTGTTATACTGTTCTAAATACAAACATATTAATGAACTTATAAGATCACAATACGTGTTTTGTGAAGCCATGTCTAAGTAAGAGTTACTGAGATTATTGAAGGAGACCTACTGGCTAGGATGCTCGAGGCACTGGTGCATAGATTGTGGCTTGAGCACCCTGATCCCCCCCCAAAGTCCTGGTATGTAATAAGTAACATAAATACCTGATCACTTGTAAAATTAAATTTTCCAGGGGGTGCAGTTGGCATATTGAGAACTGAAGCAATGCCCCCTAGGAGATTATGCTGGAGAAAACCACGATACAATGACGTGGTTTTGCCTCTTCCTCTCCATTGCCCATATGTACAGAGAAATGAAATCTCCATTTTTAATATGCCAGGTGTTATTTTTGACAAAAGGTACATATATGACATGTGGGTGCAGCATTGCTCCTGATCTCAATATGCCAGCTGCACCCCCTGGAAAATAAAGTTTTATGAGCAATCAGGTATTTATGTTACTTATTACATACTGGGACTTTGGGGGGAGGGTCGGGTTCTGTAGCCACAATCTGTGCATCAGTGCCTCAAGCATCCTAGCCAGTAGATCTCCTTTAATAGGCATGGGGTCATAATGTCACAGGCAAAACCATACACGGCAACAATGCTGCACGCAAAGCAGTGTGCGGTAAAATAACATTGGCACAATATGCTGACAAGTGCACACCGCAGCAACAGCATTGTTTTTGCAGTGGGCTTCATCACACACATGCATTGACATGGGGGGGGGCTTTACCCCCAACAAAACCCCGGACTAATTATAATCAACTCCGAGGGGTTGTGGACATCGGGTTAAAAAGAAACAACTCAGATTCAGTAAATTTTGGTTTTTTGGCCAAAAATAAAAAGCCACAGCAGAGTGGAACCTGAGGAGAACCAAGCCACAGCCCCAGGACCCCAGTGCTGCTGGAGGCAGGTGCTCTAGCTACTCCACCACAGGAGCAGCTCAGCCAGGCACTGTCCTAATGGTATCCTTCACCTTCCCTGCTGGCAGCCTACAGCAACAGGTGTAGCAGTTTCTATTGTACGCTGTAAAAACCCCTATTGCTGCAAAGCCATTAACACTTCTTACAGCGCTGTATTTCATATGTAGTTTTATCCACGCTATCTTAACCTGGTACATTATTAATGCACCCACAAACTATAGAATTTGCTACAGATATGCTTATGCCATTAACAAGAACACTTGTTATGTTTACTAATGAGGGTAACATGCCTAAGTAATTTTCTCATTTCTGGTCATGGTTATAACTGTGTTGTGGTACTGATGAACGTCTGTAATAAAGCTTTTTGTAACTTCTTAGTATATGTGTTTGTATGTAGATGCTTTTTACTGTAATGTTATTTTTAAATTTTTTGTAAAGCCTTAACAAGTCGATCAACAAAGCATTTTTGAACCTTTGAACTACTCAGTGCATCAATGTAATTTTCTTTGGAGGCAAAAATAATCTTCATCACCTTCCTTTGCAATTTTCCAATGTCATCAGACTTTGCTATGGTTAACCCACCACACCAAACACCTGCACCACTCCAGGGCCAGTCTAATGATAGTGAGAAAAAACACAGAGAGCAAATCTGATCGACTTAGTCCTGCTCTTCTCAGGGTCAGCAAATAGTATGGACAGATGTTAGCCTTTTTTGCATATTTTCTACATGAAGGGACCATGAAAAATGTCCTTGAAGGTGGAAACTCAACAGCTTTCTACTTTTCACTACGGTTACCTCCTTAGCCCCAAACATCTGAGCTGGCATTGACCAATTGGTGTTTTTACCAAAGTGGAGTTCCACAGTTTCCACATGACTTATCTGCATTTTCTTTTACAATTCTTCTGCTCTCCTAAGGTCATCTTGCATTGTATTGTTACCATTTCTGTAAAAATGTCAGTGACAGTATGTTTTAATCGCTTTAGGTGATCAAGTCACTTATATAAGTTATGTATAGTTTCTCTTCATCATCTTTACTACTATTCTGTGTTAATTATGTATTATGTTTTGTGTATAAATGAATTTGTATACTTTGAGTTTTTATTTTAACTTGTTTGTTTCTAAACAGGACCACCTTGTAAACAGGGTATTGATGCCCTAATCATGTATTACCAACCTTTCCTGACTAAACATTTCTATTACTACTACTACCTAGCTGAAGACAAGGCCCTGGTATGAGAAATGTCTGACACCTTCTTCTTCGTTTCAGAAAAATGTGAGGCAGGATTAACACATTTCAACATATCTGTCCATCTGAACACTACTGTTTGTAGTTACTGTTGTTCTGGGGGGTGGTGCCTGTTGCACTACCGACAGTATGAGTGTCTTTGCTCTCATGCTTCTATTTGCAATTGTATAACACCGCTGTTGAATGCACCATTTTTATGCATACCTCCTACACCTGTACTGTACAGTTTGTGACTTGTCTGTTACAGCAAAATGTATTAATAAATGATTTAACAACAAAAACTCTGCTTATGCACAGATTTGGGATTTGTCTTAAAGCCACAGAAAAAGTAAATAAATGTAACATTATGGTTTTCTGAACCCTCACTCTGCCCACCCCATGCACCACACTTGTAAACCCCATTTATTACACACATTGTAAAGTTTTCATCAGACTGTGTTATTTATTTATGATGTTAAAACATGTTTGAAATCTAGATTGTGCTCAGGCATTCAATTTGGTCGGGTACAGGGGTTGGCAGTGCATGGGGTTAGTGGAGTTAGGGTTCAACAACCCTAATGTATCATTTCCTTTCTTTTGTCACTTTAACACAAAAAACAAACATGTGTATTAACTTATTTTTTGTAATGCTCAACATCCTTTATTAAAGGTATGAGGCAGTATAGCCGCAGTGGTTAAGGACACTGAGCTGCAAACCAGAAGACCTGGATTTAAATCCCATCATCCCCCACTTACATCCTGTGTGACCCTAAGCAAGTCACTTAACTTCCTTGTTACTTCCAGGTCACAAATGGAAACAAGCAGTGGCTTAGTGTGCCGTTCACGGTAAAAAATATCCCTCCTGTTTGCCTGTGTGTTACATGCTATATAAACACATGGCCCCCACACTGCTGTTCTTGTTAGGACAAAAACATTAACCACATAAGAAAGACAGCCCTTGGCCTTGCTAGTAACTGTATTACTGGGTCAAGTTCATTTCCTGTGATCAAAGAAGCCTATAGTAACTAAAGGACAGGCAGATGGGGTGAGAAATGAAGTTTAGCTTGTAACAAAACGTTTTCTTTTCCTGCAGTTAGAGGACATTCAGACAAGAGAAGAGAAGAAGCTTCAGTTACTTGCCACTTCTGTCTTAAACTGTCCAAATAAAAACAAGAGTAACTACAGTTTAGTGATTGGTAAAATAGAAGGATTTCACCTGTGTTTATTTCCTAAAACACAGCAAAAATAAAGCCACTGAATGAGTGAAAGTCACAGTCGGTGAAAACATACTAAGGGGTCAAATTCTCAGTGGGGCCGTAGATTGACACAGGCTGTGGCTAAAGGCAGTTTGCATCAATGCTCACTGTGTCCAATTCTCTATCAAGCAAGGTCCTGACAGCATAGTCCCTTGGTTTGTGACAACCCTGGCCATGTGCCTAACAGGCAACACATCCAGAGGGTTTGCCACAAGTGGTGGAGTGGCTGTGCACCACTGTGGCACCCCCAAAGCCCCGATCCCGCTGTTATTACATGTAACATGTCCCTGGTGATCTAGTGCCCCCCAAGCTTCAATCCCCAGTGTCCCCAGTAAAGACTTTATTTTATAACTCCCTGGTGGTCTAGGTCTTATTTAAATATACAGATGACATGGGGGATAGGGGTCCAGTAGACCATCAGAGATTCTGCATACCTACAGGCAACAACAGGGATCGAGAAGAGGGGATCTGCTAGACTACCAGGAAATTATCAAACAACTATTTATTAGGGTCATCGGGGATCAAGGAGAGTGGTCTGCTAGATCACTTATTTATCAGGGATAAATGACAACCAAGGAAGGGGCTGGAGTAGAACAGTGAAGCAGACTAGGGAGGTCAAATCATGGAAAGCCATGTGTGCAAATGCCAGGAGCCTTAGCAACAAGATGGAAGATCTGGAGGCTGTCATGGTACAGTCAGACCTGGACATTGTGGCCATCACTGAAACCTGGTGTAATGATAACCATGACTGGGAGATGGCCATACCTGGCAACAACATATTCAGAAGAGACAGGGCAGGCAGGAAGGGAGGAGAAGTGGCACTGTATGTGAAAACGACATAAGGGCCACAGAGATCCAGGAGGAACAAAATGGGGAGAGATACTGTGGGGTTAAGCTAGAAAGGAAAATGGGGCCAGCCATCTGCACAGGTGTGGTCTATAGACCACCAGCCCAGGAGGAAGAAACAGATAGGAGTTGATGCTAGCCATCCAAAGGATAGCAGACAAGGTGAGGTAGTACTGGTTGGAGACTTCAATATTCCAGACGTGGACTGGAGCATCCCAGCAGCAGCATCAACTAGGAGCAGATTTATCCTGGACTCCCTTCAGGGTGCCTTCCTCAAGCAACTGGTCATGGAACCAACTCGGCAGAAGGCAATACTGGACCTTCTGCTCACAAACAGGGACAGTGGATGGGGTAACAGTGGGGAGCACCTGGGTAACAGTGACCACCAGTCATTGTGGTTTGAAATCACAGAAAGAGCAGAACCAAACCACACAAAAACACGTATCCTGGATTTTAGGGGGGCAGACTTTGGGAAAATGGGGAAATACTTGAAATAGGCATTAAGGGGAATGGGACAGGAATCAGGGGTTGAGGAACAGTGGGCAGTATTTAAAATGGGGATTATAAGAACAACAGAATGATGCATTAAGCAGGTTAGCAAGAGGAAAAGGAAGAGGAGACCATTATGGTTTTCCAAAGAGGTAGCAAAGAAAGTGAAAGCCAAAAAGATAGCATTCAGGCAACACAAAAAGACATAGGCAGAAGGGGATAGGGAGAAGTACCAGGAGAAACAAAGGGAGGCAAGGAAGTCAGTAAGGGAAGCCAAAGCTCAGACAGAAGAACACATTGCAAAATCAGTGGTTAAAGGGGACAAAACCTTTTACAGGTACATAAGTGAAAAAAGAAAGACAAAGAGAGGGATAGTGAGACTGAAGTGGAGGATGGGAGTCGGTGGAGGATGACAACAGTAAAGCTGACATATTGAACAGGTATTTCTGCTCAGTCTTTACTGAGGAAGAGGGGGGTAATGAGTCTGAAGGGAGTACAAGGGGTGAGAATGGTGCAGAAATGGACACAAGTCCCTTTACACGAGAAAGGGTCCTGAAGGAACTGGAAGTAATAAGAGTTGATAAAGCAATGGGGCGAGATGGGGTGCACCCCAGGATCCTTAAAGAACTAGGAGAGGTGGTGGCTGAACCTCTGGCTATCCTGTTTAGCCAATCACTGGAAACAGGAGGTACCCAAAGACTGGAGGACAGCAGATGTAGTCCCTATACAAAAGCGGGAACAAAGAGGAAGCAGGAAACTACAGACCAGTCAGCCTCACCTCGGTAGTGGGAAAGATCATGGAAGCACTTCTGAAGGAGAGATTGGTGGAACATCTGGTTGTCAATGGACTACAGGACCCAAGGCAGCATGGTTTCACCAGGGGAGGTCATGTCAGACCAATCTCATTGAATTTTTGACTGGGTGACTAGGAGGTGGATCTGGGAGGCAGTGGACATGGCCTATCTGGACTTCAGCAAGGCCTTTGACACTGTGCCACATAGAAGACTATTACACAAACTGGGGAATATGGGTGTGGGCAGGACAGTAGTGTGGAGGGTAGGTAACTGGCTGGGTGGCTGGACACAGAGGGTGGTGGTAAATGGCTGTCACTCCACAGAGGGAAGAGTGACCAGTGGGGTACCACAGGGATCAGTGCTGGGACCGGTCCTATTCAACATCTTCATCAGTGACATTGCGCAGGATCTAGAAGGCAGAATTTCACTGTTCGCTGATGACACAAAGCTCTGTAATAGAGTAGACACACCAGAGGTGTAGACAGAATGAGAAGGGACCTGCAGAAACTTGAAGAATGGTCAAGGGTTTGGCAGTTGAAATTAACTGCAAAAGAAGTGCAAGATAATGCATATGGGGCACAAAACCCTGGCACAATATATCAGTTGGGGTGAGGATATAGCATGCACCAAGCAGGAAAGGGATCTTGGGGTTGTCATCTCTCATGACCTCAAGGTAGGGAAACAGTGTGACAAGGCATCAGGTAAAGCAAATAGGATGCTGGGATGTATAGGCAGGGCATCACCAGCAGGAAAAGGAGGTCATAATTCCGCTATACAAGACACTAGTGAGGCCCCACCTGGAGTACAGTGTACAGTTCTGGAGACCATACCTACATAAGGACATAGACAGGGTAGAGAAGGTTCAGAGGAGGGCAACAAAGATGGTGCATGGATTGCATCACAAGTCCTATGAAGACAGGTTGAAGGAACTGAACATGTACTCCTGGAGGAGAGGAGGAGAGGGGATATGATAGAGACATACAAGCATCTTACAGGGAGAAACAGAGTGCAGGAAAACACTATTTTAAGCGAAAAAGATGTTCCAGGACTAGAGGCATGGGATGAAGTTGGAGGGAGGACGATTCAGGAAACATGAGAAAGAATTTCTTCACAGAACGGGTGGTGGACAAGTGGAACACCCTGCCAGAGGAAGTGGTGGGGCTGAAACAATCACGGGATTTAAGAATGCATGGGATAGACATAAAGGAATTCTAGAGGTCAGGGGTAAGGGGAAACAGACTTCTAGGAAAACAAACTGAACTTACAAGCTCAAATGGGCAGACTGGGTGGGCCATAGGCCCTTATCTGCCGACACTGTCTATGTATCTATGTATCACCAGGGAGTTATACAAAACACTATTCATTGGGGACTTTGCTAGACCACCAGGGAATTATAAAATAAACTATTTATTTGTGATGCCTAGCCAGTGCCTTTTTGGATCCGATAGTGATCTGTCTAATAGTGGCAGTATCTAACCTGGGATCCAACCTAGGATCTGACCTAAATCAGAGGTTGGATCCCAGGTCGGAACCCACATTATACAAGGCTGGATCCAGGGATCCACAGTCAGATCCAGCGTTGGATCCAGGGTTCTGAGGTCGGATCTGCATTGGATCCAGGGATCCGACCTGGATTCAAGATGGTTGGATCCATGGTCAGAAAGTGCTACTATACAGCTGCATCCACTGTCTGGCCCAATGTCAGGTATTAAGTGGTATACTAATTCATATGATACTATCCAAGCAACACTAATATTTATTGGGAACATCGAGATTGGGGATTGAAGTCCACTAGACCACCAGAGATATTAATCATCACATACTGGGAGATCAGGGCTGGGGAAGGGGGACTGTAGCATATTGCCCAAGTTGCTGAACTCTGCCAGAGGGCATGTTTCAGAGTACCTTTAGACCAGCCCTGGATGAAATAACGGTACATATAAATTTGCCAACTGGCACAATTTTCAGAATCTCGCTTTAAAGGATTTGGCAGCCTGCAGCTGACGCAAAACCCTAACGCCATGCTGCAGTCCATTTTGTGGTGCATGGATGGTGCAAGCTGCTTTTGGTGCAAGCAGCCTGCATTTGGGAATTTCTGTCTGCACTTCTTTCAGTGCAAGGGGCACTTTGTTCCATTCCTTGTGGTGCAAGCCCCTTGTGCAGCACTGGAAGCTTGGAGAATCAGTCCCTAAATAATGAATTTGCAGTGTTCACTTCAGGTGGGTGAAATTATTAAGAAAAGGGCAAAGGAGACTGCCATCCAGGTATGGTGATGCTATGGCTGAGGTTTAGCAAAAAATAAATAAAAGAAAGTGCAGTCAGAACCTGCTTCCAAAAGGAAAGTGTGCTAGTCAGTCGATATGGCAAAAAGTGTGTTTTATTACATCATCCAGTGCAAGGCAAAAGCGTATACAAATAGTGGCAACTTGTACATTTCCAAAATAAATCAAATAAAATACATCAGAAATCTTATCTGTGAAAATTTTTAAAAATGCAGATTTGACAATTTGCCAAAATAGGTCTCATTTTCACACTTCGACATGCATGTGCTTTGCTGGCATAAAGTAAAACAGAATCATGGACTAGAAACCAAAACAAATTATTGCATTACAGGTTTTTCTTTAAAGGGAAGGCTTTAAGCCTGAGGTTCAGTGGGCAGAGCAACTGCGTCACTCCCCATCAGGCCTTAAAAGGTCACTCCTCCTGGGCTGTCCCAGGATTAATTTCTCATTATAGCCAAAGGCACCGCTCTTCCTCGCTCCTTCTCTGTTCCTCCTGTCTCATTGATGCTGCCTTGTTTTTGTGGCACCTCCGGCCATGGCCTCATTTTTCGACTGCACTTTCCCCACCGCTCATTCTCCTGCAGTTCATTTCATCTCTTCCTTGGCACATGCTTTGCGGTGTTCTGCCTGTTCTCTATCACCCCTTGCTGCTCGCTTGCAGTCCTTTGTCTGTTCCCTGCCTCATGCCCTCCAGTCTCTTTGTCTCCTCCATTCACCCTCGCTCCCGCTTTGTCATACCTGCCACTTCTTGTGGCCTCCTCTTTTCATTTCTCACTTCCCTAATTCATCCCCCTTCATGCTGTCTCCCTCTGCTGCTCTGCTGGCTTGGGCTGTAGTTTTCCCTGCCTCCTGTCAGGATCCTTCCCTGCATTTTGCCACACTGTCTGGTTGTTGTGCTGCTGCCTCATCCCATTGCCGAGGACTTTCTTTACCTTCTTGTCTTCTACTGCTTTCTTGCAGCCCTGTTTCCTAGTCCTTCATCTCTTCACTTTTGTGGCCCCTGGTTGCACCTCCTGTTTCTCATGCGGCACTCCTGCACTGATCACTGCTTACCCTCCTAGCCTTCTGGCTCCTCCTCCATTGTGGATCCCCCATGCTCTGTGGCACAGTCTATTTGCTTTGCTGCAGTCTCGGATTGTTGCCAGAATCTTGCCTTGCCTTCCTGTTTGTTCCTCCTTCCCATTTTTCGGCCGCTGCTCTGTTTCTGGTCAGTGCTTTGGACCCAACTTTACTCTCTGCTTCCTTTTGGGGTTTCCTATTCTGCCAGCATTTTACCCTATTTGTTTCTGCTTCACCTAATCCTTGTTCTGGACCCACTTCTTGTTTTGTGCCTTCCATATTAATTTTTAGTACCTCGGATCTATTACCTGCAGGTCTATTCCTCTGGTTTGCCATTCTGCAGCTGTCTTGAATCTGCAACAGCATAGGGCTACACTGGATTTGATTTGGGGAGGAGCTTTTGGATCTGTGTTGTGTTTTTTCCCTGTCATTTTTTGATGTGCTTGTTGTTAATACAACACCACACTAACATACACTCCCCATGGCTTCTAAGTTGGAGACCGGGCCCCTAGTCTGAGATACATATCCTGAATCATCCTCGTTCTCTCAACTCATTGCAGGGATATGGGAATTTGTGTTTGGATGCATTTTCTGATGATGACCACTCTCCTGTCTTAAATGGGCAGGTGCCTCAGAGTTCATCGACTGCTGTCTTTCCGTCTGCTTCCTTCTGCTGCTGGCATTACCATTGTTCATTCTTTCACTCCTTCTTTTTGGCAGTTTGTGTTTCGGTATTCCCTCATTCCACTCCCTGAAGTGTTCTCTTTTCTGCCATTCCTACAGTTTGACCCTCTCTTTCTCCTCTCCTTCTTTGTCCTTTGCTCCCCCCTTATGTTGGAGCTGTCTGTGGTCATGTACCCTGTTCCTTCCTTAACCTCAGTTGCTCAACTCGGTCCTTCTCTCTACCTATCTCCTCAGTATTGGGGATGTCTATCCCTGTCGACTCCACTTGTTGCCCTCCTTCCATTCCCTCCATCCTCCATTCCACTCCTTCTCTGACCTTTTCTTTCTTTGGGGTTTTCCCTATCCTGCCATCACATTCCCTATTCATATCCTCCTCTTACCCTAGTTCGTCTCTTGTCCAGGTCCCTGAGTCCAGTTCTCTTTCTCTCAATCTGACCTCAGGGTCTGCTTATTCACATCAATTCATTGAGCATACCTTTCATTGAGTCTTATGCTACCTCATCGACCTGCTGCACTCCTGTGGTTATTATCACCATCAGTCTTCTCAAGACCGCATCTGGATATCACTTGCTCATCTGACCTCTATGTGGGTCTAAGCTGTCATATCGACTACTCAGACATAACCCTCTCAGGTTCATGCTAGCTTAACATGACCTGCTCTCCATTCAGAGTCATGCCTTCTTGTCTCTTGCCCCTTTGCTCTGGGCTGGCAACTTCTCTCTATCATCGTACTTTGTTCATTTCATCCCTCCCCTTAACCATCCCAGCTTCCACAGCTTCAATCCACCATCATTCTTCTCCCTCTTCATATTTCACCTTAACTGTACTAGCCTTCTAGGCCTCATTTCATAATCATGCATCATCCATTTAATTGCTCACTTTGATCCATTCAAGCCTTCATGGCTTCTTTCCATCACTAAACCTCATCTCTGCTTTGGAAAGTCTAGCTGCAGAGACATCACTTGTATCCCTCAATAGCTGTCCATTTAGATGGACAGTGTGAGAGACTCGTCTAAATTGGATTTTTCCTGCTTCATTGATCTCTACTTTAAATTGCTGTAGCTGTGCCATCACTAATCCAAACATCCTTCAGCCTAGAGGGAAGGTGACCTAGGCCTTGGATCTACAGAGGTTTCCTCCTCAAAGGGGATTTTTCCACTCTTCCGTGCTGATAGTCATAATATTAGACAGTGTAAGTGCTTTCATAGGTTCTGTAATTAGGTCCTGCTGTTGAATAGACTTGGATGGTGGCCCCAGCTGTTCCCTCTCTTCTCAGGAAGTTGCCCTTCTGCATCTCATCAGCTTTCATTTTGTTCTTTGTCCTCAACATATCATGTTCTTCTCCTGTCCTTCCCATCTACTTTTATCTCCTTACTTTCTGGTCATGACCTATTCTGATTTCTCACATTTTCAATGCTTGACACCCTTTTGGGTATTCTATTTGTGCTTCTTCCTAAGTCACCTTTAGTCAAGGGATCCAGAAGCAAATGATTTGATATCTTTTATTGGACCAACATTAATGTAACAAAAATAACAAAGTTCTTTAGCTTTGGGACCAACAAGTCCTTCGTCAGAAGCATAATGACAGTTATTTAGAAAAACCAATAGTTTCAACACCCAGATCAAGCAGAAAAAATTCCCATTGGTTTAAAATACTCATTTAAAAAAAGCAGAAGATGATGTCAGAGAAGCTTAACAGTACCATGTCACCTTTAGCTGAGAGAGTCTAAGGGTCAGAGGTACTTAATGAGGAAGACATACAAAGAACTCTACTGCATATAAAGTAAATTGACTTATAAGATAACAACTACTTGAGCAGATGGCTCTTAAATCAAATTATGAGTGTCATAATGTGTATAAGAATGCAGTTACTGAAAAACAACCCCCACCCGGATTCAAGACACACTACAATTGTCAGTTAAAAACAAGCACCACAATATAGGACTACAAGAAACATATATGTATATATAACATACAAAGAGTAACCAGCAAAGCTTTCACAAAAAAGATCAATAGTTACGCACTGTACGATATGCAAAACTTAGCTGGATCCAATATCCAACTAGACTCTCTGGCTAGATATTATGCCCCATAAACTTCAAAAGCTTATAGTGTAGTAACAGGAGTTTGTAAATGATAATATAAATATAAATTGACAATATGAGTGTCAAACAAAAAAACTACTTGTCAAGGACCACCAAGAAATTAAGACCATGCAGCCTGATATGTACAGATGTCAACAAATTCTCAGTGTGTAATATAACTACTTGATGTACCCAAACTGTCTAAGGAATTGGAATAAGAAATAGAAACATAGAATTTGATGGCAGATAAGGACCGCTTGGCCCACCTAGTCTGCCAATTTCTCTACCTAATGGATAAGCTGCAGATCCTAGTTAACCAACAGCCTACTTCCTCCTACCCCCCACTAGAATTGCCTTATGTCTGTCCCATGCATTCTTGAATTCCATTATTTTTGACTCTATGGCCTCCTCAGGAAGGCTGTTCCATGTATCCACAACCCTCTCTGTGAAGAAATACTTCCTCACATTACCTCTGAGCTGTCTCCCCTCTATCTTCAAATTGTGCCCCTTTGTTTTTGCAAATGTCTTTTTCTGAAAGATGCTACCCTGTTGGACTTTGTTGATTCCCTTGAGGTATTTGAAAGTTTCTATCATGTCCCCCTTCCCCCTCCTTTCCTCGAGGCTATACATCTTTAGTTCCTTTAATCTTTCTTCATATGTCTTCTGATGCAGACTCTGCATCATTTTGGTTGCCCTCCTCTGGACAGTCTCCACCCTGTCTATGTCTTTGCAGAGATGGGGTCTCCAGAACTGTACACAGTACTCAAGATGTGCTCTTACCAACTGTCTGTACAGAGGGCCAACAACTTCCTGTTTTCTACTGGTGATGCCTCTCCTTATGCATCCCAGTATCCCCCCAGCCCTCCTTACTGCCTTCTCACATTGCTGGCCCACCTTTAGGTCATCTGATATGACTACCCCCAGGTCCCTTTCCATTTTTGTTGTTGTCAGTATCTCACCCCACATTGTGTACTCTTCCCCTGGGTTTTTGTTTCCCAGGTGCATTACTTTGCACAATTGCACTTCTTGCATTGAATCTAAGCTGCCATACATTTGATCATTCCTCCAACCTTGCCAAGTCCCTTTTCATCATTTCCACTCCACCTTGTGCATCAACTCTGTTGCAGATCTTTGTGTAGTCTGCAAAGAGACATACTTTCCCTTCCAGTCCCTCTGCAATGTCACTTATAAAGACATTAAAAAGGACCGGCCCCAGTACTGAACCCTGCGGTACCCCACTAGTAACCCTCCTTTCTTCACTGTGTACTCCATTTACTATTACCTGCTGTGTCTTGTTATCCAACCAGCATTTTACCCAGGCTACCACCCTGGGACCCACTCCCAGGCTGGCTAATTTGTTTATTAATCTTTTGTGCGGGATAAAGATTAAATTTTCTTCCCTCCCCCCACACACAACACACCCCACCCCACATCTCCCTATCGAGGGGGAAGATAATGAGTTTTAAGGATTCACACACACACACACACACACACACACACACACACGCACCACTCTCCTAATGCACCATCATTCACATCAATCACTGCAATTGTTACCCGAAGGAATTCAACTTGTCATGAAATTCCAAATGAAAGGGATCATGTATCCTACTGTCTACAGAGTAAAAATGTGACACTATGTAACCATACTACTTTCTGCACAGTAACAGTTCAAGAATTCTGAATGGAACCGCAATGAAATAAAACATCCACCCTCCCCAGGGTAAGATAACTAGAAGTAAATATGCAGTATGTGTGTAAGACAAGTGTCCTAACATACCTACATTTCCACAAATCATTACAATATTAGCCTAATGTAAAATCGATCTGCTCAGGACCCCCATGCAAATGAGATCGCACACCCTAACAGGCTAGGGAATCTGAATATGATATAGTGGAATCAACCCCACTCCCACAGGAAGGTAAATAGTAAGAAGGAATTAATATTCATTACATGTATGAAGTAAGAGTAAAAACACACTGTGACTCCATGCATCTAAATAGAAGCCTAGCTCAGTGTGACAGCAAGCCCCACACCTGCCATATTCACATACCCCAGACAGACACACACACACATATACACACATGCCAGCACACATACCCACATACACACCCACACACACACACTCACATATACACACACACCCCCCACACACACACCACCCCCCCACACACGCGCACACACTCACACACACACGCACACATGTGCTGAAGTCCACTAATATGTCAGTCCGAAGAAGAAGAAGAGGTCTGTGGATGTTAAATTCTATAATGTCCCATGAAACCCAAATCTACATTCATCCCATCTGCTACCATATTGAGATGTAAAATAAGTTTAATTTCAAAAGCTTGTCTCTGTTGTGTTCTTTTGAGATTTCCTTTTAAGACCATTACTGACATGTCTGAAATTGAGTGGTCAGACTGAGAGAAGTGTTGCCCCACTGGTTTTTTCAGTCACCTTCCTTTTAGTAGTATATCTGTGTGAGTTCCTCCTAATGCAGAGCAGTTGGCTTGTCTCTCCAACATAACCTGTTTGTGGATATCTCTTGCACTGAATGAAATAAACAACATGTTGTGATGTACATGTATGACTCCCGTGTACCTTGAGTTGTCTGTTTTGTGATGTAACCACACAGTCTGAAGTGGAGAGGTGCTCACAGGTCTTACAGGAGCATTGATTGCGGGGTCGTGTACCATATAGCGTCACGGTATTCTGTTCTGATGAAAACCTACTCCTAATCATTAGGCTGGCTAGGTTTGGTGGTTGTTTTTTTAGAAGATAGTAGTTGTAGTTCCTTAAAAATACAAATAAGGGTCTCATCCTCACTAATTATTGGATTGAGGTCCTTAATAATATTATGCAGATGTTCAAGGTCTGGATGATATGTGACTACTAAGGGTATTCTGTCTGTCGCTGTCTTTTCTTTATACTGAAGTAGTTGTTGTCTTGGCACTTGTGTTGCACATTCTATTGTTCTGTCAATTCCTCTGGAAGAGTTCCCTGTTCAATAAAGATGTTTTTCAACATAGCCAAATGTGTATCTCTGTCGTCCTCATTTGAACCGATATGGTGACATCGAAGTGCTTGACTGTACATGAGATTTTTTTGTGTGGTTTGGGTGCTTACATTTCTTGTGTAAGTATCTCTG
This sequence comes from Neoceratodus forsteri, assembly GCA_016271365.2. Taxonomy (NCBI): domain Eukaryota; kingdom Metazoa; phylum Chordata; order Ceratodontiformes; family Ceratodontidae; genus Neoceratodus; species Neoceratodus forsteri. The sequence continues at coordinate 335,570,856 of JADMNL010000026.1, forward strand.
TCTGTCTGTTAGCTTCCTGCAAATACACGTATGTATCCTTTATGGTGACTGTGGTGTCCAGAAAATTAACATTGGTGGTAGAATACTCCAGAGTAAACTTTATGGTAGGGTGAAGGTTATTAGGTTTCTGATGAAAATATTGAAGTGGATCTGTGCCCTCCTTCCAAATGATAAATCATCAATGTAACAGAAATAAGCTAGTGATTTGTGGGAACAGTGCCTTAAGAAGTCCTCCTCCAAGTCTGCCATAAAGAGGTTAGCATACTGTGGTGCTGTCCTTGTGCGATTGCTGTTCCCGTAGTTTGAACATATTGTTTACCACTGAAGTTGAAGTTGTTATCTGTCAAAATGAATTCCATAAGTTTCCCCACCACTTCAGGGTTGATGTTTTTGTCCAGTCCTTTGTCCTGTATGTATTTAAGGCAGGCTGAAATACTATCTATGTGTGGAACATTAATGTAGAGGAATGTTACATCCATCGTCACTAAAATGGTATCAGGTGGTAAGTACTTATAATCAGAAAATACACACAGGAAGCGTGTGGAGTCCTGGATATAACTCTCTCTTTCCATAACCAGTGGTTTCAAAATGGTTTATATAAACCCTGAGATCCCCTCAATCAGGGTACCATTACCAGAGACTATGGGCCTTCCCGGACTGCCAGATTTATGTATTCTAGGCAGCATGTAGAATATCCCTGGCTTAGGTTCAGCAGGGATGAAGTGAGTTAGTTTTTTTTGGGCATGGTTTGGAAAAGTTCCAATTAAGTCATGTAGTTTTTTTTTCTATCTTGTAGTGGGGTCACTCTCCAATTCTCTGTGGTAGGTAAGATCAGTTAGCTGTTTGTTAGCTTCATTAATATAATCCTCTCTGTTAAGATCACCACTGCAGAGCCTTTATCAGCTTTTTTGATGCCAATGTTGGGGTCTAATTTCAGTGTTCGTATGGCTCTTTGTTCCAGTGGAGAGAGGTTACAATGGGCCTGTTTTTGCCTAGTAAGGATCTGACCTCTGACTTGCTGGCAGAAACAATGAATTGTTACACTCACTTGAGGGGGATAAATTCAGATTTTCTTTCTTATCCATTAAATTGTGTTACAACAATGTGTTGTAAATGCGTGTGTGTGTGTGTGTGTGTGTGTGTATCTCCTTAAAACTAGGTACCCCCCCCAACAATATGGGAGTATGGGGTGGGGTGTGTAGTATGGGAGGGGAGATAATTAAATTTTTATTTCTTATTCAGATTCCTTAGACATTTTCGGTATATCAAGTTGTTCTATTATACACAGAATTTATTGACATCTGTCCATATCAGGCTACATAATCTAAATTTCTTGGTGGTCCTTGACAAATAGTTTTTTTGTTTGTCATTTACACTGTCAATATATATTATTATTATTTATAAACTCCTGTTACTACACTATGGGCTTTTGAAGCTTATGGGGCATAATATCTAGCTGGAGAGTATGGTTGGATAATGGGTCTGATCACTTGGCCCACCTAGTCTGTCCAATTCCATGCATATTGGATAAGCTGCAGATTCTAGTTAACCAACAGCCTACTTCCTTCTATCCTTCACTATATTTGCCTCATATCTGTCCCATGTGTTCTTGAATTCCCCCACGGAGTTTGAGCCCATGACCTCCTCAGGAAGGTGGTTCCATATGTCAACAACTCTATCCATGAAAAAATACTTTCTGACGTTGCCCCTGAGCCCCCCCCCATCTTCAAACTGTGATCCCTTGTTCTTGCACATATCTTTCTCCCAAAGAGGCTCCCATCTTGGACTTTGTTGATTCCTTTGAGTACTTGACTGTTTCTATCATGTCCCCACTCTCCCTCCTTTCCTTGAGAGTATACATATTAAGCTCTTTCAGTCTCTCCTCATATGGCTTCTGTTGCAGACCCTGCACCATTTTAGTTGCCCACCTCTGGACCTCCCCTATCTTGTTTGTGCCCTTATGGAGATGGGGTCTGCAGAACTGCACACAGTACTCCAAATGGGGTCTCACCAACTATCTGTACAGAGGGATAAAAAACTTCCTGTTTTCTACTGGTGATGCCTCTCCCTATGCATCCCAGTATCCCCCCAGCCTTCCTTACTGCCTTCTCACATTGTTTACCTATCTTACAGTTATCTGATATGGCTACCCTGAGGTCCCTTTTCTATTTTTGTTGTTGTGAGTGCCCCCCTCCCATTGTGTACTTATCCCCTGGGTTTTTGTTTCCCAAGTGCATTACTTTGCACTTTTTTGCATTGAATTTAATCTGCCATATTTTTGGCCATTCCTCCAACCTTGCCAAGTCCCTTCTCATCTTTCCACCCCGTGTGTATCAATTCTGTTGCAGATTTTTGTATTGTCTGCAAAGAGGCATACTTTTCCTTACAGCCCCTCTGTAATGTCTTCTATTAAGACATTAAAGAGGACCGGTCCCAGTACTGAACCCTGCAGTACTCCACTAGTAACCACCCTTTCTTTAGAGTATACTCCATTTACTATTGCTTTCTGCATCCTGTAGGTCAGCTAATTTGTCACCCAGGCTGTCACCCTGGGACCCACTCCAAGGCTGGCTAACATGTTTATTAATCTTTTGTGTGGGACTGTGTCAAATGCCTTGCTAAAGTCTACTTAAGCCATATCTACAGCCTTTCCTGGTCTACTACTTCGGTCACCCAGTCAAAGAAATCTATTAGATCTCTGACATGATCTTTCCGCTGTGAATCCATGCTGCCTCAGATCCTGTGCCCTGCTGACCTCTAGATACTCAACAATTCTCTCTTTCAGAGGTGATTCCATCATTTTCCCTACTTCTGAGGTTAAACTAACAGATCTGTAGTTCCCTGCCTCTACCTTGCTGCCACTTTTGTGATGAGGAATCATATCTGCCCTCCTCAAATTTTCAGGTACCACACCATCCTTCCATGATTTGTTAAAATAGGTAGTCAGTGACATCACTAAATCTCTCCTTAGTTCTTTTAGAATTCTGGTGGGAATCCCATCAGACCCCATTGCTTTGTCCACCCTGAGTTTTAGGAGTTCTCTCAGGACCATTTCTTCCATGAAAGGACTGTTATTGAGCCCCTGTCCAGAGTGCTTCTATTGCTTGGTTTAGGTACCTTCCCCTCTTCTTCTTTTGTGAATACTGATCAAAAGTACTTGTTTAATATCTGCTTTTCCACTGTCCTCCTCTGCCCACCTTCCCTCCCCTTTAATAAGTCTCACTATCCCTTCCTTGAGCTTCCTTCGTTCCCTGATGTACCTATAAAAGGTTTTATCCCTCTTCTTAACAGAGCTGGCAATCTTTTCCTTGGTTTGGGCCTTCGCTACTCTGACTGCCTTCCCTGCTTCCTTCTGCTTTAACTGATACAGTTCTCTGTCCTGCTCATTCAGTGATTCCTTATACTTCCTGAATGCTATTTTTTTCTCCCTAACCTTTCACACCACCTCTTTTGAGAACCATAGTATTTTTTTTCCTGTTTTGTTTTGTTTATTTGCCTCACACAAAGACTTGTTGCCTTTGTGATGGCAGTTTTGATTTTCTTCCATTGTTCTTCTACCCCTCCTTCCTGCCCATTTGCTAGTGCATTCCTTTGGCATTCACTCATTTTGCCAAAACCAGCCCACCTAAAGTCCAGTACTTTTGTCTTTGCATGGCTTGACTCTACATATGTGTTTATCGTGAACCACACTGTTCAGTGGTCGCTAGTTCCCAGATGGCTACCCACTTCTAAATCTGTGATCCTCTCACCATCTCCATTTGAGAGTACCAGGTCTAAGATTGCTCCTTCCATAGTGGGTTCCAACACTAGCTGTCTGAGGCATGCCCCCTACAGGGCATTGAGAATGACCCTGCTCTTGAATGTGGCTGCAGCACATATGCTCCAGTTAGCATCTGGCCTATTCATGTCCCCCATCAACAAAATGTCCTCTTTTTCTGCCATTCTAAAGGTGCCTTCTAATATTTCTTTGTCCATTTCCTCCCCCTGAGATAGGGGTCTGTGTACAACCCCCATGCGGATTGTGGTGCCATTACCCTTCTCCAAGGTGACCCACAGTACCTCTTCTTTTTCATGTTTACCCTTTAGTTCTGTTGCTTTGATTCCTTCTCTAATGTAGAGAGCTCCTCCTCCTCCTCTTTTACCCTCCCTGTCCATCCTGTAGATTGCATACCCTGGTATGTTTACATCCCAGTCATGGTTCTCTGTGTATCATGTTTCTGTGACTGCCACAATATCCAGGTGTCCCTCTTCCATCAAGGCTGCTAAATCAGGAAGCTTGTTACCCAGACTATGGGCATTGGTACTCATCACCCTCAAATGTTTTATGGTCTTAACTCTTTTAGCCCTATGCCTGCCCTTATTACCTTTTCCCTTTTTCTCCATTTACCCCTTCCTGCTTCCTATCGTCCGTTTTACCTTGGTGTTTACCTCGCTGATGACCCTATTTTGTGGGCGGAGGCTGGGAATTTCCTGCTTCTCACCAGTGTCCCCCCAGGCTAGTTTAAAAGCTTGCCAATGAAGCATTTAAACCTATCACTTAGGAGCCTGCTTCCCCTCCTGGACAGATGCAGACCATCTTGGCAGTATAGGCATGCATCCCTCCAGGTGTAACCTCAGTCCACAGTGAAGCCAAAACCTTGTGCTCTGCATCAGTTTTTCAACCATTCATTGAATCACATAGTGCATAGTATCCTAGCCTCACCCATGCCCTAGACAGGCAGCACCTCCGAGAAGGTTACGGTGTGTGCTACTTGGCTAAGGCCCCTCCCCAACTCCACAAACTACTCTTGCACTGCTCTGATCCCATGCCCAGCCAAGTCATTTGTCACTAGTTGGACAATGATGTCCAGCTGCCTCTCCTGTGAAGATGCTCTTGCAATCCTGAGGATTCACTTCCCATGCCTCCAAGCCATGGCTCCAGGCAGGCACCTTATTTCCTTCTTCATTTTTTCCCCTGTTCTACCCCCCTAGTAACTAAGTCCACCACATGGAGCTGTTTCCTTCTCCTGCAGTGTCCCATGCCACCCTCCTGTGGGTCTTCCTTGTGGCAATTAGCAGCAACCTTCTTGGTTTCCTGTGTGGGTGCCTCCATAGGGAAACTGTGCTCCACCCATACAGCATAAGGACTGTGGAGAGGTGCAACTGGAGGGATGCACCTCTCTTCTACTACTCTTACCTTCCCTGAGCCCACGATGGTCCAACTGTTCCTCTTTCTTGGCAACCTGTGAAGCAGTGGTGGTGGTGGCCCTGGTGTTCCCAGGGTGGGGGAGGTTTCCCAACTCTGGTCCAATTTAGCCTGGAGATTGGCAACCTCCTCCCTCAGAGCAGACAGTTGACTGCAAGAAGGGCAACATCACAGCCTCCAGAATGTCCCTTGGAAGATTGCTGCTGCACAGCTGTTGCATTACACCACACCCCACATATCTGTCTTTCTTCTTGTTCATTTATTGATTTTTGTATTTTATTTTGTTAACATACAGTGTGTAACTACTGATCTTTTTAAGAAAGCTTTACTGGTTACTGTTTGTATGTTATATATACATAGATGTTTCTTTTAGTCTTATCGTGTGATGCTTGTTTTTAACTGACAATTTTAGTACGTCTGTAATCCGGGGAGGGGGTTGTTTTTCAGTAACTGCATTCTTATACACATTGTGACACTCATAATTTGATATAAAAGCCATCTGCTCAAGTAGTTGTTATCGTGTAAGTAAATTTAATTTATATGCAGTAGAGTTCTTTGTATGTCTTCTGCACTAAGCACCTCTGATCCTTAGACTCTCCCAGCTAAAGGTGACATGTTACTGTTAAACTTCTCTGACATCATCGTCTGTTTTTTTAAATGAGTATTTTCAACCAATGGGGATTTTTCCTGTTTTTTTTCTGCATGATCTGGGTATTAAAAGTATTGTTTTTCTAAATAACTTTTATTACACTTCTGACAAAGGACTTGTTGGTCTGAAAGCTAAAGCACTTTGTTATTTTTGTTACATCTATTTTGGCCCAATAAAATGTATCAAATCATTTGCTTCTGGATCTGTTCTTACAAGGACCAATATGGCAAATATTAAATCTAGATTTTAGCCAAGGGAATAATTCCCATGGCACCTATAAGAGGGGAACCCTCTTCTATGGCTTCTTGTGTCATACCCCTACAGGGTGGCATATCCCACAGATAGAGAAGCAAACTGCCAAAGTTTATCAAAGTCACACAAGAATACATCTCATCCAGCTGCATAAAGTGCAACTGAATGGGAAGACATTAAGCCTGAGGTTCAATGGGCAGAGCAACTATGTCACCCTCCCATTAGGCCTTAAAAGGCCACTCCTCCTGGGCTGTCCCAGGATTCATTTCTCATTGCTCCACCGTCCACCCCTTCTTTTCCTCCAGTAGCTTGACTCTCTTTCCTGTGGGCTTCTTCCTAAGCTACCTTTAGCCAAGGGAATATTTCCTACAACACCTATAAGGGGGGAACCCTCCTGTAGGGTTCCTTGCACTGTACTCCTACAGGGTGGTATATCCCATGGATAGAGGCAAACAGCCATAATGATTCAAAGTCACACAAGCATACAGCTCATTCAGTTGTGTAAGTACAACTGAACATATGGAGATATTTATGTATACTTTTGAGTGTGGGCCCTGACTATTTTAGCTTCTGAGATACTATGGTATTAGTTATACATTGCTGCACACTAACAGTTTTAATTCAGTTCTTCGCTCTGCAAAGTACTTTGACATTAAAAAGGTAATTGGGAGGGTTACACAATTGTGACTTCTTGAGAAGAAAGCTCTGTGGTCTCAGTATGGTTCAGGTGATAGCAGATCTGCATCTGGGCAGGAAAGTTGTGGGTTCTAGCCCCAAACTGGGACTTTGACTCATACTATAAAAAAACATTTTTGTGGGTAGGGTTTTGCAGAAGTGACCACAGTGGCATGCCTCCACTTACACAGTTTTCTCCAACCATATATCTCTTAAGTATCAAGGGAGGCGCTAATAGTTCTCTAACATCTGGCTAAGATATGTCTCTCTGTGACTGCTCATTTTCAAAATCATCCCATAATTGCTCTAACTGAGCTGTCTCATGAACCATATATGACCATTTGAATGAATTAAATCCCCTAATTCCTCTATGTTCCTGTTTGCCAGGATTAATAATTTTATAGTCATAGTTGCTAAGCAACACATTTCTGCTGATTTACTGTGAGGTCTAGGTTCCAACAGTCATTTAAGACAATATATTTAAAATCTAGGTGGAGATCTATATTTAATCCTAAAAGTAATAACATCTTTGTTTTCTTCCACCATTCTTGAACGTGCTGACATGACCAGACACAGTAGTACAAATTACCTTTATCACTGCATGCACGCATGCCAACAAGTTTTGGTTCCATCTTTCCTTATGTTTTCCAAGATCTGTAGGTAAAATATGCTCTGTCCAGTATTTTCTATTGAATGGCTTTATTTTTGGCACATAAATAATCTTTTTTGTTTCCATTTAATGTAATTTATTGAATTAACCATTTACCCATATATCACAAAACACTGTCCAATGCATATGATACACAGCTGGGAAAACACCCCCAAAAAAACAATACCCATCCACTTATACTGTACATCTCAACAAAGTACTGGACATGCTTCCCCCTCACCAGTCCCCCTCGCCAGACCATATAGTACACTCAAAGAGAAAAAAGATAACAGAGACTGCCCTTGAGTACATGCCGTAATATATAGCGTATTTTGATTTGCCACATCTGTTTATGCCTTCCATCTATGTCACCAGGGGAAAATAATTATATTCCTAAATCTTCCAACAATCACCTCCCAGTGAGTAAATGTATGAAGGGAGCCCAAAATGTCTGGAAAGTCAATAGCCAATGTTGCAGTTTAGCAAGGGCCCTTTCTGCAGTTAGCGATGGTAACATTTCTTAAAACAATTCTTTAAAAACTGGTACCTCCTTATCCATCCAATGCCTTATAATTAATAACTTTATAACTAATGTAATCAGCACCATAACACATTTGTCTTTTTTATTGCCTATATGTGAGAAACTGCCCAGGATGCAGATTTTGGATGTAAAATATCTGGTATGACCAAACAAGGGAACAACAGTGTCCTGGATGGTTTGCCAGAAGATAGTTATAGAGGAACAATTCCAGATCATGTGTATCAAAGATCTTCCACTGGACCCACATCTTGAACAAGATGAATCATGTCTTTTACTCATCTGGTACAGTCTGCAAGGAGAATAATACAAGTTATGCATAATATTAAACTATACTAATCACAGTCTGCCTTGCTTAGCATATTTGAACAAATCTGACCAAATATTTCGCCAGTCCTCTGTCGTATACAATAATTGTAATGCATATACAGTAAATAATCTTTTATAGTTTTTATTCTTACATTTCTCCTCTGTTGCCCTGTATACCCCAAATGGCATTCATGTTCCCATTTACTTTAGATTGTGTTCCAAGGGTCTAGAATGTTGGTTACTAAAACCACATAGTTGGTTTTTTTTTTGTTAACTTATGAGTCCCTTCCTGTTTGACTTTGAATTGCCCATCATTCAATAATGTTAGATCAAATGTATTACCATAAAAAAATCTGTTCTCTAAAGATTTTATGTAAAGTCTGGTGAAAAACGAAATTGGTTCCCACTGTTTTAAGAAAAAGCTTTTTAAAACCTTCTAATAAAATAAATTTACCATCTTCCACTAAATGAGACCATGTGAGCACATCCAAGGGCTCAGAAATCCTTAGTTTCTGATGTAATTTCGTTTTTCTTATAGTGGAATTTCCCCCCAAATATTAAGACCTAGCCATGGAAGCATACCTGCTTCTCTTATTTTACTAAATGCTTACTGCAAAACACTTTTTTTATAGGGAGAAATATCTTTGAGATTTTGCCCTTTGGGCCAAGTTCATGTATAATATTATTTATAGCTGGCAGACTGGAACTCTCCCAGAAGGATGTCTCATAATAAGAATCTTTACCTGGCTGAAATGCCCGTTCCCAAAATAGCTTCGACTGAAAGGCCACAGCATCAACTAAAGGATCCTGGCAGCTATATTCACCTTGTTTTCTCAAATAAATATTTCTCCATGGGATTGTATGCTTACCCCTTCATCAGAGAAAGTTCACCATTCTTCTCCTAATATTGCTAAACCATTTTTCATGTGGAAAACCCAGCACATTTTGTATAACAAAATATTATATGAGGAAGTGCCATCATCTTTATAATTTTGTCCCTCCCCCATAGTGAAAGTGACATTTTTTCTCAACCTTCCAACAATCTAGTTACTTTTTCCTTGGCCTTATCATAATTCATATTAATAATGTCAGTCTGATTCTTAGATATATAAATTCCCAGATATTTACATTGTTTACTTATAGTGAAATCCTGTATAACTTTCAGCTCAAGTGTATAATCAGGTGCATACATTTCTAAAACTACTGATTTAGCTTTATTCAAAGTATAATCAAATAATGCACCATAACTATTTATTTCCTGAATTATCTTTGGTATGGCATTAATTTATTAATGTCCTAAATTATTAACACTATATTGGGCTGGGCTGGCAGTATAGCCTAAAGGTTAGAGGAACTAGGTGTGAATGAGCTTGATACATCTAGCAGACCAGACCTGAGTTTGATTCTCACAACCTCCACTTGCTTACTGCATGACTCTGAACAAGTCACTTAACCTCCCAGTGCTCCCAGGTCACCCGTGAAAACAGGCAGTTGTGCCTAGTGGCCGTTACCCAGTTACCAAAGACTAAAATAAAAAAATTAGAATAAAAATATTGTCAGCAAACACACTAAGTTTAGTTTTCTGGTTATTAATTGTAATTCCTTTTATTGAATCATGCTTCCTAATAATTCTTAATAGGGGTTCAAGAATTAAAATAAACAAAACCGGGGAAAGTGAGCACTCCTGTCAAACTCCATTGCTCATGTTCAGTGAAACTCCCAGGTAAGAATTCATCAAAAATGTAACGGTAGTATTCTTATAGAGGAGAGCTATAGTATTTGTTGTGTTAAATGGTAGTCTCCAGGCCCTAAGTGCATACATTAAAAACATCCCTGTTTATTAGGTCAAAGGCCTTCGAGGCATCTATAGTCAAGGCATGAATTAATATTTTATTTTCCTGAGTATAATGCATTAGGGCTTGAACTCTTCTTGTAGCATTTGAAATAGTTTGTTCCATTATGAAACCAAACTGGTCTTTATGAATTACTGCCAGCATGCCTTAGACAACTAGTATTGGAACCCACTCGAGAGGGAGCAATCTTAGACCTGGTTTTCTCAAATGGAGATGGTGAGAGGATCACAGATGTAGAAGTGGGTAGCCATCTGGGAACTAGTGACCATTGAACAGTATGGTTCACAATAAACACAGCAATAGAGTCAAGCCATACAAAGGCAAAAGTTCTGGACTTTAAGAGGGCTGACTTTGCCAAAATGGGTGAGTGCCTAAGGAATGCACAAGCAAATGGGCAGGAAGGAGGGGTGGAAGATCAATGGGGAATAATAAAAACTGCCATCACAGAGGTAACAAGCCTTTGTGTGAAGCAAATAAACAAAACAAAATGAAGTAAGAAACCACTATGGTTCTCAAAGGAAGTGGCAGTGAAGGTTCAAGAGAAAAAGAAAGCATTCAGGAAGTACAAGGAATCACAGAAGGAGCAGGACAGAGAACTGTATCAGTTAAAGCAAATGGAAGCTGGGAAGACAGTCAGAACAGCAAAGGCCCAAACTGAGGAAAAGATAGCCAACTCAGTTAAGAAGGGGGATAAAACCTTTTATAGGTACATCAGGGAGTGAAGGAAGACCAAGGGAGGGATAGTGAGGCTTAATAAAGGGGAGGGGGTGGGCAGAGCATGACTGTGAAAAGGCAGAGAAACTAAACAAATATTTTTGCTCAGTATTTACAAATGAAGATGGGGAGGTACCTAAAACAAATACAGAAGTTGATACCAGCCCATTTTCAGAAGAAAGGGTTCTGAAAGAACTCTTAAAACTGAAGGTGGACAAAGCAATGGAGCCTGATGGGATTCATCCCAGAATTCTAAAAGAACTAAGGATAGAACTAGTGACACCACTGACTACCCTCTTAACAAATCATGGGAAGATGGGGTGGTACCCGAGGACTGAGAAGGGCAGATGTGATTCCCTTCACAAAAGTGGGAGCAAGGCAGAAGCAGGAAACTACAGACCTGTTAGTTTAACCTCAGTGATAGGGAAAATGATGGAATCACTCTGAAGGAAAGAATTGTTGAGTATCTAGAGGCCAGAGGGGCACAGGACCCAAGGCAGCATGGATTCACAGTGGAAAGGTCATGCCAGATGAATATGATAGATTTCTTTGATTGGGTGACCAAAGTAGTAGATCAGGGAGGGGCTGTGGACATGGTCTACCTAGACTTTAGCAGTCCCACACAAAAGATTAATATACAAGTTAGCCAGCTTGGGAGTGGGTCCCAAGATGACAGCCTGGATAAAGAATTGGTTGGAGAATAGGACACAGAGGGTAATAGTAAATGGAGTCCACTCAGAAGAAAGGGGGTACTAGTGAGGTACCACAGGGTTCAGTATTAGGACCTGTCCTCTTCAATGTCTTTATAAGTAACATTGCAGAGGGACTGGAAGGAAAAGTATGTCTCTTTGCAGATGACACAAAGATCTGCAACAGAGTTGATGCACAAGGTGGGATGGAAAGGATGAGAAGGGACTTGGCAAGGTTAGAGGAATGGTCAAATGTATGGCAGCTTAGATTCAATGCTAAGAAGTGCAAGGTAATGCACCTGGGAAACAAAAACCCAGGGGAAGAGTACACAATGGGGGGTAAGATACTAACAACAATAAAAATGGAAAGGGACCTGGGGGTAGTCATATCAGATGACCTAAAGGTGGGCAAGCAATATGAGAGGGCAGCAATGAGGGCTGGGGGGATACTGGGATGCATTGGGAGAGGCATCACCAGTAGAAAACAGGAAGTTATTATCCCTCTGTACAGACAGCTGGTGAGACCCCATCTGGAGTACTGCGTGCAGTTCTGGAGACCCAGTCTCCGCAAAGACATAGACAGGATGGAAGCTGTCCAGAGGAGGGCAACTAAAATGGTGCAGGGTCTGCACCAGAAGACATATGAAGAGAGACTTAAGGAGCTCAACATGTATAGCCTTGAGGAAAGGAGGGGGGGCATGATAGAAACTTTCAAGTATCTCAAGGGAATCAACAAAGTCCAAGAGGGTCGCATCTTTCAAAAAAAGAGGTGTGCAAGAATAAGGGGGCACAATTTGATGATGGGGGGGTGGCTCAGAGGTAATTTAAGAAAGTATTTTTTCACAGAGAGGGTTGCGGACGCATGGAATGGCCTTCCGGAGGAGGTTGTGGAATCAAAAACAGTTGTGGAATTCAAGCATGCATGGGACAGTCATGAGGCAATTCTAGGGGGTGGGGGTAGGATGAAGTAGGCTGCTGGTTAACTAGGATCTGCAGCTTATCCATTAGGTAGGGAAATGGGCAGACTGGGCGGGCCAAGCGGTCCTTATCTGCTGTCAAATTCTATGTTTCTATGTTTCTAATGCACCCTTGATTTTATTAACAATTAACTTTGTCAAAATGTTGTAATCTCTATTAAAAAGTGCTACTGGCCTATAACTATAAACTTTTTGGGGGTCTTTACCTTCTTTTAGTATCAAAATTACTTTTGCTTCCTCCATAGATGGGGAATGTGATTATCATGCTCAAGTATTTCCTGAAACATTGAGTGTATCCAGCGTGTCAAGTCCTCAATAAAAGTTAAGTAGAATTCATTAGACAACCTGTCCAGTCCCGGGCTTTTATATTTAGGCATGCTTGTAATAGCTTCTTTAATCTCATTAGAACTGAAGGTTTCATGGTTGCAATTTAAAGAGGGAAGCTGAGCTTTCATTAAATTTTGCCTAATAGCTTCTCGTACCGGGTCATAATGTCATACGCTTAATAGCACACGGCATTATGCCACAACTTGGACCTGTGCGCACTCCGTGTTGGATCCTCCGGAGTTAGAATCCTTAGTGGGGGGGTCCAGGGGTGCAGCACCCTGTAACTGGATGTGTGGAGGGTAGTGCCCCCCACAGAAAAAAAGTTATCAGTGAATCGCGCAACGTGATTATGTCGCATGATATTCTGCCATGCGTGGTATTGACCCCATGTCATAGTTTCTTGGGGGGGATGGGCTGTAACTTTGATTGGTAAATTGGTTTAAAAGCCTCGTTACTAGCCTCTGCCATTGCTTTATCATTTATCAAAATATTACCTTCATCGTCTATTAAGGTTGTAATTGTGTTTCTTTCTTTTGGTTTTTTAATAAGTATGCCAAAAGTTCCCCTGACATATTACCGTGAACATATTTAGTGTTTCTAATTTTGGTTAAATGAGCTGCAACTTCATTGTTGTTTCTTTCATTCTTTATAGCCTTCAAACTAAACCATTATTTTGCATACTTGTTATAATCTTCAATAACTGAAGCATTTAATTCTTTTTATGTTTTATCCATTTCATGCAGCTTTTTCTTCCTATTGTTATTGATATAGACTTTATAAGAAATAATAGCTCCCTAACTGTGGCTTTAAATGGGTCCCATCATTTTTATATCATTTGTGATCCATCATAATTAAGTTGCCAGTATTCATTTATCACCCTTTTAATTTTCTGACAAAATTCCTCACCACCAAATGATTTATTATCCATTCTTCACTGGTGGGAGTGCCACCTATTTTCTTCTCGCACCTTCATCTCTGTCCGTATTAGGGCATGATCTGTTATGTAGATAGAATTAATAACTGCTTTTTTTTTAAATGAGTAACATGATTTTAGAAATAAAAATGTAGTCGATTCTTGAGAACCCCATATTTTTTTTTGTCATTATGGGTTTATTCCTCTAAATTTGGATTAAAGACTCTCCATATATCTGCTAAATTATGATAGTTCACAAAGTAATTAATTGTCTTGGATTGATACATATTAGTTGGTCTAATATTTAGGGTTTTATCTAATTCAACATTCATTAACACATTATAATTGCCCATTGTATTTTTTTATTTAGTTGTTTAACCAGGTATAGCACACTAAGCTGAAAGCTTTTTTACAGGAGCGACCTGGGAGCACAAGGAGGTTAAGTGACTTGCTCAGGGTCACACAGTATGCAAGTGGAAGCTGTGGGATTCAAACCCAGGTCTGGTCTGCTGGATGTTGCCAGATTTGCAGCTCAGAGCCTTAGACCACTGCGCTATACTGCCGATTGTGCAGTTAATGAAGTTAGGGCTGCTGTAATTTCTGCCAGGAAGGCCGAGTAATTAATAAAATGAGCATAAATGGATCCAACTGTTAAAATATGTTCCCTTACTTCTAACTTGACAAGGAGGATCCTTCCCATTTCATCAGCATGTTGGTAGAATATTGATTGGATATTTTTTATTAATGAGTAAAGTGACTTTTGCACTTTTTTTGTGTACCTTCAGATGAATAAATATGGGAAACCCATTTTTGTTTTAACTTTTTGGATTTTCGACAGGTCCAGATGGGTTTCCTGAAGTGCAATACAGAATGCATTTGTCTTTTTTAAGATGGACAGAAGCCTTCTCCTTTGAATAGGGGAATGTATTCCATTCACATTTAGGGACTACAATATCAACTTGTCCATACTAATGAGGAAAAAATAGCCATTCTGGGTCTAACACCTTGAGTTATTCACTCTTCATAACCAGCTTTGACATTTATAACTTCGAATCCACTAGAATTGTTTATAAATCCCCCACTATTACCTCTGTTGTGAAACATAAAAAAAATTATAAAACAAGAATGAGATCCAAGTTGACCTCTTTTAAAGATTTTGTTAACAGCTCCAAACTTTCTCCCCCTCCCCCCAGAGCCTGCAGAACAACTTTGGAAGCAGCAGGAAAAGCTTGCACCAAAATTTAAGAGAGACATTATTGCTTTAAGTCCTAAAATAGCATTTCTTGATTTTTATATTTTTACTTTTTATACAATTTAGGGTTAATTAAATGAATTTGGTATCTTCATCTTAAGGTCTTTTTTCACTTCTTCTACAGTAGAAAATAACAAGCACTTTCCTTCATGGACAACCTTCAACTTGGCTGGATAGAGCTGGGTAGATTTTATTCCTTTAGTCCAAAGTTTATTTCTCAGAAGATTGTACTTCTTCCCTTCTTGGACTATTTCTGCTGGGTAGTCCTGGTAAATGTTAACCTTGGCCCACATGACGGTAATTCATTTTTTCTTATAAACTTGCAACACAAGGGTTTCCTTGTCTTCTGACTTTAGAAACTTGACAATCACTGGTCTTGGGGGATTATTCTGTCTCGGAGCTCCACTAGGCCGCCAAACTCTGCGGGCCCTATCTATACCAAGGTTCAAATTAACCGGTTCCAAATCCAAGTAGGCCATGAAAATTTGATTTAATGATTCTTTCAGTGGTTTTTGAGTCATCCCAAGACTCCAGAATGCCCAGCACTCATATATTCCCCCAAGCCCTTGCCTCAAAGTCTATCATTTTGTCTGTTAGGTCTTTCTTCAATCCTTCAAAGTCTTTGATTTGCCTCTGTAAAGGAATATTCACATCTTCTATATAGAGACTGTTTGTAGTAAGGGTTGGATGTTTTGTTTTTATTTGCTGTTTTTCCATCATTAGGGAACGGACCGTAAGTTGAATATTGTCATTTTTGGTCTCAAAGTCCCTGATTTCATGGTAGTCTGATTCAGAATCAGATTCATTTTGGTTGAGATTGATTATGAGTTCTTTAGATTTAGGTGGAAGAGTTTGATAATTAACTGTCACCCCTTTTTCCCCATAATCGGAGTTTTACTTCCCATTTATTTGGGGTTTGGCAATTGCTTGGTGGGGATCTTAACATATTTTTGCTGCTGTGAAAAAGTCTCATTTACTTGGGCCAGATTGATTGATCCGAGTGGATTTATAATGTCCATAGGGTTAAGAGTTACCTCAGGCAATGGGTCCATGTTTGAGTTTTCCATTACTACATCAGCAGGTAGATTAATAAAGTAGTTGGCATCATTTACCTAGATTTTTTCAGTTGTTTCAGCCACCGCAGACTCAGTATTTTCTTCTGTAGTTTTACCAGCAACTGCCACCTGTATTTGCAAACTAGTATCTCTCAAGGATGCCAAGGAGACCTTCCAATTTATTCCATTCTCTGAGCTCTGAGTTCTTATGGCTGCAGCCACCACACTGGGTATGCCCCTGTTCTTCTCCACCTTAACCCTTGCAGTATTCTCAACCAGTTTATTTGCCTCCATCATTGCACTTGTTTTCTAGAAGTTTTTATGCATACAGAAGATAGGAGCTGGCACCAGAATCTTCACCTCTTCCTTCTGTAGGTTAGTTTCTGTTCAAGCACAATTTTTAGAACTGTCTTTGGCAGCTTTCTTATCAGTGCTCAAGTAATCTAGTTGTTTCGCTTTCAAAGCCGCTGCCCATAATTGTGTGGTAACCTTGAGTCGTCAAAATTAATTTCCCAAGAAGGGTAGACAAATTCATACATTTTTTCAGAGGCATTATAAAGCCATATTTCCATAAAGTTTTACCGGCTTTGCCTGTGAGCTGGAGGTCAACCTCATCCGGTGCTCTCTTGGACATGCCCAGGGGAGTAATTATAGGAGGGACGGGAGGCATAAGTCCCCCCCAACAATTTGGGTGATCACATTTGTCACCCCCATCATTCAGCCCCTTACCTTGCTGCTGCCTGCTGTGGGCTAGGAGGGACTATGGAGCCTGCTGTGGTGGGGGGGTTCGGGTTTCACTGGTGAGAGTCACGAGAGAGTGACAGACAGAGAGATAGGTGAGGATGACAGAGCAGTGGGGGGCATTGTTTCACAAACTGGCCTGACTGGAACTGGGAGGAACAGGACTGAGTTGTGGCAGGAAAGGAAGGGAGAAAGTGACAGACCACAGTCACCACACCTGGAAGAAGTGTAAACATGCACCACCGCCAACAGCGAGTGAGGAGTCAGAATGAGCTGGCATCACGACCATGATGCTGTCATGTTTGGTACATTCCATCACTCCTGTCTGCCTTTCTGAATGCTGCCATATCTGCCTGCCTCATTCAGGAGCTGCCTACACCACTTTGCTTGCCCAATACCTCAAGTTGCCTACTTCATGTGGGACTCAGGAGTTAGGCAGTGGTGCGGCAGGGTGGGGCCCACCTGCTGTGAGTGACTGAATTTTGGTTGGTCGGTCAAAGTGTTGGGTTGCACTGAGTGAGCCTGTGGAACTGTCTGCCTGGACACAGAGGCTGGAAAAGTCTGGAACAGAGAGGAAAGGACACCAGACTGATTATGAGGCAATGGCAACAAGTAGCAACTAACTGGTAGGACTGAGTCTGGTTACTGGTGGTGCTGCAGCGGTGGGTCATGGGTGAGGTGAGTAGTGATTAGGGGGAAGCAACAGCAATACTCATGCCATGAGGGGGAGACACTATGCACAAAACTGCTGCAATAAACAGAGGAGGTGGTGGAAGGGAATTCCAGTCTGCACAGTCAGGGCAGTTCTGAGCTGGCAGGGACCGCACACTCATAGGAGCCGACTCCATGAGTGCGTGGCTGCCCAAACATCCACAAAGTTATATGGTTAGCCTAACATGCAACTCCAGTGTTTTCTTCTGTGTCATATTACCAGAGTTAAAGTAATTAACATTAAATCAAACCCTGCAGGTGAGTGGACTGTGGATGAACTGGTGTAGACACTGTTGGAGGGCTTGAAAGGTGGGGGTATTTCATTTTTGGTTTTGCAAACAAAAAAACTGCCCAGTGTAGGTGAAACATAGACTTTAACACTCAGATAAGGACTGCTTGGACCACATAGTTTACCCATTTCCCTACCTATTGGATAGGCTGCAGATTCTAGTTAACCAACAGCCTACTTCCTGCAACCCACCACTATAATTGCCTTACGTCTGTTCCATGCATTCTTGAATTCCACCACTATTTTTGACCCCACAACACTCTCAGGAAGGCAGTTCCATATGTCCACCACACTATCTGTAAAAAAATAATTCCCCATGTTGCCCCTGAGCCGTCTCCCCTCTATCTTCAAATTGTGCCTCCTTGTTCTTGCACACCTCTTTTTCTGAAAGATGCTACCCTCTTGGACTTTGGTTATTTCCTCGAAGTACTTGAAAATTTCTGCATGTAGCTGTTTCTACTTCCAGAATATGTTTAAAGCCACAGTAACTGCTCCTTTAAACACAATAAAGAGGAGCAAGCAGCCAGTGACAGCACAGGGGGTTTAAAACATGGGTTGAATTGGTGACCAACCCACACTTACCTAATGGGCTGGTGTGGTGGGAGACATATGGCAACCAGCACTGCCCACCTCTCACCTCCTCAGTTGGCCACCAAATGGGAACACATGGAGCACATGTCCAATGTACATTACATGGCATGCAGGCATCTTCTGTATTGTACAGGGAGTGCTGATGGATCATGTACTGTACAGAGAGAGTGCAGCCTGCATACTGTACAAGGACCACACACCCTGTATAGTACACAGTCCGCCCTCCCTGTACAATACAGAAGATGGACATGCAGCCTGTACTGTACTGTACAAGGACCACACACCCTGTATAGTACACAGTCCGTGCTCCCTGTACAATACAGGAGATGGACATGCACCCGGTACAGTACACAGTCCACCCTCCCTGTACAATACAGGAGATGGACATGCACCCTGTACAGCACACAGTCCACCCGCCCTGTACAATACAGGAGATGGACATGTACCCTGTATAGTACACAGCCTGCCCTCCCTGTACAATACAGGAGATGGACATGCACCCTGTATAGTACACAGCCTGCCCTCCCTGTACAATACAGGAGATGGACATGCACCCTGTATAGTACACAGCCTGCCCTCCTGTACAGCAATGATGATAGGTACTGTACTGTACAGGGACACACACCCTGTATAGTACACAGTCCCTCCTGTACAATACAGGAGATGGACATGCAGCTTGTACTGTACTGTACAGGGCACCACACCTGTATAGTACACAGTCTGCCCTCCCTGTACAATACAGGAGATGGACATGTACCCTGTATAGTACACAGCCTGCCCTCCCTGTACAGTACAGGAGATGGACATGCACCCTGTATAGTACACAGCCTGCCCTCTCTGTACAATACAGGAGATGGACATGCACCCTGTTCTGTACTGTACTGTACAGGGACCACACACCCTGTATAGTACACAGCCTGCCCTCTCTGTACAATACAGGAGATGGACATGCACCCTGTTCTGTACTGTACTGTACAGGAACCACACACCCTGTACAGTACACAGTCCATGCTCCCTGTACAATACAGGAGATGGACATGCACCCTGTACAGCACACAGTCCACCCTCCCTGTACAATACAGAAGATGGACATGTACCCAGTATAGTACACAGCCTGCCCTCCCTGTACAATACAGGAGATGGACATGCACCCTGTATAGTACACAGCCTGCACTCCCTGTACAATACAGGAGATGGACATGCACCCTGTATAGTACACAGCCTGCCCTCCCTGTACAATACAGGAGATGGACATGCAGCCTGTACTGTACTGTACAGGGACCACACACCCTGTATAGTACACAGTCCACCCTCCCTGTACAATACAGGAGATGGACATGCACCCTGTATAGTACACAGTCCGCCCTCCCTGTACAATACAGGAGATGGACATGCACCCTGTATAGTACACAGCTCCACCCTCCTGTACAATACAGGAGATGGACATGCACCCTGTACAGTACACAGCCTGCCCTCCCTGTACAATACAGGAGATGGACATGCACCCTGTATAGTACACAGTCCACCCTCCCTGTACAATACAGGAGATGGACATGTACCCTGTATAGTACACAGCCTGCCCTCCCTGTACAATACAGGAGATGGACATGCACCCTGTATAGTACACAGCCTGCCCTCCCTGTACAATACAAGAGATGGACATGCCGCTTGTACTGTACTGTACAGGGACCACACACCCTGTATAGTACACAGTCCACCCTCCCTGTACAATGCAGGAGATGGACATGCACCCTGTATAGTACACAGCCTGCCCTCCCTGTACAATACAGGAGATGGACACATACCCTGTATAGTACACAGCCTGCCCTCCCTGTACAATACAGGAGATGGACATGCAGCCTGTACTGTAGTGTACTGGGACCACACACCCTGTATAGTACACAGCCTGCCCTCCCTGTACAATACAGGAGATGGACATGTACCCTGTACAGCACACAGTCCGCCCTCCCTGTACAATACAGGAAATGAACATGCACCCTGTATAGTACACAGCCTGCCCTCCCTATACAATACAGGAGATGGACATGCTGCTTGTACTGTACTGTACAGGGACCACACACCCTGTATAGTACACAGTCCATGCTCCCTGTACAATACAGGAGATGGACATGCAGCTTGTACTGTACTGTACAGGGACCACACACACTGTATAGTACACAGTCTGCCCTCCCTGTACAATACAGAAGATGGACATGTACCCTGTATAGTACACAGTCTGCCCTCCCTGTACAATACAGGAGATGGACATGCACCTGTATAGTACACAGCCTGCCCTCCCTGTACAATACAGAAGATGGACATGCAGCCTGTACTGTAGTGTACAGGGACCACACACCCTGTATAGTACACAGCCTGCCCTCCCTGTACAATACAGAAGATGGACATGCATCCTGTATAGTACACAGCCTGCCCTCCCTGTACAATACAGGAGATGGACATGCACCCTGTACAGCACACAGTCCTCCCTCCCTGTACAATACAGGAGATGGACATGCACCCTGTATAGTACACAGTCTTCCCTCCCTGTACAATACAGGAGATGGACATGCACCCTGTACTGTACTGTACTATACAAGGACCACACACCTTGTACAGTACACAGTCCGCCCTCCCTGTACAATACAGGAGATGGACATGCACCCTGTATAGTACACAGTCTGCCCTCCCTGTACAATACAGGAGATGGACATGCAGCTTGTACTGTACTGTACAGGGACCACACACCCTGTATAGTACACAGTCCACCCTCCCTGTACAATACAGGAGATGGACATGCAGCTTGTACAGCACACAGTCCACCCTCCCTGTACAATACAGGAGATGGACATGCACCCTGTATAGTACACAGTCCACCCTCCCTGTACAATACAGGAGATGGACATGCAGCTTGTACAGCACACAGTCCACCCTCCCTGTACAATACAGGAGATGGACATGCACCCTGTATAGTACACAGCCTGCCCTCCCTGTACAATACAGGAGATGGACATGCACCCTGTATAGTACACAGTCTGCCCTCCCTGTACAATACAGAAGATGGACATGTACCCTTTATAGTACACAGTCTGCCCTCCCTGTACAATACAGGAGATGGACAATGCACCCTGTATAGTACACAGCCTGCCCTCCCTGTACAATACAGGAGATGGACATGCACCCTGTATAGTACACAGTCTGCCCTCCCTGTACAATACAGAAGATGGACATGTACCCTGTATAGTACACAGTCTGCCCTCCCTGTACAATACAGGAGATGGACATGCAACTTGTATAGTATACAGCCTGCCCTCCCTGTACAATACAGGAGATGGACATGCACCCTGTATAGTACACAGTCTGCCCTCCCTGTACAATACAGCAGATGGACATGTACCCTGTATAGTACACAGTCTGCCCTCCCTGTACAATACAGGAGATGGACATGCACCCTGTATAGTACACAGCCTGCCCTCCCTGTACAATACAGGAGATGGACATGCACCCTGTATAGTATACAGCCTGCCCTCCCTGTACAATACAGGAGATGGACATGCACCCTGTATAGTACACAGCCTGCTCTCCCTGTACAATACAGGAGATGGACATGCACCCTGTATAGTACACAGCCTGCCCTCCCTGTACAGTACAGAAGATGGACATGCAGCCTGTACTGTACATTGGACGTATGCTCCATGTCTTCCCATTTGGCGGCTGGCCAAGGAGGTGAGAGGTGGGCTGTGCCAGTCAGCATATGGTCTCCCACAGTGTCTTCAGTGTTTCCCCTGTATGTATTAGCTTTCAAACATATGTTGACAGAAATGGTATTTTTCCATACATGATTTACTTTTTGGTGGGTAGCACAGCACTCACAATCCAAGGCTGGTTGAGAGTAATGTTGTCCCCCCCAACCTTGACACTAAAATTACTCCTCTGGACATGCCTTCATGTAGATGCTGTGGTGTGGAATATGCACACCTGAGGGGTAAGAGTAGAGCTTAGCCCCTTGTCAGCTGCTCAGATCATCGGTTGGGGCATCACCTGCATTCTGACATCAGTACTGCGCTACAGTGACCTTGTGACTTCACTGCTGTTGTACAACAGCATTCTTACATCTGTGCTATGGTACAACAGCATTCTGACATAACCATGGTAATACAGCAACATACTTACATCCCTACTGTGCTACAACAGCATTACAACATCACTACTGAGGTACAACATCAGCATTCTGACATCACTACTGTGGTACAACAGAATTCTGACATCGCTACTGTATTACAACAGCAGCATTCAGACATCACTACTGTGGTGTAACAGAATTCTGATGCCACTACTGTGGTACAGCAGCATTTTTACATCACCACTGTAGCACAACAACATTCTGACATCACTCATGTGGTACATCAACATTCTGATATCACTACTTTGGTACAATGGCATTTGTGCATCACTACTGTGGTATAGCAGCATTCTGACATCACTACTGTGGTGCAGCAGCATTCTTCTATCACTACTGTGGTACAACAGCATTCTGACATCACTCCCATTGTACAACAGCATTCTGACATCACTATTGAGGTACAACAGCAGCATTATGACAACACTACTGTGGTACAATAGCATTCTGACATCACTACTGTGCCACAGCAACATCCTTACATTCCTTCTGGGCTACAATAGCATTCTGACATCACTACTGTGGTACAAGAGTATTCTGACATCTCTGCAGTAGAACAACACATTTTTACATCACTACTGTGGTACAGCAGTTTTCTGACATCTCTGCAGTGGAACAACACATTTTTACTTCACTACTGTGGTACAGCAGTATTCTGACATCATTAGCAAGGTACAGCAGCAACATTCTGACTTAACCATTGTAGTGCAGCAACATTTTTACATCTCTACTGTGGTGCAACAACTTTTGACATCACTACTGTGGTATAACAGCATTCTGGCATTATTGCTGTGGAACAACAGCATGCTGACATCCCTAAAGTGGTACAGCAGCATTCTAACATCCCTACTGTGGTACAGCAGCATTCTAACATCCCTACAGTGGTACAGCAGCATTCTGACATCACTATTGTGGTACAGCAGCTTTCTGACATCACTACTGTGGTACAGCAGCATACTAACATCATTATTGTGGTACAGTAGCATTCTGACATCACTACTGTGGTACAGCAGCATTCTGACATCCCTACTGGGCTACAATAACATTCTAGCATCACTACTGTGGCACAACAGTATTTTGACATCACAATCAGATAGAAATTGATGACAGATGGGAATCAAAGATCCAGCTAGTCTGCCCTGAGTCCTTCATCCCTCTTTAGGATTTCTGTGAGACAATCTTCTTGTCTCTGTCCCAGGCTGCTTTGAATTCCCCATCTGTTTTGGAGTTAATGACTCCAGCCGGTAGACCATTCCATACGTCAACCACCCTCTCTGTGAAGAAAAACCTTTGCATGCTGCCCCTGACTCATCCTCCTCTCAATTCCATCTCATGTCCTCTTGTCCTACTGGTGCTATTGACCATAAAGAGCTCCTGGGTGGAGACTCTGTTTACACCCTTCAGAAACTTGAATGTCTCAATCATGTCCCCTCTATCCCTGTGTTGTTCCAGGGAATACATGTTGAGTTCCTGTAACCTGCTTTTGTATGGCAACTTATGGAGACTGTGTATCATTTTTGTTATGCTCTTCTGCACTGTATTGAATCTATGTCCTTCTTGAGATAAGGTCTCCAGAACTGGATGCAGTACTCAAGGTGGGGTCTCACCAGGGACCTTTACATAGGCAGGATCACCTCCTTTCTTCTACTTGTGATGCCCCTTCCTATGCACCCCAGCTTCTTGCTGGCCTTTTTTGCTGCCTTTTCACATTGTCTGCTTAGCTTCAGACTGTCTGATTTGATAACCCCATGATCCCTCTCCTGATGGGTGGTTCCTATTTTCTCCCCTCCCAGGTATTAATCTATTTCTGGGTTGCTTCTGCCCAGAAAAATAACTTTGTACTTTTTCATATTGAATTTTAACTGCTACAAGTTGGAGCAATGTTCCAACCTAAGCAGGTCACTTTTCATTTGCTCTATGCCCTGTACAGTGTCCATCCTGCTGCAGAGCTTTGTGTCATCTGCAAACAGGCACACCTTCCCTTTCAACTCCTCTGTGATATCTCTGATGAAGATATTTGTTTATTTAGTTGTTTAACCAGGAGTAGCACACTAAGCTGAAAACTTTTTTACAGGTGTGACCTGGGAGCACAGGGACTTGCTCAGGGTCACACAGTATGCAAGCGGAAGCTGTGGGATTCAAACCCAGGTCTGGTCTGCTGGATATCACCAGATTTGCAGCTCAGAGTCTTAAACCACTGCGCTATACTGCCTCACTTATAAAAGTATTATTAAAGAGTAATGGTCCTAGGATGGACTCCTGTGTCACCCCGCTTGTCACCTCCCTATCTCCTGATGCTACCCTATTTACTGTCACAGTTTGAGTTCTCTGTTCAAGCCAGCTATTTACCCATGCTACCACTTCCTGCTCCATTCCTGTATGTTTGAGATTGTTTAGCAGCCTTCTGTGTGGTACAGAGTCAAAGGCCTTGCTAAAGTCAAGGTAGATAACATCAACTACTCCCCCCGGTCAGCAGCCATACTAACTGAGTCAAAGAACTCAATCAGTTTAGTCTCCCAGGATCTTCCCATTGCAAAGCCATGCTGCTTGGTGTCCAGTTGTCCAGAATCCTCCAGGAATGCTAGTATCCTTACTTTGAGCAGTGACTACATCCCACACACCACCGAGGTGAGGCTGACCGGGCAGTAATTTCCTGTCTCCTCGCTGCTACCACCCTTGTGTTTGGGGACCACTATTGCTCTTTTCCATTCCTGGGGAACTGTCCCTTCTCTCAAGAATCTGCTAAAAAGATCTGCCAGTGGTGCTGCCAATTCATCACTAAGTTCCCTCAATGTGTATGGGTGGACTCTGTCTGGCCCTGTAGCTTTATCTGTCCTTACCCTCTTTATTGTGAATGGGCTTGTGTCTATTCCCCCTAGGTAACTTCTGTTCCTCTTTAGGGTGGGTCCACTACCAGGTGCCTCCTTAGTAAAGACTGAGCAGAAGTACTCATTTAAGACTTCTGCATTTTCACTGTCTTCTTCTACCCCCCCTCCCATCCCTGCTTATGAGCCTGACCATGCCTCCTTTGTTTTTCCTTTTATCGCTTATGTAGCTAAAGAAGGTCTTATTGCCTCTTTTAACCTCTCGTGTTATGTCTTCCTCGGTTTGTGCCTTTGCTTTTCTGCTCCCCCTTCTTGCCTCCCTTAAGCTGTACTTGTATGCCTCCCTATCTGTTTTGCTGTTTGAGCCCTTGCATCTTTGGAATGCTAGTCTCTTTTCTCACACTGCAGCTGCCACCTCCTTTGTTAAATGTAGTGGATTTCTTTTTTTCTTCGTCTCACTGACAAGCCTGGAGTATTTTACAGTAACATCCACTAGTGCTTCTCTTATGTTTAGCCAACATTCCTCTACCCCTCCTTTTGCCTTCCCCTTGAGGATATCCTTAAAGCATATTATCATCTGATTGAAGTCTGTTCTTCTGAACTCTATGACCTGTGTCATAGACTTAGTTATCAGAATGCTATTTTACCACAGTAATGATGTCAGAATGCTGTTGTACCAAAGTAGCGATATCAGAATGCTGTTGTACCACAGTAGCGATATCAGGATGCTGTTGTACCACAGTAATGATGTAGAATGCTGTTTTGCCAAAGTACTGATGTCAGGCTGCTGTTGTACCATATCACTTATGTCAGAATGCTGTTGTATTAGAGTAATGATGTCAGATTGTTGTTACACCCCAGTAGTGATGTCAGAATGCTGTTATACTACAGTAGAAATGTCAGAATGCAGCTGTACTACAGTAGTGATGTCAGACTGTGTCTGCACTACGGTAGTGATATGAGAATGCTGTTGTACCACAGTAATGCAGTGATATAAGAATGCTGTTGCGCCACAGTAGTGATGTTAGAATGCTGTTTTACCACAACAGTGATATCAGAATGCTGCTGTACCAAAGTAATGATGTCAGAATACTTTAATGGCCCAGTAGTGATGTCCGAATGCTGTTGGCCCACAGAAGCCATGCCACTACTACAATGCAACAGCATAGAATTTTGTGTCTGATAAGATTCATGTTTATCTGCACTGCAGGTTCCTCACAATGAAGATGTCAGAAAGATTGAAAACACCCTAAGTGACTTGTTTGTTAAAAAGCAGCTGACTCCATTAGGAGAACTTTAACAGGACACAGTTTTTAGACACAGTTCTGCTTGTATTTCATATTAGTTCTGTTCTCCTCCCCGTTATTGATTATTGAGGTCATTTGCATGAAAACAGGATGTTTCCTCCTGACGAGCTCATCCCATTCCTGTTGTTTTCCCCTTACCTGAGACCGTAACGCTTTGCTTGTGACATCACAGTTACTCCCATGGTAACAGATTGTGATGTCACAACAGGGGATTATGACATAAAGTAGTGAGTTACCTAAACAGGCAGATGAACTCTCATGGATACGGAGCAGTTTTCATGCAAATTTCCTGAGTAATAAATTATGGGGAGGAGATATCTATATAATACATATAGAATGCAAGTTAAATATTATATTTTTCAAAGTTTTCTTTGAAGCTTCAGCAGCTCTTTAAAAGATGAACTACTAGAAATATTACACGCTCATGTAGCTAACACATAAAGTATTTTAAATGTGTTTAATCTTTTTCTGTTGTTTGTTCCATTTCCTGTTTATTTGATCACAGTTCAAGAGAATTATAAATAAGATAAATGCAAACATATACTTTACAGAATAATGTGTGGGCAGCAACCAAGGCATGTGTTTCCAACTCAGGGCTGAGATGACATCAGGGACCTCTTGTGTTTCACACTCAAGGTCTAGGTTTTTATCACACCCCTGGGTGGAAACACAGCCTTGTTTATGGTCCCATGCATTGTTCTTGTGTATGTGTGTTTGCTTTAGTTGTCTTTTGCATTGTGCGGCTTAGCTAAGTGTTGCTCTGCTGTAGCAGAGATTGAAGCTATAAACCACTTCCATTAAGTCAGTGATATTCAGTTAACAGTGGCATTAGGTTTACTGCAGTAAAAGCAAGCACTTGCTCAGAGAAAAGACCTGTCAGACTTTCCATCTTACTAAAGGAATGGCTTGAATTGTTTTGTAAACATAGCATACCTTTAGCAACTTAGAAATGGAAAAAAGGCCACCTGATGTTGCCGGTATTGCTCATTTTGCTGCCATGTAGGTGGTTCAGTAGTAAATCCTGATCTCTAGCATGTGCAGTCAGACAGTTTGAAAACGCATTGCTGATAGAATTGCATTCCTGCCCAGTGTTGGTGCCATAGCAGTCTGTCACTGCAGCTACACCAGTGGTATGCTGGGGAGCAGAGTGGTGCAGAATGTGGAATTCTGCTATTGAAATTTATGAGGAATGAGAATTCTGCTTCTAAAAAAATGTTTTGGGGAATTTCTTTTTTTTTAAGCTCATATTTTGTAGCCCTCCAATGCTGCCAGGGGGGGTGTGTGATCCCTCCCCTGTGTTGGCTAGTTCCAGGCACGTGCCAGGTTCTGGGAGCCATGGGGCTTATGCTAAAGGTTTTTTCCCTTGCACACCCCCCCACCACCTGTCTGAGGTAAGGCCACTCATGCACATGATTGGGTGCACTCCCATGGGAAATCTGCTGGTCCCTGCTCCAACAGGCTTCCAAGATGGTCCCTAGCTGCCTCACCCCCCACCATTGCTAGGGGTTGGTTAGTGCTGGATTCCAAGTTCCATCCCTTCCTAGAGAAGGTGAGCAATCCCTGGGATGCTCATCCTCATCCCCTCTGGCTGACCCTTTGACATCCGAGGTCCACTCCCAAACCCCGGTCGTCGGCATCGCAGATGGAAGCACTTCCACTGCACCAGCAGGCTAGACTGAAATTTCTTTTTTCACTATGCAGAATTCTGAAAATGCATTTCTTTGTAAATCACAGAATAAGATTCCATGGATTACATTTGTGGAAAATGAATCTGCAGTTTATGTAAATCACTACATATCGTTCCATGATTTGCATAAACTGAGGATTACTAATTCACAGTTGTGAAGATGTTTTTGGAATTTCAGAATTCCATTTCTTGTGTTTTAGTCAGTATTTTGTCCTCCACCCAATTCTGCCCAATGCCACCCCCACAGCCCCATCATTGACCTTCCCATGAAGATAATGGTTATCCACCAGTTGCTCAGAACCCATTGGGTGTGTGTGGCCAAGCATGTTGGTCAAGTGAGAGCCTGGAGGGGTGCTGAATAGAAGCAGCCTGGCACCTTTTCCATTGATTTTCTCCCCTAGACTGGAGTGTCAGGCTGTTTGCACCAGCACATCATGCTCCAGCCTTGTTCCTTGCTTCTGCACACTCTCGCTGTGCTGCCAGCTTCCACCAGGTGGCATTTCACTACAGCAGGAACTGGTGTCTCTCCTCCCTGAGGAAAGAGAGCTGGTATCCTGCATTTGATCCTCCCTCACCTTGCTGGTCCACTGAGTGATCCTTCTCCATTCCCAAGCCTGGGTCATTGGCATTGGGGATGAAAGTGCAACTACTCCTCCACTAGGTTGGCTGGAATTCCACTTCTGACAGAATTCTAGACTCAGGGGCTGCCACAGCAGGGTACAATTTTAACATTGTTTTACTAGTCAAAACCCTAGTGCAAATTGGCCAGGGCTAGTGCAGCTAACCCATTACTTGTCCATCTTGACTAGTGCAGGTTTACCATGGCTGTTAATGAAGTTAAAAATTAACCTACTTTAGTCCTTGTGCTACTCTGTGTTAGTGCTGCAGATGGACTGGTGTAATTAATACCTCATTAACAGCTGCAGTTATCTGGTAGTTCGAGAAGGGGATCCCACAAAAGGCTCAATGTGAGTGATTATCACTCCATTTAAGCTAGTGCCAAGGGTGTGATCAAGGGTAGATGCTGTTAAGGCAGTAGCTTCCAGTTTTCTGAATGTGTCTCTGACAATTTGTCCCACATTATTAAGACTAGTGTCCCTTATTTACCTACATTTTGAGTATATGTATCCAACATTTCAGTGAAAAAATGCTAAGAGGCATATAGGGTCTACACTGCAGGAGGTGGGTTTTATCCAAGCCTCACCATAGCTGCTCCCTCTCCCTTCTAAATCTCTCAACTCTGTACTTCCCCTGGGCACCACTGTAGACCATACTCTGAAATGACTATCCGTAGAACCATAGCTGCCATTATTGGCAAGTGTAGGGGTCTCTAGCCCTTCTAAATGGGCTATGCCCGCCAACTGCAGCCATATAATCCCACCCTTATATTACTCAGCATGTCCTTCCATCCTAAAATCAAAGCTTTGAAGCATGTAAGGGTACAGAAAACCTTAATAAAACACATCATTTGAAAGGTTAAAATAAGCATTCCGAAGGTGCATAGATCATCCTATATGGAAAAGGGGTAGTATAGTACCATGCCTATGTACTGTTTACCTGTCCTTATGAAAGGATCATGTTTTAAAACAATCTGAGACTATTGGGGCATAGCATGTATAAATCCATACTTTTAAAACCAAAAATATCATATAGTTTTCTGTTTCCCCAGACCCTTAGATGTGTGTGTGGCTTCCTCTTCAAAGAAATCACAGATGTGCTCCTGGCTCACTTGACAATGTACGAAAACTTCCAGAAGTATTGCGCGTTTATCACAGGGTGGGGCCTGAGAGTGTCTTTCTCTGCCTGACTCTGTTCATTTGTTCATTACCCCGTGGGTGGTGGTGAGAATGTGGTAAGGTGCATGATGATGCCAGCCATTGTGTGTGCAGAACTAAATGTACTTGACTGAACCTTTGTTACTGTGTTATCCACTGGTTCGAGGGGGTGCAGAAGGAGAAAGCAAGGAGGCCATGGTACAAACAATTGGGTGCACACTGTGTGTGATGGCACTGCAGTCTTTTTTTCTGCTGGGGTCGGAAGTAATGTGGGAGTAGGATAAATGTGCAATAATCTGAGTATTTTCTTGGCTTGCATTTTTTTCCTGTATAAGTGATCACAATTTACAATTATAATTGTGGGCTAGTGCAATCACCTGCAGGCTAGTGCAATTTTGAATCAACTTGTCCTGCTGGCTAGTGCAAAGAAAAGTTTCGGTTGACCCCGGCATCACAGAGGTATGCAGCGTATGTGCCTGCTAGAGCTGTGTGGTCTGTGGAATTTTGCCAGCGAGATTCATACAGAATGGCAATTCTTCTTTGAAAGGCTTTTCAAAATTTCTTTATTAATTCTGAAGAATTCTGTGAAGCTTTGTAAACAGTCTTCTATGTAAACTGTGGAATAACATTACGTGGATTATGTAAACCACGGAATGTTATTCTGCGGTTTGTGCCATGTGAATGAATGGTTAATATAAGGTACAGAATACGATTCCACAGGTAACATTCTGATTTAGAAATTTTTGAATTCCACTTCTGTCAGAATTCCACAGAATTGGAGACCACATGAGGCAGAGCATGAACTAACAGCTCCTCTCTATCACTCCAGCCACCTGCTCCAATCTAAGTGTTTTTCATAGTGGTTGCTCTCAAAAAAGACTACTTTTACATACCGCTGCAGCTTGTAGAAAACATCTACTATCTGGTTCTGTGCACTTATGGAGATAAAAATGAGGAGAGCGCCACCGAAACACACCCCTCCAGCAACCCTGGAGAAGATCCCAAAGAAACCTCGGGCCAAGAGTTCACCAGACGCAGCTATCTCTACATCTGTGGCTGTGGACCAGGGACCACTTACTCTGCAACAGTTCTGGGCTGAACACCACTCTGTTGCCTCAGAAATCAAATCCCTCATGCAGGCCATGGAGGATGTGTCACAAACAACCTCGGATAACATGGCCAGAATTAGTTCACTGGAAAAGAAGGCTGAAAGAATGGAACTCGAGCTAGTGGCCATGTGGCAAAAAATGGCTTGCCCAGATTTGAAAGTGAAGGACCTAAAGGGCCACAGCAGATGCAGTAACGTGGTCGGTATAGGTCTTCCGGATGGAGAAAAAATGGAGAAAAAGGCATGGACTCTGTTCTTTTTGTGCAGAAGCTGCTGGACAAAATTGCTGGTCCCTTGCCATTTGGACCGAAATATATAATTGACCTGGCACATAAGGCCCTCATGGTCCTGTCATTTTGTGTAGCGAATATAATGTCAGAGTGATCAGTCTGTCAGGATTTAAATGACTCAGGGGACAGGACATTATTTTTGCTCATTCTCATTTAATTTTTCCTTTTGGGGGGGTTATGTGGCTGTAATTTAGGTTGCCTGGGACTGCTTTGCAAAGTCGGCTCATCCTATGTCCTTCATCTGAAGAGACAGTGATTCTGACCTCACTACTCAGGAACTGAATTTTTTTGAGCCACATGGACGTTACCTGGTGGTACTGAGCCAGAGACATTAGATTCCTTTTTTTTATAGGTGCAGGTTTCACGTAACTAGCATCAGGGAGGGATCCCCCCTGTTTCAGTTGGATTTCTACACTGGCACCAACGAGGAATAATGGATATCTATTATATTAGTTTTTTGGCTTATAAACTCAATTTTTTAAATTACTATCTCTCTAGGGTGAGCATTAGCATAACTTTCAGTTCTACATTTTATAGGTTGTTGACTGAGCCTTTGCAGGGTTACATTTCATATCTCCCACACATTCTGTGGGGGGCTGTTTAGGGTTAGATGGGAGCATGGGTAAGTAATTAAGATCCACTCCTATTAATAAGGTTAGTACCAAGATCATGGGGCAATGGAGCCTGTGTAGATCTTATATTAGTGTTTTCTAAAGCTTCAGTAGAATAAGGGGTAGTTCATTAAAATATTTTAAAGCTACTACAAAACCAGTTGGGTTTGTAAGCAGAGTACATGGGTACATGTTCATAGTTAGCAGACAGTTAGATAGGGTGGCTGAAGGGAGGAGGAGGAGATAAATGGTAGTATACTGCAGAATGCAGTTCAAACTAGAGAGGGTGGGCTGGGGGCAGTTGTTTGTTTTGGGGAAGCAATCCAGACTCATTGAAAATCTAGAGCTGGACACAAGTTTGCAATTCATGGATGCCAGGACTTGGGGTATAAGATATTTGACTCTTGGTAGGGGAAATTGGGCTGGGGGGGGGGTTGCAGAGAGAACACAGAATGAGGTGCAAGGGTTTCCTGGCTATTTTACAGGGCTGCGGGGAGAATACACGGGTATGGTATTTATATGGCCAGGGATTTAAAATTTCTTACCTGGAATGTAAAAGGAGCCAGGCAAAAGGTTAAACAATACAAAATTCTGAAACATCTGGGCCTTTTGAAGGCTGATATTACATTTATGCAAGAATCACACTTGCTCAAAACAGAAGGCAGCAGGTGGGGCAGTGTTTCTTGGCAGAAGGCAACATGAAAAGCTGTGGGGTAATGATATTGGTGGGTAGAACTGTTCCCTTTTCTCCAGTCCAAACCATCAGTGACCCTCATGGCAGGTTCCTTCTGGTTAAAGGTGCATGCCATACTACTAATAGCTTGCAGGCCAGTGTATATGGTCCAAACACAGACCCTCCTGGATTTTATATGCAGCTACTTAATGCCTTAGCTCCCTTTTTGCCCATTCCAATTATTCTGGGGGGGGCACTAAATGTAACCTTTGATCCAAACATTGATCGGTCTGGAAATTCTTGCAGGGGTCTTTCTCCGACACAGAGAGCATTGTGGGAATTGACTGACCAAATGGGCCTGTGCGACATTTGGTGAGTCCTTCACCCTATTGTTCGAGATTACACATTCACTTCCCCAGTACATGGCTCTTCTTCCCAAATTGATTATTTATTGATCATAAAATCTCTTATATCAGGGGTGTTGGACTCCTCTATCCATCCAGGCCCACCCTCAGATCATTCTCTGTTTTCCTGTACAATCAATTTCTCTTTTCTCCCTAAATTGGGAGGGCACTGGAAACTTAATAATCAGTTGTTGAGGGATCCAGAAGTGGTCAAATATATCTCTGACCAGATTACAATCTTCCACTCGACTAATATTAATTACATTGGTAAGCCAGATATAGAATGGTGTACCTTAAAGACCTATATACAGGGAATCCTGATTGGTTTGGCTTCCAAAAAGAAGAAAAAGCAACTTTTTTCTCTTCTTTCCCAAATCAAATAAAGAGAAACAACTGTCCTCTCAGCCATCGAACAGACCACACAGGAGTTAGTTCAATCACAAAATCCCTACTTGGAGCTTTTAAGAGAATAAGCTGAATTTGCCATACAGAAGGCTAAAGCCTCCTACATGGACCAAAGAGAGAAAGCAGGCCATTTGCTGGCCTTGTGTCTTAGACAACAAGAACCCTCCAGATTTGTTGAAGCTATTCATTCCACAGACAATGCCACATTAAAGACCTCCCCGGTTGACATTGTGTCAGAGTTCTGGAGTTATTACCAACAATTATATGGTCCAATGGCTAATCCTTCTTCTAAGAATTGTCTAAAGGCTTACTTAAAGGATTCCAGTCTGCCTACTCTCACTGAACAGCAGCAGCTTTCTCTGATCTCTGCAATTTTCTGTGGCAGAACTAGCTCAGGTGATTAAAGACCTTCCTATTGATAAAACTACAGGTCTCAATGGTTTTTCCCCTAATTCTTATAGAACCTTTGCAAGGGACTTTATTCCCGTCCTCATTTCTCTCTATCAGCATATTGTCTTGGGGGCAGAATCTGATGCATCCTTGTTCGAAGCACTGATAGTGTTTTTACCCAAACCTGATAAATGCCCACACTCAGTGTCTAGTTATAGGCCCATCTCACTCCTTAAACAAGACATTAAGATACTGGCCAAGTGTTTAGCTGGTCAGATAAGTAAAATACTTTCAGATCTCATAGAACCGGAGCAAGCTGCCTTTATGAAGGGAAGGTTATCCATAGACCACTTTTGTACTCTGTCGCATGTCTTCTTGGCATCTAGGGATGCTACCTTCCCAGCCTCTTTGATTTCCCTGGATGCCAAGAAGGCATTTGACAGGGTCAGCTGGAACTTTTTACTAGGCACTTTAAATGCATTTGGTTTCCCTCTGGAATTCCAGAAATGGATAGGTGCCCTCTATCCGGTTCCAACTGCCAGAATAACTTGTAATGGGGCAATATCTGACCCTATCCCCTAAAAATCTGGGACACAGCAAGGGTGTCCCTTGTCATCACTCCTCTTTAATTTATATTTAGAGCCTCTCATCTGCAGGTTGACAGACTGTCCAGACATTCAAGGTATCCCTATCCATGGTCAGGTGGTCAAAGTCTTAACATATGCGAATGACCTTCTCCTGCAGCTACTACACCCAGACAGATCTATACCCCCATGCTTGAAATCATCAAAGACTTCAGTGCAATGTCTAACTACAAACTAAATATATAAAAGACAGTCATATTCCCCCTTAATCATAAAGTTTTGAAGCATACCATATCCAACTTAGGACTAGCATGGAAGTCAGACTCCGTGAAATATCTGGGAATTCTGCATGCAAGAAGTTTGAGCCATATCTTAAAACTAAACCTAAATTCCCTCAGTCATTTCATTACTCAGGATTTAAAAAGATGGTCTCTCCTACCAATTTTCCTCTGGGGTAAAATTAAACTAATTAAAATGAATGTGTTTCCCTGCCTTTTCTGCCCATTAAATCTCCTAAATATCTGGCTCCCTCTTTCATGGTTCAAAAAGGTCCATAGTCTCATTGCAAATTTTATCTGGTTTGGCAAAAGACCTCGGATGGCATTTCATAAAGTAGCTGCCCCCAAAGATAAGGGGAGGCTGCGCCTGTCACATGTGGGCCTTTATTATTGGGCAAGTCATGCTAATAAGTATCACCTAAGGATATCTATGGAGGAATCACAAGTTTCTCTTCCTTTTATCCCAGTCTGGCTCAAAATAGAGTTAGACATTATCAAAGCCCAAGGACGTTCCCCCACTGAACTTCTGCACATGAAAAGTACTGTACCTCCCCCGCTCTCCAAACAAAAAGTACAGCCATAGCGGTATCTGTCAGAGTTCATGCCCAGTTTTGCACTTTACTAAAGTATAAGCATACTCTGGATTTGACTCAGCCTCTGAGGGGCAACCCCAATGTCAACTTAGGGGGGAAACCCCTTTCATCAGGATGGCTCCCACAGCTAGGTGATTGCTCTCTCCCATTCTTTGTTAAGCAAGGTAGAACCTGGCTTTCTCCGCTGGAGCTTTTGAGAAAGGCTGTTCTCCCAATGTCCAATATTTTTAAGGCCTTTCAAATGTGCAATCTCCTTATTAAAGATTTTGGAGTTATACCTCCTCCATCTGCACCTTTTGCCTTCTGAGAGGAACTCAGTCCACTAGCAGGCTTCCTGCATGCTGTCTCAAAACTTTACATTATGCTATATAATTGGGTTTGCCCAGATAGTTTTGGCCCTACAATGTATTGGTTCTCGCTATTCCCAGATAAGATTTTTAACTGGCCCTACTTATGGCAATCCTGTCACAAATTGGTGACCCAAGATAGGCTTCGGCTCATGCAATTTCAAATTCTACATGATCTTTATCATGCACCTCAAAAAATGGCCAAATTTGGCATTGCAGGATCTCTGATTTGCATGAGATGTCATCAAGAGGAGGGCAACTTGCTTCACATATTCTGGTCTTGCCCTAAAGTTACTCTTGTGGGCCCTAATTAAGCAACCGGACGATCCACTTCTTGGCCTAACCCATTTATTACCCTAACCCCTAACCGATTTATTCTCGGCTGAAATCTGCCTGCTAGGGGATTTCTCAACCATCCCAGTACTAAACCACAAATTTTACATGTCATTGGTCTCCATGTCAGTTAAGAAGATAGTCTTGAAGCACTGGAAAGATAATACAGAGATTACTTACACTGAATGACTTCAAGAGC
This sequence comes from Neoceratodus forsteri, assembly GCA_016271365.2. Classification (NCBI taxonomy): domain Eukaryota; kingdom Metazoa; phylum Chordata; order Ceratodontiformes; family Ceratodontidae; genus Neoceratodus; species Neoceratodus forsteri. The sequence continues at coordinate 335,607,211 of JADMNL010000026.1, forward strand.
TCTTGGCCAATCTCCGCACAGAAGAAACTATTGCTAGTCTGCATAACAGATCTAAAAGATTTAACAGGATATGGGGACCTCTACAATCCCTTTACTCTATGTAACCTGCAAGCACTGATACCTCTATGCATAACCCATAAATTACAGAATGGATTTTTAAGGGGGGGGTGGGACATGGAAGAAAGGAGGGAGGGGAGGAGACCGAGATGTTGTCTCTCTCTCTCCCCAAGTGACTGAAGTTAATATAGGTTCACTAGGAGAGATTGAGTGTGTGTGTGTGTGTGTGTGTGTGTGTGTGTGTGTGTGTGTGTGTGTGAGAGAAAAAGGAGGGGGGAGAGAGAGAGAGAGAGAGACAACATCTTGTTTAAGCTATGTATCTCCCCCACCCACATTATTGTGATGTGGGGTGGGTTAGGTTGTATTGTTTGTATGAACAGGAGGAGATAAATTACATTTTTATCTCTTTTTCAGATTCCCTTGACACTTGTGGTACATGAAGTTGCTACATTCTCAGTATATATTGACATCAGTACATATCAGGCTGCATGGTCTGAATTCCTTGAGGTTCCTCGACTAGAGTTTTTTGTTTAACACTAATATTATCAATTTATATTTAAATTATCATTTATATAGTCCTGAGGTTTTTGTAATTTCTTGGGCCTTTTATTTGGCTTGAGAATACAGCTGGGTGGCATGTCCAGCTAGGTTTTACACATCACACAGTGTGCACTGATGTTTTTAGACAACTTTACTGGTAATTCTTGTCTTTAATGCATACATTGTAATTTCATGAGCCCTATAACTATCTTAGTTTGTCTTTAAGCTGGGTGGACTGCCTTTCAGTAATCACATCCTTATACTGACTGTGACACTCATGGCTTGATTTGGGAGTTATCTGCTTCAGCAGTGTTATCTTATGTCAATTAAATTTATGTGCAGTAGGATTCTTTGCATGTGTGTTGCACAAGCACATCTGAACCCAAGGTTCATTCGGACTGAGGGCAGTATTGTACTGTTAAACTTCTCTGACATCATCTTCTGGTTTTTTTTAAATGAGTATTTTAAACCAATGGGGATTTTTTTCTGTTTTTCTCTGCATTATCTAGCTGTTATAAGTATTGTATTTTCTAAACAACTGCCATGAGCTTCTGAAGAAGGACTGGTTGGTCCGAAAGCTAGAGCACTTTGTTCTTGTTGTTACATCTATGTTGGTCCATTAAAAGGTATCAAATCATTTGCTTCTGGATCTACAGAATTAGGCAGAATTTCTGAAATTCCATGGAAATCCAGTGAAAGCAGAATATGAAAGTTCTGCACAACTATAATGCCTGTCCATCACAAGTGGTTTCCGGTATTAGCTGGGTTGGAATGATGAAAGCTGCATGGAGAAAACACTAGCAGGTACCGTGATGGATACACAGGCAAGCCTTAGCCCCTCGTCACCTTCTGATCCCTATGAATTCAGATATATGTGAGTGGGGATACCTGGGCTGGTGTCTGTCTGTCCAAGAGATGCTAGAGGCATCTGGCCCAGGAGTATAAAAACATCTACATGAAAAGAAAATTAATCTTGCTTTGCACACCTGATAATTAATACAAGAAAGGAATGGACTCCAGGAAACAGTGGTGCATGATAAAAAAAGACCCATAGGAAACTACAGTGTAATACACACTCACACACACACACACACACACACACACACACACACACACACACTAGCTGCATTCTGATATACTACACAGACAAAAAGAACCAATATCCAATGGCCCCTTTATTAAAAAGTGCACATGTAGTGCTCAAAAGTACAGACAAAAGAACAGAATGGTTGTCCCACTGATTGACTTCCTGACACATTTTATGCCATGACCTAGTGCCTTGTAGAGATGCAGCAAAGTAAAATTTCGCCCGCGAAGTGGACGCGAAGTGGCCACGCCCATTTTATACCCTTACTTTGCCACTTTGCATTGTAATTATGACTTTGCATTGTGCATGCCACCTTGTTCTGCTTTAAGATGGAGTGAGAATTCATAGGCAGCTCACACACATCACATGGCTTACACAGTGTAGGTCACATGCTTCAGGCAGGCAGGAGGTTACGGGCAGTGGCGGAGCCAAGTTTGGGAGCATGTGGGGCTCGGGGGAGCCATTCAGTCAATTGTGGGTTCCAAAGTGGGAATAAAACAGTGAATAAACATCATGGTGGGGCACCACTACTTACACTGGGGCAGTCAGTAGGAAGGGCGACCATCCCCCAGCCCCCATCTAGCTCTGCCACTGGTTACAGCTGGCAAACATACTGTACAATGTGGGCTGACTAACACGTTCTGCACAGGGTGTGACAAATGGCTCTGCTCTGGAGTGCGAATGGTTGAGGGTGGGGTGTGGATGTGTGATGAGGAGGGGTGCACAGGTGACAAGTCCCCAAATGAAGTCATTTTCTCCATTTTACATACAGGGGTTGATGTACCACTTGCACTCAACATCCTGCATTGACCACCACCATCACCACCACCACTGCTACTCTGACCACCACTTGACAAGATTTCTAAATGATGATCCTCCCCCTCATCATGCCTGTAATAATCCTCTGGTGTTATCTCATCGCTACTGCAGACATTCCTACTTGGTCTAACACTTATGGAAGGGGATAACATGCTCAGTAAGGTTGATGACGAGGGTGAATGCCCCACGATGGCATTAGCTGCCATCTGGTGTTGGGTTCGCAGTGCCATGTGCCTGTTCTTAAGATGTGTATGCTGACCCCCCCATGCTCAGATGGCTCCCTTTTTTTACCTCGACTCACACATGCATGGCAAAGCTGGCAGACTGCAACTAACTCATCATTTGCATCTTGGTCAAAAAAAAATCCCAAACAAGGGATTGTAATCCCCTACTTTTAACATGTCCCTGATGCTGCTTATTGGACTCTGTTTTTTTAACCCCTGAAATGGGGGGTGTGCTACATGATTTTTCAGGCTGGACACACTTGGACTCTAACTGACACCACGACTAGAGATGTGGCAAAGTAAAATTCCACCTGCAAAGTGGCCGCAAAGTGGGCACTTCACGTTACTTTCCCACAATGCAAAGTGACTAATTTTTGGGCCCACTTCACCACGTCACATTGTGATTATGACTTTGCATTGCTTTGTCCTCTTTAATATGCTTTAAGGTGGAGTGAGAAGTCTGTTGGCAGCCCACACACATCAAGTACAGGAACTTGAATGCCTGCGGCTACACTTCCTTGATGACCTGTACCACACAAAACTACCCAATTTGAAAACTCATATAAATGAGTACAATAGTGAAACTGTGAGAGATACTACGAAACAGGCTTACATGCAACTAACTAGAAAAAAACTTAGTTTTGTCATAATTCATGACATGATTGTGAATCGTGACTGTGAAGATGAAGAACATGATTTGTCTCAGAGTTGGAGTTGTGATGAGTGTCTGGTGTGAGATAACCAATGATAAAAAACTGTGTGGGAACTTGAATGCCTATGGCTGTACTTCCCAGATGACCTGTATCACACACAACTATCCAAAAACTACCCAATTTGAAAACTCTCATAAATGAATAGAATGGTGAAGCTACAAGAGATACTACGAAACAGGGTTGCATGCAATTAACTACAAAAAAAATGTATGTTTGTGATTTGTGACGTGATATAGTGATGTGAATTGTGACTTATGGGGACAGTGCACTGCAATAACAGTCCACTACCAGTAAAGATACCACAACAAAGCAATACAAAAAAAAAATCATGCAGGTGCAGTGGATAGCAGGTTCACACTGCTGCAGTTACTGTGTGGCACAATAAAATGTGTCTGATTTGATGGCACGCATCGCACACACATTCACACACACACTACAAGTAATGCGTAGCAAATATAAAACTTCAGTAGTATACCCAAATCTTTTAAACCAGCTCAAATTATACACTGCTGCACCACAACAATCAACAAAAAAATGTCAAGAATTACTGAAAATGTTACTTTGTGTACATTAACACTGTAATGCAAGAAAAATATAACCAAAACAGATAGACTGCCTTTTTCTCCACGTTAAAGGGACACTGTCAGCTTTGACTCGCTTTTCTCAAGAAATTTTAACCATTGTGCCTCTAGGCACATACATTTCAAGCAAGTAGCACAGAATGCCTCTGTAGAGCCCAAAATGACAGCTTTTACCTAGTTTATTATTTTTTTGCATTATTTACCTTTCAGTCGGGTCCGCATGAAAGTCGCCGTCCACCGGAAGCATATCACTTGGGGGAAGGTGCGTGTGTTCGGGAGCGCGGTCCCGAAGTTCACTTTTTGCAATGACCATGTTAGAAAGGCATCGGTGTGATAAATCAACCTCTAAGTAAGCTTTTCTTGCCTTTGAATTACAAAGCGAGGTACTGATGCCGCAAAATATAGTTTAAAATGTGGAACCAAAATCTCGCGCATGCGGAACAGCTGCTGGTGCCAAAATCCCGTGCATGCACAAAAGTGGAATACTCCTGCACATGCGCAGGATTTTGGCACCAGCTGATCCGCGTCATAATGAGGAAAGCTGACAATGCCCCTTTAATCTACCTACACCACAGATACGCCCCTCCCCCAAAGCACACTTCAAGTGTCTGTCAGTACACACAATGAATGTTCCAAATTAACATTCAAAATCCACCCACAAACAATAAACACTCAATGATATGATCACAGGAGGGTTTCCTACAATTGATGTACTAAATTTTGAGCAAAAAATAAAATGACTCAAAAAGGCTTTTTAACAGCTTTTAGAGGATTTGAATTGCAGAGTCTGAAATCACACTGTCTCCACTCCAGCTACCGTTGTACACACTACACAGAACTGAGGCTGCACAGAGCAGTCTAGAGCCCATGTGACCTGCAATCCCATGAATCACTGCAAATTTGCCTTGGAGCTCAAAAACAAGACGAAGTGATGCGAAGTACATTGATTTCTATGTACTTCACCTTGAAATAGGTGCAGAAGTAGCTGGGGGAAGATGAAGTAATGCAAAGTCATTGCTTTCAATGGATTTCACATTCCTCATTATGATGTGAAGTACTCCGCTTCACATTGAGGAATACTTCATGGATTCCACATTACTCCGTGGATCACCTTGCAGAGCGACTTTTGGCCACTTCACCCACCTCTAGTGCTTTGTCAAAGGACATCAATACAACACATAGAATTTCTTAGCAGATCTCTACCACTTGGTCCACACAATCTGCTCAATTTCTCTTACCTACGGTATCACTGCAGACACTATCTACTCTCTGATTCTTTTACTCATCCCTTGTTCCTTTCAACTAATGTTCTCTTATGTCTGTCCCAAACTTTCTTGAATCCTTCCACTGTATTGTTCCAACTACCTCAGCTGGCAATCTGTTCCATGAATCCACCACTCTTTCTGGAAGGAAGAACATTCTCATATCTCTCCTGAATTTACTCTCCTCCAGTTTAATTTCATGCCTCCTTGTTCTTGAGCATTTTCTTCTGAAAAATACTCTCAACCTGTACCTAATTTATCCCCTTTGTGTACTTATATGTCTCTGTCATATCCCGCCTCTTTCTTCTTTCTTCCAGTGTGTACATATTAAGTTCCTTCAATCAGTGTCAGTGGCTCAGTAGGTAGCACACCCGCCTATGAGGCCGGGAGATCAGAGGGTTGTGGGTTCAGTTCCCACATCTGGCACTTGGGTTAATATCCCAGTAATGACACTGTAGTGCAGCATGAGAGGGGTGCTGCACTTCTGAGGTGCCGTCTGTTAAACCGAGATCCCATCTGCCTGGATTGGTGGTAGTTCAGGTGGATGTTAAAGATCCCATGGCACTTATTGAAAAGAGTAGGGGAATTTCCCCGGTGTCCTGGCTAAATTTCCCTCATTCACTAAAAATACCACCAACAGCTTAATCTGGTTCAAGGTCAGTTGGCATTCATCTGTGTCCCCCTCCTCCAGGTCGTGCCTGAAAATAGGCAGGCTTTGTCTAGTGCACTTACCAGGTCAACAAAAACTAAATAAAATAAAATAAAAAAATCTCTCCTCACAGGCCTTCTATTGAAGATCTTGCACCATTTTAGTTGTCCTCCTCAGGACTGCCTCCGCTCTGTCTATGTCCTTTCATAGCTGTGGTCTCCAGAACTGGACACAGTATTGAGATGAAGTCTCACCAGTGACCTATACAGAAGTAATACAACCTCCCTGCTTCTATCGGTCATACCTCTTCCTGTGCAACCCAGCATCCCACTAGCTTTTCCAACTGCCTTATCCCACTGCCTGGTTACTTTTAGGTCATTTGATATTATTATAATAATGCAAGAAATATTCTTGTACTCTGGTTCTCAGAGTTTTATCAGGGTTACATTCACCTACATTACCCTAACATGTATAGCCTGATAACTGACATATGTTTTTAAAAGACAGTAGAGAATGAAGTTACACTTCAATCCGGCAAACTAAAAATTAAAAAAAATAAAGAAATAAAGAGGCAGTTCCTGGCACCTGAAGTGTGATGGAATGCTGTAATGTGTTGATGAAATGGACAGGAAGTGCTGAGTCTCCATTGAGTGCAGAACTTTCAGTGCGATACAGGTCCTGACAAAACATTCTGTAACCCCTGAGTGGTGCTCTCTATTGGGCTACTACCCCTGCCTGCTTGGCTAGTAACGGGTTAAGGGGCCTAGGTTCAGTGACGGGTGCCTCCACCCAGAGGTCAGGGTTGGTATTAGTCTGACTAACCAGGCCACAGCCCTCTGGGACACTGTGACCCCTCTTGTCTCCTACTGGTGGCCCACACAGTACCCAATGTACACCTTCCCAATACCCCTGACCAGTATGGCACACACACATATGCTGAGCACTAACCCCCAGGACTGGTTCCTTCAGCTTGGCTCGGGAACCCCCTTTAAAACAAGGTGATGCAATACCAAAGAAACAATGCAATACCTTCAACATAAACTGACACCACAGTCAATGTAAATTGCAGAAAAAAGTAGATCTGATTTATTCAGGGGGACCATAACAGGGATGGGGGCAATCAGGTTAATTGGCTTAATCACACTAAAAACCACACCGTTGTGCATGCAATCAGAGTCCCAATTAGTCACACTCTCTGGGTACCCAGGATGGAGAAAAGGGCTAGTCAGGAACGTTGCCCGGGGTAGGCTGGTGTTGCAGCTGGTTGGGGCCCTGTAAAAGGAAGAAACAACATACACACACCCCAATCGTAATCCGGATCCAGAGGGCTCAGTTCGTGGAAACCACACAATAATCAGATGACACACTTTTGATTTAAAAGATATGTTGCAGGGAGCTACCCTGTGTACTACTCATCATACCCAATGCTGAGAACAAGATGGGTGATGGTTGTTCTGGATTGTCAGAAGAAGCAGGGTAGGGGGGCAGGACCCTCATGGCTGGGCCGAACGTCATGTGAGAACAAGTGGATTCAGTCCGATGCAGCTGGTAACAGCTTCCAGCCTTCAACACACAGCTCAGTTCGGGGAAGGGAACCAGGCAGTGACTCCCTTCCAGTTCGCAGCACATTTATATGGAAAGAAAGTTTACTGTACCAGGCAGGCAACTCCTTGGTCCAGATCACACAATCACTGCTAAAACCCATGAGTACAATGGTAGCTACAGCTCCTGACAGGCCTATCACTTTTAGCAAAATCTTCAGTCTTCTACAAGGTGAGCCTGGTTATAAATCAGCAGCTAAATTCAATTCTGAACACCGGATTTAGTCCGATAAAACAAGCACTGTTCTTCTTCTCAGGGCAGAAAACAGCATGCAGGCCGGAATTCAGGCCTTCCATGGTTTTCCCATGCAAACTACTGTGCAATATGACCACTCGAACTAGACAAGCTCCTTCTCTCTCAGCTTCCAACTCGAATCTGGCTTGCCAGCAGACAGCTCAGGGGATTTTCCTTAGATCCAAAAGGTTCAATTAGTTGGTTCTTCTGTCAGTCACAACACACTCCCCCTGTTGGTGCAAAAAGGTGCCAATAGTCCAAAACTACAATTCCCAGAGTCTGGCACCACACAGTCCCACTCTAACAGGCTCCATCTTAGATCTCATACACTGATTGGTCCAATTTGGAAGTTCAGGACCAAAATGATGGCGCTACACTGAACAGTCTTTGCTGCAAGAAAGACAGGTTAGGACAAACTACATTTTCATTACCACTACAAATGATTACCAGTAATTAGTTACATCTTTCAGTAGGGCTCCCTCTGCACAATTAGCGATGGCAGAAACAGAGCGATTCTTCAGCAGCCTGGGTGGGACTCGGGCATAGAAACACACAGTCCTCCCATTCAGATTAATTACACTGCAAAATGGGCAGCCCTTAAAGGGACAGTACATGGAGGCTTTAAAAGCACTCACTGGCAACAACATTTGAACGGCTTTGCACTGAACACCAACCAGGCTGTGAGCAATTAAACAAACTCTTGGAAGACTTTTTGAGAACCCCCATTTGTAGGGGGGTTACAATTTGAACAATTTTTACTGTTTGTTTTTGAATTTACTGCAGAGTGTGAAATGGAACATAGCTCAGAAGTGACACACTGCAATCCCTACCAGAACTGACATCTGGACCACAATTGGACATACTATACAGGGTCAGGCGGTCTTTCTCTGGCATAAAAACAACTTGCATTCAGCTGTATTTTAATCAGACAAGTAAATCCCTGAATGAATACCATACCTCTTTATTGTGTGTACCGAGAAACGTAATGCATTTTTTACTTACATAAAGTTATATGTTGAAGTTCTGGCTACTTGTTTCCTACACCAGACCACAGCAACGTAGCTAAATTCAATAAATAGGTATCATTGTCATTCAGGGACTCACTTGCTTTGAATTGTTAAAACAGAACTGAGTATTTTGTTTTTGCCAGAAAGACAGCCTGCAGGATATGTGGTGTTCACACTGCAGCTGTCAGAACAGGTAGGGGCCATGCTCCCTCAGGTCCAATCTCTGTTACTGTTCAGTAGCACAAATAAATTCAAATGGGGAAAACATTTCAAAAAATATTGCCTCACGACCTCTATGATGGTCAAACAGTCCTGCTGAACACAGACTCATTCTGAATACATTCTAAGACTGGCTTTTCTGATGTGGGCACCTGAGACCATTCCAAAGGCAAAAGAACGTTACCACGAAAATCACTCTGCAGCACAGTGGCATGTTTTGTCATGATGGCTCTGCATTCCAAGCTCTGCAAAACTGTTGTAAAAAAGGACTATTTTACTAAAAAAAAACACATTTCTTAAGCAATAATGCATGACCAAGGGTTATGTTAATGGTCTGTCAGTCACCCTCTAGGGGTGTAATGTGGCACGAGGCATAGCCAAGTGCCACATGCCCCTATAGGTTGATTAACTGACCATTAACATAACCCCTGGGAGTGCCTTATTGCTATTATAATAAAAATGTTTTTAAACAGTGTTAAACCTTGTTCAGCATGTGGTTACGCTCTACATGTATGTTAATAAAAGATTAACATAAGGCTGTTAGAATGTTTACAGCCAATCAGAAAGCTCCATTTCTCAGACTCTTTTTTATAATATTAGTTATTTCATTAGAAAAGAGGACAAAATATTTAAACAAATTATAATTATAATAATAGCAATAAGGTGTAACCCCAGGCCACTTATTTAACTAGTGTGCACACTCCCCATTTTTTGTAATGCTCACCCAGCTAAACAGGTTCCCTTATACTGGCATATCAGTTTACTTTACTAAAAAGGCAGGTACCACCCTTGGTGCTGGGATGTATATCTGGCTCATTTTCTAGAGGAAGAGAGGGGGGGTGTACAGAAACAAATAACTTGAACCCTGTGTAATAACACAACCCAGGTCCTGGGTAGAGGCAGCTAGGCATATGCTTGATCTAACCTGCTGAGGGGTGGGAGCAGTAAATCCACACAACCAGAAGCAATAAATCGGAATGTCCATAACAGTGACTGGGATTGTGCATTATGATTTTATTCAAAGGTGGCAAGTAAAAACTGAAATGGACAGGTACAAAATCCACAAACTCTCCTTGCATTTCAGAACAGTCTATGAACAAAACAGAAACATCTTCTTCCAAAGTTCCCAAAAGTGCATCTGTGGACACTGGGCTATGCACATGAACATCACTCTTTCCCATGAGTGTTATTTAGTGAAATCTAAGCTGCACACTCAGTACTCCTTTCGAACACAGGTACGAAATGTGAAAACTCAGCCACACACCTTAACCTGCAGCATGGCCACTCACTCGGTAAAACTACTGATGCCCTTTACGAACCAGGAAGCCCTGTCTTGTAAGCACTTAGATGGTGTTCCTCCCACCCTTGGCCCCAACCAACAGACTCTGCCATTCTTCAGGGTTACACCACTGAAACCCCCATTCCCCACTGAAATGCTAAAGGTCCCATACATTACTTGTCACAATGCTGGATGACATGGAGAAAATAAACTGCCCTCACTGGGGTCCACAGTTTAACTTTCTTCACTCACACTGATGAGACTGGGGCACTGACAGGTGCGAGCCAACCTTATCTATGGACACATACACCTCAGACTATCCATTCCCCTAAGAACATTTGTGGAGCTCTAATCTTCCTTTCAGTACTCACAGAACTTGTTCTGTCCACTGGGCATGGAACAACCAAAAAGGAACAGGAAAGGTAATCTTCTGGGTAACTGGTCCACACAGTCCATTTCAGATCCTATACCAAGGCAGCTGAAAACACCTCAGAACATTTAGGGGATTGCCCCTTGAGTCCACAGAGAACAATCTGATCCTTCCACTTCACAGGGAGTAGAAATCAAGCATACCTGCTGTAGTCTTTGTCTCCACCACTTCAACTGGAAGCTGGAAATGACACTCGACTAAGCTGAGAAATCCTGAGCTCTCTGTCAGAGACCACTGGCAGTCCTTCTGCTGCTCTCACCTCCTCACTCCACTACACTCACTTCAGAACTGAGAATTCTAAGCTCCCCAGAGCAGCTATCCACACAGTTGTGGCTAATGCTGCTGCAAGAATACTAAAATGACCTAAGCACTCTTCCCTTAGACTAGCTGAATAAACAATGATGTCATTATGTAAGGAGTCCTTAATGAGCTCCCTACCAGCTGCCTGCTACCTTCCTAACAATAATACTGATAGGATTCTAGTAACCCCAGAGACTGGGTGGTTACCAAGGTATGACCAGGGGTTATATTAAAATCTATTAATCACCCCCCCTGGGCAACATGGCACTAAGCTGTAGCTCATGCTATATTACACCCCAAGGGGGTGATTAACAGACTATTAATCTAACCCTTGATCATAGAAACATAGACTTTGACAGCAGATAAGGACCGCTAGGCCCATCTAGTCTGCCCATTTCCCTACCTACAGGATAGGCCGCAGATCCTAGTTAACCAACAGCCTTTATCTTCCTGCCCCCCACAAGAATTGCCTTATGTCTGTCCCATGCATTCTTGAATTCTCCCACAGTTTTAGACCACAACTTCCTCAGGAAGGCTGTTCCATGCATCCACTACCCTCTCTGTGAAATAATACTTCCTCACATTGCCCCTGAACTGCCCTCCTTCTATCTTTAAATTGTGTCCCCTTGTTCTTGCAAGTCTCTTTTCTGAAAGATGCTACCCTTGGACTTTGTTGATTCCCTTGAGGTACTTGAAAGTTTCTATCATGTCCCCCCTCTCCCTTCTTTCCTCAAGGGTATACATATTAAGCTCCTTTAGTCTCTCCTCATACGGCTTCTCTTGCAGACCCTGCACCATTTTAGTTGCCCTCCTCTGGACTGCCTCTATCCTGTCTATGTCCTTGCGGAGATGGGGTCTCCAGAACTGGACACAGTATTCCAGATGGGGTCTCACCAACTGTCTGTACAGAGGGATAACAACTTCCTGTTTTCTGCTGCTGATGCCTCTCCCTATACATCCCAGTATACCCCGGCCCTCCCTACTGCCTTCTCACATTGCTTGCTAACCTTAAGGTCATCTGATATGATTACCCCCAGGTCCCTTTCCTGTTTTGTTGTTGTTACTAGCTCCCCACCCATTGTGTATTCTTCCCCTGGGTTCTTGTTTCCCAGGTGCATTATTTTGCACTTTTTTGCATTGAATCCTAGCTGCCATACGTCTGACCATTCCTCCAACCTTGCTAAGTCCCTTTTCATCCTTTCCACGCCTCCTTGTGTATCAACCCTGTTGCAGATCTTTGTGTCATCTGCAAAAAGGCATACTTTTCCTTCCAGTCCCTCTGCAATGTCACTGATGAAGACATTAAAAAGGACTGGACCCAATACTGAACCCTGCGGTACCCCACTAGTAACCGCCCTTTCTTCAGAGTGGACTCCATTTACAATTACCTTCTGTGTCCTGTTGTCCAGCCAATGTTTTACCCAGGCTACCACCCTGGGACCCACTCCCAGGCTGGTTAATTTGACTATCAATCTTTTGTGTGGGACTGTGTCAAATGCCTTGCTAAAGTCTAGGTAGGCCATGTCCACAGCCCCTCCTGGTCTACTACTTGGTCACCCAGTCAAAGAAATCTATTAGATCTGCCTGACATGACCTTCCCACTGAACCATGCTGCCTGGATCCTGTGCTCCACTGACCTCTAGGTACTCAACTATTCTTTCCTTCAGAAGTGACTCCATCACTTTCCTACCACAGAGGTCAGACTGACAGGTCTGTAGTTTCCTGCCTCTGTCTTGGTCCCACTTTGTGAAGGGGAATCACATCCGCCTTCCTCCAGTCCTCGGTACCACACCTCCTCCCATGATTTATTAAAAGAGTAGCCAGTGGTTTCACTAGTTCCTTCCTTAATTCTTTTAGAATTCTGGGTGAATTCCATCAGGACCCATTGCTTTGTCCACCTTCAGTTTTAGGAGTTCTTGCAGAACCCTTTCTTCTGTGAAAGGACTGGGATCGACCCCCTATCAAGAGTGCTTCTGTTAATTGGATTAGGCACTTCCTCCATTTTGTAGAATACTGAGCAGAAATATTCGTTCAGTATTCCTGCTTTTCACTGTCCCCTCTGCCCACCCAATCGCTCATTCTATTCAGCCTCACTATCCCTCCCTTTGTCTTTCTACGCTCACTGATGTACCTATAAAAGGTTTTATCCCCCTTCTTAACTGAGTTGGCTATCTTTTCCTCAGTTTGGGCCTTTGCTATTCTGACTTCCTCCCTGCTTCTTTCTGCCTTAACTGGTACAGCTCTCTGTCCTGCTCCTTCTGTGTTTCCTTATACTTCTGGAATGCTATCTTTTTCTTCCTGACTTTCACAGCCACCTCTCTTGAGAACCATAGTGGCTTTTTCTTTCGTTTTGATTTGTTTATTTGCTTCACACAAAGGCTTGTTGCCTCTGTGATGGCAGTTTTGATAATTCCCCATTGTTGCTCCACACCTCCTTCTAGCCTGTTTGCTTAGTGCTTTTCTGAGGCACTCTCCCATCTTCCAAAGTCAGCCCTCCTAAAGTCCAGTACCCTCACTTTTGTATGGCTTGACTCTGTAGCTGAGTTTACGTGAACCACACTGTTTGATGGTCACTTGTCCCCAGATGGCAACCTACTTCTAGATCTGAGATCCTCTCACTGCCCCGTTTGAGAGTACGAGGTCTAAGATTGCTCCCTCACGAGTGGGTTCCGAAACTAGCTGTCTAATGCCTGCCACCTGTAGGGCATCAAGAATGGCCCTGCTCTTGGATGTGGCTGCAGCAAATGTGCTCCAGTTACATCTGGCATATTCAGGTCTCCCATCAACAGTATCTCCCCTTTCTCTGCCATTCTAAGAATGCCTTCCATCATATCCTTGTCCATTCCTTCCCCCTGACATGGGGGTCTGTACACAACCCCTGTGCGGATTGTGGTGCCCTTTCCAGTCTCCAAGGTGACCCACAGTGCCTCCTCTCCTCCCTGTTTACTCTTTTGTTCAGTTGCTTTTATCCCTTCCTTTACATAGAGAGCTACTCCTCCCCCTCTTCTCCCTTGCCTGTCTCTCCTGTAGGTTATGTACCCTGGTATGTTAACATCCCAGTCATGGTTCTCTGTGTACCATGTTTCTGTGACTGCTCGATATCCAGGCATCCTCTTCCATTAAGGCCACCAGCTCAGGAGCTTGTTGCCCAGACTACGGGCATTGGTACTCATTACCCTCCATTTCCTGATGGCCTTACCCCTTTGCCCCATCTCTGTCCTTCTTGCCTTTGTCACTTTCTCCATTTATCTCGCCCTTCTCCCTATTGACACCTCCATGTTGGTGTTTGCTACACTTACTACCGTGATTGTTTGGGGGCTAGGATTTTCCTGCCCTTCCAGTGCCTCCCTTGGCTAGTTTTAAAAGCTTGCCAATGAAGCATTTAAACCTATCACCTAGGATCCTGGTTCCTCTCCCGGACAGATGCAGCCCATCATGCCAGTATAGGCTTGCATCACTCCAGGTGGACCCCCAGTCCCCAATGAAGCTAAATCCTGGAGCTCCACACCAGTTTTCAACCACTGATTGAATCCCACGGTATGGAACATCCTAGCCTCCTATGCCATAGATGGGTAGCACCTCCGAGAAGGTTACCATGCGTGCTACTTGACCAAGACCCTTCCCAATTCCACAAACTCTTCCTGCACTTCTCTAATCCCTTTCTTAGCCAGGTCATTTGTCCCTAGGTGGACAATGACATCCAGCTCCCTCCCCTGTGCAGCTGCTCTGGCAATCCTGAGGATTCGCTCCCTGTCCCTCCAAGCCATGGCGCCAGGCAGGCACCTTACCTCCCTCTCCCCTTCCTTGCCCAGTTCTACCTTCCTATCAATGGAGTCCCCCACCAGGAGTTGTTTCCTTCCCCTGCAGGGTCCCCTGCCACCCTCCTGTGGGTCTCCTTTGTGGAGGTTCCCAGCATTCTCCTTGGTCTCCACTGTAGGTGCCTCCATAGAGGAACCACACTTTGCCAGAATGGCATAGGAATTGTGGAGAGGTACAACTGGAGGGATGTGCTCTGTTCCACCACCCTCACCCTCCCTGAGCCCACTGTGGTCCAACCGCCCTCTTCTTGGCAACCTCTGAGGCAATGGCAATGGCACTGGTGGTCCCTGGATGGAAGAGGAGGTCCCAAATCCTGGCCAACTCAGCCTGAGATGAGCAACCTCCTCCCTCAGCCCAGAGAGGTGCCTGCAGATGGGACAACACCACATCCTCCAGAACATTTCCCGGAAGACTGCTGCTCCACAGCCACTGCATTGCACCACTCCAGTCATGTCTTATTTCTGACCCCTTAACTGTTTGCAATCCTTACTCTTTCATCTGTTTTTTTTCTCTCTCTCTCCTTACTTTCTGCCTGTGTGCCCTTTAAGCTCCTGATTGTCCTGTTCTGAGACAAGCATATCCTATATTTCTCAGTAGACCACTTACTTGTTCAGAGGCAGACCTCCAGCAGCTAGAGGGGGCCGGAGAGCTACTCTTGCCCTTCTAGGATGGTGGATCCTTGGTGGTTCTGTGATCACTCACTTCCTGCCCCTAAACAGGAAGTTCCTGTTGTCAGTCAAATCCTGTGCCTATAAAAATAGAACTAGCTTTGGGTGGAGGGGAGGGAAGGACGGCAATATAGTCCCAGCAGAGAAGTTCAGTCACACAGCAGTCCTTTCTCTTGGTGTCTTCTGCCAAGCTATTACCATTTTGCTTAATAATTACACCTAGGTCTCTCTCCTTTATGGCTGTTGTCAATATCTCTACTCCCATTTTGAATTCAGCCACTGGGTTCCTATATCCTAAGTGCATTATTTTTCATTTTGTTTTACACTGAGCCCAAGTTGCCATACCCTAGGCAACTCCTTGAGTTTCCCCAGGTCCCCACTCATCCTTTCTGTCCTCCCCCCTTGGCTCCCCAGCTTGTTTAAAGAGCAGCTGACATGTTTTTGTGCTCCAGGCAGGCAACCCATACTGTGTATTTGCCTGCCATAGGAACATTTTCAACCATAAATTAATATTTTCTGCCCAGTGGTTTTAAAGTTATTTGACTCATAATGCCTGTCTTGTAACTTACCTGTACAAACTGAGCAGCAGCTGAATATTGCAGCCCCATCACTAAAAATAGCATAATTGTGACACGAAGTAGGGAATAGGGCTGCAGGCGCTCTATGGAGAGTGTAATGCAACTGGTGGAGGGGGTCTGCCTAAATGTACTATCTCTGCTGTCCTGGGTCAGGTCCTCTTTAACATGTTCGTTAGTGACACTGGAGAAGAAATCCAGGGCAGGTTGTGTCTCTTCGCAATTGACACAAAACTATGTGGGAGGGTGGATAGTTACAAGGGAATAAGGGAAATGCAGAGAGCTCTATAAAAGCTAGAGGGGTGGTGAAAGGTCTGGCAGTTGAAATTCAATGGTAGAAAGTGCAAGGTAATGCACTTAGGGACAAATAACCTCAAAACAGAGTACTGGATGGGAAGGGAGTGACGTAGCACTACAGCTAAAGAATGGGATTTGGGAGTTATCATTAGCAACTCACTTAAGCAATTGAGTTAGTGCAACAAGGCCTATAGCACAGCTAACAGGATGCTTGGATGTATTGGAAGTTTTTTTTTTTTTTTTTTTGAAAATGTATTTAAGGTACGGCATATTTAGACATACCTTATTTCCCACAGAGGGGAGAACATCCATCTTCATAAGACACAGGTACATAAAAAGGGTACATTCAGCAGAAGCTCAATTACTAATGACACAGATTATTAATAAAAGTTACTTAGAAAAGGAAAGGAAAAGAAAGGGTAGAAATCCATCATCAAGCTCAAAGACCGACTTCCCTTAACGTATTAAAATTAATAGCAATATATTATTCTTGTAATAATACAGTTCTATAACAGTAGAATAGTGGATTGCAAATGGATTGCACAGCACCTCAAAAGCTTGGAAATCAGCCTCTATGGAGGGCCTGTTCTGGGGGAGCCAAATATCTTCATATTTACCAGGTTGTCCTCGGACTAAATATTGTGTCCTTTCCAATTTCATTACTTGCATAAGGGACATGATCCAAGAGGCTACAGTGGGGACTTGAGTGAGCCTCCAATACAAAGCCAGCTCCTACATTCCTACTACTATACCGATCCTCCATAATAGCTGACCTCCTCTAGGTTTCCAACTACCCACTGTAGGGAGCCCCAACAGAATTTCCATTGGGTCTGATCTAGGCATGATATTTAAAGTTTTAGATAAAATATTGATTATCCCCGTCCAGAACTCAAACACTTTAGGACACGTCCAGACATATGGAAGAAATCACCCACCTGGGTAAGACATTTAGGATAGTATGGAGAGGATTCAGGGTCTATTTTAAGTGCCAGTTTAGGTGTATGATATGATCTTAAGAGAAAGTTATACTGAATGGCTCATGGACAATTGTTAACCGAACATTTTAAGATGTTCTTTAGAAGCAATCTCCAATCTCCCCCAGTGATTCCTTCAGAGTAGATATCTCCTTCCCAGGCCCTTTTAATTCATTCCATCAGGTCTGGTAGACACCCCAATAGAATTTTGTAGCACCTATTTAGTGGTCTAAAACTTTTGATATTAGAAAATTTTGCAATCAGTTCTTCCAATGGGGAGCGTTGTATTGGATGGGAGCCTTGGAACCCCTGTGTCACCCCCAGCAGTCTATTTCTGATTCTAAGGAAAAGAAAATATTGGGATGGGTGTAGTTTGAATTTTCTTTTCAGGGCAGCAAACTGGGGTACCTCCCCTCCCTTGAGGATGTGGGTAAGCTGAAAAAGGCCATGTTTGTCTCATACTTTGAGGCCTATCCTGTCGTTGATGGTTAGTCCTCCCCCCCCTTTTATAAAAGCCTCCAAAGTCACATCAGGGGATAGACAGGGGCCATGGCCCATTAATGAATGGGCTACTGTCCATGATCTCCAAGTCGCTCTAGTACATGGGTTGGGGATGTTAGGGGGTCTCCCCACAGGGAATTAACTAATAGAGTATAGTATAGGTGGCAGTCTCCTCCACTCTCCATCTTCCTCTAGGTTGGGGCTTCCCCTTCAGCTTTTAACAAATCTTGGACATGGGCTAACTGAGTGGCCCCATAATATAAATGCATGCTAGGTAGATCCGAGCCCCCCCCCAATACTTTCTGGTTGCCACAGTATCTCCTTCCTAATTCTTGTTTTTTTTCCTTGCCACAGGAGTTGTGTACAAACTCCCTCCAGTGCCTCGAAATACATCTGTGGGAGAGAAATAGGGATGGATTGAAAAAGGTAAAGCGCCCTTGGAAGAATACACATCTTAATAAGATTAACCCAGCCCAACAAAGTGAGAGGAAGGGCCCTCCAGTTAATGCAATCTGTCTTAAGCTTCTGAATGAGAGGCCCATAACTAATTGGGATAATTTGAGAAAGTTTGCTTGGAAGCAAGACCCCTAGGGTCCCAGCTATCTCTAGTGAAGTCTTTTTTTCTCCCAAAGGGAGCCACTTGCTTTTGTCCCAGTTCATTTTGTGTCCAAAAGGGGGCCGTACTTCTCAAAGATCCCACTCAGTGCTGGGAGAGCCTCGCCAGGGTTATCCAAAAAATAACAAAATATCATCGGCAAACAAAGATATAACCTGATAATCCTTTCCCACTCTACAGCCCCTGATCTCTCTGTTTCCCCGAATGGCATTAGCCAGTGCTTCCATAGTAAGAACATATAACAGGGGTGACAGGGGGCAGCCCTGCCTTGTCCCTCTAGACAGTGCAAAGGGGGCTGAGATAGTGCTGTTAGTTAAGATCTGGGCCTGTGGGTTGGTATATAAGGCCTTTATCCATCTAAGTATGGATTCCCTGTCCAAACCTGTGTAACACCGCAAACATAAAGGGCCACTCGACCCGGTCGAATGCCTTTTCGCCATCAAGTGCTAACATACCTCTATGGGACCCCCCCTTATTCCATCTATAAATAACATTGATGGACCTACGGATATTTGCTTGGTCTGCCACCCTTTGACAAATCCCCCTTGATCTATGTGCACCACACCTGGTAGGAACCTCTCCAATCTATTTGCTAAAATGTTTGCTAGGATTTTATAATCCACATTAAGGACCGAAATAGGACAGTAAGATCCACATTTGGTAGGGTCCTTTCCTGGTTTTGGGAGCACTACTATGGTGGCCATCATTTGGGAGTTTGGCAGTTCTCCTTGTGCCAAAGCAATTTCCAGGACCACTCCCAAGAGATGACCAAGGGCATCCCAGGTGCACTTATAAAATTCAGCTGGGATACCATAGGAGCCTGGTGATTTCCCCTTATTTGTGTGCCAAACAGCTTGGAACTGGGCTTTAATGCCAAAAAGTGCAAGGTGCTGCATTTTGGGATGAAGAACCCAAGGAGAAGTTACCAGCTAGGGGGAGTGCAGCTAGCCCAGACAGAGGAGGAGAAGGATCTGGGTGTGCTCATTACAGGGTCAATGAAGAACTCGGCACAATGTAAGAAGGCTGCTGCAAAGGCCAACAAAATACTGGGTTGTATTGCAAGGGGTATATCCTCGAGGAGGAGGGGTTATTCTGCCACTGTATAGGTCATTAGTCTGACCACTACCTGAGTACTGCGTGCAGTACTGGCATCCGTATCTGAAGAGGGACATTAAGTTACTGGAGGGGGTGCAGCACAGAGCGACAAAGATGATCAAGGGGCTGGGGGACTTATCATATGAGAGGAGGTTGAAGGAGTTGAACATGTACTCACTGGAGGAGAGGAGAGACGGGGTGATATGATTGAAACCTTTAAATACATGAAAGGAATAAACAAGACAGGTACAGAGGGGCTGTTCAAAGTAAGGAAGGGGAGGGCCACCAGGGGCCATGATATGAGACTGGAGCGAGGAAGGTTCAGGATGGAGATGAGGAGACACTTTTTTACAGAGCGGGTGGTGGCTGGGTGGAATGTGTTACTTGCTGAAGTGGTATGCAGTAGAACAGTGGACTGCTTCAAATGAGGATGGGACAGGACAAGCGGGAGGGTTAATGAAGGGGAAGGGTGGAAGGGAGGGGCAGCTGCAGAAAAAGGGGTGCTAGCTGCACATTCGAGCAGACTTGATAGACGTCTAGGCCGTTATCTGCTGGCAAATTTCGTATGTTCGCATGCAGGTCTCCACTCAGGCATGGCATTTCCACTCCCTGAAGAAAGTCCTCCGGGTCACCCTCAGGTGGTACCTGAGTAGTATACAACTGGGAATAGAAGGCCCTAAATGCCTCATTGATCTCTTTCTGATCAAAGGTAGGAGAGCCATCTGGTTTAGCCATTGATAGTATTGCCCGTTCCACTTTCTTGTGCTTCACCAGGCTGGCCAACCATTACCTGACCTGTCCCCTTCAAAATGCGTGCATGATTTTGTGACCACTAGGTCCTGCTCGAGTTTCCAGGAGACAATCTGGTGTAACTGCCCCGTTAATATTTTAAAGTTTTGTATAATTTGGGGTTGGGGATGAAGCATGGCCCTCCTCTCTAGCGCCTGAACTTCAGCCATGAGTTGTTCTTCCTCCTGAAGGAATTTTTTTTTTTTTTTATATGCTGCATAGGAAATTGTTTCCCCACGGATAAAGGCCTTTAGAGCATCCCACACAAAATTGAAATGTGTCCCCTTGCCCTTGCTATGGTCAATAAATTCTGTAATCTTCCCTTTTATATATTTAATAAAATGATCGTCTAAGAGTAGAATGGGATCAAATCTCCATTGTGGTCCCATAGATGGCTGTGGTTCTACTGACAAATATAACTAGAGTGGAGCATGATCAGAAATCAATATGGGCGCATACATGGTCCTCATGTTATTTGTAACCAGCTGAGGGGAAGCAAAAATGTAGTTTAACCTAGTGTAGACTCGACGTGAGTGGGAGTAAAATGAATATTCCCTGTCGCCAGGGTGTGAGAGCCTCCAGACTTCCACCAATACTCTCTTAGCTATAAATTCCTGCAGTGCTACTACACTTTTAGAGTACGGTTTTGTTTTATTCCCCGAATGATCCAACCCGGGATCGAGGTAGGTATTAAAATCTCCTCCCAACACTAAGTCATCCAGGCAGGAGGCCATGGTCACCCCCAAATGTGTGAAGAATTCTGGAGAATCAAAATTAGGGCCGTATATTGAAGCAAAAGTATATACCCTGCTCCCCAAAACCACTTCTGCTGTAGTAAATCTGCCTTGTGGATCCACCACAAAGTTATTCACCTTATGTGGGAGGCTAGGCTGGAGCCAAAAGGCCTCCCCTCTAGCCCTAGAGGTAAAGGGCGCCACCAAGAGAATCCCCCCCAGAACCGGGCCAGTTTATCTGCTTCCTCCTTTATAAGATGTAATTCCTGTAATAACACCACATCACTTCTTGTTTTCTTAATATACGTCCATACCCTTTTCCTTTTAACTACTGTTTTCAAGCCATTGACATTCCATGATAAAATTGTTAGGTCAGCCATTGTTCCGGTGCTAAGATGTGAAGAGCTTCATCCATATGGTTACACCTGTACTTGATATTATTATAAATAACAAAGCAATGTCCAAACAGTCCAGATCTTTTGATCTTTAACGATTCCCCATTCGTAGACTCTCTCTCCCCCTCCTCCTCCCTCCATGTCCCTAAACAAACTTGAACTTCTTTAAACAGTGAACCCCCTGAACATTTCCCAAAGTCCCCCTTATCTAAAACAGTTGTCTGTGAAGCATAACACCCCCTTCCTCCAAGTCTTTAGGCATCCCTTCTCTTCCTCTTCTTCTTTTGCTTCCATTAAAGTTTCCCTCTTCCCCATTTGAATCTTTGAAAGCCCTGTATCCCTCCTAATCCACTCCCCCCCTTGCAGTCTCAAAAAGTCCAACTTCCTCTGCTCCACGTGAAGTGAGCTTCCAAATCTACAAATAAAAAAGAAAACAGTAAAATATTTTGTGCTACATCCTTTTTGCAAAATATTAGGATGTGCGTGTTGGGGAAGATCCACGGCTGGTGCATTTCACCAGCTACAGTCTGGAGCACCAAAAAAAGAGAAAGCCTCATTTTCTGCCATCCCATCAAATCAGCGCTCCTGTGCACAGAGCAGGGCAGTGTCAAGAGGGTAGGGTGCCCTCATGCCCAGATCTGTGTGGTATAGGGCCCCCCTCCACGTTAAATGTTTCTTACAGGTTGTCATAATAGCTCTACCTGATTAAAAAAAAATCATAGCCCCAATTGTGCCCCGAGGAGCAATAGTTCACCTACAAAGAGGTTCCATCTGCTCTGAGTATAGAAGGATCTCCCGCCAGTTCTCCCTCCCCCCATATTTGCTGCTGCATATATCTCTTTTTTTTTTAACTTGCATAATTTTTATTAGGAGTTTAAAAGAACTTCCATGAATTCAGTGTACAATGTACATTCCATTGAAGGATTACTATACATCTAATAGTAACTATTTAAAAAGCATTTCAAACTCTCTGCAAGCATACGACTTTCAATATGACTCCTTGGAGTATTTCCCTTTTGTCTCCATCCTGACTTAAAGTACAACTATCTCGGTAGCACTCAAACCGTACCTTGGGGAAATACATTCCCATTACCCCTGCCCTTTCAATCCTTCTTTGTATAAACTGTTTTAAACTATATAACAGTTACATAAGCTCTACTTGATTAACCATATTTATAATGATCCAATCTCAGTTATATGATTTCTCCATAAGTGCTCTAAACACATCCTCACAGAAATAATAAAGCCAAAACCAAAATAAAAAGAGCAAAGGAGGAAAAAGAGAGGAAAAAAAAAGATTTTTTAAAAACTTTCTGGTCGACGTGGGTGCAAAGTGTCTCAAGCTAGCAGATATTGAGCTAGTATGGGAATGCCTTCCAGATTCTCGATGTAGTCATAAAATGGAAGCCATCTAGCATTGAATTGATCTGCATTCTTAACTGGGCTGTTATGGCTTCCATCTCTTTGATTCTGTTAATATTGGCCCTCCACATGGAGAGAGATAACTGGTCCAAAGTTAACCAGTGTTGGGTAATCACTTTTAGTGCAGCTGCCACTAATATGTAATATAAATATCTCTGGCTTTTGGTCCTCCCCTCACTAGGTAGAAGATCCAGGATCAGATGGGAGCTAGTTAGCACACAACTCCATTGAAAGATGCTCTGTAATGCCTGAGCCACCTGTTCCCAGTAATTATTTATCTGAGGGCAATCCCAAAATATGTGGGCATAAGAACCGACTCCTCCACATTTCCTCCAACATTCCTGGGACTTACCCTTTGAATAATGAGCTGTGACCACTGGGGGAATAAAATACCTGGTAACCACTCTCCACCTAAAATCCCCCCAACTTGGAGAGCTAGAAGTGCTAGGGATCCCTTCCCAAACTCTTGTCCATTCCTCTTCTGTAAGATGCAAGCCTAGCGCCTCCTCTCACTTTTGTTCAATTTGTTGAGTCAGTACTCTACCTACCTCATCATGAAGTGACTTGTTAATTAAGGATACGTAGCCCCTTGAGTCTGTCCCCCTGCTTTTGAGGAAGGTGGTTCTCACTGGGACTGGCAGGTCTGCCAGAATCTCCCCCACTCCCACATTTGTTAAGATGTAGTGTCGACATTGTAGGTATCTATAAAAATCCTGTCTTGGAAGGTTAAATTCACCCTGCATTTCCAAAAAGGATTTCAGTGTGTCCCTTTGAAAAAAATGGGTAAGGAACAACAATCCTTTTTCCTGCCACCTCCTGAAACAAGGGTGCCCTGAGGAGGCCGGGAATCCCGGCAAAGAACAGAGGGGAATATAGCTCAGACCGGGATCACCATTCCCCAGTGTAGCCGTACCTCCAGCCACATTTTAAGGGTATGTTTAGTCCATCTGTCATTGATTAGATTAAGATCCTAGTGTGTGGCAATCCAGGGTAGTAACCTCAATGATATGTTTTGATGTGCTTCTTGCTCCATCAGAGACAAACCCCCCCCATTCTGATCTGAATTTAGTATGCTTAGGTTAAGCACCGCTTGAGCAACTTTATAATAACTATATAAATCGGGGACTCCCCTGCCCCCCTAGGCTTTGTCTGTGTGAGGAGATCCCACCGCTTTCTAGGTTTCCTTCCCGCCCAGATGAATCTTGAAATTTTCTATTTTAAATTGTTCCATTCCCTTCTAGAGAAAGCCAAGGGCAAGTTAGTGAACAAAAAAGGTATCTAGGGAGCATGTTCATCTTCACTGTATCTACTGTATCCTATGAGTAAAAGTAAGGGGTAAAGAGTGCCATATGTATATGTCTGCAAAAAAATGCTTACTGGAGTGTGCCATAGTTAACTTGATAGAGTCTTGATAATTTAATTGGAATCTAAATCCCCAAGTACCTTACCTTTTCTCTGACCCAGTTAAACAGAATCAGCTCATACAAACTCTTCCCTTTATTGGTAGAATCTCAGATTTATCCCTATTGATTTCAAAGCCGAGATCTTCCCAAACTGGTCTAAAAGGGCCATCAATGGTGGTATCGACTTCTCAGGGTCCTGCATATATATCACTGTGTCATCTGCATAGAGAGATACTTTATTCTGGGCCTGAGCTATATTAATGCCCTGTATTTTGCTTTCCTCCCTTATGGCCTGGGCAAGGGGTTCCATGGCTAGTGCAAAAAGCAAGGGCGACAAGGGGCATTCCTGCCTAGTGCCCCTCCTAATTGAAAAGGCCTCTGACAAAGTCCCATTTACCCTGACCCTAGCTGAAGGGTTCTGATAGGCCAAAGTGGCCCACTGTAAAAAGGCACCTTCAAACCCCATCCTTGTGAGAACTGCTTTTAGGTATGACCAATTTAGCCTATCAAAGACCTTTTCCGCATCCAAAAAAATAGCAATCTGGATACTCTGGGAGGCATCCTTGTAATCCAAGATATTTAGCAAATGCCTGATGTTATCAGACATATGTCTGTTTGGTATGAATCCAGTTTGATCCAGATGTATCAGATTTTCAATATGCTTTTGTAACCGGTTAGCTGGGATTTTAGTAAGGATTTTATAATCTTGGTTTAACAGGGATATGGGCCTGTATGATTCACAAAGCTCCAGGGATTTCCCCTGTTTTGGAATTACCTTGACCATAGCCTCACTCCAGGAACCTGGGGGGTTCATTATTCTCTAAGATAGCATTCAACACCATAGCCAAATTGGGTGCTAGTGTTTTTTTTAATTTTTTATAGAACTCGGCCTGGTAGCCATCAGGACTCAGGGACTTACCTGAAGGAAGCTTATCTATAACTGCGACTATTTCCTTCTCTGTAATGGGGGCGGACAGCTCCTGCTGCATTCCTGGGGAGAGCCTGGGCAACTTCAGGGTCCACAGAAAGGAGTCTGCAGTCTTTTGTACCTCTTCTGAATCTCTCCTTTCACTATATAATTCCCTATAATAATTTTTAAAAGCCTTGGCTATTTCTCTAGGTTTCTCTATCTGGGGTGCATTCCCTTTTCCACCTTGGAGAGATGAGACATATCTGCCTGCTTGATCCTTTCTCAATCTCATAGCAAGGAGCTTTAAGACCCTACCCCCTCCCTCATAATATTTATGATTTGTGTAACGCAGCATCCACTCCGCCTTTTCCACTTCTAAGTTATTGAGTTCTTTCCTGCTTTCCATTAAGTCCCTCCAGATTTTCTCCTTTCCTTTTGGATTACTTTTATGTTCCTGTTCTAACCCTCTTATCTTAGTTTGCAGTTCTTCTATCTTTTTGTTCTTCAATTTCTTCCTGGCTGAAGCTAGTATAATTAATTGTCCCCTTAGAACACCCATCATTGTGTCCCACCACACCATTGGGGTACTGTCTGAGATAGGGGAATCTGTCACAGTATTTTTTATATCCTCTGTAATTTGTCGTATGATATTTTTATCATTAAGTAATGAGATATTCAATCTCCAATTCGTTATCCTGGGTTCCCTCTCCCAAACAAAATCTACTGATATTGGGACATGGTTGGAGATGGTCATTGGGTAGATTACCAAACTGAAAAATAGGTGGACATCTGTGGTATATGTTATAAAAAAATCTATACGAGAGTATGATTTCTGGGGGACTGAGTAAAATGTAATCCTTTCTTTTTGTGATATAGTCTCCAAATGTCCCAACCCCGGTATTAATGTATTCAAACACTTCGTGGTCTGTTTAGAGGTCTGCAACTTTCCAGATGAATGATCTAAGACTGGGCACAATGTGGTATTGAAGTCACCTCCAAGTATTAACTGACCCTTGGGAAGTGAGGCCACCCTCTGAAAGACCTCCTGATAGAAAGTGGCTGCCCCACTATTGGGGCGTAAACATTTACCACATGGATTAGGTTACCCTGGATTACCCCTGAGACCCTAATGCACCTACCCTGGAGTATAACCTCTATCTCCTGAATACAGAATGGGGAATTTTTTTTATTTAATATCGCCACTCCTGCCTTTTTTGTCTCCTTGCCAGAGGTAAATAACACTCTGCCTACCCACTGCTGTCTTGGTTTCATGTGCTCCACCTCAGAGAGGTGGGTTTCCTGGAGGAGCACTATGTCACAGCCCCTCCTGTTAAGCTCCGTTTGGATTTTGGCTCTTTTAATGGGTGAATTAAACCCATTAACATTATAAGAAATAATCCTTAGGCACATAGCCATAATCTATCCCTGTAAGTTATATTCTTATTCATACTATCCCCCAGGAATACCCATCTTGACCCTATAGGCTCGCCGGAACCAATCCAGATCCCTCTTTCCCCTTTGAACCCACGTCGACTTAGTATAACCAGAAACATTTAAAACTGATGAACTAATAACACCAAGCAATTAACTGAAAAAATCAGATCCCACCTGGATCCACAATAAAAACCTTTTTTTAATCAAAGCAAGTGTCTGTAAAATTGACTTCCTAGGAAAAGTAACTCTGGTAGTTAAAGGCCACCCAGAGTTGTCACACATGTGACACAATCAATACCCCTTTGATGTTTAGGGGTGTTGTCACCTAGGCCAGCTAAGTGACTTCCTGGGCTGACAACTTTTAGTTTAATAGATGTCACTCTGTGTATATGGAGATAGCTACCCAAACCCCAACCACCCTGCCACCCCCATCCTCTTATGTTTTACTATGTCCTCCAATAAAGATCCCTCTGTAACTCACCAGTCATTTCCTTTACCCCACCCCCAAAAGGGAGAGAGCCAGAAAAAGGAAGGAAGGAGTAAAATGAGAGGTCCCCCAATGTCACCTCCAGAGGAAATCACTGCCCAAATCAAAGCCCCCATCAAACATTTATATTCTGTTTAGCCCTTTACTGCCCTCTAATGGCTCTAAAATATCATTACCTATTCAGTATCAGTACCTAATAGGGCTAAGTATGTAAAGAAAGAGAAAAAAAAAGGGAAAATAAAAAATATATAGAGGAACCCCCCCCTTCCAAGGCCCAGTGTCCCATTGAGAGAAGGATGTATTCATGGACCAAGCACGACTAGTCTGTATAAAGTCACTGTTCTTAGATCACCTCAATCAGTCCATGTTGACGATCCACTTGTGGAATCACTGGTCAATTCACATAGGCATCCACCGATTCCACCTCAAGCACCCACATTTGTTCCACAGAACATCCTCCGTGTGTTAGTAAACTTAGCCTATTGAGGATGGTGAGGTCAATCTCTTATCATTCTGGGTCCTGTTTCTCTTCTCAGTGCAAAGCAGCAGCTTAGCAATGTCCCCTACACTCGCCGTCGCGATGGATCCTGGCAGCCCTCATTTCCTAGTCTGGTTGCGAGATACTACGTTCCAGGCTCCCCCTCTCAATTTTTTCTCTAAAATCTCCTGTTCTAAATCTGGCGCCGCAACCTGAATCTCTTTTAAGGTGGCACTCGCCTCGACCAGGGATGGGAAGGTCTTAATTCCTGATTCCATGTGACTTCTCAGCCTTGCAGGGAAAAGCAACTGTGCCTTTATTTCTTTCTGCAGCCTAAGCTCCCTTTTCACCCCCCTGACTTTTTGCCTTTCGACTTGCAGGGCCGAAGAAAAGTCCTGGTCAAAGAAAATTGTTGCTTCTTGATATTTTAAGTCTCTAAGCCTCCAGGCCTCCCGAATGATCCATTCTTTAGTTTGAAAGTGTAACATTCTAACGATCAGGGAGTGGGGCCTTGCATTGGGGTCTGTTGGTTTCCGGATTAGTGATCTGTGGGCCCGATCAACCTCTAAACTCAGGTCAGGAGGTGGAGAGAGCACTGCCCGCAGCACTTGCTGCACGAAATCTGCTGTCATTGGAAAGCCGTCCTCAGCCCCCTCGGGGATACCATGAATTCTACAGTTGTTCTTATGGGAACGGTTTTCTAAATCTTCTAGCTTGGCTTGGGTTTCTTGGTCTCTCTGAAGTAAGAATAGCAGCAATCGCTCTGTGGTTTCCTGCACCTCAGACAGGTCTCCGATTCTGGCTTCTGACGACAAAACTTTCCTATCTAGAGTTTTCATATCTTGTCTCAGGTCAGCCAGTGCTGAGTCAATTTTGTTTACTGTAGCTAGGATCTTTTTCAGGGTTTGACTACTTTCTGATGGTTCAGCATCATCCTGGTCCCAGTCTGCCGACGATTCTGAGGGGTGCCTTCTACGTTGTGGTAGAGCCGTTAGGTTCTCCTGCGGCCTACTCAAGGTTGTTTGCTTCATTTTACTTGCTGAGGATGAGGGTAATTGGTTTCCTTTTGCCTTCTGTGACTTCCCTGCCATGTATAGTATCAGCCTCACTGTTGAAAGAATTGTATTTGAGGGTTTTCTGTGCTGAATTCTTGGGATTAGGGTGAGGCAGTCAGGGAGCCCTTAGAGTTAGCTAACCACCATGTCCGTGACATCACCGGAAGTCTGCCTCATGTATCTTACCCAAGTGATTTCCCCAATCATAGCTAACTAGCATAGGTCTCCACAGGCCACAGTAAGGGCTAAAGACTGGCCTGGTGTGACTGCCCCACTGAAGATGCAAGTTGTTCAACCCTGGGGCCCCCCGCCCCTGAGGTAAGCTGCATGCACGTATAGGCGGTATCCTTCTTTCCCCTTCTGGAATGAAAGTCAGTACTTTGCATCCCACCCCAGCAGGGTGTCCCAAGGCCTGTCCCCCCCTCCCAGCAGTCAGGCAAATCACCCTCAGGTCATTGAGAGCCTGGATGAGGGTATAAACATATCAGTAATCAGAAATGACAGCTTATTAATGAAACAAAATAAAATAAAAGTTTACAGTAGGCCAAGTTACATTCTGAACCCTAGATGAGTAAGCCCGAAGAAACAGCCTGTTTCATAAAGGGTCCAGTCACCTTTAGCAGGTGAGATCTCGAACTTCCTGTAGAGAGGGTGGGTTAGTTCTGGGAGCCACTCAAGCACACCCTGATAGGCCTCCGACCCCAGAGTTGTGTGCCGTGGTGGTCCCCTCCCAAAAAAAACTTCCCAGGAGACAGTAACAGTAGGGCACAAATGAGCTATCATACAGTCACCAGAGACAATCTCCATTTCCCTCCATACGTTCCTTGCCTCTGCATCTCTGCAGCCCTCTCACATATTCAATAGCAGCCCCCTGGTCAGTAAAGGCTCTCTGCCTGCTTCCTGGGTGGCACATGATGAGTTTCACTGGGTTGACCATCGTAAAGGGAAAGTCCAGCTCGTGGAGTCTTTTTTAACCTCGATGAATACTTGTCTTCTAGCTTGCGACGGAGAGTGAAAGATACTGACCCTGGAGCCTTGGATTAAAGATAGGGTCAGATTTTGGGCTGCTGTTAAGATTGCCTGTCGGTCCTGAAAATGCAAGAATTTAACCAGGAGATGTCTCAGTCTCTGATCTGGAGATGGTCATTGGCCAGGAGGTCGCTGGGCCCTCTAGATTTCCAGGATAAGGTCTGGGGCTACTTGCGGGTATGTTTTTAGCCAGGATTGGATAAAAGATAGGCAGTCTCTCTCCTCTAATCCCTCCGGAAGGCCCACTATCCTTATGTTACAGCATCTTTCTCTATTCTTATGGTCATCCACTACCTGTTTTAGAATTTCAGTGTCTTTTACAGCCTATTGTAGGTCTGTAGACAGTCTGGTGGTGGCATCCTCCTGGTTGCTGATTCAGGTTTCAGCCTCAGTGATGCAGGTCTCATGGGCTTCCATGGCCTCAGAAGTTGTGTTGACTAAATGCTGCAGATGCTGGATCTGTGCAGTCATATTGTTGAATCCAGACTGCATCCATGTGCCCATATCATATTTTAGGTTCTGAATTAATCTGTATAAATTCTGGTAGCCTGAGTCAATGTTTGTATTCTTAGCTCTATTTCTGGGTTCCTGCTGTAACTCTGGACCCCAGGCTGGAGAACTAGTTGGAAAGCCTGCAGGCCACGAGGAGGTTGCTGAGCCAGGGGTCTGAGAAAATCATAAATTTGGCTTGCTTTTTCACAGATTTAGATAAAATAGACATTGGAGCTTCAAATGTTATCAATCTGAACAACTTTTAGTAAGTTATTTCACAGGATGCAGTTGATTATAGGTGGGTTTGGATGGAGCTCTCCTAAAACACCTCCATTCAGCTCCTCAGCTAGCCCACACCCCCCTGGAAGGGGTTCTTAGTAGAAGAAAAAAGGTAATACTTCCTTTCTAAAGATCTCTGGTGAAGCTTCACCTAGAGTACTGCACTCAGTATTGGAGCCCTCATCTCAGAAAGGATAAGGATAGGTTGGAGACAGTGCAGCACAGAGTAACAAAAATTATTCAGGGCCAGTCGGGAAGCTCCTATGAGGAGCACCTCAAGGAACCAAATATGTGCTCACTGGAGACCAGAAGGGAAACTGGAGTTATTATAGAGACCTTCAAGTTCCTGAAAGGAATTAACAAACAGAACAGTGGGGAACTACCTAGCCTGCATACCACTTCATGGTCACATGGACACAAATGGAAATTAACAGAAGGTAGATTCAGAAGAGATGTGAGGAAGTACTATTTTACAGAAAGGATGGTGGATCCTTGGAGCAGTCTGTCAGCTGAAGTGGTGGGTGTCAAAACAGACAGGGGATTCAAGCAGGGCTGGGACATAATGAAGGGAATAATGGTTACTGGGGGTGAAAGGACCAAGGATGAGAATAGAGGACAGGTTGGATTCAATGCCAAGAAATGCGAAGTTATGCATATTGGAGTCAAGATTCTTAGGACAGAGTACTACCTGGGTGGAATCTGAGTATCTGCATCAGAGAAGGAGAAGGACCTGGAAGTTATGATCACAACTGACCTGATGCACTCCACACAGTGCAAGAAAACAGCAGGAAAGGCAAACAAGATGCTGGGGTGCATATCTGGGGGAATCAATAGTAGAAGAGAGGAGGTTATACTGCCCTTGTACAGATTACTGGTAAGGCCAGATCTAGAGTATGGCACTCAGTACTGGTGCCCACACCTCAAAATGGGCATTAACCTGCTGAAGAAGGTCCAGAGAAGGGCTACAAAGATGATAGCTGGTCAGCGGGGTATGAAAAGAGGTTGAGGGCACTGAACATATACTCCCTGGAAGACAGGTGAGAGAGAGAGAGAGAGAGAGGGAGAAGGAACATGGTTGGGACCTTTAAGTACTTGAAAGGAATAAATAAGATTGATAAGGAAAATCTCTTTAAGATGAGCAGCAACCATAACACAAGGGGGCACAGTGTTAAACTGGAGTGTGGGAGGTTTAGGAGGGAAGTCAGGAAGCACTTCTTCACAGAGGCGGTCTTGGATGTGATGCTTTGCCCCCTTGCTTATGATTATTGTATATCTGTAAAAAGAAAATAACTGGTCTGTGTATGAAATTGTCTCACACAAGTTAGCAAATTTGGCCTGTAACTTTAAAGGTCAGTAGCTGGAACTACAGGATGTAATTATTTATTTATTGAATTTTGTTGACCCTGTAAGCCCACTGGGCCTAGAAATCCTCTTTTCAGGGGTGACCAGTGGGGAAGGGGGATACAGATGGTAAGCAACTGAAATTTAACCAGATTAAGCTGTTGGTGGTATTTCTAGTGAATGGAAGAAATTTGGCCACAACACCAGGGAAATTCCCCTACTCTGCCGGCGCTCTGTGGCCAGTAGAGGGCTGCGACAGCTCTGCAACATGGCAGAAGCTCTACAATCCTGTGAGGAGATGGACGCGAGCGAGGATGCTCCCACTGGCAATGTTTCATTGTGTCTTTTGGAATCCACTGTTGCGAATATGGAGAATGAGGATACAGACCTGGAGAAGTCGCCTGCTGTCCCGGAGTTGATCGGTTCGTTACTGATCCAGGAGATATTTCCCACTGCATTTACTGACCCTGTGTGCCTTGCTTCTGCTATGAGGTCTTCTGATTCTGCGCTCATTGTTTCCGCTACGGACGGCTCTCTGCAACGTACGCTTCCGGCTATGACGACAGAAGGTCCGACAGATTTGGAGCCCTACGCTGCCCCTGATAGACTGTCTACCACGTCGCAGGTTTTAAGGCACCAATTTGGTTTGCTATCACAGGACTCTTCTGATTTTAAGGACTGATCAGAGGAAGATTCTTTAACTAAAGCTGGATGGACACAAAACGCTTCAGGGACTTGGGTGCCTGACCCTACTTGGAAACTGGTCTCATATCTCTCACCTAAGCATGCCACCTCCCTGAGCTCAGGTATAGACATTGCTCCTTCTGTTGTTCATGATGTTACTGGTGCACACCTATAGTTAAAGGAAGCTGAGGTGGATTGTAGCCCCAGTACATCCTTGGGGGGAGAGACATAAGGCTACTGCTGCAGCAAGTGATGGGTTTGGCTCCTGCAAGGGTCCTGAAAACCCTCTTCATGTCCCTATGGCTGCAAAGCATCATGGGCTGCATATGCTTATGATGCTTTGCATTGTGGAGGCATGTGTGATTTTGTATTTTCTTGAAACTTGGCTTCCCAGCCAAATGCCCTTTGGGGTAACCCTTGCCTCAGTGTTTGGGCACAGAGGTTCTTTGTCTTTTAAATAGTTTTTTATTTTAATGGGTTCACCACAATATATCCAAGGCACACTGCCTTTAGGGTAGCTGGTCCATTCCACTGGGGTGTCAAGCAGACGAGGCATACTGATGAGTCCTGGTAGGACGAAACACGTGTCTATGTCTTCTGTTAGCACCCTTTGCAAACTGTGTGAGAGGCCTTTTGGTACCATGCAATTCTGCTTAAAGTTGGACCAGCATAACATTCTGTGGTGATTTGCATATGCAGCCCATGATGCTTTGTATTGTGGGGGCATGTGTGATTTTGTATTTTCTTGAAACTTGGCTTCCCAGCCAAATGCCCTTTGGGGTAACCCTTGCCTCAGTGTTTGGGCACAGAGGTTCTTTGTCTTTTAGCTGAACAAAGACACCCTATGGCCACTTTACGACTACTATCTTTTAATGAATGCAGCTTGAAATCATATAGAAAACAAATTTCTGTCTTGGCCTATTTTGCAACCCTTCCTGTGGATATTATCTTTATTCAGGAAAGTCGTCTTTCCTCACTAGCTGAGGTAGATAATATTAAAAGACGATGGCACTGGGGACCTTCATTTTGGTCCTTTGGACTGGAACCTGCAGATGGAATTGGCATTCTTTTTAAATCCACAAATTTTCACATTTTTCAGCTAATGGATATTAGTCCTGGTAGAGCCCTAATTTTGGATGGCTCTATAGGAGACTTTTCTTTCCGTCTTATCAATCTTTATGCCCCACAAACTAAATTAGCCAGGGTTGCATTATTTGGGGAAATTAAACCATTTCTCTTCACCAGAATGCATGTTGTTTGGGGAGGGGACTTTAATTGTACTTTAGATACCCCTTTATCTGGAGCTACCCAGGAGAAAGTATATTGTGACTCTAATGCTCTGAAACAAATTCTTTCTGACTCCAGTATGCAGGATGCTTACCATGCATTACACCCCAGGGGCCCTGGTGCTACTTATCATAGGTTTATTTATGCCACAAGAATTGATATTTTTTTTTCTCTCAACACTTACATCCCATTTCTTGTAAATCACAGCCCTCGGAATTTTCTGATCATAACACTCTTTTTTGCACTTTTAGTTTACATTCTCTCACCCCCCCCCAAGATATTCTCAAAATATAATCGATGGAGATTGAATATGTCCCTTCTTGATACCCCCTCTTTCTATTCTCAGACTGAACTTTTTTTCGCATATAGAGAATCTGTTTTCTGTGCATACACAAATTATTTGAATTGGTGGATGGACACAAAACGGGAATTAAAAAAGCTTTTGCTTTCTTTTGGAAAAGCTAGAGCTAATTCTCACTATATACAATACTTGCTTGCACGGAATCAATTATACAAATTGATGTCCTCCCTTTTTGAACATACCCGTGCTTTGCTTCCTCAAATTAAGGTCCTGAAAGAGCAGATGAAATCCTATCAATATGATAGAGCAAAATCCCTAGAATTGGAATTTAAATTTGGAACTAAGACCACACCAGCTTCTGACCCCTTTATGGCATGTAAACAAAGGCTAGAGGCCACCCTTATGACCCAGCTAGTTTCACCTACTGGTCTTTTGCTTACCAAAGATAAGGACA
This sequence comes from Neoceratodus forsteri, assembly GCA_016271365.2. NCBI lineage: Eukaryota > Metazoa > Chordata > Ceratodontiformes > Ceratodontidae > Neoceratodus > Neoceratodus forsteri. Next base: position 335,641,733 of record JADMNL010000026.1, read on the forward strand.
TGTTGACTTTGGTTCAACCACATGTTATGGCTTCTTTTCAGGATAGATCTACTTTTACTTTACCTGATCTTTCTAGTTTCACTGCTCCTCTTCCACAAATATCTACCTCTCAAGTAATTTCACTAATACAACCTATTTCTTCCCAGGAAGTAGAACAAGCTATATTTCAATTAAGTAAGGGTACTTCACCTGGGTGGGATGGTATCCCTAATGAATTCTATAAACTTTTTTTGCCTCACATGATTTACTTTTTACCAAAGGTATTTAATTTTTTATTATTTTCCTCTGTGGCTTTTTCTGGGTTTAACACCTCGCTACTTTTTTTCTATATAAATCAGGGGACAAAACCCTATTGTCTAATTGGAGACCTTTGAGTTTGTTAAATAGTGACTACAAAATTCTGACTAAAATTCTTAATAATAGATTATTACTGGTAGCTGGGTCTCTTATTCACCCGGCCCAAACATATGCCATCCCTCATAGACGCATTCAGTGTAATTTATATCTTTTAAGAGATTTATTCAAACTCAGTAATAAAGGTCATATTTCTGGATATATTGTCACTTTAGATCAAGCTAAAGCATTTGATAGGGTTAGACATAATTATTTATTTTCCATACTTTTATGGTATGGCATCCCTACACCATTTATAAATTGGATTTCCATTCTACATGAGAGCGCTAGTTGTGTTCCCATGGTTAATGGACTTTTTGGTACAGAGTTACCTATATCGATTGGGGTTAGACAGGGTTGCCCATTGAGCCCACTTTTGTGTTCTTTTGTTTTGGACCCTGTTATCAGGCAGATTGTCTGGGACACAAATATTATTGGATTAACACCTTCCTCTACTTTACCAGTTGAAAAAATAACTGCTTACACAGATTATATCACTTTATTACTTAAAGATATTTCTTCAACTGCTGCATTACACATTTTTTCTATTTTTGAGACACTTTCTGGAGCCCAGATTAACATGCTTAAGAGTTTTATTTTTCTATTACATTCTACACATCCGGATACTTCTGAAATTGAAAGTATTCCGGTGGCTTCTTCTCTTCATAAGATTCTGGGCATTTGGTTTGGAGCAGGAGACTTAGCCACTTATAATTGGGAGAAACAATTATACATCAGAGAATTTAAAATACATCATTGGAAAGGATGGAAATTTGGAAAGAAAAAAAGGGTTGCAATTATTAAAAAAAATGTGTTGCCTGTTTTTTTATACTTAAGTTATGTGTTTCCACCCCCCTTCATCTGGAAACTAGACTATTAAGTATTTTTTTCTGGATGTTATGGGGCAATAGATTGAATCCAGTGGGCAGAGATATTACTTATCTTCCATTAATAAGGGTGGATTAGACATGATCAACCCCATTCTTTTTTATCACTCATTTTTCTTGTTTGAATCTTTTTCTTATATTTGGTCTTCTGCCACTATGTCCTGGCAATACTGGTCCAATTTTTTGTGGTCTACATATTTAAATAAATTGTCTCTATTACCCCTAAAATATTATTATCAGATTCCTTGCCATCTTATGGTATAGCTACTTTGAAGAAATTACAGCAGTGGAAAATATCGTTTCCACATTTGCTCACTCTTTCTAGAAAAACTTTTATAAATTTATTGTCTTTGAGGTACAAAAATGTGTTCCTCTCTTCCCAGAATGTATACCCTCTAGAATGTTTTTTTCTTTTAGGAAATTGATGGATTTTAGGATTCCCCCACATGTATGGGATATTGTATGGCTTTCTATACAGGGTAGGTTAGGGGTTCGAGGTAACCTGAAATATAAACCCACTACAGAAAGATTTTGCTTACGGCCCACCTGTACTAATTACGAAGAAACTATGGTTCACTTTTTTGTTACGTGCTCTTTTAGTCAAAAATGTTGCCAGGACGCTGCTGTACATTGGAACCTCCCCTTTTTAGTCACCGTTACCTATCAAACCATAGTTTTGGGTGATTATACAGGGATATGGTGCCTATATCACAGAAGTACCTTGAATGTGTTTTTTGCTTTTATACAATATTATCTTTGGCAAGCTTGTTGCCAATATATTTGTCAGCAACAAACAGTTTTGTCTAACACCATGTTTGTACAAATTGAGAATGGCTTAACCTCTGTTAAAACTAGAGATTTGGTTAAATTCTCCAAATCTAAAGTTGATTTCTTTTGGCAAAATTTCATATCTGTATAACAAGATGTTATAATATGTTGTTTTTTTTTTGGATGTCCTTTTTCTCTTTCTTGATTGCTTTTTTTCTTTATATAATATGGTATTTTGCCTATACTTGTATTTTCTTTTTGTGATGTTATATTTTTCTTTAATAAAACTACCCCCACTCTTTGTCAGTAGGGGGAGCCCAAGTGCTGTGCTGATGGCAGAGCAGACTGAGCTAGTGATGGAGGTGGATGTGTCTGAAGAGCTGACTGAGATTGTGGATGTGGAAGAAACTGTGGGAGCAACAGAGCAGTCTTGTGAAGCCACTAGATTTATGCAGGATAATTCTTCAGCTCATATGATAACCACGATATGGTGGAGGATGTTAACAGAGAAAACCTACAGCCTGCTGTTACTGGTAATCCACAGTCAAAAATGGTTTGGGCCTCTGCAGAGCCCCCTAGTAGTAGTTTGGATGATCTAGGGAAAAGTTGTTCTACTGAGAGTGCTGCAAGTTGTGTACAGCAACTGGGAGATGCTAACGCCATGTCTGAACAGGCGAAAGACATTTCAGTGACACAACAAGTCTGAAAACAATTTGGATTGAAAAAAGACACTGCGCAGTATTTTGGGAGTGACTGGTCGCCGATGATGCCTTGAATTCATCTGGTTGGAAACGGGATGAAAAAGGAAAATGGGTTTCTGACCCCGACTGGAATGAGGACATTTTGTTTGGGCCTACAACAGGACATGAAAGGGCTGCAGCACAAACCATGAGCTCAGGTGAAACTGTTTCTGATAAAAAGGATCCTATAAAAGTTACTGCGCAGATTTTAGATGATGACACCCAGGCCTCTACAGTGCCTGGCCCATCAGGGGGTAGGGGGGATGTGAAGTCAAGTTGCACTAATATTGCATGTTTTACTGCTGAGAAAGAACAATCTAAATCTCAAGATAATAATAATGATATGCCAAAAAAAAACCTCCCATGTCAGAACTTTTTAAGAATAAACTTGAGCAGGCCCCTAGAAGAAAATGCTGTCAGGTTAAGGTATAGGGGAGGGCTACCAGAGCACCCGGACAGGTACTATGCTGCAAAACATCTATTGATGGGATCCATGAAATTCATGCCAGCAGAGGTTTATGCTCTAATTCATATATCAGGGGAAGATACCTTTGATGTTAGCTTTAAAACTAACATCAGCCTTGAGAGATTCTGGGAAAAGTATAATAATCTTAAGCAGACACTTCTTTGGACACCCTTTTATGCTATCCCTTACTAAACCCCAGATAAGATATATTTCCATCATGTTCAGAAATGAAGGTGAGCGTTAGTGATATATATCTGGTTGCAGAAACAATGTGATATTCTGGGACCCCAGAGGCAATTATGGATACAGAGGATTTTGGACGGAGGGTGGAGATTTAAAATAAAATTATTCCAAGTCAGTTCAGAAATTATCCACTTCCCCAATAGCTTCTTCTTAGGCAAAGACAAGGGTATTTGTTTTTATGGGGGACAGGGCCTGTTATAAATGTGGGGCTAAGACTCATCGGAGCAGCGCCTGTGATATGTTCAAATGCTCCTTATGTGGGGGGTATGGCCACTCCACTGATCTATGTGACAATATATTCCAGTGCAACCTTTATGATGATAAAGGTCATGCTTTTCACCAGTGTCTTGGGCTAAAAGAAACAGAACTGAGGGATGGGACCAAGATGACCTGATCGATAGAGCCCAGGAGAAAAGAAGCCACTTCTTTCATGAAACTGCTGGCAGGGATAAATCTCAGAATGCTGCACCTCAAGAAAATACCCTTGGGGAGGCTGTTACTAACACCCTGACAACTGATGACCCCATCCCTAGGAATGAAAAAAATAATGGGGAGACCCATGATAATCAAGAATGTTGAGAGATGTCCCAGTTCTCTAGGGATGGAAAAGCAAGTATTAGTATGCCACCCCCCTTTGAAGTTGCTAAAGCCAGGAGATTTACTAGGGCATCTGCTAGACAGCATTGCCCCCAACCCCTTCCCCGAGAATGGAAAATCCTTTTCCCTTTACAAGTAGACATAGGAGAATCTGAGCTAGAGTCTGATGCATCACATAGGTCTGATATAATCACTGAAGAGGAGGAAAGTAAGACTACGGAACTGGCTAAGGAAAGGAAAGGTAAAAAAGGTAAAAAAAGGAAAGCTAAAGCTAGTCACGAGAAAGGCCCCTGAATATAAAGAATTTGTACCAAACATGCTTTTTATGTACATAACGCATGGCCTCTATTCATGTTGCTTCACTTAATATCTGTAGTTTGAAACACTACTAAAAGCAATTATCTGTATTAGCCTATTTGGGACAACTTGCTGTAGACATCATCTTCATCCAAGAAACTAGGCTATCCTCCATTGTTGATGTAAATCAGGTTAGAGGAATTGGACATGGGGTCCTTCCTTTTGGACCTTTGGCACAGATACTGCTGATGAAATAGTAATTTTATTTAAAACCCCTAATTTCAGAGTATCTAGACTTATTGATGTTCATCCTGGGAGGGTTCTGGCCATAGACTGCATGTACAAAGAAGTTGCTTTTTGCCTTATTAATCTTTATGCCCCCCAGACCAAATCTGCTAGAATATATCTTTTTGAGGAAATAAAACCTTATTTATACACACAGAAGAACATTATATGGGGAGAGGACATTAATTGCAGTTTGGATCTGAAATATGCAGGTGACATAATTAAAAAGGTATATTGTGACATGCATGCCTTAAAACAAATCATGCTGGATACAGGATTATCAGATACATACAGAACTCTGAGGAAAATGATGTAGGGCAACCTATTTCAGACACATCTATGCTACACGATTGATTACAGTCTAGTGTCTAAATATGTAAAACCCTATAAAATAGAAGTTAAGCCCACAGAATTCTCTGATCATTGTATATTATTAGGATCTCTAAGTCTAGCAACAGTACCCCCAAAGATTTATTCCCATATACACAGATGGGGGCTGAACATCTCCTAATTGGAACCAACTGAATGTCAGAAACAGGTGGAAGTTCTTTTTGGTGCCAGAATCTCAACCCTGTGTCTTTATGATAATCTTTGGGACTGGTGGACAGATACAAAAAAATATTTAAAATCTCTATTTTTATCATTCGGTAAACATTCTGCAAACTCAAGCTATATTAGATATTTAGACTATAGAAATCATTTATACAGACTTATGTCTTTCCCACCAAAGGACTACATGAAATGTAAAATGCAAATTTTGGAAATAAAAAAGCAAATGAAAATCTATCAATATGTTAGAGCAAAATCATTGGACATGGAAATGAGATTTTGCACAAATAATCAACCAGCTTCGGATCCCTACAAGGCGTGCAAACAATGGCTGGATAAAACCATTACGGAAGGTTTACTTACATCGGACAATCAGCTGACAGACACCAATCTAGGAATGCTTCATTAGTGCAACAAAACTTGTATGAACATTTTTCCCAAAACCCCTTAAAAAGGGTAGTGTACAGAATTTTTTAACTGCACCAATACCCCAGTTGAGCCATTATGCTGGTGAGGCATTGGTAGATCCAATTACCTCTGAAGAAGTTTGTGGGGTAATTAAAAAGTTAAAGACAGGAACCTCACCAGGAATAGATGGTCTCTCTCATGACTTCTATAAAAATATGAACCTTTTTGAGTTCTGTACTGGCAAATATTTTTAATTTTATATTACAGTTAGAATTTAAGTGTACAGATTTTAGTACAGCTCTCATATGCTACATATCTAAAAAGGGGGATACGAAGAAACTATCCAACTGGAGACCCATCAGCATCCTTAATAGTGACTATAAGATTGTGGCAAACATTCTGAACAATAGATTAATAACACTAGCTGAAACTTTAATTGATATGGCCCAGACATGCTCTATCCCTGAATGTAAGATCCAGCATAATCTCTTTATTTTACGAGAGCTCGGTGAAGCCTGTACATCTCAAAATCTTAAAGGCTTTATAGTTGCAGTAGATCAGTCTAAAGCATTTGATCGAGTTGAGCACCATTTTCTATTTAATGTACTACAGACATATGGGATCCCAAAACACATTTGTGGATTGGATAAAAATATTATATTCTAATGCTAATATTGTTCCAACAGTTAATGGTTTATTTGGTGGGGATGTTCCTCTTTTAAAAGGAGTACGGCAGGGCTGTCCACTAAGCCCCTTACTTTATACCTTTGCTCTAGACCCAGTCATCCGTCAGATAAAGTGGGATAAACAAATTATAGGTCTGGCCCCTCATCAGACTTTAACTCCAGGGAAAGTAACTGCATATGCAGACGATGTTACTCTCATTGTTCAAAACATCAGCTCCATAGGAAAGGTGATCAGCACCTTTGATGCCTGTGCACAATTCTCTGGTGCTAAATTGAATAAAGACAAAAGCACTATTATAGCCCTGAATAAGCCAACCACTATGATCAGAGATATAAGTGGAATCAGCATCTCCACTGTGCCACAAAAAATTTTAGGTATATGGGTAGGTCCCAGTGATATGGCCACCTATAATTGGGAAAAACAAATCAACATAGGTGAAAACAAAGTTTGCCTTTGGAAAACATGGAAGTTTGGAAAGAAAAAGCGTGTACAAATTAACAAGACATTTATTTTTCTTTATGTCAGTTATATTTATGCCTTCCCGGTACACTTGGAGACTAGACTTTTTAGTATTTTCTTCCAGATGCTCTGGAGCAGCAGACTCAATCCAGTTAAGAGGGACATTACTTACCTCCCACAGAGGAAATGGGGGCTTAATATGATAAACCCAGTGGTATTTTTTCATTCCATTTTTTTATACAGCACCTTTAAATGTGCTTGGGAGACAAACGGGTCACTTTGACAGTCTTGGATACAGTGGGCCCTACAGAAATGTTTTATAAAATGGGTTGATACCCCCCCCAAACTGTTGTCACAATTTGCAGTTCCAACCTATGCTGGTCCTTCAGTTAAAAAATTACACCAATGGAAAATAGAGAAACAGACATTGATGGCGTTAAATAGGAAAGGTTTCTAATCACACATAGTTCACAATGTACAGCAAGTGGCTTTAATTTTCCCTGAATGTACCCCTGCCAAAATGAATTTGGCCTTAAATAAACTTAATGACAGCAGAATCCCTGTTAAGGTATGGGACATTGTCTGGTTATGGTTACAGGGAAAGTTAGGTGTGTGAGGTAATCTAAAACACAAACCAATAGCTGAATGGTATTGTCCTAAATTAACATGTGTGAACATAGAAGAAAGTAGTTTTCATTTTTTCTTTGATTGTCCTTCTAGCAATCAGGTGTGGGTAGAACTGGCCAATAGGTGGAAACTGCCCTTTTTTACAAGAGTCTTGTATGCTACTTTAATACTTGGAGATTACTCTGGTGTTTGGAGAATCTTTCACAAAAGTACTCTACATGTACTTTTCGCTGCCATTCAATACTTTTTATGGCAAGCACGCTGTCAGTATGTTCTGCAACAGCAACAAGCTTCAAACAGTGTGTTAATTACGCAGATAGAAGCTGAAATGATTAGAGTAAAAGAACTTGATACACAGAGATTTACACCAGATAAAGTGGCCCATTGATGGAACACTTCAAAATGTTCATAATGGATATTTAGCCTTAGTTTTTAGTATGCTAGTTTAAATACAGAGTAATGTGGGGATTCCCTTTGTTAGTTTTTTTTTTCTTTTTTTTTCTCTCTGACATGAAATGTTTAATACTTTTTATGATCATGATGTATACCTTCTATGTAATGTTTCTTATTTTTTTGTGTTTTCTTCCTTTGTACAATTTCTGGTATGACATATGAATACTGTGATGTAATGTTTGTGTTTCTTAATAAAAAAATTCCCCTACTCTTTTGGTTGGGGGTTGTTGGATGATGATTTTTGTTTTCCTTTTGACACTCTTGTAATTTTCTTTCTGTTTTTCTTTTTCATTATGGTTTTTGTATGCTGTAATACTTTTCTGTATTTTTGTTTGAAAATCTTGAATAAAAAATTCCCCTACTCTTTTTCGATAAGTGCCATGGGATCTTTAGCAACCACCTGAACTACTACCAATCCAGGCAGATGAGACCACAGTTTAACATCTCATCTGAAAGATGGCACCTCAGAAGTGAAGCACCCTCCTCATGCTGCACTACAGTGTCAGTATTGGGATATTAACCCAAGTGCCAGATGTGGGAACTGAACCCACAACCCTCTGATCTCCCAGTAATTAAACTGACCAGGGGAATCATTTAATGAAGACTTCCTTACAAAAGGGCATTTTATTACATTTTTATGACCTGCCCAGGCTTTTGACGTTGAAACCAAATACGAGTTTTATGATATCAGGAAAAGGACGTAATTTGTCTGATTTCCCTTGGCTTCCTAACACCTTAATGGCAAATGGGAGGATTGTTAAGTTCAAAGAGAAATGTTTGATTAAAGGATGTCATATTTAGGATTTTTTTTCTGATGTTACCAATAATTAAAAATACCTCCTGGTAGAAATTATGTTAAAATTAATTCTAAAAGGAGGAGCTAGCTGACTCACCAAAAGGGGCTGGGGAGATAGAGTTGAAATGAACCCTGGGAATATGTGTCATATCATCTTGGGCTCTGAGACAGAAAGTTCTCTCTAACGTAAACTCACTTAAAAAGGTAATACTTAGCAAAGACCTTAAGTACTGTGGTAGGAGTTTTGTTCTGTAATTTTCCCATTTTCTTTTGTGACTGTGAGCTCATGCTATATTGTTCTGTATTTAATTTTACCTGTTTTTTATCATATTTTAGTAAACAACCTTTTCTTTGAAATACTGCATGGGTGTCCTGTCAGTTTCTTTTTTGCATGTGAAGTGCCTGTATTTAAGTATGACAGAGGTTGAAAAACTTGATTGTGTACTGAGCTTGTATAAAAAGGTAAGAATATACCTAAGGTCTCTTATAGAGTTTTAAGGGTTCATTTTGGAGACCTGGCTGGGTGCCTCTGGTGAACAATTGTACTACAGTCCCAAAGAGGGTACATATCTGAGCCTGTACATTGGGTATGTTAGCATAAGGTTCACAGTTGAATATCTCCAGAACTCAAGGCTGAAGATGATTCAGACCCAAAGCAGACAGGAGGGTTACACTGCCTGTTACCTGTGCACACTATTGCACTCTGAGGTTGGCACTGTGGGAGCAGAGGGCCTGACCTTTGGAGTGTCGTTTGTGACAGTGAACACTTGGAATCCACTGCCAGAAGAGGTCATCTCATTGAAGACAGTGGGCAGCTTTAAGAGAGGCTGGGATAGGCATAGGGGGAAGGTAAAGATCATGGGTAGGGAGGATAGGAGGAGGGTGGAGGGAGGGAAAGGTCATTTGTTTTAATTTATTTATTTAAATTCATTGGAAAATAACCTTAGCTCAAGCTGTGGACCCTGCAATATGAGCAGACTTTTTAGAACAAATGGCTTTCTTCTTATGACTTCTTTGTATGTTTGTATGCACCCTGGAGGAACAGTAGGTTCCCGTGATTATAGGGAACTTGGGTAGATTGGTTGAACTTCTGGTCTTTTTCTGCCATCATTGTCTATGTTTCTAAAAAGCTTGTTCAAAAAGAGTTAAATAGTTCATACACTGCCTTTGGAATGCTTTCTAGAGCTTCTAGGCATGCTGTGATGCTCACTCCCTCAGTGTGCCTACTAAACATAAACAAGGCTCAGCTAACTACAGCATAACTAGTTTGTTCCCTGTTTACTGTCTCACTATCCAGTCTCACTCTATATTTATCATCTGTGTAGGCAATTAAAAAAAACAAGAAAGCACAAGTAAAGGAAAAAGTGTAGGAACTCCGAGGCAGTTTAAGAGTTAAAAGCTTGGATCTGTTCACTCCTGCCACCCACATGCCAGACTATCTGTCTTACAGTTAAGAATCACTAGATCCCACTCTCCAACAGCCAGTTTAACAATTGTAGGAAATCTAAGAAAGAAAAGAAGAGAAGCAGAGAATAAAAGTAAACGGTTAAGCAGTCAAAAGCTAAAAATCATAACTCAGTGTTCCCGTTCATGCTTCTGCTAAAGTAGTTTCACTGTAAGGCATCCCCAGTCTTTCTGTTAAGCACTGCAAGAGAAAAAGAAGTGAGTAATAAGCTGTGCAAGGGTGCGCATTATTGTATTATTATACTGGTGACCTCCTGTAATGCTTGGCTACACATTCCTGATAAAATGCTGTAATAACCTGCTAAATTTCTTAATAACTCGATAGTGGGTTATTACAGCATTTTCTTCCTCATGCTCTCATTTCACTGTTTTTTTTCTCAGAGACACGCTTGCTTACAGAAATACAGCTATTTTTTTTTTGTTGAAACCTTGCACCAGTTATTATAAAAAATAATGTGTGTGTGTGTGTGTGTGTGTGTGTGTGTTATGAGGATTTTTCACACACCCTAGGTGTATGATAATCTCAGAAACCCCTCAAACTTTGCTTCGGGGTTTATGGATTATCACAAAGCTCATGACACACACTTGCACAGGCATTAGTCTCTATTTAATGCATGCCCCAGGGGTGTAGTAAGGCACACGGCTGAGCATCCTTAAGCCTCTGGGAAGTCATTAAAATCCTATGATGCACACCCTGGAGGGCCTTATTACACTTAAAATGGTTCCAAGTAGGGTTTTTTTTGGGGGGGAAGGAGATTTGGCACAAGACTGTGTATTTGTGATGTCTCTTGAACAGTGAAATGTCTAGTTTTTTTTTTGCTATCTTATAAAAAAAATTATAAAATGGCAAAAAAAAAATCCTGAAATTTCATTGGCCAAGAGACGTCACCTGACTGTGAATTAAATCTCTATAAATGCACAGACAAGCATTGTATCTCATTTTCCACCCCCAAAACCTACTTAGAGCTATTTTGTAAGTTTAACAAGCCCCTCCATGGTGTGTATCTTAGGATGTTAAGGCACTTCTCTGAAGCATAAGGACACTCAGCCTTCAGTCTTGTGCCTACTACATCCCTGGGGAGTACATTAAAATCCTATAATATACAATATGGTATGGCTTATTACTTATTTATTAAACTGACATTCAGCAGTGTTTTCCCAAGCTGTGCTCAGTTTCACAACCTTGCTCTGATACCTTGCATTACTGTCTGCAACAAGAGCACCATTCTGAGGTAAGCAGTGAAAACAGGGTGCAAACTAATCATGTTGTTGAGCTGAGCTGCCAAGTAAAGTCTCAACACCCATGTCAAGACTGTAAACAAAAAAAACACCTTGGCACTACAGCAGGGAAGGTAACATGCATTAGGGACTTAGTGATTTATGTTGTGAATCCCCTCAAATGTAATAAATTATTTCTATCATCATCATCCCTGCTGTAGCATTGAGTCCCCCCCTTTTTTTTGCTGCAGTCATGGTCTGAGAATGTGGGGTTGATGAACCACTTGCATTGTTGTCATGACAACTCCAACCATGTGTAGCCAAAAAGATTGCATTCAGGCAATACAAAAAGACACAGACAGAAGGGGATAGGGAGAAGTACCAGGAGAAGCAAAGGAAGGCAGGGAGGTCAGTAAGGGAAGCCAAAGCTCAGACAGAAGAACACATTGCAAAATCAGTGGATAGAGGGGACAAAACCTTTTACAGGTACATAAGTGAAAAAAGAAAGACAAAGGGAGGGATAGTGAAACTGAAGGGGGAGGATGGGGGCCGTGTGGAGGATGACAACAGTAAAGCTGACATACTGAACAGGTATTTCTGCTCAGTCTTTACTGAGGAAGAGGAGGGTAATGAGTCTGAAGGGAGTACAAGGGGTGAGAATGGTGCAGAAATGGACACAAGTCCCTTTACACGAGAAAGGGTCCTGAAGGAACTGGAAGTAATAAGAGTTGATAAAGCAATGGGGCCAGATGGGGTGCACCCCAGGGTCCTTAAAGAACTAAGAGAGGTGGTGGCTGAACCTCTGACTATCCTGTTTAGCCGATCACTGGAAACAGGGGAGGTACCCAAAGACTGGAGGACAGCAGATGTAGTCCCCTTATACAAAAGTGGGAACAAAGAGGAAGCAGGGAACTACAGACCAGTCAGCCTCACCTCGGTAGTGGGGAAGATCATGGAAGCACTACTGAAGGAGAGATTGGTGGAACATCTGGTTATCAATGGCTTACAGGACCCAAGGCAGCATGGTTTCACCAGGGGGAGGTCATGTCAGACCAGCCTCATTGAATTTTTTGACTGGGTGACTAGGGAGGTGGATCAGGGGAGGGCAGTGGACATGGCCTATCTGGACTTCAGCAAGGCCTTTGACACTGTGCCACATAGAAGACTATTACACAAACTGGGAATATGGGTGTGGACAGGACAGTAGTGTGGTGGGTAGGTAACTGGCTGGGTGGCAGGACACAGAGGTGGTGGTAAATGGCTGTCACTCCACAGAGGAAGAGTGACTAGTGGGGTACCACAGGGATCAGTGCTGGGACCGTACTATTCAACATCTTCATCAGTGACATGGCGCAGGACCTAGAAGGCAGAATTTCACTGTTAAGCTGATGACACAAAGCTCTGTAACAGAGTAGACACACCAGAGGGTGTAGACAGAATGAGAAGCGACCTGCAGAAACTTGAAGAATGGTCAGGGGTTTGGCAGTTGAAATTCAAAAGAAGTGCAAGATAATGCATATGGGGCACAAAAACCCTGGCACAATATATCAGTTGGGGGTGAGGATATAGCATGCACCAAGCAGGAAAGGGATCTTGGGGTTATCATCTCTGATGACCTCAAGGTAGGGAAACAGTGTGACAAGGCTGCAGGTAAAGCAAATAGGATGCTGGGATGAATAGGCAGGGGCATTACCAGTAGGAAAAGGGAGGTCATAATTCCGCTATACAAGACACTAGTGAGGCCCCAGCTGGAGTACAGTGTACAGTTCTGGAGACCATACCTACGTAAGGACATAGACAGGGTAGAGAAGGTTCAGAGGAGGGCAACAAAGATGGTGCATGGATGGCATCACAAGTCCTATGAAGACAGGTTGAAGGAACAGAACATGTACTCCCTGGAGGAGAGGAGGGAGAGAGGGGATGTGATAGAGACATACAAGTATCTTACAAGCAGGAACAGGGTGCAGGAAAACACTATTTTTAAGCGAAAAAGATGTTCCAAGACTAGAAGGCATGGGATGAAGTTGGCGGGAGGACGATTCAGAGGAAACATGAGAAAGAATTTCTTCACAGAACGGGTGGTGGACAAGTGGAACACCCTGCCAGAGGAAGTGGTTGGGGCTGAAACAATCACGGGATTTAAGAATGCATGGGATAGACATAAAGGAATTCTGGAGGTCAGGGTTAAGGTGCAACAGACTTCTAGGAAAACAAACTGAACTTACAAGCTCAAATGGGCAGACTGGGTGGGCCATAGGCCCTTATCTGCCAACACTGTCTATGTATGTATCTATGTATGTATCTATGTAACTCTTATTTATTTATTTATTTGCTTTTGTTATCCGGGCAAGCACACTAGACAGCCAAGTGCCTATTTTCAGGTGCGGCCCGGGAGATTATAAGGTACATTACAAGGTGCATACATGAACATCAGGCAAATACAAGTGGAGGATTATATTACATAGAATTAGCACAACAGGGACTTTACAAGCATCAGATTTCATCAGGCAAATAGTAGCGAAAAGTTAATATAAAGTGACCAGAACACAGGGACATTGTAAGACAACAGTACCAAAAACAGGTATTACAATACAGTATTAAACATTGCAGTCAGTAGGAAGAAGTGCAGTATGAATTCATCGCTCCAGGCAGCAAGTTGTAAGGCTAGCAGTTAGAATAAGGAGGAGTCACAGTTGGGATAGAGTGGGCCCAGTGTGAGAGAAAGGAGTGCACAGTTATAGTGCTCGCCCTGTTTTGCCAGTGGGCCTAAATGGTCCATTTTTATAAATGCTGTGAGAACAGGAGAAGTATGAGCACAGTTGTGCTCTGCCCAAGTCGTAATGTTTAGGTAGCATCTCAGTTATTTGGGGCATCTCAGGCTGAGAGGGTTTGTCTAGTGCAGAGACAGGTGGCAGCTGTTTTCAGAAAACCCCAGAGGGACTTAAAGTTTGTATGGTGGGAAAGGAGCGAGTGCTAGTTGGAAGACAGTTCCAAACCCTGGGTGCATATGCAGCGAAGGCTCGGTCACCCATTTGTGTGCAGGTTTTAGGTACCAGGAGGGCATGGGAGCTGCTGGATCATAAGTTGTAGGAGGGTGTAGCAAGAACAAGAGTCACAGCAAGGTTTTGAGGGGTGGCAGTTGTGACAATATTGTCAATGAAGTTGCCCACGACATAAGGTGGTGAGGTTTCCGATTAGAGACCACTCAAGCCAGAGTGTAAAGCTCAAAGTGGTGAGTGAGGTGGGGGCTGAGGAGCACAAAATGGCATATGTTGTTATACGCTGAGTCCCACTTTACTAGACTAGTTTTTGCAATGTGGGCAAGGTGATTAGTCCATGAAAGTCTGGTGGGAGGACTCCCCTGGCTAGAGCAAGACGGGCAGCTGGAGTTAGACAGCTTTTTGCTCTGTAAGCCTGACCCAGCTTACAGTTTGAGGCCTTGCATGTATTTCGCATGTGCAGGTTCATATCCAGCTGCGGGTCAAGGGTTACCTCCAGGCACTTGACTGAGCCTGCGACAGTCAGCGGTGACCCATCAGCCCCAGAGATCTGTAGTGAATCCGGGGTGGCTTTTAACTTGGCTGCTGAGACAAATAGCATGGCCTGCATCTTCTGTAGGTTAATAACAAGTTTATGGTCCTGCAACCAAGTTTGAATGTGGTCAAAGTCTGAGTTTAGTTTGGTGTTAATGGTGGCGATGTCCTGGGATTTGGCCATGATGACTAGGTCATCTGCATACAGCACTGAGGACCCTAGAGCCGGAGCCAAGGGTAACTCATTTATGAAGAGAAAGAACAGGAGAGGCACCAGGACAGAGGACAGAGCCCTGGGGGACTTCACATTTAACCTGGGTAGGCTCAGACAGGACCATGTTGAATTTGGTGTACTGATGCCTGCTCATGAGGTAATTACTGATCTAAGCAAGAGCTGGGGAGGAGAAGCCAAGTGACAGGAGAGAAGAGCACAGTAATGTGTGGTCAAAGGCTTTTGAGAGATCAACAAAGAATGCTCTGGTCAGTTCACCTCAGTCAGCAGCAGACTTGATCTCCGAGGTAACAACTGCTAGGGCCGTGGAGGTGCTATGCCCCTTTCTAAACCCATGTTGTGCAGGGGAGAGAAGGTTGTGGGTCTGTAGGTAGTGGGTGACCTGAGAAGCGACTACCTTCTCCAGGAGCTTGCTGATCGCCGATAGGATTGCAATGGGACGGTAGTTCTTGAGGTCTTTGTTCCCTGCTTGGTACAGGTATCGCCTTGTCCATCTTCCAGATGTCCAGGACTATGCCTGAGGTGAGCGATACATTGAAGACATGGGATGTGGGCCGGGCTAGTACTGATGCCCCTAGCATCAGCAGCTTGGGCTCCAGGCAGTCATGCCCAGCTCCAGTGTATGGGGATAGACCAGCAAGGAGCTTCTGGGCCTCCATGTCTGTTACTGCCTTGAGGTAAAAGGGCAGTAGAGAGTACAGGTCATGTAACATTGCTCTCTTTGCTCCTGTGTTGAGTTGTATACGTAACTAGCAACTCACTAGTTAATCCTGTCTAGTATAAGGGTTATCATTATTGTAAAGAAACTGAAATAATAAAAAAACTTAACAGCAAAAAAAAGGGGGGGCAGTAGGGGGGTTGTCCCTCTGGGTGAGGAGGCCCTGCCCGCAGGGTAGTGCGGCAGTTTGGGTAAAGCAGGCAAGTCTGTGAAATGAACATTGAAGGGATTGGCAATAGTGAAGGGGTTGTTGCAATTAACCCCGTCAATGAGCATGTCAGTGATCTGCACTCTCGTGGCCCCACCCACCACTTTCTTAATGCTCTGCCAGAAAGTCCTCAGATATTTGGCTGTGGAGAGCAGGATGGACTGACAGTATTCACTTTTTGCTGAGTGAATGGCTCTCTTGCATGAGTTCCTCAGCTGCCTGTAATTCTGGAGATCCGTGCTGGACAGTGAGCTCTTATACCTCACCCAGCATTTATCCCTTTGCCTCATGAGAGTATTCAGGCCTCCATGGAGCCAGTTACTTGCAGTTCCCCTCACTCTCCTTCTTGTGAGGGGGGGGCATGCCTGTCTTGAAGTGTGGTGAATGCTTTTAGAAAGTTGTCAAGGGCTATTGAGGGGTCATTGGTGGCCATGACCTGAGACCAGTCAGTATGCCTCAGGTCTTCAAGGAAGTCTCCAGCACTGAATTTGGAGTAATCCCTCATTTGAATCACCTTGTGCGGGATTTTGGGCGGGGCATTGCCCCATACGCAGAAGGTGGTAGAATACCACAGGAGATAATTTTCTCCGTTCTGTTGCTTAGTACCCAGTCAATGATGGAGCCTTTGTCACCTCTGAGAGAGGGCCTAGTGGGTTCAGCGATGAGCTGGCTTAGGGCCAGTCCAGCCAACAGTGGTTCGTATTGCTGGGCACTACGACCTGCCCAGTTAAGGTTGAAGTCCCCCAGGACTAGTAACTCGTTCTAGCCAACCTTCGGGCTAAGACTGCCTAGGAGGCAGGAGAGCCCGGACACACCACCCTTGGGAAGGTTGTAGGCACATATCACATGCACCTTTTTGGTGTTCCCTAGCAGGAGGAGGACGTGTAGGAACTCACAGAGCTGCGATGCAGATAGCAAGTGCAGTAGCGGCTCTAGCCACAAATAGTTACCAGGGCACAGCTGGGGCACAACAGATGGCAGCCAGGGCAGTGATATATTGTTACTATGGGGGAAGCTCTGCCCCATATGGGGCAACAACTGGGGCACAGCATTTTTTTACCGGGGCACGTGCCCTGGCAGGCCCTGGTGTAGAGCTGCCACTGAGCAAGTGTCCTATGACTGAGACGTTTAAGTGCATCTTGTAGTATATGAGTACTCCACCCCCCTCTTGTTCTGGGGCCTATCCAACCTAATGAGGTTGTAGCCTGGAAGGTCACAAACTGAGTCAGATATGCATGGCTTAAGCCATGTCTCAGTGATCCTCATAATGTCCGGATTATAGTGAGCCACCCAAGCTGTTTGCTCAGTAAGGTTTGGTAGAAGGCTGCGTATGTTTAATTGCACAAGCCTCAAGCCTTTGGCCGATAGCCAGGATGAAGGTGGTTTCAGGGAGGGTCTAGCATTCTTTGAGCCCATAATTTGAATATGAGCCCCAGCCAGTCCGTGCCACCCAGGACAACCTCTCAGTGGAGGCATCCTCTCAAGCCGCCAGGGTGTCAGGTACAGAAGGGAGGCAGGGCAGTGAGGGGACTGAGTTGATTAGCAGAGGGGGAAGAGGAGCAGGGAGGAGGGAGAGTGAGCAGTAAAGAGAGGAGGTACAGGAGAGAGAGTATCCAATAGGAAATGAAAGGGCAGTTCCCTAGGCAGAAGTGGGTGGAGCTAAGACCTATTTAATTAAGGTGGGAAGTGGGGAAGGGGGGTGAGCAAAAATTTTCTTCCAAAACCCACTGAAGTCTATGGGCTCAGAGCCCAGCCAAACAGTTTGAATCAGTCAAGATTGCAGGGCCAATCAGTGGCCACGCGGAGCACAAGAGGAGATGGAAGCAAAGGGCAGCAGCCAGTGGGAGCCTTTCAGCACTTCCAAGTTTGGCCTGCGAGCCTACCAGCAAGAGGAGAGTTCCTTGGCGGTGAGCAGTGGTGGTGTGGACAGCTGGCCCAGGTAGCCCCGGCCGCTCAGATCTTTCCCTGATCAGGGGCTGAGAGATCTGAGGAAAGGAATAGATTGTGAGTCACAGTAATAACAAAGGGTGACACTGGAGAGTGAATCAGGGGTATGTGCAATGGAGAGAGAGAGAGAGAGAGAGGGGAACTTGGCAGAGGGGTGGGGGCTGCACAGACAAGAAAATAAGCTGAACTGGCACCAGGGGAGGACAGAGGGGAGATTTAGTAGAATATGAAATTTACAAGGGGAGGAGAAGAGAGATGCAGGGTTTAGCAGCAGGGGGAAGGGTGGAGAGAAAGAGTGAAAGCAGAGGGGCAGGAATTACTTCACAGCTCTAAATTACAGTAGTTTCCAACTGCACTTTATAGTTCAATACTAAAACATTTAGGCAGGTCTACACAATTAATTTTGACTTTGACCAAAAAATAGCAAGAAGCCTAATAATTCAGCCTAGACTATCAGCTGAGACTTGCTAAGAGAAGTGATTTTTTTTAAATAAATAGCTAGAATTACAATGTGGGGGCTGTGAATGCATGCATTTTATTGCGTGGCCAGACACAGCAGGGCAGGTGTGATCAAATCCTTAGCCTTGTTTTATGTGCTGATGGGGGCAGTGTAGGTTTGGATGAGCTCAGAGCCTGCAACGATAGTGCAAAGTGAAAGACTTACAGAGATGAGGAAGAATAAATATGGTTCAGTACAGTATCATACCTCTCAATTGTTCCAGATTTTCCGGGACATCACAAATGTTTATTGAGATCTTGGATTAATAAAACAGATTCTACTGGGGAAAATTACCAATAGATTCAGTGCAGTTCTCCTTTAAGTCTGTAAAGTAATAACACTGGATCCTTAAAAAGCCTGAAAATTAACTTATCACTGGATCCTCAAAAAAATATTTATTTAGAAGTGCCTGTGTTCCACTTTAGTTTCAGATATGTAAATGAAGAAAAATTGCAGCATAAACATGCAGAACATTAGACTGTGTTTTATTACACCATTTAATAGTATACAATTGAATTAGACATTTAAAAAAACATTTAAATTGCAGAATCTAGACTGCTTGTCAGGCAGTCATGAATTAATTGCTTCTGTCATGGACTTTTTTGAATGCCAGTGTATTGTTTAACCCTTAAGCTACAGACAGAATTAGCAAGTCTCGGAATTCTGGACTGATATATCAGCCAGCAACACAGGTTAAACTAAGCAGATAACAACTGTCTGCAGAAGTCAGCCTTCCCCTTCCCCCTGCATTCGACAGGTTTAGTTTCTGGAATGAAACTGACACACTCACACACACACACACTGCATTCCAATACAGTATATTTCTGTTCAGGAGAACTGCACTGTGTCTATAAGTAATTTTCCCAATAGAAGTTGTTTTTTAAGTACTAGTTAAATTGCTGTTATTGTTTCATCTATAGTGGGACACTAGTGGGCTGAACTCATGGATGCTGCAACAGGCATGGTGTGCTGATCATGTATTTACAAGGACCTGTCACAAGAATAAATCTTGTCTTGATCTTGGGTAATTTGACAGTGCTGGTTTCTTTGGATTACTATTATTGGAATTTATCTTGCACATCAGAAAAGAGTTAGAGCTATTTTTAATTGCCATGACATTGTTCCATCTATACAGGCCTTTTAGGAACCTCGGTGGGCATTTCTGCTTTACACGCTGGTGTTAGGTGTCAGTTTAGAACTGTATGATGTAGTTTATGTCTCTCTCAGCTACAGAGTTTTGTAGTAGGACATGAATGCATTGTGTCAACAATAGAAGAGTAGAACAGGGACATAAACTACATCATACAGTTCTCAAGTTGTTATTACCGGCAGCATGTAGATCAGAAATACCCACTAGGATAGCTGAAAAGCCTGGCTAGATAAAGTAATAACATAATTTGAAGCAGTGTTTAGAAAACAGCTTCTACTGGAGAAAATGACCTACAGATTCAATGCAGTTCTCCTTTAAGTCTGGAAAGTAATAACATTGGACCCTTAACAAGCCTGGAAATTAACTTAACACTGGATCCTAAAAACAATATTTCTTTAGAAGTGCCTGTGTTCCACTTTAGTTTCGGATATGTAAATGAAGAGAAATTACAGCATAAATATGCAGAAAATTTGACTCTGTTTCATTATGCCATTTGATAGGATGCAACTGAATTAGACATTTAAAAAGCATAAACTAAAGATACTTTACATATGTACAGTACTACATCGCACAATGTACAGTACATGTCATGCGATGGCGCTGCGCCATGCTGAGTAAAATATGGTGTCCCTGATTTTGGTCTTTTGTCCCTGATTTTTGGGGAGATTGTCCCTGATTTTGATCCTGGCAGGTTGTGAGGTATGTATAGTATTACAGTAAATTAGTCTGATTATTGAGCATTAGAGGTGGGTTGTCATGCAATATTTCAGTGACTTTTTATAAGGTTTGTAGTATAGCCAAGAGGTTAGAGTAACAAGCTATTAATGATCTTGGTTCATCCAGCTGGCCTGGGCTTGGGTCCCACAAAATCCACTTGCATACTGCATGGCTCTGATCAAGTTACTTAACCAGCTCAAAGCTCCTGGGTCACCCCTGAAAACAGGAACTTGTGCCTAATGAGTCTTACTCGGTTAACAAAAAATAAATAAATAAAATACATTTATGTTTGACAAGTCTTAGTGTTGTGAATGGTCACTGTGGTGGTTCTTAGTTCTACAGTAGAATCATGATAAACAGATACTTGATTCAGAGGATTACTGCACTGGTAAAAAGGCTCTGGTGGCATATTAATAGAAGATTGATATAGGACAACTGCATTGTTATTGACTATTCAAATTGCTCCATTGTGACTACCCTTTTTCTAATTACCAGTTAAAAATACTTTCATGTAGGTAAATGTAAGACAACTGCATGCTATTTAGAACCTGTATCAGTGTACTTACAGTTATCTGATGATAGCCTCGGTGATTGTGTGATATCAGAAACACTAACTACATACTGCACGGTACTTACACATACAGCTGTAACGAGGAAGTAACTATATTGGTCAGTCAAGTTCCTTCCTCCCACCAGCAAAGGAGAAATACCCCGCTGGCTGCACTTGATTGTGTAAGTATGTGTCGAATAAGATAACTCAGTTTAGGATCCAAAGGTGTATTAGTGAGCCTCACAGCTTTCAGACGAATATGTGGGACAAAATCTTGGCTGAAAAAATGTGTCACTTACTGCTGGTATCAAATAAGCAGTTCCCAGTTGGACTATGAGAGACTGTGAAGATTGCTATCCCAAACATGCATTTCTTTGGGGTTTTATTTATTTTTATTTACCTTGCAATTAAATCCAGACCTGGAAAGAGCAGTAAGTAATAGTAACTTAAATCTTACATTTTCTGGTAATTATTTTTTTTGTTGTTTTAAGACCATTATAAATCATGATCAAGGCCAATGATTTTGGTTTTTTTACCAGAAAATCTGGTAAAATTCCAGAATTAGGGTTGCCTGAACACTGGTAAAAACAAAGATGTCATGGAATTTGCCATTTTATACTAGATCAGTAATTCTACAAAACTTGTATTTTTCTTGTAGTTGCTTCCTGTACTGTTTTCAATTTACTTTATTTAGTGCTCTGTATATTAAGCCTTCTTTTATTCTAATTATTTATACACATACTAAACGACTTACAGCAGAATCCTAGTAAAATCTAAAAATTAGAGTAACAATCACCTGTACAATTCCAGAAT
Organism: Neoceratodus forsteri; assembly: GCA_016271365.2. Lineage (NCBI taxonomy): Eukaryota > Metazoa > Chordata > Ceratodontiformes > Ceratodontidae > Neoceratodus > Neoceratodus forsteri. The sequence goes on from JADMNL010000026.1 coordinate 335,663,437, forward strand.
CTGAAGTCTTGAAAATTGAATTTCATTGCTTTAATCACCGTAAATCAGTAACCTTGATCATGACATCATTCTTGGCCTTTCAGGATTGTTTATTTCTAAACATTTAATGTACTTTTTTTCCCCCACAAGAGGTAGGAGTTTCTTCTCAAGTCTGTTGTTTGCCCAAACTGCTCAGCTGTGCTTTGCAGTTCTCTTATCCAAAGAAATGAATGATGCACATGTATAGGCATAAGAAACGCAGTAACTGCACATATACACATGTACAAAAATGCTGTGTTTTACAGTTTAATAGAAGTTTTGTGCACTGGACTTCATTGTAGAATGTGCATGACTGAATAAATTTAAAGTAGAGGATGCATACAACTAAGTGACAAGCCTTTTTAGTCTTTCTCTCCAAAACTGACTGTCAATATAATGTACTATGCAGATTCACCTTGAAGCATTCCCCCCCACACACACACATGTTATGGCGCAGTGTATGATAACCTAGATGGGATGAGTTTGGATAGTAGGCAAACACACCATATTACCCTACTAGGTGCTAAATTCTGGTTTGGTCCTTGACTGCCTCTGTACACTGTTCAGCCCTGCCTTTAGCCCCTCTCACATGCTAAGATGTCAGTTTGACAAGGATTGTATATTCCCCAGCAAACAGTGCAAAGAGGTGAAGCAACAATCAGTTTTAGGTGTTCAAAATCTGGAATAAGTTGCCATTTGTCATAACTTGCTCCCTGAGTCTGCATATGGTATGTTTAAGCTGAAATTGAAGCATCACTTTGTCTTCTCCCTCACTTGCCTGACTTGAATTCATCTTCTCAAATATAGTTGCATGTCTTTAATGCATGCATATTATAATATTTTGTATGGTTAGGGCTTATTGTGCACTGAATTCAAACAACTCAGAAACCTTTTTATGCATGTTATAAAGCTGTTGTCCATATTCTGAAAACCTTTATTGTGCATGGTCTATCATTAACTGCCAGTGTCAGAGGCTCAGTAGGTAGCACACTTGCCTCTGAGGCCGTGAGATCAGAGGGCTGTGGGTTCAGTTCCCACATCTGGCACTTGGGTTAATATCCCAATACTGACACTGTAGTGTAGCATGGGGATGCTACACTTTAGAGGTGCTGTCTTTCAGATGAGACATTACACTGAGGTCCCATCTGCCTGGATTGGTGGTAGCTCAGGTGGATGCTAAAGAACCCATGGCACTTACTGAAAAAAGTAGGGGAATTTTTTATTACGAGGATTTTGGACAAAATAACATTCAATCCAAATTAATACAAATTAACAACTTGTTTGTAACAACACACAAAAAAAATACATAAATGCAGAAACTTAACTAATGCATTAATCAAAAATCTTTACAATATCATGCACATTATACATTATAATCAGCTTTTATCACAACTATATATTTCCCATTTAAGGTGGCTTTGCCTGTTTTTCACAGTGAATCCATAATAATCTCAAATGTTTTCGGCTGTGTCTTTTGCTGTTTAAAAATCACAACTTTTGCACACTGATTTCAATATTTTTCAGAATCTCAATATGTGATACATGTCTTTGCTGTGTAACCCAGTTACACCATGCATGCCACAAATAGTACCTTATTATTCTTAGTATAGTATGTACAGTATCTGAAAGGTATTTCCTCCAACCTCCTTCTAAGTCCCCACAAAACAACGCTGCATGAGTCAGTCCCTCAAACAGTGGCTCACCCCATTTTACTGCCAGATAAGTCCAGAAGTATTTTGTGGAAGCACATTCTAAAAACAGATGTCTTTGTGTTTCCAAAATCTGCATACAAATATCTTTTAAACAGTACCTATCTTGAATCTGTTTATGTTTGTTGTTGTTTCTGACAGGAATCCTATTATGTAGCCCTAACCAAACTGTATCCCGCACAAATTCTGGCACCTTTTTAGAATCTAGCATATTCAGATTCAGTTGTATCATATCTTGTGGACAATCAGCTATGGGAATATCTTCTCTCCTCTCTTGCTGAATAATGTGTGCATAAATCTCTTTGCGGGATTTACTGGATAGTATATCAGTGGTAATATTTCACTTAATTATCTGTTTTATTTGTTCTATGACATAGCTAGGGATATTCTTTAGTCTATGTAGCACTCCTGATTTCTTTTGAATCCAAGCTGACAAGCAGGGAGTAAGCCATTGTAGTGCCAATTCCCTCCATAGCTTGTTTCCAGGATTCAATGTATTTCCTAAATTACGAACATACGAAATTTGCCAGCAGATAAAGGCCTAGAGGTCTATCAAGTCTACTCGAATGTGCAGCTAGCACCCCTTATTCTGCAGCTGCCCCTCCCTTCCACCCTTCCCCTTCATTAACCCTCCCCCTTGTCCTGTCCAAATTGTATACTTGAAAAATACTGCTATAAAAGTCTATCGGATTTATCATAGACAGACCCCCTTCTTTTGTTGGTCTATATGTGACCTCCCGTTTAACCGGATTCAACCAACTGCCCCACAGGGCTTGAAAAGAAATATTATATAAGGATATTTGTAGTGACTGAGGAGGAGGGAAAATATAGCAAATGTGCAAAACATGGGCAGAAGTAAAGTCTTCATCAAAACAACTCGCTTTTTCTTAGATATGTGTCTCCCCTTTCATGAGTTGACCAATCCGAATGCTTTATTTATACAAATCTCCAAGTTATGTGTAGCCATGTCTCCTTTGCCAAAAACTAGTCCAATCTATTGACAGTATCCTGTGTAACAGTGATACCAGCAAAAGTATTTGTTTTTAATGTGGATAATTCCCTTAGGAAGAGCCCTCTACTCTTAGAATAATTAATCCTGGACCCAGACTGATCTGAAAAAGCCTGAAAATAATTAATTAATCTTCTGTAGTTTTTTTATCTATGCATAGCAAAAGATCATCTGCATAAGCTAGGGCTTTGATGGGCGGGGAAGTTGGTGTTAAAGTAAGGCCATAAATGTTGTCCCTCTGTTTCGGATTTCTTTAAAAAAACATCTATACAGAAAACATATAGGAGGGGGCCGAAGGGACACCCCTGTCTCACTCCCTTATGAACTCTAATGTCTTTCCCTTTCCAACCATTTATATTGGGTGTTAAAATAGCATTTTTATACATAAGCTTAATCCAACCTATAAACCTCTGTGGAATGCCATATACCACTAATGCACTATATAACAAGCATTTGTCAGTGCCAAATGTTGCTTTCTTATATGTGCTGTTTAGGTATTTGGAAGTCATTGGAGTGCAAATATTGAAAATTCGTGAACTTACGAGCGTGCATAGGAACTGCGCAACGCATGCTCGTAAAGTAGTCATTTTTAGGAATTTTTTCACCAAATTTTCAACATTGCCATTTTAAGACCTCTGCTCATGAACAGAGTCACTATGATTTTCTTAATGTGTCCCATACACTGATTTCACGCACTGATTGTGCCATTGTTTGCTACATGGGTGGAAACACGTTGTGGGCGAGATGTGAAAAATGACAGCTGTACTGCTCATAAGGAGGTATGGTAAAATGGCAATGTTGAAAATCAGGAGTGAAAGTATTGAAAATTTGTGAACTTATGAATGTGCATAGGAACTGTGCAACACACGCTCATAAAACAGTCATTTTTAGGAATTTTTTTCACCAAATTTTCAACATATGTTTTTTGAGACCCCACCTTATGAACATTGGCAGTGTTGTTTCATTAATCAGTCCCAAAAGGTGATTTTGCACAGTGACCATGAAATCACCCTTTGGGCCTGATTAATGCCATTACAGTGCAAGAATTCATGAGGAGGGGTCCCAAAACCCCCATGTTGAAAATTTGGGCCCAAAATTCCCAAAAATGCCTGAGATATGCAACAAAGTTGAAAAAAACCTATTTATTCCATTATACTGCTTATTGGCATTTCCTCAGTTCACAGTCAGCTTTGAAGAGTGCAGACATGTTCCCAGTTCATCGATGATCATCACGCCGAGCTCCAGAGGTAAGTATGAGGTGGGGGGGATGTGGGGAGGCAGGGTGTGCTGTGGGTGGGTGCGGGTTTGGGGCAGGGAGATGGTGAGGAATGTTTTCTTGTTTACAGGTTTTTTTTAATTAAGACTATGCAGGACGTTTTTCATGCTGGGGTGGGCTCCCAGCACGGCAGCTGAAAAAGCTGTTTGGGGGGGCTGGAGCAGACAGGGGATTGGGCACCCCCATTGGCCATAACAAGATTTGCCACGCTGGGGTGGGCTCCCAGCGTGGCACCTGGAAAGCTTTTGGGGGGGCATGCAGCCATGGAGCCGATGGGGGATTGGGCACCCCCATCGGCTATAACAGTTTTTGCCACACTGGGGTGGGCTCCCAGCATGGCACTTGGACAGCTTTTGTGGGGTGGCCTGGAGCCGATGGGGGATTGGGCAGCCCCATTGGCCATACAGTGTGTGCGTGTGGGGTAGGGAGAACATCAGCATGCGATATGCATGCTTGCGTGTGTGTGTGTGGGGGGAGAGCTCTGCTCACTGAAGTGGAGCTCTCCCTTTCAACTGTATGTCACTGCATTTTCAGCTTGTCATAGACAGCTGCAGCAGTGATTGGGGAACTGCGGCCGTACCTGCAAACACACTGACTGAATTGGAAGACGGGTGTCACACCTCCAAAAACTCAGATGATGGCACTATGTTTCTTGCACATGCATGCAAGCACCAAAAAAATTGGTGTGAATTCATATCGAAGGCCTCATCCTGGTCAATTCCCAGCAGAAAGTCTTGTGTCCCCTGTAGTGTTGCTGAATAACATATCTCCCTAACCATAATGAGGTTATCACTGTGCTTCCTAGAGTGTATTGCACAGATCTGTGCTGGGCTAATAACAAAGTCTGCTACTGATACCAATCTGTTTAAGAGTATTTTACCTAATATTTTCAAATCAGAATTTAAAAGACTGAGTAGTCTCCAATTTTTAAGTTGTGTCCTATCACCCTTCTTATATAACAAGATCAGTGCGGCATAGTACATTGATTAAGGAAGTGCCCCAACTTGTAACATGTTATTGTATACTATAACCATAGGAGGAATGAAATCCTCTTGAAATGTTTTAAAAAACTCCACCCCAACACCATCTGTCCCAGGGGCTGATCCATTTTTTAGACTCTGTACGGCACTGTCTACTTCAGTATCAGTGACTGGTGTTAATAAATGTGTTGGTCATCCCCTGAAATTTGTGGTAGACTTTCTAGCATCTGAGAATCTTCCTTAACCCGAGGAGCTACAGAAAACAGCTGTGTATAAAAAGTATCCACTTGTTTTAATATGCCTGCCAGTGTAGAAATTACCTCTCCATTTACTGTCCTAACCTTTGTAATGATTCTGTGCTCAACCCTGCCCCTGCATTCTTTGAAGGGGTCCATCAAACCTTTCTGCTTCCCTGTCCCAAATCTCATTTCTTGCTCCAGGGACTTAGCCCTGTCATATTGTATAGCAGACATTTTTCCCTTAATTTCAGAGATTTTCTTACAATTATCTGTTTTGCACGCTTCCATTTGAGAATTCAGTTTTTGTAATTGGGCTCACAATTTTAAACAATCTATGTATTTATTTGTAGCTAATTCTATTGCCTTTTTTTTTGTGAAAAAATTCAACCCAGGTCTGTTTGGTCACCTCCCACCAGGTGGCAGCATTATCATAAAATTCCACTACAGATAACCTGGCTTTCCACGCTTTTCTCAGAGCTAGTTTTACGTGTTCCTCTGTTAATAGTGATGCTTTCAACCTCCAAGGGTTCTTTTTGCACCTAGGGACATGCTCCCAGCCAATGGTCAATGTAATCGATTTATGGTCTGTAAATTCTCTAGCCTGTGTCTCTACTGCAACTATCTGTAATACTGAAGAAATGAATACGAAATCTATCCTTGTAGATAGTGCCCCTCTAAAATAGGTACTACCCCTTATTGGAAAAGCATGTCTATATGAGTCTTGTAACTGTGCCTCTGTAATTATATGTTGCAATGCAATGCCATCACAGAACATCTTGTTAGTTTGAAGCTCCCTATCTGCTTTCCCTAACCCGCAATTAAAATCACCAGCCCAGGCAATCAGTCTGGAGGTGTGTAATTACGGCTGCATGGATTTAAATAAGGCCACTCTTTCAGCTTTTGTCTGTGGATCATAAATCTATATTATCCTAAATCTCTCAGAATGACAGGCAATATCTAGCATGACGGCCTGGCCAGGCTCTATAGCCACCAGTTTGGAGACAGTGAAATTACGATTTCCCAGCAAAATACCTACCCCGTAACACAACTCTGCCCTATGGACCAAAATGAAGGCCCCTTAGTCCAAAGTTTTGAAGCTTGCTGTAATTCAAAATGAGACTTTATTCTGGTGTCTTGGATACAAATTTTGCTACAGTTGTCCTGCAGCAATGTGTTTAATACTGTGGCTATTTTGTAATTACGCTTTATGCTATTAACAGTGACAGAAACTATTTTAAGCTGGCCCATCATATGGAGCAAAAGGGGGTAGAATAGTATCACCAGATATAGAGGGACTGTTTCCTTAGTTTTGTGTCTAAGTGTTTTTACTACATCTTCTGTGCCTTGTTCTTTATGAAATGCTTGCAGTGGCCCACCTTCTGTATCAGAAGTCACCTCATTTGAGATGGAGGTAGCTGATGATGTACCGGATGCTTCTTCCCCTGAGTCTTCCTCTTGTCCTTCTCCACTTAAAGGTGAAAACTTGTTCCCTGTTTTCAAAACTGCGGGGCATTCCCTTTCTCTATATGTCTCTTAGCCTGAGCCCCTGTAAGTGACTTCCCTGCCCTGTTACGTTTTTTCCCCCCAGTACCTTTTGGAAAGGAACTTCTTGGCTAGGTGGAGGGGCAGGAATTTCTCCTACCCTATCCTCTGGTATGTTTAAAGAAGCCTGCTCTAAGGGGTCTATCTCATTCACTGAGGGAGTATATTGATTGCCTAGTCCTTGCACATCTTCTGGATTTTCACTGGCGGGGGCCAGGGCCGAGGGGGGGGACTGTTTCATGCCTGGAGTAGAATTTGTTGCCCATTTTGCCTGAAGTTGCTGCACTTTATTTATAAAGGCTTCCTGGGAAGGGCAGTCCTCTCAGTTATGGGAAACCCAAGGACATTGCCCATAACTGTGACCTGTATGATCACAGAGATTGCACTTCAAAATATTCAGGCATGATGTAGAGGCATGCCCAAACTCCAGGCAGTGGCTGCATCTAGGGGAATCGCATGCTGAACTAAGATGTGAGTGATTTCCACATTTGAAGCAGGATTTGGGCTGCCCTATGTAGAAAAGAGTCACTCTATCCTTACCCCCCCCCCAAAAAAAAGGTGCTTGGTAAATACACTGGCCCTCTATTTGTTGTATACAGATTAACTCTGATCTTCCACCCACCATTCCAGATCTGTTCACTAATATCTAATATCGGGGTGGGCCTGTCTAACACCTCACACCTCTGTCTGAGCCAGAACAGAATATCCTCTAGATGGACTTCCTCATTAAGAAACATGATTGTGATATGTTTTATTGCTGGTTTTGTAAGAGGGACGGCCATGTTGAGGATCCAAAGAGGTGAGTTCTTAAGGGTCTGATATTGGGCCCAGAATCTATCCAAACTTGAAATGGTTTTAAAACTAATATCAAAGTTTCCACTGCCAGAATGAATCAGTGCAAAAACTTCGGACAAAAAAATGCATAGACCCCTTCAGTAACTGCTTAGCTATGTACAATCTGTCTGGAGGGTTCTCTATCTCACCTTTGTATATTAGTCTGACTGCATTTCTATGCGGAGCTGGTTATCCCTTAATTTGAAAAAGATCCAAAAAACTGAACACTGGATCAAGCCAAGCTCTTTGTGTAGGGTCTTGCAACACATTTTCTGAAGGACCCATTCTAATGCTTGGGTCGTCCTGTGGCTGTGCAGTTTGTGGAGCAGCTGTAGAAGTGATAGTCGCATTATTAGGCTGAGTACCCATGTTGGGGTCCATTCTTGAATTTTCAGTAGCATTAAGTTCTGCAGTTCGTGGCATTTGAGTAGATGAAGATAATTCTTGCGATGTCTCTGAAACTTGCACTTGCTGTTGGTACTGACGGACATCAGTTTCTGAAGGATTTGGCAGTCATTTACAAGCTGAGTTCTGGAGCCATCCTGCTCCTGATAATACTTTGTCTGATGACCAATGGGGTTTCATCTCATTGTTATGCTGAGAATTGCTTTTATTAAAAGGTAGGGAACTCTGCTGTTCCTCGCTAAGCATTTCTTCAGCTCTGCTTAGCAAAGAACTGTTTTTTTGTGCCTGACTTTGATGTACTAGGCACCTCAGATCTCCGGTTGTGTACATATTTAGGTGGAACAAAGATTTTGCTTTGCTCTCGGCACACGGCATCCTGCTGTTTTGAACTGCCAGTCAGGCTATCGACAGTTAAGTTCACACTGTCGGCACCTTGTGAAGTGCCAATGTCAGAGTTCTGCTGTAGCAGGCCTGGTGAGTCATCCCTGCCTGAAGTTTGACATTCTTTATGCAGGGCTGTCAATTATAATCATAGCGCTTGCTGTTGCAATTTACAATTCTATTCTATTTCTAGCAGCTCTATCAGTCACTGTTCTTTTAATCCAATGTCAGTCAAAACATTATCACAACTTGTTTCTCGTACCTGCATTGTTTCAATCTGCAGATTCTTCTGCTATTTGAAGTCCATTCAGTGTTAAAAAAACTCCTCAGGAACTTCTTCTTCCACAAATTCAACAATTTCCTCCACATTAACCTCTGGTGAATAAAGAACAGAGAGCATGAGCTTCTGAAGAAGGACTGGTTGGTCCGAAAGCTAGAGCACTTTGTTCTTGTTACATCTATGTTGGTCCATTAAAAGGTATCAAATCATTTGCTTCTGGATCTAAAGAACAGAGAAGGAGGCATTCTCCCCTGTCCCTGCAGCAAGCTATCCTCCTCCAGGATCTCCAGAGTCTGCCATCTTTGGAAAATGGCCAAGAGCTCCCCCTACTAATGAGTAGGGGAATTTCCCTGGTGTCCTGGCAAAATCTCCCCCATTCACTGGAAATACCATGGACAACTTAATTTGGTTCAATCTCACTTGGCATTCATCTGTGTGGGAACGTGAAGGGGGAGGAGCAGCTGTAAAGCAGGGTGCAAGTTGCACACTTGAGCAGACTTGATAGAGTGTGTGGCCTGCATCTGTTGGCAAGTAAGTAAGTAAGTAACTGCAGCTGTGATTCCCTGGCCCTGACTCCCACTGCCTGGTTTCACTTCTGTGTACACTGTACCTCAGCATTACAGTAACCACAGTTAAAAAAAAAACACGTCAACCACATTTTTTTTCAACCATACACTATAACAAAGAAAGTATGGGTGCCCATACACAACTCACCTTGCTTTTCCATCTTGGTATTGAGACACCAGCATGAACCTCTCAAGCTTCCCTCTTGAGGTCCATACGCTGGTTCTCATCCCTTCAATAGAAACACGGGCTTGTTGTGTATGGGCACCCACACATTATTCCTTATATTGTGTACTGTTATACTGCTATGGTTTTGTAGCACTACAGAGGGAACTATGTCCCACTGCACTGCTGCCACCTGTAGCTGTAGGAGAAGCAGAACTCTCAGGACACAGGGAGGGTGATATCTTGCGCTGTGTATCACACATGTGTGCTAATGCATGCTTAGTCAGGCACATAGTCCCAAACACTGGCATCACTGCAGGGTCACAGGAAAAACAAGAAAGAAGGGGAAATAAAATAATGGCATCTCTTTCTTCTACATATATCTATATATATAGCATTATTTACAAACATCCCATTAACCTTCATTCCTTCCTCCAGGTTATATCTGTAAACAAGACTTGTGTGACTCTCTGTATTACTTACTTAAGGAATAATGCACACCAGAGTGTGTGTTGTGCTAGGGTAACACAGTGTCTCTGGTGATTGGACATGAAGCTGCAGGGTGACTACATCCAACACCTGAGAAGTGGCATTATAGCAACATAACACACACCTTGGAGCTCATTATTCCAATTATGGCATGGCTCCTTTGTTAAAAAAAGTTTAAAAAAGTAATTTAAGCTACATTTTTATGTTAATTTTTATAATGGCAGATATATCTAATGAAGAAGAAATCCATAATGTTCCATTTGTCCAGTAGATAGTGCTAGTACTGCTGTCTGACTTAGTCTGTCTCTTTTTTTGTCACCACCCCATTTGTTTATGATGGTGGTTGTCTCTTCTATATCCTCTGCCCCCACCCAACTGCAGTTTTACCTGTTTCATTGCCTACCTCACTCTCTGTCTGTCAGCTAGATATGCTCTCCGTATCCCTGCTTCTGATCATGGTAAAGTGTGCCCCCACCCTCCTCTCAGGATCATAATTCAGATACCTGTGGAATGCTTTTCTGCATTGTTCTCATCATGATGGTTTGCATCATTCTACTCATGCAGTCAACTTGTGCTCATACTGTCAGAAAACATAACACGGAAACAAAATGTGGCTCTAACAAGTGAAGTGCAGTGTACTTTGGAAAAGTACATGCTCTCATTGTGTTCTGGTCAGGAGCTGAGTGGGGACTGCATGTGAAGCCCATCATATTAGTGGCTCCTCATTGAATTTTTGTTTTACAAACAAAACAGAAAGGAAAAAATGAAAAAGTAGTATGTTTTAGCATTAGGGTGAACTAATCAGATTATTTAACATGGCTTTGGTACTTTCTGTGGCAGTGGGAGGGAGGAATTGACTTTAAAAAAAAAAGGACCAACTACTGGCAAGAGCCAAAGCAGCCATGCCAAGTGTGGGCAACTTGGACCTGGGCTGATGCGTGATTTGTTTACCATTTTAATGTGATCATGTGGACTGGAACTAGACCTGTGATGCTGTGCTGGGATGATGTCAAAGGTGTAGCCCCAGACTGACCAGTCAGAGCCCAATGATTGTTCTTGCTATTGTATAATTAGTAAAATAATTAAAAAATAAATAGATAAGAGCTAGATGCACAAATAATTAGGCCAGTTACTAATATATCACCATCAGAATGTGATACTGATAGATCAAGAAAAGAGAACTGAAAAAGGCACATAATTTCATCTCTGTTTACAGTATGCATCACTTACTGCAAAGTTACACTTATTAAAGACTTTTCTCATCAGGTTAGCTTCATGAGTTATAGCATCTGACTTTTTATAAATAATGACATTACTTTTACACAGTCAAGATTGTTTTGGTCTTGCAAGTTTTCAAGTGTGTTTAACAATAAATATTTTCACGTTTCACTTTGTGGCATCTTGGATGTGAATCTTTTGTTCAGTTTCCTCAAGTGTAGCTGACTTGTTGCTTCATTACTCTGCATTGGCTATCCAGAGCTGCACTGGCTTTTTCTCTTGGATGCGCTGCAACCTTGTGTGTGTGTGGATCACATAGCCATAAGAGAGCATGGGGGTGGGGTGGAGCTAGGAGAGGATCTGCGCAGCAGCAGTTTTTGGCAGTCCTAACTAGCAGATCGAATAAGTCACAGATCTTGACTAGTAACATATCTGAACCACTTTCAAATCACAATATTAAGACGTTATAGGTGAAGCAAAATATTTTGGTATCAGACATGAGTAAATCACTGGAGATCTAGCCAGGATGGGCTGAAGCAATCAGGGAGTGGCAGAGGGAGATGGAGCCTGGCCATGAGATAACACAGTGGGCCTGAGCGTGGAGATCGTGGTGCCTGCAGCTGAAGAAGTCTAACCCTCAAATGCAGTGTAGCTGAAAGTTAAGGGGCCAGAAAAAAAGTGAGAGTAGCATACCTCAAAGGTGATGTTGCTGGATATGAAAGTATCCCTACTACACAATGACAAAGCCTCAGCTGACTAACAAACTGCAAAGAAGGCACTTAAAATATCAACTAGATTAATTAAAGAAAACGTCCTGTTCTGGCACTGCCTTGAGAATCTGGAGAACAGTGTCTAGGCAACTATCTCTGCATTGTTAGCCTCCCAGCCAATGGGAGCAGAGGATGACTGCCTTTAAATATTTGTACAGGCTTGGCCCTCGGATGATCTGTATTTTCAGGGGGCTTCACATGTCAGTAGGACTTACCCGGTCACCCCAAGGAAGGGCAGGGCCAAAACCCTACAGCATGGGATCTCCTGGCTTCCACCCTCAGTTCATGGTCCTAACACCTGCTGTTCATATCCTTCCCACTCTCCGCTTATGGTCCTCCCTCCCCCCACTCATAGCCCTACAATCATCAATTCATGGTTCTCCGAACCCACAGTCAGTGTTGGTTAAGATACTTTCTCTATTACTTTTCTATTATGTTTGGAAACTAGTTCCAGGAAGCTCTGTGCAGTCACTAGCAAGGATGGAGAAGTACTAGAAAAAGTAACACACCTTACAATTATAGTTACTTATTTATTTTTATACAAAAACAATACAAAAACAAGCATTTGTCAATGCCGAATGTTTGCTTGCTGGCATTGGCAGTGGTAGTGTAGAAGTTACAGAGCTGCGTAATAGGAATGGCAGTGAAGTATTGAACTGAAGCCAACTCCACCACCACCCTGCAGAGAGTGACAGGCATTGGGGTGTGCCTTTGGATAGTCAGGCATAACGGCCATGCCATTTCACCACACCCCACCCTGCAGACACTGACAAGTGTCACTGTGTTCCGTGGGGTCTTTGGCCCTTATGCACACCCCCATTCCATTAGGAAATATGGTGAGATGGGTGCGATATAGGAGAATGGGGTGAACTTTGGGGCCGAAGAGTCCAAGGCATACCTCGATGCCTCTCACTGGCTGCAGGGTGTGGAATGGTATGAACATTACAGGCAAGAATCCGAAGTCACACCCCTGATGCCTGTCATTCTCCATTTTAAGACCTCTGCTCATGAATAGTGTCACTGTGATTTTCTTAATTTGTCCCGTACATTGATTTCACACACCGACTGCGCCATTGTGCGCTACATGGGTGGAAACACATTTTGGGTGAGATGTGAAAAATGACAGCTGTACTACTCATAAGAAGGTGTGGTAAAATGGCAATGTTGAAACTGGAGTGAAAATATTGAAAGTTCAGAACACAGGCGTGTGTAGAACTACGCCTTTGCTAAATAAAACAGTCATTTTAGGAATTTTTACCAAATTTTCAACATAGCCCTTTAAGACCTCTACTCATGAACAGTGTCACTGTGATTTTCTTAATTGTCCGATACATTGATTTCACACACCATTTCTAATAATTGTGCTACATGGGCGAGACACATTTTGAGTGAGATGTGAAAAATAACAGCTATACTGCTCATAAGAAGGTGAGGTAAAATGGCAATTTTGAAAATCTGGGGTGAAAATATTGAAAATTCATGAAGTTACGAGCCTGCATAGGAACTGCACAATGCCGCTCGTAAAACAGTCATTTTTTGGAATTTTGGCACCAAATTTTCAACATGGGGTTTTTGGGACCCTTCTCATGAATGATTCACTGTCATGGCATTATTCAGGCCCAAAGAGTGATTTCGCAGTCACTGTGAGAAATCACCCTTTGGGCCTCAATAACGCCATGACAGTGATGTCATTCATGAGAAGGGGTCCCAAAAACTCCATGTTGAAAATTTGGTGCAAAAATTCCCAAAAATGCCTGAGATATGCAATAAAGTTGAAACCCCCCTATCTAGCCCATTATACAGCTTACCGGCATTTCCTCAGTTCGTGGTCGACTTTGAAGAGTGCAGATGTGTTTCCGGTCCACCGAAGATCATCGCGCCATGGTCCGGAGGTAAGTATGGGGTGAGGGGTTGGGGGTGTGGGGAGGCAGGGTGCACAGTGGGTGGGTGCAGGTTGTGGGAGGGTGCGCTGGGAGACTACGTGGGACGGTTTTTTTTTCCAGGTTGAAAACAAAAAAACATAGACAATGCGGGATGTTTGCCACGCTGGGGTGGGCTCCCAGTGTGGCACAAGGACATTGGGGAGCGTTCAGCCGACGGGGGATTGGGCACCCCCGTCGGCCATGGCATTTGTTGCCATGCTGGGGTGGGATCCCAGCGTGGCACCTTGTACTAATGGGGGAGAGTGAAGCAGATGGGGATTGGGCACCCCATTGACAATAGTATGGGGAGAGGTCGAGTGAAGCTGGCGAGATTAGGCACCCGTCGGCTATTAACCTGACTTGTTTGGGGGCGCGGTATAAGCGATGGGGATTGGGCACCCCAGTCGCTATCGTGTGTGGGGGGGGTTTCTGTGTGTGTAGGGGGAGCTGCGCATGAGCAGGCGATATCTTATCGCTGCTCACTCAAGCGTAGCTCCGTTTTCAACTGTATGCCACTGCATTTTGGAGCTTGTCATAGACAGCTCCAGCATGCATTGGCTTACAGGAGCCGCGCCTGCCAACACACTGACTGAATTAGAGGAGGGGGTGACACACCTCCGAAATCTCGGATGATGGCACTATGTTTCTTGCACATGCACGCAAGCAAACATAAAAAGCGCATTAAAGTGCTTAAGTCATGAAAACCTCCCCCACTGGCTGATGCTGAAATGCATAGCAGTATGTTCTCCTTTGTGCATTCTGGCAGTTCTTTGCTTCAACTGCAGGTAGTACAGTACGCTTGAGTTCGTTTGCATAGGTTTTAGCACTGGGGAGTTCACATTGACAGAGTCTAGTAAGAGAAAACGCTTGGAATTACACATACAATGAAGTCTGAGTTTTCATATCAAATGCTGAGGTATTTTTTTCTGGAGGATTAGAACCCATGGAGTCCATGAAGGTGTGCTTTGGAGAGCTGGCATGTGTAAGGACTGTTAGGCACCCACACATTTTGGTGGTCCTGCTGGCAGGAACAGTTTATTAAAGTAATGATGTGTGCTTGACTCTCTAAGCTGAGACAAGACTGCACCATCCTATCAGGCAACAGACGCAGTTGATCTGTGTGTGTGGGGGGGGAGCGGAGGAGCTGCTCACTGAAGTGTAGCTCCCTCTTTCAACTGTATGCCACTGCATTTTCAACTGCTGTCATAGACAGCTTCAGCAGTGATTGGAGAACTGTGACCACGCCTGCAAACACACTGATTGAATTGGAAGATGCTGACACACCTCTGAAAAACTCAGATGATGGCACTATGTTTCTTGCACATGTGTGCAAGCAAACATAATAATAAATAACTATAACAGATTACATTTTTTGAAAGTAATAGGTTAGTTACTAGTTACTTTCAAATAAATGTAATCAGTTACAGTTACATATTTCTTTTGTATAAAAATGCATAAGTAATTGTAACTGTAAGGTGTATTACTTTTTCTAGTACTTCTCCATCCTTGCTAGTGACTGCACAGAACTTTCTGGAACAAGTTTCCAAAAGTAATAGAAAATGTAACTTGCCCAACACTGCCCACAATTCATGGTTCCCCACCCTCTGTTATTTTTCCTCCCACCTGCAGTTCATGGTCCTCTCACTCTCTGCTCATGGTCCTCCCACTTTCAGTTCATGATCCTCCCACACTGAGTTCATGGTCCTCTGATTTTCTGTTTGTGGTCCTTTCATCTTTTGTTCATTATCCTCCCACCCTCTATTCATGGTCTTCTAACCTCAGTTTGTCCTCCACCCTCTGTTCATGGTCCTTTCACCTTCAGTGGTCTTTCCACCCTAAGTTCATGGTCCTCTCACCCTCTGTTCATGGTCCTCCCACATTTAGCTGTCCTCCCAGCCTCACTTCATGGTCCTCCCAGCCTCAGTTCATTCTCCTCCCCCTCTGTGTTTATAGCCCTCCCACCCTCTCTTCATGATCCTCCCACCTCAGTACATGGTCCTCCCACCCTCAGTTCATGGCCCTCTCATGCTCTGTTCATGCTTCTCTCACTCCCAATGTGTTGTCCACCCACCTTCAATTCATGGTTCTTTCACTAATTGTTTATGGTCCTCCCACCCTCAATTCATGGTCCTCCCACCCACTAATCACGGTCCTCTCACATTCACTGTGTTGTCCTCTCACCCTCAATTGTCCTCCCACTCCTAGCTCATGGTTCCCCCACCTTCTGCTCATGGTCTTCCCAATCTCTGTTCATGATCTTCTCATCCTCTGTTGATGGTCCTTCTACTGTCTTTTCGTAGTCCTCCCTCTTTACGTTCATGGTCTTCCGACCATCAGTTCATGGTTCTGTCACCCTCTATTCATTGTCCTCTCACCCTCTGTTAATGTTCTTTACATCCTCAGTGTTTTGTCCTCCCACCCTCTGTTTATGATCCTCCCACCCTCTGCTCATGGTCCTCTCACCCTTTGACTCATGGGTCTGTCTCCCTCAGTGTGGTCTTCCCATCCTCAGTTCATGATTCTCATACCTTCAGTTAATGGTTCATTGCACTTCCACCTCCTGTTCATGGTCCTCCCAGCCTCAGTTCATGGTCCTCCCACCCTCAGTTCATAGTCCTTCCACACTCTGTTTATAGCCCTCCAACTATCAGCTCATGGTCCTTGCACCCTCTGTTCATTGTCCACCCACCATCTGTTCATGGTCCTCCAACCCTTAGTTTGTGGTCCTCCCACCCTCTGTATGTGGTCCTCCCACTCTCTTTTCTTTATAATTTTTATTAAAATGTTATCACATTTACAGAAAAAATATCATACAATTTATAATGCAACCACTTTCCAGTTCCACCAGATACATATGTTTACATATCAACATATGTTTGCATTCTAGCTTCAAATTAGTATTACAGTTTGAAAGATACTACCAAACTTGTATAACTCTATCAAATGAAATCATTTTTATGTACAATTTAATTTCACTTGTTACAGTGCAAGAAGTAGTCCCATGTTCTTTCAAAGAGTTCTAGCTTACATTTCGCTAGGTGGCTCAGTCTGTCATTTTGGGCCAGTTTACTCATATGTGACAACAATTCATTTAGAGAGGGCACTGTTGGGTCTCTCTATTTTGATAAGATGAATCTTTTCAGACCTAACGCACCTGATGGAATCTACTTTTGTTTAAATTTGGGCAATGTATTTATACTCAGGCAGCCACAAAATATTATCAGAACTGGGTCAAATTGTACATTATAGCATAATTTTGCTTTGCAGAAGAACACTAAATCTTCTCAAACTGGTTTATGCGTGGGCAATGCCAAAACATATGTGACAGATTTGCACTATGGCTGCTACATCTCCAACATTTATCATCCTGAGTGTTCCCCATTTTTGCTATTTTTTTCTGGGGTGTAATCAATAGTGTACAGTATCTTACACTGTATAACACATCCTCTAATTTCCTTGCTAGTGCAACATGCATTGGCCCATAGCTTATCCCATCTGGCACAAGATACAATCAAGCTAAGTTCCTTTTCCCACTTGATCTTGGATCCTTCAGTTAAATTACACTGCATGTCAAAACAGTATGTCTATCCTGCCTCCCTCTCCCAACCTTTACACTTTGCCATTTCAATAAATTTATCCCAGTCTGACATTTTTTATACTGACTTGGTATGAACAAATGAAAGGTTGTATAGCTCATCTTAATTGAAAGTTCTGTATCTCCATAGTTCTAGATACCTTGTGTTTTACTGAGCCCTGAATTCAGAAAAAAAAGTGAGAATGTGGTTACTATGGGTGTTCCAGACATCACCTAAGCAGTTTAGTCTTTTTTTTTTGACCATCTAAGCTTTTTATCTTCATATTTTATATGTGGAACAATAGAGGCATCATTTCAATTGGTGGAGTCTTACAAATCTAATATTAACTAATGCAAAGGATAAAGAGGGATGCTGTTTTATTTTCTTAGAAATAGGTAGATACATATAGTCTGCTAAATTTGTTGGCTTAAGAAAATTGTTCTCATCTATAACTCAGATTGGCAGGTCATCCGTATTTGCTTTTTGTAGAAGTAATGCACTTTGTTTAAAGTTAAACGCTGTATGATAGATATAAAAGTCTGGAAGACCAAATCTCCCATCTTCTTTCTTTTGTGTTAGCTTTTTAAAACATATTCATGGTCGCTTGCTTTCTCATAGAAAGTTTGTGATAATTTTATTAATTCTGAGAAACCAGGTCTTATCAATCTTAAGGCACAAATAACTCAGGTGATATAAGTCTTAGGACTTTACTCCATAACAATAGGTTCAGTGGTTTCCAAGTCTCTTGCTCTGAGCAAACTGTTTTGCTTTTTATTGCTCATGTTGTATTTCACAGTTTTTGACAAATCGATGGGGCTGTCAATATCCAGATATGTTAGTGACTTATCAGACAATTTAAGACTGCCTAGTAGTGGCTTCACTGACCTTTTGGCAAAAGAGTTGTTTAGTGGTATTATTTCAGTTTTTTCCCCAATTTATTTTCAATTTAGACAGTTCAGAAAAGTTCTGAATTACTCTTTGGGGCCTTGCTGTTGAGGTTGCAGGTGATTTTAAAGTTGCTAACAAATCATCTGGAAATGCTAGCACTTTGCTTTCATATTTTCCCCTTTCATACCATCAATCATTACATCTTTGTCAGTTTTTGCTATCAGCAGTTCAATGGCAAGGACAAATACACTAGGGGAGAGGGTGCACCCTTGCCTTGTTCCTCTATCATGCTCAGTTTTTGACTTCAGATCATTCATTAAAACTGATTTTGATGCTTTATTATACAACATGGAGACCCAGACTCAAAACTGCCTACTGAAACCAAATTTATCAAGTACTTTTTGAAAATAAGACCACTCTATAGAGACAACAGCCTTTTCCAGTATCAAACAACATTAAAGCTGCTTGATTATTTGACAAAGCTGCAGCACACATTTATTTGTTTATTTACTTATTAATGTGTTTCACCAGAAAAGACATACTGAGCCCAAATAATTAGTTTCCAGGTGTGTCCTGGGTGAAAGGGGATAGAGGTTTGATGAAAACAAACATAGAGAGACAGAGTATCGAAGTTGTAAAGATGTTAAATACAAAATATATATGTACAGCATAAAGAAACAAAGTATCCAGGTTATAATGTAGTATATACAATACTTACAAACAACTATAGAAGGAGTACAGGAGTACACATGACAGATATTAGTCTCCTAACATTGTCACATCTTTGTCTTCCTTATATAAACCAAGTTTGGTCTTTCACTATCGGCTTGGGTATGATGTTTTTTAAGTCAGTTATTTAGAATCTTAGCTATAATTATGTAGTCACCACTGAGATGTTAACTATAGGCCTATGATTCTGGCATTCTTTTAAATCTCTATCTTTTTTGGGTATCAAAACAAATCAATGCCTCTCTCAGTGAAGGTGGTAGTTGGCCTTTTGTTTGCAATTCATTTATCACTGCTAGAAAATGAAGGGTTATAGTCATGGACAGTGCTTTGTAAACTTCATTAGGCAGACCATCGGGCCAGGAGTTTTACCACAAGGTAGACTGGCTATTGCTGTGTCTATTTCTATTGTTGTTAAGAGTTTATCCAGTTCATCTCCTATCTTTTTATTTACTTTAGGCAGTGCCAGTCATTTAAAAAAGGTCTCACAGTTTTCTGAATCAAACTTAATTGTACTCAGCTATAACTGCTTATGGAATAACTCCAACTCCCTATTCGTTTTTCCTGTGGTCGTTTCATGCTGTCTCATTGAATTTTTACATACTAAAATCATATTTTGATTTTTCAGTTTCTTTAATTTATTAGCTGATAATTAAGTGGGTTTTCACCTGATTACTAATACTTCTGATTGGTTCTACATACAGCAAACTCTATCCATCTAGATTCTGGTTCATTAATATTCACATTTCAGTTTAGTAATGCTTGTACTCAAGTTCGCTTTTTGAAGACTTCTGTTGTTTGTGTTATTTAAGTAGACCTTCTAGTTTCTCTCTCTGAGTGATTTTACCTCTTCTCCCTTTTTCTTTTTCTGATCTGATGAGTACGTAATTATCCTGCCTCTAATACGGCATTCATACTGTATGCTTCCCATATAGCGTCTTTACTCATATCCTTTGTATCATTATTATTGAAATACTCTCTAGGCTCAGCTTGCAACCACTGCACAAGTTAATTATCTTTTTATAATCATGTAGTAAGTTTCCATCTTGAAGGGCACATTCACATGTGATTTACTTCTAGAGAAGCAGATACCAATGAGTGATCAGATATTACAGCTACTGTAAATGAATTCTGGATTTAGAGACATTTTTGCACAGCTTGTTACTCATTATTAAATGATCTAGTTTACTATACATAGAATGTGCTGGTGAAAATAAGGTAAAGTCTCTTTTGTGGTGTTAACTAGTCTCCATACATCAGTAATGCCACTTACTTTTCACAGTCTTTCAAAAATGTGTCTAACTTTCTTCTTAGAACTGTCAGAACCTAGCTTACTTCTATTGTGGAAAGTGTCAGGTGCAATACCCAGGTCTCCACCAAGAATTATTTCTGTGTTCTTGAGTCCTTCAACCTCCATTGCTTAGTGTTTGAAAAATGGAGAACTTTCAGATGGAGCATAGATATTATTAGTGTGATATCCCTGCCATGCTGTAGCCCTCTTAGTAAAATTCACCTTCCTTCATTTTCAGTTATCTGATATTTCAGTTCAATTTAATATTCTTCTTTATCAATATTGCTAACCTTCCATTCTTTTTGTTGAAGCAATCATGAGAGGCAGCACCTACCCATTTCCTACACAACATATCTACTTCCAATGGTGTTAAACTGGCTTCTTGGATAGAAGTAATGTCTGATTTATATTTGCTTATATGTCACAGATCTCTTGCTCTCTTACCCATTGAGCCCAAACCCTTTACATTTCATGTGGTAATTTTAATGTTAACCATTTAAGTGCTATAATTACTATTACGGTAGGATATTTGCTTTTACCCAAGTGATTAACATGACCACGTGCATTGCCCTTGCATAAACTAAATACTGCATTACTTTGGTGTGCAAGATTCTCGTAACCACAGGATATTATTTCTGGGTTACAAGACCATATAAATTTCAACACACTGCTGCGAGCAGGGTGAACACGGGCAGGGTACGCATATCACATGCAGAGACATGTGCATCTGTGCATGTTACGAGTGTTAAGTGTAGAAAGTGTAGCAAGTGTGCTAGTTCACACCATTAACAGTAATAGACTGACAGGTAGGCCTCTATAACTTAAAAAGGTGGACATTTTAATCTAGTATATCCTGTCTCACTACCACAATTAGCTATAAGAACTGTAACTAATTTGAAATACACATTCCAACATTTGAACATGGACTGTAGTGAACTTTTAAAAGGAAAGCTGGGCACCAAATGTATGATGTGTGAACTGTATCTAATCAGTGATGCTCCTGTTTTAGAGGAAACATTTACATGTCTTAAATGCAAACAAAATGAGGAACTAATGGCTGAGGTATCCCTATTTAATACCAGACTAAAAGCACTTGAAATTAGTCAGCAGTGCATGTATCAAAGAATGAATAAAAAAGAAACTGAACAAACATTAACACAAAATACAGTAGACATGGGTGAAACTAATATTCAACACGCAGTTTTGAAACCAAGCAGTTTACCACTAAACAAAACCTTACAAAGTACATCAAGCATGGCCTCCCCGAATAAAGCTACCTCAGATCTGCCAATACACAATAAAAAAGAACAAGGGACGAGGAAGGGGATGACCGTTCAGAAGAAAACTGGTACCAAATTCAAAGACTGAGATCAATAAAAAAGGAAGAAAGGCTGAAAAATTCATATTACCACTCCATAATAGTTTTGACCCACTAATACAAATTTTGAGGACCCCAAGCTACTTCCCTAGATCACAACAATACTATCCCCCCCCAACACCATTGGATAGCACTACTGAACAAACTCCAAAACACTATTGCCACCACAAAACAGCACCCCTATAGATTATAACATAATTGATCATCCAAACACTACAAATGAATCTTTGCCAGAGCAAATATTCATATTAGGGGACTCTATGACCAGATTTACAGACAGGTACTCAACTAGGGGCAATAAGGAGAACACAGCTAGTTGTAGTTACAGTGGGGCAAAAATCAGTGACATAACCTCCATACTGCCTGGTATTTTTCAAGCAATAATAAATCCAAAAATAGCAATCTTACACACAGGAACAAATGATATAGGGAGGTATGAGGTTGACAATATTATCAAAGACACTAAACTATCTGTTAGGACTCTTCAGGATTTGAATGTGGTACCAGTCATTTCTGAAATATTACAAGTACCTAGGGCAAGCTACAAAAAATGAAAAAATATTAAATCATACAACAACTGTTCATGAAGATGGTGCTTGAAAAATAATATCGATTGTATTAGGAACTGGGAATTATCTGACAACAGACCCAATTTATATGGGTATGATGGTCTACATCTAAGCAAACAGGGCTCTAGACTCCTAGGATGTAGCTTCCATAAAGCACTACGAAAATACATAACAGTAAAAAACTAGATTCCAAGGGGCAAGGGGTCAGATCAAACTACAGTGTAAACAAACTTCAAACTAAAGCCAGAACAAAAAAACTACATTTAAGAAACCACAATACGGGTCTTACTTTTTTGCTTACAAATGCACAGAGCTTACACCACGTAAAAATGGGTGAGCTAGAACTAACCTTAACAAGAGGTAATACTGACATAGTGGCAGTAACTGAAACCTGATGGGAGGATTCCTCTAGCTGGAATGCTAAAATAAAAGGCTATAACACTTACTACAGAAATAGAATAACGAAAAAGGGTGGGGGGTTAGCCTTATTTATAAAAGAGAATATAACAGATAAACTCATCAATGGCCTGACTGACAACACTCTCAAAACTATATGGGTTGAAATTCTAAATAATAACCAAAAAAACTAATTGTCAGTGTATGTTATAGATCACCTGATACAGATATTACAACCCACTAGACTATACTAAAAGATATTACAGACAAAGCTAGTAAAGATATTATTTTACTGGGGATTTTAACCTTTCTGGGTTCAACTGGACTAACAGTATGACTAAAACTCACCAGGAAAGTACATGTCTTGAAATGTGTGAGTCTAATAGCCTACATCAGTTAATCTCTGAACCTACCAGAAATTCAAACATTCTACACTTACTACTGACCAACATTCCTGATAATATATACAATATTCTTATAACCAGCCACTTAATAAACTCAGACCATAACATAATAACTTTTGCAACTAATTTTACAGTTCATAAAATAGTTGGAAAGACAACATTTAAAAACTATAATCTAGCCAACACTGAACAAATCATGGAGGCCCTATATAATTGGGATTGGGACAATGGCCTCACCAACCCTGAAATACTGTGGACAAGTATTAAAAACAAAATTCTTGAAATAGAAACAAATTTTATCCCTGACAAAACTATATACAACAGAAAGGGCAAAGTACCCATTTGGCTAACACCAACAATTTCCAAATTAATAAAAAGAAAAAGAAGGGCATTCAGAGCCTTAACAAGAGACAACAATACCTATAACAAAAATAAATACAAAGTAATCCTTAGGAAGTGTAAAAATAAAATTATAACTGAAAAGAAAAAAAATAATTCCAAACTACCCTAAATAAAATAAGTTTTTTTTTATTCTTATGTTAACAACTAAAATATGACCAAAAACCTATTGGTCCCCTCAAAATAGGTCCTGTGGAAGTTATTATCCCCCTTAGAAGTGGCAGAGGAATTAAACACGTATTTCTGTTCAGTGTACAATAAAGCCAGCCCTTTAAACACAAAACTAGCTGTGAAATCAACCACGCCAGATGATAATATGATAGAAATAACCAAAACAGAAATCAAAACACAATTAGATAAGCTAATCACCAACAGATCACCAGGACCAGACAAACTGCATCCTAGATTAATTAAGATGATTGCAAATTGGTTAATTGACCCATTGCATAAGATATTTACTATGTTCTTATCCACTGGAATTATCCCAAGAGACTGGAAATCAGCAATAGTCACCCCATATTTAAGAAGGGTTCCCCTAGTGACATGGAAAACAATAGACCCATTAGCTTAACCAGCATATTGGGGAAACTATTAGAAGCCATCCTCAAAAAAAAGTTAGACGTGGACATGGCAAAAAAAACAAACAATATCTGATCTATCACAACATGTCTTTAAAAGTTCAAGATCATGTCTTACGAGTAATTTAATATTTTATGAAAATGTAAGTAAGCTTATTAACAACAAAATGCCTGTAGACATAATCTACTTAGATCTTTCAAAATCATTCGATAAAGTGCCTCATCAAAATCTAATTAACTAAATGCATAAACTCGGGATAAATAGCTTACTGGTGAACTGGGTAAATAAATGGTTGAATAACCATACACAAACCATCTGTATTAGGCGATATCAATCATCCTTGGGACACGTGACTAGTGATGTGCGGCAGGGTTCAGTCTTGGGGTCGGTTCTGTTCAATATATTCATTTCAGATATGGCTTCAAACTTACATACTATTGCCATAAAGTTTGCTGACAACACTAAAATACTATCCAAAGTCAAAACTAAAGACAATATACAACACATAAAACAGGACCTAAATACACTGGAAGTCTGGGCACAAAATAATGGAATGTCATTTAATGCTGGAAAATGTGTCGTTATGCACCTTGGTGAAAATAACACCAATCAACATTATACATTAAATGGATCAACATTAAGTACAGCCACTGAAGAAAAAGACCTTGCGATAATTATATCTTTCAATTTAAGTTTGGGAAAACACTGTGGTCATTTGGTAACCAAAACAAACAGAACAATAGGTTGCATTAGAAAATCTTTTTATATCTAGAAATAGTGACTGTATATTGCCTCTATGTAGAGCCTACATACGACCCCACCTTGACTATTGTTCCCAACTATGGAGTCCATATCTAAGGAAGGATGTGTTGAGACTTGAGGAGGTTCAGAGACAGATTACTAAAATGGTAGACAACATGCAAAAAAACCCTATGCCCAACAGTTAAGGGATTTGAATATGTACACCTTGGGAAAGCGTAGAACAAGGGGGGACATATTACTAATGTACAAAATTTCAAGAGACCTGGAACTAATGACTGAACTGGGCATGACATTAATTTCCAAACCATGTAATCTTAGAAGTCACAAATTCCAGCTACTTCTAACTTATCCCAAAAGTAATAATAGAAGATTCTTCTTCACACAAAGAATCACCCCACTGTGAAATTCACTGCCAAATTACCTGTTAACTCAAATAATATTGAGACTTTTAAAAAAACATCTGGGCATCCATCTATTGCAACCACAGAAACCTATTCCAGCACACTGGGAGGTGTACTCACATGGGTAACCCACCTTCTGTACATCTAACATATCCTAGTATAACTCCTAGTATAACTGTGTAGTTAGTTGTGGCAGTGCATACACTATTAGCAGTAAGAACTGTAAGAACTTCTGTTGTATTTTGCTCTACATTGCTGGCATTGTGTACTAAAAATTCTACTGTACCAATTAACATTAAACACATTAAACTAAGAATTATTGCTACTCTAATTCCTTTGTGTGGTTTGGGTTTGCACTAATCCTTTTGTGCAACAGGCCACCTATTGTTAAATAACAAAACTGTCTAATAACAAAGCTATCTGTTAACTAACAATTTAACAACAAACACACTAACAAGTATATAGAGTAAGGAGAGCCACACTGTCTTAAAAAGACAGATTTAGAAATGACTGAGAATAGATATGGAGAATACCAAATGGATAACCATGCAGAACCAGTGTGTTCTGCCACAGAGGGGTCTGATTCCCTTTGATCTTGAGAGCAAAGCTGAAGAGGTCCTTGGGAATCTGACCCCCGAGGTGGCAGAACACATGGTTCTGCATGGGGTTAACCATTTGGTGTTTTTTATAGTGTATGGTATCCTTTTCTATCCTTTTTAAATTCATTTAATTCCTACAGAAATAAATTGTCTCTGTGCACTATGAAAGGGACTTGTTTGGTTGCTAGGGACTGGGCATCCCTAACTTAGTAATGTACGCTATCATTGGTTGATTCTCTAGTGTGGGAGGGATTTTCTTAAAAAAAAAAAAAATTGGCAGCTGGATAGCTCACTTAGTTAGAGAAAAAATAGACACCCATGCCGAAAATTGTAAGTAAACTAGCATATCTGGTTGATTCTACATTAAAATGAATGGTGCCCATTTCAGAAAACCACTGTGTTAATTTTTCACACAGTTGTAAATAATGTTGATGTGTGGTGGTTTTCTGTTTATGATTTCAACCCACAGCTCGAGTTTTCAGTTCTAAATGAATGGAACGTTGTTCTGCATGGACGGTCAGTACAGAGTTCCATTCATTTTGCTGACTGTGGCTGAACAGCTTTTCTATGAGGTGGAATTTCGAGTGAGAATAACATTCCACCATACACTGTAAGTCTATCCAGGTTTAACAGTGAGTCACAGTGTGCCATTTCCTGTGACATACTCTGTATGTAAGCAGTATCACACTTACCCAGAGTTCTAACTTGGAGTTGGTGACATTTCTGCTTTGGGGAAAAGCTAGTGTATTACATACTTAAGGTGAATGGTGACATCATCCCATAAACATTTTCTTTATAATAAACTTACGATTTAATTGACAACTTTAAACTTATGTCATTCCTGAAGAAAGTGCAATGTATTAGAGTATACTCAAGTTATGCTCTGCAAATAGTAGGTTAAATATTTGTGGGTGGGGGGAATCCCTCTTCTAAACAAGGTGTCTGTCAGAATAGCTTTCAAATGTATAGACTTAAGAGAATAAGCCTGTTTCATTTTCTGGAGAGTAAGGTCACTAGTACAGATGCAGCAAAGTAAAATTCTGCCTGTGAAGTGGCCACGAAGTGGACACTTTGCTTTTTACTCCACAAAGTGAAGTGCCCATTTTAAAGCCCCACTTCACCACTTTGTGTTGTAATTATGACTTTGCATGGTTCATTGAGCCTAAATTTGCCTTAAGGTAGTGAGAGAAGTCTATTGGCAGCCCACACACAACTCATGGTTTACACTAGTGTAAGTCACATGCTTAAGCCAGGCAGGCAGGAAGTGACTCATGCTAGGAAGAGAGTTTCACTTTTGCCTTGCATTAGGAGAAAGAGGCTGTGTAGGAGAACTTGGAGTGAGAGAAGAGAAGCTGTTGGAAAAAAAAAACACTTTCAATCTTTTAGCTGTTTTTTTTTTGCTATATAGGTGATTTTGTTTATTTGTTGTCTGGATTTGTGTTTTTACAGTATTTGTGTTTAGTAGTATTTGTTTTATTAATTGTTTCTGTGTGTCTTTGTGTGTTGTTGTGGTCTGGACGGTTTTACTGATCCCACAATGGAGGGTAAGAGATGCACCAGGGGGTTTATTTGACATGCAGCAATCGGGTGGGCATACACATGTGTGATGGCAGAATTCATCTGGACCGGAGTAACATCTTGAGGTTCCCCCTGAAGCAAGACATATTGGAGATGGTGCTGCCACCATTGAACCACCACCTCCTGTGGCACCATTGCCAGTGTCCCCCCCAGTGCCAGCAGCAGCACCCATGTCACCCGAGGCAGTGGCTCAGCAGCAAGAAGTGAGGGAGGAGGAGGAGCCACAGCAGTAAATGCAGCAGCAGGTTTCTCCACCCCAGCCCCAGCTGTAGAACTGCAGCCCCTGGCTCCCACACAGTCTGGGCCCCACTGCCTGTGTCTGGTCCTCCCTGCACCTCCTTAGTTTGGGCTTTTTTTTTATACATTGCTGAGGACAGCAGTGTAATGAGGTGCAAGTTGTGTGGTGTTGAGGTGAACCGTGGCCCCCGAGGAAGTCACCTGGGTACAGGGGGTCAGCACACCCATATGCATAATCATCACCGCCGAGAGTGGCAGGTTAAAGTTGCCAAACAGGTCAGCAATGCAGCTGCTGGCCCTGCTGTTCCAGAGGAGGCAGAACCACCTGCATGGGGCATGAAGCCGGGGAGGCCATGGTAGAACCTGCTGCTCCACCACCACCATCACAACCTGCAGCAGTTAGAACGCATTGAGAGGCACCAACTTCAAATCATGGAGATGTTTCAACTGCTGCTGTCCTACCACAATATTGACTATTAATTTTTTAGTTTGTCCTGGCTTGCACCCCACCACCACCTTCTGTGTGAAAAAATATATCCCGATCTTGCCCCTGATCCTTCCGCCTTCTGTCTTGAGATTGTGGTCCCTTTTTCATGCACATCTTTTGCTCCAGTCTTCTGGATGTGTCAACCTTGATGCTGAGTCCATTTCTGTACTTAATAGTTTCTATCCTGCCCCTCCTTTCCTTGTGTTTGTATGTAATGTCCTTTACTGTATCTTCGCCTGGCTTCATTCTGGTGTATACCCTTCAGCATTTTAGTTCCTCTCCTTTGCACAGCCCTTTTCTGACTTCATCTTGATGTGATGGCCCCAATACATCTCAGTATACTCTGTCCCCATCCCTCCCTAGTTCCTTCTGGCATTTGTCTTGCATACCTTTAGGTACTCTGACACAGGTTTTAATGTCCATTTTTGTTGTTGTTTGTCTCCCCCCCATTGTGCACCATTATATCTATAAAATGTTAAGTGTGTGTTCCATTTTTGTTTTGCGTAACCTTGTTTAACTCCCAGAAATGGTGATAACCATGCCCATAAACAGGTGAAATAAAATTAAGTAAAAAAGGGTTGTCCTTGCCCTCATTATATTCCAACTTAACAAAACCAGAAAGACATAACTCCACATGAATAAATGCCAATAAAGTACTTTCACTGCTAGTGCAAATGTATTTATGGCACAACAAGGCACACAGTAATGACCCTTGTACTTTGGTGGTTAGGCCTTCTTTAGTGTGCACCCTAATGAAGGCCTAAAAGCCAAAGCGTGGTGGGCATTTGTGTGTGCCTTGTTTAGCCATCAGTAAAATTGCAGTAGCATTGAACAGTTTTCTTGACTTGTTTTTATATAGAGTGGTGGCTTTGTGGGTTTGTCTTGCACTTTTGGAGCCAGCCACTGTGTACCAGCAGCCATCCACACAGTGCAGCATGCTTCTTGTGGCCCTGTTATATTCCTTCTTAACAATGTCTATTTACCCTGAAATATTTTTGGTGCCTCAGTAATGTTTCCTTTCTGTTGTGGAGTGTTTGTTTGTTAAAAAGCAGGACCGAGCAGTGCAATAATACTGTGCTAAACAGCAGGTGTGCAGTGCACTGTCATGTGCACACACTGTCCAGCTCAGTGTTTCCATTCACGCATAAATGTATGTGAATCATGTAAAAATTATGAAATTCACATGCATCTATGTGTGAAGGGGGTGCATTGTATGCAAAGGACTGCTTTCCTACATAATGAGTACGGGTATATGCTGCTAGTAGGTGCACACCACACCCTTTCTTCTTTCCAGTTACAGTACCTCTTCTAGAACCAATTGGTCCAGTCAGCAATTTTCCCCTCCAACTACCCTGCAAGTCGAGCTGGCATGTTTTCACTAAGCAGTTAGGTGATAGACGAGCAGCTGGAGCCAACATCACGGCAGGATTAGCATGTGGAGCCAGGAGGCGACCTGAATGCTGTCAGCACCTTTTTCCTCCAGAGATTGATAAGCAGAGCCCCAGTGAAGGATGGATCCTCTCAAACATGCAGGTATGGGTCTATTACACTCCCTCTCTCACTACTGACTACTTACATTTACCATTAAAGACTGAGTGTGACTGCTCTAAGGCCCAAAGTGTGTCCCCTGCCTGACCAACTACTACTAGACTTAACTGCCTGGGTTTTAGGAATCAAGACTGGATTACCAATGGCTTTATCCACTGTATGTGACAGAGTTGCAGCCAGGACTGTAATTGTTGGGCATGGGACTGTGGCAGTATCATTTGTGGTACAAGCTGCTTGAAGTGGGGAGGGTAACTGGAGTTGCAACGAGGTTGGGGGGGACAAATATGCATGTTGTGGTGTGAGTGAGCCCAGGCCAGAAAGTGTGCCTTTCTGGCTTGACTCAGTTGTCTGGGTCTTTTTTGCTTGTTCTTTAATCACAAAAAGGAGCACATCAGGACTAGTCCGTGAGTGACCAAGTTGTGGTCGGGAGAACTCTAGTCTCAGAATTGGGACCAAGTTGTGGGGACACAGGTAGTGGTTAAGAAATGAGCAGCAACTGTGGAAGTGGGGGGGCAGCAGATTGTTCATTGTGGCTGTTTGGTTTGTGTGGCACAACAAAGTAGCGGGACCCTAACTGGAGTTGCTACTGGGGGGAGGGGTTGCGAATGCACATGCTGTGTAGATCATCTACAGTGTGTACTGTATGCCAGGGTAACTTAAATACAGTAGCAGGCCAGGCATTTAGCAGGCATGTGCATCTGAAGCCCTGTCACTAGTGCAGCTGTGCAGCTACTAGAGTTGTACTTCCTACTTCAGCAATGAGCATGTGCTTCTGCTTCCCTAGTAATTCCGATGGCTTGTACAGTTAACTTACACCAACTTTTTTTCTACACTATGCTATCAGCCACTTAGTGTATCTAGTTTATCTACTACCTGCTCCGATATGGATTTACTAAACTAGCTGGTTGTTATGAATGTCTTAATGTTTGCTGGTTAGTTTTCTCTTGTCTTGCTGCCTTCTTTTTTTACTGGACTCGTAGTCTGGACAGCATATATACTGTCTTAAAACTATACCTCCTGACATTTTTTAAAAGGGTACAATGTACCCTCAGATCTCATTTTGTACCCTTCAGAAATTCTGACAAGGGTGCACTGCACCCTCTGCTATATGGCTGTGGTGGGAACACTGGTCCAGCTCCTTGCAAACGTATATGATGACTTGTTCCACTGTTTATGGTATAAAGACTAAAGAGAAGGATATATAATGTATATTTTATTTGTATCATCATTGGCAGTGGGCCAAGTCATATAATATGTTTTCAGAAGGCTTGGGGGGCAGTGTGCACCTTACAGTGTTTAGTAAATCATAGCACTGCTCACTTCTGCTTTTCAACAAACCCTACCCGACAGAAATGAAATATTGCTGAGGCACCAAAATTATTTCATGGTAAGCCGACATTATTAAGTCAGAATATAACAGGTCCAGTCCACCAGCATGCTGCGCTAACACTGTGGCCGGGTCAGGTTCTGGTGAAGAGCAGCATGCTGCAAAACTGCCACTGCCAGGCTAAACCGGAAAGCCAGCATTCCAGACCAAAAATGCAAAGAAAAAATGTTCACAGTCTGCTACTGCAAATGTATTGATGGCAAAACAAGGCACAGAAATGACCCTTGTGTTTTGGTGGTTAGGCCTTCTTTTGGTGGCCCCATAATGAAGGCCTAAGCGCTGAAGCACAGGGGTAATTTTTGTGCGTCTTGTTTTTCCATCAAGAAATTCGCAGCAGTGAACATTTCTTCTTTGCATTTATTCATCTGGAATGCTGGCTTTATAGTTTAGTGTGGCAGTGGCAGTTCTGCAGCTAGCTGCTCTCCACCAGTACCCGACCCAGCCCCAGTTTTATCTCAGCATGCTAGTGGACTGGACCTGCTATATTCCGATTTAATAATGTCTGTTTACCATAAAATATTTTTGGTGCCTCAGCAATATTTCATTTCTGTCATATAGGGTTTGTTGAAAAGCAGGAGTGAGCAGTGCTATGATCAGCTAAACTGCATGTGTGAGGTTCACACTGCCCACCGAGCCCTCTGCAAACATATTATATGACTTGGTCCGCTGGTGATGATGGTACACGTAAAATATATGTTATTTATATATATATATGTTTGAGGCAGTATAGTGCAGTGGTTTAAGACTCTGAGCTGCAAATCTGGAGACCTGGGTTTGAATCCCACAGCCCTCACTTGCATACTATATGACCCTCAGCAAGTCACTTAACTTCCCTGTGCTCCTAGGTCGTGCCTGTAAACAAGTTTTCAGCTTAGTGTGCTACTTCTGGTTAAACAATTGGAAAAAAACACGCCTTGTCTTTAGTCTTTATACCATAAACAGTGGAACAAGTCATCATTTATGTTTGCAAAGGAGCTGGACAGTGTTTGCACATGACAGGGCACTGCACACATGGGGCTGGATATTCAAACTGCGCCCAAAATGTGCGCAATAGCAGGAGCAAGCACAAGTCCATTGCGCACATGCGCAATAGATGCAATATTCAAAAATGGAGCAAGCCAAATTGCGCAACCAGCCAACGTCTGAATATCGCACAACCTGCGCCATAGCGCAACCAGGAAGGGGAAGCTGAGCAGATACGATGTGCTATAGTGCAACAAGGGCAGCCCAGCTGAGCAGCCCAGAGGCGCCATAGTGCAAGCAGGGAGCCCCCAGCAGCAGAGCAATGGAACTACACAACCAGGGAGGTAGGCAGGGGCCCACCACCCATGCCACAGATGGGCACAGGAACACACTGCAGAACTGACAATGCACCCCCACACCCCAAGCACAGCACAACTGGGGGAGGGACGGAATATCCACCGGCCCATGGGGACAAGCAAACAAAGCACAGCTGGGCCATGTTGACCCAGCACACCCACTGGCAAGCTGAGACTGCCACACAAGGGGGGCGGACCACTCCATTGTACAGCAGCCCCACTGTGCACACCCTGCACTGTGACCCCAAGACACCCCCTATGAGCAGTGACCATCACTTCAGGAATCCCCATGTATACCCCCATCACACTGCAACCTCGTGTGCCACAGAACCATACAAGCCAGAGCCATGTGAGCACCCAGCAGTGGGTGGCAGCACACGGCAATGCAACAACGGCAGACACAGTGCCAACACACACAACCCCCCTGAGGCACAGCTGACAGACCGAACATGTGTCGCCACAAGTGGTACCCCACACGGAAAGGGCATGCCCCTGACACCACTGCCATTGATACAGCACCCTGCACAGTAGACAGGTGTCACAGCGTGACCCACCACAAGCCACAGCAGCCAGCACAGACACCCACAGTGGTGCGTGGAAGCAAGCAGCACACCGGATGCAACACAGTGCAGGGGCAAACACACACCCATACCTCGGGGACACCAACACAGGGATGCAGTAGTGTGGCAACCAAGCCCCCAGTGTGGGCACATGTAAACTGTGCACACACAGCCTGCAGTCCACCATGGCACAGGGGTGACACCAACCCTGTGCATGTATCACTGTGGCCCTGTACGCCACCAGCATATGCCTGGATCACAAGTCATAGACAGTGGTGCACAGCCCCCACAACACACACAAGACACAGCATGGAGGTGGGACAGCAACTGTGGAGGCCACGGTGTCACCCAAGGCAAGCATGCACCTCACCGGTGACAGGTGGCAACCCAGCATTGTGACGGTCACAGTGGATGACCTGCAGGGACAGCCCCCACTGACAAGGCAGCAGACCTGGCAGGCCACAGACATGCAAGGGTGTCAGCTGCACAGGCCAAGGACAGCTTGACAGGGGCACAATGAACACAGAGCAGGCACCATGGAACACTGCACACTGCAATGCAATGCACAGAGAACAACACACACCACAGATACCGACTGAAAGCCACTCCCACACCAGAGACACCTCCCCATGCACACACACACATACCCATGACTAAACATCCCCAGATGCCATGCACACCACTGCAACTGAGCACCTATAGCCAGCTGCAAATCAGAGACCACACGGTATTCATATCAAAATATCTGTATTAGAAAACCAACAAGTACAACAACAACATCAACATCTATTTACAGATATACAAAACTGGGGTGGAGGTATGGGTACAAGGTAGGAGTGGATAAGGGGCAGGGGTGAACAACTGGGAGAGGGAAGGCAGGGTGTGAGGGTTAATCAAAGGGGTGAGGTAATGTCCAGCTACTGGTCTCCAGCCTGCTCCCCTGCTGCCTGGTGCCGGTCCCAGGGTCGCCATCTCCTCCGCACCCCATGCTGCTGGAGGTCCTGCAGGATTTCCAGGGATTCTGTGGCCACCCGCAATAGCTGCTGCATGGATCGCTCTATGCGTAGGAGTATCCGGACACCTAGGACAAGGGATCAGAGTCAATGGGTGTGACTGTCTATCTCCCTGCAGCCCACCCATCATGTAAGTAGATTTAGAAGCATTTCTTTCAAGTAAGCTGTTATCTGCACATCTTGGTGGCCTTAATTATTTACCACAGCTCCCTGCCATTCCAACAAAGTGCACCATAATATCAAAATAAATATCTGCAATATCTTAACTGAGCTATGATGATATTTATAATACCTATTACGCTGTGTTTTAGAACTTCACAGTGAGAATAACTTTCTTTTTTTTCTTTTGTGATTGTTTATCTTCATCCAGCTGCACCCTTCAGCCTGACACCCTTCCCCAGCCCCAGCATCCCCAAATTACCTTATGCCCTGCCTGGTAGCAGAGCCAGTGGAGGGTCGGGGTCATCTTGCAACCAGATCCATTTTTCCTCCTTTTTTTGTTGTCCTCCCCAATGACCCCGGTGCCCCAGGAGTAGAGATGCATGCATGTGGAGGCGCACGTGCATACTACAGTCCCAGTGATGGCCCCTTCCTCCCACCCTTTGGCCTAGTGCCTGGTGCTCCCTGTGGTCTGCGCTGCCCCTGGCCTCCACTGTGAGGCAGTAAAGAGCCAAGGGATACCACCTTCCATCCCCAGAGACGAGAGCTGCTCCATCCAGCTCTGTGTCCCACCCCCCATGACCTCCGATGGCCTGTACTCATTCCCAAACACAGGTTGTCAGCATGGCACTAGGTAAGGCATTCAGTGCCTTAGCTCTTGGTGCCACTGGGCCATCTAAGGATAACTTTCTTAATCTGGAGCACAACTGATTGTCAGTGCATTATGTACTGTATCTAAAGGAGCATATGCAGCATGCAGCCCCCCACCACCACCACCATCCAGCGTCTCTATCCAGTCCATAAAGCTGACCCACCTGATTCAATATTCTGTACAGGTTCCTACCATACCAACTGAAATTAAGGTTGTTTGCTGGTGAACAGAATTAGTTAAATTAGAATTTATTGAGTATTCCATTTCTCATTTTCTATGCTGACTCCTTGACTAGCTTGCACATCCATTTCTTATGATTTCTAAGTTCAGCAATGGCTTATCTCACATCAACTTTTCCTCAATACCAAGAAGACCGTCTCCATGACCTTTGGCATGAGGCAGAGACTCTCTAGGCTTCCCACCCCGCCCACTTTCCACACCTTCGATGGGACTATGCTTGAGGATACCTCCTCCTTTAGATACCTTGGTGTTTGGCTTGACCAACATCTCAGCTTCTCTGCTCACGTGGATGCCATCCTGAAAAAATTAAGCCCCACATTAGGCACCCTTTTCAGGAACCGTAGATGCATACCTCTTCCAGCTAGGCGCGGCCTAGTGCAGAAGACAATTCTACCTATGTTTTACTACTGTGGTGTAGTCTACAGTGCTGCTCCCACATCTTCTTTATCCAGATTGGACACCCTCTTCAACTCCTCCTTCCTCTTCACTCTGGACTCCCCCCTTGCACTCACCACTGTGATATGTACCACTCTCTTGCTTTCCCAGCACTCGCTGACAGACATCACTCCCACACTTCAAAATTCATCTCTAAATCCTAATTTGTCTCTCTCCCCCACATCTCTCTTCCGGTCTATCAATCCCGCCTCCCCACTCACACTCCCTTAGATCCAATGACTCTTGCAGACTCTTGCACGTTGACAGTTCCTCACCATTTTACATCCGCAGCTCAAGCTGCCTTCTCGCTCCATTTCCCCAAATTCTGGAATGCACTACCCAGCAAATCAGACACTCCTCTTCTCCCCACTCCCTCCCCTGAGCCCTAAGCAACTTCTTCTCATCAAACTGAAGTTTCCGTTCGGGGTATGGTTACTGGTCTCATCCTGCTGCCCTTCTCCTGAAACCAGAAATTTCACCAAAAATGTATTCCAACATATGACTGCTTGTAAATGTAAACTGCGCTTTTAAAACTCCAGTACTTGCATTATTTAGTTATGTGCCTGGATCCTACCAACTGTGTACAGTACTCACTGTTTCCATGTTTAACAATTGTATGTCTTATCAATGTTACTCCTTTATCGCCTCCCACAGGATGCACTGGGAGATGAGCAACAGGGTTGTTTAGTGTGCCTTCCAGGTGAAACTTTTCAATATATATAAATAAATAAATAAAATATCCCATTTCTGTAGTCCATTTTTAATAGGCTGCCAGAGGTGCAGATCTGTTAGAAGCCAGTGACTTTGCAATATCCTTTATTTTGGACCACCTTTCTGCCTGACTCCTTCTTTTCCCTATTAGCTTACAGTGTATTATAGAGCATTATTGTCTATAGGGGAGATAGCCCTGCCTCTCTTTGGTTCAGCCTGATGCTCAGCAGGGTCTTGTTCCTCCTCCTGGGCAGGACTACTCATGTTCCAGTCACTGTGCGAGTCTGTTCTAATTACAAGCTGTTGCTGCTCACTTCAGAGTTGCAAAATCTAGGACTGATCTTTTTGCTGTTTCAAATGCTGTCCTTGAACAGCTGAAGATTTTCTGGACCCCATTCTTAGGGAAAACCAAGGATGCAGCGTATTTCATAAAATACTTAGCTCCTGTTTTGCCTGGCAGGACTATTTCCCCTTGTTAGTTAGTTCAGTAGGAAAGTACTGGAAGATTTAAATGTATGAACTATTCCAAAATAAAAAATTTTTCTCTTGCTAATCTAAAAACAAGCTCTGTTTGGATAAAATTCAAAAAACACGCCAACATTGCCTTTGGCTTACCAAACTGTTGTGGAGGGGAGCTTGATGTACTCTTTCTGTTTAAAAAGGAAAATGTGGTTTGAATTGCAAAAGATCAGGAAACAAGTACTGTAAAAAGATATACCATCTTAGAGTAGCTGATTCATTCCACTGGGGCAATGTAACCCAGATAGACCATCTTAGGGTAGCTAGTTCATTCTACTGGGGTGTCATACAGACGAGGCACACTGATGAGTCCTGGTAGGACTTTCGGCACCAAATTTTCAACATAGGCATTTGAGGACCTCTGCTTATGAACAGTGTCACCATCATTTTCATAATGTGTCTTGAAAATGGATTTTGCACAGCGACCGCGCTATTCTGTGTCGGACATGCGAAAACACATTTCAGCCAGGATATGTAAAATGAAAGCTGCACTATTCATAAGGAGGTGTGGAAAAATGCCAATTCTGAAAATCTGGAGTGCAAATATTACAAATCCACGAAGTTATGAGCATGCGTGGAAACTGCGTGACGCACGGTCGTAAAAAAGCCATTATGGGATTTTTTTTCACCAAATTTGCAACATAGGCTTTTTAAGAGCTCCCCTCATGAACAGTGACACTGTTGTTTCATTACTCAGACCTGAAAGGTGATTCCACGCAGTGACCGTGAAATCACCTTTCAGGACTGAATAACGCCATGACAGTGAAAGAATTCATGAGGAGGGGTCCCAATAACCCAATGTTGAAAATTTGGTGCAAAAATTCAAAAAAATGCTGGAGATATGCACCAAAGTTGAAAGTACCCTATTTATACCATTATACAGCTACCGGCATTTCCTCAGTTCGCGGTCGGCTTTGAAGAGTGCAGACGTGTTCCCAGTCCACTGAAGATTGTTGCGCCAGCTCTGGAGGTAAGTATGGGCTGAGGGGGGTGTGGGGAGTCAGGGTCCACAGAGGGTGGTTGTGGAAGAGGGGCAGAGAGACCATGAGGGACCGTTTTCTTCTTTCACAGGGTTTAAAATTAAAAAAAAACTTGTGGGACAGTTTTTATTTTTCAGGGCAATTTGACACACGGGAGTGGGCTCCCAGCATGCCACCTAAGTGTTTTGGGGTGGGAGGATGCTGTATTCAATGGGGGATTAGGCACTCCCATCAGCAAACAATCAGTTACCACATTCAAACATATTCGTTTACATTCCTTGATCAGCTCCTACTGCATCTTTCCTTGACTGGGGAACAGCCTCAACATAGTCTAGTCACTCGTGATGTAGCGGGAGAAGAGAAGTCTATTGCATCATAAGTGACTGCACTGTTAGGGGGTGTTCCTATGTTTAAGAAATATGCAGTAAGAGTAGAATAAGTGCTTTAAACAAAACAAGGTTGGATATATTTACGCCATAAGCATGTATTTCAGTTCTACTAAGAAACAAGCATTGTTCAATGCCGAATATTTGCTTGCTGGCATTAGCATTGAAAGTGCAGGAATTAGACAGATGCAGAATAGGAATGGCAGTGAGGTATTGAAGTGACAGCAACCCCACCCCCACTCTGCAGAGATGGACAGGCACTGGGATGTGCCTTTGGGTCATCATCTATAACACTCATGCCATGTCACTTCACCCTACCCTGCAGACACTGACAGGTGTTGAGGTGTGCCTTGGGGTGTTTGGGCTTTACAATCACCCCATTACATAAGGGAAAATGCTGAAATCAGTGCAGCATAGCACAAGGGGGTGAACTTTGGGACTGAAGAGTCCAAGGCACACCTTGATGCCTGTCACTGGCTGCAGGGTGTGGGTGGGGGTAGAATGGCATGAGCATTACTGTCTACAATCCCAGGTCACACCCCTGATGCCTGTCAGTCCCTAAAGGGTAGGATGTTATGGTCGGAAATCCTAATGCCCTGGGTGTTTCTTAGTATTTTCAGTCCAAGTTTTCAACATGGACATTTTGTCACCCCACCACATGAACAGTGTCACTATCAGTTTATTAGCCAAAAGGTGATTTTTGCAGAACAACAGTGCTATTTGGTGCCACAGGTGCGAGAACACATTCCGAGCAGGATGTGAAAAATGACAGCTGTACTTTTCATGAAGAGGTGTAAAAAAATGGTAATGTTGAAAATCTGAAGTGAAAAAAAAATTGGTGAAGTCACGAGCATGCGTAGAAACTGCGCAATGCACACCTGTAGTGAAATTATTTGGGTTTTTTATACCAGATTTTCAGTATAGGCATTTTGGGACCTCTGCTCATGAACACTGGCACTGTGATTTTCTTCATCTGTCCTGAACGTTGATTTCACACAGTGACCACACCCATTGTGTGCCACAAGTGCGAAAACATGTTTGAGGCAGGATGTCAAAAATAAGAACTGTGGTGTTCATAAGGTGTTGTGCAAAAATGACAATGTTGAAAATCTGGAGTAAAAATATAAAGAATTGGCAAAGTTACGAGCGTGCATAAAAACTGCACAATGCACGCTGGTAACACAGTCATATGTTGGAATTTGTTAACCAAATTTGTAAAATGGTCTTTTTGTGACCTGTCCTTATGAACACTGTCATTGTGATTTTCTTAATCTGTCCCAAATGTTGACTTTTCACAGCAACTGCACCATTGTGTGCCAGATGTGCGAAAACACATTTTTGGCAGGATGTGATAAATGACACCTCTACTGTTCATAAGGAGGTGTGGAAAATGTAAATGTTGAAAATCTGGAGTGAAAATATTAAAAATTCTCAAAGTTATGAGCGTGCGTTGGGAACTGTGCAATGCATGCTTCAGGGTGCTTCCTCAAGCAACTGGTCATGGAACCAACTCGGCAGAAGGCAATACTGACCTTGTGCTCACAAACATGGACAGTGTGATGGGGTAAAGTGGGGAGCACCTGGAGAACAGTGACCACCAGTCACTGTGGTTTGAAATCACAGAAAGAGCAGAACCAAACCACACAAAAACACGTATCCTGGATTTTAGGGGGCAAACTTTGAGAAAATGGGAGATACTTGAAAGAGGCATTAAGGGAATGGGGCAGGAATCAGGGTTGAGGAACAGTGGGAAGTATTTAAAATGGGGATTACAAGAGCAACAGAATTATGTATTAAGCAGGTTATAAGAGGAAAAGGAAGAGGAGACCATTATATTTTCCAAAGAGGTAGCAAAGAAAGTGAAAGCCAAAAAAGATTGCATTCAGGCAATACAAAAAAAGACACAGGCAGAAGGGGATAGGGAGAAGTACCAGGAGAAGCAAAGGGAGGCAGGGAGGTCAGTAAGGAAGCCAAAGCTCAGACAGAAGAACACATTGAAAAAAATCAGTGGGTAGAGGACAAAACCTTTTACAGGTACATAAGTGAAAAAGAAAGGCAAAGGAGGATAGTGAGACTGAAGGGGAGGATGGGGGCTGTGTGGAGGATGACAACAGTAAAGTTGACATATTTAACAGGTATTTCTGCTCAGTCTTTACTGAGGAAGAGAGGGTAATGGGTCTGAATGGAGTACAAGGGGTGAGAATGGTGCAGAAATGGACACAAGTCCCTTTACACGAGAAAGGGTCCTGGAAGGAACTGGAAGTAATAAGAGTTGATAAAGCAATGGGGCCAGATGGGGTGCACCCCAGGGTCCTTAAAGAACTAAGAGCGGTGGTGGCTGAACCTCTTGCTATCCTGTTTAGCCGATCACTAGAAACAGGGAGGTACCCAAGACTGAGGATAGCAGATGTAGTCCCCTTATACAAAAGTGGGAACAAAGAGGAAGGGGAACCACAGACCAGTCAGCCTCACCTCGGTAGTGGAGAAGATCATGGAAGCACTACTGAAGGAGAGATTGGTGGAACATCTGGTTGTCAATGGACTACAGGACCCAAGGCAGCATGGTTTCACCAGGGAAGGTCATGTCAGACCAACCTCATTGAATTTTTGACTGGGTGACTAGGAAGGTGGATCAGGGAGGGCAGTGGACATGCCTATCTGGACTTCAGCAAGGCCTTTGACACTGTGCCACATAGAAAACTATTGCACAAACTGGGGAATATGGGTGTGGGCAGGACAGTAGTGCGGTGGGTAGGTAACTGGCTGGGCAGCAGGACACAGAGGGTGGTGGTAAATGGCTGTCACCCACAGAGGGAAGAGTGACCAGTGGGGTACCACAGGATCAGTGCTGGGACCGGTACTATTCAATATCTTCATCAGTGACATTGCACAGGACCTAGAAGGCAGAATTTCACAGTTCGCTGATGACACAAAGCTCTGTAACAGAGTAGACACACCAGAGGGTGTAGACAGAATGAGAAGGACCTGCAGAAACTTGAAGAATGGTCAAGGGTTTGGCAGTTGAAATTCAATGCAAGGAAGTGCAAGATAATGCATTTGGGGCACAAAAACCCTGGCACAATATATCAGTTGGGGGTGATGATAGCATGCACCAAGCAGGAAAGGATCTTGGAGTTATCATCTCTGATGACCTCAAGGCAGGGAAACAGTGTGACAAGGCAGCAGGTAAAGCAAATAGGATGCTGGGATGCATAAGGCAGGGCATCACCAGCAGGAAAGGAGAGTCATAATTCCACTATACAAGACACTAGTGAGGCCGCACCTGGAGTACACTGTGCAGTTCTGGAGACCTTACCTACATAAGGACATAGACAGGGTAGAGAAGGTTCAGAGGAGGCAACAAAGATGGTGCATGGATTGCATCACAAGTCCTATGAGGACAGGTTGAAGGCACTGAACATGTACTCCTGGAGGAGAGGAGGAGAGAGGGATACATAGAGACATAGAAGTATCTTACAGGGAGGAACAGGTGCAGGAATGCACTATTTTTAAGCGAAAAAGATGTTCCAGGACTAGAGGCATGGGATGAAGTTGGAGGAGGATGATTCAGAGGAAACGTGAGGAAGAATTTCTTCACAGAGCAGGTGGTGGACAAGTGGAACACCCTGCCAGAGGAAGTGGTGGGGCTGAAACAATCACAGGATTAAGAACATGGGATAGACATAAAGAAATTCTGGAGGTCAGGGGTAGGGGCAACAGACTTCCTGGAAAACATAAACTGAACTTACAAACTTAAATGGGCAGACTGGGTGGGCCATAGGCCCTTATCTGCCGACACTGTCTATGTATCTATGTATCTATGCTTGTAACACAGCCATTAAGGTATATACCAGTATTGTTACATTCAGAGTTCCTGGCTTCTAGCTCTCTCTTTATGGCTGACTCCCTGGTAGACTCCTTCCCTGTCCTTTGCACTCAGTCCTTAGTGTGGAGGGCCACAGAGTGGAGAGGCTACTAGGGAGGTAGGACTGAAAGTTGTTTCTTCTGTAGCTGAGAAAGCCTACTACAGCTGAAAAGCTTCCATTTGGAATAAATCAGTCCAGGATGCATGGCAGCTATTATGTTGTCCCAACAAAGTCACTCAAAGACCAGAACACACTGACAATTAATTAATCCAGCAGTCGGCCAAATAGCGCAGACAAGACTCCCTCACTGAATGAAATCAGTTGCTGACACTGATGGAAATGTGAGCATTGTTTGGAAAGTGCTCCTTCAATAGCTGAGTCATGCCCTCTAAAGCTGAAAAGCTTCTGATTTGAGAAAATTAGAATAGGATGCAGGGCAGCTATTATGTTGTCCCAGCAGAGCCCCTCAAACACCTGACCACAGAGACAATTAAGCCATCAGTGGCCTGAATGACCTGACAAGATTCCCTTACTCTATACACAATATATTGGGTACAATCTAAAAATTGATGCCAATAACCTTCATGATATATTATTTATTGGTATGCCGATTGAACAGTGACATTTTGAAAGCGAAGTACATTACAGCGCTATTTTGATGTTGCCACTGTAATATACTGGCAGAACCTCAGCACTGCTTCCCCAGGTCTAGCACCCCATCCCTGAATCATCTCCAACTCAGAAAGAAGCAGTTTACCTGATGGCTTTATGCCAACCACAATTTGTGTTCAACATAAAGCTGTCGCTGTAATGCCAGTCGACAACATTTTCGTCGAACCAGCATCGTAGATATTTATTTATTTTGCAGCACCTTTCTTCAGTAAAGGGTGCAAAGGCTACTGCAAGCTTTTATATTGCATTAATTAAAAAAGGTAGAAAATAAGGGTCAACTTTACTTGAAAGGAGCCCAGTGATATTCCCATGTTTGGTTAAACTAGCCTCTTTCTTGCATAGAGATTATCCCTTGAAGATGATTACTCGTGGAAGGGCCCAACTTCCCAGCAATCTTCTTATAGATTTAATTGTCCTATGAAGGCATTTCCTAATGGAGTAACACTGCATCCCTCCATGCATTTTATGAATTATTTGCATATAACCTTATCAGTGTTTCTTTAAATTTTACATGCTAGAAATACTGCTGGTAATTTTATTTATGATACCCTACATAGAGTTGCAACACTCATACTGTAAATCTTGTTTGACTTGTCTGTGACTGTGAGGTCCAATTGGTATTTGCAAAGTCAAAGTAGATTTTTATTTTAACTTGTGGTTTTGTCTGTTTGATGTTTGTACTTAAGTACTTGGATTGTAATGACTAGAACATATTTATATGTTATGGTTGAACAATACATGTTTTACTTTTACTGCATATCAAATCTTGCATTAAACATGTTACTTTGAAAGATTTAGTACCTGCATTTTGTTATGAGTTTTGCTTAAGTTGGATATGCTGTTAGGTGGGAAGTTAATAGTCCAAGATATGTATTGTTCTCATTTTTGCTAGCCATGTACTATAAATGTATTTCTTACTGTGCCCCGTCCAATTGCTTTGCCAAATCCAACATTCTATTAGAAACTATATTTTCCTTTTAAATATACAGAGGGAAATAGATCATTTTATGAAGATGACAAACCAATATTATCAAGTATGTTTAAAACATGTATGCTGTTTTTTTCTCTCAATATTGCACTTTATATATTAAACAGATTTTTTGGCATTCTGCCATCTTACATAAACTGCACTTTTGGCCATTTATTTAAGACTCTAAGAGTTAATAAGTAATGCATCTAGTACAATAAGGCCTAACCCTAAAATCAATCTGCACAGTATATTGACTTTTTTACCCTGTTCATTGCTGGCATCATAGCCCCACATTCACACCAGTAATAAGCGTTGGAATTTATTTTTGCCTTCGAAACTGTTATCACAGAGGTTAAAGACTTGCTTCTGATTTTAAAGTTAAACTGATGGATACCAAGTCAGCCTTGGTATTGACATACTGAATATGTTTAGTCCACTATTTCTGCTGAACATTTCACCCCTGGATACACATGTTTATGAACAATTTCCACATGTTATTATTCAAGGACCATTTTATTTTTGTTTCTTACAGCTGAAGGCAGCTACCCTTACATTTGTCCCAAACACATTTATAGTTAACTTCTACTGATTGCACAAGAATGCAGACTTATTGATGGCACCTTGAAAATCTTTGCCACAAATTATGAAATCAGCATATCATCTGCAAATGCCATTACTGGACATTTAAGCAGAGATTTAATGAAGAGAAAATAAATAATCATTGAAACTGGACAAAAATATTATTAAAGTAAATATATTGAATAATGAGGTGCCAAAATGCATCCTTGCTTTACCCCATGTTATGCTTGTGTAGTTTGTGCACTTTTTTTTTACATTTATGTATGTACAGTATTTGATATGTGCCTTTTACTGAAGTGCAGGAGGTCCCTGAAAAGGGGTTCTTTGTATTCTGCTGGACTTTCATTGGTGAAGTAAACTGAATTAAAGCCATCTATTAACCATCCATTTATTTGCTGGGTATCTAACAG
Organism: Neoceratodus forsteri; assembly: GCA_016271365.2. Lineage (NCBI taxonomy): Eukaryota > Metazoa > Chordata > Ceratodontiformes > Ceratodontidae > Neoceratodus > Neoceratodus forsteri. The sequence goes on from JADMNL010000026.1 coordinate 335,707,913, forward strand.
CTGACATTGTATTTTCATGTATCATTAGCGTTGTCAGCAGTTCACCGTGTTTGCCTATCACCTTCATTAAAGTCCATAGAGTTTCTCAGCTACTGTATCAAAAGCAGATTTTTGGGCTATAAAGACCATATATAGTTGTTGTTGTTGCTTAATTTAGCATATAACTTAATCAAGTGAGAAAGTGTCAAGCAGCCGTACACCCTCAAATGAGCTTTCTGAAATTCTACTTGAAGTGTGTTGATTAGATTGTTATTCTTTAGCCACTGTGTCATTTTGTTTTGTAAAATAGAAACCTAGGATTTGACAGCAGAAGGACACAGAAGGCCCGTCAAGTCTTCCCTAATGGTTTGCCAATATTTCAGAAATACTATAAGATAAGCCAACTGGTCTGTCTATAGTACGATCATTGAGGACTGGAATTACCATATTCAGTTTCCTTTAGCCAAGTATAAACTTTTCATTTGTTAAGTTATTAAAAACGTTTGTCAATAAGGGAACCCTCCATTCCATAATATACCAGCATACTTCCCAATGATAAATACAGTATCTTTCCCTGATGAGTCAACCTTTGATTCTTGTATTACTATTTCCTATGAATTATTTCTAATCAGATCAATTAGTTTGACTTTTTGTTGATGATTAAATAGTAATAAAAACATGATAACTTGGCCACCTATGTGGTGTACTATGTGGCCATATATTATTTTGATAATTTGATGCTGAGAAATCTCAGTTAGGCAGGTATTACTGCATTTGTAATTTAACAAATCCCAAATCTTCCTTGCTGTTTCATTAGGTGCACTATCCAGTTTCCTCTTTTATCCATATTTGCCCCATCTAACTAGTCTTTTGTGACAGACCTCTATCTATATATTTAAGCTTTTGTTAATAGGGAAAGGAGGGCTACACGCCTGTCTATTTTCAGCTTCCTGCAGGGGGATTTGCCAGAACACCTCTTTTTGAGATGTGCCATGGTATATTTAATGCCTACCTGAGCAACCGCCAAAAAAGGGATACTGGACCTCAGCTTAATGTCTCACCCAAACAATACTGATCCCACTCACCACTAAGTCTCAAGGTGCGTCTTTGGGATAAGACCTTAAACTGAGGTCCTGCTGCCTGTTTTAGTGATTGCTTAGGCGGTCATTAAAGATTTCATGGCACTTCTCAAAAAGAGTTTAGAAATTTTCCTTATGTGCTAAAAATACAACCAATAGCTAAAATGTGTCTCCATTTCAGTTGGTTTGCATCTGTGCCTCCACACCTTCAAGTTTCAGTTGATTTCCATCTGTACACACACACACACACACACACACACACACACACACACACACACACACACACACACGCACACATATGAAAATAAGCAGGAGTGCATAGTCCTTTTTTACGGTCAACAAAAACTAAATAAATACATAAATAAAATAAACAAGTCAGATATAATCTAACACAGATGCTATATTTTGGCCTTAATGCAGGAAAAAAGGTGTTGGGTATTCAAAACTGTTCAATTACTTTTGATAAGCTGTTTAACTGTCAAGAGTTTCAGAAAACTGTGACCCTGCTCATTTAGCTGGCCATTGTCAGAGGTGACTTTTACTACAATATAGGTTAACATGGTAATCTTCCCATTTATCCAGTATGTATCACTTCAACAAACTGCATGGTAAAAGAATGCTACCCCCCAAACCAGAGGCACTTAAAGTCAAAACAAGGGAATCAGCTAAATGTTGTTCCACTTGCTCTAGCATTCATATTTTGTGCTACTGCATAAAGATAATGGGGTGGTCGCTTGATGTTGTGTTCTGAGCAATCAAAATTATTAATGCTGCATAACAGTTTTCTTTAAAAAGTATGCCCCATCTATTTAAGAGAAAAAAAGCAATGAATGGACATAACAGCAAATGACAGTGGACAGTTATACACAGAAGTAGTATAAAAAAACGTTAATTTTGAACAGCTCATTCCTGTTCCTAGTAAGTCACCATCCAAATAGCAATTTTAAATTACCACTGAAATGAGAAAGCAATAATGTGACCTACCTGGGAACTTAATCCATGCCCCTGGACTACCTGTGGGTGCTCTTTCTCTGATATTCCAGGGACGATTTAGGTTATGTTTTGTCATTCTCATTACACTGTGTTCCAATGTCTTGGCAGTGACTCTGATACTGTGCCAGTAATTACCAAATGAATATCGATTAAGATAAATTCTGCAAATATTGTTACTGGGAGTGGGTATAGGGTGTACTACTTTTCACTCCAGTGTTCTTTCAGAAAAAAAAAATATTTTATCTAATGAGATTATCTGTCACCTACAGGAAAAGCTATAACAGAGAGAATCTCTATAAATTCCACCATCCATGATGTAACTCAGTTGTACTTTGGGCGATGTGCCATTTATTTTAATGAAGTGTAAAGTGCAGTCACAGTGTAAACCTTTGTTACTACAACAGGGTACAACATTCCAAAATAAATAGCACTTTCTGATTTTGACTATTAATGTCTTAAAATCCATTCCAGCCTTGGGTACTGCCCCTCAGAATTATACATAATAGCCATCCAGTTTTGATCAAGCCCTTACCTGGCACTTGAAATACTATATGCTGGTAACTTGACTGAGAAAAATATTAAATGGCATGTACCTCTGCAGTGTATGTGATAGTTTCTAATTGGAGAAAAGTAATTTTATATTTACTCTATAGGTAAAGTGTTTTCATCTATAGAAAAGGTAAATGTATTCAAATTATGTGAAACAAAGGTTAACCTTGTGTTTTTGTTCTCTAAATATAGCATGTCTTCTGAAAGTAGGGTGCATGTATAATGCACAGCATGTAAGAGACAAACATGTTTTCCCAGTTATACACTCTTACAATATATGCAGCAAAATAAGCATGCCTGGAAAATAAAAAAAAATTGCAAAGATAAAAATAAGAGGTTGGCTACAGTCTAAAATATTTTACAAGGCACCTTAATTGGTGGATATGTTTATGCTTGCACCTTGCAGATAAGCTGAAGGTTAATTTTAAAATTAGAAACAACAATGTTTCCAATAGGTTAGTAAACTAAAAATGACTAATTTTTGTGATAAAATGAAATAATATTTTTTCTAATTTCAGTTTATCATGTAGTGCTGTGTGTGAAACAGCAGTCATTCCATTTAGCACGTGCTTTATTTGTCCATAATATTTACTTCCCCAACTAATATGGAGGGAACAGACCACAATATATATATATATATATATCCTAGAGCAAAGGAGGGAGAAAGGTGATACGATCGAAACATTCAAACATTGTAAAAGCATTAACAAGGTGAAAGAATCTAACGTTTCAATATAAGAAAAATAGCAAAACAAGAGGACACAGCATGAGATCAGAGGGAGGCTGATTATGGGGTAATGCGAGGAAGTTCTTTGTCACAGAAAGGGTGGTGGATGCATGGAACAGCCTACGTCAGGAAGTTGTGGATATGAATACAGTGCAGGGCTTCAAACAGGCATGGGACAGGCATAAGGGAGCAATACAGATGAGTATGAATAGATAGGCCAGTGACAGAGTAAAGACATATGCACATTCATAAGGTAGGAAAAATGGGCAGACTGGATGGGCCTTTCAGTCCTTATCTGCCCTCAGCTTCTATGTTTCTATTATTCAGTACTTGCCTTCTACAGTTAAAAACTGTCAGTTGTAGAACTTTGATTCATATATGCTGTCAAGCTCACTTTCTTGAGATACATTCATTTTCATATTTACTGTCAATGTGTAGTAGTCTATAAAATGATATGCTGTTATGTTTATTTTAGAGGCATTGACTATATTATAATTAATATATATATCATAATTATTATATTGAAATGATTGCTAGCCAATAATTTCCCTACATAATCCTCATGTCAGTGTTTTTCACTGGATTGGGTTCTTGATATACATATGTATTTTCATTTATTACACCTTCAACACTGCCATAAGTCCCATTTTAAGGGTGATAGTCCGAATATGTAGTAGTTGTAGTAAATATCTTTATTTTTTAAATGGAAAAATATTTAGGACTGTATGCCCTATTAGAAGGTTGTCTGTAACATAACAATACACATTGAAAAATTATACAAAACATTGATGGTATGTAATATTTTTCTGCTTAAAATTTCACAGGTCCTTCGGCAACTAACAAAAAAGATTGATGAGTGGCATTCTTCTCACTCAGATCATTTCCATACCGACATAACATCTTATATAAAGGGCGACCCTTCAAATTTTACATGACAGTCCTTTAAAGTAGCATGCTGATTTCATGTTGCATCTGCCCTATAAAACAAGTGTGAGTTTCAGATTTTCTGTAGAACTTTTTTCATAATACATCCTTGCCTTTCAAAGGATATGGGGCGATTTTCTGATGTAATTTAGATACAGATTAGTTTGTGTCATGGGAATAGATAGCTGGAAAGTGTGTTAAGAAAAACATGTTGATGGAAAACTCTTTTAGCAAAAGATGGCAACTCCTGTTTGCTAACATGTTCCACAACTACACATTAATACACAAAGCTATTTATATTCCCAACTCAAGAACTATATATTTAAACATATATATTAAAATATATATATATATATATATATATATATATATATATATATATTTAAAAATAGGCAGACTCGATGGGCCAGGAAGGTCCTTTTCTGCTGACACATTTCTACAAAGCTATGAAAAATATTTCCTTAGATTAGATTAAATGTGCTGTGTCTCAGATCACCTGTAAAAGGTACTCTTATTTATTTATTTGCTTTTGGTAACTGGGAATGTGCAGTAGGCAAAAAAAATGCCTATTTTCAGGCACGACTCGGGAGCGTACAAGTTGAAAAATACAGCAGTGAACAACAATCAGGTACCTAAAGTAAGATAACTGTCAAAGCAATTAATACATCAGCAGAAGCAGATTACAGGAATTAAAAAAAGCACAGAGATAACATCAAGAATAGAGAAGTTGTGGTTATAACACATGTAGCTGTTTTGTAAACAACAAAATCATATGTAGGACATGCACACATTGAATATGCACATGCTGTGCACATTTTAACTTTGCATACTCTCCACTACAGTGCTGGAAACTCTGTGAATTATGAACTTTCTTTCAATGTTTGGCAATTCATTCCCTGCTTAATCTATAACAGGTAGAACAAGTCTAGGACTGGAGACAGTTGCAGAGGAAGGGGTGCCAGTGGGAGTTGCAGTCAGCGGAGTTATTGGCAGAACCTCTCCTGTTACCTGCCTCCTCAGTCTCACTGGCACTGAAGAGCTGCTTTTGCCCTCAGTCTTTATCTTGCTGGCAACATATACTTCGCACACTGCTCAGTTCTGACAGCTCGAATCACTCATTGACAGCAATTTGCTCTGACCTGTACAGGCACACTAATTGTTTTTTTCAGTCCCACTTCAAGTCTGTAGCAGCAGACACTGTACAGTTTGACTGAAGAATTGAGTCCCTCCCTGCACTGCTGCTCTGCTCAAACTAAAGCTCCCCCCCAGTTAGTTAGTTAGTTAGTTAGTTAATTAACTAGTTAGATAGTTGGTTAGCTTGTTTCTCAATGCAGCATGCAGTACTCTGGCTTATCTGGTTGTCTGAAAGCCATTTACAAAGTAAAGAATCGGCAGAGTGGTTTATTATGTGGTGCTATATGGAACACCTGTTTATGCAAGCAGGGACTGGCAGTTCAAAAGCACTTCAAATATGTGGTTTTACTGACTGATGCTATATGGGATTTTAGAATGGAGCAGAGTATTCAACTAAAATTGGTACTTGACTCCAAATGCAAAAATCGGCAACAAGGAGAGGAATTATTTATTTATTGTAATTGTTGTTCACAAGAACGCACATGTTAATTTGTGGGCAGCAAGATCCGTCTAGAGGCATACCAAGGGAAAAATCCAGATCAAATCTGCACTGGGAAACTTTGTCCAAAATTGCAATAGTACCGCAGATTGATGGAGCCCGTTAGGAGTTGTGGGAGTTCTCATGTTACCCTGCTGATTCTCTTTCTCATTCCCTGCTTGTAGTTCCCAGGAGCCCTCTCCCCCACCCTCCTTGGCTCAGGGCTGCCTGTTGCCCAGGGCTCAGGGTGGGGCAGGCGGGGCAGAGCTGCTGCTGGAGCCACTCCTTCCCCAGGAGGCCACCTTTAAACTCACTGCACCAGGTGCCTGCTAACCGTCCTGACAGTCTGAGAGAAGGATACGAGAGAAACGGAATGACACAGACAAGGAAATTACCTGCAAATATGGGGAACGAGAGGGGCATTGGCATTGCATTCCACTACTTTCATCACAAATGGAAAAAAAAAGCCAGCTTCGCAGGGGGGAACCAGCAGTGCCCACCTCTCCTAACCCAAGGAATCTGCCTGATGTGGCAAGAGGCTGTTAACCATGACAGAAATACAAATCTTGGCACATGAATGTTGATTAAACTCTGCTAAAAAAAGTTATATTGCAAATACAGTTACCTGCATCGTAAATAGCAAAGGTATGAGCTGCTTCATTATGTCTGTTCCGTCCCGGTTTATCTGACATGGGTCTTAACGGAAAATAGAGGAACAACATTTTGAAAATTGACCCACTCCATCAAGAAAAGGCTGCAGCACTAGACAAAGAAGACTTCCAAATGCATCTACTAATGAACAAGAGCGAGAACGTGGTTCCTCCTTGACAGGCTCAACTTAAAAAAAAATCAGAAACCTAAAGAAATAGTCCTTCCAGAAAATCAATGGAGCTTTTTTTTTTGGGGGGGGGGGCATGTGTACTCAAAACATCCAGGTTAAAATGTGGTTTCTGTTTAAAGGAAGACAATGGATAGAGTTTCACTCCCCTCCCATTCCTCTCTGTTTACAAGCCTTGTTCTACTTCTAAGTTTAACACCATTACAGAGGATACATAGTGGTCGTGGTGGTGGGGGGCACAAGCAAACAGTTCGGCAAAGAATCACGATACCGTTTTGGTGGGTGAGTAAATAACATCCAGTAACTATTCCAAAATTAATCTTGTATTCCAGTGAAGTGCAGATGTCATTTTGTTCACATGCAGTAAGTAAGCAATGATACCCGACAGGGTGGGCAGTATTGTGCTATACCGGACTGCCCAGGGGCGTAATGAGACCTGACACCACAGGCCGGTATAGCACAATACTGCCCACCCTGAAGGGTATTATTGCTCTTAGAAATGGGCACTGTAAAAAAAAAAGTTTAATAAAAAGAAAAGTAATAAAAATTAGTTTAAAGTAAGTTTTGTAAAAATAAATAGTTCCTCTGCCTGCATTAGAATGAATTTTATTTTTTGTGAGTTAGGGTCTTTTGTCCTACTGGGGACTCTCAAACAAAAAAAAACAGTCTCTCCTGGGTAGCTCAATAGTACAGCAGGTCACCCATCAGCAATTGTTTTTTTGTGTGTGTGTGTGTTTGTTTTTAAACTACAGAAAGGGGCAAAGGCAGCAGCAGTCTGTGTCTATAATCTGTAAATTTAAAAATATGAACTAAAACGCTATTAACTTTAGTTCCCAGCAGCTCCTACACAAAAAATTACTCAGGCACAATATCAAATGCTGATCTCTTCCTCAATTCAGCCAAAAGTAACATTTCAGCAGGATTGCCAAGTCACCATACCTAGCTATTCACTCTGCCCTGCATCTGGACGTACAGGTATTCTATCAACCTCGCAACCACTAGCGTTTTAAAAATATCTGTTTAAACTGCAACTGCTTGCCTTATTGTAAAATAGTGCATTTTCACAGGCTGTGGGGTACAGACCTCTGCTGAGTGGTCTGCTTCTCCTCAGAATGGCTCTAAGACAGTCTCAACAGGTGAAAGAGGGGAAGTTCTGCTGGTCGTCAGTGTGTTGTTAGATCCAGGGTGGACCAGGACTTTCTTTGGTTTAATCTTGAGTGGCACGTCCCATCGTATTGCTTTTGGCAGGAGAAGGCAGATTGCAGTCTGTTTGGCATTATGTTGATGAGGGAGGAAGGGCTACTTGTAAATTTCAGCACTGAAATCAAATGAGGAAGAGAGAACGAGTGCTAGCTTCGATAGCAGGATTGTGTGTGAGACAAGCGGTACTTTTTTAGTTTTCCATACCTCAGATTGATGTTCATCTGTGGTATGGAAAATTTAAAAAGTACCGCTGCTGTCGTACAGTAACGCTACCAAAGATAGCGCTCTGTCACTGAACAAGAAGCTGATCAGACCGAGTTCTTTTTTGTTTTATTTCTTTTTTTTGATGTGTGCCTGCCTACTATTAATTTGTTTACCTAAAAATAACACGGGGGAGAGGGGCGGCTGCCAGCTCGCTAGATAAGCAGGGACAAAATGGTGTCAGGTCAAATTTGAAAATTCTAACTGGCCTGACAATTTCAGTGATCAGGTCAGTTGGGATTGGCACTTGTTCTAACCTGGGCTCTGTTGTCTGATACCTGCCCGCCTTGCCAGGGGTATCAGCCATCAGAGCTCGAAAATTTCTTAGCCCATTTTCTAAGTCAATACACTGTGCTGTTTCCAATCTTCTTTATTATGCCTGAATTACTCACTGTACCTATTTGCGTATTACCATTATTTTCTCTAACATCATTAGACTATTAAACAAACAAACAAGCTAAAAATGAATCCTGTGGGTGATCGGTCAGGACAAAACTTGACTACGTTTTGCACTTGTAGTAAATACCTAAACGAAAGTTTTGGTTTTTTTTGTTACCATAACACTTCTACAGTTTTAACTAGAAAGCGTCTAGAGCATGCAATCTAAATCAAATGCCACTAATTATGGTTACAGGTCCTATTTTTCTTAAGCTGTTCTGGTCTTGCTGGGGAACCCATCCATTTTTGGCCAGTCTTTGGACTTAATGGAAATTAATAATGCTATGAAAACTGTTAATAGCTAGATAACTAGCATATACTAAAACCCATAGTGTTGTCATCATTAGGACACTTAAACAATGTGTGTGTGTAAGATACAAGGATACCTTAGAAGTGGAACACAATTTCAAGTTGTTGAATGAACGTCAAAGACAAGATTGCTTTCATGCATGTATACGGAAAGCCTCTGGGGCTTTCATGTGGTGGGATGGGGTTGGGACTATAGATAATAATATGGGTATTTGATTTTCCTCCTTTCATCGACTTGCGTGTCTGATAGAAAGATGAAAAATAAAGCTCTTTTCCTTGGTGATGGTCCTGGGCTGAGCACTGCCAGACATCTGCACCTTCCCTCTGTGTCCAGAGAGACCCCAAGCCCTCTGGGGGTACCCAATGGTTTTGAAGTTACTGCAGTGAAACTGGAAAGTCCAGAGCAGGAGGACTGTGTGTCACCATGGATAAAGGACGGCAGCTTCTCCCCACGTCCAACTGAGTACAGCAATCCCTCCTCACATTTTGGGAAACAGCTCTAGTGTGGATGCCTCTTAACACTTTGATAACCCTAACCAGACCATGTCCCTCAAAGTGTAGGGATATAGGTAAACATCAAAACTTAATTAACAGATGTGCAACACTGTGGAAAGACATTTCTGTTCACTGTGCATCATTTATAACTTAAATTGAATTATTGCCTTACAATCTTAGTGTTGAATGGGGGGGGCAATACAGTTCCATAATAGATTTGTGCTTCCGATGAGTAAAAGGATAGACAGGCCCTTGTAATGTGGGCCAGTTAAATAAAATAGTGGTGTGGGTTGTGTTGCCAACCAAAGATTAAAATTTTAGCCTCTTTTATTAGCAAAAAAAAAAAAAAAATAGAAAAAGAAAAAGAAAGAAAGAAAAGAAAACAACTAGGGAAGGAGGGGCATGCATATCTACAGAAAAAAAATATATATATATTTATAAAATGGGTAGGGAAATTGCAGCAATATCATTAGCTGAACAGCATCACACGACCATGCGTATATCAGAGAGCGACCACACACCTGCACTTTTAACCCCGACCAAAACAATTTTGACATTTTATAAGATAGATAAACCATTTGAGGTGTGCAGACGCACTCTGATATACACAAGCCTTGGGTGGTTGATGTACGAGGCCCCAAACAACTCCCACCAAGGTGTGTGTAAATCAGAGCGCGACTGCACACCTCAGTGGTTTATCTATTATATATAGATATATATATTATTTCTGGTCCTAGTCAATGATCAGACAATAAACCTCTTGGATCAATTGGCAGTAAGCCATCCACAGTATCCAGTTTGCTGCTGTTCTTTTCTGTGGTATCGCTCCGCATATCTAGCTGAAAGAAGTGGAGGACTTTTAAATGTTTTCACCCAAATAGTTTAGCCTTTCCGTTGGGGCTACATGTAATGCCAGTTGGCTTAATGAGAGTTATGTTTGGATGTAATGCATCTTGGAAATTCTGGGCTTACTACCATTTGCTTTTGGAAGTTTACCCTGTATGCATCTCTACAATATTATATGTTGTTTATTTATGAATGAGACACTTTTGGCCACTGCACATTTATGACCCAATTAGTGCTATTTATTAAAAACAGGACCTTGTGTATGTGAATGAATAGCTGCACAGAAATACCACAGAACAGTAGTTTGCATCCACAAATATGTCATGAATATTAATCAAGTTAACAAAAAAAGTGTGAATTACATTTTTCTCTGGTGGGGCCTACAGTTAGATGTTTTGCAGATTCGGTTATCTTTGCTAGCGTAAGACTTGTGACACTCTCGAGAACAGGCTGGAAGCTGAGCAGCAATCTGTGGTATTGAGACATCACAGAACAGACAGAAATATGGACACTGACAAATAGATATTCTCCACTTTAACTGATTTTTGTTTGTCTGTAGACAAAGGTATAGACGTCAACTCGAAGTATGGATTGCTGTAAGGTACCACTTCCTATGTAAAGCTAGTCTTATTTATTTGACAGATACCACAACTTAATATTGTCTTCTATCCTATGACCCAACGGGGAAAAACTCTAGGACATTGCATTTGCTTTATTTCGGTCAAGACGAGAATTGTGGGCAAAACATTTAAAGCATTAACAATCATTTAATGGAACATGATTGTGGAAGTTTCCCTTTTAGGAGATTAAGTCATCAAAAAACTCCTTAGGAACATAACATTCCAAAAAATCTTGCTGTGTATTATCTTTCTCAAAAATTTGCATACCTGGGCTAGTGCTAAAACAGTTTCAGGAATCATATTATTTTAAACAGAAGACAAGGAGGCCTTACAGTCTTCTTGCCCTATGCGTACCAAACTAAGCAAAAGTTTAGACTGTATGTCACAGTGGATTAAGTGCATACACTTTTTTTATTAGAGCACCTCATATATCCAGAATATTTAATGTCTGTCTTTATAGTTATCACAGAGATTTACAGTAATGGAGGGAGATAACCACTACCCAATATAAAGGCCCACTTAAGATTAATTTTTCTTCTGTCACAATTAATTTGCCAAGGATGACACAGCTGAGATGCAATAGCTCCTTTTCAGTGAGGTTCTGTTTTTGTACCCATGCTGCTGGACTGGGAATGGAGAGGCTAACATTCTGGCTCAGGGTCACACAATGAAACAGTGATTGTGATGGGATTTGAACCTTGCTCTCCTGGTTTCCAGTCCTGTGCTCTAACCAGAGCACACTACTTACATACAGTACATTTAGTAAGAGAGGAGGGTATGCAGGTTGTAAGCATCTCCTGTTTTAGAACACCAGCATTTCAGTGGTTCCTGTCCTGCATAGCAACCTATAACGTAGTCAGACTTAAAAGGTTTTCTGGTAAACAATGTTTTCTTGTCTGTTGCACCATTTATGGTCTGTCAGTGATCTTGAAATTGATGAATCCTAAGTGTTTGCCAGTCTTTGTTAACAGACCCATACAAAGGTTAACAATTATGCAACGATGTTTGTATTGCAACAATTTTATTGTAATATTTTTGTGTGCAATTTGTCAGGAATTCTTTTGCCAAACTTATCTTGAAGCTTATTTACTTAATTTTACCAGTGGCGCTGTTTCACTTTTCACATTTGTTACAATGTCAGTTCATATTTCAATATGAAATGTAAATCATTCAGTGCTGCATACAATACATACATTCTCGAAATTCATTAACAAAAAAAATTGGTCTGCCATCATAGTTATCACGTCTTGGCCCTACCTACACACCAAGAAGTGGTACAAAGCAATGAACCAACAAAATGATATTATGTGCAAGTTTTTAATTTTTTTGAAGTACAGCACTCTCCAAATTGTCCCTTACCAATCTTGTGGGACCTGTAAAGGTGTAATATCCGACCCTTAATGGTCCTCAAGTTGCATGCTCATAGCATTAGGTTTCTGTTAATTTGTAAAACTTCAGTAAGAACCCTTTACTATTTTCAGTGCCCAGCTATACAGAGAGCCACACGCAAACTGATTTATTAGAAAATACTTGAACCATTTGCAAATACTTATTTTATCTTAATTACTGTTAAGGAATAGGGGCACTTGCCTTGTATGGAATTGCTAGAAACTATAAGGAAAGCCAAATATCAGGAACCAGTAAAGAAGCATCCATTGTAATGTGCAAAATATAATACAATCATTGAACTACAACAACAGCACTGCACAGTGATGTCTCACTGTCGGTGATGGCGGGACTGGAAGTGGAGGGGGAGGAGTGGATGATGGGAAAAGGATATCGGTCTGTCTCGCACTCTCTTCTCCCTAGGCCGCAGATGACCATGGCACAGCCACAGACCGAATGGTGTGTACTCCATTGGGTGAAAGCATACCACAGTGATCTCTCGCTGTCGGTGACCACAGAAGTGTAAGTGGACACTGTGTGTGGGGGGGGGGACAAAGGAAATCTGTGAGTCTCACAGTGTCTTCTCTCTAGGCCACAGATGACCATGGCACAGCCACAGAATGAATGGCGTGTACTCCGCTGTGTGTCGGTGTCGCAGCGGGGCATGCCAAAAAAAGGAAGAGTAGCACATTATGTAGGTAAAGTGCAGACACGTTTCTACCATTGATTGCAGTGGACCTTTTCTTTCAAGTCAAGACTAGTGCTCTGAATCTGCTGTCATAGACAGCTCACCATTCCATTGGTGCATACCGGACATGTCCTGCAGACTGAGAAATGCATTGGAAAGGACAGGCACACACCTCCAGCAAGTCGTAAATGCATATGCACAAGCAAACATAATAAAGTAGATAAAGCCATCAGAAACATTATTAGATTTATGGAAGGCAAGCAGTCATGAAATGTGGATTTTCAACTAAAAATAATAAGATGCAAAAAGGGTTGATAGTGTCCCTTTAATAGTCCTCCCATAGTTATGTCTCTGTACCATGTAATTATTCTGTTGTGAATATCATCTCAATGTCCATTCATGTTTTTTGTACTATCCACCGGCCCGACAATTAAGGCTGCTGGATAACTGACCCCAGCTTTCATAGCTGACACTAGTACCACCACACACAGCTGGTATTAGGTTTCTGTGAGCCACTATTAAAGTTTATCATGCAGCACCCTATACAACCTACCCCATGTGCACATATTTTGCCCCTTTCCATATCACCACCACTGCACCACTTATTTAGGCCCTGATGACACCTCAATTACAAGGCAGTAAGTAGTGGTGTCTATCCCCTGCTTGATTTTATGTAGTGATTCACATGGAATGTATGACTCAATAAATTCTTTTTCACCAGCATACCGGTGAGTGTGCTGCTTTTTGTATATGCCTCCTTGATGCTGAGTTCTGGTTCCTGTAATTAGGATTGACCATTTATGTTGGAATGTTGCTTCTGTGGCACTGCCTTTTGTTCAGTTTTGTGTATTTTGTAAATTGTTCATAATGTCTGTATTTATTATTTGGGGTTCACTCTCTCAACCATGGTAGATCAATTGCATCTTGTCCTGTATCTTTTGCATGTATTGCTCAGTCTTTTCATTGGATTTTATGTAAGCAATAATACTCAACAGGGTGGGCATTATTGGGAAATACCAGACCACCAGGGCGTAATGAGGCCTGACACACAGGCGGAGAGCCTTATAGCCCCTGGAAGGTCCGGTATTTCCCAGTAATTCCCACCCTGGAGGGTATTATTGCGCTTAGAAAATGGCCCATCTGAGAATGTTACTCTGAAGAGGCACTTGGACTGGCTCTTATTTTTAGCTGGGCATCTATCAAAAAATAAATGCCCAGCTTGGAGCCTGTCTCAGCCAATCAGGTTTAAGAATTGACTGTTGCCATTTTCTAATATTGAATAGCTGCTTGTCCTGCTTGTGCCACTTGCCTTGCCTGCATGTGGGTTTGCATTACTAATTACATGTCATCTTGATGGCCCAGATCATGAATGAATACTGTCCCTGGGACCAGTCCACCCAGCAGGTAAACAATATATTAATCAGTTGATCATTCAATCAATTCATCAATCAATCAATCAGTAAATCAAGCAACCAATAACACTGGCACTATTCAATTAGACCTTTATTTGGTACATCCTGTCATTACCCTTTTTAATTTGATGGGGGCAACAGGAATAATCACTGGTGTTCCTCTACCTATCATTAAGTATTCATTTTGTTGGCCCTGGATTGCCTGAACTGTATTTAGGTGACTCATTTCCAGCATTATGTTGCCATGCACAAAGTCTCTACACACCAACGGGGCTCCCTGCGTTGTAGTTTTAAATATATCAATGACTGAACCAACTAAGAAAGTTATAAACTAACAAAGTACATTGGTACAGGCTGTGCCCCCACCAGGAAGCCGGCCATTTGGTAACAACAGGGATTGTTAGTGTCTAAACCTGACTCTGTACCTCATTGTAAACCTGCAGGGGGGTGCATGACTATTAAACAACCTGTGTCCCGCCTTCCTACAACAGAACCCAAGCTGCTCACTTCCCTGACACCCTGAGATCTCAGCATGTCCCAGAGCGGAATCCTGGACATGCTTAGAAACCACAGGATATATTTGTCTAGCACTGGAGAAACAGATTGGAATGAACAGGTCCACTCATCAAAATATCCTATACTTGTATTTATTATCTGTCTTTATGACATCCAGATTTATTTTCTTATGTTTCGGGGTACAGAGAATCCCTTCATCGGGGAACTGGTTATCTTTTTTTAAGACACATTTCTCTGGTGTAATTGTTTAATTCTTGTAGTTAATATTCTATGATTTTCATGCAGAGACTTATGAGGGTCTTTTATAGGAAGTTTTTATACTTCTTTTTACACTGTAATTCACCTTCCTTTTTATAAGCTTCCTCATGTAGTACCCATGCTCCTTCACAGTAACAAATTTGTGGTGAGTGACCCTGTTCATTTCAATCTGTTTCTCTTGTTTTAGCGTGTTTGCTTTAAGGCCTCTCCCACTTTGCAAAAAACTTTTATTTTTCCCTTTCTCCTGAGGGTGGATGTGATGCTAATTTCATTCTTCTGTTTGCTTAGTGTTAGATACATTTTGGCCTATATTTTAAAAACTGTACCAAATTTTGTGACTCTCATACATGTTCATTTACATTGTAGGTGTGTACAATAACACTGCTGTTCTCCAAAGTCCGCAGTTCATACTGAAAGGAACAAAGGACTCTATAAATTTGAGCTGCAGGTTAGACATGAATGACAGTCACCCACAATTGGAGAGCCTCTCCATAACCTGGACCAGCAAGAATAAAGGAGGAAAGGTTGCAGGATACAATGAAGGCAACATTTTCCTGACAGAAGGACTCAAAGGACGTGCCCATGTTTGGTGGTTTAATCAAAATCTTACCAGTATTTTTCAGATCAGTGATCTCCATGTAAATGACACAGATGTTTACAAGTGCCAAATGATTTTCAAAGTGTCAAATGTTCTACAAACTTCAGAAGGAAATGGGACAAATCTTACTGTAACAGGTTTGAGTATGAATATTTCAATGTTCTTGAAATGCTAAAAACAATTATTTAGACATGTTTTCATTTCATTTATTGATTTAACAAGGAAACTGGATGGACCAAGAAGGACCCATTTTCAACCACATCTAGGAAGGGGAATAATACAAAGGCTACATAAATGCAATACAATAGACACATTAAATTAACAAAAGATAAATGGGAAAGATACTGTAAATTGTCAGGGTTTCCATTCGTTGTGTGATTTATGTTTTGTGAGCGCAGTGGGTTTGAAGTTGATAGCTTTACATTCACAGACTCTTGTGGGTTTCACTACCCTGGAGACCTTCCCCTCTCCCACCAGTGCTCAGTGCCCCCAACACCCCACCCACCACACTTGCTGCATGTACATACCTCCACCCAACCCACTACACTAGGATGTAATGCAGCATGTACATACCACCACCCCCCCACCCACCACACTAAGATGCAATACAGTATGGACATACCACCACCCCACCCACCACAGTAGGATGCAATGCAGCATGTACATACCACCACCCCACCCACCACACTAGGATACAGTGCAGCATGTATATACCACCACCGCACCCACCACAGTAGGATGCAATGCAGCATGTACATACCACCACCCTGTCCACCACACTAGGATGAAAAGCAGCATGTACATACTACCACCCCACCCACCACACTAGCATGCTATGCAGCAGGTACATAGCACCACCACCCCACCCACCACACTATGATGCAATGCAGCATGGACATACCACCACCCCACCCTCCACACTAGGACGCAATGCAGCATGTACATACCACGTCCCCACCCACCACACTAGGACGAAAAGCAGCAAGTACATACTACCACCCCACCCACTACACTAGAATGCAATACAGCATGTAAATACCACCACCATACCCACCACACTAGAATGCAGTGCAGCATGTATACAACCACCCCACCCACCAAGCTAGGATGCAATACAGCATGTACATACCTCCACCATGTCCACCACACTGGAATGCAGTGCAGCATGTACCTACACATGTACATACCTCTACACTAGGATCCAATGCAGCATGTACATACCACCACCCTCCAACCACACTAGGATACAATGCAGCATGTACATACATACCACCCCACCCACCACACTAGGATAGAATGCAGCATGTACATACCACCCCCACTCACCACAGTAGGATGTCATGCAGCATGTACATACCACCACCCAAACCACCACACTATGATGCAATGCAGCATGCACATACCATCACCCCACCCACCAGACTACGATGCAATCCAGCATGTACATACCACCACCCTCCAACCACACTAGGATACAATGCAGCATATACAAACATACCACCCCACCCACCACACTAGGATAGAATGGAGCATGTACATACCACCCCCTCTCCACAGTAGGATGTCATGCAGCGTGTACATACCAACACCCCGCCCACCACACTAGGATAGAATGCAGCATGTACATACCACCCCACCCACCACACTAGGGGGGAATGCAGGATGTACATACCATCACCCCACCCACCACACTAGGGGGAATGCAGGATGTACATACCATCACCCCACCCACCACACTAGGGGGGAATGCAGGATGTACATGCCACCACCCCACCCACCACACTAGGGGGGAATGCAGCATATACATACCACCCCCACTCTCCACAGTACGATGTCATGCAGCGTGTACATACCAACACCCCGCCCACCACACTAGGATAGAATGCAGCATGTACATACCACCCCACCCACCACACTAGGGAGGAATGCAGGATGTACATACCATCACCCCACCCACCACACTAGGGGGGAATGCAGGATGTACATACCATCACCCCACCCACCACACTAGGGAGGAATGCAGCATGTACATACCACCACCCCACCCACCACACTAGGGGTAATGCAGGATGTACATACCACCACCCCACCCCACCACACTAGGGGAATGCAGGATGTACATACCACCACCCCACCCACCACACTAGGGATGCAATGCAGGATGTACATACCACCACCGCACCCACCACACTAGGGAGGAATGCAGCATGTACATACCATCATCCCACTCACCACACTAGGATGCAATGCAGCATGTACATACCATCATCCCACTCACCACACTAGGATACAATGCAGCATGTACATACCACCCCACCCACCACACTAGGATTTAATGCAGCATGTACATACCTCCCCCACCCACCACACTAGGATGAAATGCAGCATGTACATACCATCACCCCACCCACCACACTAGGATGCAGTGCAGCATGGACACACCATCACCCCACTCACCACACTACAATGCAATGCAGCATGTACATACCACCACCCCACTCACCACACTAGGATTTAATGCAGCATGTACATACCACCACCCCACTCACCACAGTAGGAAGTCATGCAGCATGTACATACCATTACCCCGCCCACCACACTATGATGCAATGCAGCATGTACATACCATCATCCCACTCACCACACTATGATGCAATGCAGCATGTACATACCATCATCCCACTCACCACACTATGATGCAATGCAGCATGTACATACCACCCCACCCACCACACTAGGATTTAATGCAGCATGTACATACCTCCCCCACCCACCACACTAGGATGCAATGCAGCATGTACATACCATCACCCCACCCACCACACTAGGATGCAATGCAGCATGTACATACCATCATCCCACTCACCACACTATGATGCAATGCAGCATGTACATACCATCATCCCACTCACCACACTACGATGCAATGCAGCATGTACATACCATCATCCCACTCACCACACTATGATGCAATGCAGCATGTACATACCATCATCCCACTCACCACACTAGGGAGGAATGCAGGATGTACATGCCACCACCCCACCCACCACACTAGGATGCAATGCAGCATGTACATACCATCACCCAAACCACCACACTATTTTTATTTTATTTTAGTTGTTTAACCAGGAGTTACACTAGGATGCAATCCAGCACGTACATACCACCCCTACTTGCCACATAAGGAAGGAATCGAGCATGCACATACCATCCCCCAACCCCCACCACCACCACACTGGGATGCAATACAGCATGTCTGATGGTTTAATGATACTCTTACCAGTATTTTTCAGATCAGCAATCTCATTATGAATGACAAGATGTTTACACGTGCCAAATGGTTTACAAAGTGTCAGATTTGTTACAAACTGCATTGGGGAATGGGACAAGTCTTACTGTAACAGGTTTGATTTTAAATTTGTTGATGTTCTAGAAATGCTAAAAACAATTAGTTGGACATCCGAGAAAGATAAATGGTTAGGGTTTCTATTAGTTGTGTAATTTATTTTTTGCAATTACAGTGGGTTTGAAGCTGATAACCTTACATCCACAGGGTTGCGTGGAGTTCATTTCCTTGGAAATCCTCATGTCTCTCAGCACTTCCCAGTGCCACCCCCCACCGCACTAGGATTCAGTACAGCTTATACTGTACCTACATCACGGCAGTATGATGTGTCATTGCCTGCACCGCCTGCCACATACTCTGTACCTGCATCCTAAGACTCTCTGAGATACAGCCCTATGCAGATTCATCATTTCTTACTGCAGAAAGTCTGCATCCAGGCAGATTTCTCTCATTGTTTCACCTCCCTCACCACTGAACGTAGAACATAAATGGGTAATAATAAAGGAAGGACTATTGGAAGCCACTACTGCATGTGTCAAAATCAAAAGTAAGAAAACTAAAGCCAAAAAGCCCTGCTGGTTCTGAAAGGAGGTGGCAAAAGCTGTACTTGACAACAGGCAACCTTCTGGAAGTGCAAGTATACTCAGAAGTAAGCGAATAGGGTGGTTTAGTCTGCTAAGTCAAGAGAGGCAAGCAGAGCAGTTAGGGTGGCAAAGGCTAGCAAGCATTTGTCAATGCCGAATGTTGTCTTGCTAACATTGGCATTGGTAGTGCAGGAGTTAGACAGATGCATAAAAGGAATGGCAGTGAAGTATGGAAGTGACGCCAACCCCACACCGCCCTCAAGAGACTGATAGGCACTGAGGTGTGCCTTTGGGTGTCGGCCATAATGGTCATGTGATTTCACCTCCCCCTACCCTGCAGAGTCTGATGAGTATCATGTTTTGCCTTGGGGTCCTCGGGCCTTATGCTCACCCCATTCCATATGGAAATACATTGAGATGGGTCAGTACAGGAGAATGGGGTGGACTTTGGGTCCGAAGACTGCAAGGCACAGTTGGATGCCTGTCAGTGGCTGCAGATTGGGGGTGGAATGACATGAGCATTAGAACACACAATCTAATGTCACACCCCTGTTGCAGTCTCTACAGGGTGGGAAGTTATGGTTAGAAACACTAATGCCCAGGGCATTTGTTGGTATTTGCATTCCAAATTTTCAACATGGCCTTTTTCTCACCCCACCTCAGGAAAGCATTTGGGACCTCTGCTCATGAACAGTGGCACTGTGATTTTGTTAATCTGTCCTGAACGTTGATGTCCCACAGTGATTGTGCCATTCTGCGCCAGTAGCTCGAAACCACATTTTGGGCAGGATGTGAGAAATGACAACTGTACTGTTCTTAAAGAGGTGTGCAAAAATGGCAATGTGGAAAATCTGGAGTGAAAATATTAAGCATTCACCAAGTTATGAGTGTACATGGAAACTGCTCAATGCATGCTCATAACACAGTCACTCTGTGGAATTTTCTCACCAGATTTTCATTATAGGCATTTTGGGAACTCCACTCATGAACACTGTCACAGTGATTTTCTTAATCTGTCCCGAACATTGATTTCCTAGAGCGACCGAACCATTGTGCACCGCATGTGCAAAACCACATTTTGCGCAGCATGTGAAAAATAACAGCTGTACTGTTCTTGAGGTGTGCAAAAATGGCAATGTTGAAAATCTGGAGTGAAAATATTAATAGTTCTCGAACTTACAAGTGTGTGTGGAAACTGTGCAACCACGCTCATAAAATTTTGTGAACATTTTTTCACCAAATTTTCAACATATGTTTTTTTGGACCTCCGCTCATGAATAGTGTAACTGTGATTTTCTTAATCTGCCCAGAACATTGATTTCGCACACCGACTGTGCCATTGTGTGCCACGTGTGCAAAAACATTTTGGGCAAGATGAGAATGATGACAACTTTACCATTCATAAGGAGGTGTGGTAAAATGGCAATGTTGAAAATCTGGAGTGAAAATATTAAAAATTCTCAAAGTTACGAGTGTGTGTAGGAACTACATAACATACGCTCATATCATGATCATTTGGGAATTTTCCACCAAATTTGCAACGCCTGGGGTTTTAGACTACCTCGCGAACTGTGACACTGTCATTTTGTTAATCAGTCCCAAAAGGGGTTCCGCACAGTGACCACGAAATCACCTTTCAGGACCGAATAACAAAATGACAGTGAATGAGTTCATGAGGTGGGGTCCCAAGAACCCCATGTTGAAAATGTGGTGAAACAATTCCCCCAAATGGCCGAGATATCCACCAAAGTTTAAAAAAACCTATTTATGCCATTATACAGCTTACTGGCATTTCTTCACATCATGTTCAGCTTTGAAGAGTGCAAGCATGTTCCAGGTCCACCGAAGATTATTGCGCCAGCCTCTGGAGGTAAGTATGGGGTGAGGGGAGTGTGAAGAGGTGGGTGCATAGAGGGAGAATGCAGGCTGGGGGGCATGAGAGACCACGAGGAACTGTTTTCTGTTTTTACAGGGGGAAGAAAATTGGTAACGTGATACACTTTGGGCACGTTGGAGTGGACTCCCATCATGCCGGCATATCTAGGTGTTTCTTTGGGACGGCTGCAGCCACTGGGAATTGGGCACCCCATTGGCCATACAGTGTGCTGGGGAAGGGGGGCATGAGCATGCTATGGTGGGCTCCCAGTGTGCCACTTGGCTTTCTGTTTGAGGGGGAGCTGGAGCCAACGGGGATTAGGCATCCCCATCGGCTGCATGGTGTGCTTTTGGGGAGGGCAGCATGAGCTGAGGGGGATTGGGCACCCCATCTGCTCACAATAAATTGTTTTGCGGGACATTATGCCAATGGGGATGGGGCTACCCCACTGGCAAATGAACTGGTGAGGGCAAATGCCAACAGAGGGGATTGGGCACCCCAAAGTCGGCTGTTATGGGAATAGTGAAAGGCAGAAAGCTCCGCCATGTTTATTGAAATGTTACACCAAGGGAGGCATGCCCTGCAGTGAGGGGGCACTCCCTCATTGAAGTGGCTAAATCCTTTCAAGGAGGTGGCATGCTTTTGCACTGCTGTCATAGACAGCATGCAGTCTAATTTGTTCCACAGAGCCCAGCTCAAAAAAGCAGTGGTGCCACTGGCCACTACAGGATCGCACTTCCAAAACCTGCTATTCCAAGTTATGGCAATATGTTTCTTGCGCATGCACAAGACAACATAAAAAGGAAGCGTAGCATGCACAGAGGGTAAAAGCAGGGGAGAAGGCCTTTTTCCAATATATAAGGGAGAAAAGTAACATCAAGGATGAACATTAAAAAAGGAGGGCAGTTTGTTTAATTTTTTTCTTTCTTTCTTTATTAAGTTTGGAATTACAAATACCTTTGAGCTGAAAACTCTTTTTATGAAGGTTCCACATCAATGGGAAAGGTAAACATAAATACAGAACATAAAGACATGCTTACAAATATTGAACAAATAACATGGGTATTGTATAGTAATTTAAGGTTATACAATGCAGACAAAAGCAAATGGATACAACACAACAAGTCAAAACAGATGAAATTAAGTGCTGTTGTAAAAACAAGTCAGCCAAAGTAGACATTGTCAATTGAAGGGTGCAAATGAGGAAGGAGGGCTGGAGAGCAGGTGGGAAAGGTGTGGGAGAACAAAAGAATGGAGGGAACAGGAATGAAGGAGATGGGAATGAGGGAGTCAATAGGAGATGAGGGCCAGGCAATATTGCCCAAGTACAGGCAGGTCAGGCCGTGTTTAGTGTGCTGGAAGATTCAACTTATGTAGGACAGTCACAGCCACAGGGTGCTGGGAGGTGCTGCCAAAGCTTTTGTTTAAAGTGTTCGAGCTTCGTTTCAGCGAGTAGGTCTTTCTCAAGTGAGTTGAGCCATTATGGGACTTGGTACTTGATGGATCTTTACCCTTGAGATGTGCAGCAGAAAGGAACTTTGAAAGGCTGGCTGCTAGTTCCTCTGGTGTAATATGGGTTTGATGTTAGCTGTAATAGGTTCTGGACACTAGGACCAGTGATGATTTCTTAGCCAGTAGACAGGACTGGTACAGTAATGTTCTTTTCAAATGGAGCCACCCCACTGAGGCATATAGATCACAGGTATATGTAAGCCTGTGGGCTCTCATGATAAGCCTACAGGCCTTGTTTAAAGTTGTTGAGATCCACTTAAGAGAGGAATCAGCTGCTGCCCCATACACTACCACTCCATAGTCAATTACGGAAATGACATAACTGTAAACTGCAAGCCTGAGAGCAACAGCCATCATGCAGTGTTTGTACCTATGTAGTACACCAATTTTTGCATTAACCACTTTGGCGACATGGTCAATATGGAGAGCATAGGGTGAAGTGCTATCAAGTGTAATCCCTAGGCATTTGAATGAATTGACCAATTCCAAGGGGGTGTTCAAATTGTTTTGGATGGCAAGTTGGTGGGATTTGTATTTGTTGTGAGGGGTTGCAAATATCATAATGTTTTTTTTTGTAGTTCAGGAGCAACTTGTGTTTCAGGAACCACGCCTCTATACTGGTAGAATTCAGTTGAAACTGCTTTTCTAGGAGTACAGGGTCAGGATTGGATATAAAGAGTACCCCATCATCCACATAGAGGAGATTTTTGTCTTGGCTGATGAGGGGGAGGTGGTTAGGGAAGAGGCTAAAAAGCAGTGGCCCTAGGATAGATTCTTGGGGGACTCCTGTGCTAACTCTCTAACAATCTGACAAGATTTCATCTACCTTCACCTGTTGAACTCTGTCCATAAGGTAACTCCTAAACCAACCCACAGTGTCCACAGAGAGCCCAGAGATACATAGCTGTTTGAGTAGCATGTTGTAGTTGACCATGTTGAATGTTTTGGAGAGGTCGATGAAGGCCGCTCCTACCAGCTTTGGCAGAGAGTAGTGAAGAGAAAGTGGAGGTACTTAATAAGTACTTCTGTTTAGTCTTCACTAGATTGAAAAATGGACCAGTACCACAAGGGAACAGAGGGGTGCAGATATGGAGGAGGGAAGTCACAGACTGCGTCATTCATGCTGATGGAGTTCTTAATGGCCTAAGGACCCTGAATAGATACCCAGGGCCAGATGGCATGCACCCAAGGGTCCTAAGAGAACTGGTGGTGGCCCTGTTGGATCTGGAAGACTTGTTTAACACCTCTCTGGAGTCATGGATCATGCCTTGGGATTGGAAAAGTGCACATGTGGTGCACCTTCACAAATGTAGGCAGAAGGAAGAATCAGAGAATTACAGTCCTGTCAGCCTGACCTCAGTAGTGGGCAAGCTGATGGAGACAGTTATGAAGGAGACTGGTAAGTGACCTCCTGCGGACTGTGGAGGCCCTGGGCCTTTCACAAATTGTTACCTCTATGACCCACTTGCATGACCACACTCTTGACCTGGTGTTCACTCTGGATCTTGAAGTTGATGCTCTCAAGATTGATCTGGCAATGTGGTCGGATCATAGCACCATTGGGTTCACATTTGGGCCCCACCGGGAGTCTGGCCTCTGTGGAAATGGTTCAGTATCACCATTTAAGGGGCTTATCCCCAGTAGGACTACAGGTGATACTGGACGTATCGGGTGAGGGGACTGCACGTATGATAGGGCGGAGGAGGTGGTGGCGACTTATAATGGGATCGTTGTTGCAGCCTTCGACTCTATCGTACCTGTCCATGTCTGACATTTGTCTACTCACCGAAGGTCCCCTTGGTTTAATGGGCAGCTTAGTGAGTTAAAGACTAAGGGACTGAGATTGGAGCAGCTCTGGAGGAGGTCTGCCCTGATGGACAACAGATTGGCCCTGAAGATGCATTGTGGTGTCTATCATGGAGCAATCTCCCAAAAGAAGGCAGGTTTGCTGTCTAGGGAGATTGCTGTGGCAGGGAACAGACCAGCTCAGCTCTTTCGTACAGTAGATAGTCTATTACATCCATCCTGTCTCTGTGTGGGAGGAGTAGGTTCAAGTTCAAGATGCAATGCATTTACTTTGTTTTTTTGCTGACAAAGGGTCCTCTATCAGGGCCAAGGTCTCTTTCAGTATCACACAAAAGGATTGTAGGGTCCATCCTGAACCATATCAGAGTACCCCTCCTGTCTGGGATGAGTTTGAGTTGGTTGGAATGGAGGAGGTGCAGAAATAATCTCAAAGCTGTGACCAACATACTGTGATCTGGACCTAGGTCCAACCCAACTTTTGGTTGGGTGTGTGGACCTGATAGGGCCTGTGGTTGCTGAGATTATACAGAGCTACTGCAAGAATGGGGTCTTCCCTAAGGCTCTGAAAGAGGTGCTGGTTAGGCCCCTTTTGAAAAAAACCCTAGATGGACGTGGAGTGCCTCAGCAACTACAGGCTGTCTCAAACCTCACATTCTTAGGGAATGTTCTAGAAAAAGTGGTGGCCTATCAGCTCGAGATGTCTTTTATCTCCACCATTTTTGAGTGATTCCAGTCTGGGTTCAGATCCAGGCATAGTACCAAGACAGCCCTAGTGAGGGTGCTAAATGATGTAATATTGGTGAGAAATAGGGGAGAGTGTACCATCTTAATCCACCTCAACCTTTCAGTGGCATTTGATACTGTGTGGATCATGAGGTGCTGCTGGACTGGCTATGGAACTGTGTTGGACTAACTGGAACAGTCATCAGCTGGTTTAGGGACTTCTCGTGGACAGAGTGCAAAGGGTGATGATGGGGTTAGCTTCATCTAGCCTGATGCCACTGTTCTGTGGTGTTCCACAGGGTTTGATCCTGTCACCCTTGTTCTTCATGATATATATACTTCCTTTGGGAAACATTATCAGGTGGTATGGGCTGGGTTTTTATTGTTACGCCGATGATACTCAGCTATACCTGTCTTGTGCACACAGAAACTAGGTGGCGGCCTCAAGGATTAACAACTGCATGGATTAGATCCAGAACATGATGACACACAACTGGCTGCAACTCAACCCGGACAAGAGGGAGGTACTAGTGGTGGAACCAGGTCATCATTGTGATGGGAGAGGATTAGGGGAATCTCTCTGGGCTTGTACTAGATGGAGCTCACCTGGTTCCCTCCACTCGGGTGAAGGATCTGGAAGAGGTCTCGGATGACGGCGAGACACTTGAGGCTCAGGTCTCATCCATCGTTAAGAGCAATTTCTATCACTCGAGGAACATTGCTTGGATCTGAGCCCTGATACTATCCGATAACCTGCCCACCCTGGTGCATGCCTTTCTCACGTCCATGCTGGACCACTGTAATGCTTTATACATTGGGCTATCTGGAGGCAACCATCGCAGGTTGCAGCTAGAGCAGAACATGGCAGTGAGGTTGTTAACTGGCATTTCTAAATTTGACCGTATCATACCCATCCTCCGTGAGCTGCACTGGTTGCAAGTGAGGTGGAGGACTGTCTTCAAGGTTGGGCTGCTGACCTATAAATCCCTGCATCGTAGGGGACCAGCCTACCTGCTAGACTCCTGATTTCTCACTGCCCATCTTGGGCTTTGCGTTCCACAAGGGTTGTCTCCTGGTGGTTCTCAGGGCTAGGTTGCAGCAATCTGGGGATTGAGCATTCTCAGTTGCCACACCAACCCTGTGGAACTCCTTACCTCAACATCTGCAGGCGGCACCCTCAGCTGAAATCTTTACAAGAGGGCTGAAAACACTTGCTTATCGCGTAAGCATTTAATTCAGTTTGATAACTACCCTGCTGATTTATTAATTGAGTAAATTACTGTCAGCTGTGTTTTTAGAACTATGATTTATTATTTTATTAGTCTGTATTATTACTGTATTGTATATTGCTAATTGGATGGGGTGGAATTTGTATAGAAATGTAGAAACCTAGAAATTGATGACAGATATGGACCACTAGGCCATCTAGTCTGCCCATTTTCCCTGCTTACTGTAAAAGCCACAGCTCCTACTTGATCTCTGGCTTTACCTCCTCATTTCTAATGCTAGGGTTCCCCTATTCCCATACTATGGTTCTATGTTATAAAGGCAAGCGCCCTTTGGGTGAGTGTACATTGCTGAAAATAAATAATGGCGATGTACACCCAGAGACCACAAAACCAGCGACAGGATTCTATGCTATGAGAGGGGGGCTGTGCCCCTGCCCCTCACCTCCCTACTTAAAGATTCTCAACTCCGGGGGGGTGCATGTTGGTGTGTGTGTCTAAAACTTACTAAAAAAAAAAAATCCCAATGGAAAAAGGAAGCCTGCCCCAGAACTGAATCAGAACCCTCCCAACCCCAGCCTGCCACCCTACTCACCATGCTACATGGCCAGCTCGGCAGTCGACCGCCATGTTACCTCCCACATACCCTCCCTGCCTCCCATCGTGCAGTGTGGTCCCTCCCCCATGCATGTATAAACACATGCATCCTGTTGCTGTAGTCACCTACCCCCATATCCCATCGTTACCCTGTCTGGTAGTCCTGAACACAGGTGCCATAACTGAGTTTCCCTTTTTGCAGTTGCTCAGTCGTGGTTGCCATGTTCACTGGATACCCTGTACCATGTATGCTTGAATCACCCCACTGTGTTTGCCCCATCACTTCCACTGAGAGTCTATTCCATTCATCCACCTCTCTTTCTGTGAAGAAATACTTCTTTAAGCTACCCCTTAATCTACCCCCTTCCAAACTCATGTCACGCCCACTCATTCTTGGACATCTTCTTTTCTGAAGGATGCTACCCTCTGGTACCATATTTATGCCTTTTAGATATTTGTAGGTTTCTGTCATATCTCCCCTGCCTTTTCTCTCCTCCAGGGTATACATATTGAGGCCTCCCAGTCTCTCCCTATATGGCTTTTCATACAGGCCCTACACCAACTTTGTTGCTCTTCTTTGAACTGCCTCCGCCCTGACTATGTCCTTATGGAGAAGCAGCCTCGAGAACTGGACACAGTATTCCAAATGGGGTCTCACTAATAGTCTGTACAGTTTTATCAACACTAGAATTCTTGAACCACATACACTCTGTCCTTGACAAAGGGCACATCGCAGGAGCCATTTTCATAGACCTGTCCAAAGCCTTTGACACAGTCAGTCATCCCCTCTTACTAAACTCCCTCTTCAAACTGGGGTTCTCACAGGGACCCCTGGACTGGCTTACTAGTCACCTGTCATCCAGATCGGCCAGTCACCTGTCATCCAGATCACACTGTGTACGGATAAATAACGTGGTCTCCTGCATGCACCCAATCTGCTCCGGAGTTCTGCAGTTCTCCATCCTAGGGCCCCTGCTTTTTAGCCTTTTCATAAATGCAGTCCCTGCATCATGCACTGAGAAAATCATCCTATACACAGATGTCACCATCATTGCTTTAAATAACTCTTATAGAGTCGTTAATGCCTAGTCTATGTTATTTTGATAGATGTATCTTGTAATCCACCTGCTCTCGTGTTCCTGCTATGTATATATTGTATAATATTAGTTATTCTGTTTATTTATATATGCTTAATGCCTGATCTATTTTAAGTTACTTACCTGGCTTTCCACTGTACTAATTTTTGCTGCATTGTTAAATCTCTCTGTATCCTGTATATTATTACTGTATTTATGTATTGTACTGTGTTCACCATTGTCACCCGGGTCGTCACTGAAAAAGGGACTGCATGGTCTCAATGCACTTACCCGGTTACCAAAATTCTAATAAATAAAATAAATAAATAAATCTGTGCCTCTCACAACAGTCCAACCAACCTGCAGGCCACACTCCAAAATGCCTTCACTCAAACTGAGCAGTGGTTTGGTGCGCACATGGTCATGAATCTTAAAAAAAACAAAGGCCCTCTTATTTGCACACCACCAAAGCAAGCTAAAAAATGACCAGCTACAATTCCAAGCTAGGTCACTCTACACCCTAGAGCAGGTCTCATCCTATAAGTATCTAGGGGTTATTTTTGACTCTGCTCTCACTTTCCACATGCACCTCAGCACACCTTGCATCTGCCACCAATGCACACATTGGCCTCCTCTATCGCCACAAGGACTGCCTACAACCAGAAGCTCTAAAACTAGCTATCACCTCCTCCATAATGTCCATGATCAACTATGGGGTACTGGTCTATGCTGCAGCAGATGCCACAGCCATCAGTAAAATAAAAGTGACGTTTAACAAAGCCTGCTGGTTACTTACTGGTGCAGACTGGATGACACACACATGCACCCTGCACTCCCTCACCCAGATCCTTAACCTCGATGAGAGGGTCCAATACCAGGCCTGCCTCATGGCTAAAAAAATCCCTGCTGGGCCTGACCCCCCCCCAGGACTATCTGCCTCCCTGAACCCCACCACCCCAGCTGTGAACACCTGAAGCTCCGCCACGGCTGCATTGGCTATTCCAAGAGTACAGACAACACTAGCCCAGAGATCCTTTCTTGTCAGGGCTCCCACCTGGTTCAACTCCCTGCCCTCCTCGGTCACCAACCACACAAAAATGTAGCCCTTTCAAAATGGTCCTTAAGAACCACCTTCTGGCCACCCACAAGTACACCTGCCTGCAATAGGCCTTCCACAAGTATTTCTTTGGTGGCCACACATAGCCTGCTATCCTGCCCATCTTTTTCTGCAGCCCAGCTCACTAGGCCAATTGCACTGACAAGGTCTGTCGTAAGACTGCTTATCCCCTTTGTACCCAGCATATCTACTGTGCTGTTCTCACTTATTATTCTCTTAGCTACCTCACTGTATATGACTCAGCTGTTCACTATATTCAAATGTACTCTTAGCTGCCTCTCTGTGAAGAACTCAGCATTATGCCTGTAATCGTAAACTACACTGACAATATCAAAACACCTTCATAACTGTATGGTTGTTAGTCTGTCTACGAATGTCATTGTTGATTTGACATGGAGCCTTTGAAAATGAGTCTCTGACTCAAAGGTTTGTAATTCCGATATACTGAATAAATAAATAAATAAACCACCACCTCCTTCCTTCTGCTGGCGATATCTCTCCCTATGCACCCCATCATACCACAGACTCTCCCCACAACCTTGGCACATTGTTTGGCCACCTTTAGGTCATCAGATATGATTACTCCCAAATCCCTTTCCTGTTTGGTGACCATCAATTTCTCCCCCCCTCCCACAACATGTAATCCTCCCCTGAGTTCTTGCACCCCAAATGCATGATTTTGAACTTTTTTCCATTGAATCTCAACTGCCACACTCTGGACCATTCCTCCAGTTTATCTAGGTCCCTCATATTTTCCACCCCTTCCAGAGTGTCCACTCTGTTGCAGATCTTAGTGTCATCCGCAAATAGGCTCACGTTCCCATCCAGCCCCTCTACAATGTCACTTATGAAGACACTAAACAGGACTGGGCCCAGGACTGATTCCTGAGATATCCCACTGGTCACCCTCCTTTCCTCAGACTGAGCACCATTTACCACGACCCTCTGTCTTCTATCATTCAGCTAGTTCCTAACCCAGTTTACCACCTTGTGACCCACTCCCAGGCTGCCCAGCATGTTCACAAGTCTTCTATGTGGAAGGGTATTGAAGGCCTTACTGAAATCCAGGTAGGTGACATCCACTCGCTCTCCCCAATTCATGACCTTAGTCACCCAGTCAAAGAAATCAATTAGATCTGTTTGGCATGACCTTCCTATGTGAATCCATGCTGTCTCAGATCCTGTGCTCCATTGGCTTCAAGATGTTCCACAATCCTGTATGGTATAGTGTAGTGTAGTGTAGTGTAGTGTAGTGTAGTGTAGTATAGTATAGTATAGTCTCTGCTTCATGAGCTTTATGCACTGGTTTGTATTATGTATGTTTTAGTATTGTTAATTGCTCTGAGCCTATGGGAAGGAGCACTATATAAATAAGTTCCTATCTATCCTATCCTATCCTATCCTATCCTATCCTATCCTATCCTTTCCAGATAATAATGGACTCCAGGACATGAGGCAGCATGGGTTTGTGTCAGGGTGGTCCTGCCAAAGAAACCTAATTGACTTCTTTGATTGGGTTACCAGGACAATGGACAAGGAATAAGTGGTTAATATCCTGTATCTGGACTCCAACAAGGCCTTCAACCCTGTACCTCACAGGAGACTGGTCAGGAAGTTAGAAGGACTAGGGGTGGGGGCTAAGTTTGTTGGGAGGTTCAGATGTTGACTACAGGACAGAAGCCAAAAGCTGGTAGTGGGGGGGATTCTCGAAAGCTAGCCCTGTGTGATCAGTTATGTCCCACAGGGCTTTGTGCTCAGTCCAGTGTTGTTTAACATGTTCATAAGTGACATCACAGATGGGATGACAGGTATGATACTACTGTTCACCGACATCACAAAGCTCTCTGGGAGGGTAGACACAGAAGAAGGGAGACAGGAACTCAGGGAAGACCTGGCTAGACTACAGAAGTGGTCTGCCATTTGACAGCTGGGATTCAATACTAAAAAAGTGTAATGTTATGCACATTGGGGCAAAAAACCCAAAGACCAAATACTGGTTGGGTGGCATGCAGATAACCAGGTCAGAAGAGGAGAAGGACCAAGGTGTAATGATCAAGAGTGATCTAAAGCACTCAGCACACTGCATGAAGTCTGTGACCATAGCTGGGCTGCATAACCAGGGGAACCACCATTAGGAAGGTATTTTGCTGCTGTACAGGTCACTAGTGAGACTGTACTTAGAGTACTGTGTGCAGTGCCAGTGCCCTTATCTCAAGAAGGATATCAGCTTTCTGGAAACAGTCCAGAGAAAGACAACCAAGATGATCCTGGCCCAGCAGAGCAGCACCTACTAGAAGAAGCTTGGGAGTCACAACTTGTACTCTCTTGAGGACTTAAGGGTGAGAGGGACATGACTGAGACCTTCAGGTACCTTAAAGGCAGGGCCCTATGTTGTCTGGGATTCTGTGATTGTAGCAACTGCTGCGGAAACATGGCCCTGCCACAGAAACAAGCCTCTGCCACAGAAACAGCACTTTGTGTGCAGTAAAAATGTCCATCACCAGTGAAAACCCAAAATAAATAATTAAAATAATTGTGTGCAAGCTTAAAATGGCATTAGTGTAAGTTGTTGGCAGCTCCATTATATATCTATCCTCTCTAGGTTGCAGTATTTGGTGGGGCCACCACTTTCCCATCCACTGGCATGCAGCCCTAAGGCTTATGACAATGATGGCCTTCTACGGACACTGAGGGATCTTCAGGAGGTCTATTTCATGAGAAAGAATGGTGACTCTGTTTGCCAATTACAGAACTGTGGAATGAAAAAAATATTAGAAATTACTGTAGACAAAAAATGGGAGGCTGTCTGGGCCTTTGTCTAATGTAAAATGGTCCAGCTACTCTCTAGCCTCTCAGTAAATCCTTACAGAGTAGCAGAGAGCAAGATATTGGAGCCAAGTGGCCTTGACACAAACGACACCACCGGTGTTGAACAGCACTAGCAGCAGGAAGCAACTAGATCAGCATTACAGCACAAACCATTGCCACCAGACTTCAAGCAAGTGGGTGGGAGGGAACCATTGGAGCAGCATTGTTTTGCAACCAGGCAGTACTGGCCTTCAAACAACTAGGCAGGCAGAGGGAAAAATTCTCAGGAGCATATCTGTGGTAAACCATCCCTGGGCATGTGGGAGGGAGCAATGGGAAAATAAAACAGACCTCAGTAAAAAAAAAATAACCCTTCAATTCCCCATGCCCTATATCCAGTCCAAATCATGATGCACTGCTTTGCCTGTGCATTTGCCAAACTGTCACAGGCTGCTTTTTCCTGGGCATTCTTTCTGGGTAACTATATATTATTTGGGGGCTCTTGTGAGTTGCCAGAGAATGTAAAGCCCATCACAGAACTGCTATAGAATTGCCCATAGCCTGACCATAGGAAGCATGAGGTCCTGCTGCAGAATGTAGGTCCAGTTTGCCACAGTAAACATGGGGCCCCGCTTAAAGGTATAAACAGGGTAAGCACCAAGGGCCTCTTTGGCCTTAGTTAAAGCAAGACCACTAGCGGTGACAGCCTAAGACTGGTAGGGAGAAGGTTCAGAAGGAAGATGAGGAGGTGCTTTTTCACTGAGAGGGTCATGGCTAAGCAGAATGAGTTTCTGTTTGAGGTGATATTCCTAAAACTGGTGGACAGCTTCAAGAGAGGTTGGGACAGGGTGATGGGGAAGGTTGTGAAAAGTTGCACGTGGGGGTAGGGGAGAGGATGTATTTGACAGGAGTCAACGGGAATATAGGGAGAGGGGTAGTTCCCTCTGTAACTGCAACAGGAATTGTACATTTGAGCAGTCTAGAAAGACCATAAGGCCTTTACTTGCTGGCACATTTGTATGTTTGTATGGAACAACCTCCTTCTTCCACTGTAGTTCTTCATCTCATTTTATGTACCTTTGACCCTTCTTCATGCACTGATGAGTCCTGATCATTGCAATCTTGTTAACACAGCCATATCCTTTTGCTGTTATAGCTCGCTTGTCTGGTACTTCTTTATTTATTTTGTTTATGTTAGCCAGACAGGTACACTAGACAAATAGATGCCTATTGTTAACTATAACCTAGGTGAGTACAAGGGAAACACCATTACAATGTGATTGGGAGTATGCAAGATTAATACAAACAGAATAAAAGTATAGGAATAATGATACCGGTTATGTTTAATAAGAACAATCTAGGGCACAGGTTAGATTATAAATTCAAAAGTGTAACAGCAACAGTCAAGGAAACTAATTAGATTATAAGTACTGGTACTGTACTTGTTGACTTCATTCCACTGGAACTCGTTTACTCTGTTTGTTATGTTGCCTTGTAATCTTTGTTATTGACATGGAACCTTTGTGAAAGAGCACATGTGTTCAAAGGTATTCTACAAAATTAACAAAAGATTAATAAATCAATAAAATCCTACAAATTTAACAATAGGCAGTCACAATTAGCAAGTTATCAGTCATAAATAAGAACAAGCCATATCCGCTAATGTCGAGTGGCACAGCTAGGTTTCTGGTTCCAAAAACCCGTATGTAAATGGGTGACTGGGCATATACTTTATGTGCACCTAGGCTATGGAATTCCCTTTCTGCCCATGTTCATACTTCCTTCCCCCACCCCTGTTTTAGAAACTCCCTCTGGGATCATCTGAAGCTCACCTCAGTCTGTAGTTGTACCTAAGGCACTAGTGTCCCTTTTTCTACAAGTGTTGCACTTTAATCATTATGACTAGTGTCCTTCCCGAGCCCAGCTTGGAGTTCTTAACCTGCCTGATATACTGCTGCTGTTTTCATGCTGTTATGTGGTGTTCTTGCTTGCCTCTTTGTGATATTCCTGCAATGTTTCTATTTTTTTTCTCTCTGTAATCCTGTAAATCCTTGCCTTGGCTGTATGTTCCTTGTAATCTCTCAGGTCATGCCTGAAAATAGGCATTTATTTAATCTAGTGTGTATACCTGATAAACAAAAGCTAAATAAATAAATAAAGCATACTGTATAAGATGCATTTTGTTACTCCAGAGCAATTGTATGCAATGGATGCTAGCAAATGTCTTCTCGATACACTTCCAATGAAGAGGAAGGAGGCAGTATTTTGCCAGGCCACTGGGAGGGAATTCCAGAACCTAGGAGCAAATGAGAAGTCCTGTTTACCCATTATGGTAGCACACCTCAGAACATGGAGTAAGGATTTATCAAAAGATCTGTGGAGGTAGGTCTGATGTGAGCTCTAAAGGAGTAATGAGAGAGAGGAAGGAAGGAGAATCTAAAGAGCTTCATCAGGAAACACCCAAGAGCATAGGATCACTCAGCAGATGGAGCTAGCCCCCCAAGGGAGAACAGAGATCATAGTTATTATGAGTGAGACGTAGTGAGGACAGTGTTGATGAAAGATATATACACATTTTTTTTTTGCTGTGCTTTTGTTGCCATGGCCCTGTATCTCAGCCCCCACACCCTCCACATACCATTTGGCCAAAACATTCTTAGATGAGTGGACAAAAGACAGTAAGCCATATTGCAAGCTAGGTATGTAATAGCAAGTTTAGCCTTCAGGGCAAGTACTTGCTATATATAGCTGCCTGCTGCACTTTATTTGTTGCTGTGTTATCGTTTTGTTCCCAAATTACTATTGTACAACCACTGTTTAATCAATGTCAGTGTTATTGTAACTATTGTATTTTAGTTAGTTATTGTTTATTTATTGAAAATTGCTAACTGGGAAAGACACACTGATCCAAGACTCGTTTCCAGATGCAGCCTGGAGAGGGGTAGACAAAAAAATGTACATGACTGGTAAGGTGATTGCAACCTCTTTTTATTGTATCACAGCTGTATTTTCCTGCTCATTTTTATGTTGCTTGCACACATGTGCAAGAAACATAGTGCCATCATCCGAGTTTTCAGAGGTGTGGCAGCCATCTTCCAATGCAGTCAGTGTGTTTGCAGGCACAGCCCCAGTTCTCTAATGCCTGCTGGAGCTGTCTATGACAGCTCCAAAATGCAGTGGAGTACAGTTGAAAGGGGGAGCTACGCTTCAGTGAGCAGCGATAAGATATCGCCTGCCCATGCGCGCTGCCCCCCACACACACACACACACACACACACACACACACACTGCTGTGCTCACCCCCACACTGTATAGCCAACAGGGGTGCCCAATCCCCTATCGCTGTGCCCCCCCAACAGAGTTGCACATGCCACGCTGGGTGCCCACCGCAGCGTTGCAACTCATTGTATAGCCAACGGGGGTGCCCAATCCCCTGTCAGCTCCACTGTCCCCCCCAGTACACGGTGCCATGCTGGGAGCCCACCCCAGTGTGGCAAAGCTTGTTATGGCCAATGGGGGTGCCCAATCCCCCGTTGGCTCCAGCCCCCCAAACAGTTTTTCTAGCTGCCACGCTGGGAGCCCACCCCAGCGTGGCAAAGCGTCCCGTGTCATCTTTTAAAACAAAAAACCCTGTAAATAAAAAGCGGTCTCGCAGTCTCCCTGCCCCCCACAACCCGCACCCACCACTGCACACCCTGCTTCCCACCCACCCCATACTACCTCCAGAGCTCACGCGATGATCATCGGTGGACTGGGAAGACGTCTGCACACTTCAAAGCTGACTGTGAACTGAGGAAATGCCGGTAAGCTGTATAATGGGATAGATAGGGGTTTTTCAACTTTGTTGCATATCTCAGGCATTTTTTGGAATGTTTGCACCAAATTTTCAACATGGGGTTTTTGGGACCCCTACTCATGAATTCTTGTACTGTCATGGCATTAATCGGGCCCGAAGGGTGATTTGGCAGTCACTGCCAAAATCACCTTTCCACACTGATTAATGAAACGACACTGCCAGTGTTCATAAGGTGGGCTCTCAAAATGGCTATGTTGAAAATTTGGTGGAAAAATTCCTAAAAATGACTGTTTTATGAGCGTGCGTTACGCAGTTCCTATGCACGCTTGTAAGTTCGCGAATTTTCAATATTTTCACTCCAGATTTTCAACATTGTCATTTTACCTCACCTCCTTATGAGCAGTACAGCTGTCATTTTTCACATCTCACCTAAAACATGTTTCCGCCCATGTAGCGCGTAATGGCACAGTCGGTGTGCAAAAATCACTGTATGGGACACATTAAGAAAGTCAAAGTGACACTGTTCATGAGCAGAGGTCTTAAAATGACTATGTTGAAAATTTGGTGGAAAAATTCCCAAAATGACTTTTACGAGCCTGCGTTGCGCAGTTTCTACGCACTTTCATAAGTTTGCAAATTTTCAATATTTTCACTCCAGATTTTCAACATTGTCTTTTTACCACATCTCCTTATGAGCAGTACAGCTGCCATTTTTCACATCTCGCCCAAAATTTGTTTCCGC
Organism: Neoceratodus forsteri; assembly: GCA_016271365.2. NCBI lineage: Eukaryota > Metazoa > Chordata > Ceratodontiformes > Ceratodontidae > Neoceratodus > Neoceratodus forsteri. Next base: position 335,744,856 of record JADMNL010000026.1, read on the forward strand.
ACATGTAGCGCACAATGGTGCAGTCAGTTTGCAAAAACAATGTTTGGGACAGATTAAGAAAATCACAGTGACACTGGTCATGAGCAGAGGTCTTAAAATGACTATGTTGAAAATTTGGTCACAAACTTCGTAAAAATGACTGTTTCCCGAGCGTGCGTTGCTCAGTTCCTACGCACGCTCGTAAGTTTGCAAATTTTCAATATTTGCACTTCACTGACTTCCAAATATCTACACAGCACATACAAGCAAGCAAAATTCAGCATTGACAAATGCATGTTCTAGTACTTGTCATATGTAACCAGGTCACAATGGATGTTGTAGTTAGTACCCCTCACTTGTGGCATAAATAAGGTGGAAGGGCCAGGTCATTAAATTCCTGATGGGGGGGCAGGCATATCATGATGTAATGCATTTTGTGCAGTGTCTTTACCCAGAGAAAGGTTTGAGGAGCAGTTGATACCTTTGGGAAACCTTTGGAAAATGTAACATTTAGGGACAATTTAGCTTGCATTTCATAAATCTTTGATAGCTTTCTCCTCTCCCTTATTTATAACTGGAGCAATTCCCAATAAAATAGAACATTTATCCTTTAGAGTTCATCTGCCTCTGTAGCTTATTCCCTACCTGATGTTATAATGCTCTGTTGTGACATCACAGCCTGTTGCCATGGGAATAACTGTGATGTCACAAGCAGAGAATTATGATATCAGATTGCGAAGACACAATAGGAACTGACGAACCCTCAAGGAACAAATCTCCTGTTTCCACGCATCTGACCTCAGTAATCAATAATGAGGATAAGAAATGCAAAGCTAATGAGAAATATACAGTATTGTGTGTGTCCTGATATGTTTTTCAAGTTCTTCCAGAAGCGTTGGTGGCTCTTTAAGTGGGCCTCTTGCCAGTACAGTACAACCCCCTGGGACGCAGTACCTTCCCACCCCCCCACCAGAACACTGAACCCATAAATTAATGCAGTGCTATAACAGTTACCCCAATGGTCATGCAACTTATCCTTTAAAATAATTGCTAAGAAAAGGAATTAATACATAATAACTAGGACTTTTATTTAGGGGTGTGTGAAAAACAAGTTCCACTGGCAGAATTTCCACGAAAGTGTAAATTTCATTTCCATGAAAGTTCAGAAATCATTTTCACAACTTCTGTGGAAATTCTGCCTCAAAGTTGCAGAATAATTATACAAACTGCGGGTTAATTTATTAAACTGTGGGAAAAAATCCACAGAACGAATCACTGCCAGTGGTCAGATTTAAGGCTTTTTTTTAACCGCAGTTTAATTCATTAATCTACCCCCCACTGATCAGGGGTCCCAGTAAATAAATAAATACATCCAATCCCTCCTTCTGACCCTCCTGGTGTCTAGTGCCCCCCGCCCACCAATCATGGCCCCTAAAAACATTTTATTTCCCTAGTGTCTATCTGACCCTTCCTCCCTATCCTGGATTCCTTAATCCACAAAAAAGCAGCTGTCAGTCCACCAACTCATCCCCCTCTAGTTTCAGTATTCCCTGGTGTCTAGTGGACCACCCATCCCTTATAAAAAAGTAATCCCAGTTCCCTGCTGTCTAGTGAAACCCCCCACCCTCCCACACTGACAGTTCATCTGCCACCTCCCCGCTTCCCCCACCATTCCACTGAGTGGGCCACCGGTGCAGTCCTCCTCTCTCTTCCACTACCAGTGGCCCACTGAATTATCAGTGAATGACTGCATGGTTGTACAAGCAAGCGCTCATTCCCTGACAGTTCATTAAACTGTGGATAAAATAAATTCCGCAGTTTATATGCATTTTTCCACAGTTCACAAAAAAAGTGTATGAAACTCTGTGCAAATCCACAGAAAATCCCAGTTTCACCAGTGGCGAAAGTTCAAAGATTTTGTAGAAGTTCCACAAAAGCAACTTCCACCCACCCCTATTTAAGGATTGCTATTATGAGTCTATGAGAGAGCTCCTGGTGTTTCAGTGGGTATCAAAACATGGAAATGGTGAAGTTGCATGTGATTGGCTGGTTCTGGAGCACCTAAATAAAAGATTAGCAATACTTGCAAATTAAAACCTCAAACCTGAATAGTCTGAACCTCAGAGTGAGGTGTTTGTAACCAACTGGCTGGATGGGCAAGTCCAGTAAACACTATGACAACAGACCAGCACTCACTCAGTAACCACAAAAAGCTACAGACATAATACTGTAGTGAAAAAATTAAAGTGGCACTTCATTGAATAACTTACATATGCAAGATGGTTAAAACATCAAGGGTGCTAGCATATTTTTACACTACAGCTGCATGTCAGTGACTTTTTGTGGTTAGTGAGTGAATACTGGCTCATTCTGCTGGGAGGACTTAAATGACAGCACCACTATATGTGTTTGCAGCAGCTTATTTGACTGTGGAAGTTCAGGAAATACTGTCCAATTGTTTTACAAGTTGCAAGTCACTGGGCAAACCCTTATTTTGTTTCATGGTTCTCCCATATAAGATAATCCCTCTATCTGTGTAGGAGGCTTATGGGGCAGTCAGCAGTGAGTCCCACTCTAACTGCTGAACCACAGCTCACTCAAAGCAGCAGTATTTGTTAATCATCAAATTATTTGTAAAAACGTATTTCTGACATCCTTCGATTCATCAGCAAGATATTGTTCATCCCCTCAGATGTTTTACAATCACTTTTATAGCTAATTTAGTAACTAATAATTCACATCGTTAAAGGGAAACGATGGTTGAAATGGGAAGGGTGGTAGCTGCTGCAGGAATGCCTGATTAGGGCTTCTAGCAATAATAAAACACTTTTCAAAACCTTTACTATCTCTTTTTTCAAGGTTTATTATTCAGGCCAATCATTCTGTCAGCAAAACCTCCCATGGTCATCTCATGCCCCCCACCCCGGGTCTGCTCATGGGTTACGCTAATGAGGACTACCAACTAATGGCTGAGTTGGTAACCCTCACTAGCATAACCCACGTGCAGAAAGCAGCCGGGTGTGCACGAGATAGCTGTGGATGGCTCTGCTGACAGGACAGCCAACAGATATTAAAGGTATAGGAAAAATGTTTACTGTTGCTAGATGCTCTGTTTGGGCATTTCTGCAGCAGCTGCTGCCCTTTCTACTGTATATTAACCATTGTTTTTCTTTAAAGATAGCTTCCAGTCACAGTTTTAAAACATCTCTTCCATTGAGGCTGCTTGTTGAATGTACATACTTGACAGTACGGATGTATCAGGATGGTGCTACCACATGTTTTTGATGATAAACAGCATGTCACTTTACCAAGATATTGAATTGTTTCATGGTAGGCAGGGTACAGGACTGAGAATATTTAAAAATGTTGAAATCCTGTATCAGAAAAAAAGAAAACTGGGTAGGGGCATCTTAATGTTTTTGCCAGAAAAACATTATTGATGCGAAAAACTACAAGGTCACTAATACACACTACTGCTTTAAAGAGCAGGTTTGCACCCAACATCTGAGGCAGCTTACCAGTTCCCAAATCTACTTTTCCATAAAGCTGAATTGATTGCTACCTCTAGTTGCAGAAAAATCACTCATAATTTAGCCCATGGAGATCTGCTGCCAAACGCTCAGTCTTCCTTAATTGGAGGCTCACCCCCACGCTTTCACGTTACATGACGTTGATAAATGAAGAGTATGGGGGCACGCTACATACGCTACAATGGGGGCACTTTTTACAGAAGTTCATTTTTAGTTCTGAATGCCTGTTTTGACTAATGATGGCCACTGCTCAACTAACAATGTCCTTGTTGGTTGAGAAGAGACCATCGTTTGTCAAAACTGGCACTCAAAACTATAAAAAAACTCCTGTAAAATGTGCCCCCATTGTAGTGTATGTAGCGTGCCCCCATACTCTTTATTTACCAGTGTCACAAATTGTGAAAGTGTGGGGGTGTGCCTTTTACTAAGAAATTCAGAACATTTTGGCAGCGGGTCTCCACAGATTAAATTACAAGTGATTTTTCTGCAAATAGTGACAGCAATAAATTCAGCATTTAGGAACAGTGGATTTGGGGACTGGTAAATTGGTTCATATTTTTGGGGGGCAGAAATACAGAACTAAGAACCTTCTGTGTAAGGAGCACTAACTCAATTAACAAGGCCTCCACCCTAGGCCCACTACGAAATTAAACTTTGTCCCAGAAGTGGCCATGCAGTGTCTCACTTTGAACATCAGGAAGTTTCTGTGAACTGTCCACTTTGCAAAGAAAGCTTCACACTTTGCAATGAAAAATAATCCAAAAAGTGGTGAATTAGCCAACTTTGCATTGACTTTAATATAGAGAAAGTCAGAGAACAGCACCACAGGGTAATGTGCTAAGGCTTTATTCTGTTCAAGAAGTGCAAATAAACAAACTGCCAAGCAGCTCGGGCTGAGAACCTCAACTGGATTCACCTTAGTGCAAAACCAGTTGAGGTTCTAGCCTGAGCTGCTTGGAGGTTTGTTTATTTGGATTTCTTGTACACAAAAAAAGCCTTAGCACTTTACCCCTGTGGTGCCGTTATTTGAGTTTACCTGAAATTAAACTTTATACTACAGGCACACAGTGCAGCTGAGCGGTAACTGTTTGCAGCAATTGCTTTAATATGCAAAGCTAGAAGGTCGAGGCTCCCGTGAATCGACTGTCATGAAATGGAATACTACACTAAGTTTCATGCTTTGAGTCAGTAGGAACAAAACTGTTGTTATAATAGTTTGTTATATTTTATCTACATTATTTTACTTACTGTTTATATGCTTTATGATGGTTTAACTATAAGCGAGACATACTATAACTTCTGGTTAAAATTAATGCCTGCATGCGTTTTAAATGCAAAGAGGAAAAGAATGTTGGAGCCTTAAACATTATAAAGGAAAATACTAACTTTAGAGTTTGAAAAAAAATGGCTCTACTGTTTAATTTTTAAGCACCCACTGTTTGGTTGAAAAGGAATAGAGCATCCCTTTTATATAGAGGATATGTTTTACTTCCTAAAGAGACAGTTGCTGTGCACTTGACAAATGATGAATAGACATATTTTCCTGTGCCAGCAGCTCCTAATGCAGTTCCCTGTGCTAGAGATGTTTTAAACTGGTGCCTTAGCTTTCATGGAACTGAAAAAATTTTACTCATTAAAAATGTTTTAAGTTCTATTAAGACCGAATTTAGAGTCCTAATAAACATTCAGAAACCCTAAGATGACAATCTCAGGAATGCAGTAATTTGCAATGTTTGCTATTGACAGAACTTTGTGGCATCTAGTCTGTCAGAGATTAAACAAGCATTTTCAATGCCGAATGTTGATCCGCTGGCATTAGCAGTGGGAGTGGTGTAGCTAGAGATCGCATAGTGCTGTGATTTTGTGAATTGTCTCGAAGGTGATTTTACACAGTGACCACGCTTATTGTGCGCCTACAGCTGCGAACACGTTTTGGGCAGGCTGTGAAAATGGCAGCTGGACTGTTGATAAGGAGACGTGCACAAATGCCAGTGGTGAAAATGTGGCATGAAAATATTGCAGGTTGACGAAGTTATAAGGGTGCATGGAAATGGCGCAATGCACGCTTGCAAAACAGTCATTGTATGGAGGTTCAGCACCAAATGTTCAACATAGGCATTTTAGGACCTCTGCTCATGAATAGTGTCACCGTCATTTCCTCAAATTGTCCCAAAAACTGATTTTGCACAGCGACTGTGCAATTCTGTGATTATGGACATGTGAAAACACATTTCGAGCAGCTGCAGTGTTCATAAGGAGGTGTGGAAAAATGCCAGTGATGAACAGCTGGAGTGAAAGTATTCCAACTTCACAAAGTCACGAGCATGCGTGCAAACTGTGCAACGCACGCTCATAAAACACTCATTTTATTGACTTTCGTTCCCAAATTTTCAACATAGGCATTTTAGGGCATCTGCTAATGAACAGTGTCACTGCCATTTTCATCATGTTTGTCGAACATGGACTTTCCACATCGACCACGCTATTCTGCGCTGGAACTGTGAAAACAGATTTTGGTCAGGATGTGAAAAATGACAGTTGTATTGTTCACAGAGAGGTGAAGAAAATGACAATGTTGAAAATCTGGCATGCAAATATTGTAAGTTTGCAGTTATGAGTGTGGGTAGCAACTGTGCAACGTGACACTCACAACAAATCATTTCATGGACTTTGTCACTGAATTTTTCAACACAGGCATTTTAGGACCTCTGCTCATGAACAGTGTCACTGTCATTTTTGTACTGTGTCCCAAACATTGATTTCGCACAGCGAACACGCTATTGTGTGCCGAAAGTGCGAAAACACATTTCGCCAAGGATGTGAAAAATGACAGCTGCAAAGTTCACAAGAAGGTGTAGTAAAATGGCAAATTTGAGAATCTGGCATGAAAATATTGCAAATATGCTAAGTTACAAGCATGCGTTGTGCAGTTGCCATGCACCTCGTAAAACAGTCATTTTATAGAGTATTGTCACCAAATTTTCAACACAGGCATTTTAGGACCTCTGCTCATGAACAGTGTCACTGTTACTTTCATAACGTGTCCTGAACACTGATTTTGTACATTCTATTTCTGCCAGCACTGCAGGCTGCCCTTTTCTATTGGGCTCCTGCCTGCACTGCTGCCTTCGTCTGCCCACAAAGAAATTTGCAGCAGTTGCAATAGAGCTCTGCTGAGTTCTCTCACTCCCCCCCTCTCACTCGCTGATTCTGGTTTTCCCACCACTACAGGCTGCCCTTTTGTACTGGGCCCCTGCATGCATTGCTGCCTTTTTCTGCCCACAAACAAATCTGCAGCAGTCCCAACAGAGCTCTGTTGAGCTCACTCACTCCCCCTCCCTCACTCACTAGTTCTGAGTCTCCTGCTGCTGCAGGCTGCCCTTCTGTACTGGGCTCCTGCCTACATTGGTGGCTTGTTCTGGCCAGAACGAAATCTGAAGCAGTCCCGACACAGCTCCATTGAGCTCACTTACTCCCCCCTATCACTCACTCATTCCGTTTCTGCCGGCACTGCAAGCTGGCCTTTTGTACTGGGCTCCTGCATGCGTTGACGCATTTTCTACCCACAAAGAAATCCACAGCAGTCACAATACAGCTCCGTTGAGCTCGCTCACTACTGCACTGTCACTCGTTCATTCTGTTTCTCTTGGCGCTGCAGGCTGCACTTGTGTACAGGGCTCATGGCTGCATTGGCACCTTTGTCTATCCACAAAGAAATCTGCAGCTGTCTCGACAGAGCTCCGTTGAGGTAGCTCAGTCTCCCTCTGTCACATGCTCATTCTGTTTGTCCTGGTGCTGCAAGTGACCCTTTTGTACGGGGCTCCTGCCTGCTTTGATGCCTTTTTCTGCCCACAAAGAAATCCACAGCAGTCCTGACAGCGCTCCGGTGAGTTCACTCACTCCACCTCCCTCACTCGCTCTCTTGTTCTGTTTCTCCCAGTGCTACAGTCTGCCCTTTTGTACTGGGTTCTTGTGTTGGGGCCTTTTTCTGCCCACAAACAAATCTGCAGCTGTCCCGACAGAGCTCAGTTGAGCTCGGTCACTCCCCCCTCTCATTCGTTTGATCTTAATCTGTCCCAAACACTGATTTCCCACAGCGACCGTGCTATTCTCTGGCAGGAGTGCAAAAACATATTCTAGCCAGGATGTGAAAAAAAACAGATGTACTCTTCATAAGGAGGGGTGAAAGAATGCTACTATTGAAAATGTGGCCTGAAAATATTACAGATTTGTGAAGTTACAAGGGTGCTTGGAAACAGTTCAAAGCACACTTGTTACACAGTCATGTTATGGAGTTTCATCATCAAATTTTCAACATAGGGCTTTTAGGACCTCTGCTCATGAACAGTGACACTGTCATTTTCTTAATCTGTCCCAAACACTGATTTTCCACAGCAACCGCGTTATTCTGTGCCGCAACTGTAAAACTACATTTCAGTCAGGATGTGAAAAATGACAACTGTACTGCTCATAAGGAGGTGTGAAAAAATGCCACTGTTGAAAATCTGGCATGACAATATTACAAATCTGTGAAGATACAAGGGTGTGTGGAAAGTGTGCAATGCACACTTGCAACACAGTCATTTGATGGGCTATCATCACCAAATTTTCAACATAGGCATTTTAGGACCTCTGCTCATGAACAGTATCACTGTAATTTTCTTAATCTGTCCTGGACAGTGATTTCCCACAGCGACCACTCTATTCTGCACCGGAAGTGTAAAAACACATTTTGGACAGGAGGGAAAAATGACAGTTGCACTGTTCATAAGTAGGTATGGGAAAATGGCAATGTTGAAAATCTGGAGTGAAAATATTATAAATTCGTGAAGTTACAAGCGTGTGTGCAAACTGCGCAACACACGCTCGTAACACAGTTATTTTATGGAGTATCATTACCAAATGTTCAACATATCCATGTCAGGACCTCTACCCACGAACAGTGTCACTGTGATTTTCTTAATCTGTCCTGAACACTGATTTCCCACAGCGACTGCTCTATTCTGCACCGGAAGTGTGAAAGCACATTTCCACCAGGATGTGAGCAATGACAGCTGTACTGTTCACGAGGAGGTGTAAAAAAATACCAATATTTAAAATCTGGCATAAAAATATTGCAAATTCACAAAGTTACGAGCTGTGCGTAGCAACTGCACAACTCATGCTCGTAAAACAGTCATTCTTTGGATTTTGTCCACCAAATTTGCAACATAGGCTTTTTGAGAGCCCACCTCTTGAACACTGGCACTATCATTTCTTTCTCGGCTTGAAGATGATTCACGTAGTGACCGTGAAATCACCTTTCGAGACCCAGTCAATCTTCATGACAGTTCAAGAATTCATGAGGAGGAGTCCCACAAACCCCATGTTGAAAATTTGGTGAACAAATTCCCAAAATGCCTGAGATATGTGCTAAGGTTGAAAAAACCTATTTATTACGTTATTCAGCTTATCGGCATTTCCTCAGTTCACGGTCGGCTTTGAAGAGTGCAGACATGTTCCCAGTCCACCGAAGATCATCCCGCCAAGCTCTGGAGGTAAATATGGGGTGAGAGGGTGTGTGAGGAGAAAGGGTGCACAGTGGGTGGGTGCGGGTTGTGGGTGGGGGCCAGGGAGACTATGAGGGACTGTTTCCTTTTTTGCAGGAAAAAAAACCACAAAAGACATCACGGGACCGTTTTTCCCTTTACAGGGGCATGTGGCACGCTGGGGTGGGCTCCCAGCATGCCACCAGAAGCTTTTTTAGGGGGGCCAGCAGTAGCTGATGGAGATTGGGCACCCCATCAGCACACAGGGGAGGGTAATCATTATGCTGGCGGGGACTGGGCACCCGTCGGCAGGAATAAAAGTGGAGAGGTGTGTTACAGAATGCTGACAGGAGTGGTCTCCCTTTTCAGCAACAGAAACATGGGGCACCGAGGCCAATGGGGATTAGGGCCCCAATAGCAAATAAACATGGTGTGTGGGTTATATTGTTTGTGAACATGGTGGCAACAGACCGCCATGTTCACAAAACAATATCAGGATTTCTAGATCCCGCCTCTGCAATGACGGGTCACCCTCATTGCAGCAGATAGCTGACGCTGCAATGACGAGGCAGCCCTTGATTGCAGTGGGGAAATTGTCACAAGTTGGTGCTAAAGTTCCAAACTTGTGTCAGCAGCAGCGTGCAAGGGGATTGGGGGATGTGGGACAAGCCTTTTCAGGCTGTGGGGGCATTGGCCACAACACTGCCGCGCCTCCACAGCCTGCTTCTGAGAAAGCTGCCGCAATATGTTTCTTGTGCTGTGCACAATCAACATAAAAAGAAAAGTTTACTATTTTATTAATATTGCAAATGTTTCCTACTTTTTTACATAGAATAATGTATGGACAGCCACATACAACAGAGCTGTGTTTTCATGGAAGGGATACGATGATGGCATATAACATCCTAGAAATAAACTGATTAGAAATGGCCATAGATATGCTCTTTGGAAAAATGGACTGAGAGATTTTCAAATACCAAAGAAAAGACATTGCTTTGTGAAATAGCAGTTGTTTCTACTGTACGAAACACTTGGAATTATATGGTTAAAATCTCAAAACTATCAGCCATGCTTTTTATGTCTTCCAGTTCCTTTAGCACTGTAAAGAACGCCAATTAGCACATAGTTACCACTTAGATACCACTATAGTGTATGGTGGAATGTAGTTCAGCATGGATTTCCATGCTGTGCAAAAAGTTGTTCTGCTGCACTAGTGATGTCCGTACTGCAGCAGAATGCCTTTTCATTCTGCTGCAGTATGTACGTCAGCTGACAATGCTGTGATGCTGTTTGTCACTCACGCTGCCACTGCTAGTGTGGAAGTGAAGTGAACAGTTATTCGTGATTTAAAAAATTTTACCTGGCACATGTGTCAGCGTTGAGTGTAGGGGGTCATGCTCACTAATTTTCAGGTCGAGGTGCAGCTACAGAGTCAAGCAATCAGTCGTATCAGAGGAGACGAGAGGGTGGAGATCATAGGTCAGAGGTCAGAGTGGGACTGAAGTTGATCATGCGCCCATAAGCCAAGGTAGCAAGTCAGTGCCAGTGATGTTTCTGTTCTGCTTTTTGTTTCTACAGGGTGAGTGAAATGGTGTTGGGTTCGACCATACACTATAGAGAACAGTGTATGGAATCACATACATAACAAAGTTAGTTAACCTCGTTGTTACTATGACTACTGAAGAACCTTTCGAGCTTCGCTCTCGAAGTCAACGGCCGTCATAATAACAACTCGGGTAAAGAATAGCCTTGTTGTGTATGTGGCACCATACACTATCCTATATATTTTAAATGAATGCTTTTTCATGTGACTAGATTGTTCTGTGTGACTGGCAAATGTTATATACAGGTATAATATTTGATGAACTATTGTAATGTATTTATGTATTTATTTATTAACTTTTATTGACTGGATAAATACACTAGATACTAATGCACCTAATAACACGTATGACCCAGGAGGTTACAAGACAAGCAATATAATAATTCATTATCATGAAAACAGGAGCAATAAAACACCATGTAAACAGTGAAGTTGAAAAATATTATAGCCTAGAAAAGAAATATTATACTATCAGGAATTGTTTCTTATGTTAAGTATCTACTCACGTGTACATTTAATGTTTACAGAATGTAATGTTAAATACCACATTTTAATGTAATATGCTGGAGAAAGTTCAGAGGAGGGCTGCAAAGGTGATAGTGGGTCAGCAGGGTAAGGCATATGAGGAGAAGTTGAGGGCACTGAATATGTACTCCCTGGAGAGCGAGAGAGAGAGAGAGAGAGAGGCAACATGATTGGGACCTTCAAGTACTTCACAGGGATAAATAAGTGGATAAGGAGGGTGTCTTTGAAGCCAAGTGGCAACCATAACATGAGAGGGCACAGTCTTAGTTGCTGGGAGGGGTTTAGGAGGCAGGTCAGGAAGCACTTTGTCACACAGAGGGTGGTAGACACTTGAAATGCACTGCCAGAAGAGCTGATCTCATTGAAGACAGCACGAGCTCCAAGAGGGGCTGGGATAGGCATAGGGGAAGCTAAAGATCAAGGGTATGGAGGATAGGAGGAGTGGGGGCAGTAGCTCAAGCTGTGGAGCTTGCAATGAGCAGACTAGATAGACCAAATGGCCTTCCTCTGCTGGCTTCTTTGCATGTTCATACTGGATGTATACTATCTAATAATGCAGGACTGCTTTGTAAATGCAGTTTATAGACCCAGTGGTGTCATTCCTTTTGGAAAATAAACATTTTACTACTACACAACGTACAGTATGCTCCTTGAGAGTGAAGCTCAAGAGGTCTATGCTGTTTTCTCATCCCCAAGATGGAAACATATGCCGGGTTGCCAGTAATTATTTTATACTACATGTTTTATTTTTATGGCTGCAGTAGGCATAGCCCTGCAGACCTCTTGCTATAAAGAAAGGAATCCTGCATTCCTTACGACCAAAAAACATGTTGGAGTTCCAACACAGTTGCCTCTGTGTTCATGAAGCACTCCACTCACAGTCTCTATAGGTAGTTGCACTGCACTATTTTTACTGTTGGTGGCCACAGTGGGACACAACACATTTCACAATGTTCAAGATGGCCACCAAACAGTACTGTATACACACAACTACTGACACATGTGCAGCAGATTGCAGCGACCATCTTGGACATAGCAGACTGTGCTGTGTTCTGCTGTGACCGCCAATTTATTTTTTTTAATTATGCATATCCCCCACCCAACCCTCCCTCTCAGCACTTTCTCCCAGAACCATAATAGTGACACTAAGGTGCCCAATCCCCAGTGTCCCGATCACAACACCCTCTTACTGCCCCCCATCCACTACTGCGCATGCACATTTTTTTGTGCCTTTTTTAAATACTGTATATTTACTGTTCCTCCCACCTGACCTTCCCTCTCAGCACCCACTATGCCTCTCCCCACACAAGAAATGTAATAGTGGCACTGGGGGGGGGGGCAAACTCCCCAGTGCAGGAATCCTCTTTTTTTTTTTAACTTATAAAAAAAAATCCATCAATGACTTTTCTGGCCATTGTACTCCCCCCTGCCTGATCCTCCCACTCATCAGCCACCAATCTCCACCCCTCAAGTCCTTGCTTACCCATCGGGGGTCCAACACCATAATCCTCTCTGGACCGCAGACATGTCTTCACTCTTCAAAGCTGGACCACAAACTAAAGAAACAGGAACATGGTTCGATGCATTTCAATGGCACAGTATGATAATGTCACAAGACATTACGCTGTATAATATACTGCACTGCAAAAATGGTGTGTTATATTAAATATGGCATAATTCTTTTTTTTGTCAAACCCCCAACTAATATAACTAAGTTGGGGGGCACACTGGAATTGCACAAAGTGTGAACATTGTTTTCCATGCATCTGGGACCAGGGAATCAACCCCGGTCCCAAACACACTGCTCATATCCCTTGCTGTCCATGGATCATCCCATTGATCCATGGCAGCTACTTGGTGGACCCCTCTTCCAGCACAAATCTTCTCCTGCACTGGTAAGAGTGAAAGGGTGCACTACCGTGCATCCTTCCTTTTGCAGTCTTGCACCCTCTCACTCCTACCTACTGTGCTGTTCCTACCTTGTGATCATGTTGTGTGCTGTAGAGCATGCAAAATTATGACCCGGTAGGTATTTCAATGAACTTAGTGGCATAACTTGCCCATTTCTTTACATCTTTGGCCCAAATTTTCAACATGCCTTTTTTTGGGAACCCGCCTCATGAACAATTGCGGTGTCATTATGCAGATCTGTACCAAAAAGGTAATTTCATGATCCCTGTGTGAAATCACCATTTGGGCAGGAGTTGAACATTTTCCTTGCCCTCGTTCATGAGGTGGGATCATAAGAAGGCTATGTTGGAAATGTGGTGTAAAAGTAGTAAGAAAACAACAAAGTTATGAGCCTACGTTGAATTTTGTGAACACAGACTCATAATTTTGGTAATTTTCAATATTTTGACACCAGATTTACAACACAGCCATTTCTTTACACCACCTCATGAATTTGACAGCTGTCATTGTTCAGCCCCAGCCAAAAATGTGTTTTTGCATCCCAAAAGTTGATTTTGCAGTTCCTGTGTGAAATCACCTTTTAGGCATGAGTTGAACATTGGCTTTGCCCTTCTTCATGAGGCAGGGGCATAACAAGGCTATGTTGAAAATGTGGTATATAAATATTGCAAAATAACAAATTTATGAGTCTACATTACACATTATCCAGATTTTTAGGTATTATTACAGCTGTCAGAGTTTAGATTTTAGGATTTTAATGATTATTGTTTGTTATGATTATTTATTGTATATTTTCATTATGTACACGTGCCTTGGTTGTAAGAACAGTGCTTTTTATAAATAAAGTATGGTTTGATTTGATTACATTTTCCTGATGCAGGTTCATAACTTTGGTAATTTTCAATATTTTTACCCCACATTCCTCCCATGAAGCCCTATCTGCAACTCCCCCTGCCAAAGTAGAAATCTTGCCATTTCTTTTTTTTATACATGTATATAAAAATGAACACTCCTCACCCAGTTGCTTACTACCCCCACCAGTGCCAAGAGTTGTACCCTTTTAACTGTAAACGTATCCCAATTTAATTTCTGCTGATGAAAATGTGTGTGCTAGGCAACAATCCTGTGATATTGTATGCTTCAGTTTCAGTAATGCTGATTGAACTAGAAGTCCTAATACTGCAGGATCATACCTGGTATGAAGTGCTCTATGATCAAATTCAATGTACAGACTTCTACACGTTAAATGGTACAACATTGAGCACTGGATGGTTAGTAAGCAGCTATGTGAGGGGTGATCGGTGAACAAGGAATTTACAGTTGTATGACCTTTGGACTGGGCAGAACAGCTGTTTGGAATGCATATAAGAAAGCGCATAACAGTTTGGAATGCTCCCAATGATGATTTTGAGCAGGCTTACTATTCTACAGAACAATGGCTAAACATATACTATATACTGTTCTTCCCCCAGATTCTGGACCAATTACAAAAAATGCTTCCATAACTGACAGCCCAATTCAAGGCATGTCACAGGCACTTCAGAGATGTTTACCCTACACAGTCATACCCATTGTGATTGTAATTATGGGAGTTCTGATTTACATTCACCTGAAGAGAAAAGGTAAGAACCAATTGTGCCCTCATTCAGATTGAATGTACAGACCTTATAAAAGAGTGACATATTCAATGGTAAAAATGTTAAAGAGAAAGAATGATGATGAGGTTTAAAAGGACGCAAACAAAGGGATGTGACTGGCAGGTCAAGCTACACTAAACCTGTTAGGTGTCTCCCTCTCTCTCTCTCTCTCTCTCTTCCTTCCTTGTTGAAAACTCACATTTGATCCTTCTCTAAAATGTGCCTGTATTGTATGTTGATTTAGCTTCTTCGTAAAACTGAAATGCATGCTAGTGGTGTAATTATACCCAGCCTGCATTGTTTCAAATCCTTGATCAATCCTAATTGCATACTTCCTGAACATTAGGAACATCCCCAAATAGTGCAGCCACTCATGATGTGATAATCTCCTCTCCTCCCACTGCATTCTGAATGGCTAGATTGTGTTGGGGGGGTGTTACCAAGTCCAGGAAAGATGCAGTGGGAGCTGATCAAGGACTGCAATGAAACAGGTTTTGTGTGGTAACACCAGCATATGGTAGGCAGTCTTTTCACATCTAAAAGGATTCAGAATCAAACTGACCAGTTACACCAGTAAACTACATATATACATACATACATACATACACACACACACACACACACACACACATATATATATATATATATATATATATACACATATTGAAAAAACTGTTAATGCATCAGTTAGGGTTAATTCCATGGCAACAAAGTCTGGAAATCCGATATTAGGGTTACTAACCCTACCCCACAGTCACCCCACCCTCCACAGACCAACAGGTGCCTGGGTGTGCCTTGGGGTTGTCATTCCTAACTCACCCCATTCCATCTGTGAACAAGCTGAGATGTTATGGTATAGGAGAATGGGGTGAGAGTTAGGCCTGACAGCCCCAAGGCACGCCCAGCTGTTGGTCTGTGGAGGGTGGTGGGTGTCTGGGGCTAGGGTTCATAACCCTAACATCGAATTTCCAGACTTTTGTTGATGTGGAATCAACTCTAACTGATACATTAATGGAGTTTTTTTGCCATGAATTTACCTTCTTTTTGAGAAAGTGAAATGTTACTCATATGGTATCCATAGGTGGGAGCACAGGCTTTCCAAGCCCTGAGCTCACCTGTGCTCTAACCCACCCATATGTGTAGAGGCATAGTGCAGGAGTGCCCTGTGCTCCCACCATTGCAAGATGGTTTCCATGGGTGGGACAATGGTCCCTCTAGGCCCTGTGCTCCCATCTGCCTATAAGTATAGAGACATAGCACAGGAGGGTCCTGTGCTTTTAGTTTTGCATAATCATATCCATAGATGGGAGCACGGGCCCTCTGGGCCTTGCACTCCCACCCATGAGTGTAGAGGCATAGCATAGGAGGGCCCAGTGCTCCCACTTTAGCATAAAAGGCATGAATAGGTGGGATCATGGGCTCTCTTGGCACTGTGCTCCCACCTACCCATAAGTGCAGACACACAGTGCAGGTATAGATGCATTCCCAGTAACCCTTGTACTGCAAATGTGGCAATATCTCAGCAAAAATTGCAACTTTGTAAAAATTCCTTTGCAGTTGTATTCATGACCTGGCCATCTCCATGCATGTAGTACACCTGAAGGTGTACTAAGTTAATAACAACAAAATCTATATCTTGAACAGTTTGAGATATAAGCGCTGAAAGGAACTGTGGCGGCACAGTGTTATCCTATGGGAACATTTGCAAATTGAGATTGTTGTAACTCTGAAGCCAGTGTACATTTTTCACCAAAGCAGCAAAAGGCACATTTGTGGGGTCAAGGATTTCACACTGTGCAAATTTCAGCCCAAATGTCCTACATATTGTCTTGCTATGAAGTGGCAAAAAAAAGGTATGCGGAACTTTCACAAAAGTTCCATGGCTGAGATGGTGGAAACACTTTAAAAACATATTTCTGGGCATCCTGGCAAAAAACTAATGCCAGGGTTGTATTCCTAGGGCCCCAAGTAGGTAAACCCAAGTGTTGGTGTTTAACTGGGGCAGTATTTTTTGAACTACAATGTTTTTTCTGCCTCACTAACTGAAAGCAAGATGGCAAATTTGTGAATGTACCAAACCAATCTGCGAAAGCAAAAAGAGCTTTTGCAAAAGTAAAAAGTGCTTTCATAGGGAAGATATATATTTTTCCCCCACAGGCTATAACAGGAAACTTTAAAGTTTAATAACTTTTGAACAGATTAATATTTTGTATCAAATCTTTAAAAGGCATGTCCCTGACACAGTCTCCATATACCCTGAAAAGCTCAAACCAGATGGACAAACCATTCGGACTGTAGTCGCGAGCCAAGAATTGTAAAGAGTTGAGGAGCTTTTATACTTTTTCACACTCCACAGCTCCACAACCACAAACCTGACCAGAATGAAACTTTCCGGGTCCAGAGACCTATGGTATCAGACTGCACATGCAAAGGTTTAGGCAAATCAGACAAATGGTTGCAAAGTTATTAAAGTGCAAAATTTGGGGTTTAACATAGAAGTGGCCATGCAATCCTAACTATACTGGCCCTACTGGGCCAGTATAATATGAATATATATGTATATATTTATAGAATAGGGGTGGGAGCTTTCTCAGTGGGATAAAATGTGTTCTTCTCACACGCAGTGAGATAAATGCAGCCAATGTCAGCACAGTGATAATAAGTGCCATTTATACACATTCTGCTGATGTCAGCTTCTGTTATTTCCACCATGACCACTAGTGTCCAAACAGGTCCTGTAAACCTCATTGCCTGATCAATTTTCAAATCCCTGATTTAGATGTGTAATTCCACTCACCTGAGAAAAAGCATCTGAGTCCAAAACCATCTGCTTTCTCATGCTGTCCCTCAGACTACTGCCTGGAATGCTGAAGAAAACATCACATCCCAACACAAAGCAAATTTAAAAGTAAAAGTAAAGTGAAACTATTTTGTAGCCTGCAATGGTAACAGAAACCACAGCGGATGTTAAAAAAATAAACTTACAGTACCCTACGCAAAACACTCACCCCCTGCAAAAGCAAAACAAAAGGGCCAAAGCATCGCAAACACATTTGAAAATATAAAATAAAATTATCATCAACACACCCTCTGTCCCAGCTCTCCACAGAAAGTCCTGCCCTCTCAGACACTACAGCCAATCATGCACCACAGACACAACCACCAACCCATTAGTACGCACACACAGGCAAACCACCAATCACATATGTGAAACGTAGCTCATACATACCCATTCATTCACATATACAGCACGAACCAACAGAAAACAAAACAGTCATCAATAGCAGACAGCATATATGAAAAGCTCCCACCCCATTGAATAAATCGCACACATGATGTGCAGTCATGTGATATGGAAAATATTTTAATACATGCAGAGTGACCTCTGGATAGTATCACTCATGGCTCACTCTGCCACTCATGAGTATCTAGAGGTCACTCTGCAGGCATGAAACTTTTTTCATATCGAACTCCTGCCCATCATGTATCATACATCTCTCTTTCTCTCTCTCTCTCTCTCTCATATATACTATATATATATATATGTGTATGTGTGTGTGAGCTCCAAGCTGATAATAAACCTTGTTATTTTCACCACAGTCACAGTATGATAAATGATGACATCAGCAGAGTTAAAATAAATGCCATTTATACATACTCTGCTGATGTCACCACTCACTACAGTCTGCATTCTAAATGGAATTGCTTCACAAAACAGTTTATGTTTCTCACTACTACCTGCAACTAACTCAGCATTCCAAAAGACACTAACCTGTGTCCCATAGTGTTTGGGACTCCCAGCCCATTATTATCTCTGATCTCAGCTTCACTACTATCTGCATTCTAAATGAAACTGCCTCACAAAAAAGTTTCTGTTCCTTACTGCTACCTGCAGCTTACTGAATTAGCATTGCAAAAGACACTCATCTGTGTCCCATAGTGTTTCTGACACTCCCAGTCCATTCAGAAAAATTCATACACACAGAAAGAGCAGAAATCACACAGAAAGAGTGAAATAACACAGGAAAATATAATAATATTTCTGGAGCTCCCACCCCACTGCTTAAATAGCACACATGATGTCCAGATCATGTGCTATGGAAAACAATCTCACTCCTGCAGGTGAGCTCTGGATACTCTCACTTGTGCCTTGGCACTTGTGAGTATCAGACTCACTCTGCAGGAGTGAATATTTCAATATCACACTCCTGCCCATCATGTATTCTCCCTCTCTCTGTATATATATATAGATATATATATATCTATATATACACACACACACACACACACACACACACACACACTGTATATATGCATATGTATGTGTGTGTGTGTGTGTGTGTGTATATATACATATGTACATGTCTGTGTATATATCTATATATAATAACTGGGCAGCAATTTTTCCTATGGTCTGGACCAGTTGATATTTCTTGGCTGGTTGTTGTGACATTCATGAGCCATGTCAATCAAAGTGTGCCACTCCCTCATTGGCTTTTGTATTCCTTGTTGGCAGGTTAGCAGTTCAAAAAACATGGCAGCTCCGTCTCTCGCTTACCATGGAGCCACCACAACATGACTCATCTGTTAAATATCTGGTTGATCCTGCCTTTCACAGCTTTTAAAAGCTGTATCTTATTGCTCCTGCAATGTTTTCAGTGTGTCACCGCATAGTTTTATTTGTATATCTGGTTGATCCTGCTGTTTGTCCGATTGCGGATGTGAACATTAGGCTGGAATGGAGGCCTGCATTCAAAGAGTGATCAGATCAGACTGTAGGTAAGAAAAAATTGCTGTCTAGTGTATTATAAAAAATAAAAGATTGGGGAAGGGGGTACTATGAGAATTTTATGCACACCCTCGTTGTGGGATGCTTTGATAAACCCCTCGGGCTTTGCCCTTGGGGTTTATGTAGCATCCCACAACTCAGGTGTGCATTAAATTCTCATAGCACCCACTTTCCCATCCTTTATTTTCTCTCTCTCACTATATATATATATATATATATATATATATATATATATGTATATATAATTAGGGTTGAGTGTGCATTTTAAGGTTAAACCCCAAATGTTGCACCTTAATAACTTTGCAACCGTTCAATGGATTTGCATGAGATTTGGTATGTGTTGTCTTGTGGGGGTAGGTCTCTTGACTTGCCAAGTTGTGCTTCAATCGGCTATGCAGATCAAGTGCAGCACATATGGAAAAAAGTGTGTTTTTTGCTTCTTTTTTTGCCAAATTCTCTTGATTTTTCCTCATTGCCCTGCACCCACTCCATTTGGAATTTTAGCCTGAAATCTTCAGGGTAGATAGAGCCTACCCTAAGGAAGAGACCAGCATTGGTTTAGTGAAAAATATTATTCTGATTCAAAGTTATTCAGTTTTGAAAACTCAAGTTCTGAGCATACTCAGCTCAGTCTTTTGGTTAGATGCACAGCTACGAACAAGGAATTAAGGAACTGGGTTCACGAATGGGGATTTTGATAGCTCATGAATGGGAATTCATTCAGTCCCTGTTTTGAGGAAAAATCCCATTCATGAGCCATCTTGTTTAACTTTTAGTCCAAAACAAAATGTTGTAACTTGCCCCACAGATGCATTTTGAAAAAACAGATGCATGGGTTTTGTTCAGGGTGATGCCCTCTACAAAACCATGTTCTCTGGTTTCCATCAGATACTTCAAAAAATGGCCATTTTTATATTTGAAAATCCACGTTCATGATTCGCTTCCAATCCCCGTTCATGAGACTACCAAATCCCCATTTGTGAGCTAATCCTCGTTCGTGACCTGTTAAAATCCCAGTTCGAGAGAGAGGAACCAGATGGCCCTATCTCATGAACGAGGATAGACTTGCAAACAGGGATTTTTGTTGGCTCATGAACTCAGATTCCCTCACAAATGGGAATTTTGACAGCTCACGAACAACGATTTGTAAAACTTTGCAGAGATTTTGTAGTTTCATGAACGGGGATCCCTGTTCTTGAGATGGGGCCATTTGGTCACATTCTCAAGGACTAGGATTCTGAAAGTTTGCAAGTGGGGATTCGACTCACGAACTGGGATTTTGAATCTCCATTCATGGGAGGAGGACCAGATGGTCATGTCTCATGAACAGGGATCCCCGTTCATGAGCTAGCAAAATCCCCATTCATAAGAGGAAGACCAGATGTCCCCATCTCATGAACGAGGATCACTTAGTGAACACAGATTTTTGTTGGGTCACAAACTTGGATTCCCTCAAGAATGGGTATTTTTACAGCTCAAGAACAAGGATTTGTAAAACTTTGCCAGTTCACTGCTAAGAAACGGTACGGAATTTTGCCTTGAAATTTGCAGGGTACAAAGCGGGTGTCCCACAGATATGACATATGCTGGTTTGGTGTAAAAAATTGCATTGGTTATATAGTTATGACATTCCAAAGTTGAGACATTTTCCATGGGATAACATTGTGATGCCCATGACAACTTTTGGTGTCTGTATCTTGAAAACACAGCAAGATGCACAGTTTTCGCTACTGACAGCTTGGTTCACCCTTAAATAAAACAAGCTGCTGAAATGAGTTTGGAAATCATAGATGACACCTGCATTGGACTTTTTTTTGTGGGTTGCAGGGTTAATGAGATATTGTCAAATTAGTGTCACAAGGGTTCAAATAGTGCCTGTCCAGGACTTTTTGGTGCCCGCAGCTTGTAAATGATGCAGGATACAGATTTGGTCAATGTATATTCTGGAGCAGTGCTCATTGTCATGATTACAATGACACTTGAATTTTTTTTTCTAGCTGTTATGGTTCCTGAGATATTGGCAAATTAGTGCTATGAGGGTTCCTTGTCCTATGGGGCTGCTGTATGGCTCTGTAGCTATGTGGGTTAAAGTGCCAAAAGTGGAGAAATGACACATTAGTGTTGAGACCCTAACCCACCCCACCACTCTATCCCCCATTCTCTACAGACTGACAGATGCTGGGGTGTGCCATGGGGTCATGAAGCCTAACTCTCTCCCCATTCTCCTTTACTGCAGCATGTCAATCTGCTTGCACATAGAATAGGGTGAGAGTTGGGTCTCACAACCCCATGGGACACCCTGGCATCTGTTGGTCTGTAGAGGATGGAGGAATAGGGTGGTGGGGTGGGTTAGGGGCTGAACCCTCACATGTCATTTCCCTACTTTTGCCACTTTTAACCCTAACTGATGCATTAAATTAATGTTTTGCTGTGTATATAAATATATATATATATATATATAGAGAGAGAGAGAGAGAGATCAATCTCTCTCTATCTCTATAGCTCTCCCTATCTCTCTCTCTCTCTCTCTATATATATATATATATATATATATATATATATAGATTTAGATATATATTATCTCTATTTCTCTCATTCTCTCCTATCTCTCCCTCTCTCTCTCTCTTTATAGCTCTTACTATCTCTCTTTATAAAGCTCTCCCTACTCTCTCTATATATCTCCCCATCTCTCTCTCTTATATGGCACTATCTCTCTCTCTCTCTCTGTAGCTCTATCTCTCTCTCTCTCTCTCTCCTACCTCTATCTCTATCTCTCGCTCCCTATCGCTATCTATATCTCTATCTCTCTCCCTATCACTATAGTTCTCCCTTCTCTATAGCTCTCTCTGTCTCTATCCTATAGCTCTCCCTATCTCTATCTCTGTAGCTCTCCTATCTCTATCTCTATCTCTATCTCTATATTATAGCTCTCCCTATCTCTATCTCAATCGCTCCCCAATCTCTATCTCTATCACTTTCCCTATATATATCTCTCCCTGTTTCTGTCTCTATTGCTCGTATCTCTGTCACTCTCCCTATCTCTACCACTCTCCTATCTCTATAGCTCTCCCTATCTCTATAGCTCAACCTATCTCTATCTCTATAACTCTCTATCTCTCTTCATATCTCTATCTCTCTCACTATCACTCTCCCTATCTCTATCTCTCGCCCTATCTCTCTCTATCTCTCTCTCTCTCCCCTTTCTCTAGCTCTATCTCTCTCCCTATCTCTATCTCTCTCTGTACCTCTATCTCTCTCCCTATCTCTATCTCTCTCCCTATCACTCTCCCTGCCTCTATTTCTCTCCCTATCTCTATAGCTCTCCCTCTCTCTCTCTCTATAGCTCTTACTAGCTCTCTCTCTCTATATAGCTCTCCCTATCTCTCTCTATATATCTCCCAATCTCTCTCTCTATAGCACTATTGCTCTCTGTCTGTAGCTCTCTATCTCTCGCTCCCTACCTCTATCTCTATCTCTCGCTCCCTATCGCTATCTATATCTCTATCTCTCTCCCTATCGCTATAGTTCTCCCTATCTCTGTAGCTCTCCCTATCTCTGTCTCTATCTCTGTAGCTCCCCCAATCTCTATCTCTATCACTTTCCCTATCTCTATCTCTCTCCCTGTTTCTGTCTCTATTGCTCCCTGTATCTCTATCACTCTTCCTATCTCTACCACTCTCCCTATCTCTATAGCTCAACCTATCTCTATCTCTATAACTCTCTATCTCTCTTCATATCTCTATCTCTCTCACTATCCACTCTCCCTATCTCTATCTCTCCTATCCTCTCTCTCTCTCTCTCTCTCTCCCTTCTCTAGCTCTATCTCTTTCCTATCTCTATCTCTCTCTGTACCTCTATCTCTCTCCCTATCTCTATCTCTCTCCCTATCACTCTCTCTCTCTGCCTCTATAACTCTCCCTATCTCTATAGCTCTTCCTGTCTCTATCTCTATTGCTCTCCCTAGCTATTTCTATCACTCTCCCCATCTCTATCACTCTCCCTATCTCTATTGCTCTCCCTATTTCTAGCTCTATCACTCTCCCTTTTCTATCTCTATAACTCCCTCCCTCCTTCCATCCCCCTCCTCCTCTCCCTCTCCCCTCTCTCCCTATCTCTATCGCACTCCCTATTTCTATCTCTACTCTCTCTCCCTATCTCTAGCTCTATCTCTAGCTATATCTCTATCTCTATCTCATGCTCTAACTCTATCTCACTCCCTATCTCTATAGCTCTTCCTATCTCTCTTTCTCTATAGCTGTCTCTCTATATCTCTCTATAGCTCTCTCTCTTTTTCTCTCTCTCTACAGTTCTCTCTCTCTCTCTATAGCTGTCTCGCTCCATAGCTCTATATCTTCATAGTTCTCTATCTCTATCTCTATCACTCTCCCTATCTCTATCTCTATCACTCTCCCTATCTCTATCTCTATCACTCTCCTTATCTCTATGTCTATCGCTCTCTCTATCTCTATCACTCTCTCTATCCTTATCTCTATTGCTCTCCCTATCTCTATCGTTCTGCCTATTCTCTCTATCTCTATCACTCTCCCTAACTCTATCGCTCTCCCTATCTCTAACTCCATATATATACACACACACACATATACAAATACTGTATACTACTTCAAGTGAGCATCCAATCCTAATCCAATTTAGAAATCCTGCTTTGTGCCTGACATCTATTTTTTCCCATAGGAAATAATGGGACATTCAACATCTCATAACTTTGGAACAGATTAATATTTTTCCACCAAATCTTCAAAAGGCACATCTGTGAGCCAAAGGCTTTCTATCCTGAAAATTTCAGACCACAGACTAAAGCCATTTCTGAGATCCAGGTGAACAAATAAATGACAATAAACACAGATTTTTCTGTTTTTAACACTCCATATCTCTCAAACCGCATAACAGATGTGCACGAAATGTGGCCTGTCAAGAGATCTAGTTGTTGAGATTATTCATGTCATATTTCATACAAATCCATTGAACAGTTCCAAAGTTATTAATGTTCAAATATTTGAGTTTAACATAGAAGTTACATTTCACCCTAACTATAATGGCACTACTGTACTACTACAGATATATGTGTGTGTATGTATATATATATATATATATATATATATATATATTTATACAATAGGGGTGAGACAAATGAGTAGTGGATAAATCCATGTATCTTACACACAGTGATATAAATCTTGGTTAAAAAATCACAGTGTGATAATATTTTACATTTATACTGTACATATTGTGAATCGATAGATGGATAGATGGATAGATGGATAGATGGATGGATAGATAGATAGATAGATAGATAGATGGATAGATGGATAGATGGACAGATAGACAGATAGATAGATAGATAGATAGATAGATAGATAGATAGATAGATAGATGGATATATGGATAGATGGACAGATAGATAGATAGATAGATAGATAGATAGATAGATAGATAGATAGATAGATAGATAGATAGATGGATAGATGGATATATGGATAGATGGATAGATAGATAGATAGATAGATGATGGATAGATAGAAAGGGGATACATGATGGGCAGGAGTGGGATATGGAAAATATTCTTACTCCTGCAGAGTGAGCTCTGGATACTCAAGAGTGCTGAAGGCACAGCTCACTCTGCAGAAGTGACAATATTTTCCATATTCCACAACCTGCATATCATGTGTGCTATTTATACAATGGGGTAAGAACTTCAGAAGTGTTGTTCTGTTGCTGTTTTTAATCTTTTTCCTGTGTACTCTATTTTTTTTATTTTGAGTGTTTGGTAACTGGGTAAGTTTTAGAGATGACTTGGAGCACTGACACTTAGGCCCAGATATTCAAAGGGTTGCTCCGTGCACAACAGGGTTGTGAAGTGCCCAAGTCCTACATCATGCGCCATTCTGCGATATTCAGCAGGAGGCAGTTGTGCCACTGACAACAGGTTGCGCAAAAGAGCAATGCAAATTAATGCATGCTCAACAGGAGGGGGAGGAACCATGCATAAACTGCACAACCCGATATTCAGTCGGGTTGTGCAGAGTTGTGCAGGCGCAACCCCCAACCTGCGCCTGCACAACTTTGAGCCAAAAAAGGATCAGTTGAGGGCCACCCACAGGTGTGCTGCTGTATTGCAGGGCACAACACAGCAGCTGCCACCCTGGCTGGCCCCAACTTGGTCCCTGTGCCCCACCAGCCAGGCGCAGGCAATACAGTTATTGAACCCCTGCCCTTCTCCCACAGCCCGATCGTGGGCAGAATGTGTGTCGACCCCCCAGTGCCCGATCACGGGCAGAATGTAACCCAACCCGAATATCTCCCTGGTGGTCCAGTGGACTGTAAAGCCCGATCACAGGCAGAATGTCAAGTTACAACCCCCAAACATCTCCCTGGTGTCTAGTGTCCCCCACCCACCCAGAAGCACCTCCACCCGCTCCCCGCAGCCATGGCGGCAGCATCCCACCCGCCTGCGCCCTGCCGCCCGCCGACTGACTGTCCGGTAGGGCTGCCGCCCGATGATGCAGAGCTACAGCCAATGGGCGTGCAGCCCCTACCATACATGACAGTCAGATTTGTGAATGAACCATTCACAAATCTGGACTGTCATGTGCGACAGGCTACATGCCCATTGGCTGTAGCTCTGCGCAACAGGCATGCGGGACAATCAATCAGCGGCGACGAGCAAGCGGTGGGATGCTGCCGCCCACCAGCTGCGGGGGAGAGTGGGGTGGAGGCTTCAGTGGTGGGGGACATTAGACACCAGGGAGATGTTTGGGGGTTGTAACTTGACATTCTGCCCGCGATCGAGCTTTACGTCCACTGGACCACCGGGGAGATATTCAGGTTAGGGGTTACATTCTGCCGCGATCAGGCACTGAGGGGTTGATATCATTCTGCCCCGATCGGGCTGTGGGAGATGTGTATGGGGGGGGTTCATGTTATCTGTATTGCCCGCGATCGGGCTGTGGGAGATGTGTGGGTGGGGGGTTCATGTAACTGTATTGCCCGATCGGCCTGTGGGAGATGTGTGGGCGGGGGGTTCATGTAACTGTATTGCCCTGTGATCGGGCTGTGGGAGATGTGTGGGCGGGGGTTCATGTAACTGTATTGCCGCGATTGGGCTGTGGGAGATGTGGGCGGGGGTGTTCATGTAACTGTATGCCGTGATCGGGCTTGGGAGATGTGTGTGGGGGGATGGAGACTTACAGAGATACTGCCCACGATGGGGCTGGTAGGCGCGCCAGTCCTCGACAGCTGCTGCCTGGCAGGCGGCCAGGCGCAAGTCCTCGGGGATCGAGCGCACCTACATGCTAATGGCATGCAAATGGGGCCATAAATAGATGCAAATGCCCCCCTGCACCTTCATAAATTATGGCACATTGCATGTCACCTTTTGAATATCGGAAATTTTGAGCATGCAGTAGTACTTGCGCCCACCGCCAAGTTAATGCTCAACTCTGGCAACTTGCGATGGCGCCAAGTTCCACTGCGCCATCGCGCCAAATCTGTCGCTGGGGTGATTCAAGCGAGTTGCTCAATAGCGCAACTCCTTTGAATATCACCAACCACCCCTTGCAACTATTTTGAGCAGCGCGGGGCTTGCGCCTCAGAATGGCGCAGTTTGAATATCTGGGCCCTAAGTGATTTGTTTTGAGTGACACAGTGTGGAAGTGAAGTTTATGAGACTCAAACCCAGTCTGGGGTGCTGCATGAAACAAGCTTGCTTAAAGCATGTTACTCTAACCTGTAGGCTATACTGAGAGTAGTGCTTGTGTGTGTTCTTAGTGTACATAAGTGTTTCTGAATGGGCTGGGAGTGTTACAAACACCATGAGAAACAGGTGAGTGTGTTTGGCAGCACTAATTGAGTTAGTGTCAGCAAGCAGTGAGAAACACACTGTGAGGCACTGTGATTTAGAATATAGGTTTTCTTGAAAATGACTGTAGCATCGTCATGGGCTGGGAGTTTTACGCTCACTATGGGAAAGGGCTGAATGTCTTTTGCAATGTTAATTGAGTTACTTGCAATTACTGTAGCAGTGATAAACAGAAGCTGTGAGGCAGTTATTTAGAATGCAAGTTTTCTTGAAAATGACAGTAGCAAAGTAATGGGTTGGGAGTTTTACACACACCGTTGGAAACAGCTGAATGTCCTGTGCAGTGTTAACTGAGTTACTTGCAAGTAGCAGTGAGAAACAGATCTGTGGAGAAGTTCAATTTAATATGCACAGGCTGGAGTGAGTGAGTGAGTGAGTGAGTGAGTGAGTGAAGACATCAGCAAATTAGGTATATTTGTAAGTTATTTTAACTCTGGTGATGTTATCGTAAGTTAGATAATGGGTAAATTCAAACTCGCTTCCTGATTGGTTGAAAGAGCCAGGCACCCGGGCCGTTATTTCTTAACAATGACCCACTCAGAAAAAGTGCCAGCTCATTCATTTTGAACCGAAACTTGCCAGACGCCATTTTATTACTCGGCTACCAAGACGACAGCCCGAACCCGAAGCCCAGCCTGCGGCTAAAATTAAATGTCACAGACAGCCTCATAACGCCTCCCGAACTCACTCGCTTCATCTCTGTCACCAAAAAAAAAACCGTCCATTTTTACATCATTTCCAGCTCACTCCACCTCATGTAACAGAAACTTCCCAGTCTTCCATTTCCCTACACTGCTGCGCTCCCTCTAAATCCTGTCCTTACTTTTAAAATCAGTGGCAGACTCCTGCCACACTTCCAATCCCTATCGCATTAAACAAAATTAAGTCTCACTAAAACTCACCACTCTAGATTTCTCTTGTTCTCGGACACCATTTCTCAATTGGGGAATGTTTGTGTATGTGAGACACAAACAGAAGCAGGAGGGCAAACTAATCTGAAAGACCATAAAAAATACAGAACAGCGACCTCTGGTGGTGATTCCAGCACTTCACACCATTGGAACTATTTTACATCAAACAGTACTTCTGCTTAGTTTTTACTTATTTTTTTATATATAAATTTTTGTCTTGTATTTTCTTCCCAAAAATAGCATCTGTAATCCATTATCTAAGCATAATAATACCCTCCAGCCTGCGGCGTCGGGGCCTTATTACACCTGGGCGGTCATTCTATCCCAATAATGCCCACCCTGTGATGCTATGCCCCTACTTATTTCACTGCAGTGGAAATAACTGAAGTTAACCCACTCATATTGCTCTCACTGCCATTGTGTGTGTATATATATATATATATATATATATATACACACACACACGCACATATATATATTTATATATATATATATAGAGAGAGAGAGAGAGAGATAGCGTTAGTTTACCTACAGGCATTTTGAGGCTTAAGGGTATCAAGAGTGTCTCTTTAATCTGGAAGTAGTGCTGGGCAAAATTTGTATTATGCTTGGAAAATTGAACAGAATTGCTGATTTTACATTCATGCAATTTGCAAGAATTTACACCAAAATCTGTCATACTTTTGCCAATGCTTATTTATTTAGATAGTACCTTTATTGCCAAGTTGTGCAATACATTGCACCATTTTAGCCAAATTTATAAGTTGTTGGTTCCTTGACTGCAGTATACAAGGTATCTGTATCAGACAGTTCACTGTTCAGAGTTAGAGAGGATATAAATAAATCCAGCAGAAGATGCAGGCATGTTATTGATGTTTCATGAATAACATAGAGGATAATGTATGGTCCTCTATGGGTAACCAGTCTGTTAACTGTTGAGAGGTTGCCAAGGCGACCGTGTAAACCTCAAGAGCGAAGCTCGAGAGGTTTACATCACTGTGGCAACCTCAAGACGTTAACAGTGACCGGTTGCCCATAGAGGGACGATACATTATTTTTTATAGTGTATGGTCCCACTTAAAAAGTACAACAGTTTCTTACTTTCTGAAAAAGTCACCGCCGCGGCTATTCAGTCCTTCACTAACCACTGTTCATCATCGGTTCCCCGTCTAAAAAGAAAGGCGCGCACATGCGCACACCGATCGCTGTAACTTAACTCATCGATGTGATGTAGCATCGATAGGTTAACGACATTTCTACATCGCATCGATAGGTTGACAACCTTAGGAAATGATGATTTCCTAAGGTTAGCAGTGTTCTACCATACACTATATTTCTATGAAGTAGTCCAACTCTAATGCATATTATTGTATTTTCATAAGTTGATGCTCTTAGTTTAAGTACAACAGTGCACTATCCAGATAGAGGTCCAGCTGGTAAGAAACAGAAACATAGATTTTGATGGCAGATAAGGACCGATTGGACCATCTAGTCTGCCCATTTCCCTACCTACTAGATAAGCCACAGATCCTAGTTAACCAACAGCCTATTTCTTCCTACCTCCCACAAGAATGACCTTATATCT
Organism: Neoceratodus forsteri; assembly: GCA_016271365.2. NCBI lineage: Eukaryota > Metazoa > Chordata > Ceratodontiformes > Ceratodontidae > Neoceratodus > Neoceratodus forsteri. The sequence continues at coordinate 335,774,730 of JADMNL010000026.1, forward strand.
GTCCCATGCATTCTTGAATTCTTCCACAGTTTTAGACCCCACAACCTCCTCAGGAAGGCTGTTCCATGCATCCACCACCCTCTCTGTGAAAAAAATACTTCCTCACATTGCCCCTGAGCCGTCTCCCCTCTATCTTAAAATTGTGTCCCCTTTACTCATACTCTTCTTCAATTATTATATGAACAAAAATGATTCAAATAAACATGTTGTGTTTGGAAAATACAGTATAGTACAGTATAAACTCTTCCTTAAATGCATATATTCAAACTTTAAAATGCACTGATTGGAGAAAGAAATCAGCCTACCCAATGTGCAATTGTTTTAAAAGTGGTTGTTTTGAAGCATAGTACTGTGTGCCTTCTGTGGTTTGACATTTGAATCTTTCATTTACGTATAAAAGTAAAGCATCTTTACCTGCCAATTTGTATAACTGAATACTGTACATGTAAACTAAGTTACTGAGTGACCATATGAATAAGACACTTGAAGTAGGAAACTTTTTTAGTGGAAAGTGCCATATATAGTTTTTGAGCAATAATGCATTTCTGGCAAAACATCAATAGATCTATTTTTTTCTTTTCATTGTATTTCCTTCTGATCTGAGATACATAGATACGTAGACACTGTCAGCAGATAAGGGCCTATGACCCACCCAGTCTGTCCATTTGAGCTTGTAAGTTCCCTTTATGTTTTTCTAGAAGTCTGTTGCCCCTTACCCCTGATCTCCAGGATTCCCTTCTGTCTAGCCCATGTATTCTTAAATCCCATGATTATTTCAGCCCCCCACTTCATCTGGCAGGGTGTTCCACTTGTCCACCACCCTTTCTGTGAAGAAATGTTTTCTCACGTTTCTTCTGAATCACCCTCCCTCCAACTTCATCCCATGCCCTCTAGTCTTGGAAAATATGTTTCACTGGAAAATAGTGTATTCCTGCACACTGTTCCTTCCTGTAAGGTACTTGTATGTCTCTATCATATACCTTCTCTCCCTCTTCTCCTCTCCTCCAGGGAGTACATATTCAAGTCCTTCAGCCTGCCCTCATAGGACTTGTGATGCAATCCCTGTCCTATCTTTGCTGGCCTCCTCTGAACCTTCTCCACCCTGTCTATGTTATTACATAGGTAAAGTCTCCATAACTGTACACTGTACACTGTACTCCAGGTGGGGCTTCACTAGTGCCTTGTATGATGGAATTATGACCCCCTTTTCCTGCTGGTGATGCCCCTCCCTATGCATTCCAGCATCCTAGTCGCTTTACCTGCTGCCCTGTTGCACAGTTTCCCTACCTTCAGAGCATCAGAGATGACAATCCCGAGGTCCCTTTCCTGCTTGGTGTATGCTGTATCCTCCCTCCCCCCCAATTGATATGGGGTTTCAAAGTTTTCAACAATTTGTGTTCTATGACCACACTTGCTACAAATTAGTTAAACATTTTGGAGTGGTGCTGTGCTACTCACTAGCAGCAATGTGTGCTAGTACCCTCCTAATACATCCACTGTATGAATCCAGTACATGAGATCAAAAAGTAACCTTACGCAAAAACATTTTTAAATATCGCTAGTGACAGCTGTCTTTACTGATTCAGGTAATTATACTGTTAATCAAAAATGCTGTGTTAAAAACATCTGAGATAAATAAACATATACCGATGATGAATCTAATTATGTCAGAAATCTATTAATGCTAAAAAATGATGTGATGGCACTTTTTGTCACCTAACAAATACTGCAGCTTTAACCTCACTGTGTGTAACGTCTCTGTAGTGTCTCTTTGTCCATCTCTGTACTGTCTGAATCTTTCTGGGAGTCTAATCATAGCAACATCATCTCCCCTCCCTATTCAGGATGGTTAAACACTTAGGAATACAGTTTAAACAGCAGCTGATACCCTTGAGGAAACTTTGAAAAACATAATATTTAGACATAATTCAGATTGTATTTCATATATTTTCTATAGCTTTTTCCTATCCATCAATTATTACTGAAGAAATGCCCACAAAACAAGATCTTTGTCCCTTAGAGACTATCTGCCTCTATAGCTTATTCCCTACTTGAAACCATAATGCTTTGTTATGCCATCAGAGTATGTTGCAATGGAAATAACTGTGATGTCACAAGCAGAGTATTATGACATCAGGGGCCCAATATTCAAAAGATTGCCTGGCCACAGATCTGAGCTTGCCCATGCAAACCAGGCTTTGCACAGTTGTGCAATATTGAAAACCCTAGTTAGTGCAGGCAAACAGAGTTTGCGCCTGGGTAATATTCAGAGAGGGGCACAATGCAAATGAAGGGGCGAGGACCTGAATTTGGTGAGGAGTGCTGCTGATAAGTCTTTTAAGGAATAATAAATGTATTTTTAACTTTGACCAAGATAAGTGATCTTTTTATTTACATTATACCATAGTAGCCCCACTCTGCTTGCAAGACCTGAATATTGGCACAGTCCAGTATTCAGAGTATATGCCTGAGTAAAGGCCATTTTGCTCTGTCTTTTGCATAGCACACATACCACAGAACAAAACTTGACTTACTCTACAACCCTAGCAGTTGGCAGAGGAAGTGCTGCAGCCTCCGACTCCCAACACAGTAGCCCCTGGTATCTAGTGGTGCCCCAACTGATCATAGTCCCAGTATAAAAAAAAATGGCATCTTCCCTGGTACTAATGGTCTCCCTCCCGCCAATGATCACCAGCCTGATATGAAAATGATACCTTACCTGGTGCTACTGGTCTCCACAAACTAGCTGGCCCAAAATTATACATGACATATTCTCTGGTGTTCAGTGGTCCCTCCTCCCACCCCACCAATTACCATCCTGTACTTATTCATGAAAGAGTCCCTGGTGCTAACAGTCCCTCTCCCCTCCTTGCTGGTTGCCATCCTAAAGTTAACAAGCATTTGTCAATGCCAAATGTTGTCGCACTAGAATTGACTTTGGTAGTGCAGTGTGGAAACACATTTTTGGCAGGATGTGAAAAATGACAGCTGTACTGTTCATAAGGAGGCGTAAAAAAATGGCAGTGGTGAAAATGTGGCATCTAAGTATTGCAAATGTGCGAAGCTACAAGGGTGCATGGGAAATGCGCAATGCACACTTGTAACACAGTCAGTTTATGGAGTTCTGGCACCAAATTTTCTGCTCATGTGCAGTGTCACTGTCATGTCCTCAAACTGTCCCAAAAAGTGATTTCGCTCAGCGACTGCACTATTCCGCGCCAGATGTGCGAAAACACATTTTGGGCAGGATATGTAAAATGACAGCTGTACTGTTCATCAAGAGTTGTGGAAAAATGGTAATAATGAAAATCCAGTGTGACAATATTACAAATGCACAACATTGTGAGCATGCGTGCAAACTGTGCAACACACGCCCGTAACACAGTCATTTTATGGAGTATCATCACCAAATTTTCAGCATAGGCATTTTAGGACCTCTGCTCATGAACAGTGTCACTGTCATTTTTGTAATCTGCCCCAAACATAGATTTCCCATAGCGACCGCGGTATTGTGCACCGGAAGTGCGGAAACACATTTCGACCAGGATGTGAAAAATGACAGCTGCACTGTTCACAAGGAGATATAGAAAAATGATGATGTTGAAAATCTGGCATGAAAATATTGTGAATCCGCGAAGTTACAAGTGTGTGTAGTAAGTGCGCAACACACACTCATAAAACAGCCAGTTTTTGGATTTTTTTCCACCAAATTTGCAACATAGCCTTTTTGATAGCCCATCTCATGAACACTGCTACTGTCCTTACATTAATTTGTCCTGTAAGGTGATTCTGTGCAGTGACTGCGAAATCACCTTTCGGGACCGATTAACATCATAACTGTGAAAGAATTCATGAGGAGGGGTCCCAAACACCCCATGTTGAAAATCTGGTGCAAATATTCCCAAAAGTGCCTGAGATATGCATCAAAGTTGGAAAAAAACAACTATTTATTCCATTGTACAGCTTACCAGCATTTCCTCAGTTCGCTGTCAGCTTTGAAGAGTGCAGACATATTCCCAGTCCACCGAAGATCGTCGCGGCTCTGGAGGTAAGTATGGGGTGAGGGGGGTGTGGGGAGGCAGGGTGTGAAGTGGGTGGGTACAGGTGGTGGGTAGGAAGACCACCAGGACTGTTTACTACTTGCAGGTTCAAAGCAAACACATCACGGATGGTTTTCTTTTTACAAGTGGTTTCTTGCTTTTGGGGGAGGCAGAGTTGGGCATCCCGTTGGCACAGAAGAGGAGACATCATGCCGATGGGAGTGGGCTGCCCATCGGCACATACAGAGGGAAAGAGTGGGAGATGGATGCCGGCGGGTATTGGGCACCCTTGGCAAACAATGCAAAACAGGAGGAGACACATTCTGCCAATGGGGAGTGGAACCCCGTTGTACCTGAGTTCACAGGACAAGCCAACCAGGAGATTGGGCACCCCAAGTCGGCAGTTCAGCTGCCATGCTAGTAGCTGGCAAGCATGTAGGAAGGGTTCGCTGCATGTTACGAGCTTTGCTCGGATTGCAGCAGATCTTTCCTTAGATATGCTCGCCACATTAGTATGCATGGTGTGGTGCCAGCATGCAGGCTGATTTGGGGAATGAGGATGCACCTACTGGTGCGTGCCTGCATTCACCCAACAGCGACCGCACCTCAAATCCCCACTGCCACAAGATGTTGGCTGTGCAGTGCCCAACATAAAAATGAATGTTTCTCTGTTGTTCAATCCCCCCACCCCACACACATTCCGCTGTTGACATACCTTTCCTCTGCTGACCAGTGGTCCTCCCCTTACCCATTTCTGCTGTTGAAATACCTATTTCGGTGTCCAGTGGTCCCCCCATTTGGATCCCCATATAGTACTGTTCATCCATTCCCTGGTGGCTAGCATACCTCTTCACTATCCCAAATCCCCCTGTATAGAACATCAAAGCCATTCCCTTGTGACTAACAGATGACCTCCCCCCTCTTCAGGTAGTGCCCTACCATCCGACTCTTCCCCATCCCGAGCTTGAGCCCTTCCCTCCCCTCTCCACCCCAGCCAATCATCGACTGATCTGTCAATGAGCATATACAGTGTACAGCATGTGCTCATTGATTGACACTGAACTGTCAGTCAGTGAGCTTGTACTGTATACAGTGCACACTCATTGAAAGCTCAGTCGGTGGACGGCCATGGTGGAAAGTGGTGGGCTATGCCAGTCACCAGCTCAGACTCGAGATGGGGGGAATGGGGTGGTGAGGCACTACCTGTTAGGTTGGGGGATCCGCTAGCCACCACAGAATGGCTTTGATTCGCTATACAGGGGGATTGGTGCTAGGGAGGGGGATCCGCTAGCCACCACAGAATGGCTTTGATGTGCTATACAGGGGGATTGGGGCTAGGGAGGGGGATCCGCTAGCCACCACAGAATGGCTTTGATGTGCTATACAGGGGGATTGGGGCTAGGGAGAGGGATCCACTAGCCACCACAGAATGGCTTTGATGTGCTATACAGGGGGATTGGGGATAAGGAGGGTGATCCGCTAGCCACCACAGAATGGCTTTGATGTGCTATACAGGGGGATTGGGGATAAGGAGGGTGATCCGCTAGCCACCACAGAATGGCTTTGATGTGCTATACAGGGGGATTGGGGCTAGGGAGGGGGATCCGCTAGCCACCACAGAATGGCTTTGATGTGCTATACAGGGGGATTGGGGATAAGGAGGGTGATCCGCTAGCCACCACAGAATGGCTTTGATGTGCTATACAGGGGGATTGGGGATAAGGAGGGTGATCCGCTAGCCACCACAGAATGGATTTGATGTGCTATACAGGGGGATTGGGGATAAGGAGGGTGATCTGCTAGCCACCACAGAATGGCTTTGATGTGCTATACAGGGGGGATTGGGGCTAGGGAGGGAGAGGGATCCGCTAGGCACCAGGGAATGGATGAACAGTAATATATGGGGGATTGGGATGGGGCAGGACCACTGGACACCAGAGAATAGGTATTTCAACAGCGGGAATGGGTGCAGGTGGAGGGATGGATCACTGGACACCAGGAAACAAGTATTTAAAAGTAGGAATGGGTGCAGGTGAGGGAGGACCACTGGATACCAGGAAACATTCATTTTAGCTTCAGGATGGCAATCAGTTGGGGGGGCCTAGCACCAGGGACTTTCTCATGGATAATTTTGGGATGGTGATCAGAGGAGGGGCAGAGGGACCACTGAACACCAGGAAACCTTTTATGTATAACTTCAGACTGGCAATTGGTGGGGGGGGCACTAGCATCAGGTAAGATGCCTTTTACATATCAGGTTGGCAATCAGTGTGGGGAGAGGATCCACTAACACCAGAGATAGCTCTTTGGGATCAGGCAAGTGGGGGGCAGTGCCACACTAAATTGCTGGGCTACCCATGCAAATGAATCCATAACGGGCATGCAAATGTCCCCTTAGTAACTTGCATGCCCAGTGAACTCATTTGCAGGGTCTGTTTCAATATCAGAAATTTAGCCCAGGTGCAAGCCATTCTGACACCCTATTTCAGGAGCCATGTCTGTCCAGTGCTAAGTGGGTTAGCACTGGAATGCAAAAGCCCTATATTCTGTGAAATAGCGCCGGTGCACTATTCCACTGAATATAGCATTTTTGGACACCTGGGCAACTGCAAGGCAGAGCAGAAATATTTGCACTCCACTTTGCCTAGTTTTGAATATTGGGCCCCAGGCTGGGAAGAAGCAATAGGAGCTGATGGACTCTTAGGGAACAACTATCCTGTTTTCATGCATATGACGTCAGTATAAATGAGCTGGATAAGAAATACAGAACAAAAGAGAAATGTAAGCTGCTTTGTGTCCAGATACGTTTTTCAACATTCTTCCAAGGCGTCAGTGGCTCTTTAATGAAAGGCACTACACAAAGCCAAATTGCTGTCCTCCTTCCCTGCATGCAGTTGTATCTTACAGCTGAAGCTTGTTCAGGAACTAAATTTATACCCCCTTCACTTCTGACATCACAGTTTGTTGCTGTGAATATCTCTCTGTGATGCTACAGGCAAGTCATGCTATGACTGCAGTTCCTCAATGTGCCCCAGTGGTGAATGAAGTGTAAGGGGAAGGCTGTGGATTAGAGAAAGACTAAGGTGCCTTGGGACATCCCAGTTTCCAGTTACTTTGGTGGCGCAGCTGGCTGAGCAACCAGCCTAGGTTTAAGCCCCAGCTAATGCGCTTACTTCTTTCATTCTTTAGCATTTATGAGTCCCAAAAAATATGCACACTACACTCTTGAGATTGAAATAAGGGGGAAAACTGCCTTTCTGTGGGTGACGTTAATGTGTAGGGGAGCAAAGGAATCTGTTGCTGTCTGGGCCTCATAGCTGCATGGTGCCCTGAACATTCTTCCATTCTATCTGCTAGTGCTTAAAAATGGCAGCTAAATACCTGACAATAGTAGTAATAAGTTGCGAGAAGTTCCCCAGACACATCTAATATATTTTAAAAATGCGTGATGGGGTATTATTTATTTTCCCTAGAGTTAATATGGTGTCTTGTCCCCAACTGAGTCTCACTCATTCTCTGCCATTTTTCCAAACATTCCTTTTCCTGGCCCCTGGGATCTTTACAGATAAATTGTCTCACTAGTGTGTGGCATCAGCTTCTATTTATTACTTTATCTGGTGATATTAAGCCCCTTCACCTTTGCTAATCCTGCCATCTCCCCCTATGGTTTGATGCTTGTTTGTTCCTCTCCTGGTTTGTGCCTGAAAATAAGAATTGTAGTTGTCTAGTGTACCCACCTGGTAAACAAAAACTAAACAACTGAATTAATGAAACCCAACAAATGTACAATTTGGTTCTTTTTGCACAAGACACTCAAAAATACACAATATGTTTCCTCTTTCCTAAAATAGACTTATTGCAACCCCTTATGGTCAACCTCACCCCCAACATGCTAACCATATCCAAATCATGGCTCTCCCACAAGATTCCTGACTCAGTGGTGGCCATCCCTGGCTTCTCACTGTTCCATCAGGATCATACCAGTGGGGCAGTGGAGTGGCCATGTACCTTTCCTCTGCCTTACAGTTAGTCCCCATTCTATCTATCACCTCTCCTACCACCTACAAACTACTCATCATCAAAATCTCCTTCCCCTTCTCTCTTCCCATCTTTGTTGCTGGTGTCTACGGTTGCCCTGGCCTACCTTCCACCTCTTTTACTGAACTTCCCTCCACTATCTCTTCTCATGTCTCCTCTGGTGAACTCTTCATACTAGCGGACTTTAATAAAAATTGATTCCCCCCTTCTGTTTCCAAATTCTGCAACAATATCAAACCAATAAACCTATCACAACTAATCACTGATCCTCCCCGCTTGAACCTCAAAAACACTTAATCACACCCTGCTGGACTGGGATCTCACCTCACACCCTCACAGAATTATTGCATCTAGCACCCTCCCAGATGCCCTCAATGATAACATATTGGTTTACTGTGTTCTCAAAGGTTCACCATACAAAGCCCCACCAAACTTATCCAGTTCCAATCTTTCCAGTCTTTGGACCTGTCATCCCATCATGAGGACCTAGTAGCTATGGACTGGTCACCTATCTCTGCTGCCAGCTCCATTGGCTTGGCTCTAAATTTCTTCTCAACTCACTCCATGACCACCTGGGATCATCACACCATGCTTAGGAAAACTAGGTCCGTAGCTCTCACCTCCCCTGGATCTCTGCTGAGCTGCTAGCCTGCCTTGCATGCATGCATGCACGAGATCAGGCTTGGAATGTTCACAGATCCTTTGGGTCCCTTGCTGACTATCACAGGTATTGAGCTCTACACAATGCCTGCAACAAGGCCACTAAACTTGCTAAGGCTGATTATTTTTCCTCCACCCTCCAAAACAGTAATAACCACCCACATTTTGGAAGGTCATTCACTCCCTTCCCCCCCCCCGTCCACTACCCCGTCCTCAAGTTGAGAGGGACCACCATCTCTGAACCGTCTTCTGTTGCTGCTGAATTTAACAACTTATTGATACTATTCCACATAGAAAATTGATTAATAAGCTGGGTAGGCTCGGGGTGGGTCAGAAGTTGGTCAACTGGGTGGCAAACTGATTGACAGGCAGAAAACAGAGTGGTGGTAAATGGTATACAGTCAGAAGAGATGCAAGTCACAAGTGGAGTACCTCAAGGATCAGTCCTGGGGCCCGTCCTCTTCAATAGCTTCATCAGTGACATTGCAGATGGACTGGAGGGTAAGGTTTATCTGTTTGCAGATGACACGAAGATCTGCAACAAGAGCAGATGATCCAGATGGGGTGGGCAGAATGAGAAGAGATCTGGATAAACTAGCAAAATTGTCAGAAGAGTGGCAACTGGAGTTTAACGCAGAGAAGTGCAAGATCATGCACATAGGGAAGAGAAACCCTGAAGCCACCTATAGGCTGGGAGGGGAGTTGCTGGCAGTCACAAGGGAAGAAAGAGACTTGGGCATCATCATCACCGATGACCTGAAGTCATCCAGGCAGACCACTAAAGCAGTAGGTAAGGCTAGAAGGATGTTGAGATGTATTAGTAGGGGTATCAAAAGTTAGAAGAGGGAGGTAATAATCCCTCTTTACAAGATACTGGTTAGGCCCCATCTGGAGTACTGCATACAGTACTCACACCTTCACAAGGACATTGACCAAACTGAGGCAGTCCAGAGAAGGGCAACCAAAATGGTGCAGAGACTGCATCAGAAGACATATGAGGACAGATTAATGGAGCTCAATATATATACCCTAAAGAACAAAAGGGAGGAAGAGGTGATATAGTCAAAACATTCAAACACTTAAGGACATTAACAAGGTGAAAGAGTCTAACATGTTTCAATATAAGAAAAATAGCAGGACAAGAGGACACATGATGAGATTAGGAGGCCAATTAAGGGTAATGTGAGGAAGTTCTTTTCACAGAAAGAAGTGGTGGATGCATGAAGCGGCATACCTCAGTAAGTGGCGGCTATGAACACAGTGCAGGGCTTCAAACAGGCATGGGATAGGCATAAGTGAGCAATACAGATGAGTATGAATAGATAGGCCATTGACAGAGCAAAGGCCGATGGCACATTCATAAGGCAGAAAAAGGAATGGGCAGACTGGATGGGCCTTGGTGTCCTTATCTGCTGTCAACTTCTATGTTTCTATGTTTCTTTACCTCCTGTGCCTCCTCCATTCCTCCCTCCTCCCCACCTCTCGCACCTCCCACTCAGCACACTTTCTCCATCCACCTTCTCCTTCTTTCCTGTCTCACCTGAAGATGCTCTTACAGCCCTACTAGCCCTAAACACTATAAAGGGCACAAGCCCAGATGGTCTGAATCCTAAGCTTCTGCACTCTCTGCCTATGCCATCTGCCTCCCACTGGCACTACTCTTCAACCTCTCCATCTCCCCTGCATCTGTCTCTTCTTCTTGGCAATTAGCCACCATCATCCCCTCCATGAAGGTGGTGACCCCCCTGCTCTGGGCAACTACTGCTCCATCTCTCTCTCTTCTTCCCACCCTCTAAACTTCAAGAACATGTGGTTCTCTCCCACATCTCTCCAGTTCTTGACTCCTCCTCCTCCTTCCTCACCCCTTTCCAGTCTGGCTTCTGCAAATCTCCCTCCACTTCCACCTCCCTCCTCAGGCTCACTGATGCCATTCTGTGCAGTATGGACCAGGGCCTGATCACCTCTGCAATCTTTGTCAACCTGGCCAAAGCCTTTGACACAGTAGCCCACCCCCTCCTCCTAGCTAAGCTCTCCGCTGCTGGGCTCTCATTCCATGCCACAGATTGGTTCCATTCTTACCTCACGGGCAGGACTCAAACTGTTAAAACTGGAAACTCCCTGTCCACCCCACTCCCTATTTACACTGGTGTCACTCAAGGCTCAGAGCTTGGATCCATGCTTTTCTCCATCTTTCTAAATACCCTCCCCTCTCCATGTTCATCTGCATCCATTCATATGTATGCTGATAATATCGTTATATTTGCCTCTGGCTCCTCCCTCGCTAATCTGGCAAACAGACTTCAGCTAGATTTCACCAATATCCAGCACTGGTTTCACGCTAATCAGCATTTTTAAATGCAAAGAAAGCTCCTATGACTTTTGGAACCAGGCAAAACTCTCTAGACTTTCGGCCCTGTCCACCTACCACACCCTGGACAGGGTAACACAAAGTCGTCACTTATTTCAGGTACCTAGGAGTGTGGCTAGATCATCACCTTGACTTCTCTGCGCATGTGGACTCCATTCATAAAAGGCTCCACCCTAAACTTGGTGCACTGTATAGGAACCATGGGTGCATCTCACCACCTTCCTGCAGAGTTATTGTACAGAGAATGATTCTCCCCCTCTCACTATCTATGGTAGTGCACCCAAGTCTACCCTGGTCAGACTGGATCCCCTATACCACTCTTTCTGTAGGTTTGCCCTGAATCCCCCCCCGGATCCACCACTCCACCTCTATACCTCTCTCTCTCTCCCCCTTCTCTCTCTCTTGACACCATACAGCTTTCTCACAGCTCTTCCCTCATTGCTAAGCACTGGCTGAGCTCCCTCTTGTCCTACCTCTCTGCTCATCTATCCTCCCCTTCTAACTCTTCCTACTCCTTCCACAGCTCTAACCCCTGCCGTCTCACTCTCCCACCTAGGTGGACCTTGGCTGGACAAGCTGCTTTCTCCTTTCACCTTCCCAAACTCTGGAACTCTGTTCTTCTCCCTCTCCCTATCTGCTCTGCCACCTCCATCTGATCCTTCTCCAGTCTCCTATATGAATGCATCGCTCCCTTCTGTAACTGCCCCGTGCAGTCCCTACTTGACTGCCCCTGGCTCCACGCTTTCATGTATCTGTCCCTGTACACTGTCCCTCTTTCCTCTGCTCTACCTCTCTGTCCTCTCCTCACTCCCTCCTGTTTCTCATTTTCAGTTCTCCTTCTCCCCCTTCTTACCTCCTTACCTCCCAAACCATCCCTCTGGTTCCACCTCCTCTACTTCCCTTCTTTACTCACACCTCCTGGCCTCCTACTTCACCCTATCTCCCCCCACCGCCCTTCCTCATCCTTTCCCCGCCTCTTTAATGTTTGTTCCCCTTGGTGGAAGCCTCTTGTCTACTATGTCCTCCCCTGGTTTCTCTCTCCCATGCCTGAAGGCTACTGTATTTGCTGCTGATGCTCCATTCCTGTATATAATCCTCTATAAATGATCTGTGCCATACAATGTTTATTTTAATAGCTTAATTTATGTTAAAATGTATGTGGATGTGCTTTATATGCTATAAATTTTTTATGCTATGTAAATAGTTTCTTCTCTGTAAAAATGTATTCTCTGAATGCAAATGTATATACTCCCTTCTTCTCTCTCCCCCAGGACACATCTGGAAATTAATTGTTTTACAGCTCAATATGTCTCTCTTGGTAAAACTTTTGAAATAAATAAATAAGATGTTTCCAAATTGTGCATGTCTGAAAACATATTTTTAAACAAATGACCAGACTGGAACAAATATCATTAAAATAGATGTGAGTGCTACCTTTTGTCAAACTTGCTTATTTTTAAAAGATTCTAAAAATGTGCAGTTTGGACTCCTTATGGGCAAAATACTTGAAGGTGCACTGTTTTTTGTCATAACTGCACATTTAAAAGACATCAAGTTTACAAAAAGACACAATTTTGAATTGTTATGCACAAATTACATGAAAGTATACTTTTTCACACAAAATTATGCTATTTGTGGAACTGTGCATTTTAGAAATGCAGAATTATGTACTTAAAAAGTATTTACAAAACACTCAAAATTGCTTGAAAATTACTTGTATACTTTTTCATACAAGGTCAGAAGAGTGCAGAAATAAGAGCACAGTAAAACAGTAAAACAAAAGAGCATAAGAGAATACAACGACGGGAATAATAGCACTGTTACAGTGCTTTCCTGTTGCTGCATGCACTGACACTGATTCATTTGGAGCACTACAAGTATGGAAGCGTGCAAGGAGTCAGCATGCTGCTGCCATGGCTCAGAGAATAGAGCCACAGTCTGGGAAAGTAACACAGATGGCAGGATTAGGAGTTTGGGTCTAACCCCTGTGCTGTTTGTCTTTTATTTACATTTTAACTTGCACAAGATACAATATTTTCTCCCCTGCATGAGTGTGTTCTCCCTCCTCCAGTGTGACCCCCCTCGGAGTTGATTATATATATTCTGGGGTGTGCCCCCAGCATTAAATCTTCTACATCCTGTTGTTTTCAACTGTTTAACACCTTCCCCCCTGTTATCTTTTGTGTGCTGTGGTGTCAGGGAGCAATGGATATGGAAGCTTCTTTTCCTCGTTGTTTTTCCAGGGTGCTATCTTTTACTGTGTGGTTTTTCCTTGTACATTGTTGAACCGTGCGGTAAAGTTTTTGTAATTATTGCCCTAAACCATATTTTTTAAACTGTGTGCATTCTTTTTTTGTCAAAAATTGCATACACGTTTTCAAAAATTGTATGCATTCTTTAAATTGTATGTTTTCCTTTTTTGCAAAAATTGCATGCTTTTTTTTTTTGCAAAAACTTTGTGAAACAAAATGTTTTAATTTTACCCAACTCTGATGCTGAAGGGTGCGGCTTCTATCCTAGGGGGAGTTAATTCAGTTAGTACCCAATTGCTAAATGTAGGAGAAAACTGTGAGGACAGCCAGTTGTATTGTAGACTACCTATGGGCTTGTACACCTTTACCGTTCACCTGACACAATAGGGCTGGAAGACAAAGGGCTACAGTTACTATTCAAAACAACGCATTCCAGTACAGTAAAGTACAGTATGATATATTAGAGATTACTGAAGGGTCCCTGACCAATCACAGCACTTCCTTCAGTTGTGTGTGAGGTAGTCTTATTACAGGTACCTCACATACTGAGCCACTTAACTGGTTTCTCATTAACCACTTACGCCATCAGCATTTAAAAAATACATATTTTTTAATTTAAAAAGCAATCTATAATACATTTATGGGTCCATTTTGAGGGTCTCTAATGGATTTGTTTTCAGGCCTCTGGTTCTAACAACGTATGAGGAAACACTCTTATATCCATAAGTGGCCTTCCAGCCAGACCCATACATTTATATATGTGTTTTTTTGCATAGTATCATTCATGCAAAATAGACAGCAGAATGCTTCTGTGGATAAAATCCCTGTATGACCTACCCCATGTTGGGACTACCAATTGTAGAGCAACCAGTCTCAGAGTTGCTGGATGAGGTCTTTAGTAGAGGTGGGACACCAGGACAAATACAACGAGCAAACATATTCATTGTCTGCTACAGGAATTTGAGTTGGACCCCCCAATCCCCATGCAGGGAGCTCAAGAACTAGGAGCCATAACCTGTGACCTTGCCTTTATATCTCCCTCCATGATATCAGACAGCCACCCTCACTCTGTCTGATATGTAGGCTTTCCATGGAACTATAGGTACTTATCTTGTCCCTGGCCCTTTGCCAGTATGTGGACATTCTTGAGATTGTGGGTCCGTGAGGGGCAGGCCCACCTGGAACTCAATCACACCTTAAAGTTGACCCCTGACTGTGATATGTCTGCCCCTCAAAGCATTCACAGAAATCTTCTGCTTCAGCATGATGGTGCAAATCTGACTCCCTTACCTGTTTTTGGGGAGTGTCATCCTCTGCTTTTATGGAGGTCTAAAATAGCCCCCAAAACCATCCAGATGGCCCTCTTGAGGATGGCCAGCCCTTGGTCCCCCTGCTCTCTCACTCTCTCCTTCTCTTCTCCGGCTCTCTCCTGATCATTGTTGGGCACCAGTTGGTACACTTTTTATAGTGAGACCCCCTCATCATGGCAAGGGTCAGTGACTAAAGACGAAAGATATGTGCCACTTACACCGTTAACAGAAGATGCAGTATACAAAATATTCCCGGGAATAAAAAATTTTAACCATTGTTTTATTGCATTTGAAAATAAGTAAGTGCAAGTTTTACATTCACAAACACCATTAGAGATGCAAGTTGTAGAGGATCAATGCTATACATGCAAAGTTTAAGAAAGAAAGATGCTTTCAGTGTCTTATCAGTGTTGCTTCATATGGAGGGTTTCCTATAAAGAATAATCAAAAGCTGATTATGAGAATGACATTTTTATTTTATTTATTTATTTATCAAGTCTAGGATTACAAATACCTTTTACAACCAAGAACTGGAACTTGAAACTAATTATAAAAATTATTGAGAAACATCCCCTTTACCACATGGGGTCAACTATTCTAATATACAGTACAGTCTATAAGGAACTTGGAGATGCATTAAAACATGCGGTGCATTAAAATCCCATAATGCACACCCTGTCATGGCTTATTCATTACTTCTCCCCCCTCCTACAGAACAACCAATGCATAAGCTTCAATATAGAATGATTACTTTTTGAACAAATAACAAGCATGCATAGTAAATGTAATTAGCTTTTAAAATTACATTTTTAAATGGCAAAGGTTCAGCTCAATCAGTCATTTCAGTGAGCCATATGAGGGTTGGAATAAATTGCTCCATTCCTCATCGCTACAAGTTCCTCACAACTGGCTTCTGCACAAAGGAAATCAGTGCCCCACACAGAACTTTAAAAATAGTAATGGCAGCCATTTTTTTCAGCTCACTTACGGAATGAACAAGACCCCTCCCATGAACGAAACCCTAGCCCAACTGCAGGACTGTACCTGTGGTTTATTTTTAAATTCATGTGCTACAAGTACTGGCATACACTTGCCTCATTTATTCATTTGTTACTGGCAAAAATACGTTCATGTTGCATGCTTACCTTAGCACTGGACTGACAGCTGCACTACATTTGCAACTGGCTGGTTGCTTTCCCTGATTTACCTCAACCCACCTCACATTCCCATCCTTCAAGCTGGAAACACAAAGTATGCTGTCCTCAGACTGAATGCACTCTCCAATGGTCACTGCTCTTCTTGGTCAGCCCCGATCCTGATTGTGATTGTGACCTTTTTACTTGGTAAAACAAGGTAAAACAAGGCCCGAAGTCCCATCATGATTACTTCCAACTCCGAGTGGGTGGACTCAGACATTCAAGCATGCATGGGACAGTCATAAGGCAATTCTAGGGGGTGGGGGTAGGAAGAAGTAGGCTGCTGGTTAACTAGGATCTGCAGCTTATCCATCAGGTAGGGAAATGGGCAGACTGGGTGGGCCAAGCGGTCCTTATCTGCCGTCAAATTCTATGTTTCTATGTTTCAATGAGGGTGGCTTCCACTTAGCAGGAAAGCATCTAATTCCCTTTAGAAAGAGGAAAAAATTATTCTGTTTTCTCATTTGAAAAAGGCTCTCATGAAAAACAGACACTTCAAAAGAGAAATGGCAACATCTTCTCAGCACTACCTTTTTACCCGTGTTCCAGAAAATGGGGAGAGTGGACTTTAAAAAAAAAAAGGAAAAATAAGTCAAATACAACAAACACAGCATCCTGTACTGGCATGTGTGCTAGTGGAGAGAGGACTTTACAACTAAATTCTTTTTTCTTCATGTTTTTCTCTCATTTTCACTTTTTTTTACTTTGAAATATTTTTCTACAAATATCCATTTTGTAAGTGCAACAATACCTTTCAGCGGTACAGCCCCTGGGTGGGTGGGTACAGCTGAATACCGCCTAACCTGTTGGGTATTACAGTACAACATCAATTGTCCAAATGCTCTGGGAGACATCAGATTTATTCAGATAATCAAAAGTTCAGAAAGTTCAGATAATCGGGGAGTCTATACCATTAGGCAAATGAGAGTCGGAAGACAATGTCAGAGTTCAGATAATAGGGAGATCTGGATAATGGGGGGTCGGATAATCAAGGTTGTACTGCATTGCTTACACAGTATCAGGCACTTGGTAGGCCATGGCAGTTGTAAGGGCAGGCACTGTCAACTACAGTAGAAGGCTGTGAGTTCCTGGGTATCATTATACCCTTTCAACGTTTAATGTCGGTGGAGTACTGCATACAGGGTGTACCTCTGATTGGATATTACACTGTGTGACAACCTATTATTGGACTGCTAAGCAGAGCATCGCAATCACAGGCTTGCCTCCCCTACAGTCTCCGTTCAGTCTCAGCCTCCACTTGCATACTATGTGACCCTGAGCAAGTCACTTAACCTCCTTGTGCTCCCAGATTGCACCTGTAAACAAGCTTTTAGCTTAGTGTGTCTCCCCTGGTAACAAAAAAAAACCCCAAAAAACAGTGGATCCCAATGCATGTGCTTCAAGCTCTATCTGAGCAGAAGTATGAACTTGAGACCCTGCTTAAGAAAAATCTCTCTCTCCCTCTCTCTAGTTCACATGCCATTTTTCTCAAAAAAGCAGTGTTGGAATAACAGGGGGACTTGCCAGGGCTCAGACCCTCCCCCCCAGCTCTGAAGTGAGTTCTGGTAGCTCATGCATCACTGCCATTGACTTATAAAGAGAAGGGGAACTTAATTTAAAGATATGACCCTCATGGGCCACCCTACCTCCCAAAGCATATAAAGTGCAAATGCAACACTGCATACAAGCATTTATGTTGTTTCTCCAACCATTTTTTTCTTCACCTTTGTGAAAAAACAGCTTACAAATAGTTGTATCAGGTATTTACCTGTTACAGAGGGGTCCTCGTTCCTTCTACAGCAGGGTATTATAACACAATGCAAAATCTATTCAATGGTGCATGGTGGCCGATACACAAGGCTGTGCTGCCTTCTAGGGGGCAATATGACATCATAGACCTCAACAGCACAGCTCGAGAGGTGTCTGATGACATCCTGCTCCCAAGATAGGAATTCAGCTTTGTTTTGTGTAGGAGACCATACTTTAATTTTAGTAGTGTATAGTTTTTAGGAATAGTAAAAACCTTTTGAAAACTTCTTCAGGATCCCTCTCCACTGCCAGTTTGCAGCCTACTTCTTACACATTCTCTTTCACTTACCAGCTCTGTGGCTGTCAACCCAAAGATCTTATTTTCACTTTTTCAGTACTCTTGCA
This sequence comes from Neoceratodus forsteri, assembly GCA_016271365.2. NCBI lineage: Eukaryota > Metazoa > Chordata > Ceratodontiformes > Ceratodontidae > Neoceratodus > Neoceratodus forsteri. The sequence continues at coordinate 335,792,748 of JADMNL010000026.1, forward strand.
GCTGTCAACTGATAACCTCTGTTGCATAGTCTCATTGACAATTTTGCTCAGAGAGCAGGAACTCCCTCTCCCCCAGCCACTCCTAACCGTTGTCACTCACGCTTGTAAAATTCCTTTGAAAATAACATGGCTCGTAGAGAGCGAAGAGTAGTTTGCGGTTTAAAGAGTGAGTGTGAGGAAACAGCTGTCAGAGCAGTGTCATTACTGTAAGGTGGCAGAAGAACATTTTGATTTACAGAAGTTTTGTATGGTTGTGATGTCACAACCACACACAACAGCTCGTACACAACATTTATGTTCTTTACCCACTATAGAATGACTTCTTGGTCAGACACAACAAAGATATTGCCAAACAACTTTCCATACAAAATCATGTCAAACTACAGTACTTCATTGTACCTTTTTAGAGGTTGCATGCCAAGTGGATTGTACTGGTAGCAGCACATTTGGCAGGCAATTTGGAAACAAGAATTCATGTCTAAGTTCTGGAATCCAACCTTGGGACCAACTGAGGGCTAAGTGGATCATGCTGCAAAGACACTGCCATTCCGCTCCTCTGGAGGGAGGGTGTGGCTAGTCCCTTTCACACACACACACACACACACACATATCCTGCCTGCCAATAACAGAGATGTCTTGGTGTCAGCTGTGGAGGCAGCCCTTCCCCCACCATCCTGCCTGGAGAAAGCCTTAAGCTCCAACTGTTGTGATAGTGAGGGAGTCGATGGGAGAAATAAAATAATACAGAAGGGGGCAACATAAGCCATTGGGACCTCCAGTGCATTCCCTGAGAACCCCCAAATGATAACGTGGCACTCCCTCAAAGCCTGTTTGGGCAACTGCTGCACAAGCCTGCCTGACTCCCTCTGAGTGGGCATGAGAGGAGCCTGCATCTGCCCCAGAGCCAGCCGACAGGAACACCTCAAAGCCTGTTTGGGCAACTGCTTCACAAGCCTGCTCGACTCCCTCCAAGTGGGCAAGAAAGGAGCCTGCATCTGCCCCAGAGCCAGCCGGCAGGTATGGACTGCGACTCAGACAGTAACTGTGCACTTCACTTGAATTTTAAAAGTGGCTCCTTTTACCAGTCTGAGCCCTCATTTGGTCTTTGCTTGGGATCTGCAGTCCTTTATCTGTAACCCACTGCCATCTGTAACTGCTGCTCACTGCTGAGCAGTTTCTTATCTGCATTTTATTTACAACCTAGACTCTAGTGACTTAAAGCCCTGTATCTCTTTGATGGTTTCCACCAACTAAGGGATAGAACAGGATTTTGCCTTGTTTTACTGTATTTTTACCCTGCTTAAACTGGTTTTGATTGTACTTGTTACACTAGTGATTTTTTTCACCCAGTCCCCTCCCCACCCTAGATCTTCTTTAAATGCTCATACTCTGACTTTTTCCTCCTCTCCAGTCTCTCAATTGGTGAACCAAGGGTAGATTGTTTCAGTATACTATCACTTGCTAAAGGGGCAACAACAGTCTCTCCTGTTAAAGGGGCAACCACAATATTTACTATTTACTATTTCCTCCTATAAGGGGCCTTTCCTCCTTTGATCACACCTAAGTAAACACCCAGAATGCTTGGCTTCCTTTTTTGAAAGGTGCTTTGGTGCTAATGCTCCTTACTTTCACCTCCCACCTCAGTGAAAATATGTTCCCTATTCTTAGTCCATCTTTGCATGGCATGGCCTTCAATGCCCACTGTGCTTCAACGTTGACTCACTGCCACAAACTTCCTATACCCCCACCCCCGAGTGTTGTCAACATCAACATTTATGGAGCTTTTCTGCCAGGGACCATGGTGGCTGCACCACTTGACACTCTTTCCTGGAATTTTTAATATTCAGGAAAAACCTTCCTCCTACTCAGATCAGTGCAGAATACTCAAATACAGCAGCAAACTCCAGAAAGAATATCTATGCCTCATTGCTCTTCTTTTATTGTTACTATCTGGGAATAGCCATCCAAATCCAGGCTCTCCAATACTCACAGCTGAACCTCAGAGTTATGTCAAGTAACTCACAATAGGCTCTATGAATATCTGCAGCCTCCTTCTAAGAATGGATATCATTAATACCTGGTTTTTACAACACAACCCGGACATCCTTTCAGTGGTAGAGACCTGGCTGTCTCCTAAGATTGCTGATGCATCAGTTTTGATCGCAGGCTATACAGTATACAGTATACAGGATGGATCATCGAACAAAACGTGGGGGTGGATGTGCAATCTACATAAGGGAGGACCTGCAAGTCATTGTTCTACCTCTTCAAGACACTGGGACTAACCTGCAGGTTTTATCTTTAAAACTGCTACTTGGGAGCTTCATGAAACCATGCAGTTCTCTTGGTGTACATTCCACCTGGCCAGAAGACCCTGGGGTAAACTCAGCTAATGGAATGCCTTGGTGCCTTGAATTTAAACAATGAAACAGTACTGCTGGGTGACTTTTAATGCCATCTGGCTTACACCAGCCTCTAGTCCCTATAGGGATGCAGTTTCCACTGTGCATCTTTCCCAGCTTGTCAGTTCTTCTCCCAGGATAAACTACAAACTGGCACCTCCTCATTGCTTGACTGGGTCTTGTCTAATCGACTGGACCACATGTCTCTCATCACGATGCTTCCGGATGTACATAGTGACCATTCACCAGTTCTAATTCACTGGGCTAAGAACTTCTCCAACCCCCCACTGAAAACAATTATCCATAGGGTCCTTAAACAAGGTCCACCTTGAAACACTAAAAGCCAACCTTCACCGACAAAACTGGTCAACAGTCTACTGTACCAGTTCTGTTGATGCAGCCTTAAATCAATCCATTCTGCTGTTTAACAGGGTGTGTAACCAGCATGCCCCACTAAGGCCCTGCCCACACTGCACTGAAAATCTGTAACGTTTTGAAAGCATTACAGACTGAAAATGTTACAGTGCATCCACACTACCACTGAAAACATTTTGAAAACATTGCAGGATTTTACTGGTGTAGTGTGTACAGAGCCAAACAGAGTTTTAAAACTGTTATAGAAACCATTGTTGAAACCACCTCACAACAGGTTTCTGTAACAGTTACGAAAACGCCTTCTATAACGTTACAGAGGGATTTTCTGGTGTAGTGTGGACAGGGCCTAAAAAGAATAAAATCAAAGGTTACAATAGCCCTTGGTTCACACCTGAACTCCTTGAATGGATGAAATCAAGGGATCATCTGTGGCACGTAGTAGCAGAGGCAGGGTAACAAAGTGGACACCCAAGCCTACAAAAACCGGAATAACTGCACTAGGGCCATACGCACAGCAAAAAAATCAATATTACAAGGAAGCCCTCACTTACACTTGCAATGATGGTAGAATATTCTGGGTAAACTTTAAAGAGGTCACTGGCAAGGACACAAAGTCAGCCCCCACCATGTTGAACATTGGTGGTGTTCCCACTACAGATCCCAATTCCATTGCAAATTCTGTCAATGAAGCCTTCTCAGACCTCAACGGCATCCTCCCTCCTGATTTTTTCCTCTGAACAGTCTCAACTTCTAAACCAAGCCCTGTAGTCCTACTCTCTCTCACCTCCTGCTCACTTGAGAACCATCTCTCATGATGAGGCTAGGAAATATCTCAAAAGGTCCTGGGTAAGTCCTGTTTCAGTGGTGACTCCCTCAACCTCAAATCTGTGACTTTTACCCAGAAGACATTCTGGCACAGCTAACACACATAATCAACACCTCACTCAGGCTTTCTCAGTTCTCTCAGTTATGGAAAGTGGCCCTGGTGACACCCGTTTTCAAGAATGGTGATGGAACCTCAGTAGGTAACTATCAGCCCATCTCAATACTCCCGCCTTCGTCTAAGGCTCTTGAAAAAATAGTTGCTGACCAATTAACTGAATACACAGAAAAGTACAATATACAGTGCCTCAACAACATGGGTTCCTTAAAGGACACAGCACCACTTCTGCATTGTTAGAGTTTACTGGTTATATTCACAGTTCCCTGGAACATGGCTCGCTAGTTGGTGCCTCTTTCATCAACCTGTCAAAAGCTTTTGACATGGTTAATCATGACCTTCTAGTCAAGCAGCTTGCATCTATTGGTCTGTCTACTGACACAGTCACATGGTTTAAGAGCTACCTCTCGAATCACTCTCAACAAGTTAGGATTGATAATGTCCTATCTGATGGTAGACCCATTTGCTCTGGTGTACCCCAGGGCTCCATTCTGGGACCCATTTTATTCAGTTTGTTCCTAAACAGGATCCTGCTTGCCAGTAGCTGTCTAATTCTGCTCTATGCAGATAATGCAGCCCTGTATACAAGTGACCCTGATCCTTTAACTGGGAACACACACTCCAGGACAGCTTTACTACAGTTGAGATATGGCTCAGAGAACATAAACTCATTCTGAACTATAAAAACAAGATCTTGTTGTTTTCCAGTCCTCAGAGTAGATATTGTTCATATCCACACAACATAATAAACAAATCTGGGACTACATTGGAACTCGTCCAGCATTTCTCATATTTGGGGATCACAATAGGCAGTGTGACACTTGGACAGCTGGTTCTGATTACACTATGATTTTTGCAATATGAAATATGTAGTGGGATTGTCTGTCAGGAGAAAATACTGTCTTGCTGAAATACACATCAACCCACAGGTATAATTTCAAAGGACAAGATGTAGGTTCAACTACAGATATCTGGAATGCAATTAACTTGTCAGTTGCTTTGAAATCAGTAGCTAAACTACGCATTTTATAATGCCTCAAGAAAATCCTTTAATTGCACTTGGTGTCAAGAGGAAGGGCATATGCATTTGTTTGAGTCATCTTCATGAAAAGTCCTTTGATGACACTTGGTGTCATAAGGAATTTCATATACATTTGTCTTGGCATCTTCGGAGGAAGCCAGTTAATTTCATTAAAGATTCTTTTCATGTCTTTGTGAAGCAGGAACTGCTCCTGGATGAAAGGAGATGCTAGCAGATCACAGACTAGATTGGAAGTCATATGAAGAGGGTTCGCTGATGTCACCTTTTTTAAATACCTTATTAGGATATCCTGGGCAGTAAATATAAATTTTAATACACCGAGGAGGAGCTAGGTGTCCTCAGAGAGAAGGCCGGCTCAAGACTGTTTTTAAGTATGCTGTAGCTGACCTTTAGACACAGACATTCATATACTTGGACTGAGAGAAGGAACATCTAAGAGCACTAAAAGATTATAAGAAATACCTTAGATAAATAAGTCTAATGGTTAGCAGGAATTTTGCACTTTTAAACCAGTTTTTTTTTTAAGATTGTATGCGTTGGGATATTTTGTTCTGTATTTACTGTTTACCTATTTTTATCTATATTAAAGTAAAGATATATGTTTTAAAAACAGAAACTGCCTGGTGTGCCTTGAAACTTCTATTTTTTTATAAGTGAAGCTTAGATGATTAACGTTGACATTGTGCATAAGCTTATTGGGATACCAAATTGGGAAACAGGTAAGAGTTCTCTGAGGTCTTGCATAGAGTTTTAAGGGTTTATATTGTAATACCTGGTTGAGTGCCCGTGGCAAAAGATATCCAGCATTTCCCCAAAGAGCAGATAATCTGAGCCTGACAAGTGGGTACGCTAGCAAGAGGTTAACAGTTTGAATCCCTACAGAACTTGGGACAATAGGTGACTCGAACCCATAAAACAGACAGGAGGGTTACTCTGTTCTGTTAACTGATCACAATACTATGCTCAGAGGTTGGCACTTTGGGAGTAGAGAGCTGACCTGCTGAGTGGGGTTATGACAGACAGCACTATGTCATATGCCTACCACATTGAAAATGCTGCAAAGACTGTGAACATCTGTATTGGTTTGCTTCATAGGCACAAGCAAAGTCTTACCCCAGAGGCCCTAAATCTCTCTATCCAGAGTTTAATGGTCTCTCTTGTTGATTACAGCATCGTAGTCTATCGCTTAGCTATGGACACAGTCCTTCACCATATAAAGGTCACCCTACATAAAGCCTGCCAACTCTTAACAGGTTCCCCACATATACATGTGACCTATATGACCAGGCTAACTGGTTCCAGTTCACAGATAGGCTCAGGGTACAATCATGCCTTCAGGCCAAAAAAGTGAGTCTGGGCCTCATGCCATGGGTGTACAGAAGCTCCTTACTGCCTATGACAATAGCCATTCCACCAGAAGCTCAGAAAGCATGGCCTTTAAAATCCCTAGGTGTTGCACCTCTCTTGGTCAAAGAGCTTTTGCCTACCATGCTCCCACTTGGATTAATAATCTTCATCCTGCCATTTCCTCGATAACAGCACTAGGACCCTACAAACACGAGCTCCAAAAATATCTCAATCCTAAAGCTATAGGTGACTGCATGCCTTAGCCCCTCAATGCTGTTTTTCCATGTCCCTAAGAAGCTCTCCCTCACAACAACGTGGCCCCTTAAATCCTGCACTTGTTACTTCCCTTCGTCATGTGCCTTAATGTAATCTATCCCTCCCTCCCTCTCTTCCTTCCTTCCTTCCTTCCTTCCTCCTTCCTTTCCTCCCTCCATCAAACTCCCCTCTTATCCACTACCCCCTCTTTTCTCCTCCTATCCTCTCCCACCTGCCTTCAGCCCCAAAGCCTCTCCCCCCCAAAAAAAACCTCAACAAGGTCTTCCTGGGCTGATGCTTCCCCACTTCTTGAGTGGGTGTTGGCTGCCATGGACTGCTGTAACCCCAGAACATAGGCATCCATCCTGACAACTTAGTCTGCTGCAGTACCTCCCTCTGCTTTACAGGCACCCCCCAATCTGAATTGTCCTCGCTTCCTTAAACTGTCTTAACCCTCTCACAAACGTGTTGTACTTATAATAACCTGCTGACTTCATCTGTTTGTTTATGTTTATATTACTACTTAGACTCATACTTGTTATTAGCCTGCACTTACAGCTGTACTGTATACCTATATGTTTTTTTTTCTTTTCTAATCATTGTTGATGTAATTCTGATGTGGAACCTATGTAATGAGATTATTTTCAAGGGTGTTAATCCGAGATCACAATAAAAAGAAAATACCATAATAATATTTCATTTAAAACATTTCAAGATATCTGTTATTAACAAAGCATGGAAAATAAAGATATTATGGAGGAATTACAGGACTGGTATCCATGGGGGATGGCAAATGGCATAGTGGTGCTGCAAATTGCTGGAATATGGTGACACATACCCACTGGCACTCCTCAGGGCACCATGTGCTTATGTTTATGACAGAAGAGGATGGAGGTTGGGTTGAAAGAACAGCAAAAAGGCACCTGGCCTGTTACACCATATAATGGCCCCCGTATCCCCCTCACAGACCCTCCCCACTAACACGATGAGGTTATTCCTTTAAACACACTCCACATCTAACACTTGCCTTCTGCCCCCAAGTGGTAATAGCAAGGGAAAAGGACTCTGGGAATGGTACTCCAGACCTGCAGTGACAGAGGACCATGGCAGCCAGCTGATGATTCCCAGTGGCATGGGGTGAGTCTGCCAGGCAGTGGGAGACAGAGGTGCTAGAAAAAGAGGAGTGACAAGGGGCAAGAGCAGCAAAAGGAAGAGTCCCTGCATTCCCTACTATAAACCTTACCTTAACTATAACCCCCCCTGCTCTCTCCCCTCATCTTACATCCCAAGAAGCAAGGAATTGCACTCCCTCCCCCTCCCTCCCCATGACATCTGCTGGCCAAGCTGCTGTTTCTTTCAGACTACCACATCTCTGGTTCACTCTCCCTTTCTCCATTCAATTCTTCTTTTCTCCATTTGTCTGGAACTCTTACTCCAAGACTCCATTCCTCCTGTCTTTTCCTGCACCTAACCCCATATTCCTCTTGTGCCACCTCTCACCTTGCTTCCTACCACAACCACCCCTTTTCCCCTCTTCTGCCCTCTCTGTTCCCCCCCTTTTACCACTCCCCTTCCCTTTCTTTCAGTAACCTTTTCCGTAGCACTGAAGTCTACCTGCCGCTGGCATCAGTATCAACATCAGCTGTTTTTATTCTGAAATCCCAATGAACTTACATTCTTTTCTCCAGCCACTGTACTATGCACACCTTGCACAGTGACAATTTTACTTTCATGCTTTTCCTGTGTATTCAATTTGTCCTTATCAGGTCACTCTGGTTAATGTACATCAATGTTAATGTTAAGGGATAGGGATCCCTTCCTAACTCATTGCTGTAAATCCTTGAGATATACATGTCCATTCTATACCTATTTGATATATTACAATGTACTGTATGGACTCCCCGCCTATATATTTTTTTTAATTCTTTGATAACTGGGTGCAGCCCACTAGATACAAATGCCTGTCTTCAGGAGAAACCCAGTAGCACTGGGCAGGTTAAATGAATTGCTCAGATTCATACAGTATGCAAGAGGAGGCTTCGGGAATCAAACCCAGTTCTGCTGGATGTACCAAGCTCATTCACAGCTTGTTATTCTAACTTTTAAGCTTCACTGCTAAACCCCCTGTATGGGGGAAGGATGAAGGAAACTAAGACAGGATCTGGGTAGGTTGAAGAGCTGGTCCAAGATTTGGGAGTTGAACTTTAATGATAAAAAATGTAAGGAAAAGGAACCCAAGGGTGCTATATGAAAAGGCAGGGGCAGCACTGGACAGCACTCCAGAAGAAAAGGAGTTAGAGGTGATGATATTGGAGATGCTAAAAAATGTCTGCACACTGCAACAGGGCAGTGAGAAAAGTAACGGAATGTTGGGATGCAGAGGGAGGAAGATAAGAAGTAGAAGGCAGGAAGAGATCTTCCCTCTGCACAGGTCATTGGTGTGGCCTTACCTGGAATATAGTGCAAGACACTGGAGCCCACACCTGAGAAGACCATGCAACAAGGTGGAGGCAGTATAGTGCAGGGAAACTAAGATGGACCATGGCCTTTGAGAGGCTTCAGTACTTTAAACTTGTGAACCCTGGAGAAGAGGAGGGAAAGGGGTGCCATGATTGAGACATACAAGAACCTTTGTATGATAAATAGTGCAGACACCAAGGAACTCTCCTCCTTGAGTTCAAATATGGGGATGAGAGGAATTCACTGAAGCTAGCGGGGATTCAAATAGGTTGTCCATAATCACTTCTTCATGGAAAGGGGGGTGGATACGTGGAATAAACTACCTGAAGAAGTTATATAGGCCAAGTAAATTGGCAGCTTCAAGCAGTGATGGGGCGTACAGGTGGGTTTAGTTAGAAAAGGGGGAGGCAGTAATAAAAGGGGAGGACTGCCACCAGGACAAGGCAGAATGTCTATGTAACTGTGTATCTCTATATGTATTTCTTTGCATATCTTATTACAGTACTTCCACTTTTCCACTTCGTATCCTTTTCCTCTTTCCCCCAGGACCTACCTGGAAATGTGCTCCTAATCTGTATGCCACTCTGGCCAAACATTTTAAATAAATAAATAAATATCTCAATAAATACATAAATAAATCTTTCCTATATTTGTATTTGTGTGCTAGGATCCCACCAAGTCCCTACACGGATACGGAGCCAAGAGGAGCAGGTAAGGTTCTACAATGATGTCCTGATCATCGACTACAGGGTTGTTTTCCTGGATCAGAAATTTCCCATTACATACAGTCTGTGTATCTAAACATAGCCAGTTTCCATTCTGAATTGTTTAAGCAGCAGTACTAGATAAAAAAAAATGAATATTTTGCTACAGTTTGTTCCCTGTGCTCTGTTGAGCACTTACGGTACCTGGCAATCTTTCTTGTTTTTGCTCTACTATCACCACGTAGTTTGCCCTGTTTTTCTTTGTTTTTGTTTACATTTCTCCCACCTGCCATGTTGACCTGGAACCTTCTGCTGCCAATTGCACATGCGTATGACTCACAGTACTACAACGGGACAGTGGGGCCCCACATGAGCAGCACAGGGTCCCAAGGAAGTAAACAAAAGATGTGATGTGGCATGAGGGGGGAACTCGGCTGCAAATTAGGCAGCAACCATATTTATTGTGGATCCACAACAGTTTAAAAAATGTAAATATCTAATAAACTAAAGCTCACTAGAACAAAATACTTACAGATATGGAATCTGTAACTATGGCTGCATGCTTCCAGCCAAAAAGCAGAATTTTGATGATCACTTTCTGATTATCCAGTACTGCTGTTGAAGAGTACAGAGTTCTCAAACACTTGCTTATGCCAACCCCTTCCTTGAAAGCCATATACCCCTTTTTATTCCAAAATGTGCACATCTGTCTGGCCAAGCTGTGCACTGGCTGCACGGAATGCTGCCACCTATTTGCAAACTCCCAGAATGTTATGCCTGGGCTTAGTGGGGGCCAGGCGCATACTGCAAGTTAAGCATTCAGCTCCTCTGTTTAACCGATGTATGGCAATAGCCTTAGCTATGAGGGTAGCCCCTCACCAGCTCATGGAGCTGGAATGCAGCCATGATGACCCCTGAAGGTGAGAGACAAAGGGGAGAAAGGACAAAATAATGGGGCTAAATGAATAACACAAAAATGTGCCAAGCAAGCTGATCCCCATGGTGCAGTTGTAGCCCATTTGGCCAGCACTTGTGAGAATGGCACTCCAGTGTGAACCCCAGAAACCTACACTGAAGCTGGCTGGTGCCAAACATTGCAAAGGAGAGGCGTTCAATTCCCTTTGTGGTGGTGGTGGGGGGCATGGGCTATCCAGCATTAATGCCCTGCCTCGAGCCACTCTAATGTCGTGTGTAATTTTCAAATTCTGACTGAATAGAATTATGTGAAATTTTTAAAAATGTCAATGAATTCTGCAAAATGTCTTTGTAAACGGAATAAGGTAAACTGCGGATTAATAATTTTCAGCTTAATTAAACTATGGATGAAGTTTTTCGCAAAACATGGTAAAGAAATCCACAGTTAATGTAATCTGCAGAAGACTAAGCCACAGTTTAAATTCAATGGCTTCCAGAATTCCATCAAATTAAAAAAAAATAAAAAATCCTGAAAAACATTTCTAAAGTGGGATTGCCATTCCACCTGAATTCTACTCGTGGAGTTCTGCATGCCTCGGAGCTATAGTCCAAACCAAGGAGGAGTAGCATTGGAGCCAGCAGTAATGGGAGCTGCTCTCCCAACCACAGGAAGGGCGCCTCATGGCAACCTTAATTAAAAGGGTAGGGGACAAGTAAATAAAACATAAAAAATGGAAAAAAAGGAATATTATACTGAAACATCCCTCTCAGTCAATAAGAATACAAAGCTACTGTCCCTGTTATTCTACAATAAACAGACAGTATCCTCAGCAGTGTTTTTGCACTCTTCATTTGTATGCCTATATCGTAGCTTGATTCTATATGTCACTAAGATGCCTGTAAATTTCATCCTAACCAGCTTGTACCTATTTCTTCCTCTTGATCCCCTCCCCCTCAGAGTCACACCTGGAAACAAACTTTGGCTCATTTTGCCTTTCCTTGTCATCAATTTTCAGATAAATAAATTAATAATTTGACAATGTACTACAGTATTTGAAGTAGTTATTTGTTATATATACTGTGTTCGTATATGTATTGTGCTTTTCACCCAAGTCATCCCTGAAAATGGATACTGTATTTGTACTCAATGGACTTACCTGTATAACAAAAATAAACAAACAAACCAGACTAGGACTGTATGCTAATCCCTGCATTCTAATTGGTGGAGAAGGATGTTTTCACAGCCCGTCACTCAGAAGCTGCTGATACAGCGGTGAGAGATAGTAGTTTCGCGCAACTCCTTGCCTCCAAGAACACTCCCGGTTTATGGTGATTAATACATCTTCATTATAAAAGATATTTTCATTTCATTTTTATTTAAACTGGCAAGCAGATTAGCAAAAAATGCAATTTTTCACAGCGGCTAACATTTAATCCTCTGAATCCTACAAAAACATGTGCAAAGTAGGAGGAGCAACCAGTCACTTGGGAGCTGCTGCACTAAGAGTTTAATGGTTTCTTGCTATTCCTTATCTCTGAGAGCACTCTAGTTTTATGTATATAATAACACTTTTTTGTGTATAATAGCGATAACTAATATAGGGGTCAGGGGTTTATCATAACCGGACCAAGTTGTGAATTAACAAATTGGTCTACTGCCTCATTGTTCATTCATACCCTGATCTGGTTATGATCTCGTAAACCTCAACCACAAGACTTAAATAAGAATATATGTCAATTTCAGTTGGCCTATCATTATCAGTGACACTTAACACTCTGCCCCCTCTTCTGATCGAGTGTAGCTCATTACTACTGTCAATCAGCTGCTGAATGCAGCTTAAAGAATGTGCATTAGATGGGAGGACTGAGGCCAACCCTTTTGGCACAGCTTGTGATGCTAGAGACACACACAAGTTCAGGAACAAACCCAGTTCTTTGGGGGCCAGTCATAGGGGACGAGGATCTAGCATCCCAGAGGACACCTGATGCTCATACGGGGAAGAAGGGCTGCCAGCTCCACTACATGACTACCACCAGGGTGACCATTGGTGTCAGCGCAGTCAGAGCTAAACAGAGGGTGGGAAAGATGGAAGTGGGTGCCACACTATGCACGCTTGTGAGTCCCTGCATGCCAGGATCCTATGGGTGAGGAAATCAGAACATGGAAAAACAATAAGCATGGCAATATAAACTGCTGACCCTTGGTTGGCCAGACCCTAGTGACCCAGGTACTGCTCCTTTGGATCTGATGCAGTGGGTGAAGTCGGTTCCCTAAGGCCCACACTATGGAGGTAAGCCATGGAGGAACAAGAGCAGGGGGCAGGTAAGACCAGGAGAAACTGGGTGACAGGGATGGCAGGCTGGCCTGAAGAGAGACATCTGGTCAGGGGAAAATAAAGAAGAAATTACTTAAACAAGCATTTGTCAATGCCGAAAGTTTGTCATGCATAGAGATAAGGAAGTGTGTGAGAGTGTAGAAGTGCAGGAAGAATTTTATTGATAATGTGCATTAGAAATTGTATGACAGCTGTACTGTTCATAAGACGGTGTGATAAAAAGGCTATATTGAAAATTTGGAGAGAAAATCTTGAAAATGACCAAAGTTACATGAGTGCGTAGAAAATTGTGAACAACCAGGTATAACTTGACCATTTCTTGGAGTTTTGTCACCACATTTTCGACATAGTCTTTTTGGAACCCCACCACATGAAGAGTGCCACTGTTATTTTGTTCACTCATACCAAAAGGTAATTTTGCATCCGTGCCACAGGTGTGAAAACACATTTCAGGCAGGATGCAAAAAATTACAGCTCTACTGTTCATAAGGAAGTGTGAAAAAAATGACAATGTTGAAAATCTGGAGTGAAAATATTAAAACTTGGCAAAGTTACGAGAGTGCATGGAAATTGCACAACACACGCTCATAATGTAGGTATTTTGTGGAATGTTTTCACCAAATTTTAAACATGGCCTTTTTGGGACCTCCCCTCATGAACAGTAGCACTGTGATTTTGTTAATCCATCCCGAAAGTTGATTTCGCACACCGACTGTCCCATTCTGGGCCACAGGTTTGAAAATGCATTTTGAGCAGGATGTGAGCTGTACTGTTTACAAGGAGATGTAAAAAAATGGCAATGTTGAAAATCTGGAGTGAAAATATACAAGATTTTCAAAGTTATGAGCGTGTGTAGAAACTGCATAATGCACACACACTTTTCCAAACAACTGCCATGAGCTTCTGAAGAAGGACTGGTTGGTCCGAAAGCTAGAGCACTTTGTTCTTGTTACATCTATGTTGGTCCATTAAAAGGTATCAAATCATTTGCTTCTGGATCTATTCTTGCAAGGACCAATACGGCAACTACTAAATCTACAGTTAATGCACACACTGGTAACACAAGCATTTTTTGGAATTTTTCCATCAAATTTGCAACATGGCCTTTTTGGGACCCCACCTCATGAACAGTGGCACTGTCATTTTGGTAATCGGTAATGAAAGATGATTCATGCAGTAACCAGGCAATCACCTTTTCGGACCAACAAAAAAAATAACACTGACATGTTCACGAGGTGGGTCCCAAGAAGCCCATGTTGAAAATGTGGGCCAAAATTCCTAAAAATGGCTGAGATAGCAACCTAACTTGAACCCCCCCCATTCAGTCCCATTATACAGGCTTACCTAATTCCTCAGTTCCTAGTTTGGCTTTGAAGAGTGCAGTCTTATCCTGGGTCAGTGAAGATCATGGTTCCTGACCTCTGAAGGGTAAGTATGGGTGAGGGAGGGATGCAGGGAGGTGGATGCACACCTCTCAACTTCTCAGGATTAAAAATCATAGCACTGGCCTTCAAAAATAATAGCAAAGGGCCTGAATGTGTAGCACTTTCTCATTTTAAACAATATTATGTCTGCAGATGGTGGGTCCCATTTAGTTAGTGATAAGGAATGTTTCTATCGACTTAGTTCAAGGCTTTAATAGTTTGTGTGTCCAGAAATACCTCTAACATTGTGAGGAACATCAGTAAAACTGTGCAGAGCAAAGGTAAATTTGAGTGTGAAAATCACAGCGCTATGCAGAATTCATAGCAGTTGAGAGGTATGGGTGGGTGTGCAGAGGAAGAGTTGGGGTGGGGAAGGGGGAAATGGGGAGATGATGTTGGAATGTTTACTTTTTTACAGGTAAAATAAAAAAAGACTTTGGGTGGATGGTTTTTCTATTTTACAGGTTTTTTTTTAAACATTGAGGCACACTAGCGGGGCTCCCAGTGTGCCACAATAGTGTGTTTGTGTGTGTGTGGGGGGGCATACTATTGCCGAAACGGGGATTGGGCACCCTGTTGTCAGCTAACAATATAGATGGAGGTGCATCTGACATTGGGAGTGGGCATCCCAATGTCAGAAAGGGGAAATTGTTTAACCAGGAAACAAACACTAAGAGGCTGCAGGGACCAGGGACATTGTTTAACCAGGAAAGACACACTGAGCTGCAGGGAACAGGGAAATTGTTTAACCAGGAAAGACACACTGAGCTGCAGGGAATGGGGAAATTGTTTAACCAGGAAAGACACACTAAGGGCTGCAGGGAATGGGGGAATTGTTTAACCAGGAAAGACACACTAAGGGGCTGCAGGGAACAGGGACATTGTTTAACCAGAAAAGACACACTGAGCTGCGGGAAATGGGGAAATTGCTTAACCAGGAAAGACACACTGAGCTGCAGCTGAAGGGCTGCGCATTTAAAGGACAGGCGGTGCTGGCGTCGGCTCTGTCCTTTGAGAAAATATTTGCTGAGATGAGCCTCTCAGCAAACCAGTGTCATCAGAACATTGCCAGCTGACTTGCTGGCCACAGACTAACCCTGTAGCACCGCTGGTCATTGGGCTGGCACCCCTCACACCCCTGTTTAGCAAATCTCATATCAACAAGTTTGTTCGCACTTGCGCTCAACCAACTTAAAAAGGGAGCAAGGACTAACTTGATAGCCAGGAATTTGACTACTATTGGCTTCCCTCCTGAAAATCAATAGTGGACTGGGGTTCATGAGGGACTTGCAAATACTGTGATGTTTTGTGCCTGTGTTGGCTAAGTAGGAGTTTGATTTTAAAGATGATGTCAGTGTTTTGCACAATACCAAGAGCCTCCTTTTAATAAGGCGTTGACCTACCCAGTTGGTCCATTTCTGCCCTGCCTATACTGTCACCACAGGTGCAGACCCTACCTCACCTCTTTCTAGCACCACATTCCTAACAAGATTCCATTGTGCCTATCCTATGCATGCTTGAATCCCACCACTGTTTTTGCCCACATTACCTCCACTGAAAGACTGCTCTAGACATCCACCTCCCTTTCAGTGAAGAAGTACTTCCTTACATCCGTCCTAAATTTCTTCCTTCTAGCTTTGTTGGATGCCCTCTAGTTCTTGTACCTTGTCCTCTAAAAATATTCACCTCCTGTTCCCTATTCAGCTCAGTAAGGTATTTTTGGGTTTCTGTCATGTCTTCCCCCATTTCAGGGTGTGCATATTGAGATCCTTCAGTCTGTCTTGGTAGGGCTTTTTATTTTAATGAAAGTTTATTGATTTTCTCAACACATACATGTTACAATTGTTGTACTTTGACAGGATACAAAGTAGACATCCCCTGTCCCCCTCCCATTCCTCCTCCAATCACATCCCCCTCCCCTCAGGTGCCATTAATATTAATAGAAAGGTACACTGTAAGGACACATTAAAACTAGTTGGTTATGAGTGTATCACTTACATTATAAGGTGTACAGGACATGCAACCTTTCCCATCTCTTTCTATAGGATCCCATACAGTTTGAGAGGGTAGCCAACATTTTCTCAACCCTTAAATTATGAAGGAGCTCCAGTAGCCATTTCACATATGAGGGCTGTGCTGAATCCTTCCAGTGCCTCAGTACAACCTTCTTGATCAACAATGCAGTCGTCATAACATGGTAGTGTCTAATCATTAATGGGAAGCCTGTAAGATTCCCTAACAGGCATACATTACCTCTGGGGTGAAATATTCCTGTAAACCGAGTAAGGGGTCTACTTTGGCTTTGATGAGGTCCCACAAAGGAGAGATCTTGGTACATTCCCAGAGCAAGTGGAACAAAGCACCCATGCCATTATTGCATTTGTTACATATTGGGGTCTCTGCTCTTCCCATTTTATGCATTTTATAGGGAGACATATACATATCATTAAGAAATTGTAATTGCATTAATCGTAACCTGTCCTGTGTAATGCATGTATGGCAGGTTTCCCAGATTTTAGGCTATCTAGAGGAGGAGTTAGGTACAAGCTGATCCAGTAATTGGAAATACCATCTACTTTTGGAAAGACCAAGGGGTATAGAGTGGTGTTTATAAAATGGGTAGCCAAAATCCAAGATTATGATTGGCTACATACACATGCATGAAATATGTTCCATGCATGGATAAAAAAAGATCTGGCAGTAAAAGGCCAATATCCATAAGCCCCATAGAATGCTAGCATTTTTACTGTCGGCCATCTTTGTATTTGCCAAGCAGGACAAAAAGCTACTTGGATTATTGTACCAAAAAGCAGGTGGTGTAAAAAAAAAAGAAATCAATCAATAAGCCGTTCAAATGTTCCTTTTTCAAACGCTGCCATTTTTTACACTCAATAACGCAGCTCATCAAGCATTCGCCAACCATTTAGGAAACTCTGGTACCACTTACTCATGCTTCACAGGCTAAAATGAATGTCCCAGATGACAGTTTAAAAAGATATACTGACTTTTAGATTTGTCCCAGGGTCTCGCCAACCAATTGGGTAGCCTCTGGTGCCACTCGCTCTCCGCTTCACAGGCTATTTGACAGTCCCAGATGATAGTTTAAAAACAATCTACTGACCTGTCCTGTGGTCTGATTTGTTACAGTCCATGGCCAGTGCCACAGCATGTCTCTGCTGTGCAGATGTGCTGCTAATCGGTTGGGGATTAAATAATAAATTTAAAAAAAAATGAAACTTCTCTTTCACCGCTCTCTGTTGTGCAGATAGGCAGCTGAGTAAATTAACAGAGCTGAGCAGATGGCTGTACAACTGGACAGCTGAGCTGGTGGCGAGGAGGAAACATGCAAGCAGAGCAGGTAAAGAAGCAGAGGGCTGGGTGGGCAGCAGGAGGGAAAGACGTAAGCAGAGCAACGCTGATGACTTAAAAACACCTTCCATGAGCTGCCCATCTGCTGCATCTGCTCCTCATTTGTACCTGTATAGTGCAGTTAAATGAAGAGCAGCATGTAGTCATGGAGGAACTGGGGAAAAACAACAGGGCGCTTCGATCAAGTGAGTCAGGCAAAGGAATTAAGGTGGAAAATAAAACAAAAAACAGATAAAATTGCTTAGTAAATAACATATCCACTAGTAAAAAATAAAATAAAGTGTGTGTGTGGGGGGATGTTTTTCAGAAGTATGGATACCACAGAAGGACAGAAATGCCCAGTGGCAAAATACAATGGCATCGAAAGGTAACAGCGGAAGGACTATTTTATCTCACATTAACACAAAGATTTATGTTTTAGATATTTAAATATAGGTTTTGGGGGTGAAAAATGTTTTTTAAATGTAGCCCATTTTATAAGTGCAATAAGACACTCCAGGTGTGTGCATGGAACATATTTTACTGCCGCCAGGAGTTAAAAGGCACTTGACCAAGGCCTTGTGCCTTATTCCCCCGGCCGGTGCTGAAATATGTTTCATGTACACCTGTCATGTCTTATTGCTATTTAATGAGGAGACAGCATGTGGAGCTAAAGCTAGAATTCTGCAGGCAGGAACCCATTCACCCAAGTTGTCAGGAGTAACTTTGTTCTTGAAGTAGGATATTAGCATATGACGAATCTGGTAAATTTTAAAGGACTGTTTTTGTGACAAGCCAAATTTACCAAGTAGCTGAGATGTAGTCAGCCAGTTATTACTCTGGTTGCTGAAATCCTTTGCAGTACAGTGCTGCAATTGTGGGGCCCTTGATAGGGCTTTTGATGCAGCCCCTGCATCACATTAGTTGCCCTCCTCTGGACAGCCTCTCACCTCTCTGTGTCCTTACAAACATATAAACATATGGAAATGCCAGCAGATTAGACCTTCAGGTCTATCACGTCTGCTCGAGATGCAGCTCACAGCTTGATAACTGCTGCTGCACCCACTCCCTCTCTCCCTTCCATCCTTCCTCTGATTTCCATTCTAAATTTCTATGGGCTTTACCCACCCTACCTGAACCCTTCCCATGTAACTATCCACCCCTTCTTAAAACCTCCAATGATTCCCTTGATACAAACTCCTCAGGTAATGCATTCAAGGCATCACCCCTCTTCCATGAGATGTAACCCATTCCTTCTTCAGATATAATCTCCAGAACTGGATACAGTACTTTAGTTGAAGTCTTAGAAATGGTCCATACAGCAGTAACACCACCTCTCTCCTTCGGCTGGCAATACTCATCCTTATGCACCCTAGCATCCCTCTGGTCTTACATACTGACTTGTCACATTGTCTTGCCACCTTGAGGTCATACTATATGATTAACCCAAGGTGCCTTTCCTGTTAAGTGACCGTCAATACCTCTCCCCCCCACTTTATACTCAGCCTCCAGGTTTCTGTGCCCTAAGTGCATGACTTTGCACATTTTCAAAACTGAAACCCAGCTGCCATACCCTTGATCCTCCTCAGGTTTTCTTAGGTATCTACCCATTCTCTGCACCCACACTGGAGTGTCTACCCTATTGCAGATTTTGGTGCCATCTGCTAAGAGGCATACCTTCCCTTCCAGCTCTTCTGCACTGTCACTTATAAAGACATCAAAGAGGACAGGTCCCAGTACTCACCCTTACGGTATTGCTCTGGTCGCTCTGCCCTCCCTAGATTAAGTGTCATTTACCACCACCCTTTGTCATCTATCAGTCAATTTCATACCCAGTTTTCCACCTTCAGATGTACCACTAAACTACACCATTTTCTTATGAGTTTTCTGTTTGGTATGGTTTCAATGGCCTGGCTGAAGTTTAATAACTGGACCCTGCCCACTGCCCACCCTGATCAATTTCTCAAGGTCGCAGTCAAAGAAATTGATCAGGTTGTTCATGTGACAAGCCCCCACACCCATGAACCTGTGCTGTCTCGGGTCCCATAATCCCCTGGATTCAAGACACTCCGCTAGCCTTTCCTTTAAAAGTGCCTCCATTAACTGCCCCACCATTGACTTTACATGTAGTGTTATCTGAAAACTGCAAATATATGAGGTCCTTGTTGCCCCCAACACATTTTGGTTGGGTTGCATGCGTTAGATAGTCCCAAATCTGAAAATTGTGCTCTCATTTTCTTAGTCTTAGCTACAGTGCTGCAAAAGCAAATTTAGCTGGCGAAATTACAGTGAAATTGGCAATTTCGCCATGAGAAATGTTTCCTGAAATTGTGACAAAATGGCAAAATTTCACCCCAGTTTCGCACCCTGCCATTCCCTATGTAAAACTCTCCATGGTGTCTAGTGGCCCCTCACCAATCACTGGCCATAGTTGAATAAAGTCCCCCACAGTTATCTTGGTCCCTCATTTCCTTTTTAAAATAAATAAAACAAACCTACACTCCTGTTGTCTATTGGACCCCCACCCTGTCATCATGAGCTAGCGCCCACCCACTCCCCCTCATTACCCCGAATGGGCCACTGGCACAGCCCTCCACTCACCTCCATGGTTGGCAGCCCGACTGAGTGCTTTAATGAATGAACACATGCAAGCACCAAAATGAGGGACAATGACAGACAGTGACCTTCATAATGAGGGACTTTTCTAATATAGTTGGTTTATTTTTATTTGAGCAACCAATTTGGTCTTGTCAATAAACACAGATAATTTACAAAATAATCCTTTACAATAAAAACACGTGCTCTGTGGTACAAATCCAGAATCTTTATATAGGCACATAAACTCATGATTTTTCAGCCTATTTTGTATATACCTAAAAAAGCCCTCAAATATTGAGATAGAGGCTCAGAATACTGTGTGTATGTACAACATTTCTTTTTGATTTAGCATGTTAGAATATTATGAATTTCTACTTTACAGTCTAAATGTACAGCACATTCACTGTGTGTGCAGCACTTTTACCATGTGGGACGGTTGAGGGACCGAGCAACTGTGAGGAGTAAAATGAAAGGCACCCTCATAATCAGGGAGATGTGAGTTATGATGTTAAAGGCTAACCTAATCTTTTTGTGTAATTTCATTGCAGACCTCTTTCCCTCAAAGCGAGGGACAGGTGATATACTCCATGCTTCATCTTGGAAGTGACATAGGAAATACGGAATCCGATTTCAGGATAACTACATCCACAACAAATTCGTATGCGGAAGTTGGGGAAAATATAAGAATAACCTGAATGAAACAATATTTATTAACTGCTGTACTTAAGCTGGTGTTCCAGAATTTTGACATTTGCATATTTGCCCAAACCTAGTTCTTTTAAAATATCCTGTTTTGGATGTAACGGAGGTTTGAACTGTAATCTTTAATTTAGCCATCCAAAGAGCTTAAATCACTCAGTGACTGAATCTGTTTGAACAACAATAAAGAAAACTGACAAAATGTGTGGTATATTACTTGGTTGCATTACTGAAAAATAATGATCCAATTCAGCTGAAAATGACTCACCAGTGTAACAGCCCCTTGCCCCAAAGAAGGGGAGCAAGGTGTGTTACTAGCAGTTCCTGTTTGGGAGTGGTACTGTGGCATCATCTCTTGTCTGGGTACTAGGAGTTGAAGCAGGTAGGAGGGATATAAGAAGACAAGGAGTGAGAAAAGTGAGCTCTGGGATGAGTGTTTGTGAGTTGGGAGAGCAGAGGTCCACATAGCTCATCAGCCGTGGCTCAGGGAAGGGTGTCACAGTCTGTGGGCTTTATTTAATGGTGAACAGCCAACTGGGAAGCTTAGGGTAGTGCAGCTCACTGGAAGGAGGCTCAGTGGTATTCATGCCTGGTGGCAGGATGCCTGGGATTCCAACCATGTTTCCAGGAGAGCAGGCCAATAGGCAGCTCACCTGACCAGCTGGGTTATGTTATATACAGATTCAGGCATGGGCGACCCCATATGGGCTTCCACTTCGGACTGGAACATTGGCTACACTTTTATGGTGGGTGGTAATAGGTCCATACCTCAGAGTTATTGCAAGGTAGTGTATTACATCTGGCACTTGGCATGGCAAGGATGGTACCAATCCTCAAATGTCCTTACCCATCCAGCAGAAGTAAAAAGGGTTCAATTATGCTCAAGAGGGACTGTGAGGGTGTTTCTGAGGGAGGGCAGGGACCCTGTGTGATACACTCCAAAGATGTTTAGCTGATGACCTTTGGGGCCTAGTGGGTTGTCCAAGAAGAGGGCAGCAGCTAGGAAGATTTGGGCAAGAAGAGAGCTCAGGTGCAAGTTAAAGCTGGAGGAATCCAGAGATGATCAAAGACCGAAGCAGTCAGCTGGCTTGGTATAGCAAACGTTCACCATAGAAAAAAGGTAAAATAGTTTTCCTCTGTTGTGCTGGGGAGGGCCTTTGAAGATACCAGTCTCCTGGGAAATTGATGCCACTGAAGTACGAACCCCCATCAGGTTGCACCTGTGATGTACCACCATGCAGTAGTATAGCTTTGGCAGATGTTGTTGATAACCAGAGGAATGGCATGTCAGAAACTGCTGCAGAGCAAAAAAATTAGACATTTTCAGAGACTGGCACAGAGGTAAATTACCCATAAGACATGTGGGTGCCTTCATTCTGCATACTGGTTGTGTTAAGTATGTTATAAACAGATCACTATTACTCCTGAAAATCCTAAATGGGATTTGTGAATTTATAAAAGTAGCTTAGGTGGGACCTAGGAAAAGTTCTATTTTGGTTGTACACCATTTAGGAGTAAAATTAGGACCAGGAGAGTCCATAATAATGATTCAAAAGTTAAGCTGCAGCAGTGGTAAGGTCATTCACTAAATACTTATTGGAGTAACATAATATGAATCGTTGAATTTTTTGACTGGGTGACTAGGGAGGTGGATCAGGGAGGGCAGTGGACATGGCCTATCTGGACTTCAGCAGGCCTTTGACACTGTGCCACATAGAAGACTATTACACAAACTGGGGAATATGGGTGTGGGCAGGACAGTAGTGTGGTGGATAGGTAACTGGCTGGGTGGCAGGACACAGAGAGTGGTGGTAAATGGCTGTCACTCCACAGAGGGAAGAGTGACCAGTGGGGTACCACAGGGATCAGTGCTGGGACCGGTCATATTCAACATCTTCATCAGTGACATTGTGCAGGACCTAGAAGGCAGAATTTCACTGTTTGCTGATGACACAAAGCTCTGTAACAGAGTAGACACACCAGAGGGTGTAGACAGAATGAGAAGGGACCTGCAGAAACTTGAAGAATGGTCAGGGGTTTGGCAGTTGAAATTCAATGCAAAGAAATGCAAGATAATGCATATGGGGCACAAAAACCCTGGCACAATATATCAGTTTGGGGGTGAGGATATAGCATGCACCAAGCAGGAAAGGGATCTTGGGGTTATCATCTCTGATGACCTCAAGGTAGGGAAACAGTGTGACAAGGCAGCAGGTAAAGCAAATAGGATGCTGGGATGCATAGGCAGCGGCATCACCAGCAGGAAAAGGGAGGTCATAATTCCACTATACAAGACACTAGTGAGGACCCACCTGGAGAGTTCTTTAGAGAGGAGAAATAAAGTGAAATATAATGAATGTCTTCTTTCTGTGACTTAGCTTTGGTTTAGTTTTTTTCTCTGAGATACCCTGTATATGAAACTGGAATTATAACTGCAGAAGTGAACTGAATACACTATATGTTGCTTACCTCAGCTATGACCTCTCCTCCATGACCACTCCAGTGTTTCTAAGTGTCGGTCGGCCCTTTCCTTCCTTTAGTTATACTGCTTTGATCTGGGGGGAGGAGCTTGTAGCTGCAGATAAAGGGCGGGATATTCAGAAGGGTTGCGCCCGGCACAATATTCAAATGGCGATTGAGCCTGGCACAAATCGATCGCTGGGCGCATCAGTAATATGTCACGGCACCAGGTAGGCGTGCATGCATACTCCATACATCCCGATATTCAGCCCGGGATGCTGAGCCCATGCCAGTAACCCCTACCCGCACTGCACACAGGTGGGCCAAAAAAAAAAGGAGCAACAGCTGGCCACCCACAGGTGAGCTGCCGTATTGCAGGGCGCAACATGGCAGTTGCCACCTGTGAGAGACCACCTGAGCTCCAGCTGCACCTTCGTGGCGGCACCCTTCCCATGCCCTATCGCGGGCATATGTAGAAAAAGGATAGTCCAATATCCCTGGTGGTCCAGTGGACCGCTCGCAGCCCAATCGTGGGCATAAGTCTGTTTAAAACTGTTAACACTATCCCTGGTGGTCCAGTGAACCGCTCACAGCCCAATCACGGGCGTCAGTAGAAAATAATGCCACATCAATCCAACCCTGGTGGTCTAGCGGTGCCCCTCCCCACCTGCCCACTGAGCCCCACTGCCCGCTCCTCTCCGGTCAGCGGTGGGTGGCAGCTCCCCACCGCTTGCTGCCCCTGCCCGCCCGACTGACACTATGCGGTGAGGCTGTCGCCCAATGGTCCACGGCGTGAGCCAATGGGCGTGCAGCCAGGCCACCATACTACAGTCTGGACTGTGTAGTTGGTATGGGCTGCCGCGCCCAGTGGCTCACGCTGTGAACCAATGGTGCTACGAATCTACCGTGTGGTGTCGGTCGGCCGGGCGTGAGAGCAAGTGGGTGAGAGGCTGCCACTGCTGACGGTGAAAAGGGTGGTGAGAACTCTAATGGCGGAAAGAAGCTAGATGAGACCACCAGGTTGAATTGGTGTGGCGTGACCACTGATGCCCGCGATCTGAACCACCGAGATAGTGTTACGGTTTAAACAGACTAATGCCAGCGATCGAGCTGTGAGCATCCACTGGACCACCGAGATAATGTTAACAGTTTTAAACAGACTTATGCCCGCGATCGGGCTGCAAGCGGTCCACTGGACCACCAGGGATAGTGTTAACAGTTTTAAACAGACTTATGCCCGCAATCGGGCTGCAAGCGGTCCACTGGACCACCAGGGATATAGAACGATTATAATATTCTACATATGTCCGCGATCGGGCAGTGGGGCACTTTGCTGTGATGTGCAGGGGGCATCGGTCCCAGACGGCTGCAGCCTGGCAGGGCACCAGGCGCAAATCGCCAGGGATCGGCACACCTGCATGCAAATGGGGCCATAATGACATGCAAATGGCCCCATTTGCACCTTGCATACATTATGGCCCCATTTGCATGTGCACTTTTGAATATCACGGTTTGTTGCACCTAGTGCAATGGAACTTGCTCTAGCATATCCCCCGCTACACTCTGGCCACTTGTGCTGGTGCAGTGCCACTGTGCCATGCGCACTGCGGGTGGCCAGGGTGACATATTCAATGATGCTGTGCCATGGTGCAGCTCTGTTAAATATCACCCTGTCAACGCCCCTGCGCAGTCTGAATATCCCACCCGAACAGTAAAACTGTGATAGCATTTTGTTTCTTTATGTTGTCCTGCCATATTATGTTTTCAATGAAGATAAGTCATTCTTATTGTTTGAAGTATTAAATGATAGTCATTTAAGCAATACGGCATGACCAGGGGTTATGTTAATGATCTGTTAATCACCCTCTAGGGGTGTAATGTGGCACAAGGCACAGCCGAGAGCCGCATACCCCTAGAGGGTGATTAACTGACCATTAACATAACCAATGGGAGTGCCTTATTGCTATTATAATAAAAAAGTTTTTAAACAATATTAAACCTTGCTCAGCATATGATTAAGCTCTACACGTATGTTAATAAAATTAACCTAAGGCTGTTAGAATGCTTACAGCCAATCAGAAAGCTCCATTTCTCAGACCTTTTTTATAATTAACAGTAATAAATGTTTCTGAAGATTAGTGGGTGGGGTTTCAGGTAACCACCTGACCTCTGATAATACAAAAAAACTGTTCTCTTGCACTTTGTTAGATGAGTAGAAGGATCAGAGTAGTACTGACCTGCTGATGTTGTTCTCTAGCAACCACTAGAGTCTGGATAGACATCTTTACTTATGATTTATTTGTTTGTTTGTTATTTTGCCATATCAAGTCCATTTTTATTTGAAACTTTTTTGCTTCTATCCGAGGACCAGGCGGGAGGGCCAGGCTGTGATTTAATTAATTTATTATTCAGTGGGTGGTGACACCCACAGGGAGAGGCCTGCCTTAAGGCCCAAAGGGGAAAATTAGGGTGTTGGGTAACTGCAATCTGCAGCTTATCCAATAGGTAGGAAATGGGCATACTAGGTGGGCCAAGTGGTCCTTATCTGCCATCAAAGTCTATGTTTCTAAGGCCCCCTGCAGTCCACCACACTGCCTGTTCTCCTCCGGTCAGTCCCTCCCTCTGCCAGCAAACATCTCCCACCTCCCTGCAACCTCTTCACCCCGGCCAAGGCGGTGAGTCGCTGGCAGCACCACTGCAGAATGTTGGCCACCAAATGTATTTTAAATAGATGTTTTAAAATTGTTAACTCTCGAAGTGCTATTGGAGGACCAGGCTGTAATTTAATTAAGTATTCAGAGCATGGTGACACCCACAGGGATGGGCCTGCCTTAAGGCCCAGAGGGAAAATTATTTAATATTCATTAGAGGGGTGGTACACAGGTAGGCTACCTGCATAATTGGCAGCAGGGCCTCAGACTGGACCAACAGATTTAAATGGGCAGCGACCGGCCCATTAGGTTAGAGGGACAAAGGCAAGCCCCAGGGCTAGAAATGGCCAGCAGAGTGAGTTCACTGCTCAGTGGGGCACAGCCAAATGACCCACCAATTAGAGGGCCCAGCAAGTAGGCCTACCACAGCAGCTAAAGGGGGCAGAGTCAAAAGTAGGCCCATAGGTAAAAGGGGCCCAGAGCTTTAAAGGGCAAGGAAGGTCAGGATAAGGAGGGCATTGTACCCAGGGTGTTCAGGGTCCTGGTACCAGAAGGGACCAGCAAGCACAGCACTTTGTTAAGGGTCAGTGAAGGAAGTGCTTATGGACACAACCACGATCTAGTAACTGTTATCTGATGAAAATGTGTATTGACTAGTACCTGAACTGTTGTGTTGACTGCAAAGTACAAAGACTGTATTGTTACTGGATTCTGGTTATTTGCCCCTACAACAAATAATTGCCTCAGACTTTGGTGATTTGGCCCTGCTTCTGGAAAATTGCCCCTGCAACAAAAAATTGTCCTGGATTCCAGCAAGTTGACCCTGCTCCAGGCAAACTGCCCTTGCAATGAACAATTGCCCTGGATTCTAGTAATTTGCCCCTGCTCCTGGGAAATTACCCCTGCAGCAAATAATTGCCCTGAACTTTGGTGATTTTCCCCTGCTCCTGGCAAATTGCCCCTACAAAGAACAATTGCTCCGGATTCTAGTAATTTGCCCCTGCTCCTGGCAAATTGCTCTTGCAATGAACAATTGCCCCGGATTCCAGCAGTTTGACCCTACTCCAGGCAAACTGCCCCAGCAATGAACAACTGCTCCAGATTCAAGCAATTTGCCCCAGCTCTGGGCAGATTACCCCTGCAATGAAGAAATGCCCCAGATCCCAGCAGTTTGCCCCTGCTCCAGGTAAATTGGTCCTGCAATGAACAATTGCCCTGGGATTGTGGTTATCTGCCCTGCAATGAACTACTGCCCTGGATTCCAGCAAATTTCCCCTTCAATGACCAATTGCTCTAGCAACCACTAAACACCATGGTGTAGTACAAAAGTGGAATTACCAGTGTTCTTAGTGCAAAGTGTATGGACTCACTTTTCTACTGCAATACACTGGTGGGGTTGTTCACAGATGATTCTTCACCAAATCAGTCTTCAGCCAGCAAAGAACTTATAGCAATGCCCCTCCTTGTCATCCGCCATTGGTCAAAGTCGATGTAACCTGGTGTGAGTCGTGGCTGCTGGCTCCTTGTTTCCTTGTGGTTCAGTCAGACTGGTAGTGGAATGTCCTGGAAGAAGCCCCATCCATCACTCCCAGTCATTCAATGATAGTCGAGTCTGACGTGGCTAGCGTGTATTTGCATCCGCAAGTTTGTTGTTTTGCCTGATTCTGGACATTTCAGGCTTTGGATCTTCATCCTGCATCCTACTCCTTCTGCTTGTCTTGCCCTACTTGTACTGTGTCATCTCCTGGGATTCAACTTGGATCTTGGTGGTTCTCCTGTGAATCCTTCACCAAAGAAGCTTCAACATGCTTCCATCCTTGGCAGCCCGGGTTGAGGGTTTGTGCCAGGGGAAACTGCAGCAGATCATCATCATCCTTGGCAATCCTTGCAAGTGGATTCAACATCAAGTACAGTTCAACCTTGTTTATCCAACCCTCTTGGGGGACATCCGATATGGTCAGATAAGCGGGGGGTGGGATAACTGGGATTCCACCATTAAATCAGTCCTCATTCTTTCATTAACACACTCACGATGCAGTAATAGTTAACAATTTTATTCCCGGTGCAAAATGTGCAAAATACAAATCTTTATTTCATTTTTAGTGCTTGGTGCTTACTTTAAAAATATTTTATGTGCAGTAGTTTAGTTTAGCTTTTAAAATAGTCAGCAATTGACTTTTGTTTAAGTGCATCATGTCGCTTTCTTGCCTCACGCTGCTTAATGCTTTGTAGCAGCATGATCTGTATAGGGTCACAGTCCGGTTGTGATTCCTGGTAAAGGATCACCTTTTCAAGGTACTGTACTGCCTCTGTGTGACTTGGCACGTTAGGAGCGGACTTTTCTGTCTCTGACTTATTTTCATCAGGGTCTTCTTCTTGTTCCTGCTCCATTTTTGTCACCATCTCTACGATGCCCTCATCAGACAGAATCTCCTGATCTTGTTCGTGGGCATCACTCAACAACCACTCCTGCACTTCTTCAGCAGATGGAGGATCAGGGAGGTCTGCTGCAAGGATCTCTAGTTCTTCTAGAGTGACAGTCCCTAATTTTTTCTTTTGCAGACTTTATATCGCTAATTGTGGACTTCCCCACTCCATACTCCTGTGCTAAAGCAACAGCACACTCGCCACCTTCAAGCCTGTCAATGATTCTAAGTCTCTGGGACACAGAAAGGACAACTCACTTTCTTTTGACTGAGGGAGAATCCATCGCTACACAGTACTGTACGCTGCTACTACACTGCATGAATCTTGTTAGTATGACACAGCTCATTAAGTGTTCGTTAAGGTCATCGGGTCACAGCTGCAAAGAATTAAAGTTAATTGTAGCGCATACTAATGACAGCTTTTGACAGCATTGACAGCATACGATGAACATATGAAAACAGTGGGGGACACATATCAGGTTTGTTAAATAGGGAGGTTCGGTAGTACGGGGGTCGGATAAACGGGGTTTGACTGTACTTGTTTCTTCATCCTTGACAGCCCTGGTCAAGGGTTGGTGCCAGGGAACTTTGGCCAGTCTTTGTTGCTTCATCCTTAGCAGCCTTGGTCAAGAGGTTTGTGCCGGGGAAATTGCATCAGAGCCTCACCCTTGGCAATCCTTTCAAGTGGATTCCATGCCACGTTTTTGTTCCTTCATCCTTGGCAGCCCTGGTCAAGGGTTTCTGCTGCAGAAGAATTCAACAGAGCCCTGTTCTTTTGTGCTAAAGTATTCTGGCAACCCCGGAGAGTGGATTGGCTGAAAAATCAGGGTCTGTTAAAAAACTCTCCTATCCTCCCCAACCTCTCCTAGGTTTTAGTACTGGTGTAGCTTGCTGCAAAGCAGGAACCCTATTTTCCCTTTCACCCTCTAGCTACTCCATTCTTCAGCTGTGTGCATGAAGACTGTAGAAAAAGTTTGGACTTCCTTTAAACTTATGAACTTTTAGAGGCGGTTACACCACCTGATCCTTCAGGATTTGCACTGGTACACACTGTTCACTGCAGTGATTGCTCATCTCATTACAGAGTAATAGATGTTTGAATTTGTTCATTAGACTGTTTAGAGAAAGTTTAGCATAGAGTATAATATATAATGGCCTTAGGCTAAGGTGCCCCTCTTAGAGTTGGGATAGAGTGCTGGTTACTGTTCTTGTAATATTTGGTACCCCTCTTTCTTTGTGACTGTGTCTACCTTTCTCTTTAATATAAATAAAGCCTGCCGGGCATCAGACTTACAGATTGTCTCCTGCCTCTCCTTACCTGGTGCCTCCATCCACCCAACCCCATTCGAATCACAGCGTTGTCTAGCCAGTCCACCTGCTTGAGGTGACACTGAGTGTGGAGCTGAGACAGGTGATTTTCGTGGTCAGCACTCATTTGGATTAGATCACCACAAGTGTGGCAGCATGCTAGGGATATCAGGGCAGTTGAGACAGTTAGGAAGCGGGTGAAACATCGGGAAGCAGCATGAGTAGGTAAAGAAGGGCAGATATACATTGCACATAGGGACATTTCCTTTGATAATCCTGGTTCTTATAGACCAGATGGGGTTCATTCATTGACAGTAGGTATGTCTGCATTTGTGGTCCTGCTTGGAGACACAATGGAGGAGTGGATGAAGAGGGGAAAGTAAACGAGTGGATGGGGAAGCCTATTTTCCATCGCGTAAGCTGAAGATTGGCTAGCAGAAGGGTAAAGGCGGGGTCAAGGAACGGGGAGGTATGGAGTGGTAGGCACGGGCCGGGATCTGGCGCACCTGGACATGAAGGCAGTGGGATAAGGTGGGGGGAGAGTGGAATAAACTGGGGGTCAGATTTTGTTAGCACCCAAACTCAGCTAGAATAGCATAGTTGTGGAAGACAACATTGGATGTCGAGTTTGTCACGCATTCAGACCCTGAGAAGACCAATGGCATGTGAAGGAGAAAAGCAGAGACAATTATGAAATGAATGTTCAATGTTGAATGGACTCAAAAATGATTCATGTGAAAGATTATTGCACTTGTAAATATGTATGTATCGATATAAACAAGCATTTGTCAATGCTGAATGTTGTCTTGCTGACAGTGGCATCAGTAGAGTTGAACAGATGCATAATAGGAATGGCAGTGAAGTATGAAAGGGACGTCAACCTCACATCACCCTACAGAGACTGACAGGCACCGAGTGTGCCTTTGGGCATTAGCCATAATGTTCATAGCATTTCAGCTCACCTTACACTACAGCACAAGACACATTAAACTGTTCCATCAACTCACTGCTGTAGAATTGTTTTTTGTGATGCTACTCGACTGGCAACTCAAACTGCTGAAGCTTTCAACTTTTTCCAACCATCCTTCACTGCCTATTCAGCTCACATGTAACTGTTTAGTGAAATGGCAGTAGCTGCATTTTCATGGCATTGTTTATAAATATCACAGCATTCCTTAAGAGCATTGTTTATAAATATTCCTGCATTCCTTAAGAGTTGTTTAGTCTGCCTTCTGAATTGAAACTCATAAGCACTCAGCTGAAAATAAAAGTTATAGCACATAACAGCTAGATGCAAACCAATACTAAACGTTTACTACTTAATTGAATTAAACACTGCACAGATTAGGAAACTCATTGAACAATGCTACACCAGTGAGTTGAGAGAACAGTTTAATGTGACTTGTACTGTGCGGTTCCATGTCATTTCAGCTACTGAAAAAACAGTGTGCGGTTTCAGCAATGCAATCAAAGCAATGCACATTTCAGTGACCAACAACTTCAGCGAGGACATTTCAAGAAAATATAGCCAGATCTTATTTTTGCTGCTGAGTTGTGCAGGGGGCTATGCACCCCTGCATCCCCATGGGGGCTGCGCCCCTAAACCCCCATTTTTAAATTAACATCCTCCAAGACACTCATTGACATTGGAGGATCGCTGAAATGTCACAGTTGCTGTAATTGTAGTTGCCGATTTTGCTTCACTGTAATTGACTCACTGTAATTGAGTAGCTGAATTGACGTGCTATCGTACTGTACAGTGCAACAAATATTGCATTGTGCCTTGGGCTCCTCAGGTGTTATGCTCACCCCATTTGGCCATAATGCTCATGAGATTTTACCTCACCCTATCCTGCAGACACCGACAAGTGCTGAGGTGTGCCTTGGGGTGTTCGGCTTTACAGTCACCCCATTTCATGAGGACATACGCTGAAATGGGTGCGCATAGCAGAATGGGGTGAACTGTTGGGCTGAAGAGTCCAAGGCACATCTCAAGGCCTGTCAGTGGCTTGAGGGTGGGGGGGATGGTATGGCATGAGCATGACAGCCGGCATGCAAAGACACACCCCTGACGCCTGTCAGTCTGTACAAGGTGGGACGTTATGGTTAGAAACCCTAATGCCCTGGCCATTTGTTGGTATTTGCACTACAAATTTGCAACACAGCATTTTTGTGACCCCCCCACCTCATGAAAGTGTTTGGGACCTCTGCACGTGAATAGTGGCACTATGATTTTGTTAATATGTCCCAAACATTGATTTCTCACAGCAACCTCATCAGGGGTCTGGACTGGAGGGTCCAGTTTCAGCTGCTGCTGTTAAGTGGGGGGGAGTTTTGTAGCCAGTGAGTTGCTGAATCCCTTAACACCCCTCCAATTGGGCCCTTGCCCAGCCTTTAAGAGCACTGTTGGTTTGTTGCTCTGAGGAAGGGAAAGGTGGCATTTACTTCTTGGGCTGTAATACTGAACTAGGGTGACTACCTGGGCTGGCCTGTGGCCAGAAAGGGAATCTGGTGGGATGCAGATCAGTGGATGTGTGCCCGAGGATTCCTAGGGCTTTCTGTGGGGGGAGTTAATCATTCTTTCATCAGGAGCCTTTATTTGCTGGCTGCGGCTTGCCGGGTTTAGCCTTTGGGGATGGTATTTGGGGTTAAAGTTCTGGAGTGACACTGAGAGGATGAGAGTGGAAGAAGAAATTGGACCTGATTACCTGGGAACTGTTCTGGCGGCTCAGTTTTTTACAAGAAATTTATTATCTGACTGTTGAGGTAGTGAGAGTACCTCTAGACAATTTGAAGTATCTGAGAACTGTTCTAGCGGCTCATCTGTTTAAAAGAACTTTATTATTTGACTGTTGAGGCAGTGAGAGTACCACATACCAGCTGAATTTTTTTTCATATATTTAACACTGACTCACATCATTATTGTTTGACTGTGTTTTATTTCATTGTTGTTATAAGTTAGTTACCTCCTCAAATGCAACTGCTAAGCTAAGGGACTCTCAAGTGTTAGCCAATACTCTGTGGTCCAACTCCTATACCGTTGGAACTTGTTATATTGCTACCATGTTTACCCTGTAATGTATCCATGTGAAACATGTCTTGTATTTTGTTGTATTCAATCCTATGTAATAATGTATGTAATCCTCAGGTTGCCCCTGAAAAAGGGACTCTCTGGGCCCAGTGGGCTCACCCGATTATCAAAATTTAATAGATAAATAAATAAATATGGTTTGTATTTTTATATAGTTATTGTCTAGTTATATTATAGTATATTTATTTATTTGATTGATAATTACATTAGTTGATTGGTAGGGATTAAGTTATATAGTGTGGGATTGTTATTATTGTTTTACAATGTGCTGGGGTAGCCAAATGATGGTCAGGCAGTATTCCCCCACCAGGCTCAGGGAACTGCACCCTTTTGATTGCCCCTATATTCCAGTGGAGGTTTATAAGTGCTGTCAATCTCTTGGGATTATTAGGAGGAGTAGGAAGGGGCTGGGAACTGGACCTGGTGGGGGAACGGAAAGGCGTGGATGGATTGGAGTGGTGGGAACCAGATGACGCCCTGGGGAAATGGTGTGCTAGCATGGGTAGTCCTTTCTTGTTCCCATATCCAAGGGCCCAGCAGTTAATGCTGGTCAGGAGTCGAGGTCTTCCTCAGCATCCCATCTAACTCAGGCAGTGTTATGTAATGCCAGGTTCATCAAAAACAAGACAGATATTATAGCTGATCTTACTGAAACTGTGGATCTGGCATGCATCACTGAGACCTGGCTGGATGAAAATGCAGGCCCAATTTTGGCTTCTGCAGTTCCAGCTGGGTTCTCGGTGATTCACTGCCCGAGGCTGGATCGTAAGGGTGAGGGTGTAGTCATCTTTTTTAAGACCAAACTGAGCCTTGTGGAGGTTCCAGTAGGAATTACTAGATCCTTTGAGTGTATCATGGGAGAGGGTGTAGGTTGCAGGATACTCCTCATTTGTCGTCCACCAGATGATGGGGGTTTATTCCTGCAGGAGTTTGAGGACTTCATCATTGACACGGTATTGAAGTCTCCCAGATGGATTATTCTGGGGGACTTTAATGCCTGGGTCGACGATAAACTCTCGCAGTTTGGTCAAAATCTCCTCCAGCTAATGACAATGCTGGGCCTCACACAGGTTGTTACCCCCCTCTACCCATACAGGAGGTCACTCACTGGATCTACTGTTCCTCCTGGGGATGGAAACTTCTGACTTGGGGGTGGAACCAGTCAGTTGGTTTGACGATCACACCGTAGGGTTCAGTTTTGGGGCCCCCCCCAAGTAGACCTACCCCTTTGGAAATGGTCCGGTACCACCCTTTAAGGGGAGTTACCCCAGATGGTCTGTTGGCGGTGCTTGACCTATCGGGATTGCTGAGTGAAAGCACAAGTCTGGGGGGGTCTAGTACTAACCTATAATAAGGCAGTGGGAGATGCCTTAGACTCGACTGCTCCTGTTCAGGTTCGACCATTTACTCTTCGCCCAAGGAACCCTTGGTATGATGGGTCCTTGAAGGAGCTGAAGTGAGTTGGTCGAAGGCTGGAGAGAGCATGGCGGAAATCCAGCCTTGATGCTGACAGGCTTAGATTGATGGAGAATTATGAGAGCTATCAATCAGAAATCTCCAGTAAGAAGGCACAGTTCCTGTCCAGGGAGATTTCTGCAGCGCAAAATCGACCAGCTCAACTCTTTCCAACTGTTGATAGATTGTGCAATCCAATCTGTCTTTAGTCTGGAAAAGCATTTTCACAAAGTAAGTGTGATGAACTTGCTCGTTTTTTTGCTGATAAGGTTGCCAGCATCAGGGCCGGAATTGGCTCTGCTCCCTCTATGAGGGGTTGCGATGGTCGATGGGAGGTGGTGAGCACCGGTATGTCTGGACCAATTTCAGCCAACTGGAATTCATGGACATAGTGAAGATCGTCCAGACCTTGCGCCCAACCTGCTGTAGTTTGAATCCGGGCCCTATTCCCCAATTAGTGGGTTGTGTAGATGCTATCTGCCCGATCCTAGTTGAAATTGTATGGAGATCTTTGGAGAGGGGTATCTTTCCTGACCCCCCCCCAAAGGAGGAGGTTATTCAACCACTCCTTAAAAAGCCTTTGATCCTGACAATCCAGCTAACTACCGACCTGTCTCTAACCTTCCTTTGTGGGGAAGGTTATTGAGAAGGTGGTTGCGTTGAAGCTGGATGATCACCTGTGACACAATGTCTATGAAGTTCTCCAGTTTGGTTTTAGGAAGAGGGATAGCACTGAAACGGCCCTTGATCAGGTACTTAATGACCTCCTAATGGCAAGAGATCGAAAGGCTTGTACCATCTTGGTCCTTCTTGATCTCTCAGCAGCTTTTGATACTGTGGACCATGGGGTGCTTTTGGAGACTCTGCAGTTCCTTTATGGACTGTCGGGTACAGTCCTTGAATGGTTTCAATCTTTCCTTATAAGATGGTCTCAGAGGGTAGTCACTGGAATTTATTCCTCTGATATCCTCCCCCAATCCTGCGGGGGTCCGCAGGGCTCCATATTGGCGCCCATGTTGTTTGCAGTGTATATGCTGCCATTGGAGGATATCATCAGACGATACGGCTTGAGTTTTCACTGCTATGCAGATGATACTCAGCTGTATATGTCCTTTGTGCCCGGGCAGGTTGATGTCATTTCTATGCTAAATAGTTGCCTCTCTGAGATCAAAGACTGGATGAATTCGAGTTGGCTGAGATTGAATCGGATAAGACTGAGGTGTTGGTTGTGGATCCAGGTCACCTGGGGGCAGGTTCTGAAGCTGGGCATGTCAGGCCTGTGCATTGATGGTGTCCAGCTCACTACCTCAGACTGAGTGCTAAACCTGCAGGAGTTTTTGATGACGGTCTGACCCTGAAATTTCAGGTGTCAGCCGTGGTTAAATCCTCATTTTACTATCTGAGGAATATCGCTCGGGTGAAACACCTGGTTCCTCCTGGTGACCTTCCAACACTGGTCCATGCCTTCATTACCACCCATCTTGACTATTGCAATGCCCTCTACCTTGGGCTACCTGGGGTTGATATCCACCGCCTACAGTTAGTGCAGAACGCTGCAGCCAGGCTGTTGACTGGCACTTCTAGGACCAGTCATATTACGCCTGTGCTGTGCAAACTGCACTGGCTGCCAGTTCAGTGGAGGATCACCTATAAGGTAGGCTTGCTTACCTTTAAGACCCTACGTGAACAGGCACCCGACTACCTGAAAGATCTCCTGACTCCCTACTCCCTCAGTCATCCTCTCTGATCCGCTGATGAGGGATTGTTAGAGGTTCCCAGGGTTCATTTGAAAACTTCTGGGGATCACACTTTTTCATTTGCAGCACCGACCCTGTGGAACTCTCTACCTCACCGATTAAGAGAATGCCTGACCGTCAATAGTTTTAAAACTATGCTGAAAACGTATTTATTTTCTCTGGCTTACCCAGATTAATTTATATATTTATGTTTGATGTTTTATATGATTGTACAGCACCTTGGTTTTGAAAGGCACTTAACAAATAAAAAGTGATTGATTGATTGATTCTGTGCCAGTTGTGGAAAACACCATTGGGGCAGGATGTGAAAAATTACAGCTGTACCATTCATAAGTAGGTATGAAGAGATGGCAGTGTTGAAAATCTCGAGTGAAAATATAAAAATGTTCAGATTTACAAGCATACATACAAACTGCTCAATGCACTCTCATAACATAGTAATTTAGTGGAATTATTTCACCAAATTTTCAACATAGGCATTTTGGGACCTCTGCTCATCAGCACTGTCACTAGGATTTTCTTCATCTGTCCTGATCATTGATTTCCCACAGTGACCACGCCACTGTGCACCAGTTGTGCAAAAACACATTTCAGGCAGGATGTGAAAATGACAGCTGTACTGTTCTTAAGAAGGTGTGCAAAACTAACAATGTTGAAAATGTTGAGTGAAAATATTACAAAATCTCAAAGTTACGAGTGCACGTGGAAACTGCGCAATGCACACTTGTAACATACTCATTTTGTGGACTTTTGTCACCAAATTTTTAACATAGGCATTTTAGAACCTCTATTCATGAACACTATCACTGTGATTTTCTTAAGCTGTTTTGAACACTGATTTCCACAGCGACCGTGATATTCTGCACCGTATTGCAAAACACATTTCAGACAGGATGTGTAAAATGACAGCTGCACTGCTCATAAGGAGGTATGGAAAAATGGCAAAGTTGAAAATCTGTAGTGAAAATATTACAGATTAGCGAAGTTACGAGCATGCGTGGAAACTGCGCAATGCACACTTGTAAAACAGTCATTTGTTTGATTTTTTTCACCAAATTTGCAGCATAGGCTTTTTGAGAGCCCACCTCATGAACAGTGGCACTGTTGTTTTGTTAATCGGTTCGAAAGGTGATTCCATGCAGTGACCGTGAAGTCACCTTTCAGGATGGAATAACGCCATGACAGTGACTGAATTCATGAGGTGGGGTCCCAATAACCTCATATGGAAAATTTAGTGCCAAAATTCCCAAAAATGCCCGAGATATGCACCAAAGTTGAAAAACCCTCTTTATGCCATTATGCAGCTTACTGGCATTTCTTCAGTTTGCGGTCGGCTTTGAAAAGTGCAGACATGTTCGCGGTCCACCGAAGATCATTGCGCTGGGCTCCGGAGGTAAGTATGGGGTAAGGGTGTGTGTGGGGAGGGGGTATGCAGTGGGTGGCGCAGGTAGGGGGAGGGGCACAGACAGCAAGGGACCCTTTTCTTCTTTACAGAGTTTTTAAAAAATAGACATCAGCAGGACAGTTTTTCCTTTTAGCAGGTACTTTTTGGCACCCAGGGTGGGCTCCCAGCATGCCACCTGTGTGTTTTTGGGTGGGGGTCTCATGAGCCGAGGGGATTGGGCACCCCTCTCGGCACACAAGAAATGGGGGACATGCAGACAGGGACTGCGCACCCCCATCGGCAAACTACGTTAGAGGGCATGCCGACAGGGGGATTGGGCACTCCCGTCGGCTTTCTGATGGACTGTGTGAGGCAGCAGCTGCCCCTCGCCTTCCCCATCACCACCGCTATGTTGCTCACAAAGGACACCAGCAGTAATTGGCTGCTGCAATCAGGGACCACTCAGTGGCACTCCCTAATTGCAGCAGCTAATTTCTTTCAAGGTGGTGGCTCGTTTTTGTAACTGCTATCATAGACAGCGTGCTCTGCCTTTGGGGCCACAGAGCCCTGCCTGAAAAAGCAGTGGCGCCATTGGCTGCAGCAAGGCCGCATGTCCAAAACCCGCTTCTCCATTGAAGCAACCACAAGAAAAAATTACTCACCTTAGTAATGTTGTTTCTTCTAATGGAGTCTTGCTGTATTCTAACCATTGCAGTGATATCCAACCTACTCCATGGCAGTTCAAAGATTGGATATCACTGCAATAGTCAGAATACAGCAAGACTTCATATTGTTTGAAGGAAAAATTACTCACCTTAGTAATGTTGTTTCTTCTAATGGAGTCTTGCTGTATTCTGACTATTGCAGTGATATCCAACCTTTGAACTGCCCCAGAGTAGTTGGATATCACTGCAATAGTCAGAATACAGCAAGACTTCATGTTGTTTGAATATGTTTTCTGCGCTGCGAACGCAAGACAACATAACAATTGGTGATAAGGGAATTGTTTTAATAAATATTAATAAATTAATTGCCAGTTGAGTACCCACAAAGGCTTAGTGATCTGTGTCCTTTCCAGGGATCTCCCTCTGACAAATACAGTTGCCTCTAAAAGGCATCCTAAATTGTCAGGAAATTCCCTGGATAAGGACACAGGTGAGTGAGTGGGTGGGTAGGTGGGTGGTTTGGAGGGAGGGTGGGCACATTGAGATTAAGGAAAGATAGGGGGAGGGGCTATGATCACCAGTGGGGTAAATGACAAGGGATGGAGAGACATAGGGATAGGACAGGGGGAGGATCTGAGGAGAGGTCCTCGGATGGGGTCCTTAGGGAATATAAGAGGTGAGGTGAGGTAAGGCTGAATTCAGCCTTCTTTTGCAGGGATCTGCGAATTTGTACCCACTTAACCATGCTAAGGGATGCATGGCTGGGACCGGTAAGGTAGGCGGGGAAGAAGTGGTAGGGCAGAAGGAAGGAGGAGAGGGATGTGCAAAGGGGTTGTGTAGCTAGATGAGGTAGACTGGAGGATGGAAGTTTGCGGAATGATAGTTGGAATTGGTTGGCGGAAGAGGCCAATGGGAGTAAGCGAACATGCAGGTCAGAATGAAAAGAAAAGGGTTGCTGAAAGACAGGAACAAAGCAATTTAGTGGCCAGACAGGTTTTGGGGATAAGAAGGAAAGGGAGTCATACAGAAAGAGGGCAAGAAAAGGGTAAAGGGGGGCTAAGAATGGGGGAGGAGTATGGGGGTAGGCACTGGCCAGGGTCAGGTGCACCTGGATGTGAAGGCAGGGGATAAAGTAGGGGGGGGAGAAGAGTGGAATAAACTGATGATCTTAGCACTGAAACTCAGATAGAACAGCAGAGTTTTGGAAAAGGAAAATGAGGAGTTGGATTTGTCACGCATCCGGACCCTGAGAAGATTGATGGTGTGTGAAGGAGAAAAGCAGAGACTATTGAAACAATTATGAAAATGGATGTCCAAAGTTGAATGGACTTAAGAAATGATTAATGAGAATGCACTGAGATTACTGTGACTGTAAATATGTATGTATCAATATAAACAATGAATGACAAGAAAATGTTTGATAAATATTAATAAATTAATTGCCAGTCAAGCACCCACAAAGACTTGAGTATGTGTATCATTTCCAAGTGGATCACCCTCTGACAACTGTCTATTTCTTTCTAAACTACAAAGGCAGATATAGGTCATACAAACTGGAACCGAGAGGGAGGAATACTGGCGGGGGCAGGTCTAGTCTATCATACTTTTAATTCCTTAACAACTGTAACATCATTTTTACCTTGGTGTTCTGCAGGGCCGGATTTACTGCTATGCCAAGTACGCCTGTGTGTAGGGCCCAAGCTGTTAGAGGACCGACTCCCGTGGTGCAAACCACCACTTTAAATCTTTAGTTTTTTCCACCTGTCACTGCCAGCCCCGGCCCGCCCAGATGGATATCCGACTATGGGAAGGGAGCCTGTCAACACATAATCTGTCGAGAAATGTACTACTACTGAGTCATCACATGGGACAATTAGTGCATGCTACTGCTACAGTCACAGTAGCTACTAGCTAGTGATCTGATTCTGTCCTCCTCTCCGCATGCTGCTTCCACCAGTAGTATTCTTGAGCGAGCAGTGAGCACACTTAGCCTGCCTTTCCTCACCCAACTGATGCCACCTATGAGCTGCTGTCTGAGGCTGCCACAGTATAGTTACCAGTCAGTCCATACCTAGGTGCAGGAGAGCATGAGCAGAGGAAGGAGCTGGTTGGAGTGCAAGCGGAGCAGCTAAGCGCCTTTTGTAACTTTTCATCCGTCACCATTTCAGAGGTCATCAGAGACTGGAGACAGACAGAGACACTGAAGAATTGCCCTCAAGAGATTGATCAGTTGCAGCTTGGATGGCAGTGATGGTAGGGTGGATATTCAGAATTGCCACAGTGTTCTTTCCTTGCTTATAAATTAATTTTATTTGTGTCCCTGACCCTGACTGTCCCACTCTGACTCGTCGACTCTGAGTCACTCTCTGAGTCTTCTAACTCGGCCTGGCCGCGCTTTGCCTACCTTGCTTATTGCTGGTGCCACTCACTTACTTGTCCAGTTCTTACCTTCAGTTCATCATGCCTTATTGCCTTGGCCCTCGGAGCAGAGCCTTATCCCCTGTAGAGTGGAGTGATGTGTTGACGACTCCGAGAACTGAAGAAAGAAGCATCAACCCCACATTAATTTTATAATTTTTATTATTTTTTTATGTTTAATTGTATTTGTTCTTTTCATTGGCTAGGCTGCCTCTTACCCCTCCTTGTATCTGCCTCGTTTTGAAGGTGCTTGCTTTGTTTTGGAGTTGGACAGCTTGCCAGGCACCAGCCTTGCCTTAATGACAAAGTTAAAGTGAGCAGAGGCCTCCAGGCTAGAAAGTAACATCCCTGGCTGGCTTGTTGTCATCTTAGTTTGCCATCCATCCACCCATACTTAGTTTGTTGGACTGGATAATTTATTTGACATGGCCTAGTGCATGCCTATACTTAGAGCTGATCTGTGGCACTACTAATGGCCACAAAAAGGCATCATAATGTACTTAAAACTCTATAGTTTCTGGGGCATTGATGATCCTAGATCAGAGATCGCCCACCTGTAGCTAAGATTCTCCACCCTTGCACATACAGCACATGTTTTCAGTAGAAAATGAAGTTTGGAGCCTGATCCCATAACCAGAACATTTTCATTAAGTACTGTATGTGGGATGTGGTAGATAGCTGTATTGGCTTTCTTAAGGAGGTTCAGCTGAGTAAGTGCAATAGTCAGCTTTGGCAGTGATATTAAATGTAGAGTATCAGATTTTTCATATGGGAGAATCTGGTTCTAAAGAGCAATAAAAGGCTTGGAATTAACAGCAGCATGTACACAATGAGGACTGGGGGTTGGGGACTCTGCTTTAATAAAACTGAGTTTAAAAAAAAAAGTATTCCTTCAGGTTTTTAGGTATTGTATACCTGAATTTGAAAATCATACAGTTTCATCTATTGATTGATCTGTTTTATGTTCTGACATTGCTATGATTTTTTCTAAAATCATACATTAATCTGAAATGGTACAATGAGTGAGATCAGATGTATTACTGTAAGTGACTCTGGTGCCTGGTGGTGGGAGGTGGTCTGGGACTCGGTGATGTAATTTTTGGTCTCTGACTCTTGTTGTACTGTTTATTTTTCTGACCTTGCTCAGCCAACCCATTGTGTGTTCATAACATCATGACATTCTGGAGGATGCATCAATTCAGATTCAGATAACACATTCATTTTAATAGTATAAAATATAATTATATATCTAATAGCATGTTTTCTTTATTTGTCTTTTTATTTTGACTCAATGATGGATATCTTTTTTTAACATAGGTTGGTTGGAGTTTGAGTCTGCAGATTTTAATTAATTATAGATTTAATGTGTTCTAGGGCCAGGTAAATTTAGTAATGAAGGTAAGTTAAGGTAACCCAAGGTTGCTGTCATGAAATGTGACAGTCACAGTCCTGTTGTTGTAACCGATTACATTTTGATTTTGGGATCTGATTCTGAATATTGTGTTCTGTGCTGGGCTGCCTTACTCAATCACTGTCTGCATGAAACTGAGAGAATATTATGAATGGTAGGTAGCTTAGCAGCACCAGACACAGTCGATTCAGACTCTGTCTGAGTCTGCTGCTGCTGCTACTACTACTTTCAACATCTCATGGCTGGCTAATAGTCATGCAGTGATTAAAATAAGGTAAAACTAGGTGTGGTGTGGTAAATACCGTTCACTTGCAGCGTGGTCATTATGGAGCGCTGATCCACAGTGCGCCACTGCTGTACGGTGAATGGGGGGGCCCTTACACCGTACTGTGCATGGGGTCCATGGTAGTGTAAATCCGGCCCGGGTGTTCTGTTGCTCTTTAACACTGTTCTACATAGTGGTGCTTCATCTTTCCAATATTTTTTTCCCTTGGTCTGCCATTGTTTTCTCTAGAGTTTTTGTATTACTGTTAGTGTAAGACAAATATTACTCCTTATTTAATTAACTAAACATCTGGTAATTTAATGTGTGTTAGTCAGTCCCAACCCCCCCCCCACACACACACTCTCTCTCTTTCTATCTCCTCATGCTGCATGAAGCCAAAAAAAAAAAATAACTGCTCAGATTCACTGATTATGCAAGTGAGGACTGTGAATTTAACTACATATCTTTAGGTTTGCAGCTGGACCCTTAAACCACTATGTTATACTGCCTCTTAGTACCTAAGTACTCCTTAAAGACAGATGGGGTACTGCCAAGTTACTAATAATTTCTTTCTGTGCATTACCTTCTTCAACCATAGTTACAACATTCCCCACTAATCTATACTAATGAAACTTTTTATACACCATGATACTGTTTCTGTACAGAACTCTGCTGCTTAATGTTACTTGGGAAAACATCATCCTTGTTAGAGTTCTTTTTTACTTATTTATTTCTGTATTTTATAACTCTGGAATTTCAAAATACATGTCGCATGCCATAAACTGTTAATTTTACATGAGTAGCTTGCCAATACTGGAAGTAGTCACACGAAGGATAGCATTTGTTTTTTTGCCTTACTCTGGACTTTCCTGCAGTTTACAGCCATCTGAAATGTCTGCATGCATTCTGTAATCTGAAATTCTTTTTTTGCAACAAAATATTGTTTGAAACTTTGCAAGATGGCAAAATGGTGACATTGTTTTTCAACAACTGGTGTCCTGCATTTCTGCTGGATTCAATCAACACAGTGACAGTAATATTCAATTTTCTTATGTTGGCTTGCACGCGCATGTTCAAACATCTTGCGGTAGTAGCAATGTAGTCGCACTTTCAAAGGTGTGTCAGTGTTGTGGCAGATCCGGGGGATGGTTTAGTCAGTGTGTCCCTCAGCTGCCAACCAGTGAGCATACTGCCGATGACAGCAGATTCACAGAGTGCCACCAACTTGAAACAAATCCACCACTGCAATGAGATTCAGGCTCACCATTCCAGCGGCAGATCTGACACGCTTCCATTATGTGCCATTCCTGGTGAAACTTTTCAATAAACATGGCAGCGGCTCTTGCCATCCACCTCTCGCAATCTCTAGAAAGCCAACTTTGGGGGTGCCCAATCCCTCTGCCAGCATGCCCCTTCCCCAGTTCAATTAGTTTGCTGACGAGGTTGCAAAATCCCAGTAGGCACAATGTCCCCCCAGTTTAATTTGTCTGCCGGGGGGGCCAAATCTACCTTGGCATGATGTCCCCCAACACAGACACACATCCTTTGCTGACAGGGTGCCCAGTCCCTGTCAGCTCCAGCCCCCAAAAAACAGGTGGCACACTGGGAGCCCACCCCAGTGTGCCCAAATGTAGTTCTGTAACCTGTAAAAAAGTTTTCTGAAGTTTTTTTCATTTTACTTGTAAACAAAAACTGATCTTCATTTTTCATGGTGCCCTCCCTAACCCGCGACTCACCACTCTCTGTCACCCCATATTTACCTCCAGAGGTCAGCGCACGATCTTTAGTGGAGCGGGAACAGATCTGCACTCTTCAAAGCCAACCACAAACTGAAGAAATGCCGGTAAGCTTTATAATGGCATCAGTGGG
This sequence comes from Neoceratodus forsteri, assembly GCA_016271365.2. Taxonomy (NCBI): domain Eukaryota; kingdom Metazoa; phylum Chordata; order Ceratodontiformes; family Ceratodontidae; genus Neoceratodus; species Neoceratodus forsteri. The sequence continues at coordinate 335,836,753 of JADMNL010000026.1, forward strand.
GGAAGTTTCAGCTGAGGCTCTTGGCAAGTTTTTTGACTTTTGGCTCCACATTTTCAACATGGTGTTCTTGTGATCCCACCTCATGAAATCAGTCACTGTCATTGTATTATTGAGTCCCAAAAGGTGATTTTGCAGTCACTGCATGGAGTCACCTTTTGGGACTGATTAACAAAATGACAGTGCCACTGTTCATGAGGTAGGCTCCCAAAAAGCCTATGCTGCAAATTTGGTGAAAAATTTGAAAAATGACTGTGTTATGAGTGTACATTGAGCAGTTTCCACGTACAGTTGTAACTTCAATAATTCTTAATGTTTTCACTCCAGATTTTCAGTATTGCCATTTTTTCACACCTCCTTATGAACAGTACAGCTGTCATTTTTACATCCTGCCTGAAATGTGTTTTTGCACATGTGGTGCACAATGGCATGATCACTGTGGGAAATCAATGTTTTGGACAGATTAAGAAAATCACAGTGACACCATTCATGAGCAGAGGTCCCAAAATGCCTATATTGAAAATATGGTGAAAAAATTCCAAAAACTGACTGTCACGAGTGTGCATTGCTCAGTTTCCATGCATGCTCGTACCTTTGAGAATTTTTTTATATTTTCACTCCAGATTTTCAACATTGGCATTTTTTCACACCTCCTTATGAACAGTATATCTGTTATTTTTCACATCCTGCCCAAAATGTGATTTTGCACATCTGGCGCAGAATGGCTTGGTCACTGTGGGAAATCAATGTTCGGGACACATTAACAAAATCATAGTGACACTGTGCATGAGCAGAGGTCTCAAAATGCCCATGTTGAAAATTTGGTAAAAACATTTCCCAAAATGACTGCATTTTGGGTGTGCATGTCATAATATCACACATGCGCCTAAGTTTGCAGATTTTTCATATTTTATCTCCAGATTTTCAACATTACCATTTTTTTACACCTCCTCATGAACAGTACAGCAGTCATTTTTCCCATCCTACCCAAAATCTGTTTCCACACCTGTGACTCCCAATGGCACAGCTGCTGTGCAAAATCACCTTTCAGGACTGAGTAACAAAATGATACTGCCACGGTTCATGAGGTGGGGTGCCAAAAAGCCTGTGTTGAAAATTTGGAGTGAAAATACCAACAAACACTTGGGACATTAAGGTTTCCAATCATAAGCTCACCCTATAGAGACTGACACGCATCGGGGACATAACTTGGGTTCCTCTGCCAGAATGTTCACAGAATTCTACCCACAGCCCCCCACCACCCTACAGCTACTGACAGGCATTGAGGTGTGCCTTGGGTTCCATCACCCTAATGTTCACCCCATTCTCCTATATTGCACCTATCTCAGCTTATTTCCTTATGGAATGGGGTGAGCGTCAAAGCCGAGACCCCTGGCTGACCCCGACACCTGTCGCTGTCTGCAGGGTGGGGAAATGAGTAGATGGCAAGCATTATGGCGGACCCAAGCCACATTCCCAACACCTTTCAGTCTCTGGGGGGTTAAGGTTACTGCAATATTCACTGCCATTCCTGTTTTGGATTTCTAACTCCTGCACTACCAATACTAATGCCTGCAAGCCAACATTCGGCATTGACAAATGCTTATTTATATCTCTTTCTTGTTATAGAGAACTATTTATCATTAATAAAAGTGCTCCATGGTTTTGCAACTACATCCATAGTGCATTATAGAAACATAGACTTTGATGGCAGATAAGGACCTCTTGGCCCACCCAGTCTGTCCATTTCCCTACTTATTGGATAAGCTGCAGATCCTAGTTAAAAAATAGCCTACTCCTCCTGCCTACCAGAATTACCTTATGTCTGTCCCATGCATTCTGTAATTCCCCTATGGTTTTTTGACCCCACAACCTCCTCATGAAGGCTGTTGTATGCATCCACCACCCTCTCTGTGAAAAAATACTTCCTCAGGTTGCCCCTGAGCCTTCACCCCCTCTATCTTCAAATTGTGCCGCCTTGTTCTTGCACATCTCTTTTTCTGAAATATATACCTCTTGGATGTTGTTGATTCTTTTGAGGGTACCTGAAGGTCTCTACTCGTGTCCCCTCTCCTCATTTCCTCTAGGGTATACATATTAAGCTTCTGTAGTCTCTCCTCATATGGCTTATGGTGCATACCCTGCACCATTTTAGTTGCCCTCCTCTGGACTGCCTCCATCCTGTCTATGTCCTTGCAGAGATGGGATCCCCAGAACAGCACACAGAACTCCAGATGGGGTCTCATCAACTGTCTGTACAGAGGGATAACAACCTCCTGTTTTCTACTAGTGATGCCTCTCCTTATGCATCCCAGTATCCCTCAGCCCTCCTTACTGCCTTCTCACATTGCTTGCCTACTTTTTGGTCAACTGATATAACTAGGTCACTTTCCATTTTAGTTGTTGTTAGTACCACACCCCCATTGTGTACTCTTCCCCTGGGTTTTTATTTTCTAGGTGCATTACTTTGCACTTCTTTTCATTGAATCTAAGCTGCCCTACTTTTGACCAGTCCTCCAACCTTGCCAAGTCCCTTTTCATCCTTTCCACCCTATCTTGTGTATCAACCCCATTGCAGATCTTTGTGTTGTCTGCAAAGAGGTATACATTTCCTTCTAGTCCCAGTGCAATGTCACTTATAAAGACATTAAAGAGGATTGGTCCTAGTACTGAACCCTGCGGCACCCCACTAGAAACCCCTCTTTCTTTGGAGCAGACTCCATTTACTATTACTCTTGTGTCCTGTTGTCCAGCCAATTTTACCCAGGCTACCGCCCTGGACCCACTCAAGGTGGACTAACGTGTTTATTAATCTTTGTGTGGGACTGTATCAAATGCCTTGCTGAAGTCTAGGTAGACCACATCCACAGCCCCTCCCTGGTCTATTACCTTGGTCACCCAGTCAAAGAAATGTATTAGCTTTGTCTGACATGACCTTCTCGCTGTGAATCCATGCTGCCTTGGGTCCTGTGCCCCCTGACCTCTAGGTACTCAACAATTCTTTCTTTCAGAAGTGATTCCAACATTTCCCCTACCACTGAGTTCAAACTAACAGGTTTGTAGTTTCCTGGCTCTGCCTTGCTTCCACTTTTGTGGAGGGGAACAACATCCACTTTTCTTCAGTCCTCGGGTACCACACCATCCTCCCATGATTTGTTAAAATGGTAAGGCAGTGGTGTTACTAGTTCTCCTTTTAGTTCTTTTAGAATTCTTGGGTGAATCCCATCAGGCCCCATTGCTTTGTCCATCTTAAGTTTCAGAAGCTCTTTCAGGACCCTTTCTTCTGTGAAAGAACTGGTATTGACCCCGCTATCCAGAGAGCTTCTTTTGTTTGGTTTAGCTATCTCCCCCTCCTCTTCTTTTGTGAATACTGAGCAAACATTTTCATTTAGTATCTCTGCCTTTTAACTGTCACCCTCTGGCCTTCCCCTCCCATTTATTAAGCCTCACTATCCCTCCCTTCATCTCTTTTTGCTCCTTAATGTGCCTATAAAAGGTTTTATTCCCCTTCTTAACCAAGCTGGCTGTCTTTTCCTCTGCTTGGACCTTTGCACTTTTGGCTGCCTTCCATGTTTCTTTCTGCTTTAACTGATACAGTCCCTGTCCTGCTCCTTCTCTGAATCCTTATACTTCCTGAATGCTACCTTTTTCTCCCTAACCTTCCCTGCCACTTCTTTTGAGAATCATACAAAGGCTTTTTGCTTCTGTGATGGCAGTTTTGATTTTCCCCATTGTTCCTCCACCCTTTCTTCCTGCCCACTTGCAAGTGCGTTCCTTATGCACTCTCCCATTTTGCTAAAGTCTGCCCTCCTAAAGTTTAGTAACCTTGCTTTTGTATGGCTTGACTCTACGGCTGTGTTTACCATGAACCACACTGTTCGGTGGTTGCTTGTTCCCAGATGGCTACCCACTTCTAAATCTGAGATCCTCTCTTCATCCCTTTTTAAGAGGATCAGGTCTAAGATTGCTCCTTCCCATATGGGTTCCAACACATGCTGTCTGAGGCATGCCCCCTGAAGGGCATCGAGAAGGACCCTGCTCTTGGATGTGACTGCAGCAAAGGTGCTCCTGTTAACATATGGCATATTCAGGTCCCTCATCAATAATATCTCCCCTTTTTCTGCCATTCTAAGGATGCCTTCTACCATTTCCTTGTCCCCTTCCTCTCCCTGAGATGGGGGTCTGTAAACAACACCCATGCAGACTGTAGTGCCATTTCCCATCTCCAAGGTGACCCACAGTGCCTCCTCCTCTCCCTGTTTCCCCTTTAGTTCTGTTGCTTTGACCCCTTCCCTTATGTAGCGAGCTACTCCTACTCCTCTTTACCCCCGTCCCTCCAACAGATTGTGTACTCTGGCATGTTGACATCCCAGTCATGGTTCACTGTGTACCAAGTTTCTGTGACTGCCACAATGTCCAGGCATCCCTCTTCCATCAAGATCACTAGTTCAGGAAGCTAGTTACTCAGACTACGGGCATTGGTACTCATCACCCTCCATTTTCACTTTCAATTTTTTGATGGCCTTACCCTTTTAGCCCCATCCCAGCCTTACTGTCTTTTCTCCACTGACCCCTGTCCTGCTTCCTATCAGCTTCTACCTTGTTGTTTTCTTTGACTAACTACTCCTGTTTTGTGGGGAGGCTGGGAATTCCTGATCCGGTTCAATGCCTCCCTTGGCTGGTTTAAATTCCCTATGAAGCATCTAAATATCACCTAAGACATTGGTTCACCTTCTGTACAGATTCTGACTGTCATGCCAATATAGGCTTGTATCCTCCTGGTGGACCCCAGTCTACAATGAAGCCAAAAGCTCTGTGCTCCCACACCAGTTATTCAACCATTCCTTGAATTATGGTAGATCATCCTTGTCTCACTCATGCCATAGACAGGCAGCACCTCCGAAAGTTACCATGTATGCTACTTGTCTCAGGCCCCTCCCCAACTCCTCCTACACTGCTCTGATCCCATTCCCAGCAAGGTAATCTGGCCCTAAGTTGACAATGATGTCCAGTTCCCCCCTCCCATGCAACTGCTTCCACTATCCTGAGGATTTGCTTCCTGTCCCTCCTAGCCATGGCATCAGGCAGGCACCTTACCTCCCGCTCCCCTCCCTTCTCCAGTTCTACCTACTAAGAATTGAGTCCTTTACTAGGAGCTGTTTCCTTCCCCTGAGGAGACCCATGCCACCCTCCTTTGGGTCTCCATTGTAGAGGTTCCCAGCATCCTCTTTGATCTCAACTGTGGGTGCCTTCATACAGAAACCACGCTTTGCCAGAATAGTGTATGAAATGTGGAGAGGTACAACTGGAAGGATTCATCATTGTTTCACCACCGGCCTCAACCTCCCTGAGCCCACTGTGGTTCAACCACTCTTCTTTCTTGGCAATCTCTGAGGCAGTGGTGGCAGACTTGGTGGTCCCTGGGTGGGGGAAGAGGTGTCCCTACTCCTTGCCAGTTCAGCCTGGAGACTGGCAACCCACTCCCTCAGAGCAGAGAGGTGCCTGCAAACAGGGCAGCATCACAGTCTCAGGAATATCTCTCGGAAGACTCCTGCCCCACAGCCAGTGCATTGCACCACTCCCCACATGTCTCCCACCTTTCCTGTATAAAACTTTTTGTTAGTTTTTTGTCTTTTTGTCTTTTTTTATTGTCTTTATTGCTAGTGTGTGGATGCATTAACCCTCTATGCAGTGTGCTGGGCTGCTTAGGGTATGACAGGTGTACGTCCTTTGCCTGTTCAGGGAAGTGATGTCAGAAAACCTGGTATAAAGAAAATGACTTCCCTGTGGCAGGTGGGGTGTGTGGCAGAGTTGGGGGGCCCAAGCCTGTGCCCCCCAAATCAATCAGCTACAGCTCTGACCCATCACCCCAGTTAGTGCTTTCCATCCTTTCTGCAAAACAACCTGCACAGCAAACTACCAGAAAATATACCCTGCACAAAACAACGTCAAGTCAAAGAAAAGTAAAGCAAGTGAGTCCAATACCTATGATGTAAGCACCCCCTGGCACAGCCTGGTATGGCCTTTGAAGGCAAACAGAGAAAAAACAGTTTCTACCACGTGGGGCATTGTCTGGGTCAAATACACAGCCCTCTAACTTGCAGTCAACTACAGAACTTGTAGAAAATCATCAGCCAGTAAATAATTCACAGTACTATGAATATTTTGATGCAAAAGTCACCAAACTACTAGCCCAAAACAAGTCAGCTGTCCACAAGAAAGAAAAGTAAACAGTATTCCAATCCTCTGGGTTTAAACTCCCAATTTACAGAGCAGTATTGCAAGCCTCTTCGTTCCAAAATAAATACCAAAAGCAATAATAAGTGTCAAATTTAAGGTGAGGTACACTTCCCTCTGATGTGAGCAAGACTGTGTTTCCTGCTGATTCTGAGTTCAGTATTGTCTCTTCCCAGCTTTCAGTTAAAAGCAGTTTCCACCTGAACATGATTAGCTTTTTCAGTTTTTGTTATCCCAAAAAACTTTTAGTAATAATGCCTTTCTAGTCCAACCAATATCTCAGTTGTTCTTTCCAAATATGCTAAAAAGTTCTTGTTGAAATTGAAATTATGCTGTTGAATTGAATTTATCAGTACTAGCGAGGCTCATTAGTTTTAGAAATGGTTCTGTATGGCATCATCATTTTTATCCAAAACACAGTTTTCTTTTTTGTAATAATGCCTTTCTGCTCAGAATATCTCAATTGATTTCCCCCAATATATCCTATCTAAATTGAGAAAAGTTTAATTCTTATTCTTTATTTTTCAATACTGGCATTTGCCATGGTCCCTGCAAATGCATGATACTGTTTGTGTGGGGAACTGTGCTGTTCAATGTTTCTTGGCAAAACTGTCATCTTTGTTAGCTTATTTGTTTTATTTCTATATTTTGTAACCCAAAAATGTCCTACTGCATGTGGCATGCAGCACATTTTTCATTTCACATGAAACAGTTCAATCATTTTTATTTTTATTTTCATACTGGCATTTGCCACAGCCCCTATAAATACATGATACTGTTTCTATTGGGAACTCTGCTGTTTAATGTTACTCGGAAAACATAATCCTTGTTAGATTATTTAAAATTTATTTCTGTATTTTGTAACCCAGGAATTGCAGACTGAGGACAGTTTAATTCATTTTCGTTATATTTTAATACTGGCATTTGCCACAGTTAATGCAAATACATGATGCTGCTTGTTGTGGGAACTGTGCTGTATGGGGAGCTTCTTTATAGCATGCCCCAAGGATGCAGTATAGCATAGTGGTTTAAGACACTGAGTTGCAAACCTGGAGACCTGGGTTTGAATCCCACAGCCCCCACTTGCATGCTGTGTGACTCTGAGCACATCACTTAACTTCTTTGTGCTCTAAGGTTGCACCTGGAAAAAACATCAGTTTACTGTGCCTTTCCTGGTTAAACAATTTCCACTTTCCTTTCCTTTCCCTGTAGACATTTTTCACCCTGCTGGGTATAACATATATTACTACATTATTTAAGTGACTTGCTCAGGGTCACATAGTATGCAAGTGAGGGTTGTGGAATTTAAATCCAGATCTCTGGGTTTGCAGCTCACAGCCTTACATCAATGAGCTACACTGCCCATATCAAAAAATATAGCAACATGCTAAAAGGGTTCCATCAGTATTTGTTATCCAAAACACAAATTTCCCTTTTAGTAATAATGGAAAAAACATCATCCTTTTCAGGATTGTAATTCCAATTTCTTTCAATAAATAAATAAAAATAAAATCTTTTTTTTTTTATTTATTTCCATATTTTGTAACCTGGAAATTTCCTGCTGTATGTGGCATGCAATACATTGCTGATTTTACATGCACCATTCTAATTATTATTTCTGTTATACTGTCATTTGCCACGGCCCCTGCAAATACATGATACTATTTCTGTAGGATTCCAGTTGAAATTGGAATCATGCTGTTGAAATGGATTTATCATTACTAACAGGACTTACTGGTTTTGCAAATAGGTCTGCACTGCATCAGTATTTGTTATCCAGGAAAAACGTACCATAGTAATTTTGTTTCTTCCCAGTGATACTCAGGTATTAACTTCTACAGTGTCCCCTTAAGACTGAGCTGCCCGGAGAGATGGAATGCTATGCAAATAATGGAATCTTTGCACATGCTATTTTTCAAATGCTGCCTTGAACTAACTGCCTTGGTTCTAAACCCTCAGACTTCCCTGGAACCTGGAAAGACAGGCCTCAAAACTACACATCTGTATCTAACAGCATAATTATTGGAATTATAATGATAATTAAATAACACCCAAAAACCTCCCAAGGGGAGGTCAAACCCCAAAACTGGTTGTAACAAAATGCAGTAATACCCCTGAATATCAGAAATCACCTGAAGGGGACGAAGAACAAGAAGAACCCAAATCACAAACAATAGTGCCTGATTATGGCATCCACATAGTAGGCTAGAAGAACATTCCCAGGAATGTAGAGGATACTGGTTCTTGAAGGGGAGGCAGGTTGGAAAGTTAGGAATACCTGAGTATCACTGGGAAGAAACAAGATTACTATGGTAATTTTTTTCTTCTAACCCCAGTAATACTCAGGTATTCATAACTTATGTAGACTACAAAGTTGTACCTTTGAAGGTGGGCACAGAACCTACTTTGGAAACAGACTCTGCTGGACTGTTGCAAAACCTGGATCACTCCTGGACAGAATGTCCAGACTGTAATGCTTTGTAAAGGTGTGTACTGCTTTCCAGGTAGCTGCTTTACAGATGTCCACTAATGGAACATCTCTGGCAGCTGCTAAGGTAGCAGCTGTGCCCCTTGTGGAATGGGCCCTCAACCCTGTTTGGGGTTCCCTTCTAGCTTTAGAATAGCAAAACTGGATACACTGTTCTATTCAGCAAGAAATGGGCCTTTTAGATGCTGGGCTACCCTTTCCAACATCCCCACTGGTCAGGAACAGCTGTCTTCTGTCTTGCCTATGGTCCTCAGTGGCCGTTATGTAGTAACTAAGGGCTATTTTAACATCTAAACTGTGGAGCCTCCTTTCACTAGAGGTGGAGTGCTCAGTGAAAAAGACAGGCAGGGTAATGATTTGGTTCAAGTGGAAATCTGAGACCACTTTGGGGAGAAATTTCCTGTTTGTTCTCAGGACCACCTTGTCTTTATGCAAATAGCCTGGTGCTCACTGATCCTTCTAGCTGAAGTCATTGCCATTAGGAAAACTGTTTTCCATCTGAAATATTTCAGGTGAGCTGAAGACGTGGGATCAAAAGGGGCCCACATGAGCTTGGCTATACACACATTAAGAGCCCATGCTGTCACTGGCTCCCTGTGAGGGGGGTGCAACTAGAAAAGGCCCTTGAAGTACCTTTTGAAAATAGGGTCTGAGGCTAAGAAAAACCTTTGCCTGGCTGAAATGTAAGCAGAAGCTGCAGCCAAATGTACCTTCAGGGTACTGGTCTGAAGGCCAAAAGAATGCTGGTAAGTAATATGATCCAGCATGGATGGTACCCCAGCCTGTGTTGGTTCAATATTCTGTGTGGAACACCAGATAGAAAACCTTTTCCATTTTGCAGCATAGGTCTTCTTAGTGGAGTGCTTCCTGTGACTCTTCAAAATGTCCAGGACACCTTCAGAAAGGTTTAGACTCATGATTCTAGGTCCTCAAGAACCAGGCCTTGAGCCTGAGGGATCTGATGTTCAGGTACAGGAGTCTCCCCTGACTATAGGTTAACAGACTGTGCCTTCTGGGAAGATATAATGATTCGACCACTGACATGAAGAGCAGTAGAGAGTACCGTGGCTGTCTGGGCCAATCCGGTGCTATCAGGATCATGGATGCTGACTGGGACCTGAGCTTGTGCAAAATCCTGTATACCACAGGGAAGGGAGGAAAATCATACAGGTGTTTCCCTAACCAATCTAGAATTAGAACATCCAAGGGGATTCTTCCCGTCTGGAGGTCTGCAACAATATTTTGGCAGATGGTAGTTCTGGTGGGATGCAAACAAGTCTACCTCTGGGATGCTCCACCTCTTGAAAATTACTTTCACCACTTGCCTGTTCAGAGTCCATTCATGATGGGCCTGATTAATCTGACTCAAGGTATCTGCCAATGTATTGTCCCTGCCAGGCAGATGAATGATCTGTAGGGAACGTCCCAAGGAGTAATCCAGACTCCATATTTTCATAGTTTCTATGCAGAGGGGACTGGACCTTCTCCCTCCCTCCTTGTTTATGTAGTACCTATGTAACCCCCCCTCCCGTTTAACCAGCAGGGCTGCTCCTCTCACCACATAGAGTCTAGGGCCAAAAAAGAGGGATGGGGGTTTACATAACATGTATACACATTTCTTTTCTAAGCCTGCTATCACAGACAGGCAACCAAGTGTGGCAACTACCTGGTACACACCTGGTGGGACCACTTACCATGACCAACAACCCAGGTCCCTGGGAGAAAATGTTTGCTCATAATTGTGCTAGGTTTGCACTTCTGGTCAGGGGCACCCAAGTAAATACAGACACAGTGGAAGCAATAACAATACTGTCCAAACCAGGTTGGGATTCTGGAGTGTGGCTTTTATTCACATACACAGAGTAGGAATAATCACAAAGTAAAGATAGACCCCCACAGGGTTACCCATACTGGTATTGCAGATTCTCCAGGGTACAGACATTCCTGAACATTCCAATTTAGCATAGGCATAATGAACACACACACAGCAAAAATCTAAGGTTCTAATTGCAGGTTGGCACACAGCCAGTTACTGGTACATTTCCTCGACTAGGCACACATGGCCAGTACTAGGACACTTTCCCATATTTCATGAGGAATACTAGTGGCGCTCATGACCACCAAAGAGCACATCTAGGCTCAAAATCTTTTACCACCCACTATACTGAGGTAAACTGAAAACAGAGAATCCAAAAATACACTTCTAGGTAACTATTTCCATCAGGCACTGATAGAGCTGTGCAGGTACAAACCAGCCAAGTTTTATAATTGGGAATTGTGTGAGGACTTTTTATAAGTGGACTGAGTATGAACTGGGAAACTACTGTGGGACTTAATTTTGGACTGCTATTTTAACAATTTTGTTCATTTATGCCTTGGTAGCTGGGGTGTATATTGTTTGCTTTAGGAATTGGTTGTATGCTGTGTATGAAGTGGGTGGTGACTGTAGTGAGTGTTGTGGCTATTTGGATTTTTAGTGTGGTTGTGTGAAAGGCACCTGGTTCAGGTGTGTGTGTGTGTGTGTGTGTGTGTGTGTGTGTGTGTGTGTGTGTGTAAGTGTGACAAGAGACTTTGAATATTAATGTGAGCTAGGCTTTTGGGAAGGTCAGAGGGAAGGGATTGTGAGGGCCCAGGGTTGAGCTCAATGTCACCCATTTTAAGGAGCAGTAGGAGTAGGATACGCCTGGCAGGGACAGAAGTGCACCTGCGGAATGATGGAGAGGATGGGGGAGGGCAGGAGAGGGAAATTCTAATGGCCACCTGGTGGAGCCAAGAAGTCACAGAAGGAAGGATGGAGGAGTCAGGAGTAGTGTAGAGGGAGTAGGAGGCAGGAAGAGGGAGAGTAGAGGCAGAGGGGTAGGAGAAGGAAGGAGAGATGGGGACAGGAAAGCAGGCAAGGAGAGGGAGGTAGAGAAGAACAGAAAAGGAAGGATAGAAAGGATAATGGGTAACAGAACAGTTGGAAACATGAAAGAAAGAAAGAGGGGGTAGCTAAGGGAGAGAGTAGGAGAAGAGGCAGTTAAGGGAGACACCCAGGAATTGGAGAGGGAGGTGGGAAAGGGGTGATGGTAGGGAGGCTATATCAATAGGACTTGCACTTACTCCTGCAATAACACTAAACAATAAACGTAGCAAAGCAAATTGTGTTAACACATATAATCCAAGCTTAAGAACAACAGCATGTGTAGGACAATTGACATGATTGCAAACAATACACATTTACACTAACAGATAGAAACAATAATGCAGATAGTGGCAGATAATTAGTAGAACACCACTTCAAACATTATAATGCACAAATAGACTAAGCAGCAACTCAAGATTACAACAGCTTTTAAGGGTGCAGAGTCTCTTGCTAACTGCTGCCCCATGCTGCTGCCAACTGTATGACACCTTCAGCTGTTTCCCGTTAGCAAAAGGACCACAGCAGAGGACAGCTATGAGGTGATGAGATATACAACACAGGACCCCCCCAGAAACACAGACACCTCACTCGAGAGGATCAGGGCACTGGCACCTCAATTTGGTGCCCCCCAAAATAAGTTCTGGCCAGATGAAGAGCTCAGTTGACTCCAAACAGTCCACAGGCTGCAAGAAAAGCACAAATCCAAAATCAAATGCTGCTCATTTGAAAAGTCACTCACCATCTCAGGAAGCTGTTACAATAGTGGCCACAACCCCAAGAAACACAGACACCTCTCTTGAGAGGATGAGAGCACTGGAACCTGAATTTGGTGTCAATAAAGATAAGTCCCTGCCAATTGAGGAGCCCAATTGACTCTAGACAGTCTACAGGCTACAAGAAAAGCACAAATCCAAAATCATGTGTGGCTCATTTGAAAGTCACTCACCATCTCAGGCAGCTGTCACAATAGTGGCTACACCCCCAAGAAACACAGACACCTCCCTCAAGAGGATCAGGACACTGGAACCTGATTTTAGTGCCCTCAAAGATAAGTCCCAGCCAGATGAGGAGCCCAATTGGGTCCAAACAGTCCACAGGCTGCAAGAAAAGTACAAATCCAAAATTAAATATGGCTCATTTGAAAGCCGCTTGCTATCTCAGGCAACTGTCACAATAGTAGCCATGCCCCCAAGAGACACAGACATCTCCCTTGAGGGGATCAGGGCATTGGCATCTGAATTTTGGTGCCCCCAAAGATAAGTCCCACCAGATGAGGAGCTGGATTGACTCTAAACAGTCCACAGGCTGCAAGAAAAGCACAAATTTATAGATGGGCAAGCTGGTCTCATCAGCGGCCATTTCAGGGAGAGGAGCCTTTTTGCTGTGGTGGGTGGTGAGTGGGAGGCTGCAGTGGATATAGGCCACAGTCAGTGACTGAAGAAAGCAGTGGGGAGAGCCGCTTCTGTGGGGAGGTTTTTCCTCCTATCAGGTCCCTGACCTAAGGACCTATTGGGACAAAGCCGAAATTGGGCGCCCTATCAGAGGGGAAGATGCCACTGCAGCCTGGCTTTAAAAAGCTGTGTCAGACTGTAGTGTGCAGTTGCTGGCTGGTCGCATCGGTGACCATTTCAGGGGAAGAGGAGACAGCTTTTTTTGCCGCGGTTGGAGGAAAGCAGGAGGGAGCAGCGGATACAGGCGCAGCTAGCAGCTGAAGACATCAGCGAGGAGAGCTGCTTCTGTGGGGAGGTTTTCTTCCCTCCAACTCCTGACCCCAACCTCTATTAAAATGCTGGAGTAGGGAGGAGCAAGGAAGATAAGAGGAGGAGTCAGCAGAAGGAGTGCCAATGGTCTTAGAGCAGCAGGAGAAACAGGGAGCAGACATGGATCATGTACAGCTGGGAAAAGGATAATTTCTTCATGAAGGAGCTGTAATTTCTGGATCAATTGGGACTCTGCAGGAGAAGATACTCCAAGAACTGGGCAAATTGGGACTTGAGTGTAATATGAACAAATTGAAACTTGTGTGGTAATTATGGACAAAGTGCTATTGAAAAGTATTATCTAAAAGTCAAGTACTGCATAAATGCACTGAACTGCTGAGCGGTAGGATAATTAACATAAAATTAAGTGCTGCTTATGTGTCAGCATTATCCAAAGGTACCTGCTATGATGGGAAAGGTCCTCACCTCACTAGAGTGGGCCTGTTTGGGAGGATGATTGGGTGCACAGGGGTGTGGGCGGCCATGGTACTTGAATGGACTTGGAAGTTTGGGGTTGCCCAGTGTGCCACTTTAGCTGGCTAAGATTAGGAGGAGGTTGAGGGATTAGAAGGCAGTCGGGAGAGGGGAAGTAGGGGAAGGGGTCATCTACATAGCCACACACCCGTGCCGAAACCTCTGCATAAGGAGAGGAGTTAATGGGGATCTCTGGGGAACATAGGAACCTGGGTGGAGGAAGCCAAAAGGTGGGAACTCCCAAAAGCAGGCAGGAGACTGAGTTGGCCAGAGAGACCTGAAAGGGTGGGATAGTACTGGAAGATGTGAAATGGCAGCAGGCAGAAAAGGGGAGAGCATGGGCCCAGTTCAGGACTCTGCAAAAATGCACAGATGGGTGCAGAAAGGGAAGGACCTGTAAAAACTGTGCAGAAATAACTAAGACAGGGAACTGACAGAGCTGTGCAGGTACAAACCAGCCAAGTTTCATAATTGGGAATTGTGAGAGGTCTTTTTATAGGTGGACTGAGTATGAACTGGGAAACTACTGTGGGACTTAATTTTGAACTGCTATTTTAAAAATGTTGTTCATTTATGCCTTGGTAGCTGGGGTGCATATTGTTTGTTTTAGGGATTGGTTGTATGCTGTGTATGAAGTGGGTGGTGACTGTAGTGAGTGTTGTGGCTATTTGGATTTTTAGTGTGGCTGTGTGAAAGGCACCTAGTTGCAGGTGTGTGTGTGCATGTGTGGTGTGGTTGTAGTGTAGAATTATTGTGGCCGGAAGTCTTGGTTTATTTAATGATTGTTAATTTGAGATGTGTTGGAAGGGTGTTAAGACGGTCAGGCATTGTTCTCCCACCATGCTCAGGGACTTGCGCCCCTTCGATTGTCCCCCATTATCAGTCGAGGTTTATAAAAGATGTCGAGCTTTGGGGATAGTGAAGAGATAATGGAGGGGGGCGAGATCTGGGCATGGTAGGAAAATGGAGAGAGGTGGACGGATAGAGGTCGTGGGGACTAGGTGATGCTCTGGGGCAAAATGGGGTCAAGAAAGGGGTATTCCCTGTCTGACTTCCATACCCAAGGGCTCCACAAATAGTGGTCAGGTCCTGGGATCTTCCTCGATGACTCATTCAACTCAGGCGGTGTTATGTAATGCCAGATCGATTAGGAACAAGACGACTATTATAGCTGATCTTGTTGGAACATCAGATCTGTCACGCATCACCGAGACCTGGCTGGATGAGAATGCAGGCCCAATTTTGGCATCTGCTGTTCCAGCTGGGTTCTCAGTGATACACTGCCCGAGATTGGATCGTAGAGGCGGGGTGTAGCCATTATGTTTAAAATGGAACTGGGCCTTGTGGATGTGCCAGTGGGGTGAACTCGATCCTTTGAGTGTATCATGGGAGCAGGTATAGGGTTCAGGATACTCCTCATCTACCGTCCACCTGGTGATGGTGGAGAATTCAATTGTCAGTGTGGCCTTGGAGTCTCCAAGATGATTAATTCTGGGTGACTTCATTGCCTGGATCGACGATGAACTCTCACAATTTGGAAATACTCTCCTCCAGCTTATGACTATGCTGGGCCTTACAGAGATGGTTACCTCTGCTACCCACATAGGTGGTCACTCTCTGGATCTTGTGTTCCTCCTGGGGATGGAGATCGCAGAATTGGGGGTGGAACCAGTTGGTTGGTCAGACCATCACACCATAAGGTTCAGTTTCAGGGCACCCCAAATAGGCCTGTCTCTACGGAGATGGTCCAGTACTGCCCCTTGAGGGGAGTTACCCCAGAGGGCCTATTGGCAGTGCTAGACCTATGTGGTTTATCGAGTGAATGCACGAGTCTTGGGGATCTCATAGTGGCTTATAATAAGGTGGTGGTAGATGCCCTGGTCTCAATTGCTCCTGTTTGTGTTCACCCACTCACTCTGCGCCCGAGGACCCCCTGGTTTGTTGGGTCCTTGAAGGAGCTGAGAAGAGTGGCTAGAGAGAGCTTGGTAGAAATCAGGACTTGATGCTGACAGGCTTAGACTGATGGATCATTATAAGGGCTATCAATCAGCAATCACCTGTAACAAGGCAGAATTCCTATCTGGGGAGTTTGCTGCTACATGAAATTGACCAGCTCAGCTCTTCCAGACTGTGGACAGACTGTGCAATCCAGTCTGTCTTCAATCTGGAGGAGATTCTTCACAAATGAAGTGTGATGAGCTTGCTCGTATCTTCTCAGATAAGGTTGCCAGCATCAGGTCGGGTATCGGCCCAGCTCTCTCTATGAGGGATTGTGGAGATTGGTGGGAGGTGGCGAGCACCCATTCTGTCTGGTCTGACTTCAGCCAGCCAGAAGTCATGGACACTGTGAGGATTGTCCAAACTTTGCAACCAACCAACTGTAGTTTTGATCTGGGCCCTACACCACTAATGGTAGACTGTGTAGAAGCTATCTGCCCGATCCTTGCTGAAACTTTCTCGAGTTCCTTGGAGTTAGGGGCCTTTCCTGATCCCTTCAAGGAGGCGGTCATTTGACCACTCCTTAAAAAAACCTCTTTGGACCCAGACTGTCTAGCTAACAATAGACCTGTCTCTAATCTACCCTTTGTGGGTAAGGTTATTGAGAAGCTAGTTGTGTTGCAGCTGGATGACCATCTTACAACCCACAGTGTCTATAATGCACTCCAGTCTGGGTTTAGGAAAAGTCATAGCACTGAGACCACCCTTGTCCGGGTTTTAAATGATCTCCTAACTGTGAGAGATTGAAAGGCTCATACTATCTTAGTCCTTCTTGATCTCTTGGTGGCATGTGATACTGTGGACCATGGTGTGCTTTTGGAGTGTCTGTGGCTTCTTTGCAGACTGTCTCCACCAGTCTTAAGCTGGTTTCAATCTTTCCTTATGGGCAAGTGGCAGAGGGTCATCATTGGAATTTATTCTCAGATGCTCTCTCCTGTCCTGTGGGTGCCGAGGCTCCATATTGGCACCCATGTTGTTTGCAGTGTGTATATGCTGCCATTAGAGATATCACTAATCAATACAGTTTGGGCTTTCACTGCTATGTAGATGATACCCAACTGTATATGTCCTTATTCCTGGACAAGATTATGTGATCTCCGTGTTTAACAACTGTCTAGCCGAGATCAAGAATTGGATGAGCACTAGCTGGCTGAGATTAAATCGGATAAGACTGAAGTATTGGTTGTGGACCAGTCACCCAGAGGTGGGTCCCAGGGGCTGGGCTTCTTTCAGACCTATGGCTCAGGCCAGCTCACTACCTCAGACTGGGTCGTAACCTGGGCATTATTTTTGACAGCAGTTTGACCCTGAAATCACAAGTGTCTGCCATTCTCAAATGCTCCTTTTACCATCTTAGGAATATCACCCAGGTGAAACACCTAGTTCCTCTGGCTGACCTTCCAGCACTGGTCCATGCCTTCATAACCACCTGCCTTGATTACTGCAATGTCCTTACCTAGGGCTTCCAGGGTTGATATCCATCGCTTGCAGTAAGTGCAGAATGCAGCAGGCCAGGCTTTGACTGGTGCATCTAGGACTAGTCATATTATGCCTGTGTTGTGTGAACTACACTGGCTGCCGGAACAGTGGCGGATCACTTTTAAGATCAGGTTACTGACCTATAAAGCCCTACATGAACAGGGACCCCAGTATCTGCAACATCTCCTTATTCCCTACTGCCCCTCCTGCTCACTCCGATCCATTAACGAGGGATTGCTAGAGATTCCAGGGTTTGTTAAAGGAGAAGTCCACCCAAAACTTGAAAAATACATGTTGTGCAGAGTGTTTTAATTTGTATGTGAAGTTCTAGTGTTTCCTTCCCTCTGACTGGTATTAGGAGTTTTTCCTAAATTAGGCTGCTAGCTTTACGCTAGTTTTACGACCCCTGGGGATCTTCATCCCTGACAGCTTAACTGTATTTCTTGTTCCCACAGTGCATCTTGTCTCATGTGACAGTGATGTAAGAGAGACCCAACATTCAGCACACAGATGCCAAACAAACTAAATATCTTGGAAGCTTTACAAGCTGCACAGAAATTACCAGCAGCAAAGTTTTTCAAGACAGTAAGACCTTTATGATGACAGTAGTCACCAAGCTGAATTCTACAGATTTTAAAATATAGTCATCTCTACTGTTGTTAACTGATTGTAAAGCAATGTTTTCTGCTGGATTTATGGTCTCTGCTACATCACCATCACATGAAACAAGGTGCATTGTAGGATGAAGGAATACAATTAAGCTGTTTCATATGGAGATCTCCAGGGGTCATAAAACTACCCTAAAGCTAGCAGGCTAATTTAGGAAAAACTCCTAATACCAGTCAGAGAGAAGGAAACACTAGAATTTCTCACACAAATTAAAACACTCTGCACAACATATATTTTTTTAAGTTTTGGGTGGACTTCTCCTTTAAAAAGATCTGTGGTACATGCTTTTCTTGTGCTGCCCTACCCTGTGGAATTCTCTACCTCGTTGGTTAATGGAATGCCTGACTATCTCGAGTTTTAAATCAGAGTTCAAAACTTATTTATTCTGTCTGGATTTTCCATAAGGCTTTTTAAAATTTTATGTATGTTTATCTGATTATATTCTTTGTCCATCTAACTGTACTGTGCCTTGGTATTTGAAAGGCGCTTAAGAAATAAAGTTTTACTTACTTACTTACTAATATGCCCCTAACAGGAGGAACTGTATCATAGTTCAGTATTAGTAATAGCCATCCTAAAACTCTACTAAATGTAGAGGATAAGCTAATGAATATTCTCAAGTTCCCTGGCTGGAGCACTGTTACAGATGTAAAACTTGTAGGAATTTACCAGATTTTTGCTTACTCATGGATGGAGTGTTGGGGGGGAAGGGCTGGATTCTAGTTCCACCATGCATACAAGCATGCAGGCTGGACCTCTACTGAAGAGATTTGAGATGAGGTGGAGAAAAGGTAGAGGAAAAACTAGAGATAATGCATTCCACCAAGGTATGTGTGTTATGAAATGTTCCTTTTCACAGCCCATGAGACATGTATTCAAAACTCTTATTGTCTGCATGTAGAAACAATGTGCTGATATCCTATTTAGTGGTGACCTACCTTGATGGAAATGTGCCAGCAAGTCCATCCGCAAAGCATGCTTTACCAATCAGGGTACTAGTGTCATTATTATTTTAATGTGGCCATGTAAGAAAGGTATGTGTAAGTAACCTCCAGGCCACTTTTTATGTTTGCTTGCGTGCATGCACAAGAAACATTATGCGGCAGCTTAGGAGAGAAGCGGGTTGTGGAGGTGCGGCACTCTGGCAGCCAACGGGGGCACTGCATTTGGGGGCTTGGCACTGGTGGACCAATGCAGGCCCAGTGTCTTGATGACACTGGTTCTGCAAAAATGTCACCAAGTTGAAATGTTTTTACTACTGCAATCAGGGGTCACCTTGTCATTGCAGCATCAGACAGTCCGCTGCAATGAAGGAGTGACCCATCATTGCAGGGCAGTAGCTTGCTGTGGTGCCCCCACTAGTTCATTCGCTGAAGGGAAGCCCACTACCCGTCAGCATACTGTGACCCCCCTCCCCCATTTGCTGTGTGCTGAGGGGGTGCCCAATACCCCTCAACATCATTAGCCCCAACAGTCTTTCTTTGCTGGCCAGAGGCCACTCCCCATCAGCATAATGTCCCACATAAAAATTGTTATGTCCGAGGGAGCTCCCAATCCCCTGACAGCTACAGCACCCCAAAAAAAACACTCAGGTTGCATGCTGGGGCCCACCCTAGCGTGCCAAAAGTCCCTGAAATAAAAACACCCTTGATTTTTTTCTTTAACCTGTAAAACAGAAAGCGGTCCTCGAGATTCAGTGGCCCTCCCCCAACCTGTGCCCACCTGCCTCCCTCACACACCCCCCCTCACCCCATACTCTACCTCCGGGATGAGCGGTGATCCTCGGTGGACTAGAAACATGTCTGCACTCTTCAAAGTCGACCGCAAACTGAAAAAATGCCAATAAGCTGTATAATGGCATAAACAGGGTTTTTTCAACTTTGGTCCATATCTTGGCCATTTTTGGGATTTTAGCACCAAATATTCAACATGGGGTTCTTGGGACCCCTCCTCATGAATTCTATGACTGTCATTGCATTATTCGGTCCCAAAAGGTGATTTCGCGGTCACTGGGTGGAATTACCTTTCAGGACCAGTTAATGAAATGACAGTGCCACAGTTCATGAGGTGGGCACTCAAAAGGCCTATGTTGCAAATTTGGTGAAAAAAATCCCAAAAATGATTGTTTTTCGAGCATGCATCGCGCAGTTTACATGCACGCTCGTAACCTCGCAAATTTGTAATATTTTCAGTCCAGATTTTCAAACTTGGCATTTTTTCACACCTCCTTATGAACAGTACAGCTGTCATTTTGTACATCCTGGCCAAAATGTGTTTTCACACTTCAGGCACAGAAGAGAGTGGTCGGTGTGGGAAATCAGTTTTTGAGACAGATTGAGAAAATCACAGTGACACTGCTCATGAGCAGAGGTCCTAAAATGCCTATGTTGAAAATTTGGTGATGAAAGTCCATAAAATGACTGTGTTACAAGCGTGCATTGTAATGTTTCCACGTACCCTTGTAACTTCACAAATTTGTAATATTTGCACGCCAGATTTTCAACACTGGCACTTTTTCACACCTCCTAATGAACAGTACAGCTGTCATTTTTCACATCCTGGCCAAAATGTGTTTTTGCACATCTGGCGCAGAATAGCGTGGTCAGTGTGGGAAATCAGTGTTTGGGACAGATTAAGATCGAGCAGGTGAGAGAGGGGGAGTGAATGAGCTCAACTGATCTCTGTCAGGACTGCTGCAGATTTCTTTGTGGGCAGAAAAAGGCACAAACACAGGCAGAAGCCCAGTACAAAAAGGGTAGCCTGCAGCACCAGGAGAAACAGAATTAGCGAGTGAGAGAGGAGGAGTGAGCCAGCTCAATGGAGCTCTGTCAGGACTGCTGCAGATTTTGCTGTGGGCAGAAAAAGGAGTCAATGCAGGCAGGGGCCCAGTACAAAAGGGCAGCCTGCAGTGCTGGGAGAAATAGAAGGAGTGAGTGAGAGAGAGGGAGTGAGCAAGCTCAAAGGAGCTCTGTCAGGACAGCTGTGAACTTCTTTGTGGGCAGAAAAAGGTGCCAATGCAGGCAGGATCCCAGTACAAAAGGGCAGTCTGCAGCGCCAGGAGAAACAGAATGAGCGAGTGAGAGACGGGGGAGTGAGCGAGGTCAACGGAGCTGTGCCAGGACTTTAGAGTTGCCCACCCTCCTCCAGTGTCTTCTGTGATCCCATATTACAGCAGGGTCTCTGGGTGGAGAAAGTAATGATTGGATACTTTGAGGAGTGCTGCAATAATACAGATTTAGTTGTTCTGTTTATTTCTCTGCCTGAGCTAAGTACTGAGCTATACTGTTATGATTGCTGTAATAATACATAGTTATTTGTTCACTGACCTATACAGACAGTATAGTGTTATGCTTGCTCAACTGTGTTAGTTTAGTTTTTTAGTGTTCACACTCTCTATTCCAAAGGAATTACCACCCTGTAGGGGGATGAAGGCAAGGAACCCTCGGAGAGGGTTCCACCCCTAGAGGTGCAACGGGATGGTTCCCGTGGCTAAAAGTACCTTAGGAATCCCAAAAAAAGTAGTATCATCCCCAAAAAGGAGGCAACACGAAGCATAAAGCAAGCAGAAACAGTGACGTAGAAGCAGTAACTGTAACTTAGTAGTAGAGAAGCAGAGGCAGTTTGATAATGCAATGATATGCTTAGTTGTCATAGTAACTGCCCAGGTTTACAGAGCACGATACTGATAGCTTGCTTTGAAAGTAGGGGATCCCCTAAGGAGAGAGGGAACGGCAGGACATCCTCCACCTCCATCCAACAACGGAACCTACCTAAAGAAACTAAGGGAAACACCTACGCTAATTAAGTGTTATGACCTGAGGCAACGGAGGAGATAAAAAACCCTATGAGGAGGAAATTCTGGGATCCAAGGCCTAGGTTGCCTTCCTCCAGGCTTGGGATAACTTATTTAGTAACGGCTCTGCAGCTGCTATTTGGAAAACCCAATTAAAGGGAGGTGGAAAACATTCCGATTTGGAGGAAAGCTCTCATTCAAACCCTCTAGCGGGAACATCGTGGAAGGTTTTGAGAAAACTCTGCAACAATACGTGCATCCAAGGTGCAGGAAGAGAGCGACAACCACTGAGGCACTCACCTGGCCTACCCACCCTAAATCAAAGCAGGTGAACCAGAGGCAGTCGTAGGGAGGATGTGGTGAAGGTACCTCTGTAGGGAAACACTATATAGTGAGACACTAGAGCCAAAGGAGATCATCGTAACCACCCTTTCACTGCTAGTCTTAAATTCTACACTATGAGCTGCTGTCGCATAGCAGGCAGCTAAAGCCAAACCTGGGGTGAGGACATTCCCAGCTATGGGCCAGGTGAAAAGGATCCCGCCCTAATTTGGACATGCTCGATGATGCAGACTAAGGCAGAGCGAGACCGTCGGCTGCAGGAACCCTGCGCCAAATAGAATGGCTGGTATGCCCCAGAAATTGAGTGAGCTGAAAAGCTGGTGAGCTGAATGAGCATGGCGTGCTGAAATCGTAATAAGCGGTGAGTGCTGGAACCTTGTACGGTCGAATGCAGATTGAGTGCAGCAGAATCCCCGGCTGAGCCAAGGGGATGGCAGTAGGCATGAAGCAATGGTTTGCATAAGCAAGGAGTAACAGTTGTGTAAGCAAGTGAAGACCTGCACATAGGTCAGTAAGCAGTAGTAATGATAGCTAAACCGGCATATCAAACTTGTATAACAATGAAAAACTGAATTGGGAGCAAGTCAGCCAGACAGACAGTACAAAGCCAAATCGAGGTGTCAGACTCTAAGGATTGTTGGTGGCAAGACAGACTTTTATTTTAAAATCAAGCTATATTAACAGCCTCAGCAGGAGCTATTTGGCTGACCTCAGAGTTATAAGTGCAATAAAACAGGGAGACAACTGGCCCGGTGGCGCTGAAGGTTGAGGCTCTGGATGCACACCTCGCTACACGGCGGCCAAGTTCTGGAACAGACTCGGGATGCTGGGGGCTGGCAGGGGAAGGAGAGGATCAAGCGTCCGTAGGGACTACTCTACCTCCTGGGGTGGTGGTGGTTGGTGTCACTCTGCAGCAGCCTCTGGTGGAGACCAGGAGCACTGCAGGCGGCATGACGTGGGAACAGCACAGAAAAGCAGAACCGCTCTCGACTGACTCGGATGATGGCTACCAGTCCTCCGCTACCACCGATGCACTGAAGGAACCTCTCCACTTCAGCAGCACCCTGGAGCCAAGTATGTGATGGTTGCCCCCCTGGTGCCTTCTCCCTCAGAGGAGGGGACCCGCTCGGTGAAGGGTTATGTCCGGTTACCTCAGGTGCAGCTGCGATATGAAGATGGAGGGCTCAGGATGGGACAGGCAGAGCAGATGAAGGACCTAGGCAGCCCAAAGGAGTGGTGCATCAAGGAGCATGAGGGGTAGGAAAAAAAAATGGAGAGACAATGCTTGAAGGCAGATGTAGCCAGGCAGTGAAAGGAAGCTGCAAGTAAAATAAGAAGCACATGTAGGGTCAGAGTAAACTGTGCCAGGTGAAAAGAATTGAGTATGCAACATGAAGCAGCTATGGCTGAGCTGCAACACACAGGTAATGAATGCAGTTGCATTGCAGTAGGCGTGGTGAGCACAATGTTAAAACACAGGCACTGAGTATAACAGTAAGTGAAGTGAACAGTCAGCAGTAGTGGCTGTGGTTGTAGGGAACTGAAAGCAGTTGCGGTGCCAATAATTTGCAAGTTGTGAGTAATTGAAAGCAAGCAGTATGAGCTGAAACAGCAGCAAGCTAGGAGCTGAAAAGCCCCCAAAAAAGGGAAGGAAGCACATACAGCCGAAGGCAAAATACAAACCAAAGCAGGAAAATAAACACAGAAGCCCTGTAGAGACAAGTGGGGGGACCAGCCAGGGAGGCCTAACCAGCTCAGAGAACAAACCGGCAGAGCCTTCAGCTACAAAGACAAAATGCTTCACTGTGAGGCTTAGAGGAACTGCTTATATAGCTCAGGAAGTGGGAGTGGCTGGCTGCTTGGTCACCGAACTACAGGCAAGCCTTTCATTTCTGAGAGTTGTGTCGGGAATTTTTTCCTCTGACCCATTTCCTCTGCAGTGTGGTGTTCCCCAGGGCTCGGTGCTTTCTCCTATGTTGTTCGCAGTGTACATGCTGCCCCTCTGAGACATTGTAAGATGGTATGGGCTGAGGTTTCACTGTTATGCTGATGATACCCATCTCTACCTGTCTTTTGCCCCGACCAGGTTAGTCCTTTCTCGGTATTTAATAGCTGCCTCGCTGAAATCCAGGACTGGATGAATTCGAGCTGGTTAAAGTTGAACGCTGGTAAGACCGAGGTTATGGTTGTGGACCCGGGTCATGGGATAGAGGGGTTGGGGTCCAATCAACGCTTTGGTTTATTTCTGGGGGGGGGAGATCAGATCCTTTCCTCCGAATGGGTGCGTAACTTGGGAGTGGTACTTAATGAAGGGCTGACCCTTCGTCATCAGGTGTCAGCAGTCATTAAGTCTGCATTTTACCATCTTAGGAACATTGCCAGGGTCAAGCACCTTGTTCCGTCCAGTGATTTACCTGTGTTGGTCCATGCCTTTGTGACCTCACGCCTTGACTACTGCAACTCCCTCTACTTGGGGCTTCCTGGGGTTGATATCCGCCGCTTGCAGCTAGTGAAGAACGTTGCTGCGAGGTTCTTGACAGAGGCATCTAGAAGGACACACATCACCCCTGTGTTGCGCGATCTGCACTGGCTGCCTATACAGTGGCGGATCACCTTTAAAGTAGGTCTTTGACCTTCAAAGCCCTGCAAGGACTTGGCCCGACTACTTGAAAGAGCTTTGATTCCTTACAACCCTGTACGACAGCCCGCTCAGCTGACGAGGGTTGCTGGAGGTTCCGAGGGTTACGTTAAAATCTTCTGGGACTCGGGCTTTTGTGTTTATAGCCCCAACCCTCTGAATTCTCTGCCTTGCCGGGCTTCGGGAATGCACGGCCGTGGAGTCTTTTAAGCGGGACCTCAAGATCCATTTGTGGAGCCAGGCTTTTATGGTGTGAGATTGTTGAGATTACTGATTTTATATGTGTATCTTCTGATTTTATCATTCATTTGTACAGTGCCTTTGTACTTGAAAGGCGCTTAATAAATAAAGTGTTATTATTATTATTTATTTCTCTAACTGAGCTGAGTAATACTTGGAGTGCAATAAGATTTCTAACTTGGCTAACTGAAACTACATGAGAGCCGAGAACAAAAAGAATGGTAGCTGAGGGGTGAAAATGGACAAGGAGGCTTTAGGATTGCTACAGTAATACAGTATCTAATGGATGAGATTTAAGACTGAATTACTCCAGTCGGCAAGGGGCCAGTAGGCGGACTAGCATGAGGGGGCAGGAATTTGTGTAAATAGGGGCCTAACAGTTGTAGTAGGGTACAGAACCTGGGAGTAAGAGCCCGTAACATAAGATGGAGCAAAAGGGCAGGTGCCAAATGTCAATAGGGCGGGCATCTTGGAAAGGTGGTGGGTGTACAGGTGTGGGCCCACCATGATCCTGGACTGGGCTTGGAGAAGGGGGTGTATGGTCTGTAGATGACTGGCTAGTTTGAGGGAGGAACTGTGGAGGTTAGGGAGGAGTCTAAGTGGCAGGGCAGATGAGTATGGTAGGCATCCTGACTTGGGGGAATAGGGATGGCAAGGGGGAGGAGGAAAGAACAACTAGGGACTGAAACCGACCCCAGTATCAGAGCACTAGCAGAAAAGAGAGGACGAGGAAGGGGTGCCTCCTGTTGAGGGAAGAAGAGACCACGAGGAGTACCAGGGAGAGAGCAGATGGCTGTGGGTAGGGAGGAGCAGAAGTGGGACCAGTGGTGGCACAGATGGGAACAAGTAGGAGGGAACTGATAGGGGAAGAGATACAGGAGGGGTATCGACTAGGAATAGATTTAAGCCTCTGCTATGGAAGAGAGGGGAGCAGGAACATACTGAAGGGGAGGACAAGCGGGCATGAGAGGGATGACAACAGCTAGGGGAAGAGATAAGCGAGGATGAAAGGGTAGAAGGGGGCCTCCTGTTGGGGGAGGAAGAGACCACAAGGAGTACCAGGAGAAAGAGCAAATGGCTCGGATAGAGAGGGACTAGGGGCAGCACGGAGGTCAACAAGCAGGAGGGGGAACTGATAGGGGAAGAGATGTGGTGGGGTATTGACTAGAGTAGATTCAAGCCTCTGCTATGGGAGAGAGAGGGAAGCAGGGACCTACTGAAGGGAGGAGACAAGCGGGGCATGAGAGGGATGGCAACAGCTAGGGGAAGAGAAAGTGAGGACAAAAGGGTAGAAGGTGGGCTACTAAGGAAGGAGGGGTGGTGACTGGAGGAGAGAAGGCTATGGGAAGGGGAAGGATGGGAGGGGTATCATTATCGGGGTAGAAGAGAATAGGGGCTCTAAATCGACAACAGTGGGGATAGGAGAGGGGTTGGAAATCAGCAGGGGAGGAGGGAACGTCAACATGGGAAGCCCAGTAGGAAGTAGTCAGGCTGGGTAGGGGTTCAAGGGGGATGGGAGGAATAAGGCAGAGAAAGGGGTGAGGCGGAGTACAGGTACAGATACAGCGGTCACAG
Source organism: Neoceratodus forsteri (assembly GCA_016271365.2). Lineage (NCBI taxonomy): Eukaryota > Metazoa > Chordata > Ceratodontiformes > Ceratodontidae > Neoceratodus > Neoceratodus forsteri. The sequence continues at coordinate 335,863,348 of JADMNL010000026.1, forward strand.
AGGGTGCAGCTGGTGGGGGTAAGGGGCAGGAAGATCGACTACTGGGGTGGTGGAAGGGGCATTAGAAGGAAAGGGCTAAGAGATGGGGTAGTCATCCTAGGGATTGTATACTGAAATGGGTGAGATGGGGTGGAAGGGGAAAGGCACAGCCATATTTGGGTTGAAGCTATCCCCAGGTTGACTGCAGGAGGGGCAGGGCAGGCACTGTTCATATGTGCAAGCAAGGGGGAGGAAGAAACCTCATCTAGTGTTGCATGTGGGTACAAACGACTTGGCAGGGGAGTCTGTGGAAGTACTGAGGGGGAGGTTCTAGGAGTAGGGAAGGTAGTGTGAGGGGGTGGGTGAGTCGGTGGCATTCTCGGAGGTACTCCCGGTACTATGTGCAAGCATGGGAGGAAGGGTAGGATCAAGTAGTTCAACGAGTAGCTGAAGGATTGGTGCCACACCAAAAATGATTGGTTAGTGACTAACTGGGGTAAGGTCTGGGGAATAATGACTTGCATGCGGGGGCAGGCTACACTTGAGCAGGGAGAGGAGGGGAGCATTAAAGGTGGGATTAGGGGTATATCTCTAGTGAGGTTGATTTAAACTAGTGGGGATGGGGTAGCCAAAAGACTGAGGTTGGTAAAAGGCCCAGATGGGGATCCTAATGAGCTCACGCCCCTAGATAGGTAAAGGTGAAGGTGTAGTAACCCTGGGAGGGGGCGGGCAGAGTGCTCTGAGTGTTATACAGAAGGCACCACCAACCGCTAAGAAAAATGAGGAGAAAGGGTGCAGACTACCGGAAGGAGGGACACAGGCCAAGGAAAAGAGTAAGAAGGAGAGGTATGGGTGGAAGGTGGTCTCTCTCTCTCTCTCTCTCTCTCAGTGCAAGAAGCCTGGGGAACAAAACTGCAGAGCTTCAGGTGGTCCTTTCAGAGGGGAAGGTGAACACTGCTGCAGTGACAGAGACTTGGGCCACAGAGTACCATGATTGGGACTTAGATGCCTGGATACAGGATATACAGCAGGGACCAGGGGCAGGAAGGGGGTTGCACTCTAGGGAAAGTATCAAATGCATAAGGGATGAGGAGAAGAGGAGAGAGAGAGGCACTTTGGGTGCAGCTCCTGGACTCCAAGGGCAGAAAGCTGAGGCTGGGAGTGGTGTACAGACCACCAGCCCAATCCAGGGAACTGGATAGGGAGTTGGCAAAGCAGATAAGGAGGGTGTGTAGAAGGGGAGTGTGATGATAGTGGGGGATTTTAACCTACCATGGGCTGACTGGAGCACCCCGCCACTAGCAGTACCAGGGAGCAGGTGCCTTGATGCATCCCAGGACAGCCTTCGACACAGCTGGTAAGTGATTCTATAAGGCTTGGTAGCACTCTGGACCTAGTACTGGCAAATGGGCAGGCAGTGAGGGAGGTAAGGGTGGAGGACCCACTAGCGGGTAATGACTCATTCTCACGCTGGGCAGGAGACAGGAGCCACGGGCACTAAGGTGGTGGACTTTAGTAGGGTGGACTTTGGGAGGATGGGGAGCAATACTGCGAGGCAGACTCCAGGATATGAGGCCGGGATGGATGCAGAGTACCATGATTGAGAGTGGCTCGAAAAGCTTCCTCATTATATCATTGACTGTCTCCACTAAGCACGTCAGGAATATATGCCTTAAGAAGTGCATCCTGTATCACATTGTGTATTCCCAAGGTCTCTTCCGATATGGTAGAGCAGCAATAGCTTTGTGTTGCCATCCTTGTGGAATAAACTGCAAAAGTTGTTGAAATTGAGCACTCCCATCAGTTTGGAATCCTTCAAGACACTATATGCTCAGACGGTGAGGGAACCCTGTAATTGTTTCCCTCGTCCTTAACCTACCCAGAATCATAGGCTCTCAGCTTCAAGCTCCTAGCAGAATATACCATAGTATCTGCTGGCTCCATGTGTCCCCATTTACCCTGGATTCACCAAGACCATATATTATCAATCTGTGAGGAATTCTATAATTGCTTCTCTCTGCTCCCCAAGGCTGCCTCTGCACCCTTTTCCATTCATACCCACTCACGCCACTGGTCTCCCCCGGTTCATCTACCAAGTCCTCCCACCCACACCCCCACCGCACCTCGCCCTCTCTGTTCCTCTGCCTCAGTTTTCTGGGAACTCCATACATCCCTCAATCTCGCTATTTATCCCTGGCCAGGACTAGGTACTGAATTTGCTACATTGCTCGCCAGTCTCTTATTGGTTGCACCCTTGTCATTTCCCCAAAGCTATCTAGGCTATTCAAATTTTACATATATGCCACAGTCATCCTCTGTGCTGTTGCATGCCTACCTCTGGATTATTCTATTGCTGCATTATGCATCTACTTTATACTTATTTTGTTGTTATGATGATATTATTGTCACTGTTGATTGTAAAAGAATTTTGGTGATGTTTTTGACCCAGTAATAACAGGTCCATCTTCAAATGAGCTTGCTCAGTGATGCTCACCTGGATAAATAAAGATGTGATTGATTTGAAAAGTGGAGAGTCATAAAGACTGGGCTAACAGAGGCCACAGTAGCCTGCACCAGGGCTAGGAGTAAGAAAAGCAGAGGCAAGAAACCATGCTGGCTGAACAAGGAAGTGCTGCAAGGGGTGAGGGCAAGAGGGCTGCATACCAGAAGTACAGGAGAACAGGGAAGGGAGATGATAAGGAGGCTTATGGGAATTGGTCAAGGGAGATGGCCAGGAGGGTGAAAAAGCTAAGGCCTCCAGGAATTAAGGTGAGCACAGGGCATAAAGGGAGGAGAAAATGACTTTTAGGTATGTCAGGGAAAAGAGGAAGTGTAACATATTGTGAGGATAAAGCGGGTAGTAGATTGGGTGGAAAGGGGATGAGCAAGCATAAATTCTAAATAAGTACTTCTGCTCCATTTTCACTGAGGAGGGATGGTCCACTACCAGCATGGGCTGGGGGTGGGGAAAGGGGAAACAAGTGAAGAACAAAGTGAGCACAGGGAGTAGGGTGCTAGAGGGGCTGAGGGCAGTAAGGGTGGAGAAGGCACCAGGTCTCGATGGCATCCACCCCAGGCTGCTGAGGGAGATGGTGAAGCTGTTGGCTGAGCCACTGGCAGATCTGTTCAACACCTCTCTGGAAATGGGGCATGTGCCCCAGGACTGGAGGGTGGCCCATGTGGTGCCCATACACAAGAATGGGCCTAGGGAGGAGCCAGAAAATTATCAGTCAGTCTCGCATCCATAGTGGGTAAGCTTATGAAGGTGATACTGAAGCAGAGGCTGGTGGCATTCCTAGAGAGTAACAGCCTCCAAGATGGTCGGCAACATTGGTTCATCTCAGGGAGGTCTTGTCAAACAGACCTAATAGAGTACTATGACTGGGTGACAAGGGAGTTGGACAGGGACCATGTGGTACATGTCCTGTACTTGGACTTCAGTAAAGCCTTTGATACAGTACTTCATGGGAGACGGGGGGGAGCTGACAGCAGTGGGAGTAGGAAAAAAGCTGACTAAATGGATAGAGAACTGGTTACAGGGAAGGGTGCAGTGGGTGGTGGTGGTGGGGGCGCTCTCGGTACCTAGAGCAGTGGCAAGCAGGGTGCCGCAGGGGTCAGTGCTGGGCCCGGTGCTATTTGGGTTCTTTATCTCTGATATAACATATGGAGTGGGGAGCAGGGTTAGTCTTTTGCAGATGATACCAAACTGGGGGCAGTGATGGACAAAGAGGACGGATGGGAAAAACTGCAGGGGGACCTAAGCAAACTAGAGACATGGTCAGTGGAGTGGCAGCTAGGATTCAATGCAAAGAAGTGTAAGGTGATGCACTTTGAGGCTAAGAACCAGATGAGGGACTATTGGTTGGGGGGGTGAAGTTGGGGATCACAGAGGAGGAGGACTTAGGGGAATTGGTCACCAGGAGCATGAAAAACTCAGCCCACTGCAGGAGAGCAGCAGCGAAGACAAACAGGATGCTGGGGTGCATTGCAATGGGGTTCTCATCCAGACACAGGGATGTGATCCTATCTCTCTACAGATCATCGGTCAGACTGCATCTGGATTACTGTGTGCAATACTGGAGGCCATACCTGAGGAGAGATATAAAGTTACTGGAGAGGATCTAAAGGAGGGCAACAAAAATGTTAAAGGGTTGGAAGGAAAGGAATATGAAGTTAGGCTGAAGGAGCTGAACATGTACACACTGGAGGAGAGGAAGGATGGGGTATGATTGAAGTGTTTAAATACCTGAGGGGTAAATAAACCTAGCACCGAGGGGTGTTTAAACTGAGGTGGAAGAGAGATGAGGAGGCATGGACTAAGGTTGAAGGGGACGTTTCAAGAGGGAAATGAGGGGCACTACTTCACTGAGAGGGTGGAGTCTAGATGGAATGCACTGCCAGAGGGTGGTAACATGTAGGACAGTGAATAACTTCAAGAAGGGTGGGATAAAGCAAGAGGAAGAGTCGTGGGACAGGGGCTGGGACAAGCGGGGAGGAACTGAGGGGAAGGAGGCTGGGGCAGCTGCAGTCTAGGGTGCTAGCTGCACACCGGCAGACTTAGATAGACCGATTGGTCTGTTCCGTTGGCAGATACGTATTTTTGTATGTTCATATGTAGATTTGTATGTAAAATCACAGTGACTCTTTTCATAAGCAGAGGTCCTAAAATGCCTATGTTGAAAATTTGGTGACAAACATCCCTAAAATAATTGTCTTACAAGTTTGCATTGTGCAGTTTCCATGTATCCTCATATCTTTACAAATCTGTAGTACTTTCACTCCAGATTTTCAACACTAGCATTTTTTCAGACCTCCTTATGAACAGTACAGCTGTCATTTTTCACATCCTGCCCGAAATATGTGTTTACACATCTGGCGCAGAATTGCGCAGTTGCTGTGGGAAATCAATGTTCGATACAGATTAAGAAACTCATAGTGACAGTGTTCATGAGCAGAGGTAAAAAAATGCCTATGTTGAAAATTTGGTGAAATAATTCCACTAAATGACTGTGTTATGTGCATGCATTGTGCAGTTTCCACATACGTTCTGAAGTTTGAGCATTTTTAATATTTTCACTACAGATTTTCAACATTGCCATCTCTTCACCTCCCTATGAATGGTACAACTGTCATTCTTGACATCCTGCCTGATCTGTGTTTTGGCACATCTGGTGCACAATGGCACAGTCACTGTGGGAGCTCAAAGTTCGGGACACATTGACAAAATCAGTGCCACTGTTCATGAGAAGAGGTCCCACATGCTTTTTATGAGGTGGGAGTCACAAAAAGGCCATGCTGAAAATTTGTAGTGCAAATACCAACAAACACCTGGGGAGTTAGGGTTCCTAACCATAACATCCCATCCTGTACAGACTGACAGGCATCAGGGGTGTACCTTTGGATTGCCGACCGTAATGCTCATGCCATTCCACCTCATCCTCCCACCCTGCAGTCAGTGACAGGCATCAAGGTGTGCCTTGGACTCTTTGGCCCCAGAGTTCACCCCATTCTCCTATATTGCACCCATTTCGGCATATGTCCTTATGGAATGGGGTGACTGTAAAGCCGAACACCCCAAGGCACACCTCAACACTTATTGGTGTCTGCAGGATAGGGAGAGGTGAAATGGCATGAACGTTATGGGCCACAACCCAAATGCACACCCCAATGCATGTCCATCTCTGCAGGTTGGAGGTGGAGTTGGTGTGAAGTTCAATACCTCACTGCCATTCCTACTCTGCATCTGTCTAACTCCTGCATTTCCAATGCTAATACCAGCAAGCAAATATTCGGCATTGACAAATGCTTGTTTAACTAGTGTCACACCTCCATTAAATATCTGGAAACACTGGTGCCCATATACTGGCATTCCAATTTACTTTACAAAGTTACTTACCACCCTTGGTGTTAGGATGCATACCTTGCTCATTTTCTAGAGGAAGAGAGGGTGGGGTACAGAAACAAACAGCATGAGCCCTGTGTAAATAACGCAGACCCACATCCTCGGTGGAGGCTGCTAGGCATATGCTAGATCTAACCTGCTGAGCGGCCCCAGTAAATCCACACAACCAGAAGCAATAATCGGAATGTCCATAGCAGTAACAGGGATTGTGCAGTGTAGCTTTATTAAACAGATGAAAAATAAAAGCGAAGTGGATCCCCAAGGTCGGTCCAGGCTGGACATGTACAATTCACAAACTCTCCTTGCAAAGTTCATGAACAACAAGAGAACATCTTCTTTCCAAATTCCCAAAAGATGCATTAGTGGATACCTGGCCACGCACGAACATTTTCCTTCCAATTTCCAAAAAGGTGCATTAGTGGACACTTGGCACACACATGAGCATCTCCTTCCCCATAGTGTTAATCAGTGAGTCAAAATCCACACACTTAGAGTTCTTCTTCTTCACACATTAAGTGCATTTTAATGAAACTCAGTCACACACCTCAACCTGCAGCTTGCCTTCACTCTGGTAAAAATACTGGAGCCCTTTACAAATCAGGAAGCCCTGCATTGTAAGCACTTAGATGGCATTCCTCACACCCTTTGCCCCAACTGACAGTTTCTGCCCTTCTTCAGGGTTACGCCATTGAAATCCCCATTCCACTGAAATGCTAGAAACCCCATTTGTTATCTTTGTCACTAACTTGGCTGACCAGAAAATAAACCACACTCACTTGGGTACACACAGGGCCACAGTAATGGGGGGAAAAGTGGTGATGTTGTCTGGAGCCCTGACCTCAGGAGTGGCCCACCTGAGGAGCTGGCATTATCCCTGGCATTAGCTGGTTTCAGAAACAGGGGCCCCTTTCAAGTGACTTGTCCTGAGCTGAAAAATTCATAGCTGCAGCCCTGGGTACACAGTTTAGAAGTACTTCACTCAATTGGGTGAAACTAGGGTCACTGACAGGTGTGATCCAGCCTTATCTATTGGAACACACAACCCAGACCACTGAATCCCATAAGAAAATGTGGAGATCTGGTCTTCTAGAACAGTACTCACAGAAGTTGTCCCATCCACAGGGCATGGAACAAAAGAATAGAAAGTCACACTCCTGGGTAGCAGATCAAAACAGTTTCTTTCAGGTCCTATTCAAGGCAGCTGAAAACACCACAGGACATTCGGGGATTGCCCTTGAGTCTACTGAGATTGAGACATATCTTCCACTTCACAGGGGTAGAAATCAGAACATCCTGCTGTAACCCTTGTCTCCACCCTCACGGAAGCTGGAACTGACATTCCACTAGAGGCGAGAAATCCGGCCCTCTCCTCAGAGCTTACTGGCAGTCCTTCTACCACTCTCACCTCCTCAATCAAGCTCACACTCCTCAAGACTCAGCATTCTAAGCTCCCCAGAGCTGCTATCTACAGAGTGAGGCTTATGCTGCTTCAAGAGTTCTAAATGACCTAATTATGTTTCTCTCAGGCTAGCTGAGTAAATAATGATGTCATCATGGAAAGGCCCTAATGAGCTCCTTACCAGCTGCTTCTGTCTTTCAAACAATAATACTGTAAGGATTCTAGTAACCCTAGGGGACTGGGTGGTTACATGTACATCATGCACCTACCATTAGTCTGTGCTAGCTTGTGGTTGGCATTGGCCTGGTGAAGTTTGTACTAAACATAAAAAATCTCGGTCAAGTGTAATCGGGATGGGTGATCATATGCAATTAGAAAATATGATTGTTAAATAATAATACCACAGTTATCATGCTTCCCACAACATTTTCCCCACTGACAAAAAATAAGGGGGGTGAGTAAAATAAATTTTTGTTCATAACAAAGTCTGCCTAGAACATGTAGAAAATAAATTAACCACTTCAAGTGGTACATGATCATAACACAGATTGACATGATTGAAATATTGCTTTCTACCATCACTGGTGATTTTTGTCAGAAGCAACCCAATAATCCATGACAGGGTATGGATTATGTTGGAATTTACCCTCACCTGGTGTATTGCAATTAGTGGCAAGTACAGTTTTTTTTGGGGGATAAAATGCCTTTATTTTAAAAAAATATTGATTTTGTGTAAAATAATCTTCCTCTGTATGTTATATAGTTCCTTATTGCTAGGTAGACTGTTGTTGTATAAGATGCCCCCATACATTACATGGTATGCTAGCAGTTTTTTCAATTATTTTTATTTTTTTAAGAGAGAGAGAGTAGCAGACAAGAAGGATGAGGGAAGATGGCACCTGGTAAGGAGCCACGCTAAAGAGCACCTTCAGGCCATCTCTGATTTAGTTCCTTAATTAATTAATTAATTTATTAGATTTTGGTAACTGAGTAAGTACGTTAGGCAAAATCCCTGCCTATTTTCAAGCAATATGAAAAAAAAAACAGTTTCAGCTCGTCTCTCCCGTCAAACAAAGGCTTTTTGAAGAAAGAGCAGTTGAAGAGGAAGAAAAATTATTCCTCTTTTGACATTGATATGCTGACTTGCAAAGGCCCACTAGACACTTATCTAACGATTCATCTGGTCCTGGGAAAATGAAACAGCTGATCGATGTGAAAGGCTCAGTCAGAGCTTCAATATGCACTGACCTGGGGACAGAAGAAAAACTGTGTTAGTAAACCTTGAACTACAAGAGTCCTTCAACCAAAAGATTTACAGAATTTGCTTCTGCCAGGTATGGCAGTTCCAGCAGATAACATATGGAGACATCAGTTATTTACTGATGGGTTGACTTCTGGATCTATGGCTTGATCCAACTTCCTTGTCTACCTTTGAAGATGGCAAGCTGCAGCAACAGCGATGTTATTTGTGAACCAGCCAATTATTTTGTTTCTCTGCCGACCAAGGTCAAATTTAAGAACTTAAAGGGCTTTTCCTTTACTGAGCTATTTCACTTTTTGTCTGCATTCGATAAGAAACTAGATTTGCTTATTTCATGTTTGGACAAGTTGGACAATGAGATAAAAAATGTGAAAATGGAACTGACAAAAGTCCAGGAAGCTAAAAAAAAGTGATACAAAATGAAGTGGCAGTTACTAAGCAAAAGACACTAATGAATGAAGCTTCATTGACAACTAATTTAAATGTTATACTTGCTCTTCAAAGAAAGACAGAATCTATGGAGAACACTATGCGGTATAAAAATCTGAGGTTGGTGGGAATGCCTAACTCATAGGACAAAGCATTTGGATCTATAAGAGACTTATTGAAGGATCTCTTTATAATCGGTTCTAAAACTGTCAGAGTCCAACTTACCCTTTGTCATTAGAGCTTTCCGAGTCCCCATGAGAAGACAATATATCTCTGACCAGCAAACAACCCTACAAGAAGAAGTAAGTTTTAATTTACTTCTCCCTGAATCTGCGGCTGTTTTTAATCAGGCTTCTAAGGTGGCCAATGTCTTTAAATATACCTTGGGTCCTAGAAGTACCATCATCTTCTCCCTTGCTTTTGATACTAACAGAGATCTCATTTCAAATACAGCCAGGAAAATGGGTGCTTTACACCATAAGGATGTTATTTGCCATATCTTTCCAGACATAGCTCTAGCTATGCTTCAACGTCAAAAGCAATTTCTTCAATACAAGGAAAACATAAAAGAAATTGGTGCTAACTTTTTTTTTTTAAAACAGGAAAGGCACACTAAGCTGAAAGATTGTTTACAAGTGTGACCTGGGAGCACAAGGAAGTTAAGTGAGTTGCTTAGGGTCACACAGTATGCAAGTGGGGGCTGTGGGATTCAAACCCAGGTCTCCAGGTTTGCAGCTCAAAGCCTTAAACCACTGTGCATACTGCCTCCTACTTTTAAAGTGTGTACCCTTCTAAATGCTCTCTCATATGTGGTGAGGATACCAGGTTATTTTTTGAACCTGAATAGTTGAAGAAATATATTTTGGAGAAAAAAATACAGAAAGGCAGAGGAACAACTAAGTTTGGACATAATGGAACAAGATATGCCTCTTTTGGATGATTAAAGGATGAATCTAAGTGTGCAGAGATAACTAGAATTATAGGTTTATATTGAAGGCTCTTTCAGGGGGACCTACTAATCTAATTTGGTTTAATATTCTGCAAGCTTGTGGCCTATACTTGTCTTAGGTTTTATGGAATATGATTTTGATAAATTAGAAGACTATGCCATTTATGAATTCTTAATATTTACTTCATGTAACCTTTAAATGTGTAGGCAGTAGTCTTTCATTTGATATTACCCCCACCATACACACTCTTGTGGACTTTATCTATAAGTTTTGGCTAAGCTCTATTTTAATATTGATTGTGAGACGGTAACAGTGTTATGTAACACTGTTAGGTTTATTATTAATAGTACTGTAACAAGATTTCAACTAAAATATAACATAAAATAAATAAAAATAGATATTCATTTATTGTGAGAAGTATGAGTAGTGCAGATAGGATCAGGAGCCAATTCTCTCTCTCTATCTCCCAGCTTGTGTCAGAATTCAAGGCTCAGGAGGACTTGGGAGACTGTTCAATTTAAAGGGGACAGGAATTGATTATTTAGGTGCAGCTGTTTGAAATGTTTCTATTTCTATAAATTATACTCATACCTCTAAAGGATCCCTATTTAACTGTGCCTGAATAAAAGCTGAAGCTGTCAGTTGTGTTTTGTGTTGTTTTCTTTGTATGGACAACATTCTGTGCAGTTCATTACATGGAACCAAGAATTTGGAGTTTGGACTAGATCACTTCATGGTTTCAGAAATGGAGCATGAACAGTGCCCTAATTCTGAAACCATGAAGTGACATAGTCAAGACTCTAAATATTCAAACTGCTACTTGACATTTTACTGTTTGGTTATACAGTGGGGATCTGAAAAGAACTGATGAATCCCCAAAGTATCCAAGTTTTATTGCAGTGCATGGCAAAACACAGATCTAATTATTAGTTCTCTTCTCATGACAGGCACCCAGAGTCCCCAGGATTAGGCACCATAGAAATAAAATGTGCCTCGTCTTATTGCAAATTTTGTTATTTAAGACATTAGGGATGGCTGCCACTGACAATTTTTTTAGAAACGTCTTCTGCTGAGGTTACCTGTTGACTGTACATGCTAGCTCCACATTGTGGGGATATGTTAGGATGGCACTTCCAGCCTACCACAGATTTCTGATGGTAAACAGCACAACACTGTACTAAGATATATATTTTTTCCCACTGGGTCAGGACAAGGGAGTGGAAACTTAAAAAAAAAAATCTAAATCATGCACAGTCTATTGTTTGAGGAATGAAAGAAAGCAACAGGAAAAATGTGTATCTTGATCAGTGGCAGATTCAAGATTTTGCAATGGGGTGCTGTACATACTTAATATGCAATTTTTATTTTTTCAAATTGTTTATATTGTCTTATGTTTTTTATTATATATTTGACAGAAAATATAAACGTAATCTATAGTTTTACTGTATATTTTCTTATGATCAATTAACCAGACCTTTGTTTGACAAAGTAATATGCAGCAACTTCAAACAAACAAGTTACAATTGGAGGGGCTGTCCCTTCACTCCCTGGTAGATCACCACTGAACTTGATATTTCTGCAAGGAACATTATTACTAAAAAACTACATGGTTACTATCAAATATTGATTGCTGCTCAGCCTCTAAGGCATTACACCAGGCATAACTTAGAGAAATAAATGCATACTAATGGATATATAAACCAAGTAAGAACAAAAAAAAAAAGTATTTACTAACAAAAAGCGTCGATAATTAGCCTATTCAGTCAGTTCCATGAATACCTCTCAACCTATTGTCTCATGAATCATGGACAAGGCTTAAAAATCAGGGTAAAGACACAAAATGAGGGACACATCTTTAAAATTGGTACTATTCACTCAGAAAGCTGTCAGAATGAAAGGATTTGTGTTAAGATGCATTTTCAACGAAGAAAAAAGTCTGTAATTTTATTGACATAATTTTGTGCTTTTAATCCCCACTGTTCTGTCACAAAACACAAATTTTACGAGGGCAGAAGAAAATTTTGAGGCAAAATCAGGGACAGTTTAGAGGTATGGTTAACATATAGAATAGTGGATGGTGACCATCACAACAAGGCTAATGTTTCATCGAGAATTGATGACATCATTTGAGACCTCAGAGCGAAGGTCACCGTGATGTCATCAACTCCAGATAGTTCTAACTGCATTGGAATAGTCACCATCCTATTTTATATAATATATAGCTCCCAAAATGCACAAATTTAATTTCACAAGATTCATACCTTGTGTCCTTACTCCTGCTTGCTCCCGAATGCTCCCAGACCTGGCCTTGCCACGATAGCAGCTCGGCTCCAGTGCTCCCCGAATATGCAGTTCTGCTTGCTGCTATCCCACACTGTTCTGACCGTAACTTCCCACTCAATAAAAAAAAAGAAAGAAAGAAACCTGGCAAATTGATAGTTTGGACACATGGAGCCCACTATGGCAGTCCGTGTCCAAACTATCTAACCTTTCTCTTTCGCCCGACCGCTGGCAAAGCTACCCTGCTAGTTTCGATTTTGAGTACATTTTTTAATCACTGCTGTTTTAACCTATCGGGTAACAGCTCAAGGCAAAAAAGTTGTTGTACTACAGCTATGATGTCAGAACGATAGTACAACAACTTTTTTGACCTTTGAACTGTCCTACAACAAGATTTGGAAAACCACCGTTTTCCATACAAAATAAGCCATAACCATATACTATAGTTTATTTTCACAACTGGTGCAGCTACTGGATCGGATGTACAAATAATAATCAGAATACGGTGATACTGAAGAATCACTGCCAGTTGCGCAAGAAAACAAGAAAGTATTACGGTAAGAGTCTTGTGTCTAAAGCGACGCCACTCTGTCACGCCTCTTCCCATCTATGCCCGAGTCACCGCACAGTTCATTGAATAATCATATAGTATAGTTCATAGAAAAGTGATACAATATAGTATAATAGTATATGGGTGCTGCCTATTGTGAATGGATTTCAACGGCGCTGCTGAAATCTTGTTGTAAATATGATTCAAAGGTCAAAAAATTACTACTATCGTTCTAGACCGTCATCGATAGTACAACAACTTTTACCTTTGACCTGCTGCCTGATTGGCTCAGACGACGCCCTAGAAAAACCAAAACATGGCGGCGCGATGAAGTAGCCGAAAGCATGGAGCCACCGACTTGTAAGTCGAATCGGACATGAGAGAGCCATACATGGCCTTTCTAAAACACAATTGCTTTCTTTTTCTCCCTGATTTAAAATGAATGATGTGCAGAGGAGAAACTGAGAAGCAGGACAGAGCATAAGCAGGAGCAGACACGAGCAGAAGCACCAGAGGAGCAGGAGCAGCGCCTACAGCAAGTAATGAAAAAAAAATAATATAAAACAGAAAACCCATATACTATACAAAACAGTGGATGGGTGAACATCACAACTAAGGCTCGTTGGCATCTCGGGCGATTGATGACATCAAGGAGCCCTCTCGAGCTTAGCTCTCGAGGTCTCTGTGATGTCATCAACTCCCTAATGAAACACAGCCTTGTTGTGGATGTTCACCATCCTTCTCTGTGTATAGTGGGCGTCGTTCTCCACCGAAATCCATCTTTTGAAACCTTGTAGTCATACACTAGTGACGTTCGCAGTGCAACAGAATGATGTTTTCTACTGTACTGCGAACGTCACACTGTGTCCTCGAGCAGCATTTGACAGTTAGGGCTCACTCCATAGACAGGACACATGGGAAAAGCAGCAATGCCGGCAGCAGTACTAATCTTTAGCGTTAAAACGTTCACAATGTAAAGTTCTTTTTTCCTTCTAGTAACCGATTTTTCCCAAAAATGATGTTCCACCATACACTATAAAGAAAAGTGTATGGGCAACAGTTGACAACAGGGCATCTTTCACCTCGTTGGCAATATGACAACGGATTACCTCTCGAGCTGCACTCTCGAGGTAATCAATCCATCGTCATAGTGCCAACTCGGTGAAAGAATAGCCCTGTTGTCAACTGTTCCCATGCACTATCCTATATATAGTTCATGGAATAGTTATAGTAATGTTCAATACAGTACAGTGTGTGCAAAGTGCCACATTGAACCCGGGGAGTGTGGGGGGGCTCACACAGAAGATATAGGCAGCTCATTAAACAAGTAAACCAAAGAAAGATGATATTTGGGAGTACATAGTTAGCAACAACAATTGAATACATAGGATCGGGGGGGGGGCAGGCGCTACAGAAAAAAACAAGCAAACACTGTCTTGGTTACTGTAAAAAAAAAAAAATTTCAAAATATTGATTGCTTACTTTCTTCTGTGGGCGCCCCGTCAATGTGGTTATTCGGTAATCAGTAATATTGTAACCGAGACCAAAATGTTTTCACTCGCTCGCGCAGCTTCAAGATACACATTACCGTGTAGTCTCTGAAAGCTGCGCAGCTAAGCGACGTGGCCCTAATTATTCAGTATAGCAGGAGTTTATCAGAGCACTGGAGGGCTATCCACGTCAAACTCGACATGAAAGGACACTGGGCTAACCAGACGAAGATTACACGTTTTGATTTCTGAAATCATGTCCTTGGTATATGGGGAAAAAAAAAGACATTGGTGTAAATGGTTCTGATTCTTACAGCAAGGGATACACAACAGGCATTACTGTTTATGTAGGCGTGTGCTGAGGCAATGAAGTTGTATTACGCTGTTTCCGTCGCTCTTTCATTTGTCCCACTGTCACCATACACTCAGTAACCTGTGTGTAACTAGTGAGTACTGAGTATAAATACTACAATTTGTTTCAATGCATGTTTAGCCCATTCCTGAACAGGCGACAACCCACATCTTTCATGTTTTTTAAGTTTAGTATACTTTATACAGAACGGAGATAAAACGGTACAGAGCCTGCTATAGCTCGGGATTGTACACGTGTGCCAATGACCATGTGCTCAGTCAGGATTCATTTGGGGATTGCCCCAAGACGTACCACTAAAAACATGCCTGACTGAAAATACCTGCTAAAAGTACTGCAGTATTTTCCATACCGGCTAATTACCTTGTTCAGCCTTCTCTGTGGATAATCCCGAAATTCACGCACCCCTTCTCTGGATGGAGGAGCAGTCGAATGAAGTTAACAAAAGGGTCTGACAGCAGGAGGAAGTAGTTCAATGAAAAGGGACCCAAGTTGGATAGAGCAGATTTCCGAATCCATTGGAGTTTACGTGACCGACATATGTCCGATACACTTATCAGAAAAGTCAAACCCCCCACTGGATAGGAATATTGATGACTACATGCTCAGTCCGAATCTTTTGTTGACTTAACTGGGCTGCTCCACGCTCCAGACTAGAAGAAGTACAATCAGTATTTTTATAAGGCATTTCATTCACAGTCACTACGTTTACATGCAGCTGGGTTACCGGGTAACTGCGCTCCGGAGCGGAGATATCCGAGCGTAACTCGGTAACACTAGCTGCATGTAAACGCGATGTCAGGAAGTACCCAGGCACCGACTTACTTGGTAAAGCTGCCTGGAAAACGCTTTGGTTAGCTGGTAACTTCAGCCATGTATATGCGCGATCAGAAGTACCCGAGTTGCAGCGTGAGTGGTGACATCACAACACAGAAGCAGGGGTCTCAGTTTAGACAGCACAACACTGAAATATCAGTACCCCATAAATTGCTAAGGACCATTGCCTCAATCTTTTGTGATTTGATGTTGCACTTTGTTCAGCTTGCTATTTCTCACACAAAGTTGTTTCTCCCTCCTTAAAAAAAATAAAATAAGTTTTCCTTTGTGATATCCAGACTGACATGAACATGCAGCCACTGTGTGCCCAAAATGTGCATTTTTTTAAGTTAAGCAATATTTCTGTAATTTTTTCAAACAATATACAACTTTGGTTTTTCAGACAATGTACCATCAAAGCCCCATTATCACAGCAGTATCTCATTTACTGCTTGTGTCTAAATACCCTAAAACATTTTGCGTGCTATTTTCAGATATGCCCCATTTGTCAAATATATACAAGCCCAACACCATTTTCTCAAGTATTATGCCTATAGTGTTTTCTAGAAAACTATGTTAATGCCGGAACATAATTGTTAAGGAAACAAAAGCAGTCCCAGGGAATTAAAGACCAGTCAGTCTGACCTCAATTCTGGGCAAGCTCATGGAGACCATACTAAAAGAAAAGGTTAGTAGAATATCTAGAGCATGGTCTCCAGGATGCGAGGCAGCATGTGTTTATTTGGGGGTTGGGGGAATTTTGTCAAATGAACCTGTGTGACTTCTTTAACTGTGTCACTAAGACAGCTGCCAGGGGCCATGCGGTGGACATCCCCTATCTGGATTTCAGCAAGGCCTTTGACTCTGTGGCCCGCAAAAGGTTGATCAGGAAGCTTGTGGATTTAGGGGTTGGAGATAAGATGACCAGATGGGTGGAAAACTGGCTGAGGGACAGAACACACAGGGTGGTTGTGTGGGGGGAGAGTAATCTGACACCAGAGAGGTAACCAGTGGGGTCCCACAGGGCTTGGTGCTAGAGTTGGTGTTATTCAATGACTTCATCAGTGCCATTGGGGATGGCATTAAGGGCTAAATGTGCCTATTTGCAGATGACACCAAGCTCTGTGTAAGAGTGGACACAGCTGAAGGGATAGTGGACCAACAGGATGATCTGGAAAAGCTGGGGAAGTGGGTCATGATCTGGCAGCTTGGCTTCAGTGCCAAGAAATGCAACACTATGCATATTGGAGCCAAGAATCCCAGGGCAGAGTACCACCTGGGTGGAATCCGAGTATCTGCATCAGAGGAGGAGAAAGACCTGGGAGTGATGATCACTAGTGACCCGAAGCACTCCACACGGTGCAAGAAAACAGCAACAAGGGCAAACAAGATGCTGTGATGCATAGCTGGGGGTGGGGGGACAGTAGTAGGAGAGAAGAGGTTATACTGCCTTGTACAAGTCACTGGTAAGGCCACATCTAGGGTATGGAGTTCTGTATTGGTGCCCAAACCTCAAAAAGGACATTAACCTGCTAGAGAAGGTACAAGGGAAGGCTACAAAGATAATAGTGGGTCAGCAGAGTAAAGGCATATGAAGAGAGGTTGAGGGTACTGAATATGTGCTCAAGGAGGATAATGGGGGAGAGAGAGGGAGGAGGCATGATTGGGACCATCAAGTACTTGAAGAAATAAGGTGGATAAGGAGGGTCTCTTAAGCTGAGTGGTGATCATAACACGAAGGGCACAGTCTTAAGTTGGAGTGTGGGGGTTTGGGAGGAGGTCAGAAAGCGGCTTCTGCACTTCTTCAAAGAGAGGGTGGTGGACACTTGAAATGTGCTGCTGGAAGAAGTGATCTCATTGAAAACAGTGGGCAGATTTAAGAGTGGCTGGAAAAGGTATGGGGGAAGGAAAGGATAATGGTAGGGAGGATGTGTGGAGGGAGGCAGGGGCAGTAGCTCGAGTTGTGGACCCTACACTATGAGCAGGCCAGATTGACCAAATGGCCTTCTTCTGCTGGCTTCTTCGTATATTCATATCTAAAGTTGAACTAGCACATTCTCTGAAAAACTACATAAAATGAGATGGGACTTGGCAAGGTTGGAGGAATGGGCAAAAGTATGACAGCTTTGATTCAATGCAAAGAAGTGCAAAGTAATGCACCTAGGAAACAAAAACCCAGGGAAGAGTACACCCCAACTGGAGTACTGCATGCAGTTCTGGAGACCTCATGTCCGCAAGGACAGACAGGATGGAGGCAGTCCAGAGGAGGGCAACTAAAATGGTGCAGGGTCTGCACTAGAAATCATATGAAGATAGACTAAAGAAGCTTAATATGTATACATAGAAACATAGAATTTGACAGCAGATAAGGACCGCTTGGCCCACCTAGTCTGCCCATTTCCCTACCTACAGAATAAGCTGCAGATCCTAGTTAACCAACAGGCTACTTCCTCCTACCCCCCAATAGAATTGCCTTATGTTTGACTCCACTACCACCTCAGGAAGGCTGTTCCATGTATCCACAATCCTCTTCGTGAAAAAATACTTCCTCACATTACCTCTGAGCTGTCCCCCCTCCATCTTCAAATTGTACCCCGTTGTTCTTGCACATCTCTTTTTCTGAAAGATGCTACCCTCTTGGACTCTGTTGATTCCCTTGATGTACTTGAAAGTTTCTATCATGTCCCCCCTCTCCCTTCTCTTCTCGTGGGTAGACATATTAAGCTCTTTTAATCTCTCTGCGTATGTCTTCTGGTGCAGACTCTGCACCATTTTAGTTGCCCTCCTCTGGACAGCCTCCATCTGTAGGTGTGGGAATCTGTGGAGCAAAGTGAATAAGAAGATCATGGAGCAGGGGATAGCAAGGAAGAGATAGGAGGAAGTACTCAAACCAGTATTTGGCGATGAAAGGTAGCTCAGTGGGCCTGGCGACATGTTGGCAAGGGAAAGGTGGGCCGAGAAGAGTGGCGGGAGCAGTGATTGGTACTCCTTCAGCCCTGACAGCAGACTCAGGGCTCCACTGCCCTGCACACAGACATCTAAACCCAGACTTCCATGTCATCCTACTCCTTAGCCCCACTTGCCATGTCCTCAGGCTCCTGAACCCTTTCCTCTGTCCTGACATCACCTCCTCTGACACCCCCAACACCATAGAATCAGTATCCTATGCCATCCCACAGCCCTGGCAGCAGTACCCTGAGCACATGCTGTTGCCCCTTTGCATCATAACTCCTGACTCCTAACTCCTCCTCATTTCAGCAATATTTTGTTTCCTCTCTTTTATCTCTCTAACACTTACCCTATCTTCCCCTCACTTGTTTGTATTTGGCCCTTCCCATTCTCCGTCCTGCTTTCACCTACACCCCTCAGGCACTTTAAGTACCACTCAGTAGTTGGCAGCTGCATGTCTCTGGAAGTTGTTATTCATTTTCCCGTTCTCATCCTACCCTTACTCTCCTATCCACCTTCTTGCTCTTGTCAACCCCTACAGACCCCAACTCCCTACACTCCACTTTCTGCTCCTACTTACCTTCTGCTTCTTCCTATCTCTTACTATTTTCCTTGTTTTACCCTCATCTCCCCCCATCTCTGCTTCTCCCCTAGTCTTCTTTTAGCCACCTTCCTACCTTCTACCTGCTGGGCTTTCCAGTTTCCCCCTCAACCTATATGCTATTTTATGTACACCTCATAGCACTGCTTGTGCTGAGGCTAATCTAATTTTAGCTAGCACTTGGTTTCTTGCGCTTTGACAACAGAACTGTTATAATTTTACATGTTCTAGCTGTTTTTATTTTGTCCTGTCCATAACTATGCACAAGCTAAATGGATTGTGTTTAGACATCTCCAAATATGTACTCCCTTTTATCCATCTTTTTAATAACTTCATTTATTTACCAGCTTACTGAGGCATTTCTCAGAGGTGCCCTCTTGACTCTAGCCCTTCTGCTCCCCTCCATGACAGGCCACCCCCGGATCTCCCTTCACTTGGACCTCCCAGTGCCCTGGATCATCCCTGGGGCAGAGACCGCCCTCCCTTGGTGGTGTCTGTCTGAAATTAGAGGGTCCATCCCTCTCGTGAAGTCTGCCATGGATCCCGGTGTGCCTGCCCAGAACTGGAATGTGAGGGAGGTCCCTGGGGCCCTCATCGCCTCCTCAGCAAGCCTGGGTTTTTCCTTGGATTTCATGCCTTCTCCCCTCCCTTCCCTGCAGAGTCCAAGTGTGCAATGATGCCAGGGACATCTGTCGTGGCTTTGCGTCCCACTTCTTTGAGCCCTGTAGTAGCTCTGTGTCCCACTTCTTTGAGCCCTGAGCATTGCAGCGCCTCTGGTCTCCACCGGGGGCCGCTGCAGTGCTGGGCTTAACCCTGGATCCCCTGAGGAGGAGGCAGTCCTCCGGATGCTCAATCCTATCTCTCTCCTGCCGACCCCTGGTGGCTCAGGCTCGTTCCGAACCGGGTTGCGGCATGGCGCGAGGTGTGCGTCAGTGCCTCAACCTTCAGCGCCACCTGAAGTGACTCTTTATTCGTTATCTAATCTTTGTTTTGTATTATTGTAATACTGTTCTTAACTGCTGTAATCTGTTTTGATGTGAAACCTCTGTAAAAAGTATCTGACTCAAAGGTTTAGTCCTAGATCTGGAGGTCACATCTCCAGAAGGACACAGTCAGAGTAGAAGAGTTTCAAGAAGGGCAACAAAAATGGTGGGGGCTGCATCAAAAAGTATATGAGGGAGACTCGAGGATCTTTGTATGTGTTCCTAGAGGAGAGAGTGGGGGATATGATAAGGATTTTCAAATACTTCAAGGGTGTAAATAAGGTACAAGAAGGTAGTAGTGTTAAAAAAAAAAGGGTATTCTAAGAACAAGGGGCCATTATATGAACATTAGGGGTAATGTGAGAAAGTATTTTTTCATGGAAAGGGTGCAATGGAACAGCCTCCCAGCAGAGGATTAGGGGCAAAAATGGTAGGGAAATTAAAAAAGCGCATTGGACAGACATAAAGGAACTCTAGTGATAGGAAAGAGAGGGTAAGGCCGCAGATCATTTAGGATCTGCGGTATATGAAACAGGTAGAGAAAATGGGCAGACTAGTTTGGCCGAGCAGTCCCTAACAGCCATCAAATTCTGTTTGTTTCTATGCAAATGACTGTGCGGTGGAACCTGAGGCCCACACAGCCTTAGCAGCATGCTTCCTGACCACCCCCACCCAGTGGCAGGCTCCATTGAATGCCAGTACTCCAGGTGAAGTCTTACCAGTGAGCAATACAGTGCCAACACCACCTCCCTCCCCTCACTGGTTGATACCTTTCCAGCATCCCACTAGCCCTACCCACTTCGTCACACTGCCCTTCCACTAAGCAACTATGTGTGCGTATGTGTGTGTGTGTGACAATGAACTGGCAGAGGAGACAGTATGGCAAGGAGGCTGGCAGGGAATTAGACAGTCGTCCTGAGGTTGGGATAAAAAATACACACACACTTAATTGCAAATAACAGACTACAAGGAAATAAAAACAAAGATCCTTTCTCTGTTCGTTATATACTGTATAAACGCTAAAAAAAAATAATAATTAAAGCTTGATTACTTCAATTGGAGTACCTCTGTGGCACTTAATTTTTTAAAACAGCCCCCCCCAAGGAAGGGAAGGGATAATAATTTGCCCCCCAGGAGCTAGCCACACAATCCCTTTCTACTTCATTCCAGACAGTACTGCATCCACGCTCTGTTTTATGATCTCTGAATAGGGGAAGCGGTCCATCGAAGTCCAGGGACTGTCAGTTTAGGCACTGCTTTGGCTGTCTAAATGAACATTTTGTAAAATCTGAGCCATTGGTCAACTAATAGGGCTCTTGTTAGTTGACTGTTCGGTCCAGTTTTAAGTAATTTCCACTTAAACTGACAAAAGCAGTGTTTGAAAATTACGCTTTATAGACTTTAATGGCAAGCAGCTTGTGCTCTCCCTATACAGATGTCATAAAATAGTGTAGCACAGGCATAGAGTGCATTAGTAGGTCATGGAAAGTGATCATGCAGCTAGCTTCTTTTTTCATATGTACTTTATCTTCCTATGTCTCTGGTGGACCACTTCCACCCTGTCCTCCCAGCCCCTTCACTTGACTGCCCGAGAACTCACCATTAATGCCTTAGCATGGCAGGGTGCCTGATTGCCAGTGAAGTGGCCTATGAGGCTGGATGTCATTCTGCAGCCAGAGGGGTTTTCCTCCTGCTATTTTGTTGCTCTTCCAGTAGTTGCCCACATGCAGTGGCATAATGAATGAACTCCGCATCCATGGAGACGTCTTCAAGTGCCTGTGTGTGGTTTGTCTTAGTGTGCATGAACTGCGCTAACATCCGGACACTTCCAGGTGCAGGCAAGCAGCAGGTCACACTACCCCCTCCCCCAAGGGAGGACAGCCTTGCAGTACAGCCAGACCAAGGTCAGGTCTCCTACAAGAGAGCAGATACAGACTGTAATGTATAGTGAACAAACGGCTCTTACTCCAGGTAGCAACCAAGCAAATTTTGAATGCAGAGCCTGACCTGAAACAAGCCATAAGGACTACAGTGCCCCTAGTGGTGTGCCCTGTAACTGCATCAGGAATGCTTCCCCCCATCCTTTATTTGTCCCATTCTCCCATAGTAGCCCTTCCCTTCTGATGGCAAACCACATCTCTCTCACTAGCCGGCCTTACCCCAACTACTTGCTTACCTCATCGGGTGACTGTGAGCCATAGGGGGAGTGGAGCAGAGCAGGGTCACCAGCCATCATCCTGCTGATCAGGGGGTTTCCTCTTTTTTTTACCCCGTCCCCAAGGTTGGGCATTGATGGCATATCATGGCGTGGGTGTGCTCTTTTGATCCTCAGGAAGCATTTCTTGCCTCCAGTGGGTGGCAGGTAAGTAGCAGATTGCTGTGTTCCCCTCCCCCAAAGGAGGAGAGAGAGAGAGAGAGAGAGAGCTGCCTGTGGACGCTCAATCCTCCTTCCCCCAGCTGACCCCCAGTGATCCTGGCCTGTTCGTGAACCGGGATTGCCAATGTGGTGGGTCGTGTGACACTCGCTGCATCAGCCTCTGCACCACTGGGTTAGCTTAGTTTTGACAGCCTTCTGGTAACAGAGTGAAATGCAGGAAGCTATCCACCAGGAGGGGTACTTAGTTACCAGCATTATGCTCAGCATACACTGGGTAAAGGGCACAATCAACTAAGGGGACTGCCAGAGATCCTTGGTGCAGTTCAGATCATCAGTGCAGCGGTGGTGCTGACACTCATGATGCCAGTGATCCTGGTTTGGAATGAGCCAGGATCATCGGTGCCTGCCGGAGTAAAGAGGATCAGGCTTCCCAGGGACATTCTCTTCTCCTCCTCTGGGAGGCAAACTTTCCCATTACTTTACTGCTCACTGGGTGACCACAGGTGGCAATGCAGCAGAAAGTAGTATGGGAGGATGATGTTGACCAGTGACCCATGTTGTGCATGCACAACTTCTACATGCCTCTGGTCCCCACATGCACTGACATAATCTGGGATCTGGGAGAAAACTAGGAAACTGGCCTGGTCTTGGCTCCCTATGAGGCCTCATACACTTGGGCCAGTTCTACCTTTGTGACCTGCTGTCCAATACATTGCTCAGTAAGGATATATCCCCCAACGCATACATAACCTGGGGGGGCAAACCAAGTCTCCTTGGGGGCAAAGGTAGAGTCCGAGGTAAGGTGAGGGTTGGCTGGTGGTGGAAGGAATCTGGGGCAGGCAGGAAGGAAGGGATAAACAAAGAACTGAAATTTGAAAAAGTGGTTTGCCCTGTGGATGTGCAGGGAGTACAGGTGCACCTCAAGTGGGTTTTGCAGATTCCGAAAGAATGCAGGCAAGTCGATGGGCTCGATTCAAAGTGAATTTAGACATCACCTGAGGCAGTGTCTCAGGATGAGTCCTAAAGGGTAGCCTATCTAGATGAAAGGTTAGATAAAGGGGTCAACTATTATAGCCTGATGCTCCAACACCCGATGTGCTAATGTGATTACAACAAGAAATGGGGTTTTCAGAGCAGAAACCTGAGATTACAGGAGGTAACAGGTTTGAACGGAGTCTTGATCAAAAATTCCAGAACCAGGGTTTACAGACAAGGGGATTCCTGTGCAGAATACCCTTGAGAAATTTGAGGGAAATCTCCAGTTGAGCCACAGATTTCCAGTCTATAGGTGCATGATAGGCTGAGAAGGTTGGCAGAAGTACTTTTACAGAGGAGTACTGTAGCTCTGACTGGGACAGGAAGAGAAGATACTCCACAACATTCTGGATCAGACAGGTGAAGGTTCCTGAGAACACAACTGACACCAGATGCTAAAGTGGTTCCTACATAAACAAATGGGGGGAGGGATTGTTTAACCAGGAAAGGCACACTAACCTGGGACTCATTTCCAGGTGCGACCTGGGAGCACAAGGAAGTTGTGACTTGCTATGGGTCACACAGTATACAAGTGGGGGCTGCGGGATTCAAACCCAGGTTTGCAGCTTAGAGCCTTAAACCACTGCGCTATACTACCACAATTTCTCAATTTCGGAGGACATCTGTATGAAAATAATTTTGTCTCTACACAATATCTGCTTTTGCTGCTCCTTTACAGGGAAAGTTAGTAGTAGGGGAAGGAGGCAGTATAGCACAGTGGTTTAAACCTGAAGACCTGGGTCTGAATCCCATCCCACTTGCATACTGTGTGATCCTGAGCAAGTCACTTAACTTCCTTGTGCTGTAAACAAGCTTTCAGCTTAGTGTCTCAACTGGGTAATAAAACAAAAATAACCATGGCGAGATACTGCATAAGAGGAAGTACTGTATAGAATAGCGCTGCTGAGCCGCTTGTAAGTGCATGCTCAGTTGAACAGAACTGCTCCAGCTGACTAGTGTAACGTGAGTGTGCAAAGATTTGGCTGCTCCTGAAAAAGACCTGTGGCATGTATATGCGCAGCTAAGAGTTACCAGGTAAGTCTGTTGTTAACATGTAACTACTTACCCGGTAACGCTAGCCGTGCATGTAAACATAGTGAGTGAATCAAAGCAATTTCCACTTATAATTATCAATCTTGGACAGAGGTTCTGAATGACATGCGATCTGTTTACAATATATGTACTGGAGATTTACATTAAAGGGGTTGAGGGCTGCCCAGTGTTAACAAAATTGTGCTTTACAGTTCCTTGCATTTAAATAAAATGTACCAAAAAAAAAAAGTTCTGCAAAGTGTTTTGATTTGTAGGTGTAGTCCTAGTGTGCCCTTCCCTTTGTTTTTTGTAAGAAGTTTTTTTTCTTAAATTTGCCTGCTAGTTTTATAGTCCTTGGGGATCTCCATGTTTGCACTTTGTACATTGGTTGCGCACATGGGCAAACCAACATATCTATCATGGCAATAGGGGATTTTGGTGTGTGTGTGTGTCGCTGCCGAGCCCATTGCAGTACACAAAACTAGGGGCTTGGAATGGGTCAGCAGTCTACACCAATGACACTTGATGTGGTCCTGACACAGCTCACTGCTGGGTGGGTTGAGCGGTCATGCACTTCAAAGGACCGGCCTTTCCAATCAGAGGGCTTGGGCTTTTGAGTTGCATAAAGTGGAGTGCTACCAGACAGACGAAAAATGAGTACCTGTGCACAGCACCTTCCGGTGTCATGCGCGACTGGTTCTAAAAGTGCAAGGTCATGGTGCAGTCCGAAAACTGCTCTTTATACTAAATGCATCCGGAACTGATCAAGCATTTTTTCAACACTTGAGATGGCTGAGTTACGCACATCCATGGATGTGTTCCAGCAATCGTTCTTGGTCCCAAGTAATTGCGCATGACGCCACCACAGTCCCTCCACTTCTCTTTGCCAACATTGGGGGCCCAATCCACGTGTTGGCAGTGGAGACTCCTCCCAACAGTATGGGACACTGGGGAGCCCACTCCTAGTGTCCCCAGTCAGGTCTACCATCCTCAGCAGTTCAGGACACTGAGGAGTCCACTCCCAGTGTTGCCAATTGATAGTACCCCCACCACCACTGTGCAGCACTGGGGAGTCCACCCCCAATTTCCTGATACATTCCTGTCCCTAAAAAAAGAAAACAGTCACCAGACATCTTTATTGTTTTGTTTTTTTAACACTGTAAAAGAGAAAACAATCTTTCTTCGTATCCCCCATCCCGACCCTTCCTCTATGCACCCACCTCCCCACACCCCCTCTTACCCCATACTTACCATCAGAGGTCAGGTGCTGTCATCTTCTCTGGACCAGGGCACATCTGCATTCTTCAAAACTGAACAACAAATTGAAGAATCAAGGTAAGTGCTTTATAATGTCTGTCAATGGCAGTTTTAACTCAGGTTGATATCTCAGTCATTTTTTGAGATTTTTGCACCAAATTTGTAACATGGGGTTCTTGGAACACCATCTCATGAACACTGTCACTGTCATTTCATTACTCTGCCCCAAAAGGTGATTTTAAAGCCTCTGTGTGGAATCACCTTTTGGGACTGATTAACGAAATGACAATGTCACTGTTCGTGAGGTGAGGTCCCACAAAGCCCATGTTGAAAATATGGTGTAAAAATACCGAAATACGACTGAGTTACTTGCGCTCATTGAAATTTCTATATGCACGCAGGCAATTTTGAATATTTTTACCCTAAAGTTTCAACATAACCACCTCATGAACAGTAAAGCTGACGTTTTTCACATCCTGCCCAAAATATATTTTTGCACCTGTGGCACGGAATGGCACAGACACTGTACAAAATCCATCCACTTTCAGGATAGAGTACTGAATTGATAGTGCCAGTGTTCTTGAGGTGGTGTCCTAAAAACCCATGTTAAAATTTGGAGCAAAAAATACCATTAAAAGCCTGAGTTATGTGGGTTCATTTAAATGTTTCTACACTACAAGCATAAATTGGTCAATTTTAATATTATCACTCAAAATTTTCAACATAGCCATTTTGCACTCTGCCTCATGAGGAGTATAGCTATAATTTCTCACATCCTCCCAAAACATCTTCTACGCACCTGTGACAAGAAATGTGTGAAACCACTTTTGGGATTGAGTAACAAAATGAGTAGCACAATTGTTCATGAGGCAGGGTCCCAAAATCCAGGTTGAAAATTTGGAGCAAAATACCAACAAAGACAGAGCTATAATGGCTTGTTGAAATTTTCTCTGCCAAGTCATAACTTGCCAATTTTTATATTTTGACTCAAATTTTAACCCATTTCTTCCCACAAGCTCATGAATAATACTGCTGTCATTTCACATCCTCCCAAAATGATTTTTTGCAGCTGTGGTGCAGAATGGCGTTTAGCCACAGATTAAGGCATTTCCACCTGTGGGGTTTATGAGGTACGTGATAGGAAGACTATATTGAACATTTGGGGTCAAAATGTGAAAACATTATAAGGGGTGCATAGGCAGGGGTGTCATCAGCAGAATGAGGGAGGTAGTGATGTCATTATATAAAACCTTGGTCAGGCCTAACAGCGGGTAGGTTGTGTCATCCGAATCTGATAGATTTCTTTGATTGGATGATGAAGGAAGTTAATCAGTTGGGGGGGGGTGCAGGTGACATCACCTACCTCAATTTCAGCAAGGTTTTTGACACCGTCTCACATAATAGACTTGTAAACAAGACTGGTAGTCTGGGCATGGTAGACGAGGTGGTGAACTGGGTTAGGAACTGACTAACAGGAGACAGAGAGTTATGGTAAATAGGGTACAATCTGGGGAGAGGTGGTGACCAGCAGGGTACCAGAGGAATTGGTCCTTGGGACAGTCCTGTTCAATGTCTTCATTAGTGACATTGCAGAGGGGCTGGAAGGAAAGTCTGCCTGTTTGCAGATGACATCAAGATCTGCAACAGGTGGATACTCTTGAAGGGTGGAGAAATGAGAAAGGACCTAGGCAGGTTTGAGAAGTGGTCTGAGGAGTGGCAGCTGAGGTTTAAATCAAAGAAATACAACATTTTGCACATTGGGCATAGAAACCTTGGGGAGAGCTTTAGGATGGGGGGGGGGCAGTTGCTGACAGTCACTAAGGAACAAATGGACCTGGAGGTTATCATTTCACATGACTTGAAAATGTCAAAGCACACTACAAAGGCAGCAGGGATGGCCGCTGGCATGCTGGGGTGCATAAGCAGGGGTATCACCAGCAGAAGTTGAAGTCAAGTACATGGCTTAAAGTAAGAATGGATGGACCTAGTGGTCCTAATTTGTGCACAATTTCTATGTTTCAACTTATGGCAGCCATGTTCAAAGAGTCACTCAACACAGGAGTGGTACCAGAGGATTGGAAGAGGGCACATGTGGTCCCTCTACACAAATCTGGCAAGTGGGAGGAGGCAGGGAACTATAGGTCAGTCAGCCTCACATCAATAATGGTGAAGATCATGCACGCACTGCTTAAGGAAAGGATAGTGGGCCATTTACAAGCCATCGATGCCCAAGACCCTAGATAGCATGGATTCATAGCAGGTAGGTTGTGTCACACAACTCTGATAGATTCCGCTGACTGGGTGATTGAGAGTAAAGGGGGATGGCAAATGTCACCTACCTCGACTTCAGCAAGGCCTTCACACCATCTCACATAAACGGCTTATTAACAAGATGGGTAGTCTGGGCATATGACAAAGGTGAACTGGGTTAGGAACTGGCTAACAGGAGACAGAATGGTGGAAATGGGGTACAATCTGGGGACAGGAGGGTGATCAGTGAGGTACCGCAGGGATCAATCTTTAGGCCAGTCCTGTTCAATGTCTTCATTAATGACATTGCAGAGGGGCTGGAACAAAAAGTCTGTTTGCAGTGACCCTACAACTGTACAATTTTGGCCGGTACAGTACCGCATTTTAGATACTAGTACCAGTTCCTGCCAGCTTTGTATCCTGTACCAAATTTCACTGCTGTCATTATCCTGCTTTAATATAATTTTCCCCAGCAATGTTGAATCTTAGATTCTGCTCAGACTGGGTTGGGAGTTACCATGTGTGCCAGCACACTAAGGCCGGGAAGTATCTGCGGTCCCCATGGTAACCATTGACATTAAGTTCTGTGTACAATTGGTTGCCTGTGGTGCCACCAGCAGAGGGGCAGGGCTCGTTGCGCTGACTTGACTACACTTGTTGACCCCCAGAAGCACTAGCCCAGCTGAGAGTGCAACTATTGGCTGGAGTGAAGCAGTCTTGTGTGGAGATTGATCACTGGATGATCTCTGAGTGTGACATGTATGTGCTCCAGCCATCTGCCCCTAACCACAAGTGGAATTGATGTGCTGTGGCACTTAATTCAAATTTTGGCACACACTGTCAGATGGTTGGGTCTGAGTAAGATGAATGCTTGAGTCATCCTGCCTCAGACAGGACTGCCTCCCCTTCTGTGTCCTTCAAGTGTCAGACAGTGTGGTCACTGGTGCATCAGATCCATGGCATGATGCTGGAGACTCATGACTCACAGGGAGTGTGACTGATCACCATGCCAGACTGTGACAACCCGCGGGACAGTGTGTGAGACCCAGTCGGGACAGGAGTAAAACAAACAGGCTGCTGAAGCTCAAGCTGAGGTACAGTATTAAATCAATGCCTCACTTTTAGTTAAAAAGTTAACTAGTTTTAACTTTTTGAATGAACAGAATAGCAATGATTATTGCCTGTCCTCAGTGGTTGTGTCATATTTTTGCAGCTATGCCACTGTGGAGAGCAGCTAGGTCCAATCACCTGCAGCTAATGATGTGTGTGCAAGTCAGATGTCTATTTTGAAGTATGTTACAGGCCCATTTGTTCTACAGAGCCAGAATTGCATATTTTAGTGCTGACAGATTGGAGGTATGCTAGACTGAAATCCAGTTCTGAAGACATGCTTGTGCTGTCCTATACAGAGTTGTGATCCATTTGACAGTGAATGGGTTAGATAGGGTGAGAAATCTGAGGTTGCCTGGTTTGGGGAGGCTGTGGTGAGGATGAAGTTTCTACGCTAGCCCTGTACATCCCTGAAAATATTTAAGCATTGATTCAGCCTGAATTGAATAATTTCTGAGGGGGATGCTGGGTTGACCAACTCCAGGTTAGGGGCAAACAATAGTGGACTTGGGATGTGAGTAGTACCCTTATCAAGTTTATGAGAGACATCAAAGAATGCCCAGGCAAAAGAAAAGACAGTAGTAAATAACAACGGGAATAAAGCAGTGTCAAGTGGCTCAGTAGGATCCACACTCAATCCAGGATGGAAGATCAGAAGTTTCATATCAGGAACTTGGACAGATACCCAACAGAGACTCTGCAGTGCAGCACTAGGAGGGTGCTACAGTTCTGAGGTGTCATCCTTTGGATGAGCTGTAAACTAAGGTCCCTCATGCCCATCTCTAGTGCCTCTTCATGTGGATGTATAAGAATAAACATATTAAACATACACATGCTGACATTTCAGAGATTTCTTAAAGAGACACTGTCAACCTGTTTTCCAATTATTTCCAGTTAAAAACCTACATTTTATGATTGCTTACCTTCTCTAAAATTCATTGATATTGCTGTTTGTCTTGTCTGTCTCCTTGTTTAGTAGAACTGAAATGCAACCTTGTTTTGTTTACAGTCCTGGATCTGTCCTGCTACATATTTCCTGAGCATTAGGAACACACCCAAACAGTGCAGTTACTCACGAGGCACTAGCCTCCTAAACTCCCACTGCATCACGAGGGGCTGGACTGTGCACACCTCTCAACTGCTATGAATTGCGCATAGCACTATGATTTTCACACTCAGATTTATCCTTGCTCCGCTTAGGTTTACTGATGTTCCTCTTAATGTTAGAGCTATTTCTGGACACACAGACTATTAAATCACCAAAATAAGTTGATAGAAACATTCTTTATCACTAACTATATGGGGCCAACTATCTGTAGACATATTATTGTTTAAAATAAGAAGGTGTTACACATTCTGACCCTTTGCTATGATTTTTGAAGGCCAGAGCTATGATTTTTAATCCTGAGAGGTTGAGAGGTATGGGACTGTGTTTTCGGTGTTCCCAAGTCCTGGAAAGATGCAGTTGGTATTGATCAAGGAATGTAAACAAACCTGTGTTTGTGTGGTAACACTAGTATGGTGGACAGTCTGTTTTCACTTTTTAAAGAAAAAAGGGTCAGAATCAAACTACCGGCTACATCAGCAATCTTTAGAGAATGTTGGCAATCATAAAATGTGTTTTAACCCTTAGGCTGCGGAAGATTTAGAGCATAGGATTTTAGGACAAGATATCTTGTCGGCAGCAGCCTAAAGGTTAAAACTAGGGGCACCTTATGAGACCTAAGGGGATTACAGTGTCCCTTTAAGTGGCCTCAAAGCAATAATTTCGGACAGGGTGGGTGGATTGGGCTATACTCACCCACCCAGAGGCGTAATGAGGCCTGACACCACAGGTGGAGGGCCTTATAGCCCCTGGAAGAGTGGGTATAGCCCATACCGCCCACCCTGGAGGGTATTATTGCACTTAGAAAATGAATTAACTGTGTAATTTGTACAGGGTTACAAAGAAAATGTGAATTAATTCTACAATAATGACTACCGATGCTTTTTTTTTCTTCCTTGTTGGTGAAGTAGTCCCTGTGGTAAGTGTTGTTTCATATCCCCCCAATTAGCTTTGTGTTTTATTTGTTTAATTTGTGGCACCCCATTCATGAACATGCAGTATTTTTAAAGTTCTGTTAGTCGAAGTGAGAGGGGAATGTAGGAAAGAGAAAGGAAAAGTGTGAAGCTACTATATACTTGTCAGAACTGCCATTGCAGTAAAATGTTTACTGCATTTAACGAGGGACAACCCTCATAATCGGGGATAGTTAAGAGGTATGGCTGTTAAATCAGTGGAGGGGGGAGGAGAGGTTCTGTAGCTGCCATTTCCATGGGAAGGCAAAAAAGCGTTATTTCGAAAAAAAATTCCGATCTCAGAATCCTGTGGCAACGATTCAGTCTCATGACAACATGGGC
The DNA here is from genome assembly GCA_016271365.2 of Neoceratodus forsteri. Taxonomy (NCBI): domain Eukaryota; kingdom Metazoa; phylum Chordata; order Ceratodontiformes; family Ceratodontidae; genus Neoceratodus; species Neoceratodus forsteri. Next base: position 335,894,768 of record JADMNL010000026.1, read on the forward strand.
ACCTCACTGCAGCTCTTTGCACTGGCTCTTTTAAACAGTTGCTTCACCCAAGCATATGAAGGTAGCGGGGAAGGTAGGAACTTTGAATGTCGGCCTTCTGTCTGGCAGTCCTAGTCTTGGGTTTTCCTTGCAGCTGCAGCCTACAGATGTGTAGTTGTCTAGCAACAAGGAGAGAGGGAGTGCAGCTCCTTGCTAACTGTACATGCTGTCATTTTGTTAGCTGCAGGGTACAGTGCGAGTGCGATGCGTCTTCCTTGCTACTCACCTAAAGCTCGAGTGTGAAGGGGTCGTGCCGAGGAGTGATCATTTGCAGATTGCAATCTGTCTCGAACAGAAGTTTGTCAATGAGTGAATGAATATTGGGGGGAGGGGAGGGGAACTGGCTAACTCTCTTGCTAAGCTAGGGAAAAAAATGGCAGATATTTGAAAATAAAATGAGGGGGGTTTAGCCAATTACAGACCAGGCTGGGCAGCAGGATTGTGGTGATGGGGTTGGCTGGGCTGGTACTTTTAATAGCCAGGCATCTGTTGTCTGATAGATGCCCAGCTACAGAAGTCCCTTAGCCAATCAGAGGGCTGAAATACTTTTATCCATTTTCTAATTATTGCATACACTACTGTGCACTCATAATTTGTTTTAAACAGTATATGCAAAATTAATATTTATTTCAGGAACTGCCAGCTACCCTTTCTTGCCCTGTGTTATACTACTCTAAACTGCACTTGTCTGCCTAGGGAATTTCTTTGTGGATGTTGATGTTCATGTTCCATTCAATAATCTGTGTGAATAAATATGTTGGGTGATAGGATTTAGTTTGCCAACTGGCCTTCACAACTTGAACTGTGCATGGATCTGAGCCCACATTATGAGAGCCAAACAAAAAATATGAGAGTCACTGTGTACAAAGCCATTATACATGGGGCAGCCACAGTGTGTCATGAAAAAAAAACTTATGAGTTTTTATGTTTGCTTGCGCGCAGTGCAAGAAACATATTGCGGCAGCTTGGTGCCAAAGCAGGTTCTGGAGGTGTGGCACTGTTGAGACCAATACCGCATGGCATTTTGGGGCGTGTGTGATGTACACCAATAATGGGGGACACAACTGGTGACAGTAGTTTGGAACGCTGCCACCGACTTGTGACAATTTAGCCGCTGCAGTCAGGGGCCGCCTCATCATTGCAGCGTCAGCCATCTGCTGCAATGAGGGAGCGACCCGTTATTGCAAAGCAGGATGTAGGAACCCTGACGTTGTTTGTGAACATGGTGGCAGCTTGCCGCCATGTTCACAAACAATATTACCTTCCCACCATGTTTATCTGCCGACAGGGGAGCCCACTCCCCATCAGCATAATGTAACCCCCCCACCGTTTTATTGTCTGCCGAGGGTGCCCAATCCCCATCGGCAGAAAGAATCCTCCTTTTGTTGTTTGCCAATGGGGTGCCCAGTCCCCGCCTGCAGAAAGGAATCCCCTTTTGTTGTTTGCCGATAGGGGTCCCCAATCTCCGTTGGCAGAAAGAATTCCCCTGTTTTTGTGTTGTCGGGGTGCCTCAATCCCCTGCCACAGCTGCCCCCCAAAAGAGATCGTGGCACGCTGGGAGCCCATCCCAGCATGCCACATGCCCCTGTAAATAAAAAACAGTCCTGAAAAGTCTTTTTTAACCCCTGTAAAAAGGAAACTGTCCTCGAAGCAGTCTCCGCGCCCCCACCGCAACCTGCACCCACCCACTGCGCAGCCTGCCTCCCCCACACACCCCTCACCCTCACTGGGATTCTCGCCTATAATGCTCATACCTTTCCATACCCTGCTGCCAGTGAGAGGCATCGAGTGTGCCTTGGACTCTTCAGCCCCAAAGTTCACCCCATTCTCCTATACAGCACCCATCTCACCGTATTTCCTGATGGAATGGGGTGAGCATAAGGGCCAAAGTCCCCAAGGCACACCGTAACACTTGTCGGTGTCTGCAGGGTAGGGTGTGGTGAAATGGTGTGGCCGTTATGCCTGATGACCCAAAGGCACACCCCAATGCCTGTCAGTCTCTACAGGGTGGTGGTGGGGTTGGCTTCAGTTCAATACTTCACTGCCATTCCTATTATGCAGCTCTCTAACTCCTACACTACCAATGCCAATGCTGGCAAGCAAACATTCCGCATTAACAAATGCTTGTTTCATATGACACTGTGGCTGCTTCTATATAGTAATGGCTTTGTGCACAGTGACTCTCATTAATTTGTTTGGTTCTCATCTGTAATGTGGTCTCAGATCCATGTGCAGCTGTGAAGGCCAGTTAGCAAACTTCCCACTGCCCAACATATTTGGTTCTTTAGTCCCCCCCCTGTGTCCTCCCCCCACACTGACTGCAGCACAGAAGTGTACCAATTTTGATCTGTCAGATGTTGGAGGGCCTAAAATGACACTAATATCTATAACAGAGTGGATACTCTGGAAGGGGTAAAGAACATGAGAATGGAACTAGGAAGGCTTCAGAAATGGTCCGAGGCATAGCAACTGAGGTTTATTTTAAAGAACTGCAAAATTATGATCCTGACCCATAGAAACACTGGGAGAGCTACAGGATGGGAGAGGAGTTGCTGGCAGTCACCAAGGAGCAAAGGACCTGGGTTAATATTTCAGATCACCTGAAAATGTCAGAACAGAATGCAAAGGCAGTGGGGAGGGCTACTGACATGCTAGGGTGCATAGGCAGGGGTATAATCAGCACAAGGAGGAAGGTGATAATGCCAGTATAGAAAACCCTGATTAGGTCTGATAAGGAGTACTGTGTGCAGGTCTGGAGGCCACACTGTCAAAAGGACATAAACAGGATGGACATGGTCCAGAGAAGGGTGACTGACATGGTACAGGGCTTGCACCACAAAACTTACAAGGACAGATTAAGGGACCTCAATATGTACTCTCTGAAGGAGAGGAGGGAGAGTGGGGATATGATAGAAACATTCAGGTACCTCAAGGGATAAACGAGGTGCAGGTGGGATACATCTTCCAATACAGGAGGAGTACAAGAACGAGGGAGCAAGACATGAAATTGAAAGGAGGCATGCTAAGAAAGAGTGTGAGGAAGTTTTTCTTCATGGAGAGAGTAGTGGATGCATGGAGTGGTCTGCCGCAGGAGGTAGTGGGAGCAACTACTGTGGGTGGATTTAAACATGCATGGGGCAGGCACAGGGGAACCACAGAGGTAAAGTAAAGGGAGGGTCAGAAGCCGTAATTAAGTATAGGGCTTATGGTCCAACTGGATAGTCTTAGCGGTCCTTATCTGCCAACAATTTCTATGTCTGTGTTTCTATGTGCTTCCAGACCTACGTATATATGTGCATCTAAGCAGAAATTCAAGCACAGGGTCCAATCCTATTACATTATCTCAAAAAGTAGGAAATTCATTGCAAAAACTTTGTTAATGCATCAGCATGTCGTCTCCAGTGCCATTTCCTTTTCTTACAACAGTGCTGACCTCGTCTGGCACCTGACCTTCCATGCTGTTTAATGCACTCTGACATCCATTATAAACAACCTTCTCTGTCAGTTTGTGTCAGCCACCTATGGTACTCGTACTTGTTCCCTTTATTAGTCCCAGCATTCATGTACCCTGCTCAGCATACCAGTTCCAATTTCACCTCATTTACCAAGGACAATTAGATGAAAGCAGAAAAGGACCTCCTGGCTCACCTACTGTAGTCTGCTGTAACGTCCCTACTTACTATGCTACCAGAGATCCTAATTGCTCGTGGTATAAAGGGGTGGACCCCTGGCACCACCTCAGGAATCTCGAGGTCATCATATCTGATGACCTGAAGGTAGCAAAGCAGTGTGATAAGGCAGTGGGAAAGGCTAGTAGGATGCTGGGGTGCACAGGGAGGGGTATCACTAGCACAAAAAGGAAGGTAGTGTTACCCCTATATAGATCAATGGTGAGGCCAAACCTGGGGTGGTGCTGCAATGTGGGAGGTCTTGTGAGCATGAAGACTAGACTCACCATTGGGCTTTTTTGGAAAAAAGATCAAATTGTTTAACAAGCAACCAATGTTTGGCATGGACAGATGCTTGTTTTGGATCTTCTTTGTCCTACAGCACCTCCTATCCCATGTCAGTGATATGTCCAGGACCATTGACTCTGAAGGTAGCAGCCGCTGCAGCAGCAATCTGTTATGAGCCTGATATTCTGGCTTCAACTAAATCACGCTTTCTAAGCCAAACTTTCCATTTTCTAGGTATTTGTCTAGATCTAGCCAGCTGGAGTGAATGTTTTGTTTTTATAACGTGGGGTTAGCACAGTGATCAATGTGATTGGTCCTGCACTTCCACCTGACCGTGCATTAATGCACCATATACTCACAGTTGCTGTGAGGAGGTCACAGTGGGAATAGGGGCAGAACAGATTTTGATGTTTTAGCTGATGGCTGCAGCTTGAAAAGACGCCATTTCCAGTTCTTTGTTTAGTGAGAGAAGCAGTGCTTTCCTCACCCACCCACCCAGTGAATCTCAGGGCACGGAGCGGGCAGTGAAGTAAGACAGACATTGCTGAGTGGTATTGTGTTCATCTGTTACTTTGCAGGCAGCCCCACTCTACCCTCCTCTAGACCCTAAGTTGCTATTAATAGTGTTGCATAGTTCTTCATATGTGCTGTGTCACCCACATAATTTTTGCCAGTGCCACAGTTACTACTGTTGTATAATGGAACGGTGGAAATCATGGTACTTTGCATATTATGCAACAGCACCGAAGGCACACTACTGTCAGCACTGCAAAAATCAGCAGATACCCCACTCATTCTGCTAGCAGTGCAACGGGCACAGTCACCTTCCATGCATTCAGCTATGTCCCCTAATTGTACATCTCGGGCATTACAGCTGCATGCTACTGTTACCAGTGGTAAAGAATACATTTGCATATACCCACACAGTCCTGCTAACAGAACAATGGTGACAATAACTCTCAGTTACTGACCATAGTGTTCCTGAAGTGAAGCCTGCACTTTGCCACATGCAACGGGTTCCCTGAACTGTACTTGTCAGCTCCTATGCGTGTGCAACTGCAGCAGTTGCGGCTATCAGCCTGAATTGTTAATAGTAGTCCCGCATGCCTTTTGACATGTTCAGTGTCAGTCACCATAGTTTTCCCAATAGCACAGTGAGCACCAACATGAAATGGAACAGTGCAGATATTCCATGACTATGCGTCAGCAGCTTAGTAGCAGGCACTCTGGTAGTAGCCGCCACTGTGCTTTTCCAAAGTCCGCTCTGCACAGCTCTTCTGGTGTTCCTATATAATACACATGTATCCATACAGAACAAGATATGTGAGATTGTTGCAGTGCATGTTCCTGTCTTTCTGTGTGAAGTGAGGTGTCCCATCTACTATTTAAAGAAATGTTAGTGGTTTTGTAAGAGTCATATTCATGTTTTCTGTCTGAACTGATGTCTGTCATCATACTGTTTCAATAAATGTTACTTTTATGTTTAAGTAGTGTGTCCTGTGTTGTCTGTGCAGAGTACCACATTATATTGTGTCTAGTATGGGACTACTTTGTGGTGTGGCAGGATATGCATGAGAGCAGAGGTTTCTTTCATGCTATGTCTACATGATTTGGTGTTTCAACATGGAGGTGACCCCATGTTATAAAGCGCAGTAACCCACTCCATTGTCTGCGGTTGTTAGATTAATCAACACTTGGTGCTATGAGGGCTCTTGGCCTTCAGCCCCGGGCCTCATAATGCACCCAGGGTGTTGATTAATCCCCAATACCTGCACACCCTGTTATGGGTTATTGCTTACTTAAAGTTTTTCATTTAATTAAATTACACATAACCATTTAAAAGAAAAAATACAAAAAAACAAATTCCCACCAGGTCACTAATGCTATAATTAGTGAAGATGGCTGTTCTATCCATTTCATTACTGAGAAGCCCAGTCAGTTATCTCTAAAGTGGTTGTTATCTGTAAATGTAGCCTCCATTAACTCTGTATTTTGGAATGCGTTAGAAATGTTCTTGAATGGTTACTAAGATGTCCCTGATTTTTGCAATATATTTTCTGCTTGGTGATATAATGATGCCTCTGTGTCATTGCACAGTAATCGCCCATTGGCTGTGAACCTTTCCGGTGTTCTTCCCACCCATTTGGGGCACATAAGTAAGGGTCTGTGGCAGCAATGAATTACTGTGTGTACATGCATTCAGTCTGATTACCCTGTCTTTGATTTTTGTCAATCTGGTTGGAATCCAATTCAGTCTACATGCTGTGCACTAGTGAAGTATAAGTGGACTGAGTGCTTTTACATTATGCTTCCTTATGGGCGATTTGATTATCTCACATATGCACAACTCACAAATGTGCTCACATCAAACTGATGTGCACATAGGATCGAGACAAGCACTGATGCTGTTTGTATGCAGTTATCTTCAATGCACTGGTAATCGGTGCACTTGTTTGGTGCACTTGGATCGATCCCGATATTGATCCCCATGGTCTTGATGTTGGTGTTCACCTGCAGGACAATATTCGATTACACAGTAACTGACTACTCTGTAATTGAGTTTTATCCTGCATGTAAATGGGCTACTAAGTGAGTTCTAATTCTGTGTATTCTTGAGTTGCAAGTACAAACTTTTGAGCAGTGTCCAGATAAAGGACCTTTAGGTTCGCTCTCCAGCAAGACTGTCCAGATAGGGCCTGCTGGCCTAGTAACGGTGGCATGGTTTCTAGGTCTAGGTGGCACTGGCTTCCTCTTGTATGAGTCTCTGGAGGATCAGGCTTCAAACAGGGTCCAAGATTGGGGATGGGGGAGGGCCTGTTGGAGGTCTACCCTCGAGAGTGGCCTCCTGATGGCCTTTACAGTATTTGTCCCGGGTACCTTGTAATGGCAAAGAAGTAGTGGATGAAATTCTGTTTTGTCTGGGGCCTGTGGACAGAAAAGAAGCTGATAGACAAAGGCACGTGTGACCCCCTCCCCAGTCCATGGGTTTTGATGACATCATTCATTTTCAGGAAGGGGGTGCACACATGAAAACTCTTACTTGTTCTTCATGACCAGAGGTGCAGGGATATATATGGAGCTGCTGCCAGGTGGACATTAAGGAGTTTGTAGTAGACACACTTCTTCAACACAATAATTGAATGTCTATAAAAGCTGTCATTTCTAAACTTGATCAGTTTTAAATCAGAGAAGCTCATGAGCATATCACACAGACAACAGCACAAAAGCAGTCCCATGGGGGTACTGAGGCAGTCCATTTACTAAGTCCATATTCCAAAGAGGAAGCATGACTCTGGGGCTCCTTCCACTGATGGCAAAGAGCTATAATTTGTGATGATGTTTTCAAACCCGGGGTGCAGGTGACTTGCCAATTTTAATACCCAGGATCTAGTTAGTGCCAGCATGAGGTAGCGTGTTACCAAGTGAATTCCTTTATACTTCAGACATGCCAGAGCTTGGACAACTGAGCTGCCTTAGGAGTACCTTCTTACCAACCTTCCCATAGACCTGTACCCAAACCTAAGTGCCCGACAAGGGAGGCACACCTCCCAGTGGACTTATGACAGTCCTCCAGAGGTCCTGCTCCTTCAGTCCTTGCTCCTATCCCTGTGGACTGGGACTAGAATAGGTTGCTCATACTTTAGTAGGGGACATGGGTCCCAGCCAAAATAAACAATTAAGTTCCTTCTTGAGGTATCCTCAGGAGGGATCCTAAGGATCAGTCCCGATCAATATCCAGCAGGTTCCAGGTAGGTGCTTCCTTTTGGGCAGCAGATACTTGGTGGGAAAAGGAATAGTTTGTCTGCAGTTGCATACAGGGCTTAATAGCCAGTTATTAGGGTTCTCCCACTACCTTGTGAGGGTTTTCTCACTACCCTCAGGGTATTTTCACTACTCCCGAACCAAACCCTTCAACAGTCATGCTGCGATGGGAAGTAATATAGAGGCATTACACTGTTGGCAGGATCTTGGGCCTTCTGTAATTCCTTTATATAGCTAGTCCAGAGGACAGAGACAGCAGCCAATATGAGCCCTGAAGCAACCAGCCCAGTAAAAACCCAGCTGTTTCCCACTGTCCTGTTCACCATACAGACCCTGTGACTGCTTGCTATGGGACCCACTGGCTAATCCTTCAGACTTGGCTTGTAGGCCACAATCTACACACTTATTTCATATCCCTGTCGGCAAAAATCTCCCTCAAAAACCTTACTGATCTATTCCTATAAATCCTTAGACTTGGCCCCTGTGCTACATGCCCTATCCAATGCTGACTGGTCCCCCATATCCCTAGCTTCCTCGGTCAACTCTGCTCTGCATTATTTCAACACCAAGTCACTTGCCATCTGGGACCAGTATGCCCCTTTAAGACATACCTGCATGCATGGCTCTCACCTCCCATGGGTCACTGCAGAGCTCCTGGCTTGCTTCCGTGCCAGGGATTAAGCTTGGAAACTGCTAAAATACTCAGGTTCCTCATTAGCCCTCCAGAAATACTGCGCACTCTGGAACATGTGCACAAGATCAACTAGACTGGCCAAAGCGGAATATTTAGAACCACGTTTCATTCTAATATAAACAACCCATCCAAATTTTGGAAGGTGGTTCATTCTGTGTTCATTCCCACTTCCCATTCTCCTCCACCTGTTCTTAAAGTGGGTAATACCACCCTTGTTGACCCCTTCCTGGTTGCTGTAGAGGTCAATACATTTTTTACCTCCTGCTCCTCCTCACTTCTCGCCACCCTCCCCCTTCCTCACCCCCTCCCTTACCCCGGTCCCCCCACTATCCCAGTCTTCCACTCTACTCTCTTTCTCCTTCAGTCCAATATCCCCATTTGATGCCCTAAATGCTCTTCTTGCTCTAAACCCCATTAAGGGCAAGCGCCCCATTGGCCTCGACTCCAGAATCCTCCACCTGTCTGCCTCAGCTATTGCTACCCCTCTAGCTTCTGTTCGAAACCTCTCTTTCTCTATTGCTTCTGTCCCATCTGTCTGGAAGCATGCCACTGTAATCCCCCTTCCTAAAGGTAGTGACCCCATCTCTCCTGGTAACTACCAACCTATCACTCTGCTTCCCATTCTTGCCAAACTACTAGAATGCTCAGTGCCATCCCAACTCTCCTCATATCTTGAACCTTCTCTTTCTGCAGACCCTTCCAGTCTGGTTTCCTGAAGCACTACTACACCTCCACCTCCCCACTGAGGCTCACCATCTCTATGCTCACTAGTATGGACCAGGGCTTCATCACCTAGGCTATCTTTATCAACCTCGTCAAAGCATTCAATATGGTCTCCTACTCCTTACTTCTTGCCACACTCTTTGATGCAGGGCTCTGTCAGAGCTACAAACTGGTTCCACTCGTACCTAGTTGGCAGAAGACAGTCAGTTCAGATTGGTGACACCAAATTCCTTCCCCTTACCATCAGCAATGGAGTCCCACAGGGTTCTGTGCTGGGCCCCCTACTCTTCTCTCTTTTTCTAAGTGACCTCCCATCTGCCTGCCCACTCATCTCTATCCATAATGTATGCAGGCGATACTGTCTTGTTTGTATCTGGCCCTTCCCCCTCCAATGTGCCGAACAATCTCCAGCATAATTTTGACAAAATTCAGCTCTGGTTTCACTCACATCAGTTATTCCTGAATACCAAGAAGACTGTCTCCATGACCTTTGGCACAAGGCAGTGGCTCTCTCGGTCAAATCCTCCATTCTTTCCACACCTTGATGGGACTAAACTTGAGGACAGCTCCTCTTTCAGGTACCTTGGGGTCTGGCTGGACCAGAACCTCACCTTTTCTGGACACATTGATGCCATCCACAAAAAACTGCACCTCAAACTGAGTGCCCTTTACAGAAATTGTGGATGTATTACCTTGCTGGCTCGCTGAGCACTGATCCATAAAATGATCCTACCTATTTTTGATTATGGGGATGTAGTCTACAGCGCTGCTCCCAAATCCTCCCTAACCAGGCTGCACTCTCTTTCATTCCTTCTCTCATTTCGCCCTTGACTATCCTCTCAGTACCCATCACTGCACCTTGTACCAGTCTCTTGCCTTTCCTTCCCAATTTGACAGGTGCCAAATACACTGTGCCAACTTTCTTGGTAAATTCTTGTTTCACTCTCTCCCTCCATATCTAGGGCTCTCCATTTCCCTCAAACCACCTTCTTCCCACGCTCTTAAAAGCCATGACCATGGCTCTTTATCATCCTGCCAGGTTCACCTTAATAGGCCAGGCTGCATTCTCTCTCATTGTTTCCCAAAACTTTGTAAGACCCTCCCCCCTGCTGTCTGCCATGTGGCTTCCCCTAGGATCCTTAACTCCCTCCTTAAGGACCTTCCCCCCTACTTATAGCTGTGCATAATTAACTACATCCCATCACCATATTGCCTTGGCATTCACTTGCTGACTTGCACTTATCCTCTTTACTCTACTCTTGTGTTACTCTTAGCATCCTAGCACTTCATATGTTTGTTTCACGTCGAATATAATTTTGTTCATTCGATTTTTGTTGTGTGCATCTGTATTATTCCTTGTATTGTTATTATAGTGCTATTGTTTATGCCTTGCTGCTGTATCCACTGTATTGTTATTATTGCACTATTGTTTATGTCTTACTGCAGTACCCACTTGTATCCCTCATCCCTCTCCTCCAGGACACATTTTGAAATGAGCATTCACTACTCAGTATGTCTTTAATGGTGAAATATTTAAACAAATAAATAAAAATATCCTGCATTACACCCCTACACCTGCTAAGATATATAGGATCAGGTGATTCACAGATTATTTTATTTATTTATTTATTTTTTATTTTATTTCAACTAGGATTAGAAAATACCTTTGAGCACAGTGGAGCTCATTTACGAAGGTTCCACGTCAATAATGGGAAGGGGGTTACAAAACAGACAGAGTATAAAGCACAATCACACGATAGATAATATCAAATACAGAGAATAGTAGAACAGTGCAATACATAGTAAACATAGGGATTGCAATTAGATACATAGTTGGCAGTCTAGGACTTATAGGCGAAAATGGTGGATAATCCCATTTGGAAATTGGGAAGGGTGAGTCAGGGGATGAAAAGTAGCAGCAGGACAGAGAACAAGGGTGGGGTGCAGCCAGGCAGCATTGCCAAGCATGTTGAGTGAGGCAGGAAGAGGTAGAATGGGTGGAACGGGCAAGCACAAAAGGAGAAGGTGACAGGAGGGAGGGGATGGTGAGGTGGGGAGGGAGGGATGAGGGAGGGAAGGAAGAAAGGTGGAAAAAGAGTTAGTCAGGGGTCATAGGGGTGAGTTAGTGGGACAGAGTAGGGTCAGGACATGACTGGTAGAGGGAGAGGTGAGAGAGCGATTGAGCAGGGGAAGAAGGATGCAGCCAGTGGCCTTGTCGAGGAAGCTGGGGAGTGCAGGTTGCCAGATGAGGTGCAAGTTGCATGACTAATTAAAGCAGGTACACTCACTTTCCTTCGAGATGTGCTGATGCAGGAGACGCTTGAACTGGGTAAGTTGAGGTATGCTATTCAGTTCACAGCTCAGGTCATTCATCCAGTTAGGAGCCTGTGAGGGAAGGATCGCTGGCATTGGGTGGTCTGAACCCTAGGAACATGAAAGAGTTTGGAGACAGAGGACTGGGTGTGACACGGCTTTTGAGGGTTTGATAGAAGACTGGCGATGCCCATTGGAAGGGCTCCAAGCAACACTTGCTTGGCATGTATACATGATGTGGTCTTGTAGTTTGAGCCACCCAGTTAGGGCAATTAGATCACAAGTATGGGTGAGGTAGCCGGCACCAGTAATAAGTCTACTGGTTTTGTTTAGGGCAGCATTTAGTCTTTTGAGAGATGTAGCTGTGGCAGCTCCATATATAACCAAGCCGTAGTCAATAACAGATAGTACCGAGCTGTGGATTAAATATTACTACGTGGGCTTTCATCACTGGAAAACTAACAGTCCTGATACTGAAAAAGTAGTATTGTCTGGACCTCCTGTTTTATTATATGGAGGAAGGCCTCAAGAAGTTCTTTCCTTTTCTACAGTTTACATTTGTTCCCTCAGAGATGGCACTTTTCTAATTGTGAAAGCCTAAGGATTTCCCTCAAGGATCAGCATTCCATTGGAATTTACCTCAAATTGGGCATGGGGACTGGCTGCCACTATGATCCTAAACATACCTCTCAACCTCTTGCCTCATAAATCAGGGTCAAAGATTCAAAATCTGGCACACATCTTAAAACTTATTAATATTCACACGGAAACCTGACAGAATAAGGGATTAGTGTAAGATGCATTTTTGAAAACATGTCTAACTTTAATGTTTGGTGTTATTTAGTACTTATGGTTCCTACTGTTCAGCCACAAAACACAAATGTTATGAGGGACAGGGGAAATGTTGATGCAAAATCAGCTGATATACCTGAAAATCAGGACATTTGAGAAGGTATGATTCTAAGAGTTGGTGTTGGGTTCCAATATCCAGCTAGTTCTTTCAGCTACTTTGGCTACCTGATGCATCTCTCTCTCTCTCCAACTCCTTTTCAGAGTAAGATAAACAACTCCTGGTGACTTATCAGCCCAAGCAGCTGGCTGATCCCCCTCCAGGAATTCTCAGCCAGTCTAGTCAGTAGGAGGTATCCCAGGCAGGCTGGAGTTGATCCTGTATGACTGTGGTCCTTAGTTCCAAGGGCTATGCACATTCCCACTTTGAAATATTTGACATCCTCAGCAATTCATTGAACCTCAGTGGGGCTAGCCTTCCACCCAGGCTTATGACGAGAACAGTGAGTGCATCATTACCCCCATTCAGACACAGTGGGAAACATGGCTGTGATTAGTGAGCACTGTAACAGTAATGCTAATAAACTGGGAACATGAAAACATTTGGGAGCTCCCCAACACATGGGAACCCTGTGCCTAGGTGTGCTAGAGGCCCACCCTCCAGATCTCACGGGGTGCGGTGCCTGACTTATCCAGAGTGATACCAGTCAAGTCCAAAAATGATACATATAATAGACTATAAGCCACTCGACTCCTAATTTGAAGGGCTTTGTTAGCTGAATGGTGGCTTAGATTTTTTTAAAGAATCTGCTGTCTACAGTGTTAAGAAAAAAAGGAAGAAATGCTTCCTTATTCAAGTCTATGGAATACATCCCCATGCTCTCCAAACTATTATGTCCATCATGAAATGCTGAGTGCAGGATGTGACTTACAGTGGGTAGCAAAGGATTAAGCTCTCTGCTGTATGGAGCCAAAATACAATACAGTACGTCTCTCAGAATTCCAGCATTAGAAAAATTGTGGACTGCCAGCAGGTGAGTCAGTAGAAGGTAAGACTCCTTTATGAGTTTTGCACTGAAGGTGCTGTTTAGTGTACAGTAAGCAGGTACCAGATAAATAAAAGGTTCATACTTTAATTTTCCACTTTGCAAACAGTTTTAAAACCCAGTTGATAAAGCAGTATCAATAATTTAACACAGGCAGCTATGTAAACCCATAATTTTAAAAAGTTGACAATACCTTTGGTTGGCAACGGCCAACATTTTTTTCATATATCTTTTTTTCTTTATTGTATCATGTTCTTTCATTTTCTGTTTTCAGTGTAACAGGGGATGGGGGCCCTAACTGGCCATCCAGGGAAGCATATAAACAGTATTGTATTACAGTATCCTGAAGGGGCAAGTCCTTGCCCAGTGGGCAGTCTCAGACGATTTGCATTGGGCACTCAGTAATGGAACACTCTCACACACCTGCATGACAAAAGCATAAAATAGAAAATAAAGGCTTGATCTCATACTGTCCGATGTGCAGGTATCATTAGCTGCTGCTAGGAATCCTCTTCCAGTTAATGTCTCCTCTTCCATCCACCAAGCTAGCGGGGGAATCTGGCAGTCTTCTCCTCCTGGGTAGGTAGTGACTATTGGGACCTTATGCTCCCCTAAGGGAGATTCATAGTTTGCAGCAAAGCAAAACCTGCATTACTGCTAAGCTCTGTTCCTTTGACCCCCTTCGGGCACTCAGTAGTAGAGGTTGGGGTCTGGCTTTTTGTGCGGTCTTCCTCTGAATTCCAGCTGTTAAACAGATGAATTAATTTCCTCCCACCTAAAGCCACATGTTGAACATGGTGTTTGGTTATGGTCAACCCCTCATACATATGAGGGGCTATCAATCTAGGCTGGTCCCTGGCTTTCTTGAGGTGGCGCGTTCCTTCAGTCCATGTTTGCATTATAGCTTATTCAATGTGACCTTGTGGTGACATTTTTTGGCCTCTCCATTATCCCACACCCTTTCAGGTACATATGGGTAGGAATACTGTGGGTTATCCAGTTTTGGTCTGCACAAGATTATCCTCTCCACTTGAAACCAGGAGGAAATCTTCTTGGCTACACTGGGTGAGGGATGCTGCTGGGGTGGGGGGAGGAATGCCCAGCAGTGTGCATGTTGTTAAAAGTAGGGCTTCAGAAACATTAAGTAGCACTGCCTCAGCCTCAATTTAGCACCTCCAAAATCCTTTTCTTATACTGCTACACCCAGTACGGAAGATGGTTCCCTCATTTGCATGGACATAGTAGTGTTTGTAGTATGATTGCGCTGTCCATGTAACGCCATAATATGGGGCTTTTTAGTAAGGGTGCAGCCACCATTGGATGTACTTTATCCACCTAGCACAGTGCTACTGCTGTTAACACTGAACTAAGTATTTGTATATGGAGGCCCAGTGGCAACAGAACAATAACAGAATTAAAAAACAGTATACTAAAGCAGTCACTACAGGAAAATACATGTTCAGAACAAGTTACTTACAAGTTCAGGGCAGCTCTTGTTAAGACATTTTACAAAGTAACCACTAAAATACTCAGCAAGGCTTCCTTTAAGTTGCAGTGAGCTATATTAATGAACATTAGCTCCAGCAGTAATACTACTTTACTTTGCCTTCAAGTTTACTTACGTTTTACAGTTTTTTGTGTATCCCTCTTATGGGTTTTGTGTGTGCCTGAGACTTTGTGGCTGTTTTAATACTACTTTACTTTGCCTTCATTTACCCAGTTCAGAAATCTCCCATGTTCAATGACATGCTGATGAATTGGGTAAGCGAGGGCAAAGGAAAGTGGTGTTAATAATACTGAAGTTACATTTCTAAATAGAGCCCAATATCCTTCAATCCATTTTTGCAATGGCACACACCTATTTTTAGTGGTTTTGGTATTATTTCAGCACAGGTTCACACAGTAAGTGGGAATGGTGGGGTTCAAACTTGACTGTTCCAGTTCAGTGCTCTGCAGCCTAACCTGTAGGTCTGCCTGCCTCATAGCACAAGTTTGCCAGCAGATAAAGGCCTTAAGGTCTATTAAGTCTGCTCAAGTGTGCAGCTAACAACCCTTGTACTGTAGCTGCCCCTCCATCCCCTGCCCCTCTCTCTTACCCTATCCCATCCCCTTTTGAAGCAGTCCACTGTTCTACAGGATACCACTTCTGCAGGCAACATGTTCCACTCAGACACCACTCTGTTCATGAAAAAGTGTCTTCTCATTTCTCTCCTGAACCTCCCCCCTCCAGTCTGAAATTGTGACCTTGAGCGTCCCTACCCCCTTAACTTGAATAGTCCCTCCATGCCTGTCTTGTTATTCCCTTCATGTACTTGAAGGTTTCAGTCATATTCCCTGTCTCTCCTCTCCTCCAGTGAGTACATGTTCAACTCCCTCAGCCTGCTCATGTAGGGTATGTCCCCTAGTCCCTGGATCATTTTTGTTGCCCTGCAGTGCACCCCCTCCAGTAACTTAATGTCCCTCTTCAGGTATGGGCACCATTACTGCACGCGGTACTCCAGGTGTGGCCTAACCAGTGACCTATACAACGGCAGGATCACCTCCCCTCTCCTTGAAGATACAAGCCCCTGGCAATACAACCCAGCATTTTGTTGGCCTTTGCAGCTGCCTTCCTGCATTGTGCTGAGTTGTTCATTGGGCCCATTATACTAACCCCCAGACCCTTCTCCTCCTCCTCTGTCATGGCTAGCTGCCCCCCCCTCAACTGGTAGCTCCTTCTTGGTTTTTTTTTTTTTGCCTGAAATGTAGCATCTTGCACTTTTTGGCATTGAACCCCAACTGGCAGATGTCCAACCAGGACTCCAATTTTGACAGATTATCCTCAAACCCATTCCACCCTCCTAGGTCATCCACTACTGCTCCCATCTTGGTGTCATCTGCAAACAAACTGGTCTTGCTCTTGGTGACCATGGAGATGTCTGATATGAACAACCCAAACGACACTGGTCCCAGCACTGAACCCTCGCGGTACTCCATTTGTCACTATCCTGAGATGAGAGCCCCTCCCACCACCACCCTCTGCTGCCTTCCCTGTAACCAGCTTGCTACCCATTTTGCCCCTGCACCTATACCTGCCAGCTTACTACCCAGCCTCCCATGCGGCATCCCAGTTTAGGACATCACTCCCATGCAATAAAAGGGATTGTTCAAAAAAAATTCTGTACTTTATAAATTCTGGGCATGTCCCATATTGGCCAGAGATGAACAATCAGTCCCATAACCTCTGCCTGCAGACTTCTTTGCAACCTCATCACTTCCCCTCACCCATAGGTGCAGGGTATAGGAAGATATGCAAAGTGGTGTGCAGTGATGTGAGTTATATTGAGTGTCTCAATTTGAGCTACTCAATATAATCACTTATACTAAGGACGTGTGGTAAAGTACACCAAGGTGTATATTAGAGCAAGTGTAGCAGTGAGCTGCACTTGCTGGGAAAAGATACAGGGATTTGTTTAGCCAAGCCCTGCCGAGCTGGCCATTTGGTGTAGTGGCTTGAGACACCGCCCCTGCAGCTGGTGGATCTGTGTTCAGGTCTGGGTCGGCTGTACTAGAATTTTTTTACTGTGTTTATTTTCCAGTGTCTGTTGCCCCCCCACCAAGTTGATTGTATCAAATTTGGGGTGCGTGGGTGCATAGCCCCCCCATATAAAAAAGTTTATTTTCTTGTCTGTATTGGGTAACTTAGTGAATGTCGCTGTTTGTGGTGGTTGCTATGATATTGCTTGCATTTTGACTTTGGGTGTTTTTTTAGTCACTCAGTTTGGTCGGCAACTTTAACAAATCACCTTATCACCTAAAACCTGCAGAGCTTGAGTGTATCAGGTATCATCCATGTAATCCAGGGAATTGTTCCATGTTTTTCTTCCACCTTAAGATGTTGGTGGTAAGGACAGCAATTAGATCATGCTTGCAGTTGTTTTGTGCTGTGCAATCCAGCCAATCTACAGTAGTTTTCTCCCCAGCCTGCCCTTCCACCTGTTGTCACCCAGGTGGTGGTGCTGTGATGGAGACTGGCATTGGGCATCCCTGGAGAAGGAGAGCATTCTCTGGGTGTTTGATCCTGCTCCTCCCTGCCCCGCTGGACCTGAGTTTGCTCCTGAGTACCCAGGTCACTGAAATCGTGATCATCGGTCTCGCTGCGTGTTGGATGGCCTAGCCCCATGCTGTTCAGTTCTAGAATAAAGAACACATCTTACTAAGGAATTCTATTGATTGCAATGTGTTTTCTTTCTAGAATAAAACCATGCCTTATTTAGTAATTTTATTAATCAAGCTATGTTTTTTTGTAGATGATGTCTGTGCTTTTCTTTACTTGGCTGTTTGAAGTGACTGGAACAGTACTTGGTAAGAAACCCTTTTCCTGTTGTTTATTATCGAATTTTCAGCAACAAAATCTGCACATCCTATCTTTAGGATCCAATGCTGGAAATCAGAATCTGATCACTACTAATCTGGACCTCACCTGGGGGTTCCCCATGTGTTAACTGGTGGTTTGGCCATATGGTGCTGACGTACTCAGTGAGTGTGAGACTGCAGTAGACCACATAATTTCCTTGCCCCCAAGCTTTCCGATTTGAATGTGAATAGCAACTTCTAGCAAAATTCATTGTTTTTATTAAAATTTTATTAAATTTAAAGAGAAACAAAAATTACGTTAGAGTTAATTGTCAATCAATTTCTGCTCAGTAATGCTGTAAAGAATACAGTAACAATTAAAGTCAGAGTCTATACATAGAATGTAAGTTTATATGAACAGTTCCCTAAGTAAATAAGAAAAAAAATGCCAATATCTATACCCAGTCATATACCTATGTGTTATTCAATTTTAAAAAGGGTCCCCATTCCCGCTCAGATAGATTCAACTTATTAAGGATCATATAGCAACTTATTTTGTTATTAGCTGCTGTTCCCATATATTTGCACTACTCTTCAACATATGGAATTATGTTTGCCTTCCAATGTGACAGGAGTAATCACTTAGGGCTCTAAAATGCTGCCAATGTCATAGTTTTGGGTTCTTATTTAGGGTAATGATATTGGATATAATGCTAGGTGGGAAGGGAAGAGTTACTTTGACCATCTCTGAACATATAGCATGTATTGAGAGACAGCAGTGTTTTATTTAGGGTACTTCCAGAACATGCGAGACAAGTCTGCATGTTGCTGAGAACATCTCCAACAGTGACCTTTGGGAGAGATCCCACAGTTTCTAATTTATGTGGGGAAAAGTAATAGTAATGTAACATTTTATAGTGTGTCAGTCTCCCCTGTGTCTCTCCACTGGATAGGCTAGCATTTTCCCATGCGGAGTTCCATTGTGCTAGGAATTGGGGGACACTAAATTCTCTTCCCCATGTTTCTTTGGAAAAATTGATTAAATTCCTACCAGGCTGAGTTAGGACCTTATGTAGGATACCAGCTCATTTTGTAACTGTGGAACATTTCCTAAATTGTGACCACTCTGGAGACTTCACAAGTCTGAAATAGGAATCAAGTACACTCTTCAAAGCCTATTTAAGTTACAGATAAAACAAACATGGAATCTGTTTTCCAATTTTTTTTATTTGAGCTCATTGAAGTAAAGTAATGCTTTACATTTGTCATCTAAAACATCAGTGAAATAACACAGTAAGGGGATACGTGATGGTGCAGCATCTGATAGTGGTTTTATCTATACGAGTGGCCAGTGAGCATGGGCGTTATCATGTAGGTGGCTCCGTGAAGCAAAGCCATGAGTGATTAATTCCTAAGCTCAATGGCTACGAGTGTTGATGTGAACTGCCATCAGCTGCTGCACCATTATGTATTCATTTTACATTATAAGGGTTGACTTCATTGTGTCGTTTGCTAGAGTATTTTTGTGGTTATTTTGCTAGTTTTCTGATGTGTTTGGGGGTTTCATTTATGCTTCTGTGTTGCTACGCTACAAGTTATTTGACTGGTTGTTATTGTGAGATAATGGAATGTGATTGGTTGTTGGATGATGTGGTCGGTTTCTGTTCTTCTGGTTTCGTCTATGTTTCCGCCGGAGTGTTGCTGTTTGTCTGCAGAAGTGTTTCGCTCGTCCTATGCAAGAGGTTTTTCAGTGCTGTAAGTTGTTCATTTTTTGTTTTATCATTTCATTTTTCAGTACCTTCTTTTTGTGTGTGTGTATTTATGATTGACAAGTATGCTGCAAGAGGAGTGTTAAGTTTTTTTTTTTATTTCTAATTTGAATCAGCTGTGCTCGTGATTCGTACTTTAATTCGTGCTTTAGTGCAGCTGAAACATTACCGGCAGCATTACTACTGAACGTAGTTTGGCATCAGTGTTATCAGTGATGTATAGATGGGTT
Source organism: Neoceratodus forsteri (assembly GCA_016271365.2). Taxonomy (NCBI): domain Eukaryota; kingdom Metazoa; phylum Chordata; order Ceratodontiformes; family Ceratodontidae; genus Neoceratodus; species Neoceratodus forsteri. The sequence goes on from JADMNL010000026.1 coordinate 335,914,424, forward strand.
GATGGCTGCACCTACATAATGTCAGTGCTGATAACCTGCAGTTCTTGTTGCCTGTCTACACCTCATTATAAGAAATCTGTTCAGTGGTGCTGATAGCTGTTTTTATCAAATCAGTTATGAGTCAACCCCTATAATATAATACAAGTATTCCTCATCTAGGGTCCCTTAATGGTTTACTATTATACAGGAAAGACATGGATTTTTTCATAAAGGGAATTCATTATTTGGGGCAAATTTTGGGTTAATTTGTGAAAAGATTTTTTTAAGAATTTAATTGATCCAGCTATGGAAGGGTATTTTTTAAACCTGGCACAGGAACAAAATCTATCAAATGATTAGTAGTCAATAGATGGGATTCTATATTAAACCATAAAAGACAGATGTAGTGGAGGGTTGAAGGTATTGCAATGTTTGTTTGTTAAGAAAGGCCCAGTGATGCTACTCTTACCAGGGTAGGGCATAAAAACAAGTGTGATTCATGTTGTTCACTGCTCCCTCATAAGGACGGCCATTCCTTTGTGCCTTTTCTGATTAGGCCCGGACCATCGTGTGGAGGAGTGCCAGCACTGCCAGAAGTTCAATTCGGCTACCAGAAAATGGAGGCAGCAGTCCCTGGAAGCCCATTTACTTAAGAAAAAAATGGCATCCATGGAGAAGGAATTGAAGAAAATGTGGCAGGTGGCAACCTCCCCTGAAGGCCACAAAAAGAAAAGGGACAAGGAGAAGAACTGGTCCACAGCTGCCATGACTTCAGCTGGAGTCGTGGCCTTGAAGGTATCTGCCCCTCTGGGGGACCGATCTTCAACAGCTGTCTTGGTGGCTTCCAAGACGGCTTCTCCCCTACCGGTAGGCTCACGCTCGGGCCCATGGGGAGCCTCCGGGGTAAAGGAGGCCTCCACTCCCACCAAGGCCGCTTCTTCCTCACGCCTTCCAGTCTGAGTGGGTCTGGTAAGTTGGATGTCGGTCTATCTGACGCCTGCCTGGACAAGGCTGGTAAGTCGACTGCCAGCACCGCTGACGACCACCCAGCCTGCTCCTCTTCCACTAAGGCTGCTCCCTGTTCAAGATCTTCTGGATAGAGTTATTCCACTAAGCTGAATGCCAGTTCCACTGATGTCCATCCGGACACTGCTGCTAAGTCACTCGTTGGCTCCTCCGACAAACGCCCAACTGGTGAACCCACGTCAGGTTCTGAGGCTCCACCCAATGTTCAGAATTCGCTGCAGTGTACTGATACATTGCCTTCTGAGATCCCCCTGTTCCCTCAGGCTCCTCCCAGGGATTCTGCTCATTCTTCCCCGGCTGGGGTCGAGGATACAAGGATGCTGCCATCAGGGGTGCCCCCCCGATGCCGGATCCTCAGACGCTGGACCCAATGCCTGCTGACCTGACATCGCCCTCCAGTATCCCATTGCCTGATGCCAGATCCGTTCTGTCATCAGGGCACTAACACTCTTCCGGGGGTCCTCCTCCTATGAGTCCAACGCTCTCGGGACCAACGCCTCCACCGTCCAGTCCACCTGCAGGGCCAATGCCAGGTCCATCTGCTCCATCAGACCCCTTGGTGCCAGGGTACCCAATGCCATAATACCCAGCACCGCAGTACCCAGCTCCCCAGTATCCGACGCCGCAGTACCTGGCACCGCACTAACCGATGCTGGGCTACCCTCCATTGGGTTATGGATACTCATACTATGGGTTTCCCAACTACTTGTACCTGAGCCCCCCACTCCTCCTCCTTGTCCCCCACCACCCTTGCAGCCGGTGGCAGATTTGAAGGAGGTCTTGACCTCTTGGTGGGTGGAAGCCAAGGCCCAGCTCACCAGAGAGGTTGAAAGTCACCTGCCGACACCTGTCCCTACTCTGGACCCCTTACATCAGCGACAGGAGAACCCTCCCCTTTTGCCTGATGCCAGGGGAGAACCATCCGGACCTCAGTTTGGGGGATATTCACCCCCAGGCTGCCCTCAGAGGGATCGTTCCACATCCGAAAATGGAGGAGTCTCCTACTTCCTCTTTAGCGCCTTCCGATTTGGACACAGACTCAGATCCCTCTGATCCAGGTGATGAGCCACGTACTCCAGAAAATCCCAGGCCAAAGGACCCTCTGAAGTCCCCTCTGGAGGATCCTTCCTTTCTGGAGTTATTGAGAAAATCCAGGAGAATTGCCAGTGGCACTCAGTGGAGCCAGATCCACAGCATACAAAACTCACTGCCCATCTGGATCTGCCGGAAACAGCTCCTACACTGATTCCACCCTGGATAGAGACTCACATGGATCTTGTTTCCACTATTTGGAAACAACCTTCCTTGTTAGCCCCCCTTCCCAGGAAGGTGGATTGGCTTTATCAGGCTCCAGAGGGTAAAGAATTTCTTAATCTTCACCCCAAGGCAGATTCAGTAGTGATTAGCGCCACCACGGGCCGTTCCACCAATCTGAAACACCTCAGCTCATCCCCCTGACAAGGAATCTCAGCTTCTGAACCAGTACAGGAAGAAGATCTATGCATCTTCAACCCTAGGTATCAGGGCCCTTATGGGGGGATTACCAGAAGTCCATCCTTAGTCAGGTGGAAACAAAACTGGATTGCCTTCCTGAATCGCAAACCAAACAGGAACTGGAAGACCTGGTCCATTCTGAATGTTCGGCCTGTAAGCACATGTTGCGTGCCACAAATGACGGGGTGGACAAGGCAGGTAGGAGCTTGGCATTCGCCGTAGGTCTATGATGTCATGCCTGGCCCCGCGTGTCAGGATTGGTCCCTGAAGTGCAGACAGGATGCTCCCTTCAGGGGTTCAGTTCTAGTCAGTGGAGATGTCAAGGACATCATTTCATTTCATTTCTATTTTTTATACTTGTAAGCAGGATGAGTAAAACTGTCTGTTTTCACCAGTGCAAGTTACAAACAAACTTAACATACATAATTAAACATTTAAAAAACAATACAAGATACAGAGAACATTTAACAGTCAATTATTAGCATGTACATGTGCATTCATAACTGAATTCCAAGAGAAGGGCACTGCACTTAAGTCTGTCCAGACTTTCTACAGACCCCCTCAAGGGCAGTGGCATTCTTTTCGATGCCAAAATCATCCCAAACAGAAACAACCTCAGGTTAAACACCCCAATAAGCATAGAGCCCCTCCAGCAGCCAAAGCTCCCCCCCAAAAAGCTTTCCGGAGCTCTGGACGCTGCTCTGTCCTCCGCCCCCTGCCTCTCCCTCTGCCTTTGGCCATTCCAGAGGAACCAGTGGTGGAGATTCTCTTCTCATCTACCGGGTTAGGAGAGGATAACAACAGATGCTTGGGCGCTGCAGCTAATATCAGCCGGGCATACAATAAAGTTTCTCAAGAAACCACCTTGCAGACCACCCCCTCAGACATCATACTCCCTAACATCTCCCTCTGGTTCTGGAAGAAATCCAATTTCTTCTGTTGAAGGCTGCGATAGAGCCCATCCCCCTATCCCTTCAGGGGATGGGTTGCTATTTTCATTTCTTCCTAGTTCCAAAAAAGACAGGGGATGTGAGGCCTATTCTAGACCTTAGTTCCCTCAGTCTGTTCATGGAGTACAAATGCTTCAGAATGCTCTCTTTGCAGAGCCTTCTTTCAAAGCTTCAGCACTGTCTCTCTGTTGGAAGGATAGATTCGTTATGCCTTCCCTCCCATTCCATTGATTCCGAGGGTTCTGAACAAGCTTCAGGCAGAGGGGGCATTCTCATCACTCCCTTCTGGCCCAGGCAAGTTTTGTTCTCTCTTCTGCAACAGTTCTCTGAGGAATCTCCACTTCCTCTTCCTCTGTCACAACATTTGTTGACCCATGATCAGGGGACCCTGGTTCACCCTGAACTCAAGTCGCATCATTTTCATATGTGTCTCCTACAGGCGTAGCCAAGGCCCACTTTGAAGTATCTCCTCCAGTGGCGGATATTTTGGTAGAGGCCAGAAAGCCTTCCACCAGGTCCACCTACGCTATGAAGTGGAAGCGGTTTTCTATCTGGCTGAGCTCTAAGGACTTGCAGCCCTTTTCCTGTCCAGCTAACAAAGTCCTGGATTACATGAGGCGTCTCTTTGATCTGGGTCTAGGGTTACCACCTGTCCTGATTTCCGCAGGACAGTCCTGATTTGGGCAGCTGTATCCTGCAAAAAAACATGAAAAATACCAAATGTCCTGATTTTATAGTAGAAAGAATATTTTCTAACTTTCCACTAAATGTTCTAGAAAACTACAATAACTTAACTTCAATACCTTAAAATGATAAGAAACAATAGAAGCAACTAAGAAACTACAATACTTAGCCTTAATTCTGATTATATAGGGAAAACAAGACTGTTGTATTGGTCGAGGTTACTTATTGTCCTGCGAAAAATCATGTTTCAGTAAGAAATGTCCCACTTTGGGCTTCTTGAAAGGTGGTAACCCTATCTGGGTCTCAGTCATACCTCTTTGAAGGTTCATATGGCAGCCATCTCAGTCTACCACATTTCTTTTGGAGACAGGTCTTTTGTCTAACTGGCTGTCTCTAAGACCTTTCTTAGAGGGGTTCTCCATCTGAGACCCCCCATATGCAATTCTACCCCTCCTTGGGTTTTAAATTTTATCCTGGAAAAGCTCACACTACCTCCCTTCGAGCTGGCAGCGGAGGCAGATTTGAAGTTTCTTTCTTGGAAGACAATTTTTCTTGTGGCCATTACCTTGGCTAGGCGGATTTCCAAGCTCCAAAACTTGATGTGTAAAATCCCAAATTTGATTTTTCACAAGGAGCGTATGGCCATGCGCACCAACCCTAAGTTTCTTCCTAAGGTGGTGGCTGAATCTATGCTAAACCAAACCATTGAGTTACCGGCCTTTTCACGGAACACTCCAATCACTGAGAGTACCTCCTGCATACTCTGGATGTACACAGAATCCTGAGATACTACACCAATCGGACTAAGGATCTCAGAAAAATGGATCAACTCTTTGTGTCTTTCGCACATAAAAAAGAAGGCAATGCTGTTTCCAAGCAATGCCTGTCTAAGTGGTTTGCATATTGTATCACTTTCTGTTATGACAAGTACAACAAGACCCTTCTGGGTCAGGTCAGAGGTCATTCCACCAGAGGAGTAGCCGCCTCTGCTGCTTGTTTCAAGAATGTGTCAGCGGCAAAAATCTTCGCAGCCGTAGCTTTGACTTCCGTCCATACCTTTACAAAACATTGCAGTTTGGACATTGCCTCTTGTCGAAGAGCAAGCTTCGGGTTGGCTGTTCTTCAGGGACTCCTTTCTTGAGCCCTGCTCAGCCCTCCTTTCTGTCAGTTGTGGATGACAATCCTCCTCCCATATTCTGTTTTGTTCCAGACTGCTTGGGACTCAGTCCTATATGTGAATACCTACTGCAAGAGCCCTCTGGAAGTAAGATGGTACAGTTATGTAAGAACTTACCATAACAGTAGATTTTTGAGAGATTCTCTTGAAGTAGGTATTGCCTTTCTTCCTTCCCCCTGATTTTCTTCTCTTTCTTCCATGGGAGCATATCCTGTTCTCTTTTGTCATGCCTCTTTTGGCCTCTAGTGGGAAACAACTGGAAGGCGGACGTGGGGGACCTCCCCTTTATAGTGACATTGGCTGATGTTGATCACCTGACATGGGGCTAGTCCCCTGCCAGAGACAAGCTAGCAAGAAAGTTATCTATGGGTCCTGATGCCTGGTGGCTTAGTCCTATATGTGAATACTTGCTGCAAGAGCCTCTCTCGAAGATCTACTGTTACGGTACATTCTTAAGTAACTACGTTTTGAATATGTAATGATTATATAGCATGTGGTGATGATATTTTATGTGCGTATGTGGAAACATTGATCATGTGTCATTGCTATGACTCTTGGGTCAGACCTGGAAAAGGGCTAATTTTTGTCCTGTGTCTTAACCCAGTTAAAAAATGATTGAATAAAATTAAAAATTATTAAAGAAAATGAAGTATTGAGATGCCGACTTAAAAATGTTGAAACCCAGCTTCGGACCAGTAACCTTAGGGTAGTTGGATTGCCTGAAATGACTGAAGGAGATGATCCTCAGACCTTTATCCAGAGTTGGCTCACCCATCGCTGCCAGTTCTCTCTTCCTCTTGTGGTTTTGAAAGCTAACCAAATCACTCATTGCAGAGCTCTGACCTGATGGAAGGAGCCAAGGACCCTACTGGCAATTTTCTATCACTGTACAGATCAGGACAGAATCCTGGAAGCAGCTAGAAGAATGGGACTGATGACACTGAATGACTGACTGAAAGTCTCTTTCTTCTCCAACCTTAACTTCACCACACGGTCAAGTCGCAAAACCTTTGATACCATTAGAGCAAACCTACAGGAGCTTGGGCTATCCCACACTTTACAATTTCCTGCTAAACTGAAAGTCACATATTCATAGAAATGGGCAGACTAGGAGGGCCAAATGGTCTTTATCTGCCACCAAAGTCTATGTTTCTAAACATAGACTCTGATGGTAGATAAGGACCTCCTGGCCCACCCAGTCTGTCCGTTTCTCTACTTATTGGATAAGTTGCAGATCCTAGTTAGCAAACAGCCTACTTCCTCTCTTCGAATAAGGTCCTCCCTTCAAATAAGGTTTACATTTTCAGTGACCCTAAAGAGGCAGGAGCTTTACTTGAAAAACTTAAAAAGGGCTTTGCTTCCAAGCCAGAGGATATGGATGGGGACAACTGAGAATGGGGACTTTCCCTGTATTAATATAAAGGTGTAACAGGTACCAGGTTTGGAGGCAGGAGGCTGACCCGAGGAAGGGAGTCAATGGAAAAAGCACCTGAACTTTTAATAGTGTAATTTAATGTTGTAACAGGTTCATTTGACAGGTGCTAAAATATCCTTAAGTTAACTTTCATTTTCAAGATGGCACCAACCTCATGGCCATTAGCGTCTACCCCTTTGGATCTTATCTAACTAGATACTGCGAGTTGTGAAATAATCCACTTCCCTAGACACCTGCCATTTATGACTCTGTATAGTTGTTCTTTCTCTCCTAACTGGGTGTGATTTCAATATAAAGGGACTGTTAAGTTGAACCTAATAAGCAGTTATAGGCTCCATATTTAGTGGTTAAGCACTGCTCTCTTCTATAATTATATGGTGCAGCTGGGGCCAAACATCACTCATCATGGACTCTGAGATTTATTACACAGGTCCTTGCTTGACGGTAGCTTTGATGGTCATTTGTTTTTTGTTATCTGGATCCCTCTTGGGTTATGCATAAATGTCTATGCCCTTCTGGAGAAATGACTTGGGCACAATGACCCATACTTCCTACAGTAATGTAATATAAATAACATGTCCTTAATGCTTGTGTACTGTGGATTAAATTTGTCTCACTTATAAAAAACAATAAAAATAAAGTTAAAGAAAAGAAAGAAGTAAAACAAGCACTTGCCAATGCTGAATACTTGCTTGCTAATATTAGCATTCGGCATGCAGGAGTTAGACAGATGCAGAATAGGAATGACAGTGAAGTATTGAACTCATGCCCACCCCACTTCCACCCTGCAGAGATGGACAGGCATTGGGGTGTGCCTTTGGGTCATCACCCATAATGCTCACAGCATGTCACCTCACCCTGTCCTGCAGACACCGACAAGTGTTGAGATGTGCCTTGGGGTCTTTGGCTTCACAATCACCCCATTTTATAAGGACATGCACTGAAATGGTTGCAGTATAGGAGAATGGGATGAACTCTAGGGCCGAAGAGTCCAAAGCACACCTTGATGCCTGTCACTGGCTTCAGGGTGGGGGTGGAATGGCATGAGCATTACAGCTGGCAATCCAAAGGCACACCCCCAACACCTGTCAGTCTGTACAGGGTGGGAGGTTATGGTTAGAAACCCCAATGCCCTGGGCGTTTGATATTTACACTATACATTTTTAGCATTGCCTTGTGACCTCTGCTCATGAACACTGTCACTATGATTTTCTTAATCTGTCCCAAACATTGATTTCCCATAGTGACCACACCATTGTGTGCCAGATGTGCGAAAATACATTTTGGGCAGGATGTGAGAAATGACAGCTGTACTGTTCATAAGGAGGTATGCAAAATTGATAATGTTGAAAATATTACACATCTTTAAAGTTAAGAGTGTACGTGGAAACTGCACAATGCATGCTTGTAACATAGTCATTGTATGGACTTTTGTCACCAGATGTTTAACATAGGCATTACAGGACCTTTGCTCATGAACAGTGTCACTGTGATTTTCTTAATCTGTCCCAAACACTGATTTCCCTCAGTGACCACGCTATTCTATGCCAGAAGTGCAAAAACACATTTCAGCCAGGATGTGAAAAATGACGGCTGTACTTTTCATAAGGAGGTATGAAAAAATGCCAGTGTTGAAAATCTGGAGTGAAAATATTACAAAGTCATGAAGTTTTGCATATGCATGGAAACTGCGCAACACACGCTCGTAACACAGTCATTTTTTTTAAATTTTTTCACCAAATTTGCAACATAGGCTTTTTGAGAGCCCACCTCATGAACAGTGACACTGTAGTTTCATTAATCAGTCCTGAAAGGTGATTCCACACAGTGGCTGCAAAATCACCTTGCAGGACTGAATAACCAGATGACGGTCACTGAATTCATGAGATAGGGTTCCAAGAACTCTATGTTGAAAATTTGGTGCCAAAATTAGCAAAACTGGCCAAGATATCCACATAAGTAAAAAAAAACAAACATTTATGCCATTATACAGCTTACCGGCATTTTATCAGTTCATGGTTGGCTTTGAAGAATGCAGACATGTTCCCGGTCCACCGCAGATCATTGTGCCGGGTATGTATGGGGTGAGGATGTGTGTGGGGAGGTTGGGTGCTCAGAGGATCGGTGTGGGTTGGTGGAGGGGGCACCGGACTCAACGAGGACCATTTTTCTTTTACAGGGGAAAAAAAAAAAACAACGCTGGAAGGTTTTCTTATTTTACAGTTATTTTGGCACACTGGGCTGGGCTCCCAGTGTGCCACCTGAGTGTTTCTTGAGGGGGTCTGTAGCCAATGGGGATTGGGTACTCACATTCGCAGAATGTTGGGGGGCAGGCACATGAGCTGAGGGGGATTCGGCACCCCCAGTGGCAAACAATAAATGGGGAGGGATTATGCCGAAAGGGATTGGGCTACCCTATTGGCAAATGAACTGGGAAGGGGGCATGCTGACAGGGGGATTGGGCACCCCATCGGCCTTCATGGAGACTGTGAGAGGTGGTGGCTGTCTGTCGGCTTCTGTGGGGACTGTGAGAGGCTGATGGAGAAGCCACCACCATGTTTATTGAAACGAGACACCAGGCAATGCAGCTGTAATTCGCTGCTGCAATCAAGAACCACCCTAACAGCAAAAAACAGCTGATTTTTAATGATGAGGTGCTCCCTGATTGCAGCGGTGAGTTTCTTTCAAGTTGGTGGCAAGCTACACTACTGCTGTCACAGACAGCATGATCATCTATTGGTGCCACACAGACCAGCCCCAAAATGGGCTGCTGGCATTGGCTACAACACTTCCGCACCTCCACAACTCTCTACTGCAGCAAGCTGCCACAATATGTTTCTTGCACATGCAAGCAAACATAAAAAAGTGCCCCAGTTTAGAAACCTAGGTGGCACTGTTTCTACATGGGAGCAAACACTTGGTGTGACTCTTAGCTCAGTAACGATTTTTATGGCTTTTTTATTTTCTGCTTTGGCTCTAATCTGTCAGCTACCTAGACGTTATCAGGTAAGCAGCCCCTACTTGTCACCTACATACTGTACAGTGGTGATCGTACAAAAGTTTATCAGTACTGAGGTACACCTCAGTGGTACTGAAGCAGAATTACATTACAGTCAATGCAAATTGAACTAGAGTGCCTTATTGGTACCTCGAGGTACTTCAAGGTATACCTCAGTACTGATGAACTTTTGTATGATCACCACTGTAAGTAGTTGTGATTTACTACGTATGTCCCAATGTTGTAATAGGTTTGTGACCTGTATAGTTGGTAGTTGCAATTGTGCAGTGTTGTTTTCAGGCAGCAGGTGGCACCAAAGTTGTTTAGGTTTATATAGCAGGGAGGCGCTGTAACATTCTGAGATCTTGGTTCAGTAACTGAAAGTCATAATTGGACAGAGCAGTGTGATTTATTACTCATGAGTGGGATACAGTTCAGTGCTGCAGTCCATCTCACAAAAACAGCATTTATAGAGACAGACACAATCATCTATGGACACTGTAACACCTTTCAGAATGTGGTAGGAAAACAACAAAAAAAGTAAGGTTAAAGTAATTGTGTCAAACACTTTATTTTGTACATATAGCTAGCTGTGTGGCATGAGAACTGGTTGATGGTATGTATAATGTTTTAAATATTTTGTTTTCAAGAAGGTTACAAAAAGTCAACTCTTTGTTTCAAACTTCATAAAAACATGATTTGATTAGGGTACAGCTTCTAAGTTTTTTTTTAACAGTATTTAAATATTTTGCTCATCAGTGAGCTAGCAAGATACAGGTCATTGATTCCTCAATTATGCTGACTTGACAAAATGTTGGTACAGTAAACAGAACCAGGGCAACCAGTCTGTAAATGAGATGCATGATTATCTGATCCACCAACTGCCTGTCACTGTTCCTTGCTGGAGTGAACAGGTTTTACTTGTTTTAGTAAAAATCGGGGAAGTTGGTAACATTTCTTTGTTCATCATTTGGGTGTGAGAGCCTGGCAACTCTTCACCTGGCTTTCCTTTTCTCCATAGAGGCTTTTCCCCAGCAATGTCTGTTGACTTTTAGGATATATTCTGGTCCAAGGGATGCACCCTGTTTGGGCTTACATCTCTGGTCTCCCTTGACCCCCAGTAGCACAGCTCCCCCAGTAGTTCTGCCCGCTGCGGTCTCTACCGGGGGCTGCTGCAGAGCAACGTGCTCCCAGAACCCACCCCAGGAGATGAGAGCAGTCCTACAGATGCTCAGTCCTCATCCTCCCCTGCCGACCAACGGCAGCCCGAGTCAGTTCCCAAACTTGGGTCACCGGCATGGCGCGAGGTGTGGCGTCCAGCGCCTCAACCCTCAGCGCCGCCGGACTAGCTATCTCACCTCTGTTTGTATGTGTTCCATAAAATATGCACACCAGACTCCTGTGTGATTGTTGCAATAAAGAAACTGTTTGTTTATGTCAATGACAACAGTGAAGTTCAGTTTAGAGTAGATTTCCTTTAAATATTTCTTATCCTATATTTTGTATCCTGGATAGCACAGGGGAGATGTTACATCTCATTGTCATAGGGATCTTCATTTACACATTTTTGCACTGCATTTACTCAGGCTGTCCCATATTAAATGCAATATCTTGTTTTCAGTGGGGGTCACGATTTTCCCATTTTGCAAGTGTATTTCTTCAGGATAGCCTAGTCCAGGGCCTCCATATTCAAAGGAGATGCGCAGTGTATCCTGGTGGAAATGGGAGGATGTGCTATGCAACTCCAACAATGCGCCGCAGCATAATATTCAAATGTATGACATGCATCTGCCACAAGGGAATGGGCCAGCATGCACACAAATAGTATGGCGTGCAAGTCAAGGGTGTGTTCCCATGCATATGCTGCACTGCAGCACACTCGGTGGGAAATTCGCTCCTCGCAGCCCAGAACAGTGTGACCCACAGCTAGGCCATGCATAAATGAATTATCAAACTGTTGAAGTTGCAGCACCAACTTTTCCTGGTGATGTCATTTCAGTGCAGGCCCTGGTGCTCGAACCTAAGTGGCCATGCTGGGACAGAGGTGGGGCTAAAAGGAGTAAGGCCATAAAAAATACATAGACTTTGATGGCAGATAAGGACTGCTAGGCCCATCTAGTCTGCCCATTTCCCTACCTACAGGATAGGCCGCAGATCCTGTTAACCAACAGCCTATATCTTCCTGCCCCCCACAAGAATTGCCTTATGTCTGTCCCATGCATTCTTGAATTCTCCCACAGTTTTAGACTCATTAACTTCCTCAGGAAGGCTGTTCCATGCATCCACTACCTCTCTGTGAAATAATACTTCCTCACATTGCCCTGAACCGCCCTCCTTCTATCTTTAATTGTGTCCCTTGTTCTTGCAAGTCTCTTTTTCTGAAAGATGCTAACCTCTTGGACTTTGTTGATTCCCTTGAGGTACTTGAAAGTTTCTATCATGTCCCCCCTCTCCCTTCTTTCCTCAAGGGTATACATACTAAGCACCTTTAGTCTCTCCTCATACGGCTTCTCTTGCAGACCCTGCACCATTTTAGTTGCCCTCCTCTGGACTTCCTCTATCCTGTCTATGTTCTTGTGGAGATGGGGTCTCCAGAACTGGACACAGTATTCCAGATGGGGTCTCACCAACTCTCTGTACAGAGGGATAACAACTTCCTGTTTTCTGCTGCTGATGCCTCTCCTGTACATCCCAGTATACCCCGGCCTCCCTACTGCCTTCTCACATTGCTTGCTAACCTTAAGGTCATCTGATATGATTACCCTCAGGTCCCTTTCCTGTTTTGTTGTTGTTACTACCTCCCCACCCATTGTGTATTCTTCCCTGGTTCTTGTTTCCCAGGTGCATTATTGCACTTTTGCATTGAATCCTAGCTGCCATACGTCTGACCATTCCTCCAACCTTGCCAAGTCCCTTTTCATCCTTTCCATGCCTCCTTGTGTATCAACCCTGTTGCAGATCTTTGTGTCATCTGCAAAAGGCATACTTTCCTTCAGTCCCTCTGCAATGTCACTGATGAAGACATTAAAAGGACTGGACCCAATACTGAACTCGGTACCCACTAGAACCACCCTTTCTTCAGAGTGGACTCCATTTACAATTACCTTCTGTGTCCTGTTGTTCAGCCAATGTTTTACCTAGGCTACCACCCTGGGACCCCTCCCAGGCTGGTTAATTTGACTAATAATCTTTTGTGTGGGACTGTGTCAAATGCCTTGCTAAAGTCTAGGTAGGCCATGTCCACAGCCCTCCCTGGTCTACTACTTTGGTCACCCAGTCAAAGAAATCTATTAGATTCGTCTGACATGACCTTCCGCTGTGAACCCATGCTGCCTTGGATCCTGTGCTCCACTGACCTCTAGGTACTCAACTATTCTTTCCTTCAGAAGTGACTCCATCACTTTCCCTACCACAGAGGTCAGACTGACAGGTCTGTAGTTTTCTGCCTCTGTCTTGGTCCCACTTTTGTGAAGGGGAATCATATCCGCCTTCCTCCAGTCCTCGGGTACCACCACCATCCTCCCATGATTTATTAAAAGAGTAGCCAGTGGTTTCACTAGTTCCTTCCTTAATTCTTTTAGAATTCTGGGGTGAATTCCATCAGGACCCATTGCTTTGTCCACCTTCAGTTTTAGGAGTTCTTTCAGAACCCTTTCTTCTGTGAAAGGACTGGGATCGACCCCCCTATCAAGAGTGCTTCTGTTAATTGGATTAGGCACTTCCCCCTCCTCTTTTGTGAATACTGAGCAGAAATATTCATTCAGTGTTCCTGCTTTTTCACTGTCCCCCTCTGCCCACCCACCGTTCATTCTATTCAGCCTCACTATCCCTCCCTTTGTCTTTCTACGCTCACTGATGTACCTGATGTAAAAAATGGAGAGCGATGAGTACCAATGCCCATAGTCTGGGTACCAAGCTCCATGAACTAGTGGCATTGATGTAAGAAGGGTGCCTGGATGTTGTGGCAGTCACAGAAATATAGTACACAGAGAACTATGACTGGGATGTCAACACACCAAGGTACACAATCTACATGGGACAAGGAGGGTAAAAGAGGAGGAGTAGGAGTAGCTTCCTATATAAGGAAGAGATCAAAACAATGGAACTAAAGGATAAACAGGAAGGAGAGGAGGCACTGTGGGTTACCATAGAGACAGGAAATAGCACCACAATCTGCACATGGATTGTATACAAACCCCCATCTCAGGGGAGGAAATGGACAAGAAAATGATAGAGAGCATCCTTAGAATGGTACAAAAAGGGGTGATAGTGAGGGACCTAATTATGCCAGATGTTAACTGGAGCACCTTTTCTGCAGCCACATTCAAGAACAGGGTCATTATTGATGCTCTACAGGTGGCATGCCTCAGACAGCTAGTGTTGGAACCCACTTGGGAGGTCTTAGACCTGGTACTCTCAATCGGGGAATGGAGAGAGGATCTCAGATTTAGAAGCTGGTAATTATCTGGGAACAAGTGACCACCAAACAGTGAGGTTCATGCTAAACAAAGCCGTAGAGTCAAGCCATACAAAAGTGAGGGTATTAGACTTTAGGAGGGCTGACTGGCAAAATGTGAGAGAACCTCAGAAAAGCACTAGCAAATGGGCAAGAAGGAGGGGTGAGGGAACAATGGGGAAAAATCAAAACTGCCATCACAGAGGCTACAAACCTTTGAATGAAGCATAAAAACAAAACTAACCAAAGAAAAAAACACTATGGTTCTCAAAAGAGGTGGTGGGGAAGGTTAGGGAGAAAAGATAGCATTCAGGAAGCCTAAGGAAACACAGTAGGAGCAGGACAGAGAACTCTGCCAGTTAAAGTAGAAGGAAGTAGGGAAGGCAGTCAGAATAGCAAAGGCCCAAACTGAAGAAAAGATAGCCAGCTCAGTTAAGAAGGTGGATAAAACCTTTTGTAGGTACATTAAGGAGTGAAGAAAGGTCAAAGGAACGATAGTGAGGTTTAATAAGGGGGAGGGAGGATGGGAAGAGGGTAACAGTGAAAAAGCAGGGATACTGAATGACTACTTCTGTTCAGTATTCACAAAAGAAGGAGGGGCAGGTATCTAAACTAAACAATAGAAGCACTCTGGATAGTGGGGTCATTACCAGTCCATTCACAGAAGAGAGGGTCCTGAAAGAACTCTGTGGTACCACAGGATTCAGTTCTAGGACCAGTCCTCTTTAATGTCTTTATAGGTGACATTGCAGAGGGACAGGAAGGAAAAGTATGCCTCTTTGCAGATGACACAAAGATCTGCAACATGGTTGATACACGGGATGGTGGTGTGGTGGAAAGGGTGAGAAGGGACTTGGCAAGGTTGGTGGAATGGTCAGAAGTATGGCAGCTTCGATACAGTGCAAAGAAGTGCAAAGTAATGCACCTGGAAAACAAAAACCCAGGGGAAGAATACATAATGGGGGGTTACAAACAACAACAGAAATGGAAAGGGACCTTGGGGTAGTCAGATGACCTAAAGGTAGGCAAGCAATTTGTGAAGGCAGTAAGGAGGGTTGTGTCGACACAAGATGCATAGGGAGAGGCATCACTAGCAGAAAACAGATAGTTGTTTTCACTCTGTAGAGACAGTTGGTGAGACCCCATCTGGAGTACTGCATGCAGTTCTGGAGACCTCATCTCTGCAAGGACATAGGATGGAGGCAGTTTAGAGGAAGCAACTAAGGTGGTGCAGGGTCTGCACCAGAAGACATACGAAGAGAGACTAAAGGAGCTTAATATATATACCCTAGAGAAAAGGAGGGAGATGGGGGGGACATGATAGAAACTTTCAAATACCTCATGGGAATCAATAAAGTCCGAGTTGGTAGCATCTTTCAGAAAAAGAGATGTGCAAGAACAAGGTGGCACAATTTGAAGGTAGGGGGGGAATGGCTCATGGCAATGTGAGGAAGTATTTTTTCATAGAGAGGGTCACGGGCGAGTGGAACAGCTTTCCTGAGGGGGTCGTGAAATCAAAAACAGTGGAGGAATTCAAGAATACATGGGACAGACATAAGGCAATTCTAGAGGTGGGTTGGAGGAAGTAGGCTTTTGGTTAATTAGGATCTGCAGCTTATCCAATAGCTAGGGAAATGGGCAGACTAGGTGGGTCAAGCAGTCCTTATACGCCACCAAAGTCTATGTTTTTGTGTTTCTATGTTAGACCTCCTTTTGTTTTCAAAGGCTCAACAAGACCTCCTGATTGGCCCTATTCAAAATTCTGAAGTAACCACAGCAATTCCTTCCCTTCTGCCTGACAAAGCCCCAGGGCCAGATGACTTGTCTCCCTTATTTTATAAAACCTTTAAAGGAGAGTTGACCCCATCACTCACACAGTTATATAATTTGGTTTATTTGTTTCTTTACTTACTTTTCCATCATTTTATTTGTATTTCGCCCGCTGCTAGTGAAAAGAATCCAATGGAATCCCTGTATGATGATGTCAGAAAATCTTTACTGGCAAGGCTACCAGTGTATTTCAGTGGGAAACTACAAATCTGTTTTCAGATTTTTATGGAGAAATAAAACTTCCTGCCACTAAAATATCACATTTAATAGAAGTATGTGATTTTTGATCATTTGTGATCTCATGTTATAATCTAGCAAGTTATTTTGTTTTAATAACAAGGTTTCCCATTAAAATACACTGGCAGTCTTACCAATAAAGATTTTCTGACACAATCATACAAGGATTCCACTGGATTCTTTCTTTTGCTAGCAGCTGGCAAAATACAGATAAAATGATGGAAAAGTAAGTAAACAAAAGTGAACTGGATGATTGCAGAGGGTTCTAAAGGCCCAAACCTTCATTCTTTAAGATATGTACCCTTACTAAGCACCCACTCTTTAAATGGAGATGCCAAAATCCTTGCAAAAATTTTGGCCAACTCGTTAAATAAGGTCTGGACTGACCTTGTAGGACCAGAACAGGCAGGTTTTGTGGCAGACAGGCATTCGAGTGAACATTTTTGGAAGCTTTTCTATCTTTTCTCCACATCCAGGAAGGGGGCGCAAATACGGTGCTGGGCTCTCTGGATGCGAAGAAAGCTTTTGATCATGTAGCTTAGTCATATCTGTTTGCAGCCCTACCTAAATATGGTATTCTCTAGAATTTGCTCATCTGATACAAATATATTGCAAACCTTCAGCTCGAATTCTCTGTAATATCGAACTTTCAGAGGTATTTTATTTAGCTAGGTGTACCTGTCAGGGATGCCCTTTATGTCCATTTTTATTTAATTTATATATTAAGCCACTAAATCGCAAGATCAGTTTCTCTAAACGTGTAAAAGGTATGACAGCAGGCCAAACGGAATTTAGAGTATCCACATTTGTAGATTATATTTTGCTACACTTCACTAATTGGCAGGCTTCCCTGCCAGCTGTTCTTCAGAATATTTCTCATTTTACTCAGTTTTCAGGGTATGCACTCGGTCTCCATAAAACAGCCCTATAGCCTTTGTCTCCATTGGCACGGGGTCAAGATGCCATGATCAAAAACAGTGCAGCACTCAATGCCACAAGCAAAACACGATGCGCTGCAAAAATGGGGTGAACAGAAACCAGCAAATAAAAGTGCACATCACTCTGCCTAATTGAACTTTCTCTTGTGTTTGTGGGGGATCTGACCTACGCAACCCCCAACATGGGGGGGTTCACCCCCCCCCGGACTTTATATAACTAACTCCAAGGGCTGTAGACTATAGGGATGGGGAAAATCTCAGGAGTGTGGGAAATACATTTAACAGAAAAAAAAACACAATAAAATGTTGTAATGCCAGGAGACCGGGTGGGGGTGGGGGGACTGAACCACTGTCCTAGGTCTCCAGTCCTGATGTGTGCTGGTACCTTAGCCACTCCACCATGGGAGTAACTCAACTAGGCGCAACACACATGGCTACTTCTCTCCTTCACAGCAGTCTAAGTGCAGAGCGATAGAGGTAGCAGTAATTCCCTACTGCTATTACAGCCTTGTCACTCTCAATACACTTTACACAGTGCAGTTATTGCCACGTGGCTTTTGTTTTGCTTTGTTGACCTGATACTATCTGTATCTTTCAGTAAGGAGGAAATAAGTGAGTTGGGTCTACAATGGGAGGCTCGTGCCTTGACGTATTTGGGTATCGAGGGGACCCATGATCTTCAGTTACTGAAATCCCTTTAATTTTGACCTCTTACTCAAGAAAATTGAGCAATACTTGGCTTGTTGGAGGCATTTACCATTTTCGCTCTGTGGAAGAGTAAATGTCCTTAAACTGAATGTCTTACTGTTCTTGTTATACCCTATGAAGATGTTAAATATTTTCCTCCCTAGGGGCTTGTTTAACAAATTACAATCTTTGTGCTCAGAGCTTCTATGGCTGGGCAAGATTCCATGCAGGGCCTTTAACAAATTATATAGACCACATCAGTTGGGGGCCTCCAGCTTCCTTATTTTTTTTGAATATTATCTGTCCTTGCATGGGGCAAAATATTTTCAGTGGGGGCACCTCCTGTCCACACAAACATACTTACCTAGTTGGTTATTAATTGAAAATAAGTGGAGGGAAACATAATTGCTCACTACCCTCGTTGTTGTATGTCCTTCTATCTTGTTTGTCATGAGATCTTTGATCCATGTCCGTTGGCTGGTCTGTGAGGGCTCACTCTCGGCTTTGTAGATTTCTCAAACTTCCATATCAGAAATACCTTAGCCAGCTCTTTTTTCATAACCCGAACTTGCACACTGTCAATCAACCTTTTATGGTGAGTCAATGGAAAGAACAGGATCTCAGTTTTATCTCTGACTTGGTTAGTGACAACAAGATCCTTTCCTTTTCTGGCTTTAAATCTAAGTTTGATCTTCTCTTGCAGCAATTTCTGTCATATACCCAAATTTGAAATTAAGTGTGCAAGTTCTTAGGTGCTCCCCCATGGTCCCACTTGGCTGGCCCATTATTTGCCAAGTTGTCCTCCCTTTCAACTCAAGATAGGTCCATTTCCCATATCTATCAGGAAATACAGTAAGCCAACAAGTCTGGAATACTATTTCTCCCACTGCTTTTTACTGGGAAAATGCGCTTTGTCTGAATTATCCATCTAGTGTTTGGACAAGGATTTAGTCCAATACGTAGATTTGTTAAACAAGACTGAATTTGACTAATGTAGTTTAACACGTTGCATGATTTGTGTTACTGCTCACTCAAATTGTTTAAAATGGGTAAATTGTTCTCACCTAATTGTGTTTATTGTGCCCAAGATGAGGGTACATTATATCAGATTCTGTGGACTTGTGTACTTGAAAAGAAAAAGCCACACCAGTCAGGAGCCGACTTTTTCCTTTCATCTGTAGGTCAATGCAGAGCAAACAGCTGTTTGCATCATGACGTCCCTCTGTCTTCTGTTCTGAAGATTCTCCCACCCGTGTGGAGCAGGCCACATCCTAAGCACCATGTGGGCTGGGAGTATTGAGTGCCCAAAGACACTTTTACTGTATGTGCAGTCCAATCACACTGACTGGGAGGAGGCGCTTTCCTCGCCTGCCTCCTCCACAGCCCTGTTGTGCTGGCAGACCCCCTTCCTCCCGCCTTTCAACATCGGAGTGCTCAATCTCTCATGTGGCCTGTATCCCTAAATACCCTATCCTTTAATATGGCACATTGGGAGCCCACCCCAGTGTGGCAAAAACCTGCTGTGGTGTTTTCCGACACTGAGATGCCTACTCCCAGTGTCGGATATGCCCCCCCCACGTAAACTCCGACTGCGGGGTTCCCAATCCCTGGTTCGGCATTGATCCTCCCTTGCATGCTCCAGTACTCTGGCACACTGGGAGCCCACTGCAGTGTGCCAAAATTCATGGTTTCCCTGCAAAAAAAGAAAACAGACCCACAAAGTCTTTTGTTTTGTTTTAAACCTGAAAAGACAGAAACCGGTGCCTCATAGTTGCCGCTGGCCCCCCTCCCCCAACCCGCCTACTCCTCCTGTACACCCCACCTCCCTGCACCCACTTCACCCATATTTACCTCTGGAGGTCAGGAGCAACGATCTTTAGTGGACCGGGAACATGTCTGCACTCTTCAAAAGCCGACCTCAAACTGAAGAAATGCCGATAAGTTCTATAATGGCAGTGAATGGGGGGGTTTAATTTAGGTTTATATCTCAACCATTTTTGGAAGTTTTGGTCACAAACTTTCAACATAGGGATTCTTGGGACCCCACCTCATGAACACAGTCACTTTCATTTCATTCCTCATTCCCGAAAGGTGATTTTGCAATCACTGTGCGTAATCATATTTCGTGACCAATTCATGAAATGACAGTGCCACTGTTCCTGAGGTGGGGTCCCAAAAAGCCCTTGTAGCAAATTTGGAGAACAAAACCCCCCCAAATTACCACGTTACAAGCATCTGTTGTACAGTTTCTACGCACACTCATAACGTCATCAATTTTTCAAGATTTTCACTCCAAATTTCCAACATTGTCATTTTTTCATACCTCCTCATGAACAGTACAGCTGTCATTTTTTGTATCCTTCCCAAAATGTGTTTTTTCACCTATGGCGCAGAATTTGATTTGATGTGATTTCTTTATTTGATTTTTATTTGCTTACAGGTAAGCACTCTGGAATACAATCCCTTTTACAGATACGACCCGTGATCAATAAAAATATACACACACATAACACCATCATCAAATTGTACATAACATATAATTGCATAAACAGGAATACAAATTCCTCATCATAAAATAGATCCTAATAACGAACACACTAAATAAATCCCTAAAGTATTATTTAAATACCTTTTAAAACAACGTTTAGTTTTTTCTACTTAAGTTTTACAAGTATGTTCATTCCATACTGTCATTATTGTTTTTCTTAAAGATTTCTTACTAAAACAGTTACACCTGGACAAATCCCTGAGATACACTTTCAACACCTTAGAAAATGACCTCTGATTACCTATGTTTCTAATTTGTACAGGAATATTATTCCATATTGTTGGTGCAAAGGATGAAAAGGAATGCTGACCACTTAATGTATGCTTAAATGGGATTCTCAACAAAGTTAGATCCTCTGAGGATCTTGTATGAGTGTTTGTACAATAAGTCACACTTTGACTTCTTAAGCCAAAAGGCACACCTGTTTGTTGTATTTTATATACAAATTTGGCCATAACAAATGGGTCTGGTATGACTTCCCGTCTGTTGATTGCCCGACATTGTACATCCCACCTGCAAGTTCCCACAAACAAATTTCCTTTATGGGATCATTTGCCTACAGAATCTCTTCCCGACCAACACCAATTACATAGAAACCAAAAAGCAATTGCATCCCAGTTTTACATATCTCGATCATTTTGCTACACGAACTCTGGCTGCTTTTAATTCCCCGCAGTCAATCACAGCTCACAGATGGACCCGGTTGAAGAGAAGAGATTTGGCTAAATATTAAACAGTTAAAAAGGAAAAGATTACATTTATTAAAGTTTGAAATAGGATATTCAGTCATCAGCATTGTATGTTTTAAACACAATAAGCATGTTCTGTTCATTTTGGGACATCTGGGTTTAAAGCTAGTCCATTTTCTGTTCAGGCTGAACACTGTTTGGGAGAGGTTTGTTTTTATGTAGCACGTTTCATAATTCTCTGCAACCCAGCGTGCTTTTACAGTTCATGGGCAGTTGGTGGTAGACACTAGCAGAGAGGCTAAGATTAGATATAGGAAAGCTTCTGGAGGTTAAACAGAGAGATCAGCACCAGGAGGCTGTGACCTGCTGAAGGATCACTAGTTTACCAAGTAGGGGTGGTGGGATTCAAATCTTCTTCTCCCTTTGCAAGAGGGCCCTTTGCTGCAGAATGCCAAGGTATCAACTGAGAACAGAATACAAGCCTCAGGTTAGTCATGTCTGCATCTGCTAGGCTCAATGTGGAAGCTAGCTTGGCTCTCTAATAGTGATAATGAAGGCACAAGCGGTGATGTACAGTATAACCCCCCTGCAGCCCCCCCCAACTGTTAGAATGCGTTAGCAGCCTTGACAGCTACTGGCTGTACAGCAAGCTCAAAACTGTTTTGCAGTAGTCACACAAGGACAGTTCCAAGTCCAGTCACTGTGGCACTGTGTCGGAAAAGGGAAGGCAAGTCGGTTAATTATGAATCAGTAGTGCAAATTCAGCCGATCAGTACTAAGAATTTACTTGTGCAATTCAGCCTAACCACAGGAGACCATCTCAGTCCGTTTACATCATTTTTAAAAAATTTATATTGTCAGTAAATAGTGCTGCAGGATTTAATATTTTGGTAAATGAACCCGGTCGGGAAATTGAGTTCGGGAAGATGATTGTTGGCAAGTCGACGGTCGGGCAGAAGTACGGATCCCTAACAAACTTATGGTATTGTTTGACTGGTAACCACCCAAGACTTTCCAATATATTATAGTGATGCACATTATTAGGTAATAAAAGTTCAAATTTGCCTATTTTATGTAATAGCACTGATTTTCATGTCTCAACACCAATAGCTGTGTTATCCACCACAATGGAGGCATAATGCAATATGGGTAACAAACACTGATTTGCAATTGCTAGACATGCATCATCAGTAAGGAAACTGCAAAGCCTGTATAATAATGCAATTTTAGAGCATATTTTAGCTGTACTTGCCTGTATATGCAAATTGTAGTTTAATGTAGGGTCCCGAAGGGTGATTTTGCGCAGTGACTGCGAAATCACCCTTCAGGCCTGAATAACACCATGACAGTGACATCATTCATGAGAAGGGGTCCCAAAAACCCCATGTTGAAAATTTGGTGCAAAAATTCCCAAAAATGCCTGAGATATGCAATAAAGTTGAAAACCCTATCTAGCCCATTATACAGCTTACGGCATTTCCTCAGTTACATGATCGGCTTTGAAGAGTGCAGACATGTTCCGTCCACGAAGATCATCGCACCGAGCTCTGGAGGTAAGTATGGGGGTGTGGGAGGCAGGGTGAGCAGTGGGTGGGTGCGGGTTGTGGGGGCTGGGAGAAGCGCTGTGGGACCATTTTAATTTCATAGCTTAAAAAAAAAGACACCGACATTTGCCACGCTTGGGTGGGCTCCAGCGTGGCAGAAGGATGGCTGGGGGTGCCGTGGAGCTGATGGGGGATTGGGCACCCCCGTTGGCAGATGACACGGGACGTTTGCCATGCTGGGGTGGGCTCCCAACGTGGCAGCAAAGATTTTGGGGAGCGGCGTGACGCGGTGCAAGCACACAGCCTTGGTTTTCTTTGAAGAGAAGACCACCTTTGTCATACACAGCACTGCATCCAATTGGTGCAGGACTGCCACGCCTGCTCAATGGAGCAGGGGATTGCAGAGGAGGGGCACACCTCCAAAGTGTCCCATTCTCCCAAGACGCTCCTTGCGCATGCGTGCAAGCGAACGTAAAAATGTATACAAAATCCATGTTTATAAAGCTTTCAGCTATTTCCTATGTATTCTGTTCAAAGAGACTTTAAAGAAATTGAATGGGTCCTCACCAAATTGTATGTGAAAAATACTACTTCTTTAAGGCCCTTGGATTCAGTCAATTTCAACCCTATTTCAGAAAACAGACACATAAATTCACCTTGGAAACTAGCTGCCATAGCAGAGATTCAATTTTAAATATTCACTTCAACAGTATATATTATTTTAGGGATGTTAGCCACTTTATATGTCTCCCTCCAGCACATCTTTATTTAGTTCAAAACTGAGCTCCATTAATCTCTGGCCCTGAAATCCAGAGAAATACATCTTAAATATCAAGCATTCAAAGGGTTCTGTAAGAATTATCAAGCCAAATTTTGTCTGTTATTTATGTTTTAAAAGTTACTGCACCATGCAAATGCCAACTTAGGAAGAGGGAGAGTTCAGCACTGGAAAGATGTGAGTTTAAAATCACATGGACGGTTGGGGGAGCTACCAGTGTCATAAGTGATGTCACACAGGCTCTAAACCCTTATACTGCTGTGAACCATCTAACTGATAGTTACAAGTGTTCACTGCTGGCTCAGTTGGAAAGCTGGAAACTCAGAGAATATGAGCCAGGGAAACACACTACAGTGGTTTGCCCCCCACCCAGGGATAATTTTTCCCATAGTGTAGTTTTTACTAAAGATTAAAAGTAATTTTTTTACTAGCTGTAACATTATAATCTACATACAAAGTCATAGCTCTATTTTTTCAATTGCTTAAATGAGCGTTATTGTGGGGAAAACAAGGGTATAGGAAAGCCTGGGGGGGGGGGTTATTAAATTTTTCCTTTGTGACAACAAAACTTTTCCTTTTTCATATTATGAAGTGTACCATGTCACAGTCACAGGCAATTTCTGTATGGCTGAGGTTGCAATGTTTTTTTTTTCCAGGAGTTCGATCAGTGACTGTGAAACACCCGCTGCCCATAACAGCTGGAAAAAATCTCACTCTAGACTGTACATTTGTACCAGAAGAGGACTTTGAGCTGAATGGTCTTGAAATTCACTGGCACCCCCGCAGGAGCAGTGAATGGACAGTTGTTCACAGTTATGGCAATCGTACAGAGAGTCTGGTAAATCAGGACAGAAGATTCCATGGGCGGACTTGGCTTGTTCCAGAGGAGTTTAATGAAGGGAAAGCTTCCCTCAGGATTCAGAGTGTAAGGCTATCCGACAGTGGAGAGTATCGCTGCATCATCAGAGATGGAGGAGGAGCAGCTTTTGACTCAGCTATACTAGATGTATTAGGTATGCTATCTGTAAGAAAGTTGCATGAACACTTTCTGCAGATTTTTTCTACAAGGTTCCCTGTTTCCCCTTCCTTACCATGAAGTTTTTTTTTTGGTTACACCATGTCTCCAGCTTTGAGGGTGGCTGAATATAGTACCTTCCTTCATCATTGATGTGAATGTCACTTCATAATCTACAGGGTGTGTGTGTGTGTCTGCACAAGTGACAATGCTGGGTGCCATGTTGCCATCCTTCCCAGGAACCACTAACTCACCTCCAGGACATATCCACCTCCCACTCCCATGGATCTCAGCATGGGAGCTTGGGTGCTGGTCTCTCACATAGTAGCAGGATGTGCCTCTGTCACACTACTGGGTAGTGTTGTTCGGATAGTATCCTAGCAGTTAGGATACCACCAGATACCTGCTGTTTTGCTGGATAGCTGATCTGGTTGGATAGCAGCGCTATCCGACTGTGGATCCACGCCCCCCCCCCGGATCCAGTTTGGATCCCGCTTTATCTGATGCCAGGTCTCTGGATTCAGTGTCAGATCCCTGAATCTGACATCGGATCCCTGGATCAGACTTCAGATAACACGGGATCTGACCTGAGATCTGAACTCCATATTTGGAGGGATCCCAGGTTGTAGCCTACTCAGATAGTGCTGCTATTCGATGGATCACAGTCGGATCCATGGGTTACAGTCAGATCCACAGACGCACTATCCGAGCAGCACTACTACTGGGCCAGTGTTGCATGATCCTTTATAGCAAACAAGGGTCTGACTATTGACTAATTAAAAGGCTTTGCCTGTGGTTCAGATGGCAAGTGATACACCCCCCCCCCAATTTGCTTGCTTAAAATCACACATGTCCCAGGGTCCCTTGGTCACTTGGAAATATTCATTGGTTACTGTGCGGCTGCTCTCCCCTCCCTCACTGCAATACCTTCTGCAGCTGCATGGCTTCCCCTGGGTATCCCTCCACTTCACACTCTGCTCTGCAAAGTCAGGGCTTTGTTGCAGATCTTTTTGTGCGCTGTTGTTTGGAAGCTTTTGAATTGTCTCCACTGGCTTTTGGGCACTGGAACTGTGGTGTTTGTTGGGCTCTAGGTGCAGTCCTCAATTTGCTTCTGCTATCAAGAGTGTCTGTTCCTGTAGCCAGTGATCATTTTTGCACTGTCATTGCTTCCCTGCTGTGCCATATTTCACTACTGCAGAACTCAAAGAGAAGGACTGCTCTCAGTCAGCTGTTTTCCTCATTTTGCCTCAAGTATACTCAAGCAGGAGGAATCCTGATGGATCCTATAGACTGCCCTGTATTTCTGGGTTGTCCTGTTCTGCACTGTGTGCTCTGCTGTTCTGCATAGCCTCTGACTCTGCACTCCTGTACCAGTCATTCTACTGAATATTCAGCTGCTGCCCTAACCCCTTCCTATTAAAGCTCAGCATATCATGCTTTCAGTCAGTTTCCAACCTTCCAGACCTCCATGTCATATACAATTCAGTGCTCTGTCAGCATCTCTGGCTAACAGCTTCCCTTCAGAACTGATTAGTGTGCATTTGCCAGTGTTGTTTGGTCCATTTCATACAGTCTAAGGACATACAGTGTAACTTGGTCTCAGTCCACCTTTCAGTCGGCATGCCATGCTTTCAGTCAATCATTCAGTCTTGCATTAATTTCATTTCTACCTTTGTGCTCCAAGGCCAACAGGCTTTGCCATTGGCTACCCACTACACTCCAGCTACACTGCTGCACTCGAATGCATCTCAACCAAGACCATAACATGGCATCCAGGGCTCCCCTGCTCTGGAAGCTGACAGTCTCACTCTGCTCCCTTGAAGTCCACATCTTGAGGGTGAGTTCATCGTCTTGGGTGAGGCAAGTCTCTTTCAGCTCTTTGGGTGAGAATGTCCTAGACTCTGGGGGAACCTTTGCAGGTAAACTTGGTGGCACCTCTTGATGTAGCATTTAAAGGATACCTAAGCCATCTATTTTACACATTTTGTTTTCCAAAAAATGACTCCATAGGCTTGTAAAGGACAGGCTGTTGTTTACCTTTAAACTAAAATGGCATTTATTAAAGCAGGATACGTGCAGTTTCATAGCATTTGAAAACTGTAAACACAGACTCTCCTGATTCAAAAATCCTGCTCTAAGAATCCTAAAATGGCTGCCTTGATGATGTCATCGAAGAGAGAGATGCCCAGCTCTGCAGATGTATTCTAGCTGTGCTAACCATACTCAAATGTGAATAACTTTAAAATGAAAAATGATAGCATGATACTGTGAGCACAAAAGTTGTTCAGCTCAAATTATCTACAAAATAATTGGTCTTTAATTTATAGATACTGTTTCGTTTTTAAAAAAAAGTATAAAATAAAGCAGAAAATTATATTATTTTTCACTTTTTCATCAAACAAATGCAAATAATATTAAAACAAAAAATAATAACACGGTACTGTGAGCACAACATTTGTTCAGCATAAAAATATCTACAAAATGAGTAGTGTTTCATTTAGATGTGCCTTTTTTAGTTTTTTACAATTAGCAAAGATCAGCAGAAAGGTCAAGTATATTTCACTTTTTGCAACAAAAAAAGCAAATAACTTTAAACTGAAAAATGATAGCATGGTACTTTGAGCACAAATGTCATGCTCACAGTACCATGCTTTCATTATTTGTTTTAATATTATTTGCATTTTTTTGTTGAGAAAGTGAAAAATAATTGAATTTTCTGGGGTTTTTTTTACTATCTTTTTAAAAACTAAACAGTAAAAATCTAAACAGTATCAATAAATGAAATACCAATCATTTTGCAGATATTTTTGTGCTGAACAACTTTTGTGCTCACAGTACCATGCTATCATTGTTCATTTTAAAGTTATTTGCATTTGAATACAGTTAGCACAGCTAGAATACATCTGTACAGCTGGGTACCTCCAATGACATAATTAAGGTAGCCATTTTAGGATTCTGAGAGCAGGATTTTTTAATCAGGAGAGTCTGTGTTTACAGTTTTCAAATGCCATGAAACTGCATTTATCCTGCTTTAATAAATGCAGTTTCTGTATAAATGTAACCAGCCTCTCCTTTACAAGCCTTTGGAGTCATTTTAAGAAAAAACAATTCTAAAAAAATATGGTTTAGGTATCCTTTAATATTCTAGCTACCAGAGGGTGAGACTTCTGAGTCCCCAGGGCCTCCACTAATTGTGACGACCGTGACGACAGCATCTTCAGAAGCTGTTCCTCCCTGTGGCCACCTGATCTCTACCTACTTCCATTCCTCTGTCCCTCAAAGGTGAAGATCATACACTGCTCCAATTTCTCTTCCCCTCAAGGGCTCAACTCCTATGCCTTGTCTTTTAAGGGTTAGGCTTCCTCTGTAGGCCTTTCCTCAGTTGGAGGACAGGTAAGTGCCTTTCGGTGATCATTGCTCTCCTCCCTCCTACCTTGGGGAATAAACCTCCTTTGCAAAGAACTTCCTTTAGCTGCAGACATCAGCTCATAGTACCATCACAGAGTTCCTGTTATGGGGCTAGAGTGAGAGACCTTCCTCTAAAAATACTTCCCCTGAATTCGGTTTCTAAATTGCAGTAGTAACTCTCTCATTAATTCTGTCCCTAACTTGGAGGGAAGGAAACCAGCACCTTGTATCCCCAGAGATTTCATTATGTATAGGGGTTTCTTCCTCTCCTCCATACTGAAGGTCATAAAACGTTATGTAGTTTCTATGGAACTTGGAGTTGGTTAATGGCTCTCCAGGTCCAGGTCTAAAGTCTGGCTGCATCTCTCCTCTCTATGGGAAGAGTGTGTTTGTCTTCCATTGTACTTTGATCCTTCTTCCCTAAGGTGTCATTGGTCCTGGGACACTGTCCCTGCAACACCTCAAGGGGTTGAACAGGGTTTTGCATCCTTGTGACACCCCAACAAGGTGGTAGTCCCCATAGCAGGGACAGAGAAAGCATAAGTCAGAGTTCACAGTAACATAAGCACTACACACTACTCAGTCTCAATCAATCCTAACCAACTCAAGAGCTTGATGACCATATGGACTGTAGTGTATTATGCATTATAGTAAGTGCAGCCTACTCAGCCAATCCTGTGCCTTTATCAGGCTACAAAGGCACAGTATGTATGCAAATGAGCTGATAAAATCATGCTAGATATGCCAATGAGCATCTGACCTAGTGTATACATCTTCAGCAATCTGTCAGAAGCTGTGTCAATAAAGAATGACAATTTCATCACACTCCAGTTCATTTAAATGCCCAGTACATTCATTCACTGTGGACAGAAGGTGACCTATGCCGAAGCAGAGAGTGATTTAAAAAATGGGTGGAACAGGCACAAGGCCCTGATAAAGGCAAGAGGTGGTGTAAAAG
The DNA here is from genome assembly GCA_016271365.2 of Neoceratodus forsteri. Lineage (NCBI taxonomy): Eukaryota > Metazoa > Chordata > Ceratodontiformes > Ceratodontidae > Neoceratodus > Neoceratodus forsteri. The sequence continues at coordinate 335,943,255 of JADMNL010000026.1, forward strand.
GGGAGGGGAAACGGGAGGAGGAGGAGGATGTTGAGTGGGGCCATCCCAAGAGCAATAGATAGAAGTGGGCAGACACGATGGGTCAGCGACCATTTTTTGCTGTCATGTTCTGTTTTTCTTTGTTTCTATCTTTAAACAAGCATTTATCGATACTGAGTGTTCACTGTGTGCAGTGGTGTCATAGGGCGTGTGTAGCACTGATGCTATCTTTCCTTACTTATGTCCCCTCACTATTTATTATCCCACACTTTTGCTCTGTTCTGGCTAGAAACTAACGTTTCTGTCACTTGGACATATGCGTGGACACCTGAGGGAGGGCCTGGACTGCTGCCGCTGGTTGCTGTTATTTGCTACTCGGCTTGCCTCCATAGCAGCAGTAGATCTTAATTTTTCCACATGCAAAGTTCCGCTGTTTGCAACAGTCTCGAAACATCAAGATGCGAGGGCAGAGGAAGACAGATCACTGCTCAAATAATGAGGGGAATGAGCATCCCCAGTGTCACTACTATGTGTGTATGTGTGTGGGGGGGGAGAAGGGGTGCTGATGAGGAGGGTCAGGTTGAGGGTCAGTTAGGGCTACCAACAACAGACATCAATGGATGATTTTGTTTGTTGCAGGCACATAAATTCCAAGCTGACCTTGACAGATCAGCCTGGCTTATTGGGTAGCATGGATCAAAGAGACGGCAACTTCTTTTGAAGTTGTTGACCATCCCTGCCCAGCAAGCCAGAATCTCCATCATTAGTCAGTCTGGGTGCTGATTGGTGTGGCACTGTTGCGCCACTGCAACGCAGCTCTGCATTGGGTAGACAGTGTCCACACCCCTCAGAAGGCACCCTCATACCAACATGTTTGCTTTCGCGCATGGCAAACACAAAAATGAGATGTTCAAGTTTAAATAAATAATTTATTACTGACATAATACCGTACTCCAGTTTTTTTTAACAGGTTTGTAACTCACAATAATAGCGGTAATGTGATGTTAGAGTACTTATCCTCAGAAATCATGGCACTCTGGGTAGTAAAGAAACACCTTACCTTTCGGCCCCAGTCCTTATCTGCTGCTCATAGTACCATTATTCCGTCACACAATTCCTCCAACATCAGATTATTGCTGTATTATTAGACTTCATTAGTTGCCAGTTATGTTCAGTCCCTCCCATGGCAGGATGGGAAGGCATATGAGCAGCTGACATCACAATTGACTTCATGGTGTGCTGTAGGGCAGTCAGCTGATGTGATGCACTATGGTGCATCCAATATTTACCCTTCCCCCCACAGGTACTAACTGATGAATTTTCAAAACTGCTATTCCTTCTGCTAATGATGCTGGTGACCCGATTTTGGAACACATTGGAGTTGCTGGAGGGCTCGCTGATGGAGGAGGCTTTAGCTTCCCAATGGCTTCACTCCTCATTGGGTGAGGGAGGCAGTTTCTTGACCACCACTCGGGTGATCACAGATGATAGTGTAGGTAGAGATCATCAGAAGGAGGAGACGTCATTGGCTCGACAGGACATCACCTCACCATTACTTGCACACAGGGGTGCAGTTCATTTTATTTTGGTGGAAGTTAAAAATTACAGGACCAAAATCTCGAAATAATTTCTGTTTCTTTGAAGACAAAATACTTCCCACTTCCCATATTTGGAAGTCACTATTCTGCAAGAGACCAGCTTTTAAACAGTATAAAAATTCCACTGTGGACAAAATTTACCATTTTGTACTTTCATGCTTTCAAAACTAACAAGCATTTGTCAATGCCGAATGTTTGCTTGCTGGCATTGGCATTGGTAGTGTAGAAGTTACAGATCTGCATAATAGGAATGGCAGCGAAGTACTGAACTGAAGCCAACCCCACCACCACGCTGCAGAGAGTGACAGGCATTAGGGTGTGTCTTTGGGTCATCAGGCATAACGGCCACGCCATTTCACCACACCCCACCCTGCAGACACTGACAAGTGTCACGGTGTGCCTTGAGGTCTTTGGCCCTTATGCACACCCCATTCCATCAGGAAATACGGTGAGATGGGTGCGGTACAGGAGAATGGGGTGAAGTTTGGGCCCAAAGAGTTCGAGGCACACCTTAATGCCGCTCACTGGCTACAGAGTGTGGATGGGGGTGGAATGGTATGAGCATGACAGGCGAGAATCCCAAGTCACACCCCTGATGCCTGCCATTCTCTACAAGGTGGGGCGTTATGGTCGGAAACCCTAATGCCTCAGGCATTCATTGGTATTTTCACTCCAAATTTTCAACATGTTATTTTTGTGACCCCCACCTCATGAACAGTGGCAATATCAGTTTGTTAGCCGAAAACTGCTTTTGCACAGTGACTATGGCATTTGGCACCACAGGTGCAAAAACACATTCGAACAGGATGTCAAAATGACAGCGGTACTGTTCATGAGGAGGTGTAAAATGGCAATGTTTAAAATCTGAGAAAATATTGAACATTCGAAACTTACAGTGTGCGAGGAACTGCACAACGCACGCTTGTAAAACAGTAATTTTAAGGAATTTTTTCACCAGATTTTCAACATAGCCATTTTAAGACCTCTGCTCATGAACAGTGTCACTGTGACTTTCTTAATGTGTCCCGTATATTGATTTCGCACACTGACTGGGCATTGTGCGCTACATGGGCGGAAACACATTTTGGGTGAGATGTGAAAAATGACAGCTGTACTGCTCATAAGAATGCGTGGTAAAATGGCAATGTTGAAAATCTGGAGTGAAAATATTGAAACTTCATGAACTTACGAGCCTGCGTAGGAACTGTGCAATGCACACTCGTAAAACAGTAATTTTTAGGAATTTTTCCACCAAATTTTCAAAATAGGCTGTTTTAAAGCCCACCATATGAACACTGGCAGTGTCATTTTGTTAATTGTTCCTGAAAGGTGATTTCATGCAGCGGCTGCGAAATCACCCTTCGGGCCCGAGTAATGCTATGACAGTGACAGCATTCATGAGAAGCGGTCCCAAAAACCCCATGTTGAAAATTTGGTGCAAAAATTCAAAAAAATGCCCAAGATATGCAGCAAAGTTGAAAAAATCCCTATTACATTATACAGCTTACCGGCATTTCCTCAGTTCGCGGTCGGCTTTAAAGAGTGCAGACGTGTTTCCGGTCCACCGAAGATCATTGTGCCGGACTCGGAGTAAGTATGGGGTGGGGGTGTGGGAGGCAGGGTGCGCAGTGGGTGGGTGTGGGTGGGGCAGGGAGACTGCGAGGACCGTTTTTTAATTTACATTTTTATGTTTGCTTGCACGCATGTAAAAGAAACATAGTGCCATCATCCGAGATTTCGGAGGTGTGTCACCCCCTCTTCCAATTCAGTCAGTGTGTTGGCAGGTGGGGCCCCTGTAAGCCAATGCATGCTGGAGCTGTCTATGACAAGCTCCAAAATGCAGTGGCATACAGTTGAAAGGGGGAGCTACGCTTCAGTGAGCAGCAATAAGATATTGCCTGCTCATGCGCAGCTCCCCCTACACGTGCACTTACACACACACCACCACACGCACATGTACTGCGTGATGCCCCCCACACACTCTATAGCCGGACGGGTGCCCAATCCCCAGCGGCTATGCTGTGCTCCCCAAAGACTTCCTAATGCCACGCTGAGTGTCCACCCCAGCATGGCAACTCGATGATATAGCCAACGGGTGCCCAATCCCCTGTCAGCTTCACTGTCTCTCCTCCCATGCTATAAGCTGGCGGGGTGCCCAATCCCCCGTCGGCTTCCTCTCCCTCCCGGTACATGGTGCCCACGCTGAGGCCACCCCAGCGTGGCAACAATACCATGGCCATGGGGTGCCCAATCCCCATCGACTCCATGCCCCTCAGCTGTCCTTCTGCCATGCTGGGAGCCCACCCCAGCGTGGCAAACGCCCCGCGACATCTTTTTTTTTAACCTGTAAAGCAAAAACAGTCCCTGTAGTCTTCCTGCACCCCACAACCCACACCCACCCACTGTGACCCTGCCTCCCCACACCCCTCACCCCATCTTACCTCTGGAGCATGGCGCGATGATCTTCGTGGACCGGAACATGTCTGCACTCTTCAAAGCCGACCCAAACTGAGGAAATGCCGGTAAGCTGTATAATGGGCTAGATTGGGTTTTCAACTTTGTTGCATAGCTCAGGCATTTTTTGGAATTTTGCACCAAATTTTCAACATGGGGTTTTGGGACCCCTTCTCATGAATGCTGTCACTGTCATGGCGTTATTCAGGCCCAAAGGGTGATTTACGCAGTCACTGTGCGAAATCACCTTTCAAGTACCGAATAACAAAGCGACACTGCCAGTGTTCATAAGGTGGGCTGTCAAAGCCTATTTGAAAATTTGGTGGAAAAATTCCAAAACGACTGTTTCAATGAAGCGTATGCTAAAGTGTTCCTACGCGACGCCGAAGTTCACAAATTTTCAATATTTTCACTTCAGATTTTCAACATTGCCATTTTACCACACCTTCTTATGAGTAGTACAGCTGTCATTTTTCACATCTCACCCAAAATGTGTTTCCACTCATGTAGCGCACAATGGCACAGTCGGTGTACGAAACCAATGTACGGGACAAATTAAGAAAACCACAGTGACACTGTTCATGAGCAGAGGTCTTAAAATGGCTATGTTGAAAATTTGGTGAAAAAATTCCTAACAATGACTGTTTTACGAGCGTGCGTTGCGCAGTTCCTACGCACGCTCGTAAGTTTGAGAATTATTAATATTTTCACTCCAGATTTTCAATATTGCCATTTTAACACACCTTCTTATGAGTAATACAGCTGTCATTTTTCACATCTCTCCCAAAATGTGTTTCCGCCCATGCAGTGCACAATGGCGCAGTCGGTGTGCGAAACCAATGTACGGGACAAATTAAGAAAACCACAGTGACAGTGTTCATGAACAGAGGTCTTAAAATGGCTATGTAGAAAATTTGGTGAAAAAATTCCTAAATATAACGTCTTTTCGAGCGTGCGTTGCGCAGTTCCTATGCATGCTCGTAAGTTTGCGAATTTAATATTTTCACTCCAGATTTTCAACATTGCCATTTTATTACACTTCCTTATGAACAGTACAGCTGCCATTTTTCATATGTCGCCCAAAATGTGTTTCGCGACATGTAGCTTACAGTGGTGCTGTTGGTGTGAAAGCAATGTTTGGGACAGATTAAGAAAATCACAGTTACACTGTTCATGAGCAGAGGTCTTAAAATGGCTATGTTGAAAATTTGGTGACAAAAGTTCATAAAATGACTGTGTTACGAGTGAGCATTGTACAGTTTCCACGCACCCTCGTAAGTTCATGACTTAGTAATATTCTAAGTCCAGATTTTCACAAGTGGCATTTTTCCACACTTCCTTATTTACAGTACAGCTGTCATTTTTCACAACATGGCTGAAGTGTGTTTTCACACTTTCAGTGTAGAGATGTGTGGTTGCTGTGGGAAATCATTGTTCGGCACAGATAAAGAAAACCACAGTGACACTGTTCATGATTGGAGGCACCAAAATGCCAGAGTTGACAATCTGCTGTAAAAAAAATCCCCAACCTAATTATATTATGGGTGTGCGTTGCACAGTTTCTATGTACGCTCGTGACTTCACCATTTTTTTAAATATTTTTACTGCAGATTTGCAACATTGCCATTTTTTATACCTCCCCATGAACAGTACAGCTGTCATTTTTTACATCCTATTCGGAATGTTTTTGCACATGTGGTGCTAAATGCCGTAGTCACTGTGCATAAGCAGCTTTCGGCTAACAAACTGATATTCCCCCTGTTCATGAGGTGGGGTCACAAAAAAAACATGTTGAACATTTGGAGTGAAAATACCAATGAATGCCTGAGGTATTAAGGTGTCCAACCATAATGCCCAACCCTGTAGAGAATGACAAGCATCAGGGGTGTGACTTGGGATTCTTGCCTGTAATGCTCATATCATTCCACACCCTGCAGCCAGTAAGAGGCATCGAGGTATGCCTTGGACTCTTCGGCCCCAATGTTCACCTCATTCTCCTATATCGCACCCATCTCACCGTATTTCCTAATGGAATGGGGGTGTGCATAAGGGCCAAAGAACCCAAGGAACGCCGTGACAGTTGTCAGTGTCTGCAGGGTGGGGTGGGGTGTGGTGAAATGGCATGGCCGTTATGCCTGACGGCCCAAAGGCACACCCCAATGCCTGTCACTCTCTGCAGGGTGGTGGTGGTGGGGTTGGCTTCAGTTCAATACTTCACTGCCATTCCTATTACGCAGCTCTGTAACTTCTACACTACCACTGCCAATGCCAGCAAGCAAACATTCGGCATTGACAAATACTTGTTTTTATTACTAAGGCGATGCGTGGCGTTTGCCACGCTGGGGTAGACTCCCAGCATGGCAGCTGGAAAGGCTGTTTGGGGGACTGGGGCCGACAGAGATTTTGCACCTAAATCGACCATACAAGCTTGTGCCACGCTGGGGTGGGTTCCCAGCATGGCAGCTGTAAGGCTGTTTGGGGGTTCGAGCCTACGGGGATTGGACACCCCTGTCGGCCATACGGACATGTGCCACACTGGAGTGGGCTCCCAGCATGGCACCAGGAAAGCTTTTGGGGGTGGAGCCAGCGGGGCATTGGGCACCCCATTGGCTATATAGTATGTGCTTGGGAGGGCGCGGCCAGCATACAATATATGTGCGCGACGCAGTGTAGTAGGGGAGCTCTGCTCACTGAAGCAGAGCTCTCCCTTTCAACTGTATGCCACTGCAATTTCAGCTGTCATAGACAGCTGGAGCAGTGATTGGTGCACTGCGACCGCACCTGCAAACACACTGACTGAATTGGAAGAGGCTGACACACCTCTGGAAAACTCGGATGATGGCACTATGTTTCTTGCACATGTGTGCAAGCAAACATAAAAATCACTGAGTTTTCTTGTTTACCTTTTGGGAAGCAAACACCTTACACATTGGGTTTTGAAAGTTTTGACCTTATTTTTGGAAAGTCAAATAATTACAGAATGAAATCACCTGAAACCATTTTAACAAATACTGTTTTTCCTAGTAGTGAATTCAATCACATGCAGTAATTCATTTTTATCATCCAAGTTCAGATTCTTTCCTTTGTAGCTGAATCTAAAACATGCTTTCACAGTTAGAGCTACCAATGTGTCCAGGTTCAGTATGTCATTAGGCTCCTGATGTAGGAGTGACGAAGGGGAACTCGATGAAGTCAGGGGGTTTGATGACTTGGAAATACTGGATTGGCTAGTAAGTAGTGCTTAAATGCTTGTGCAGCATAATTGTAACCTTGACTTACATACTGTCTGCCCCAGCTAAGGGGCTGCTGCCCTCTTGGGATGCAGAAACCCTCTTGAGGAGGGTTTCATCCCTAGCGGTGTCCTAGGTACATGATCCACTAAACTAAAGGTACCTTAGGGAAGAAGACCCAATCCTGAGTAGGAGAGGTGCTGCTGGAGGAGTAGGAGAGGAGAATGGCTGAAGCATTAAAACCTGGCATCTAAAGGACTCTAGGCATGCATAGGTTGAGTATTGTTGGTGGGAGGTGTGGCATGTGTTGCCCTCTTCCCCATTGAACCATGGGCTAAGGCATTTCACCCTTCAGTAGCACCTTGTGGCATGAAACACTGGGTTGCTTGCTTTCTGAACCTCCTCTTTGTTGTGTTACTGTTAAACTGCTTTGGTGTTTCCAGTTGTTTGGTCTTGGACAAGTTCCATATTGTTTGCAGTAGAAAATTTTCTGCAAGTTTAAAATGATTTCACATTTCAGTGGAACTGTAAGTAACAATATACATGTAAAACATCTTATTCTGACCATGATACAGTAAAAATAATCAGCATTTCTATAAAACCTAATGGCCCAGATATTCAAATGGGTTGCACCTGGTGCAACTGAGTTGCACCAGTGCAACCCCAGAAATGTGCCTCGGTGTAATATTCAAAAGAGGATCTTGCATAGTGCAAGTCACGATGCCCCAGGGTGGAATGATAAACGTACAATATATGACGCATCTCCACTGGGCGTGCCCATGCATATGTGGTGCATCCCAATATTTAGCTCAGGATGTGAGGCGCATATGTTGACACAACCCTGCAGTGCGCCACATACCTGGGCTTAAATTTGAGCCTGAAATAAAAGGCTCACATTCCTGCCACCTACAAGCATGCTGCTGTACTGCAATGTGCAACACAGCAGCCACCAGCCATGGGTGGCAAACACACCCCCAACACCGTGCATAGGCACCTACAGATGTCCCTGGTAGGCTAGTGGTACCCACACCCTGTCCATAGCCACAATTGCTAAATATATATATGTAAAATATATCCCTGATAGTCTAGTGGAACCCCCCCACACCACCTGTAAGCCTGATCACTGGTAAACCCTACATAAAAACATCTCTGGTGGTCCAGTGGCACCCACCACCCACACAGGACCTCCTGCCCACCTGGCTCCCCCCCGACATCGGCAGGCAGCACAGACCCACCCACCCACACACACACCACCTGGCTGCCTGCCAAATGACAGCTCACAGTAGCAACTGTAAGCCTATTGGTCCACATTGTGGACCAGTGTGCTTGCAGTGCGTACTGTAATAGTCATTCTCAAAACTGTGAATGAATGCATTCATGATTTTGTGAATGACTATTACAGTATGCACTGCAAACCCATTGGTCCACAGTGTGGACCAATATGCTTATAATCGCTACTGTGAGCTGTCATTTGGTGGTAACGCAGGTGGTGTGAAGGGGGTTTGTGCTGTCTCCAGTGATGGGGGCTGGGTGGGCAGGGGTCCTTTTGTGGGTGAGGGGTAGGGATGCCACTGGACCACCAGGGATGTTTTTATATAGGGTTTACTGGCAATTGGGATTGCAGACGGGGTGTGGGTGTCCCACTAGACTTCCATGGATCTATTTTGCATATATTTTCGGTGATCGCAGATGCGGGCAGGGTGGAGGGATGCCACTACACTACCAGGGACTATGTCACACATTTATATGGTGATCATGGCTACGTGATGGAAGGGGAATACCTCTAGACCCCCTCTGGCATCACCACATGCTATTCAGGGAGCCATGCACATCTCACTGACCAGCCCTACACAGCTCATGCAAATGGGGTCACAATGACGTGGAAATGGCCCCATATCCACTTTGCATATATTACTGGTCCATTGGCATACTGCCAGCTGAATATCAAGAATTTGTGCACAGCGTAACTCTGTTGCACTGGTGCAGTTCCCATTCCTGATATTCAGCCCTCTTGGGGGGGAGATGGATGTGCCAGAGCATCCTATTTGTGCCGTGCGCGTGACCTGCTATATTCAGAGGAGATGTGCCATTGCTCACCTGCTTTGAATAGCTCCCATAGTTGCGCCAGTGCATTTCTCTTGCATTGCGCCACCACTTGCACCATTGCCATGTGCAAGTCTGAATATCGGAGCCCATGTGGCCTGGAGAATCTGCGCAATGCCAACAGAGGGTTTTGTTTGGGACTAAGCCCTTTCATTAGCAGGATCTCCAGGCTGTATTGCTATGAATAGAAATATGAACTGTGGCAAATGTGAATAGTAAAAAAATAAATAATTAAGGGACAATTGTGAGCTCTTTTCTCCTGGCTTTGGTGTACGGTGGTTGTGAAAATCTGACATTTTCTGTATCAACTCCATGACATGTCTTAGCCAAGTGTATGCTACTGCAGTCTGTTGTTCAGAATTATGACCCATTGTCTCTCTCGTGTTTCAGCCCCTTATGCACACCCTCAGCTGACTAAACACTACATGGAGGAGGAGATCATTCTGCAGTGCAGCTCTAAGGGTGGCTCCCCCAAAGGCGAAGTGACATGGCATGATGGGAATGGAAAGAAACTCAACCAGTCGGAGTCAACGATGCACATCGAGACCACTGAGGGAGGCTTTGAGATCATTAGTAACGTGTCATTGAAGTTACACCAGGATGTGCATGTTTGCTGTTCTGTGATCCATAATATTCTACGGCAAAACACAACAACCTGTGAGGAAATCCTAGGTGATTAAACCTGCTTTTACATTTTTGAGAAATAATTTTTTTGATCTTTGTTTCAGTAGTTTCCTTTGTTTAGTGTACCATTTTAGGCCATTTCTGAGTTGGCTTGCCTATAGTTTATCAGTTAGAAGTTCTGCAGAATACTCTACACAGAGGTGGAGGTCTTTGCTAAACATTAGAAAGCAGCTGTCATCATATACAGTCTTCAGAAGAAAACCTATACCTAGACGTTGCCTGCCTGAGGAGCTAATTTAACTATTGGTTGAGCTTTTCAGTGCAGGATTAAAAGAAATCTTTACCTTATAATGTTGGGCTCATAACTTCGTATACAAGCCAAGCAACTGAAGAGTGCTGCAGCCTCCTCCTCAGCCTCAGGTGTCTTCCTCTGCCCTTGCATCTTGATGTTTCGAGACTGTCTCTAAAAAAAAGACTTTTGATGATGTTAACTTGGGAATGGGACTGCAGGCACTCTGTATACATATCCGTTGTATTGGGTGGGGTGGGGGCTGTTGAAACATAAATTTCTTGGCAGATTAGGAGCAATAAGCTCACCTAGCTTGCCCTAATACTTGTCGTATGTTTGCTGACAGTTATACATGTATGGCACTACTATATATTATAAAATGGGCTTAAAAATCCTAAGTCACTGATTGGCTACAATATCATCTCAGCCGTGTCCTTACCAGATGATATTTTAACCAACCGGCACTACCCTCCAGTCCCAAGCCCCACAACACTTCGGAATCAATGAGCTGTGCCACCTGAAAACAGAAACACAAGCTGGCACAGCTCACAGCGAGAAACAGCACTTCCTCATTGGCAGCATGGCAACAACTGAAAGCACAATAACAGCAAAAAAAACACTTCTATGCCCCCCTTCCTGCATAACCACTGCACCAAACTCGTGATCTTGCATTTAATTCATTTTTACTCACTCCCGGTCAGACAGTTCATGGCAGCAGCAGTCCAACAGCCCCGTCCCTCAAACTGTTACCCAGTACCCAAGCCTTGCCGATCTTCAATCCCAATTCAAGAATTTCCTCTTTCACTTCACAAACCAAAGACCACAATGAACAATAAAAAAAGAAGCACATTTTAATAGCCTCAAAATAAAAACCTCTTTATATTTTTAACATGACCCTTCTGGTTTCAAAAGCACAAAGTAGGAAATCATAACATATGGCGGCCGTTAAAGGACATGCACACTTGCTCGTTCCATCTAGAACCACATCTCCTGAACAAAAGCCCCCACCCCCAAAAGAAAACACAAATTCCGCAAAAAACTTTACTACCTTGCAAGGGCAGACTAAGCCACTATGACAAACCCTCGCCCCTCATTACTATAGCTAAAACTGCATACACCCTCACAGATACTTCTTCAGACACACGCTCAACCTTCTAGTAAAACTGAGTAGCTAAATTACACAAATATAAAAAGTTTGACTTTTTCTATTTGTACCTCACTTGTACACACAGACACCAGCTTCCTCTACTTAATCACACAGCTCCATTGAAACTCAATGAGACAGATTACTTTTTCTATTTTTCTACTAATCACATTTTTTGTACTCTTTTTATAGATATATATACAGTTTCTATCCTTTTAATTACTTTACCAAAGAGTCCATTTTATAAGCACAATAACACACTCCCAGGTGTGGTTTATCGCCTGATAAGTGCACACCCAGTGGCATAAGGCACTTGGCACAAGCACATCATGCCTTAGTACATCCCTGGGCATGCTCTTATCAGGCGATTAAACCACACCTTGGCGTGTGTTATTGCTTGCATATTGCAGCACTGTTCATTCACTCAGCTTGTTCACAGAACTTATAAGCCAAGCATTATAAGATAAATCATTATTTTAATCCTACACTAGAAAATTCAGCTAATGGATCAGTTGGCTTCTCAAGCAGGCAACTTCTTGGTACGAGTTGCCTGCCCATGAAATGCCAGCTGCTCTGTAAGCATCCTGCTGTGGATGTTCTACTAGGGTACATTACCCCAATTTTCTGTGTGTGGTTTTTTATCATTTATTAATTTACTTAGATTGTACCCTCAAAATCATCTTGAAAGAAACCATATTGTCTATTTTTTTCTATTTTTTTAATTAGATTGTGTCCATTTAAAGAGCCTGATCGATAGCAGTAGAAACTGAATTCCTCTTTGCACATGAGTAGTACACTACTGCTAGTGCTCATGCTGCAAGCTTGCCTGCCAGTATACTTCAGCCTTCTTAATTGGGAGCCGCCTCCAGTGTGCCCACCAATATGCTTCAATCCTCTCATATGGGACCCCTTCCAGCTTCCCCACCAGTATTCTTTAACTGTCGCATTGTGGGACCACCTCCAGCTTGCTGACCAGTATGTTTAAACCCTTTCATTGGGGGACCACCTCCAGGTTGCCCATCAATATGCTTCAACCCTCTCACTAGGGGATCACCTCCAGCTTGCCGACCAGTATCCTTCATCCCTCTCATTGGGGATCACCTCCAGCTTGCTGACCAGTATTCTTCAACGCTTTCATTGGGGGACCACCTCCAGCTTGCCCACCAGTATTCTTCAGCCGTCGCATTGTGGGACCACCTTCAGTTTGCTGACCAGCATGTTTAAACCCTTTCATTGGGGGACCACCTCCAGCTTGCCCATCAATATGCTTCAATCCTCTCACTGGGGGATCACCTCCAGCTTGCAGACCAGCATGCTTCATCCCTCTCATTGGGGATCACCTCCAGCTTGCCAACCAGTATGCTTCAACCCTCTCACTGGGGGATTGCCTCCAGCTTGCCTTGCCAACCAGTATGCTTCATCCCCCTCATTGGGGATCACCTCCAGCTTGCTGACCAGTATTCTTCAACCCTTTCATTGGGGGACCACCTCCAGCTTGCCCACTAATATGCTTCAACCATCGCATTGTGGGACCACCTCCAGCTTGCTGACCAGTGTGTTTGAACTCTTTCATTGGGGGACCACTTCCAACTTGCCCATCAGTATGCTTCAACCCTCTCACTGGGGGATCCCCACCAGCTTGCCAACTGTTATGCTTCATCCCTCTCATTGGGGATCACCTCCAGCTTGCTGACCAGTATTCTTCAACCCTCTCACTGGGGGATTGCCTCCAGTTTGCCTTGCCAACCAGTACGTTTCATCCCTCTCATTGAGGATCACCTCCAGCTTGCTGACCAGTATTCTTCAACCCTCTCACTGGGGGATTGCCTCCAGCTTGCCTTGCCAACCAGTATGCTTCATCCCCCTCATTGGGGATCACCTCCAGCTTGCTGACCAGTATTCTTCAACCCTCTCACTGGGGGATTGCCTCCAGCTTGCCTTGCCAACCAGTATTCTTCAACTCTTTCATTGGGGGACCACCTCCAGCTTGCCCACTAATATGCTTCAACCATCACATTGTAGGACCACCTCCAGCTTGCTGACCAGTGTGTCTGAACTCTTTCATTGGGGGATCACTTCCAACTTGCCCATCAGTATGCTTCAACCCTCTCACTGGGGGATCCCCACTAGCTTGCCAACTGATATGCTTCATCCCTCTCATTGGGGGACCACCTCCAGCTTGCTGATCAGTATGCTTCAAGCCCTCTCACTTGTCTTGCTTTGCCTTGCCAACCAGTATTCATCATCTCTCTCACTGGGGGGACCGCCTCCAGCTTGCCCACCAATATGCTTCAGCTCTCTCATTGTGGGATAGCCTATAGCTTGCTACCAGTATGCTTCATGTCTCTCATTGGGGGACCATCTCCAGCTTTAACACCAGTATGCTTCAACTCTCACATTAGGGGACCTCCAGTGGGTGAAATGGGTAGATCTTTGAAAGGGCTCTTGCAGTAGGTAATAACCCTAAGGACCAAGCTGTCTGGTGCTAGGACCACACAGAAAACTTAGCTAGCAGTGTCAGGTGGGGACTGCCCACCTGACATCACATGGCAGACGGCACTATATAGTGGGTGCTCCCCATGCCCGGCCTCCAGTTCTTTCCTGCCATCATCCTGCACATGTTTGACCACGCAGACAATGCTGCTTCAGTCGACCTGCCATTTTGGATGAGTAGTTTCAACTTTTTTCTTATTTTCTTCCTAAGTTCATTTAAAAATTGCCTTTTTGTGCATGTCTTCTCCGACGTCTTCCAAGTCGCATAAAAATAAAAGATATTCCTGCAGCTCACAGCTCCCACATAAGGATGGCCATTCCCTCTGCCTGGGACCAGAGTGCAAGACTGAGGACTGTGTGGCCTGTCAGAGCTTCAGCTAGGTCACACAAAATTGCTGTCAGTTGGCCTTTAAAGCCCACATTCTCAAGTTAAAAATGGCTTCCATGGAGAAGGAGCTGCAGTAGCTGAGGAGCTCTTCCTCTTCCCTGGGAGGTTTATCAGGCTCCGTCAGGCACAAGAAGAAGAAAAAAGAGAAGCATCAGGACTGGGACTGGTCTCCTTCCTGCCCACTGCACCTTCCAGGGACCATGGGTGTTGAGTGACCTTCCTCCACAAAGGGAGTGCCCCTCCAGCCAAGGCTGCTCCCAGATTCAAGAAGCAGCCCTTGATCCTCTCGTCTGAACTGGTGATGGTTAGGGTAGGCTCCTCTGCTTCAACCGAGGCCCCAGCCCCTCTGATGCCAGTAAAAACTCATGGGTCTAGGTCTGTTGGTGCAGCTGATAAGCTGATGAGTGCACAGCCGTGCCTGATAAGTTGCCTGCCAGTTCCTCCAACAACCACACAGCCACAGCTGATAAGTCAACCCCCGGCTCCTCCAGCAACCACCCAGTTGCTTTCTTCTGGCCCTGATAACAGGCCCAGTATTGATCCCCTGGATTAGCTCCCACTGCTGCTTGAACCGCAGCCCTCCCCAGAGAGATCTGCCTCTTGGGAGCCTCTTTATACACCTCCTCAGATGGACCTTCCAGCTTCCCCTGTCATTCTGGAGCTGGAAGAGGAGGAACATCCACCCGTTGACATCTCCATGGTACCGACACCAGACCAGGCCACATCAGAGCTTCCCCCAAAGCCTCCGGCTCCCATGCCTCTGTCTCCCTGTCTGGGCCCTCTCTACCACCCAGACTCCCATGAGATCCTCCAGCACCACCCCTGCAGGTCTGAGGCCAGATCTGACTGTTCCTGGCCCTTCTAATGAACCTTCAGGGCCTGTGTCAGGTTCCGTATTGCCTCTGCCCGGCCCTTTTTACCAGGCCCCACAATGCCAGGCTACCCAGCTCCACAATATCCTTCACTAGGATATTCTTCTTGTTCAATTCCCGGGCTACCCAATGCCAGGGTTCCTGATGCTACACTTTCAGATGCCCAGCTTTTCTACACCAGGCTACCCGATGCCATACTATCCCATAGCAAGTTACCCTTTTCCGTGCTACCCGCCCTTGTACCAGCTTCCTCCTTAGCATCAGGTGGATTTGAGGCAGCTGTTTCAGTCATGGTGGGATGAAGCTAGGACTTGGTTCATGACCGATTTTGGTCCGCCACCAGCTAGTCGCTGCCTCCACGCTGGCCGGATTGGTTCCTTCAGCCTGGTCGACCTCTCTGGTGGAGCCTTGGCCCTCAACGTCAGGCCTGACATTGACCAGAGTTGGGAGTCACTGAACATAGTGAGGGTCCTTCTGTACCTCAGAAAGGGGCCCCTCCATCCTAGGACCCTGTCCCCGAAATGAAGTCAGATGTCTGGCTCTCCCTCCTAAGTTTCAGGCTATGAGACTCTTCACCCAGAGGGGCCCATGCCAATGGAGTCTCTCAAATCTCCTCCTGTAGAGCCTTCCTTCATAGACCTTCTCCCCAATGATCCAGGAGGCAAACAGGTGGATGACCAAGGATCATGGCCCAAAGCATAAATGTTTGGCGGAACATCTGGACATGTTGGATCTCACCCCTCTTCTTATCCTCTATTGATAGGGCCCCATGAGGACCTTGTCACTACTGTCTGGCAACAGCCCTCTTCAATGGCAGCTGTTTCCAAGAAAGCAGACAGGTCATATCATGCCGCTGAGGGTAAAGACCATCTCATTACCCTCCTCAAGGCGGACTCGGTGGCAGTCAGTGTGGCCCATGATCGGTCTTTCAAGCCTAAGCATATGAGCACCACTTCTCCATACAAAGAGTCACACAAATTGGACCAGTTCATAGAAACATAGAAACATAGAATTTGACGGCAGATAAGGACCGCTTGGCCCACCCAGTCTGCCCATTTCCCTACCTACTGGATAAACTGCAGATCCTAGTTAACCAGCAGCCTACTTCTTCCTACCCCAACCCCCCAGAACTGCCTTATGACTATCCCATGCATGCTTGAATTCCACCACTGATTTTGACTCCACAACCTCCTCCGGAAGGTCGTTCCATGCATCCCACAACCCTCTCTGCGAAAAACTACTTTTAGAAATTACACTGAGCCCCCCCCCATCTTCAAATTGTGCCCTCTTGTTCTTGCACACCTCTTTTTTTGAAAGATGCTACCCTCTTGGACTTTGTTGATTCCCTTGAGGTACTTGAAAGTTTCTATCATGTCCCCCCTCTCCCTCCTTTCCTCGAGGCTATACATATTAAGCTCCTTAAGTCTCTCTTCATATGTCTTCCGGTGCAGACCCTGCACCATTTTAGTTGCCCTCCTCTGGACAGCTTCCATCCTGTCTATGTCTTTGCGGAGATTGGGTCTCCAGAACTGCACACAGTACTCAGATGGGGTCTCCACCAGCTGTCTATACAGAGGATAATAACTTCCTGTTTTCTACTGGTGATGCCTCTCCCTATGCATCCCAGTATCCCCCCAGCCCTCCTTGCTGCCCTCTCACATTGCTTGCCCATCTTTAGGTCATCTGATATGACTACCCCCAGGTCCCTTTCCATTTTTGTTGTTGTTAGTATCTCTCCCCCCATTGTGTACTCTTCCCCTGGGTTTTTGTTTCCCAGGTGCATTACCTTGCACTTCTTAGCATTGAATCTAAGCTGCCATACATTTGACCATTCCTCTAACCTTGCCAAGTCCTTCTCATCCTTTCCACCCCACCCTGTGCATCAACTCTGTTGCAGATCTTAGTGTCATCTGCAAAGAGACATACTTTCCTTCCAGTCCTTCTGCAATGTAGCTATAAAGACATTGAAGAGACCGATCCTAATACTGAACCCCGCGGTACCCCACTAGTAACCCTCCTTTCTTCTGAGTGGACTCCATTTATTATTACTCTCTGTGTCCTATTCTCCAGCCAATTCTTTACCCAGGCTGTCATCTTGGGACCCACTCCCAGGCTGGCTAACTTGTACATTAATCTTTTGTGTGGGACTGTGTCAAATGCCTTGCTAAAGTCTAGGTAGGCCATGTCCACAGCCCCTCCCTGATCTACTACTTTGGTCACCCAGTCAAGAAATCTATCAGATTCATCTGGCATGACCTTCCGCTGTGAATCCATGCTGCCTAGGGTCCTGTGCCCTCTGGCCTCTAGATACTCGACAATTCTTTCCTTTAGAAGTGATTCCATCATTTCCCTATCACTGAGGTTAAACTAACAGGTCTATAGTTTCCTGCTTCTGCCTTGCTCCACTTTTGTGAAGGGAATCACATCTGCCCTCCTCCAGTCCTCGGTACCACCCCATCCTCCATGATTTGTTAAAAGGGTAGTCAGTGGTGTTACTAGTTCTACCCTTAGTTCTTTTAGAATTCTGGGATGAATCCCATCAGGCCCCATTGCTTTGTCCACCTTCAGTTTTAAGAGTTCTTTCAGAACCCTTTCTTCTGTAAATGGGCCGGTATCAACTTCTGTATCCAGAGTGTTACTACTGTTTGTTTTATGTACCTCCCCCTCTTCCTTTGTAAATACTGAGCAAAAATATTTGTTTAGTATCTCTGCCTTTTCCCAGTCTCCTCTGCCCACCCTCCTCCCTTTATTAAGCCTCACTATCCCTACCTTGGTCTTCCTTCACTCCCTGATGTACCTATAAAAGGTTTTATCCCCTTCTTAACTGGTTGGCTATCTTTTCCTCGTTTGGGCCTTTGCTGTTCTGACTGCCTTCCAGCCTCCTTTGCTTTAACTGATACAGTTCTCTGTCCTGCTCCTTCTGCGATTCCTTGTACTTCCTGAATGCTTTCTTTCTCTTGAACCTTCACTGCCACTTCCTTTGAGAACCATAGTGGTTTCTTACATCGTCTTGTTTTGTTTATTTGCTTCACACAAAGGCTCGTTACCTCTGTGATGGTAGTTTTTATTATTCCCCATTGTTCTTCCACCCCTCCTTCCTGCCCATTTGCTAGTGCATTCCTTAGGCACTCACCCATTTTGGCAAAGTCAGCCCTCCTAAAGTCCAGTACTTTTGTCTTTGTATGGCTTGACTCTATGGCTGTGTTTATTGTGAACCATACTGTTCGATGGTCGCTAGTTCCCCATATGGCTACCCACTTCTACATCTGTAATCCTCTCACCATCTCCATTTGAGAGAATCAAGTCTAATATTGCTCCCTCTCGAGTGGGTTCCAGTACTAGTTGTCTAAGGCATGCCCCCTGTAGGGCATCTAGAATAACTGCACTCTTTGAAGTGGCAGCTGCAACTGCACTCCAGTTAACATCTGGCATATTCAGATCACCCATCAGCAATATCTCCCTTTTTCTGCCATTCCTAAGTATACTTTCATCATTTCCCTGTCCATTTCCTCCCCTGAGAAGGAGGTCCAGACCTAACCCCTGTGCGTGATGTGGTGCCATTGCCTGTCTCCAAATTCACCCACAGTGCTTCTTCTCCTCCTGTTTACCTTTTGTTCTGTTGCTTTTATTCCTTCCCTTATGTAAAGAACTACTCCTCCTCCTCTTTTACCCTCCCTGTCCCTCCTGTAGACAGTGTATCCTGGTATGTTTATGTCCCAGTCATGGTTTTGTGTGTACCATGTTTCTGTGACTGCCACGATATCCAGATGTTCCTCCTCCATCAAGGCCACTAATTCAGGAAGCTTGTTACCCAGACTACAGGCATTAGTACTCATTGCTCTCCATTTTTTGATGGCTTTACCTTCAGTTTAGTTTAGTTCAGATGGAAGTTTTATTTATCCACCACTTTGGCTCTCCAGGCTCTTAATTATGTGGCCCATATGGTGGTCTATCAAAAATCCATTCTTGGGCCAGCTTAAGTCCAATACTGACTCCCTTTCAGATGCTGAGGCAAAGACCAAAATTGGCTAGACTGTCTGGAAGACTGAGATTTCTTGCCGCTATGTACTATCTGCCACCTACGACACCATCATAGATGTTATGCCACGGCACTTACATTGTTAATCCTGATTACAGGTCTCTGGGCTCACCCGGGATGTTTGGTCTGCTACCCAGGATGCACCTTTCAGATGTTCAGTCCTCTTTGGGGGATGTGAGGGACATCCTTACCAATCAGCAAGATAGTGTCAAGGTCTGACGGTCAGTGCAGACCATGTACCATACTGGTTTCAAGCCCTAGCAGCCCTTTTGCCACTAGCAGTGGCACCAGTCCAAGCAGTAGCCCACCCGCAATCAGAACAAATGCTGGGCCACTTCAGCTGCTGCCACCCCCCCCCCCAGCCAAGTCCCAAAGTGCCACCTGTCGGGCAATACACAAGCCCCTCACTGCCTTCTGACTCATGGCCATGCCCCCCACCTCCACTCCCAGTTCCAGAGGAACTACAGTTGTGGTGGGCAGATTTGCCTTCCACCTGGCAGGATGGCAGGCAATTACAACAGACTCGGGTCCTGCAACCTATAGCTAAAGGTTACACCATAGAATATCCAGAAGACCCTCCAGGTCACTCTCATTACCCAAAAGTTCAAGTCCATCTGATCAGGGCAGAAACTGAGGCTCTTCTGTTCACATCCACCATAGAACCTGTTTGTCGGACACAGTAAGGAAGGAGGGGTATTACTCCCACTTCTTCCTGTTCCCAGAAAGACCAGGGATCTTTGGCTAATTTCTGAACCTAAACATGCCCAATCTGTATGTAGAGTATAAAAGATTTTGCATGCTCACTCTGCCAGTCCTCTTGCCATGCCTCCATGAAGGACACTGTCTCTGCACTCTGGACATGCAGGATGCTTACCTGCATATCCCTGTCTTCCATTCCCATCACAGCTAACTTAGATTTGCCTTTCCGGGGGAGCATTTTCCATTCAAGGCACTCCCCTTTGGCCTTTCCTCAGCACCCAGGGTTTTTACCAAGTGCCTGCGGTAGTGGCTGTGCATTACACCATCAGGGCTTCTTTGTGTTCCTGTAACTCGAAGACTGGCTTCTATCAGCTCTGTCAAAGGAGAGTCTGCTGACCTTCCGGTCGAAAACCCTGACTCTTTTTTGCCAGCTAGATATTATGGTGAACTTCCCCAAGTCTCACCTTACCCCATCCCAGTGCCTCTAGTTCATTGGGATCATGTTGGATGCAGTTTAGGGCAAGGCCTTCCTCTCACTGGACAGAGTAGAAACCTTGCAACAGCAGGTCAAACAGATGGCATCCAACTGCTGGACTTCAGCCCAGTTGGTTTTGCGACTCCTGGTCTCATGGCAGTGGCCATCCCCACAGTATTTCTGACCAGGCTTCACATGTGAATTACGCAGTGGACACTGTGAGTCCAGTGGGATCAGAAGTTAGATGACCTGGATAACAGAATCCTTGTGTCCAGTTCCATAAGACAGGATCTCCTTTGGTGGCAAGACCTCTATCTCTGTCAGGGGTTCCTTTACAGCCCCCCCCTTCCATTACAGACCCTTATCACAGATGCTTCTGGTCAGGGCTGGGGTGCTCATCTGTGGGACCACAGAATCCAGGGATCCTGGTCTCAGCAAGAGCTCTCTCTGCACATCAACATGCAGAGGATGCCAGCTGTGCTGTATGCCCTTCAGGCCTTACAGCTTTCTCCTCCTGGGTCCACTAGTTGTCCAGACGGACAACATGTGTATGGTGTGGTACCTGAACAAACTGAGGGGAACATGATTGTATCCCTATGCAGGGAACAGGTGCACATGTGGTACTGGGCAGTCCAGCACAACCACCATCTGACAGCAGGTGCACATCCCAGGTGTCCAAAAAGTCCTAGCAGATAGTCTCAGCCACACATAGGCAAGGGCACACAAGTGGCAACTGAGGCAGTCAGTAATCAAAGACATCTTTGGTCTGTGGGGTCTCCCAGATTTAGATCTGTTCACCTTCCAATACAATGCAGAACTACCCAGTTTCTGCTTGCTTGTTCTTGGGCATGGTGCTTTTTGGTGAGATGCACTGTCTCTCTGCTGGACAGGGAGGTTCTTTTATGCTTTTTCTCTGATCCCACTATTGCTGCGGGTACTTCTGAAACTACAGGCAGAAGGGACCCACATGATTCTGATAGCCCTTTACTGGCCTCACCAAATTTGGTTCCCTCTGCTTCAGCAGTTGGCCGTGGAACCTCTGTTTCCCCTTCCACTCTGCCAGGATCTTCTGATGCAGGAGCAGGGCAGGTTGGTCCATCTGGGCCTTAAATCCCTTCACCTTCATACTGTATGTGGCATCTTCTGATGTATGTGCTTCATGCTATGGGGTCTCATTCAGAGTAGCACAAGTTCTTCTGGAGGCCACAAAGCCATCCATATGAACCACATATGTGACAAAGTGAAAATGAGTTTCCATCTCGGCAGCCTCCAAGGGTTGAGATCCTTTCTCCTGCCTAGTTCCTCAGGTCCTAGAGTACCTGCTGCATGTTTCAGATATTGGGATGTCATTCCTCCCTGAAAGTCCATTTGTCTGCCATTTCTGCCTACCAAGTCCCAATGGATGGCAAAACAGTGGCACAGTTGGAGGTTTCCAAAATGTTTCTGAAATGGATACTCCTCTTGAAACCCCCAGTTTGGAACCCTGTTTCATCATGGGACCTGAACTTCATTCTAGAGAAACTCACTTTGCCTCCCTTTGAACTGGCTGCGAGTTGCGACCTGTGCTACCTTTCATGCAAAGTGCTGTTTTTAGTTGCTATTACTTCTGCTTGAAGGATTTCAGATCTTCAGGCCCTGATGAGTAAGGAGCCTTATTTGATTTTTCACAGACACCAGATGGCTCTGCCTACAAATCCTAAGTTTTTACCGACGATGGTTTCTGAGTTTACTTTGAATCAGAGCATACACTTACCCGTGTATTACCCTGAACATTCTAATCAGGGAGAGGCATTCCTGTACACACTGGATGTGCACAGAAGTTTGTGTTATTGCAGTAGTCAGATGAGTCAGTCCGAAAAACAGATCAGTTTTCCATTTCCTTCGTGCCCAAAAATGAGGGCGCTACAATTTCAAAACAGTGTTTATCTAAATGGTTAGCAAAATGCATTCTGTTTTATTATCAGAAGAATAACAAACCCCTTCCAGGGCAAGTCAAGGGGCACTCAACCAGAGGCATGGCTGCATCTATTGATTGTCTCAGCAGTAGACATTTGTGGGGCAGCTACTTGGAGCTCTGTCTGCACTTTCACTAAGCATTGCAGTCTGGACATTGCCTCCAGGTGCAGGGATGGCTTTAAACTAGCTGTCCTTCAGGGCCTACTTTCTTAAAACCATGTCTACTGCAGACTTTTTCCTGCCTTCCGTGTTTAGACCTTGTCTGACTTACACTACTTGGGATCCTGTCCTTAAGGTTATTACCTACTACAAGAGCCCTCTCGAAGCAAGATAGAAGTTACTTAAGAACTTACTGTAACTGTAGATCTTTGAGAGAGGATCTTGCAATAGGTACCTTTTCCCTCCCATTTTCCGCCTGCTTCTGCTGCTGTTTGCTCCAGGAGCTCACTCCTTTTCCTGTTGCATCTTCTTGGTCTCTGATGGGAGAACTGGAGGTCAGGTGTGGGGATTACCTACTATATAGTGTCACGATGATGTCTGTAATGTGATGTCAGGTGAGCAGTCCCCCACCTGACACTGCTAGCTAAAAGTTTTCTGTGTAGTCCTAGCTCCTGATGGCTCAGTCCTTAAAGTTAATACCTACTGCAAGAGTCTCTATCGAAGATCTACTGTTACGGTAAGTCTTTATGCAACTGTTTTTTCAGACTCCATGCCTATTCCTGTGTTGTCTGTTCATGTGAGACTGCCAACAATAATTCCAGTTGTGACTGTGATTTTATGATATGTATACCTGTCCTCTAGGAACTAGAATGAGACTCATCACAGCTCATATTGTAAAGGCTGCTGAACAGCCATCAGGTGATATTGTCTTTTACAACTTACTGTATGACTTGGGTCAGATTTGAACCAGTAACCTAAAAGTTAAAGGTTCCATACTTACGGACAATCCACTGAGCCATAGTGTCCTCCAGGGTAGAACTCGGTTGCTTTTGGCTCACAAGGGAAAGGGCTAAAGGTGCTGAAAGGAGGCACACATCCCATGCGTCTCCATCCCTCACTTCTCAGTAGTTATAGCCAAGAATGTTGGCCTCTATACTATACCAGTCCAGTTTTTCCTACAGTGCACCTAAGATTCCAGCTGCCACTGCCTCCTCAGGGAGACTGTTCCAAATACTGTTCACTCTCTGAGTGAATTAAAAAAAATCTATCCATCTTAAAACACTTCTGTTGCAGTTGTAAACTGTGCTCTCACAGATAGTACAAGTTTTCACATCAATCCTTATGGACTGCTTTTCCTTTACTACTGCTAACAATGCCAGTGACCCTGGTTCAGGAACAGGTTTGAGTTGCTGGAATCCCAATGGACTCTCTTCTCCTTGGGGGGAGAGATAGAAGCATCTCTACTGCCACCTGGTGACCACAGGTGGTACTGAAGACAGAGAGCATCAGGGAAGGGGAGACATCAAAAGGACATCACCAAGCCCTGTGTGCATGTGCCCATCACTTAGCCTGGCCCGGCATCTCTGTGGACATGGGGCAGAATCAGGAAAAGATCACAGTGCCAGGATGAAGTACCAGTGTTACTCACAGCTGTCAATGTGCTGACTGCCTGCCCACCTCCAAGCAGTCATCTGGGACGAACCTGGTCCACTTCCCATATCCTACTTTGGGGAAGGGGAGTCTGAGGTGAAAGGAGGTTTGGAGTAAGTAGTAGAGATTGGAGAAGGCACTGGTGGAGCTGTGTGGTTGCCAGAGTAGGTATGGAGGGCAGCAGCTGTGGGTTAGGAGCAAAAATAGAAAGTAAGAAAAGCTTCCCTTCCTTGCCCCCACAGCTGGCTAATATGTAATGACGTGTGCGCAGTCATTAAAAAATCTGCATTTCTTTAATACTTATACTGTAATCTTCCATTCTTTATCTGACACCTGTTTGTCATGTAGCCACGATTTACTCCTGAAACCTCTGATGATTCAGGAGACATTGTGGCAGAGGGTTGGAACCTGGATATAATGGGGTCTGTCATCATGGGGGCTAGGGCCATGGCAGAAGTTTGGAACCTGGATATAAGAGAGTCTGTCATTGTGGGAGCTAGGGCCATGGCAGAGGTTTGGAACCTGGATATAAGGGGGTCTGTCATCATGGGGGCTAGGGCCATGGCAGAGGTTTGGAACCTGGATATAAGGGGGTCTGTCATTGTGGGGGCTAGGGCCATTTTAGTTGTTTCTCCTAGTCCATCCAGAATCTTGGCATGCTAAGAATGTAGAGCAGGGCATGCATAATGTTGCATTGGCCATGCACCAAGTTGGTGTCCGCTCTTCCAGAAGCACCACTTGTGTTTGACAGGCAAATCCCTGACATTCTGCACATCATCCCAAAAGAAAACTTTTTTTTTTTTTTTGCTGGGGGCTGTGTCCCCTGTACCCCACCAAATTTAATTATAATCAACTCCAGGTTGGAGTTGTTTTGTGGAGTGGGCAGAACACAGGGAGAAGCTGTGTCACTGAAAACAGATCATTACACTGACTGTTGCTGTAATGGTCTATTTTCAGGGTTCGCTATGGTGGTGTCATGCTGGACGGGGCCACCGTGCTCCTCCCAGTCTGTCTAACTCTACACACATACTTGTGATTGTCACAAACACACTCAGCAGGTCAGGCCCTCTGCTCCCACAGTGTCAAGCTCCGAGCACAGTAATGTGAACAGGTAACAGACTGGGTAACCCTACTGTCTGCTTTTGGGTCTGAATCACCTTTAGTCTCAAGTTCTGGGGGAATTCAAACTGTGAACCTTATGCTAGAGTACCCAATGTACAGACTTAGATAATATTCTCTTTGGGGGGATGCAATATATCTTTTGCCTAAGGGCACCTAACCAGGTATCCAAAATGAACCAATTAAAACTCAATAAAAGACCTTAGGTACAGTATATTCTTACCTTTACCCAGTTTAGTAATGCCATCAAGCTTCTGAATAGTTTTTGTCAGTCTTAACCCTCTATACGTCACATGCAAAAAAGAACTGGCAGACCCAGGCAATCTTTCAAATAAAGAGTTTACTAAAAGATGATACAAATATGAAAACAGTAAACACAGAACTATATATCAAAGAGCATACAATCACTTAAAAGAACAAGGGCAAAGTACATCACAAAAACTCCTACCACAATACATTTAGACTTTCTATCTAATTTATTTCCTAAGTGCCTAAGTTAGATCAGAGCAGAGAGCTCTGTCTCTCTAGTGTCCCAAGATGGAATATGACAAAAAAGTTCAGACACAGTATTCAGTTTAAAACTCTGTGTCTCCATACCCCATTCTATGAGTCATCTAGCTCCTCCTAGATGACTCATAGAGGAGGCAGTATAGCGCAGTGGTCTAAAGCTCTGAGCTGAAAATCTGGTGACATCCAGCAAACCAGACCTGGGTTAGAATCCAACAGTTTCCACTTGCATACTGTGTGACCCTGAGCAAATCACTTAACTTCCTTGTGCTCCCAGGTCGCACCTGGAAACAAGCTCCGGCTTAGTGTGCCTTACATGGTTAAACAATTTCCCCTTTCCCTTTCCT
This sequence comes from Neoceratodus forsteri, assembly GCA_016271365.2. Taxonomy (NCBI): domain Eukaryota; kingdom Metazoa; phylum Chordata; order Ceratodontiformes; family Ceratodontidae; genus Neoceratodus; species Neoceratodus forsteri. Next base: position 335,969,161 of record JADMNL010000026.1, read on the forward strand.
TTTAGAACCTAAAAAACACAAACATGATTTCCTGTCAGGAGATATTTTAAATAATGTGACTTCAGCAAAAACAAATTTCCCAAATTATGACAGTCTTTAATCAAGCCTTTCCTTTGAACAGGTGGCTGGTTTCTTATTTTCCCAAGGAACATCAAAGGTTTTTACAACTCTGCCATACGTCACTTAGGTGTGAGATAGCCAAGTTCTGTCCTGCAATAAACCGTATATTTAGCTTCCCAACTTCAAACTGCAACAGGTCATAAAAAAGGCCATAAAATGCAACTTCTCAAGGAAGCTAATTACATTACAGAGATCTCTTGGTTAGTTCCTGTAACTGAAACCTGGGGGGGGGGCACCTATGGCACAGCTGCCTTATGTGAGACAGTCACATACTATATTTTTACATTACAAATATCATAGTAAAATCATAACCAGCTGGCCAAGTGTCACAGTGTTCACCCAGGTAGCAGCACTGCTCAGGCACTAAACAGTCTTAGACATTGTATAAAACGTACAAAACAGTCTTAGGCATGGTATAAAACGTACAAAACAGTCATAGGCATTGTATAAAACATACAAAACAGTCTTAGACATTGTATAAAACTATCACCGTTCATAACTTGCTAAGTTTCTTATTTTGTAATTTTTTTAAAACACTTGTTTTCTAGAGCTCTTGCTGTCTGACTTTACTGACTAGAGACTATGAAATAAATACATTACAAATTAATAAACCAAAGGAGCACTGGATCATGACACCTATAATCTCGGTCAGAGGGCAGCTCTTGCCAGTAACTCCCCCTGCAACGACCAAAGACAGAGCACCTCGGGGTTGAGGCGCTGGCAATCAGTGAAGGCCAGGTGGACCTCCCCCAATGAAAAGAGACATTTTTTTGGGGAAAATAACATAGGGGCTGGGCAGCAGCAGCAGAGGGAGAAGCAGCTGCAAATTAACTTGATTTTCTCGCCAGCCAGCCCTTTGTTCTAAAACTGAGTCCCAGCAACCTTTGGCACCAGACTGCCAGTTTAAAAAAGGCAGCAACACCCAATTGGCTACAGCAGCAGTGACGTTTGGGCAGCCTGGTTTAAAGGCTGGGCTGAAAATCGGACTTGTGAACAACAGATTCTTGCCAGGGGGGAGTGGGAGGCTCTTGCCAGTGACTCACCCTGCAACGACCGAAGACGGAGCACCTCGGGGTTGAGGCGCCGGCGATCAGTGAAAGCAGGGCAGACCTTCCCCGATGAAGAGAGACAATTTTTTGGGGGGAAAAACGTAGGAGCTGGGCAGCAGCAGCAGAGTGAGAAGCAGCTGCACATTAACTTGATTTTCCTACCAGCCAGCCCTTTGTTCCGAAACCGGAGCCCCAGCAACCTTTGCTGCCAAACTGCCAGTTTAAAAAAGGCAGCAGCGCCCACTTGGCTACAGCAGCAGTGACATTCAGGCAGCCTGGTTTAAAGGCTGGGCTCGAAATTAGACTTGTGAATGACAGTTTCTCGCCAGGGGGAAGCGGGCAGCTCTTGCCAGTGACTCACTCTGCAACGACCGAAGACGGAGCACCTCGGGGTTGAGGCGCCAGCGATCAGTGAAACCCGGGTGGACCTCCCCCAACGAAAAGAGACATTTTTTGAGAAAAAATAATGTAGGGTCTGGGCAGCAGCAGCAGAGGGAGAAGCAGCTGCAAATTAACTTGATTTTCTCGCCACCCGGCCCTTTGTTCCAAAACCGGAGCCCCAGCAACATTTGGTGCCAAACTGGCAGCTTAAAAAAGGCAGCAGCGCCCAAATGGCTACAGCAGCAGTGATGTTCGGGCAGTCTGGTTTAAAGGCTGAGCTCGAAATCAGACTTGTGAATGACAGATTCTTGCCAGGGGGGAGCGGCTGGCTGTTGCCAGTGACTCCACCTGCAACGACCGAAGAAGGAGCACTTGAGGGTGCTGGTGAGCAGTGAAAGCCGGGTAGACCTCCCCAATGAAAGGAGACATTTTAGGGGAAAATAACATAGGAGCTAGGCAGCAGCAGTGGGAGAAGCAGCTGCAAATTAACTTGAATTTCTCATCAGCCAGCCCTTTGCTCTGAAACTGGAGCCCCAGCAACCTTTGGCACCAAACTGCCAGTTCAAAAAAGGCAGCAGCGCCCAAATGGCTACAGTGACAGTCAGGCAGCCTGGTTTAAAGGCTGAGCTTGAAATTGGACATGTGAATGATGGATTCTCACCAGTGGGGAGTAGGCGGCTCTTCCCAGTGACTCCTCCTGCAATGACTGAAAATGGATCACCTCGGGGTTGAGGCGCCGGAGATCAGTGAAAGCCGGGCGAACCTCCCCCAGTGAAATGAGACTTTTTTTGGGGAAAATAACATAGTTGCTGGGTGGCAGCAGCAGCAGAGGGAGAAGCAGCTGCAAATTAACTTGATTTTCTCACCAGCCAGCCCTTTGTTCTGAAATGGGAGCTCCAGCAACCTTTGGCGCCAAACTGCCAGTTTAAAAATGACAGCAGCGCCCAAATGGCTACAGTAGCAGTGATGTTAAAGGCAGCCTGGTTTAAAGGCTGGGCTCAAAATTGGACTTGTGAATGATGGATTCTCGCCAGGGGTGAGTGGACAGCTCTTGCCAGTGACTCCCCCTGCAACGACCAAAGACAGAGCACCTCGGGGTTGAGGCGCCAATGATCAGTGAAAGCCTGGCGGACCTCCCCCGATGAAAAGAGACATATTTTGGGATAAAATAACATAGGGGCTGGGCAGCAGCAGCAGAGGGAGAAGCAGCTGCAAATTAACTTGATTTTCTCACCAGCCAGCCCTTTGTTCTGAAACCAGAGCCCCAGCAACCTTTGGCACCAAACTGCAGTTTAAAAAAGGCAGCAGCGCCCAACTGGCTACAGCAGCAGTGATGTTCTGGCAGCCTGGTTTAAAGGCTGGGCTCAAAATCGGACTTGTGAATGACGTATTCTCGCCAGTGGAGTGGGAGGTTATTACCAGGGACTCCCCCTGCAATGACTGAAGACATAGTACTTTGGGGTGGAGGCGCCAGCTATCAGTGAAAGCCGGGCGGACCTCCCCTCAATTAAAAGAGAAATTTTTTGGGGGAAAATAACGTAGGGGCTGGGCAGCAGCAGCAGCAAAGGGAGAAGCAGCTGCAAATTAACTTGATTTTCTCACCAGCCAGTCCTTTATTCTGAAACTGGAGCCCCAGCAACCTCTGGCACCAAACTGCCAGATTAAAAAAGGCAGCAGTGCCCAATTGGCTACAGCAGCAGTGACATTCAGGCAGCCTCATTTAAAGGCTGGGTTCAAGATCGGACTTGAGAACGACTGATTCTCGCTGGGGAGAGCGGGCGGCTCTTGCAAGTGATTCCCCCTGCAATGACTGAAGACAGAGCCCCTCGGGATTGAGATGCTGGCGATCAGTGAAAGCCGGGCGGACCTCCCCTGACGAAAAGTGAGATTTTTTCGGGGAAAATAACGTAGGGGCTGGCAGCAGCAGCAGAGGGAGAAGTAGATGCAAATTAACTTGATTTTCTCTTCAGCCAGCCCTTTGTTCTGAAACCAGAGCCCCAGCAACCATTGGCGTCAAACTGCCAGTTTAAAAATGGCTGCAGCACTGAATTGGCAACAGCAGCAGTGACATTCAGGCAGCCTGGTTTAAAGGCTCAAAATCGAACTTGTGAATAACAGATTCTCACCAAAGGGGAGTGGGTGGCTGTAACCAGCGACTCAAACTGCAACGACCGAAGACGGAGCACCTCAGGATGAGGCGCCGACGATCAGTGAAAGATGGGTAGACCTCCCCTGATGAAAGGAGACATTTTTTTGGGGAAAAATAACATATGGGCTGTGCAGAAGCAGCAGATGGAGAAGCAGCTTCAAATTAACTTGATTTTCTCACCAGTCAGCCCTTTGTTCTGGAACCGGAGCCCCAGCAAACTTTGGCACCAAACTGCCAGTTTAAAAAGGCAGCAGCGCCCAATTGGCTACAGCAGCAGTGAAGTTTGGGCAGCCTGGTTTAAAGGCTGGGCTCAAAATGGGACTTGTGAACGACGGATTTTCACCAGCGGGGAGCGGGCAGCTCTTGCCAGTGACTCTCCCTGCAATGACAAAAGACGGAGCACCTCGGCTTTGAGGCACCGGCTATCAGTGAAAGTCGGGCGGACCTCCCCCGACGAAGAGAGACATTTTATTGGGAAAAAATAACATAGGAGCTGGGCAGCAGAGGGAGAAGCAGCTGAAAATTAACTTGATTTTCTCGCCTGCCAGCCCTTTGTACCGAAACCAAAGCTCCAGCAACCTTTGGCGCCAAACTGCCAGTTTAAAAAAGGCAGCAGCGCACAAATGTCTACAGCAGCAGTGACATTCAGGCAGCCTGGTTTAAAGGCTGGGCTCAAATTGAACTTGTGAATAACAGATTCTCACCAGAGGGGAGCGGGCAGCTGTAACCAGTGACTCAGCCTGCAATGACCGAAGACAGGGCACCTCGGGGCTGAGGCACCGGCGATCAGTGAAAGCCGGGTAGACCTCCCCAAGGAAAGGAGACATTTTTTGAGGGAAAATAACTTATGGACTGCACAGCAGCAGCAGAGAGAGAAGCAGCTGCAAATTAACTTAATTTTCTCGCCAGCCAGCCCTTTGCTCTGAAACCGGAGCCCCAGCAAACTTTGGCACCAAATTTGCCAGTTTAAAAAGGCAGCAGTGCCCAAATGTCTACAGCAGCAGTGATGTTTGGGCAGCTTGGTTTAAAGGCTGATCTCAAAATTGGACTTGTGAATGATGGATTCTCGCCAGTGGGGAGCGGGCGGCACTTGCCAGTGACTCCTCCGGCAACAACTGAAAATGGAGCACCTTGGGGTTGAGGAGCCGGAGATCAGTGAAAGCCGGGCGGACCTCCCCCAGCGAAATGAGACATTTTTTGGGGAAAAAATGTAATGGCTGGGTGGCAGCAGCAGCAGAGGGAGAAGCAGCTGCAAATTAACTTGATTTTCTCACCAGCCAGCCATTTGTTCTGAAACCGGAGCCCCAGCAACCTTGGGTTCCAAACTGCCAGTTTAAAAATGACAGCAGCGCCTAATTGGATATAGCAGCAAAGACGTTCAAGGCAGCCTGGATTAAAGGCTGGGCTTGAAATCAGACTTGTGAACAGTGGATTTTCACCAGGGCTGAGCGGGGTGGCTCTTGCCAGTGACTCCCCCTGCAACGACTGAAGACGAAGCACCTCGGGGTTGAGGCGCCAGCGATCAGTGAAAGCCGGACGGACCTCCCCCGACGAACAGAGACATATTTGGGAATAAAATAACATAGAGGCTGGGCAGCAGCAGCAGAGGGAAAGCAGCCGCAAATTAACTTGATTTTCTCGCCAGCCAGCCGTTTGTTCTGAAACCAGAGCCTCAGCAACCTTTGGCTCCAAACTGCCAGTTTAAAAGAGGCAGCAGCGCCCAATTGGCTACAGCAGTGGTGCCATTCCGTCAGCCTCGTTTAAAGGCTGGGCTTGAGATTGGACTTGTGAATGATTGATTCATGCTAGGGGGGAGCTGGTGGTTCTTGCCAGTGAATACCCCTGCAATGACTGAAGACAGAGCACCTCGGGGTTGAGGCGCCGGCAATCAGTGAAAGATGGGCGGACCTCCCCCGATGAAAAGAGACATTTTTTTGGGGACAAAAACGCAGGGGCTGAGCAGCAGCAGCAGAGTGAGAAGCAGCTGCAAATTTACTTGATTTTCTCACCAGCCAGCCCTTTGTTCCAAAACCGGAGCCCCAGCAACCTTTGACGCCAAACTGCCAGTTTAAAATAGGCAGCAGTGTCCAATTGGCTACAGCAGCAGTGACTTTCGGGCAGCCTGGTTTAAAGGCTGGGCTCGAAATTGGACTTGTGAACGACAGATTCTCGCCAGTGGGGAGTGGGCGGCTCTTGCCAGTGACTCCCCCTGCAACGACCGAAGACAGACAAAAGAGTCTTTTTGAGAGCCCACCTTATGAACACTGGCAGTGTTGTTTCATTAATCGTTCTGGAAAGGTGATTTCACATAGTGACTGCGTAATCACCCTTCGGGCCCAAGTAACACCATGACAGTGCAAGAATTCATGAGGAGGGGTTCCAAAAACCCCATGTTGAAAATTTGGTGCAAAAATTCCAAAAAATGCCTGAGATATGCAACAAAGTTGAAAAAACCCATCTAGCCCATTATACAGCTTACCGGCATTTCCTCAGTTCGCGGTCGGCTTTGAAGAGTGCAGATGTGTTCCCAGTCCAGCGAAGATCGTCGCGCCCAGCTCCGGAGGTAAGTATGGGGTGAGGGGGGGTGTGGGGAGGCAGGGTGCGCAGTGGGTGGATGCAGGTTGTGGTAAGGGGGGCTGGGAGAAGCGCCGTGGTACTGTTTTTATTTTGCAGGTAAAAAAAAAAAATAGATGACGCGGGACGTTTGCCATGCTGGGGTGGGTGCCCAGCATGGCACAAGGATGGCTGGCGGGGATCATGGAGCTGACGGGGGATTGGGCACCCCTGTCAGCCATAGGATCAGTTGCCATGCTGGGGAGGGCTCCCAGCATGGCACCCAGTACTCGGGGTTGGGAGAAGACAGTGAAGTCAACGGGGGATTGGACACCCCCATCGGCTATACCATTGGAGTTGCCACGCTGGGGTGGGCACCCGGCGTGGCATTTGGCAGGCTTTGGGAGGGAGTGCAGCCCAGCCAACGGGGAATTGGGCACCCCCCGTCAGCTATAGAGTATGTGCGTGGAGGGAGGCAGCACTCAGTATGCGTGTGTGTGTGTGTCTGTGTGTGTGTGTGTGTGCGGGTGGAGCTGCTCATGAGCAGGCGATATCTTATCGCTGCTCACTAAAGCGTAGCTCCCCCTTTCAACTGTATACCACTGCATTTTGGAGCTTGTCATAGACAGCTCCAGCATGCATTGGCTTACAGGGTCCGCGCCTGCCAACACACTGATTGAATTGGAAGAGAGGGTGTCACACCTCCGAAAACTTGGATGATGGCACTATGTTTCTTGCACATGCGTGCAAGCAAACATAAAAAGGCAGCAGCGCCTAATTGGCTACAGCAGCAGTGACGGTCGGGCAGCATCATTTAAAGGCTGAGCTCGAGATTGGACTTGTGAACGACTGATTCTCACAAGGGGGGAGCGGGCGGCTCTTGCCAGTGACTCCCCCTGCAACGACTGAAGACAGAGCACCTCGGGTTTGAGGTGCCCGCGATCAGTGAAAGCCTGGTGGGCCTCCCCCGATGAAAAGAGACATATTTTGGGATAAAATAACATAGGGACTGGGCAGCAGCAGCAAAGGGAGAAGCAGCTGCAAATTAACTTGATTTTCTCATCAGCCAGCCCTTTGCTCCGAAACTGGAGCCCCAGAAACCTTTGGCGCCAAACTGCCAGTTTAAAAAAGGCAGCAGCGCCCAAATGGCTACAGTGACGTTCTGGCAGCCTGGTTTAAAGGCTGAGCTCGAAATTGGATGTGTGAATGATGGATTCTCGCCAGTGGAGAGCAGGCGGCTCTTCCCAGTGAGTCCTTCCTCAACGACTGAAAACGGATCACCTTGGGTTGAAAGGCCGGAGATCAGTGAAAGCCAGGCGGACCTCCCTCAGCAAAATGAGACATTTTTTGGGGGAAAATAACATAAGGGCTGGGCAGCAGCAGCAGCAGAGGGAGAAGCAGCTGCAAATTAACTTGATTTTCTCATCAGCCAGCTCTTTGTTCCGAAACCAGAGCCCCAGCAACCTTTGGCGTCAAACTGCCAGTTTAAAAATGACAGCAGCACCCACATTTCTACAGCAGCAGTGACGTTAAAGGCAGCCTGGTTTAAAGGCTGGGCATGAAATCAGACTTGTGAAAGATGGATTCTCACCAGGGGTGAGTGGGCGGCTCTTGGCAGTGACCCCCCCTGCAGCGACCGAAGACGGAGCGGCTCGGAGTTGAGGCGCCAACGATCAGTGAAAGCCTGGTGGACCTCCCCCGATGAAAAGAGACATATTTTGGGATAAAATAACAAAGGGACTGGGCAGCAGAGGGAGAAGCAGCTGCAAATTAACTTGATTTTCTCGCCAGCCATCCCTTTGTTCTGAAACCAGAGCCCCAGCAACCTTTGGCGCCAAACTGCAGTTTAAAAAGGCAGCAGCGCCCAACTGACTACAGCAGCAGTGACATTCTGGCAGCCTGGTTTAAAGGCTGGGCTCAAAATTGGACTTGTGAACGACGGATTCTTGCCGGGGGAAGCGGGAGGCTATTACCAGGGACTCCTCTTGCAAAGACCGAAGACAGAGCTCTTCAGGGTTGAGGCGCCAGCGATCAGTGAAAGCTGGGTGGACCTCCCCTATTGAAATGTGAGATTTTTGGGGGGAAAGTAACATAGGGGCTGGCGGCAGCAGCAGAGGGAGAAGTAGATGCAAATTAACTTGATTTTCTCTCCAGCCAGCCCCTTGTTCTGAAACCAGAGCCCCAGCAACCTTTGACGTCAAACTGCCAGTTTAAAAAAAGCTACAGCACCGAATTGGCTACAGCAGCAGTGACATTCAAGCAGCCTGGTTTAAAGGCTGGGCTAAAAATCGAACTTGTGAATAACAGATTCTCACCAGGGGGGAGTGGGCAGCTGTGACCAGTGACTCAACCTCAAACGACTGAAGACGGAGCACCTCAGGGTTGAGGCACCGGCGATCAGTGAAAGCCGGGCGGACCTCCTCCAATGAAAGGAGACATTTTTTGGGGGGGAAATAATGTACAGGCTGTGCAGCAGCAGCAGAGGGAGAAGCAGCTGCAAATTAACTTAATTTTCTCGCCAGCCAGCCCTTTGTTCTGAAACTGGAGCCCCAGCAAACTTTGGCACCAAACTGCTAGTTTAAAAAGGCAGCAGCGCCCAATTGACTACAGCAGCAGTGATGTTCGGGCAGCCTGGTTTAAAGGCTGGGCTCAAAATGGGACTTGTGAACGTCAGATTTTCACCAGCGGGGAGCAGGCAGCTCTTGCCAGTGACTCTCCCTGCAATGACCAAAGACGGAGCACCTCGGGGTTGAGGCGCCAGCGATCAGTGAAAGTCGGGCAGACCTCCCCCGATGAAGAGAGACATTTTATTGGGAAAAAATAACATAGGGGCTGGGCAGCAGAGGGAGAAGTAGCTGCAAATTAACTTGATTTTCTCGCCAGCCAGCCCTTTGTTCTGAAACCTGTTACCCAGCAACCATTGGCGGCAAACTGCCAGTTTAAAAAAGGCAGCAGTGCCCAAATGTCTACAGCACCAGTGACGTTCAGGCAGCCTGGTTTAAAGGCTGATCTCAAAATTGGACTTGTGAATGACGGATTCTTGCCAGTGGGGAGTGGGCGGCTCTTGCCAGTAACTCCTCCTGCAACGACTGAGAACGGAGCACCTCGAGGTTGAGGCGCCGGAGATCAGTGAAAGCCGGGTGGACCTCCCCCAGTGAAATGAGACATTTTTGGGGGAAAATAATGTAATTGCTGGGTGGCAGCAGCAGCAGAGGGAGAAACAGCTGCAAATTAACTTGATTTTCTCAACAGCCAGCCCTTTGTTCTGATACCGGAGTCCCAGCAACCTTTGGCGCCAAACTGCCAGTTCAAAAATGACAGCAGCGCCCAGTTGGCTACAGCAGCAGTGATGTTCAGGGCATCCTGGTTTAAAGGCTGGGCTCAAAATCAGACTTGTGAATGATGGATTCTTGCCAGGGGTGAGCGGGCAGCTCTTGCCAGTTACTCCCCCTGCAATGAACGAAGATGGAGCACCTCGGGGGTAGAGGTGCCAGCAATCAGTGAAAGCTGGGCGGACCTCCCCAGATGAAAAGAGACATATTTTGGGATAAAATAATATAGGGGTGGGCAGCAGCAGCAGAGGGAGAAGCAGCTGAAAATTAACTTGATTTTCTCGCCAGCCAGCCCTTTGTTCTGAAACTGGAGCCCCAGCAACCTCTGGTGCCAAACTGCCAGTTTAAAAAAGGCAGCAGCGCCCAAATGTCTACAGCACTAGTGACGTTCGGGCAGCCTGGTTTAAAGGCTGATCTGGAAATTGGACTTGTGAATGACGGATTCTCGCCAGTGGGGAGCGAGCGGCTCTTGCCAGTGACTCCTCCTGCAACGACTGAAAACGGAGCACCTTGGGGTTGAGGCGCCGAAGATCAGTGAAAGCCGGGTGGACCTCCCCCAGCGAAATGAGACATTTTTTGGGGAAAATAATGTTATTGCTGGGTGGCAGCAGCAGCAGAGGGAAAAACAGCTGCAAATTAACTTGATTTTCTCACCAGCCGGCCCCTTGTTCCAAAACCAGAGTCCCAGCAACCTTTGGCGCCAAATTGCCAGTTCAAAAATGACTGCATTGCCAAGTTGGCTACAGCAGCAGTGATGTTCAAGGCATCCTGGTTTAAAGGCTGGGCTCGAAATTGGACTTGTGAATGATGGATTCTCACCAGAGGTGAGTGGGTGGCTCTTGCCAGTGACTCCCCCCCTGCAATAAACGAAGATGGAGCACCTGGGGGGTATAGGCCCCAGTGATCAGTGAAAGCCGGGTGGACCTCCCCCGATGAAAAGAGACATATTTTGGGATAAAATAATATAGGGGTGGGCAGCAGCAGCAGCAGAGGGAGAAGCAGCTGAAAATTAACTTGATTTTCTCACCAGCCCTTTGTTCCGAAACCAGAGCCCCAGCAACCTTTGGTGCCAAACTGCCAGCTTAAAAAAGGCAGTAGCACCCAAATGTCTACAGCACTAGTGATGTTCGGGCAGCCTGGTTTAAAGGCTGATCTCAAAATTGGACTTGTGAATGACAGATTCTCACCAGTGGGGAGCGGGCAGCTCTTGCCAGTGACTCCTCCCACAACGACTGAAAACGGAGCACCTTGGGGTTGAGGCGCCGGAGATCAGTGAAAGCCGGGTGGACCTCCCCAGCGAATGAGACATTTTTTGGGAAAATAATGTTATTTTGTGGCAGCAGCAGCAGAGGATGATTTTCTCACCAGCCAGCCTTGTTCCAAAACCAGAGTCCCAGCAACCTTGGCGCCAAACGCAGTTCAAATGACTGCTGGGGTGGCTACAGGGATGTTCAAGGCATCCTGGTTTAAAGCTACCGAAACTGTTGTAGATGGATTCTCACCGGGGTGTGCGTGATGGCTCTTGCCAGTGCTCCCCCCGCAATAGCGAAGATGGAGCACCGGGGGTATAGGCTGATGATCGGTGAAAGCCGGTGACCTCCGATGAAAAGAGACATATTTTGGATAAAATAATATAGGGGTGGCAGAGGGGAGGAGCAGCTGAAAATTAGCGATTTTCTCACCAGCTCTTTGTTCCGAGTAGAGCCCCAGCAACCTTTGGTGCCAAACTGCCAGTTTAAAAAGGCGGTGCTCAACTGGTCACAGTAGCAGGACATTCAGGCAGCCTGATTTAAAGGCTGGATTGGCTCGGACTTGTGAATGAAAGGTTCTGCCAGGAGGGGAGGCGGTTGTTGCAGTGACCCACCTGCAATGACCGAAGGCGGAGCACTGGTGGTTGGGCGCTGGCGATCAGTGGCTTCGGCGGACCTCCCGATGAAAGTAGAACTTTTTGGGTGAAAATAAATATGGGGTGGCAGCAGCAGCAGAGGGAAAGCAGCTGCAAATTAGCTGTTTTCTCACAGCCAGCCTTTGTTCGAAATGGGAGCCTAGCAACCTTTGGCGTAGGCTCCAGTTTAAAATGCACCAGCCCAGTTGGCTGCTAGCAGTGACATCAGGCATGGTTTAAAGGCTGTGCTCATAATTGACTGTGAATGATGGATTTTCACCATTGGGGGTGGGTGGCTTTTGCCAGTGACTCCCCTGCAATGACGACAAAGAGACCTCGGGGTTGAGGCCGGAGTGAGAGTCGGCTGACTCTCCTGGAATTGAGACACTTTTTTGGGAAAAATAAGCAGTTGCTGGGTGGCAGCAGCAGAGGGGGAAGCAGCTGCAAATTAACGATTTTCACCAGCCAGCCTTTTGTTCTGAAGGTTGGTCTCAGCTGCTTTGGCGTCAAACTGTCAGTTTATAGCAGCAGCGCCCAGTTGGCTACCGCGTCGATATTCGGGCAGGCTGGTTTAAAGGCTGGCTTGAAATCGGACTTGTGAATGACGGATTCTCACCAGATGGGAGCGTGCTCTGCACAGACGCCCCTGCACAACAGATGGATCATCTGGGGTTGAAGCGCCATCGATCAGTGAAAGCCGAGTAGACCTCCCACAATGAAAGGAGAAATTTTAGGCAAAAATAACTTAGGGGATGGGCAGCAGCAGCAGAGGGAGAAGCAGCTGCAAATTAACTTGATTTTCTCGCCAGCCAGTCCTTTGTTCTGAAACTGAGCCCCAGCAACCTTTGGTGAAAAACTGCCAGTTTAAAAAAGGAAGCAGCACCCAATTGGTTACAGCAGAGGTGACTTTCAGGCAACCTGGTTTAAAGGTTGAGCTCAAAATCTGACTTGTGAATGATGGATTCTTGCCATGGGGCAGTGGGTGGCTCTTGCCAGTGACTCCCCCTACAATGACCAAAGATGGAGCACGTCGTGGTTGAGGCGCTAGCGATCAGTGAAAGCCGGGCGGACCTTCCCCGACGAAAAGAGACATTATTTGGGTGAAAATAACATAGGGGCTAGGCAGCAGCAGCAGAGAGAGAAGCAGCTGCACATTAACTTGATTTTCACACCAGCCAGCCCTTTTTTCTGAAACCGGAGCCCCAGCAACCTTTAGCACCAAACTGCCAGTTTTAAAAAAGGCAGCAGTGCCCAATTGGCTACAGCAGCAGTGACATTCGGGCAGCCTGGTTTAAAGGCTGGGCTCGAATCTGGACTTGTGAATGACTGAGTCTCACCAGGGGGGAGTGGGCAGCTCTTGCCAGTGACTCCTGCTGCAATGACCGGAGACGGAGCCCCTCAGGGTGGAGGCGCCGGCGATCAGTGAAAGCCAGGCAACCCTCTTCCGACAAAAAGATATATTTTTGGGGGGAAAATAACATAGGGGCTGGACAGCAGCAGCAGCAGAGGGAGAAGTAGCTGCAAATTAACTTGATTTTCTTACCAGCCAGCCCTTTGTTCCAAAATCGGAGCCCCAGCAACCTTTGGCACCAAACTGCCAGTTTAAAAGAGGCAGCAGTACCCAATTGGCTACCGCAGCAGTGATGTTCAGGCAGCCTGGTTTAAAGGCTGGGCTCGAAATTGGACTTGAGAACAACAGATTCTCACCAGGAGGGAGCGAGTGGCTGTTGCCAGTGACTCCACCTGCAATGACCAAAGACTAAGCACCTCGGTGTTGAGGCGCCAGCGATCAGTGAAAGCCGGGAAGACCTCCCCCAATAAAAAGAGACATTTTTTGGGGGAAAATAATGTAGGGGCTGGGCAGCAGCAGCAGAGAGAGAAGCAGCTGCAAATTAACTTGATTTTCTCACCAGCCAGACCTTTGTTCCGAAACCAGAGCCCCAGCAACCTTTGGCGCCAAACTGCCAGTTTAAAAAAGGCACCAGCGCCCAATTGACGATAGCAGCAGTGACGTTCGGCCAGCCTGGTTTAAAGCCTGGGCTCAAAATCGGACTTGTGAACAACGGATTCTCACCGGGGGGGAGTGGGCGGCTTGTGCCAGTGACTCCTCCCGCTACGACCGAAAATGGAGCACCTCAGGGTTGAGGCGCCGGAGATCAGTGAAAGTTGGGCGGACCTCCCCCGGGGAAATGAGACACTTTTGGGGTGAAAATAATGCAGTTGCTGGGCGGCAGCAACTACAGAGGGAGAAGCAGCTGCAAATTAACTTGATTTTCTCACCAGTCAGCCCTTTGTTCTGAAACTGGAGCCCCAGCAACCTTTGGTGCCAAATATCAGTTTAAAAAAGGCAGCAGCGCCTAATTGGCTACAGCAGCAATGGCATTCGGGCAGCATGGTTTAAAGGCTGGGCTCAAAATTGGACTTGTGAATGACGGATTCTCACCCAGCAGGAGCGGGCGGCTCTTGCCACAGACTCCCCCTGCAATGACAGAATACTGAGCACCTCGGGGTTGAGGCGCCGGCGATCAGTGAAAGCCTGGCGGACCTCCGCCGATGAAAAGAGACATTTTTTGGTGTAAAATAACGTAGGGGCTGGGCAGCAGCAGCAGCAGAGGGAGAAGCAGCTGCAAATTATCTTGATTTTCTCGCCAGTTAGCCCTTTGTTTCAAAACCAGAGCCCCAGGAACCTTTGGCGCCAACCTGCCAGTTTAAAAAAGGCAGCAGCGCCCTCTTGTGTACAGCAGCAGTGACGTTCGGGCAGCCTCGTTTAAAGGCTGGGTTCGAGATTGGACTTGTGAACGATGGATTTTCACCATGGAGGAGCGGGCGGCTCTTGCCCGTGACTTCACCTGCAATGACCGAAGACGGAGCACCTCGGGGTTGAGGCGCCAGTGATCAGCGAAGGCCGGATGGACCTCCCCCACTGAAAAGAGATATTTTTTGGGGGAAAATAATGTAGGGGCTGGGCAGCAGCAGCAGAGGGAGAAGCAGCTGCAAATTAATTTGATTTTCTCGTCAGCCAGCCCTTGTTCTGAAACCGAGCCCCAGCAGCCTTTGGCGCTAAACTGCCAGTTTAAAAAAGGCAGCAACGCCCAATTGGCTACAGCAGCAGTGACGTTCAGGCAGCCTAGTTTAAAGGCTGGGCTCATAATCACACTTGTGAATAATGGATTTTCACCATTGGGGAGTGGGCAGCTCTTGCCAGTGACTCCCCCTGCAATGACTGAAGACAAAGAACCTCGGGGTTGAAGTGGCAGTGATCAGTGAAACCCGGGCGGACCTCCCCAGATGAAAAGAGACATTTTTGGGAAAAAAATAAAGTAGGGGCTGGGCAGCAGAAGCAGAGGGAGAAGCAGCTGCAAATTAACTTGATTTTCTCACCAGCCAGCCCTTTCTTCTGAAACCAGAGCCCCAGCAACCTTTGGCGCCAAACTGCATGTTTAAAAAAGGCAGCACTGCCCAAATGGCTACAGGATCACTGACGTTCGGGCAGCCTGGTTTAAAGGCTGAGCTTGAAATTGGACTTGTGAATGACGGATTCTCACCAGTGGGGAGCGGGAGGCTCTTGCCAGTGACTACTCCCGCAATGACCGAAAACAGAGCACCTTGGGGTTGAGGCACCGGAAATCAGTGAAAGCCGGGCGGACCTCCCCCAGCAAAATGAGACATTTTTTTAGGGGAAATAACGTAGTTACTGGGCAGCAGCAGCAGCAGAGGGAGGAGCAGCTGCAAATTGACTTTGATTTTCTCACCAGCCAGTCATTTGTTCTGAAATCGGACCCCTAGCAACCTTAGGCACCAAACTGCCAGTTTAAAAAAGGCTGCAGCACCCAATTGGTTACAGCAGCAGCACCTTTCGGGCAGCCTCATTTAAGGGCTGTGCTTGAGATTGGACTTGTGAACGTTTGATTCTCGCCATGGGGGAGCTGGTGGTTCTTGCCAGTGACTCCCTCTGCAACGACAGAAGATGGAGCACCTCGGGGTTGAGGCGCCGGCGATCAGTGAAAGCCAGGCGGATCTCCCGATGAAAGACATTTTTGGGGAAAATAATGTAGGGGCTGGGCAGCAGAAAGCAGAGGAGGAAGCAGATGCAACATATTTCTTGATTTTCTCGCTAGCCAGCCCTTTGTTCCGAGACCGGAGACCCAGCAACCTTTGGCGCCAAACTGCCTTTTTAAAAAAGGCAGCACTGCCCAAATGGCTACAGGAGCACTGAAGTTCGGGCAGCCTGGTTTAAAGGCTGTGCTTGAAATTGGACTTGTGAACGACGGATTCTCACCAGTGGGGAGCTGGAGGCTCTTGCCAGTGACTACTCCCGCAACAACCAAAAACAGAGCACCTTGGGGTTGAGGCACCGGAAGTCAGTGAAAGCTGAGTAGACCTCCCCCAATGAAAGGAGACATTTTAGGGGAAAATAACGTAGGTGCTGTGCAGCAGCAGCAGCAGAAAAAGAAGCAGCTGCAAATTAACTTGATTTTCTTTCCAGCCAGCCCTTTGTTCCAAAACCAGAGCCGCAGCAACCTTTGGCGCCAAACTGCCCATTTAAAAAAGGCAGCAGTGCCCAAATGGCTACAGCAGCAGTGACGTTTGGGCAGCCTGGTTTAAAGGCTGAGCTCAAAATTGGATGTGAGTATGATGGATCCTCGCCAGTGGGGAGCAGGCTGCTTTTGCCAGTGACTCCTCCTGCAATGACTGAAAACGGATCACCTCGGGGTTGAGGTGCTGGAGATCAGTGAAAGCCGGGCGGACCTCCCCTGGCGGAATGAGACATTTTTTGGGGGGAAAATAACATAGTTGCTGGGTGGCAGCAGCAGCAGATGGAGAAGCAGCTGCAAATTACCAAGATTTTCTCACCAGCCAGCCCTTTGTTCTGAAACCGGAGCCCCAGCAACCTTTGGAACCAAACTGCCAGTTTAAAAATGACAGCAGTGTCCAATTGGCTACAACAGCACTGACGTTCAAGGCAGCCTGGTTTAAAGGCTGGGTTTGAAATCGGACTTGTGAATGATGGATTTTTGCCAGGGGTGAGCGGGCGACTCTTGCCAGTGACTTCCCCTGCAACGACCGAAGACGGAACACCTCGAGGTTGAGGCGCCAGCGGTCAATGAAAGCCGGTCGGACCTTTCCTGATGAAAAGAGACATATTTTGGGTTAAAATAACATAGGGGCTGGGCTGCAGCAGCAGAGGGAGGAGCAGTTGCAAATTAACTTGATTTTCTCACCAGCCAGCCCTTTGTTCGAAAACCAGAGCCCCAGCCACCTTTGGCGCCAAACTGCAGTTTAAAAAAGGTAGCAGCGCCCAACTGGCTACAGCAGCAGTGAAGTTCTTGCAGCCTGGTTTTAAGGCTGGGCTCAAAATTGGACTTATGAACGACGGATTCTCGCTGGGGGGAGCGGGCGGCTATTACCAGGGACTCCCCCTGCAACGACCAACGATGGAGCACTTCGGGGATGAGGCGCCAGCGAACAGTGAAATCGGCGTACTCTCCCTTATTAAAGGAGAATTTTTGGGGGGGAAAATGATGTAGGCACTGGGCAGCAGCAGCAGAGGGAGAAGCAGCTGCAAATTAACTTGATTTTCTCACCAGCCAGCCCTTTTTTCTGAAACCGGAGCCCCAGCAACCTTTGGCAGCAAACTGCCAGTTTTAAAAAAGGCAGCAGCGCCCAATTGGCTACGGTAGCAGTGACGTTCGGGCAGCCTGGTTTGAAGGCTGGGCTACAAACTGGACTTGTGAATGACGGAGTCTCACCAGTGGTGAGTGGGTGGCTCTTGCCAGTGACTCCACCTGCAACAACCGAAGACAGAGCTTCTCGGCGTCGAGACGCCGGCAATCAGTTAAAGCTAGCGGACCTCCCCCAACAAAAAGAGACATTTTTTTGGGTAAAATAACGTAGGGGCTGGGCAACAGAGAGAGAAGCAGCTGCAAATTAACTTGATTTTCTCACCAGCCAGCCCTTTGTTCCAAAACCGGAGTCCTAGCAACCTTTAGCGTCAAACTGCCAGTTTAAAAAAGGCACCAGCGCCCAATTGGCTATAGCTGCAGTGATGTTCGTGCAGCCTGGTTTAAAGCCTGAGCTCGAAATCTGACTTATGAACAACGGATTCTCACCCGTAGGAGCGGGCGGCTCGTGCCAGTGACTCCTCCTGCAACCAGCTAAAAGCGGGCACCTCCCGAGGTTGAGGTGCCGGAGATCAGTGAAAGTTGGGCAGACCTCCCTCGGGGAAATGAGATACTTTTTGGGAGAAAATAACGTAGTTGCATGGCGGCAGCAGCAGCAGAGGGAGAAGCAGCTGCAAATTAACTTGATTTTCTCACCAGCCAGCCCTTTGTTCTGAAACTGGAGCCCCAGCTACCTTTGGTGCCAAACTGTCAGTTTAAAAAAGGCAGCAGCGCCCAGTTGGCTACAGCAGCAATGACCTTCGGGCAGCATGGTTTAAAGGCTGGGCTTGAAATTGAACTTGTGAATGATGGATTCTCACCAGGTGGGAGCGGGCAGCTCTTGCCACAGACTCCCCCTGCAATGACAGAAGACAGAGCACCTCCGGGTTGAGGTGCCGGCGATCAGTGAAAGCCGGGTAGACCTCCCCCAATGAGAGGAGACATTTTAGGCAAAAATAACTTAGGGAATGGGCAGCAGCAGCAGAGGGAGAAGCAGCTGCAAATTAACTTGATTTTCTCGCCAGCCAACCCTTTGTTCTGGAACCAGAGCCCCAGCAACCTTTGGGGCCAAACTGTAGTTTAAAGAAGGCAGCAGCACCCTACTGGTTATAGCTGCAGTGATGTTCCGGCAGTCTGGTTTAAAGGCTGGGCTAAAAATCAGACTTGTGAATGACAGATTCTCACCTGGGGAGTGGGACGCTATTACCAGTGACTCCCACTGCAACAACCGAAGATGGAACACCTCGGGGTTGAGGCGCCCGCAATCAGTGAAAGTCAGGCAGACTTCCCCCAATTAAAAGAGAAATTTGGGGGGGGAAATAATGTAGGGGCTGGCAGCAGCAGCAGAGGGAGAAGCAGCTGCAAATTAACTTGATTTTCTCACCAGCCATTCCTTTGTTCTGATACCGGAGCCCCAGCAACCTTTGGCGCCAAACTGCCAGTTTAAAAAAGGCAGCAGCGCCTAATTGGCTACAGCAGCAGTGACTTTCAGGCAACCTAGTTTAAAGGCTGAGCTCAAAATCTGACTTGTGAACGATGGATTCTTTCCATGGGGCAGTGGGTGGCTCTTGCCAGTGACTCCCCCTACAATGACCAAAGATGGAGCACCTAGTGGTTCAGGCGCCGGCGATCAGTGAAAGCCGGGCGGACCTTCCCCGATGAAAAGTGAAATTGTTTGGGTGAAAATAACATAGGGGCTGGGCAGCAGCAGCAGAGAGAGAAGCAGCTGCAAATTAACTTGATTTTTTTCGCCAGCCAGCCCTTTGTTCTGAAACTGGAGCCCCAGCAACCTTTGGTGCCAAACTGAAGTTTAAAAAAGGCAGTAGCGCCCAATTGTCTACAGCAGCAGTGATGTTCAGGCAGCCTGGTTTAAAGGCTGGGCTCAAAATTGGACTTGTGAATGACAGATTCTCACCAGAGGGGAGCGAGTGGCTGTTGCCAGTGATTCCACCTGCAATGACCGAAGACGAAGCACCTCGACATTGAGGTGCTGGCGATCAGTGAAACCCGGGCCGACCTCCCCCGACGAAAAGAGACATTTTTGGGAAAAAAATAAAGTAGGGGCTGGGAAGCAGAAGCAGAGGGAGAAGCAGCTGCAAATTAACTTGATTTTCTCACCTGCCAGCCCTTACTTCCTAAACCAGAGCCCCAGCAACCTTTGGCGCCAAACTGCCTGTTTAAAAAAGGCAGCTGCACCCAAATGGCTACAGCAGCACTGACATTCAGGCAGCCTGGTTTAAAGGCTGAGCTTGTAATTGGACTTGTGAATGATGGATTCTCACCAGTGGTGAGCGGGAGGCTCTTGCCAGTGACTACTCCCGCAATGACCAAAAACAGAGCACCTTGGGGTTGAGGCACCAGAAATCAGTGAAAGCCGGGCGGACCTCCCCCTGCAAAATGAGGCATTTTTTGGGGGAAAATAACGTAGTTGCTGGGCAGCAGCAGAAGGAGAAGCAGCTGCAAATTAACTTGATTTTCTCACCAGCCAGCCGTTTGTTCCAAAACCGGAGCCCCAGCAACCTTTGGTGCCAAACTGCCAGTTTAAAAATGACAGCAGCGCCCAATTGGCTATAGCAGCAGTGACATTCAAGGCAGCCTGGAATAAAGGCTTGGCTTGAAATCGGACTTGTGAATGATGGATTCTCACTGGGGGAGTGGGCGGCTATTACCAGTCACTCCCACTGCAATGACCGAAGACGGAGCACCTCGGGGTTGAGGCGCCAGCGATCAGTAAAAGCCAGACGGACTTCCTCCGACGAAAAGAGACATTTTTTGGGATAAAATAACATAGGGGCTGGGTAGCAGCAGTAAAGGGAGAAGCAGCTGCAAATTAACTTGATTTTCTCACCAGCCAGCCGTTTGTTCCAAAACCAGAGCCCCAGCAACCTTTGCTGCCAAACTGCAGTTTAAAAATGGCAGCAGTGTCCAACTGGCTACAGCAGCAGTGACATTTTGGCAGCCTGGTTTAAAGGCTGGTCTCAAAATCGGACTTGTGAACGATGGATTCTCGCCGGGGGGGGAACGGGCGGCTATTATCAGTGACTCCCCCTGCAAAGACCAAAGATGGAGCACCTCGGGGTTGAGGCGCCAACGATCAGTGAAAGCCGGGCGGACCTCCTGCGATTAAAAGAGAAATTTTTTGAGGGAAAATAATGTAGGGGCTGGGCGGCAGCAGCAGAGGAAGAAGCAGCTGCAAATTAACTTGATTTTCTCACCAGCCAGTCATTTGTTCTGAAACTGGAGCCCCAGCAACCTTTGGCGCCAAACTGCCAGTTTAAAAATGCAGCAGCACCCAATTGGCTACAGCAGCAGTGCAATTCAGGCAGCCTCGTTTAAAGGCTGGTCTTGAGATTGGACTTGTGAATGATTGATTCTCACCAGGGGGCAGCTGGTGGTTCTTGCCAGTGGCTCCCCCTGCAATGACTGAAGACGGAGCACCTCGTGGTTGAGGCGCTGGTGATCAGTGAAAGCCGGGCGGACCTCCCCCGATGAAGAGAGACATTTTTGGGGGGAAAATAACGTAGGGGCAGGGCAGCAGCAGCAGCAGAGTGAGAAGCAGATGCAAATTTACTTGATTTTCTCACCAGCCAGCCCTTTGTTCCGAAATCAGAGCCCCAGCAACCTTTGGTGCCAAATTGCCTGTTTAAAAAAGGCACCAGCGCCCAATTGGCTACAGCAGCAGTGACTTTCGGGCAGCCTGGTTTAAAGGCTGGGCTCAAAATCGGACTTGTGAATGACAGATTCTCGCCAGTGGGGAGTGGGCAGCTCTTGCCAGTGACTTCCCGTGCAATGACCGAAGACAGAGCACTTCAGGGTTGAGGCACCGGCGATCAGAGAAAGCCGGGTGGACCTCCCTCGACGAAAAGTGAGATTTTTGGGGAGAAAATAATGTAGGGGCTGGCAGAAGCAGCAGAGGGAGAAGTAGCTGCAAATTAAGTTGATTTTCTCACTAGCCAGCCCTTTGTTCTGAAACCAGAGCCCCTGCAACCTTTGGCACCAAACTGCCAGTTTAAAAAAGGCAGCAGCACCCAATTGGCTACAGCAGCAATGACATTCAGGCAACCTGGTTTATAGGCCGGGCTCGAAATCGGACTTGTGAATGACATTCTCTCACCAGGGGAAGCGTTGCGGCGGTTGCCCGTGACTCCACCTGCAACGACCGAAGAAGGGGCACCTCGGGGTTGAGGCGCCACCGATCAGTGAAAGCCAAATAGACCTCCCCCAATTAAAGGAGACATTTTATGGGAAAATACCATAGGTGCTGGGCAGAAGCAGCAGAAGAAGAAGCAGCTGAAAATTAACTTGATTTTCTTTCCAGCCAGCCCTTTGTTCCAAAACCAGAGCCCAGCAACCTTTGGTGCCAAACTGCCAGTTTAAAAAGGCAGCAGTGCCCAAATGGCTATAGCAGCAGTGACGTTCGGGCAGCCTGGTTTAAAGGCTGAGATTGAAATTGGATGTGTGTATGACGGATTCTCGCCAGTGGGGAGAGGGCTGCTCTTGCCAGTGACTCCTCCCACCATGACTGAAAATGGATCACCTCGGGGTTGAGGCGCTGGAGATCAGTGAAAGCCGGGCGGACCTCCCCTGGTGGAATGAGACATTTTTTGGTGGGAAAATAATATAGTTGCTGGGCGGCAGCAGCAGCAGATGGAGAAGCAGCTGCAAATTAACTTGATTTTCTCACCAGCCAGCCCTTTGTTCCAAAACCGGAGCACCTGCAACCTTTGGAACCAAACTGCCAGTTTAATAATGACAGCAGCGTCCAGTTGGCTAGTGCAGCTGTGACGTTCAAGGCAGCCTGGTTTAAAGGCTGGGCTTGAAATCAGACTTGTGAATGATGGATTCTCGCTAGGGGTGAGCGGGCGGCTCTAGCCAGTGACTCTCCCTGCAACGACCGAAGATGGAACACCTCGAGGTTGAGGCGCCAGCGGTCAATGAAAGCTGGGTGGACCTCCACCGATGAAAAGACACATATATTTGGGATAAAATAACGTAGGGGCTGAGCAGCAGCAGCAGAGGGAGAAGCAGTTGCAAACTGACTTGATTTTCTCGCCAGCCAGCCCTTTGTTCGAAAACCAGAGCCCCAGCAACCTTTGGCGCCAAACTACAGTTTAAAAAAGGCAGCAGCACCCAACTGGCTACAGCAGCAGTGAAGTTCTGACAGCCTGATTTAAAGGCTGGGCTCAAAATCGGACTTGTGAATGGTGGATTCTCACCGGAGGGAGCGGGCGGCTATTACCAGTGACTCCCACTGTCAACGACCGACGAAGGAGCACCTTGGGGTTGAGGCGCTAGCGATCAGTGAAAGCCGGGCGTACCTCCCCTGATTAAAAGAGAATTTTTTGGGGGGGAAAATGACATAGGGGCTGGGAAGCAGCAGCAGAGAGAGAAGCAGCTGCAAATTAATTTGATTTTCTCACCAGCCAGTCCTTTGTTCTGAAACTGGAGCACCAGCAACCTTTGGCGCCAAACTGCCAGTTTTAAAAATGGCAGCAGCGCCTAATTGGATACAGCAGCAGTGATGGTCTGGCAGCATCATTTAAAGGCTGGGCTCGAGATTGGACTTGTGAACGACTGATTCTCTCCAGGAGGGAGAGGGCGGCTCTTGCCAGTGACTCCCCCTGCAACGACCGAAGATAGAGCACCTCGAGGTTGAGTCGCTGGTGATCAGTGAAAGCCTGGTGGGCCTCCCCCGATGAAAAGAGACATATTTTGGGATAAAATAACATAGGGGCTGGGCAGCAGCAGCAGAGGGAGAAGCATCTGCAAATTAACTTGATTTTCTCGCCAGCCAACCCTTTGTTCTGGAACCAGAGCCCCAGCAACCTTTGGCGCCAAACTGCAGTTTAAAGAAGGCAGCAGCGCCCTACTGGTTATAGCCGCAGTGATGTTCTGGCAGCCTGGTTTAAAGGCTGGGCTCAAAATCGGACTTGTGAATGACAGATTCTCGCCTGGGGGAGTGGAAGGCTATTACCAGTGACTCCCACTGCAACAACCGAAGATGGAACACCTCGGGGTTGAGGCGCCAGCGATCAGTGAAAGTCAGGCAGACTTCCCCCAATTAAAAGAGAAATTTGTGGGGGGAAGTAATGTAGGGGCTGGCAGCAGCAGCAGAGGGAGAAGCTGATGCAAATTAACTTGATTTTCTCACCAGCCATTCCTTTGTTCTGAAACCGGAGCCCCAGCAACCTTTGACGACAAACTGCCAGTTTAAAAAAGGCAGCAGCGCCCAATTGGCTACATCAGCAATGACGTTTGAGAACCTTGTTTAAAGGCTGGGCTTGAGATTGGACTTGTGAATGACAGATTCTTGCCAGGGGGAAGCGGGCGGCTCTTGCCAGTGACTCCCTCTGCAACGACCGAAGACAGAGTACCTTGAGGTTGAGGCGTCGGCAATCAGTGAAGGCCGGGTGGACCTCCTCCAATGAAAAGAGACATTTTTTGGGGGAAAATAATGTAGGGACTGTCAGCAGCAGCAGAGGGAGAAGTAGCTGCAAATTAACTTGATTTTCTCACCACCCCTTTGTTCCGAAACCAGAGCCCCAGCAACCTTTGGCGCCAAACTGCCAGTTTAAAAAAGGCAGTAGCACCCAATTGGCTACAGCAGCAGTGACATTCAGGCAGCCTGATTTAAAGGCTGGGCTCAAAATCAGACTTGTGAATGACAGATTCTTGCCAGGAGGGAGTGGGTGGGTGTTGCCAGTGACTCCACTTGCAACGACCGAAGACGGTGCACCTCGGGGTTGAGGCGCCGGCGATTAGTGAGAGCCGGGTAGACCTCCCCCAATGAAATGAGACATTTTAGGCAAAAATAACTTAGGGGTTGGGCGGCAGCAGCAGAGGGAGAAGCAGCTATAAATTAACTTGATTTTCTCACCAGCCAGCCCTTTGTTCTGAAACCGAGCCCCAGCAACCTTTGGCGCCAAACTGCCAGTTTAAAAAAGGCAGCAGCGCCCAATTGGCTACAGCAGCAGTGATGTTCAGGCAACCTGTTTTAAAGGCTGAGGTCAAAATCTGACTTGTGGATGACGGATTCTCGCCATGGGGCAGTGGGCGGCTCTTGCCAGTGACTACCCCTGCAATGACTAAAGATGGAGCACCTCATGGTTGAGGCATCGGCCGATCAGTGAAAGCCGGGCGGACCTTCCCCGATGAAAGGAGAAATTGTTTGGGTGAAAATAACATAGGGGCTGGGCAGCAGCAGCAGAGGGAGAAGCACCTACAAATTAACTTGATTTTCTCACCATCCAGCCCTTTGTTCTGAAACCAGAGCCCCAGCAACCTTTGGCGCCAAACTACCAGTTTAAAAAAAGGCACCAGAGCCCAATTGGCTATAGCAGCAGTGACGTTCGGGCAGCCTGGTTTAAAGCCTGGGCTCAAAATCGGACTAGTGAACAATGGATTCTCACCAGGGGGAACGGGAGGCTCGTGCCAGTGACTCCTCCCACAACAACCAAAAACGGAGCACCTCCGGGTTGAGGTGCCGGAGATCAGTGAAAGTCGGGCGGACCTCCCCCGGGAAAATGAGACACTTTTTGGGGGAAAATAACATAGTTGCTGGGTGGCAGCAGCAGCAAAAGAGGGAGAAGCAGCTGCAAATTAACTTGATTTTCTCACCAGCCAGCCCTTTGTTCTGAAACCGGAGCCCCAGCAACCTTTGGCACCAAACTGTCAGTTTAAAAAAGGCAGCAGCGCCCAGTTGGCTACAGCAGCAATGACATTCGGGAAGCATGGTTTAAAGGCTGGGCTGGAAATCGGACTTATGTACAACAAATTCTCCAGGCGGGAGTGGGCGGCTCTTGCCACAGACTCCCCCTGCAATGACAGAAGACGGAGCACCTTGGGGTCGAGGCGCCGGTGATCAGTGAAAGCCGGGTAGACCTCACCCCCAATGAAAGGAGAAATTTTAGGCAAAAACAACTTAGGGGATGGGCAGCAGCAGCAGAGGGAGAAGCAGCTGCAAATTAACTTGATTTTCTCACCAGCCAGCCCTTTGTTCTGAAATCGAGCCCCAGCAACATTTGGCTCCACACTGCCAGTTTTAAAAAGGCAGCAGCGCCCAATTGGCTACAGCAGCAGTGACTTTCAGGCAACCTGGTTTAAAGGCTGAGCTAAAATCTGAATTGTGAGCAATGCATTCTCACCATGGGGCAGTGGGAAGCTCTTGCCAGTGACTCCCCCTGCAATGACCAAAGATGGAGAACCTCGTGGTTGAGGCGCCGGCGATCAGTGAAAGCCGGGCAGTCCTTCCCCAATGAAAAGAGAAATTGTTTGGGTGAAAATAACAAAGGGGCTTGGCAGCAGCAGCAGAGGGAGAAGCAGCTGCAAATTAACTTGATCTTCTCGCCAACCAGCCCTTTGTTCCGAAACCGGAGCCCCAGCAACCTTTGGTGCCAAACTGCCAGTTTAAAAATGACAGTAGCGCCCAATTGGCTACAGCAGTAGTGACGTTCGAGGCAGCCTGGTTTAAAGGCTGGGCTCAAAATTGGACTTGTGAATGATGTATTCTCACATGGGGTGAGCGGGAAGCTCTTGCCAGTGACTCCCCCTGCAATGACCAAAGATGGAGAACCTCGTGGTTGAGGCGCCGGCGATCAGTGAAAGCCAGGCAGTCCTTCCCCGATGAAAAGAGAAATTGTTTGGGTGAAAATAACAAAGGGGCTTGGCAGCAGCAGCAGAGGGAGAAGCAGCTGCAAAATAACTTGATCTTCTCGCCAACCAGCCCTTTGTTCCGAAACCGGAGCCCCAGCAACCTTTGGTGCCAAACTGCCAGTTTAAAAATGACAGTAGCGCCCAATTGGCTACAGCAGTAGTGACATTCGAGGCAGCCTGGTTTAAAGGCTGGGCTCAAAATTGGACTTGTGAACGATGTATTCTCACATGGGGTGAGCGGGCAGCTCTTGCCAGTGACTCCCCTGCAATGATCAAAGATGGAGCACCTCGTGGTTGAGGCGCTAGCGTTCAGTGAAAGCTGGGCGGACCTCCACTGACGAAAAGAGACATATTTTGGGATAAAATAACATAGGGGCTGGGCAGCAGCAGAAGAAAGAGAAGCAGCTGCAAATTAACTTGATTTTCTTACCAGCCAGCCCTTTGCTTCGAAACTGGAGCCCCAGCAACCTTTGGCGCCAAACTGCCAGTTTAAAAAAGGTAGCAGCGCCCAAATGGCTGTAGCAGCAGTGACGTTCGGTCAGCCTGCTTTAAAGGCTGAGCTAGAAATTGGACTTGTGAACAATGGACACTTTCCAGTGGGGAGCGGGCGGCTCGTGCCAGTGACTCCTCCCGCAATGACTGAAAATGGAGCACCTCGGGGTTGAGGTGCCGGAGATCAGTGAAAGTCGGGCGGACCTCCCCCGGGAAAATGAGACATTTTTTGGGGGAAAATAACATAGTTGCTGGGCGGCAGCAGCAGCAGAGGTAGAAGCAGCTGCAAATTAACTTGATTTTCTCACCAGCCAGCCCTTTGTTCTGAAACCACAGCCTCAGCAACCTTTGGCACCAAACTGTCAGTTTAAAAAAGGCAGCAGCGCCCAGTTGGCTACTGCTGCAATGACATTCGGGCAGCATGGTTTAAAGGCTGGGCTCAAAATCGGACTTGTGAACAACAGATTCTCACCAGGCAGGAGTGGGCATCTCTTGCCACAGACTCCTCCTGCAGTGACCAAAGATGAAGCACCTCGGAGTTGAGGCGCCTGTGATCAGCGAAGGCCGGGCTGACCTCTCCCAACAAAAAGAGATATTTTTGGGTGGAAAATAACGTAGGGGCTGGGCAGCAGCAGCAGAGGGAGAAGCAGCTGCAAATTACCTTGATCTTCTCAGCAACCAGCCCTTTGTTCTGAAACCGGAGCCCCAGCAACCTTTGGTGCCAAACTGCCAGTTTAAAAATGACAGTAGCACCCAATTGGTTGCAGCAGTAGTGACGTTCAAGGCAGCCTGGTTTAAAGGCTGGGCTAGAAATTGGACTTGTGAATGATGGATTCTCGCATGGGGTGAGCGGGCGGCTCTTGCCAGTGACTCCTCCTGCAACGACGAAAGACGGAGCTCCTCGGGGTTGAGGCGTCAGCGTTCAGTGAAAGCCGGGCAGATCTCCCCCGATGAAAATAGACTTATTTTGGGATAAAATAACATAGGGGCTGGGCAGCAGCAGCAGAAAGAGAAGCAGCTGCAAATTAACTTGATTTTCTCACCAGCCAGCCCTTTGCTTCAAAACCGAAGCCCCAGAAACCTTTGCCGCCAAACTGCCAGTTTAAAAAAGGTAGCAGCGCCCAAATGGCTGTAGCAGCAGTGACGTTCGGTCAGCCTGCTTTAAAGGCTGAACTAGAAATTGGACTTGTGAATGACGGACACTTGCCAGTGGGGATCAGGCGGCTCGTGCCAGTGACTCCTCCCGCAATGATCGAAAATGGAGCACCTCGGGGTTGAGGCGCCGGAGATCAGTGAAAGCCGGACGGACCTCCCCCGGTGAAATGAGACATTTTTGGGGGGAAAATAAAGTAGTTGCTGGATGGCAGCAGCAGCAGAGGGAGAAGCATCTGCAAATTAACTTGATTTTCTCACCAGCCAGCCCTTTGTTTCTAAACTGGAGCACCAGCAACCTTTGGCCCCAAACTGTCAGTTTACAAAAGGCAGCAGCGCCCAGTTGGCTACAGCAGCAGTGACATTCGAGCAGCATGGTTTAAAGGCTGTGCTCAAAATTGGACTTGTGAATGACGGATTCTCACCAGAGGGGAGCAGGTGGCTTTTGCCAGTGACTCCTCTGCAACGACCGAAGATGGAGCAACTCAGGGTTAAAGCGCCGGCGATCAGTGAAAGCCAGGCGGACCTCCCCTGATGTAAAAAGACATCTTTTGGTATAAAATAATGTAGGATCTGGGCAGCAGCAGCAGAGGGAGAAGCAGCTGTAAATTAACTTGATTTTCTCACCAGCCAGCCCTTTGTTCCAAAACCAGAGACCCAGCAACCTTTGGTGCCAAACTGCCAGTTTAAAAAAGACAGCAGCGCCCAATTGCCTACAGCAGCAGTGACGTTCAAGGCAGCCTGGTTTAAAGGCTGGGCTGGAAATTGGACTTGTGAATGATGGATTCTCACCTGGGGTGAGTGGGGGGCTCTTGCCAGTGACTCCCCATGCAACTACTGAAGACGGAGCACCTCGGGGTTGAGGCGACAGCGATCAGTGAACGCCAGGCGGACCTCCCCCAACGAAAAGAGACATATTTTGGGATAAAATACCATAGGGGTTGGGAAGCTGCAGCAGAGGGAGAAGCAGCTGAAAATTAACTTGATTTTTCTTGCCAGCCAGTCCTTTGCTCCAAAACCAGAGCCCCAGCAACCTTTGGCGCCAAACTGCAGTTTAAAAAAGGTATCAGCGCCCAACTGGCTACAGCAGCAGTGATGTTCCTGCAGCCTGGTTTAAAGGCTTGGCTCGAAATCGGACTTGTGAACAATGGATTCTCGCTGGGGGGGCGGGCGGCTCTTGCTAGTGACTCCCCCTGCAATGACCGAAGACGGAGCACCTCGGGGTTGAGGCGCTAGCGATCAGTGAAAGCCTGGCAGACCTCCAATGAAACGAGACCTTTTTTTGAGTAAAATAATGTAGGGGCTGGGCAGCAGCAGCAGAGGGAGAAGCAGCTGCAAATTAACTTGATTTTCCCACCAGCCAACCCTTTGTTCTGAAACCAGAGCCCCAGCAACCTTTGGCATCAAACTGCAGTTTAAAAAAGACAGCAGCACCCTATTGGTTACGTTCCAGCAGCCTGGTTCAAAGGCTGGGCTCAAAATCAGACTTGCGAACGATGGATTCTCACTGGGGGAGCAGGTGGCTCTTTCCAGTGACTCCCCCTGCAACAACCGAAGACTGAGCACCTCGGGGTTGAGGCGCCAGTGATCAGTGAAAGCCGGGTGGACCTCCCCCGATGAAAAGAGAAATTTTTGTTGGGAAAATAATGTTTGGACTGGGCAACAGCAGCAAAGGGAGAAGCAGCTGCAAATTAATTTGATTTTCTCACCAGCCAATCCTTTGTTTCGAAACCGGAGCCCCAGCAACCTTTGGCACCAAACTGCCAGTTTAAAAAAGGCAGCAGCGCCCAATTGGCGACGGCAGCAGTGACATTTGGTTAGCCTCATTTAAAGTCTGGGCTTGAGATTGGACTTGTCAATGACGGATTCTCGCCGGGGGGAGAGAGTGGCTCTTGCCAGTGACTCCTCCTACAACGACCGAAGACGGGGCACCTCGGGGTTGAGGTGCCAGCGATCAGTGAAGGCCGGGCAGACCTCCCCCGATGAAAAGAGACCTTTTTTTAAGTAAAATAATGTAGAGGCTGGGCAGCAGCAGCAGAGGGAGAAGCAGTTGCAAATTAACTTGATTTTTTTGCCAGCCAGCCCTTTGTTCTGAAACTGGAGCCCCAGCAACCTTTGGCGCCAAACTGCCAGTTTAAAAAAGGCAGTAGCGCCCAATTGGCTACAGCAGCAATGACGTTCGTGCAGCCTGGTTTAAAGGCTGGGCTCAAAATCGGACTTGTGAATGATGGATTCTCACAAGGGGGGAGCGGGTGGTTGTTGCCAGTGACTCCCCCTGCAATGACTGAAGACAGAGCACCTCGGGTTTGAGGCGCCAGAGATCAGTGAAAGCCAGGTAGACCTCCCCCAATGAAAAGAGACATTTTAGGGGAAAATAATGTAGGGGCTGGGCAGCAGCAGCAGAGGGAGAAGCAGCTGCAGATTAACTTGATTTTCTCACCAGCCAGACCTTTGTTCCGAAACTGGAGCCTCAGCAACCTTTGGCACCAAACTGTCAGTTTAAAAAAGGCAGTAGCGCCCAATTGGCTACAGCAGCAGTGATGTTCGTGCAGCCTGGTTTAAAGGTTGGGCTCGAAATCGGACTTGTGAAGGTCGGATTCTCGCCAGTTGGGAGTGGGCGGCTCTTGCCAGTGACTCTCCTGCAACAACCGAAGACGGAGCACCTCGGGGGGTTGAGGCGCCGGCAATCAGTGAAAGCCGGGCGGACCTCCCCCGATGAAAAGAGACATTCTTTGGGGGAAAATAATGTAGGGGCTGGGCAACAGCAGCAGAGGGAGAAGCAGCTGCAAATTAACTTGATTTTCGGCTCACCCACCCATCCTGTTCCCTCCTCCCCTTAAATGCCCAGTAGGCAAGCCCTCATGCTGACCAGGACCAATCGGATCTGGCAATAGGTGGGATCTCAGCAGCCATCCAAATCTATAAGCATATCTGTTATACAAATCTAAAAGCACCCTGTTATACAGTCTGTTACTTGCATGAACACATATCTATCAAGGGCATACCGACTATTCTATTGACTGATTGCCAGCCTGACTACTCTTGTCTACTGTACTGCTTTGTAAATTTATTGTTTCATATTGCTCGCATAGCATAGGCAATGTCTGTCTGAGTCTGCCTTGGTACCCATACTAGGCCAGTGACCCTTGCATTGTAAGCTGAGGTCCCTGCCTCACATCCACTGGTGGGATCCCCATAGTGGGGCTGTAAGCTCTTATGTAGTGGCTGTTACCTCAGTATATCACGGGTGCTTTCAAATTTGGGACATAATCAGTGTTCACTTGGATGAGGGGGTTCACTGATTCCAGTAATAGTGGATGGTACCTGCTGGATATCCAGCCTTTTCCTTTTGTGGGAGGCTTCACTGGCTGCTACTTGGGGCCCAGTGATTAGCATAGTTTTTTACCATCGCTCCCTGTAAACTACCCCGGTATTGACATGGGGAACCCTGAGCATTTATTTAAGATAGTGTTGCCCCTTCCACTCATGTGCTCATTCACCTTTCGTCTCCTCACTGTCCTTAGCATCCCCGGGCTAACTGGTGCCAGTGCTCCTCCTGTGGAAGTACCCTGGGGCACTTGTACCCAGCCTGTAGAGACTGACTTCACATTCTCCAACCTAATAACTGGACGCAGAACCCTCTCCCAGGTCCTCTGCAGTCTTGACCTTAGGTGCCTCCTGTGCCCTGCCCTCATGGTCAGGTGATATGGCCTCAAGCTGCCTGCCAGGGATGGCTCCCCTCTCTTAAGGCATCTCCTTTGGCTACTACTGATGACCCTAGTGCTAGCGGGTGACATTGAGCTTAACCCTGGTTCACCTTGCCAAGCCTCCCCCTCTGCAGTGGGCTGGTCGGCTGTCAAAGGGCTGAAAATAGCTCATCTCAATGTTCGTAGCCTCCTGCCCAATCTGGCGGAACTTCTTGCTTGGGTCACCTACCACAGACCTGACATCCTTGGCATAACAGAAACTTGACTTAAACCCTCTACTCCAAATTCTGTGTGTGCACTTCCTGGCTATGACCTCATCAGGCTTGATCGTTCAGGAAAAAAAGAAGGGGGGGGTAGCATCTTGGTCTATTACAGGAGCCACTTCAACCTGTCGGTTTTACCCTGTCAACAGCCATTGCAGTCCCCCTGTGAATTACTGCACATGGTACTGTTGCTTGGGATGACCAAAAAGATACATGTCATATTTACCTACAATCCTCCCAACGGGGACCTAGAGGGGCTGTCTGTCCTCCTCGATACAGTTGGTGCTGTGACCCGGCATAATGAGTTAATGATCCTGGGTGATCTTAACCTTAACTGGCTTGGTAATAACACCAAAGCATTTGAGACACTGCTTGCTGGTCTCTCCTTGTTGCAGCTCATCAAGTATCCTACCAGGTGCTCTCCCAGTGGTGGAGTGAGCTCTCTTCTGGACTGGGTCCTGATAAACAGACCAGAGAGGATCAGCTCATTGGGCATCCTTCCTGACTCCATCTCTGACCACTCCCCCATGAACTGTGTGTGGAAGATCCCCTCCCTGAAAATTCTGCATAAGATCATTCAGGTCAGAGACTACTCCGGGTTTGATCTTGGCTCCTTCCATGATGATCTCCAGCACACCGACTGGTCTGCAGTATTGAATGCCCAGGACTCCTCATCTGCTGTCAGTCACTTCCTCATCACTTTTAGGGCTCTGCAGGATAAGCATGCCCTCCCTTATCAGACGGAGGGTCAGGGGGTCGGCTACAAAGTGGTTACATAGTAGCCTGATAGCCCTTATGAAGTATAGAGATAAGTGCTGGCCAAAATTCAAGGCCACGGTGGATCAGGCAGTATTTCAGCAGTACAGGAAAATCAGAAATGAGTGTAAGAAGGCTATAAGGGCTGCTAAAAGTGAGTTTTGCCAAACTGTACTGCTGAACTCAGCCAGGGACCCCAGGAGGTTCTGGAAGAACATTAAAAACATAGTTAGTGGTTCCCCGAGTGGTGAGACCTCTGATATGATTATTGATGGTGCTAGCTGCAATAACTTGCTAACCATCGCAAATGCATTTAACCTGTATTTTTCTGACCTGTCTGCTTTCATCTCGTCATTCCCCCTTGGTGGAGGTGATAACGGTGAACAGGTCCCAGCCCTGCCACCACCCTTCCTGCCCTTTCATTTTAAGGCTGTGATGGTGCAAGAGGTGCAGATATTGCTCTTGGGCCTCTCTCCCTTCTCGAGTGCTGGCCATGATGGGTTGGAACTGAAGCTTCTCAGTCTTGGTGCTTATAGTATTGCCCCCCTGGTGGCCCATATTTTCAATTTGTCCCTGTCATTTGGTGTTATACTGGACGTATGGAAGGTCACCAGGGTGGTCCCTGTCCTTAAACAGGGGAACCCCAAACTGATTGAAAACTACTGTCCGATATCCATTTTGTCAGTGGTTAGCAAACTTCTTGAGAAAGTTGTGGCAGGGCAACTCTCTGAGTACTTGCAGTCACATGACCTATTGTCACCTGTGCAGCATGGCTTTAGGAAAGGGCACAACACATCCTCTGCCCTTGTCACTGTTTCTCCCTGGATCAGGGTGGCTATGGACCAGGGTAAACTCTCTGGGGCTATCTTTATAGATCTCTCCAAGGCCTTTGATCTTGTTGATCATGCCATGCTCTGTGCTCAGCTTAGGTCCTATGGTCTGTCACCTGGTGTGCTCAGTTGGTTCTCCAACTATCTACACTGTAGAAAGCAGCTTGTCAAATATGGCAAGGAGCTCTCGGGCTCTATTTCTGTAAACATGGGTGTCCTCCAAGGCTCTGTCCTGGGGCCCCTGCTCTTCACCATTTTTGTAAATGATCTCCACACTGCCTCTGTTCACTGTAAGCCAATCCTCTATGTGGATGACTTGGTCATCCTAACTCACTCCCCGGACATAGGGGTCATTAATCGCCACCTGAGTGAGGACTTAGGGAACATTCAGTCCTGGATCTCGTCCCACAGGTTGGTTCTTAATCATAAAAAAACCCAGGACATGCTCTTTGGGTCCCAGGCCAAGATTAAGGCCTCTCCTGGTCCGTTATGCATTGCTGGTACTGACGGTGTTCTGATCCCTGTTACTGATAACTTTAAATACCTTGGGGTGACACTGGACCCACAGCTTGACCTTGGTCGCCATATTCAGAATATATGTAAGACTGTCAACTGCAAACTGGGTCTGGCCTATAGAGCTAAAAGCAACCTTACTCCTGCTGCCCGTCTTGCTCTTGCCAGAGGTGTGCTCCTCCCTTCGCTCTGCTATGGGCTTCTTTTGTTTACCCACTCCTCCAAAGCTCACCTCTCTAGGTGGTCTACTGCCTACAACAATGTCTGTTGCTTTGCTCTGGCTGTCCCTCGTCTCACCCATCATTGTGACCTTTATAGCAAGCTGAACTGGCTCTCTCCCTCAAATCACATAGACTTTGTCCTAGAGTGCTTCACGGAAAAGGTCCTTGGCACTGGCACCCCTCCGGGGCTGGCAAAATTCCTTGTCCTGGCTGCTTCCTCATCCTATTCCCTCAGGTCTCAGGGGCCTGCCATCCTTAAGATACCTGCTACCGAGACTCTAATGGGAGGCAGAGATTTTGCTGCATGTGCTCCCAGACTGTGGAATGCATTTCCTGCCCAGGTCCGCTTTTCCCACTCGCATGTGTGCCTTCAATCCTCCCTATGGAACCACCTCAAACTCTCTTCGGCCTGTGGTTGCCCCAAACCCCCATGATCTATCCTGACCCTTCACAGCACTCCTGTCTCCTGGATGTGTTCTGGACAAAGGACTCTACTTCCTGGGGCCTTTAAGTTGTAAATAGTGTTGTATCTGCTGCATCTCAACTTGTACCTTTTGTACTGCTCTTAGTTGCTACATGTGTTATTCTGTTGTGTACATACTGTACAAAACTATGCCTTACATGACTTATAAGCTGTTTTAATCTGTATCATGTTGTCCTTACATGACTTGTAAACTGTTTTAATCTGTATCATGTTGTCCTTACATGACTTGTAAGCTGTTTTAATCTGTATCATGTTGTCCTATGTATTTAAATCTGTAATTCCTGTACTCTCACAGGTCATACCTGAAAATAGGCCATTGTCTTGTCTAGTGTACTTGCCTGGTCAACTAAAGCTAAATAAATAAATCTGATTGCATAATAATGAAACTCAGGGAACTGACCATCAGGACTGAGTCCCAGAGATGGACTCTCACACAGGGGATCAGTTAATTTTATTTTGGTGGAAGAAAGAAATTATGGGACCAAAATCTAGAAATCCTTTCCATTTCTTTGAAGACAAAATACTTGCCATATTCTTCATTTGGAAGTCAATATTCTACAAGAGACCGGTTTTTGAATCTCAGTACAAAATGTTGCTAGCAAAAAATCCATTTGTGCATGAAATCTACTATTTTGTACTTTCATGCTTTCAAAACTGGAAATCACAGATTTTTTTCTTGTTCACCTTTTGAGAGTCAAATACTTCCTCACATTGGGTTTTTAGAGTTTTGTACTTATTTTTGGGAAGTCAAAAACTTCTGAAATGGAATCATCTAAAGCCCTTTTTTAACACCTTCTGCTTTTTCAAGTGAATTCATTTACCCACAATATTTTTTATTCTAGTTCAGATTCTTTCCTTCTTTTCTTCTTAGACTAACCTAAAACATGTTTTCACAATTAGAACTACCAACATGTTTAGAATCAGTGGGTCACTTGGCTCCTGAGTTAGGAGTGACTAAGGGGGTACTCAATGGAGGCAGGAGGTTTGGGACTGCATTTACTGATAGGTAGTGTATAAATCCTTATGCAGTATGATTGTAACATTGTCTTGCATGCAGTCTGCTCCAGCTAAGGGTCTACCACCCTTTTGAGGAGGTTTTCACCCCTAAAGGTTCCCCAGGGACATAGTCCTTTATACTAAAGGTACCTTAGAGAAGAAGGACCAGCACCAAGAAGGAGAGGTGCCGCTGGAGGAGGAGGAGGAGAGGAATACATATCAGAGTCCCTTTCTCATGGGATTGCTGTACAGTGGTTCTGATAATGTTACCTTTTTGAGTCAGCTTCATGACATTAAATCTAGCAGATTCGCAAAAGTGCACAGGCTGCCTCACTTCCAAAAGAAGTGTGTAATAGTTCCGGTTTGGACAATCCTTCGGACAAAATCCATATGACTCAGAGAAAATGGGACAAGCACCAATCAAATATTCCACAATTAGGACTCTATTTAAGTAGGATGAAGTATGCTCAAATAATCAAGTAGCACAACTCTATTTCTCCAAGGCTTCTTTCTCCATGGGAGTTGGCTGGAGGGCAGAGGGTTTCCCCAGGAATACAGGATAGAGTTAATACTCCAGTACATACAGCAGGATGAGGTTCTTTGGCCTAGTAAGGAGTTTTACCTTATAAGGTACTAAGCAAACACAGGTTTGATCAAATATAGGAGTGCAGTATAGAAGCATTCTGATACGTACATAGCACAGTAATTTGAGAGGTCTGATATAGTAGCTTATTGGCTAAAAAAAGTTACCCAGACATATGTACTGGAAAAATAAAAGTCCTAATATTACATTATTTGAATGGAATTCATCCTGTTTTCTCTGAGTAAACTCCGCAATATGCCTTAGCCTAGTTTACACTAGTCCGCTGTTGTTCAGACTTGAGACCCGTTATCTCTTGTGTTTCCGACCCTTACTCAAAGTCTCGGCTAACTAGATGTATAATTTTATAATGCCTGGCTCATAACTTCTGTATACAAGCTGTGTGGCCAAACAGAGCTGTAGCCCTGCCCCTAAGAAAAAGGCTTTTTGAGGATGTGAGATAGGAAATGGGACTGCAGGTGCTGTATATAAATACCAGTAGAAGCAGGGAAGGGGGGGCTGTCGGAAGATACATGTAGTATCTTTGCTGGTAGTCATACACGTTTAGGACTAATATATAGTATATATTACAGCCCCATATATGTATGAATGTCAGCAAAGATGATACATATATCATTAGACAGCCCTCCTCCATTAGTCCTATTGATATGTATATAGAGTGCCTGCAGACCCATTCTTACAATGCATCATCAGAAAGCTTTTTTGGTGGCGAAGCTGCAACTCTGTTCGTTCGCTCACCTCATTCAAAGAACTTACAAAGCAAGTATTATAAGGCAACTTTCTATTTTAATCTTGCGCTAAAAAATTCAGCTAATGATTAAATTGGCTTCTAAGACAGGCAACTCTTCAGTATAAATTGTCTGCCCGGAACATGTCAGCTGCACTGTAAGCATCCTGCTGTGGATGTTCTACTAGGAAAGATCCCCATAATTTCATCTTTATTTTTTATTTATTTATTTACTTAAGGTTTTACCAGGAAGAACATACTGAGCAGTAAATCTCATTTCCAGATGCATTCTGGGGAAGGGGGAAACATAATGGGAGTATAGACATACATAAGACTACAGCATTAGAGAACTGAGAATACATAAAATACAGCTCGAATACACAAAATCAAATATGGAGTAGGGAGACTATACAGAAAATTTACAGCAAAAAATATACACATTTTATAACATGAACAAACTCAGATTTTCAAAATCTACGTTACACATTATGTAAATATGAATACAGAGAAATTTCTGAGGTTAAGGTTAAGAAATGAAATTGTAGGCCTATAGTCGTAAAACACCAGCGGTAGACAAAGATGGGTAGGATAGGATGGGTAGTATATAAAAATACAAGGGGAGGTCACCAGGGGTGGATGAGGCAGGGGATTAGAAACCGGTGCAGGGAGAGTGGAAATGGCTTTTAATGAGGTAACTGAAAACCCTAGGGGAGGGGGCAAAATGTATGTGGCGTGGGAGGGAGTTCCACAGACTTGGAAACCTGCAGGAAAAGGTGACCTGACCTGCTGAGGAGGTACAACAGGGGATGGTTAAAGTGAGAGGGTCAACGTTTCTGAGCAAATAAGGAGAGGAAAGGGTGGAGAAGAGAGGAAGAGAAATAAGAAGGCAGAGACTGAGACCAGAATTTGGCCAAGAAGCTGGTGCAGTGTGCACAGTGTATGTCCTCAAGGGAGGGGTGGGACAGTGATTGGTGAGGAGGACAGTAAGAGGCAAAATGGCAGAAGGATTGGCAGAGAGTATCTAGTCTGGTTAAGGAGTAAGCACTGTACATGACATCCCCATAGTCAAAGATGGGGAGGATCATTTTCTGTACAATGGCCCGGTGAGCAGATGGCAAGATGCAGCCCCTGTTGTGGTACAGGACACCCAGTTAAGGGTGCAATTGCTTCTGAATAACCTTTATATATATATATATACAGAAAAAGTGAGGTGTCGGTTACTCATTAAAGAGGAACTATCATCACAAAGGCCACCCTAACCTCAAATGTGGGGCAGGTCCCAACGTGCACTATGTGTGCAAAAACATTTTGTTTTACTTACTGTTTATTGTAGTATAGTAGATTGTATCAGAATATTTTTGTTACTTCTAGGCTGACATCTTCTGGTACTACAAACCCTAGAATCCCCTGCAGCTGACATCAGAACAGTAGGCAGCAGTGGATGATTCAATAGCCTGCAGTGCATGTTAGAGCTTTAATAAGCTTGGATCAGATGCGTTCCAGTTCTGCTTTTCTCCAGGGCTAAGTAAAGTCCTCTGTGATGGTACGTGGACCATGGAGGCTAGCAGGATCAGCAAACAAAACTTCAGAGCTTATATAAACTCTAACCTGCACTGCATGCTATTGACTCTTCCACTGCTCCCTACTGCTCTGATGTCAGCTGTAGAGAATTCTGGGATTTGTAGTAACCCAAGATGTCAGCCTAGAAGTAAACAAAATTAGTCTGATACAATCTGCTATACTACAGTGCATAACCCAAAAAGTGCACATTGGGACCAGCCCCATATCTGAGTGTGGGTCCTTTGGTGCTGACTGTTCCCCTTTAATTTGCTTAGATTGTATCCACAACATCAGTGTGAAAGAAACAATGTTGTCTGATTTTTTTTTGTTTGTTTGTTTGTTTTTTAATTATATGTCCATTCAAAGTGCCAGATCAGTAGCAGTGGAAACGGAGCTCCTTTTTGCCCATGAGCAGTACATTAATGCTGGTGCTCATATTGAAAGATTGCCCGCCAGTATACTTCAATCTTCTTATTTGGGAACCACCTCCAGCTTGCCCACTAATATGCTCCAAACATAGAAACAGAATTTGGCAACAGATAAAGACTACTGGGCCCAACTAGTCTGCCTATTTACCCTACCTAGTGTAACAACACAGACCCTACTTAATCTCTGGCTTTACCCCCCTTTCCTTACCACTAAGGTTTTGTTATGCCTATCTCATACCTTTTCGAATCCCGTTACGGTTTTTGACCCCACTACCTCTACTGGGAGGCTGTTTCAAGCATCCACCACTCTTTTTATGAAGAAGTCCTTCCTCACATCTCCCCTGAATCTACACCCCTCCAGCTTCATTGCATGCCCCCTTGAGCATCTTTTTTCCTGAAAAATGCTTCCCTCTTCAACCTTATTTATACCCGTGAGGTATTTGAAAGTCTTTATCATATCCTCCTTCTGCATCCTTTCCTCCAGGGTGTACATATTGAGGTCCCTCAGTCTCTCCTCATAGGGCTTGTGATGCAGTCCCTGCACCATTTTAGTTGCCCTCCTCTGTCTATGTCCTTCAGGAAATGTGGTCCCCAGAACTGGACACTACTGTAGGTGAGGTCTCACCAGTGATTTATACAGCGGTAACACTACCACTTTCCATTTCTGCTGGTGATACCCTTCCCTGTGGGAGGAAGTACATCGTAGTGGTTAAGGGCACTTAGCTGCAAACCTGAGTTTAAGAACTACACGACAGGGAACCACACCATCCTGGACTGGGCTCTGGTGTCTCACCCCTGCAACATATTGAAAGCTGGAATGATGTCCGATGCACTAAGCAACTACTCCCCAACATACTGCATCTGGAGAAATAGAGGGCCCAAGGTCCAGCCCAGAATGCTGATCGCACATGACAACTCCAACTTCATGGCGGCGCAGTGCAATGACTAGCTCAAGACCGTGGACTGGAGCCCTCTCAGAAGCCTCCCCACATTAGACAAGGCACTTGAATACCTCCAGCACTCAATAAACAAAGCAGCCAACCTCTTTGCCCCTCTGAAAAAGCTCAGAGCTAAGGTCAGCTGCTATAAGTGGATCCCTCCTACCCTAAAAGCACAAAAGATCAACTGAGACAAGGCATGGAAGAGGTACAAGAAAACCTCTCTACAAGCTGATCTAGTTGCTTACAAAGCATTGAAGAACAACTGCAAAAGTGCCACGAAATAGGCAAAAAGAGAGTATGTCACCAAGCTTCAGAAAACCAACCTAGGCTGTCCCAAACTGTTCTGGTCTCACGTAAACTATCTGATCGGGGAAGCACCAAAGCCAAACCAGGCCTGATGGAGGTCAACGGTAAACTAGAGAGCGACTGCCCACAAATTGCATCAGCCCTAAACCTCTACTTCACCAACCTAGAAGCATACAAGGCCAGACTACCCCCTCTCAACCCGGCACCAAATGAGTCTGAGCCCACATGCCTAAATCAACCCCAATTTCACCTACGGTTTGTGAAAACAAAAGAGGTGCAAACTCTCCTGAGGTCCCTAAAAACCAAAGGCCTAGGAAGACTGGATGGGATAGATCCCAGATTGCTCAAGGATGGAACCACATCTTTCGCCAGACCCATGACCTGGCTAATAAACTGGTCCTTCCTGGAGGAAATAGTCCCAAAATAGTGGAAACAGGCAAACATGGTCCCCATCCACAAGGTTGGCCCTAGGGAACAAACGAGCAATTACAGACCAATCTCACTACTCTGCCTGCTCGCAAAGCTCCAAGAAAGGCTCATATACAACCAACTCAGTGAGTACCTGGAGTTTCACCAACTACAAGCCCCCTCCCAGCACAGTTTCAGGACCAACCATGGCACTGACACTGCCCTCACTAGCCTCACAACGGATGTCCTGGGAGCTATAGACCAAGGGACCCCCTCTGGAGCTGTATTTGTGGATCTCTTCAAGGCTTTCGACCTTGTCGACCACAACCTCCTCCTAGCCAAACTTAGCAAGATAGACCTAGACCCTCTGGCATTCAAATGGTTCAAGAGCTTACTATCAGACCGCACAGAGAGGGTCATCTGGAAGGGTGTGCTATCTGACCCCCTACCCCTTAAGGAGGGTGTACCACAGGGCTCAATCCTTGGTCCCCTTCTGTTCTCACTTTTCAAAAATGACCTCAACCTCAACTGTGGGGGGCCTCGGTTGTACAATATGCGGATGACACAGTCACCTATCGCTTCTCGGGCAACCTTGTAGAGATTGGCCCTGCACTCCAAACTGATCTAAAGTCCCTGGAGGGCTGGCTAAGGGAGAACAGAATGGTCCTGAATGCAGGCAAGACAAAAGCCATCCTGTTCAGACCTAGATCCCTGGGCCAAGATACGACCAACGACTTACGCTAACTGCACTGGATGGGACAAGCAACGAGGTTGTAGACTCTCTGATGTACCTGGGGCTCATACTAGATCAGGGTCTCACCTACACGAACCATGTGGACCAAGTAACCACCTCCATTCACTGCAAATTGGGTATCCTATACGGGATAAAAGACCAACTTATCACAGAAGCTAAGCTATCCATTGCAGCCAGCGTACTGCTCCCAACACTGACCCAGGCTGCCCCAGTATTACAGGGGATGGCCAAATGAGAGGTCACTAGAATGTAGATCCTGTACAACAAGGTAGCATGATTTGCTACCCAGGATCACCCCGGAAGCCACCACTGTGACACACTTACCAAACTACAGTGGCCCACTTTGATGCTCGCCTCCAGTACCCGCTCCTATGCCTGGTCTACAAGCTACTCTGCACGGCTGCTCCTCCCAGCCTTGAAGCTATAATCATCCCCAAAAACAACTCTAGGACCCTTAGAATTTCTTGGTGGATGATGCTTGAAACATCCAGGATCTGGACCAATGCAGGAAGCAAATCCTTTGCCTACACAGCCCCTTATCTGTGGAACAAGCTCCCGCCCATGATACAGGAAGAATCCACTCTACCAAACTTCTGAACCAGACTCAAAAACCACATGCTTGAGGCCAGCACCTGCCACTGTCAGAACACCTGACAAACACCCACTCCTTCACTAAACCCTTATACCTGAAAACCCCTTATCACAGAGTACCTTCTAACACACTAGGCAGCCAACACACTAGGGTCTATGTATAGGCTCAAAACAAATGTTACCTGATACTCCAAATGTGTCTGTACTAAATGACAAGTATGAATGTAATGCACAGCTACCTGTATACACTCTGTAACACTATGTAATCTCGTCTTTGCACTGTAATGATCCAAATAATGTCTGTCTGGGTCACCCCTGAAAAAGGGACCTCCGGGGC
The DNA here is from genome assembly GCA_016271365.2 of Neoceratodus forsteri. NCBI lineage: Eukaryota > Metazoa > Chordata > Ceratodontiformes > Ceratodontidae > Neoceratodus > Neoceratodus forsteri. Next base: position 336,011,009 of record JADMNL010000026.1, read on the forward strand.
TCAGTGACCTACCCGGTCATCAACATTTAATAAATAAATAAATCCCATCAGCCCCCACTTGCATCCTATGTGATCCTGAGTAAGTCAGTTACTGTAACTTCCTTGTGCTTCCAGGCTTAGCGTGCTTTTCCTAGCTAAACAATTTCTCCTTCCTATGCACCCTAGCATCCCTCTACCACTCCTCACTGCTTTGTCACACTGTCTGGCCATCTTTAGGACATCATATATGATTATACACTCCCTATTTTGTACCCCAGGGTTTCTGTGTCCCAAGCACATGATATTCATAGTGACACTCAGCGGACACACCCAGGACCACTTCTTTAGCTTAGTTTGATCTCCACCCCCGAGTGTCTGCTCTGTTGCAGATTTTAGTATCATCTGCAAAAAGGCATATCTTCCCTTCCAGGCCTTCTGCAATGTTGCTAATAAAGACAAAGAGGACTGGTCGCAGTACTGATCCCCGTGGCACCCTACTGGTCACCCTCCCTTCCTCATGTGAACTCTGTTTACCACCAATCTCTGCCTTCCCTCCCCTAACCAGTTCTTTACCCAGTTTACCACCTTTGGCCCCACTCCTAGGCTGCCCAGCTTGTTTGAGTCTTCTGTGTGGAAGTGTCGAAAGCCTTACTAAAATCTAGGTAGACCACATGCACTGCTTCACCCTGATCTAATTCCCTGGTCACCTAGTCAAAGAAATCCACCAGATTTGTTTGCCATGACCTCCTCCCAGTGAATCCACGCTGTCTTGGATCTTGTAGCTACTGGATTCAAGATATACCTCAATCCTTTCCTTCGGCCCTCTCATTGGGAACCAGCTCCAACCTGCCCACCAGTATGCTTCAGCCCTCTCCTGCCCACCAATACACTTCAGTTTTCGCACTGTGGGCCACCTCCAGCTTGCCGATGTGGTCCCAACATTATGATGAGCAGATGTGGTCCCACTCCATGAGACCGGCAGCAGGGAGGAGGCAAACTACTATAAGCCACGACGAAGGTGGCATCTAATGCTGGATTAATGCATGGTTGGGAGGGTTGTGGCCCGAGGCCAGAGACCGAGGGCGAACAACAGCCCAACCATGCATTAATCACATTAGATGTTACCGCCGGAGTGGCTTAATGCGCTTGTAACATGGGCCGCCCGATGAGGGAGTTGTCAGGACCGTATTTCGTTTGGTTACAACAAGATTACACAGGGAGTCGGTGTGCTGATCAAAGATTTGTACTGCACTTACAAGTCGTCTAAGAGAACAGCATTAATATGCTGATGAGGTCAAAACATTAGGTAGCTGTATTAAAAGAAAACAGTGCAGCTCACATGGCAGTCCAAATACTGTGGTGATGTACGCGGGTATTTCTCTGATCCCAGCTGTTGGAGGACTCCGGTGGATGGCTGCCTCGCCGCGGTGTGCTTTGCACTGAAAGATTACCATGCTGGCTGGGTCACTTCCTCTAAGTGTGCTCCACTTCCCTGCATACTGTGTCTGTGTCGGACTCTGTTATGTACTGCTCCTGTCCGCGCCTGCTTCTTCTCCCCCACCCCGTTTCCGTCTGTGTCTAGCTGGTCTCCCTGTGCCACACTTGCCTCTCTCAAACTCAATCCCTGCCTGTCCCAGTGCTGCTAACCTAGCTGTCTGGTTGAGGGTAGTACTTCAGTTTTGAGGACGGTGGGTATCGTGGATTAATACCCGCTCCGACTTGGCCCTCGTGATGCGCTTTGTCCAATCGCGGGTCCGCATTTCGGTATTCACATTATTGCCATGTTACAAGCTGTGTTACACTAATATTAAGAATAACAGTGCAAGTGACATGTAGTGCATTAAATTTCACAGTGCATGTAGCTAGCAGGAGGACGAACTGTGGCCATGTGGCTCTGTAGCGACTAGTCAAGTGTTATAGGTGTGGGAGTGTTCATTCTAGTGCTTGGCACTGGGGAATACCAATATTAACTCTTTTTGGGCAGCACTGCTTTTCTCTAAACTGTTTGACAAGTGATGGAATTCAGTTGGTGTACTGGGTTCACAACTCTAGCATTTAAATGGGTCAATTGAATGAACAAGCAACTGTTGGTCTCAGGCACACCGAAAGCAAGTATTTTTTGTCCAACTACCAAAAGGTACACAGTGACTTTTTGGGAAGGAAGGGTGTTCCCTGAGCTTGGTAGCAAGCAGCTTCTTATATACTCAGTTATTAATTTATTTATTTAAAAGTTTAACCAGGAAGTACATACTTAGCTGAACAGCTCATTTCCAGATGTCCTGGGGGTAACAGGAAGTAGGAGTTAACAATAAAAAAAAAAGGTAAAATGCAATAATATAGTTTTACTCAACTCAACTCAAATTTATTTTTAAAAAGTGCAAGTCAAACAATTATCTAAGCATTTGTACAGAATAATAAAAAGATTCAGCAGTTAAAACCATAAATAATTTAAAATATAACAACATACATACTACCATATTCAATAATCAATAATTCATTCAGAATCCAAGAAGGTGAGACCGAAGAGATGTGTTTGTAGGGCAGACTTAAAGCTCTCCACAGTTAGGCAGTCCCTTATCCGACAAGATAGAGAGTTCCACAGGGTAGGGTACACAAAAACACAAACACCCTGGCACCAGAGGTCTTCAAATGGACCCTGTAAACCTCTAGCAATCCCTCATCAGCGGGGCAGAGGGGACGGTAGAGGCATAGAAGTTTTTGCAGATAACGTGGTCCCTGTCCATGTAGGGCTTTGTGGGTCAGAAAATTTACCTTGAAAGTGACCACCACTGAACCGGCAGCCAGTGCAGTCCATGGAGCACAGGCATAACATGGCAAGATCGAGGTAAGCCAGTCAGCAACCTGGCTGCGGCATTCTGCACCAGCTGAAAGCGATGGACATCAACCCCCGGGAGCCCTAGGTACAGGGAGTGGCAATAGTCAAGGCGGGAGGTCACAAAGGCATAGACCAATGTTGGAAGGTCATTGGGTGAGACCAGATGTTTGATCTGGGTGATATTCCTCATATGGTAGAATGATGATTTAACAACAGCTAACACTTGAGATTTAAGGGTCAGTCCATTGTCAAAAGTAATGCCCAGATTGCACACCCGATCGGAGGTCAACAGCTGACTGCACCCGAGCCAAAGTCCAGAAGGTTGCCCTGCTGATGGCCCCTCAGACTGATGACCCGGGTTCACAACCAACACCTCGGTCTTATCAGGGTTCAAGCTCAGCCAGATGGCACTCATCCAGTCCTAGATCTCGGAAAGGCAATTATTAAATACTAAGACAAAAGGAACTGGCTGAGGAGCTGTCATGACCATTGGCAGACCTTTTTAATAGTTCACTAGAGTCAGGAGTGGTACCGCAGTACTGGAGAACAATACATGTAGTGCCCATCCACAAAAGCAGTTCCAAGGATGATCCAGGGAATTACAGACCATTCAGTTTGACCTCCATTGTGGGCAAGCTCACAGAGACCACACTAAAGGAAAGGTTGATGGAATATCTATAGAAGCATGGTCTGCAGGATGCGAGGCAGCATGGGTTCATGGGGGAGATGAGATTATGTCAAACAAATGTGATTGACCTCTTTGACTGTGTCACTAAGACAGTAGATGGGGGCCTAGTGGTAGATATCCTCTATCTTGATTTCAGCAAGATGTTTGACTCTGTGCCCCACAAAAGGTTGATCAGGAAGTTGGTGGATCTCAGGGTTGGGGAAATGATGGCCAGATGGGTGGAAAACTGGCTGACTGACAGAACCCAGAGGGTGGTTGCTGGGGGGGAGAGTTCGGGCATGAGAGAGGTAACCAGTGAGGTCCCGTGGGGCTCGGTGCTGGGGCTGGTGTTGTTCAGTGTCTCCATCAATGACATTGGAGATGGTATTAAGGCCAAAATATGCCTATTCATGGATGACACCAAGCTCTTTGGAAGAGTGGACACAGCTGAAGGGATACAGGACCTACAGAAAGATCTGGAAAAGCTGGGGAAGTGGTCCAGGATCTGGAAGCTTGGCTTCAGTGCCAGGAAATGCAAAGTTATGCATATTGGAGCCAAGAATCCCAGGATAGAGTACTACCTGGGTGGTGTCCAAGTATCTGCATGAGAGGAGGAGAAGGACCTGGGACTGATGATCACTAGTGACTTGAAGCACTCCACATAGTGCAAGAAAGCAGCAGCAAAGGCAAACAAGATGCTACGATGCATATCTAGAGGGATCAGTAGTAGGAGAGAGGAGGTCACTGGTAAGGCTGCATTAGAGTATAGAGTTCAATACTGGTGTCCACACCTCAAAAAGGGCATTAACCTGCTGGAGTAGGTTCAGAGAAGGGCTACAAAGATCACTGCAGGTCAGCATGATAAAGCATATGAGGAGAGATTGAGGGCATTGAACATGTACTCCTTGGAAGATGAGAGAGAGAGTGGACATGATAAGGATCTTCAAGTACTTGGAAGGAATAAATAAGGTTGATAAGGAGAGTTTCTTTAAGTTGAGTGATGATCATAATCATAATATGAGGGGGCACAGTCTTAAGCTAGAGGGAGGGAGGTCAGGAAGCACTTCTTCACAGAGATGGTGGTGGACACTTGGAATGCGCTGCTGGAAGAGGTCATCTCATTGAAGACAGTGAGCAGCTTTAAGAGAGGCTGGGATAGGCAAAGGGGGAAGGTAAGGAACTTTGGTAGAGAGGATGGGAGGAGTGGGGAAGGAGGGCAGGGACATTAGCTCAAGCTGTAGACCCTGCAATACGAGCAGACTTGATAGGCCAAATCGCCTTCTTCTGCTGGCTTCATCATATGTTCAATGGCACCATCCTGCTTGGGTACAAAAATCATGTAGAGCTGAGTATCATCTGCATAGCAGTGAAAACTCAGCCCATACCACCTCACAGTGTCTCCCAGTGGCAGCATATACACTGTGAACAACATGGGTGACAACACAGAGCCCTGAGGCACCCCACATGTCAGGGAAACCCGGGTCTGAGGAAAAGATCCCAGTCACCACTCCCTGCCAATGAGGAAGACATGAAACCATTTGAGGACTGTACCCAACAGTCCATAAATGAGCCACAGGTGCTCTAGTAACACACCATGGTCCACACCACAGAGAGATCAAGTAGAACCAAGATGGAGTGGGTCCTCCAAACTCTCGCTATCAAGAGATCATTGAGCACCCAAACTAGGACCATCTCGGTACTGTGCCTCTTCCAACAGCCTGACTGGAGAGGATCATAGATATCATGGATGGTAAGATGGTCCTCCAGTTGTAGCGTGACCACCTTCTCAATAACCTTACCCACAAAAGGAAGGTTAAAGACAGGCCTGTAGTTAGCTAGACAGTCCAGTTCAAGATAGGATTTCTTCAGGAGAGGTGTATTACCACCGCCCCCTTCAGGGTGTCCTGAAACACACTTGTCTCTGCTAAACACCTGACTATCTCTGTTAGGACCAGACCAATTACCTCAATACACCCCACAAGGAAGCGTGTTGAGCCCAGATCCAAATTACAACAGGTCAGCTGTATACTCTGGATAGTCACTAATTGGACTTTCTCATGGGGATGGAGACCTCTGACCTGGTGGTGGAGCTGGTCAGTTGGTCTGACCACCTCATGACATCAACGACCCCCAACCAATTAAAATCAGACCAGACAAACTGAGGAGCAGCAACTTCCCACTGACCGACACAACTCCCATTGGAGCGGGCAGTGCAGATCTCAGACCTGGTGTCTGCAACCTTATCTGCAAAGAACTGAGCAAATTCACCACACTTTTCTTCGGGCAACACCCTCAGCAGCCGAAGACAGGGTGGACTGCACAGTCTGTCCACAGTCCAAAAGAGATGAGCTGGTCGGATCTGTGCAGCAGCAATCACCCTGAACAGGACCTCTGCCTTCTTGGCCGATTGACAATCCTTGTAATGAGTCATCAGTCTAAGCCTGTTGGCATCAAGGCTGGATCTTCACTAGCACTGCTATAGCCTTAGTCCAACTCACTTCACCTCAGTTCCCTCAAGGTTCCATCAAACCAAGGGGACCAAGGGCGAAGAGTGTGGGCGAACCTGGACAGGAGCAGTGGAGTCCAGAGCCTCCATCACAGCCCTATTATAGGCCTGCAACAGATTCTCTGAGTCTGTGCTTACACCCAGCAAGCCTGATAGGTTCAGCACCGCCGCAAGGCCATCTGTGGTCAAATCCCTTAAAGTCTGCAGTTGCTGCTCCTCAGGTAGACTAGGCAACCCCCAGCTCATTTGAAGAGTCTGTCCATACGGAAGATGGTGAAACCATCCAGAGAGAGATTGAGGAGTCTGAGACCTTGGAGGAGAGCCAGGTTTCTGTGAGCATGAGAAGATCAGGTTTGTGAATTGTTACCCAATCTTGGAGTTGGCCAAGTTTGTGCAGGAGACTACAAATGTTAATAGTGACCATTTTGTAGAACCAGTAGGCTGGGGGATGTGGTGGTTTGTGGCTCCAGGATTGGGGTGAATATTCCCAGATTGGAGCAGGAGGATAATAAGTAATCTGGTAAGGCATCATTTCCACCAAGTTCTTGCTATTCGAGCTAGCCTGCTGCTGTGGAGCCTGGGTGTGTGGGGATCCTTGGAGGAGATGTTGCAGCATATCAGAGCCAGAACGGTTTCAGGGGAGATAGGTGAGCATCATTTCATCCTGTGGAACTCAGTACAGGTATGTGTCAATAGGGGTTTTGAGTTGGATATCTACTGTGACTGAACTAGTTGCTTGTGTACTGATTAAGTAATAACCAGTGATCAAACCATCAGGATCATGTATCCCAGCCTGTTCCTGTAAAAATTTCAAAGCTGGCTGAAGTTGCCATGATATTGCACAATTCCAAATTGCTTATTTGCCTCAAATGCAGAATGTCACAAAAAGGTGTATTTCAGTAAGCTGGAGCTATGAAAATGTCTGCCATCTGTCATCGCCAGTTTGTTGTGTTTATTGGCTGAAAATAAGTACCTCAAACATTCAAGGGTCTTGGTAGTCAAAAACCACGCCTCACTGAAAATCTAGGCCTTCTCTTTTACTTCCATTCGGCAGCACATACAAGAGGGGACTGACTCAGACACAGGCACACTTACAGGAAGTGCACATTCTCTTAAAGCTGTACTGTCTGCAACATTTCTTAAAGCTGTGCTACACATGACAACATTTTTTCACCAAATTTGCGACATGGGTTTTCTGGGACCCCTTTTCATGAAGAGTGGTATTGTCATTTCTTTAAACAGTCCTGAAAGGTGATTCCACACAGTGACTGTGAAATCACCTTTCAGGACTGAGTAACGAAGTGACAATGACATGTTCATGAAGTGGGTTCCCAAGCATCCCATGTTGAAAATTTTGGGGCCAAAATTCTTAAAAATGGTTGCGATATCAACATAAGTTGAAACTCCCATTGACAGCCATTTTACGCACTTACCTTTGATTCTTCAGTTTGCCGATCGGCTTTGAAGAGTATAGTCGTGTCCTGCTCCTCAGAAGATCACTGCTCTTGACCTCCAGAGGTATGTATGGGGTAATGGAGGGTGCGGGGAAGTGGGTGCTCAGTGGGAGTATGGGGATGGGGCAATGGGGAGACTACGAGGGACTGTTTTCTTTTTCACAGATTAAAAAAAATGCTGGGGGATGGATTTCTTAATTTTTGCAGGTTAAAAACAAAAACTTTTGGGCACACTGGGGTGGGCTCCCAGTGAGCCATATGAGTTTGGGGTGGGACATGAAGCTGATAGGGATTGGGCACCCCGTTGTCAAAGACAGTGAGCTTGAGGGACATCCAACACCGGGAGTGGGCATCCTGGTTTTGGAAAAATAAATATATAAAAAAATTCTGTGGGCACACTGAGGTGGGCTCCCAATATGCCACAGTGTGGGTGGGGGAATACATGCCGACTTGGGGATTGGGCACTCTGATGTCAGCTTTCTGGGAATTGTGTGGCTAGTGGCAGGAGCTGCCAGTGTGGAAAGGTGCATAGGGGCTGATTTATTTATCAAAATGTTTCACCAGGAAAAGCACAGTGAACAAACAAGTTGCTCTCATAGAGCAAGGCCCAGGGACAGAGTGCTCAGTGCACTGCAGGAGCCAACGAGGTTGCAATGGGGGGGGAGGTGTCACTACAATGACAAAACTGTCCGTGATTGCAGTGGCAGATTCATTTCAACTCCTTGGCTCTCTTTGAAGCTGCTGTCATCACCAGCATGCTCACTGATTGGCGACCAAGGGACGCACCCACTAAAGCATCCCCTGCATTCGCCACAACACTGACACACCTCTGAAATTTGCTACTACAGTACCACAAGATATAGTTTGTGCATGCGTGCAAGCCAACATAAAAAGGGGGTCCAGTCTGGCAAGGGAGGATTTAGGGGCACTACTGTAGACTAAATCACCGTAGTCAAAAATAGGAAGGATAATTTTGAGGACAATTTCTTGGTGGGCAGGGAGTTGTATAATCACTTTATTCCTCTACCAAGCACCAAGCTTAGGATGAAGCTTTTGGTGAAATGCATCAATGTGCACAGAGAAATCAAGATGCCAGTCAAGGCAGACCCCAGGGTACTTAAAGGAGTTTCTTAGCTCCCTGAAGGAGGCAGTGGTAACACCACTCTTAAAGAAAGCTTCTTTGGACCCAGACTGCCATGCAAACTACAGACCAATCTCTTACCTTCCCTTTCTAGGGAAAGTGATTGAGAAAGTAGTGGCTCTGCAGCTGGAGAATCATTTGACCATCCATGACATCTATGAACCCCCTCCAGTCCGGATTTTGAAAGAGACATAGTACTGAGACAGCGCTGGTTCAGGTGCTCAATGATCTCCTGATGGCAAGAGATCGGAAAAATGGTTCCATCTTGGTTCTTCTGGGTCTCTCATCAGCATTTGACACTGTGAATCATGGGGTGCTACTTGATCACCTGAGGTTCATCTGTGGAATGTCAGGTACAGTCCTCAGATGGTTTTCATCTCTCCTCACTGGAAGTACTCAGAAAGTGGTGTCCGGAGTTTATTCCTCAGACCCAGTTTCTCTGTTTTGTGGGGTCCCTCAGGGCTCAGTGTTGTCCCTCATGTTGTTCACAGTGTACATGCTGCCCCCTCAGAGACATTATAAGAAGGTATAAGCTGAGGTTTCACTGCTATGCCGATGATACCCAGCTCTACCTATCTTTCGCACCTGACCAAGATGGAGTTCTCTCAGCTTTTAACAGCTGTCTTGCAGAAATCCAGCAGTGGAATGATTCTAGTTGGCTAAAGTTGAACTCGGATAAGACTGAAGTGTTGGTTGTGGATCCAGCAATCTGGATAGGGGGGTCGGGGTGGGTTCGCCCTCGGGGCTGTTTCTTGGGGGCATATCACTCCCGTCCTCTGAACGGGTGCGAAACCTGGGGTAATTTTTGCCAAGGGGCTGACTCTGCATTCGCAGGTATCAGTCATCGTCGTCATATACTCTTTTTACCATCTGAGGAATCTCTCCAGGGTTAAACACCTTGTTCCATCCTGTGATCTTCCTATACTGGTTCATGCCTTTGTGTCCTTGCACCTGGATTACAACTCCTTTTACTTAGGGTTACCTGAGGTGGAAATCTTCCGCTTGCAGCTAGTGCAGAATGCTGCGGCATGGCTTTTGATGGAAACTTGTAGATCCTGTCATATTACGCCCGTGTTGCGTGGAGTGCACTGGCTGCTGGTACAGAGGTGGATCACCTTTAAAGTTGGTCTTCTGACTTTTAAAGCCCTACACAGACTTGGCCTGGATTACCTGAAAGAGCTTCTGGTCCCCTATTGCCCTGGACGATTGCTCCGCTCAGCTGACAAGGGGTTACTGGAAATACCGAGGGTGTGTTTGAAATCTTCTGGGGCCCGTGCATTTGTGCATGCAGCCCCTACCCTCTGGAATTCTCTACCCCACCAGTTATGGGAGTGCACAGCCATGGAGGGATTCAAACAAGCTTTAAAAACGTACTTGTGGGTTCATTCTTTTGGTGAAGGATTAACTTTGTATTGGATTATCTGTTTTATTATTCTATGATTTAGATAATTGATGTGTTTAAAAATTTGTTAGGTGCCTTGACATTTTGAAAGGTGCCTTAAAAATAAGCATTATTATTATTATCATCATTATCTTCAATACTAGCACCATCAATGGTATTAAATAGTAGGGGTGAAGTAAGTTTGGCAAGCCTCTGGCGGGTACCAAAAGTCACTGAGACACTTTTTTGGGCATTAAGAAATACTTGGTTATCCATGAACCAGCTCTGAATGTTGTCAAAATCCAACTGAAGTTGGGAGGGTAATGTCACAGGGAGAGGAGCCAGATGCAAAAAGAACTGTGTCACCAGCATACATATGAATAGTTGCAGATGAGCAGAGGGTAGGTCATTTACATACGAATATATGAAACTTGCCAGCAGAAACAGGCTTCATGGTCTGTCAGATCTGCTCGAATGTACAGCTAGCACCCCGATACTGTAGCTGCCCAGAATAAGATCCAGGACAGACCCTTGAAGGACACCTGAGCTAATGGGAAGTGAAGGTGAAATAGATTTTCCTATCCGGTCAGCTTGAGACCTGCCTTTAAGGTAGGAACAAAACCAGTTGATTGAAGAGTCAGAAAAGCCAGCAGCTTTAAGTTTGTCCAGTAGGAGGGGATGTGCCACAGTATCAAAAGTCTTAACAAGCTCAACAAAAATGGCAAACGTCATCAGTACTATAACCATACCTGTATGTATGGAATCAGTGAGCCAAAGGAGGGAGGTAGAAGTGGAATGGCATTTCCTAAAACCAGACTGAAAGTGAGTGAAAAAGGAGTGTTTTGTCAAGAAAGGATGCAAGCTGAGATAGAACAGTGCAATCTTTTCTACATTTGTGCCTATGAGTTTGGCTCAGACTCTTTGTATGTGTAAATACCTGATTTGGACCAGTAAAGTACATTCAGAATAGGCTATGACAGTGGCTCTCTAATTCAGAATTTTTTGGGGGGTGACAGACTGCAGTATAATACCATAATCTCTCTGGCTGCTTGTTTGTTTGTTTTAATTTGCTTTTGCTTTTCGGGACTGGCTCACATTGGTCCTGCCTCACACTCAGCCTAGCCATCCACTGACCTGGAACTTACCCGCCTGATTGACAGCCCTGGATTGCCCTCGGGCTGGGCCTTCAAGAGGGTCTCCCTTCCTCCTGTCAGATGATGGTATGTGGTCCATGGGGGTGCCATAGGGCAGTGGTGTAGGACCTACAGCAGGGGGTGTTTGGCATCCAGCACTGCCCAAGTATTTTATGTGTTCCCCCCAGGAGGTGGGATATGCAGTGACGTCAGGGGCAGACGTGCCAACATCTGCCCCACCTCCACTTACTACTGGCACCAACTGTCAGACCCCTGGTCTCCACCAGGGGTCAATGAGTGCCAGAAGCCTCTCTACCCCTCCCCCCAGAGGAGGAGAGCAGTCTGTGGGATGCTCAATCCTCCTCCCCCTGGATGGCCCTCTGATGCCCAGGCTCGTTTCTGGAACCGGGTCATCGGAATTGCAAACAAAAACACTACCACTGCGCCAGCAGGCCAGCCTGCTTTGTTTTTTGAAATCAACCTCCCCCCCATCTCTGTGGGGTTTGTGGCACTACACAATCTGTGCAGGCCTCTCTCGGTAGCAGGACATGTGTGGGATGCTCTGAGGGTCACAGTGTGTGCTATCTGTGTCCAACAACTGCACAGCAATTACAAGCAAGTGAATGTTCAGTGTTGACAAATACTTGTTATTTATGTCCCCAGCTTACAGGGTTGAGCCATAGGCAGATTTAGAGGGGGGGCTAAGGGTGCTATAGCTCCCCCATCATGGAGCTCCTCTATTAGTAACACACTGTGCTGCATTTTTTTCCCCCTCCTACATTCTCCAGCGACCCCACTCCTTCAGGCTGCCAAGTCCCTGACTTACCCCTACTGCCCTCATTTGAGCCGTCCTCTTCATTCTCACATTACAGCCAGTCCCCTGAAGTATCCCAGCATAACCCTATCACCAGGTGTGTCCCCATCCTCCAAGGGGGAAGACACTGACCAGGGAATCACCAGTGCATACTAGTTAGGCTTCGAGGTGCTGCTGAGGTGGAGAGGCGGCTCCCTGGAGAGCCTTTGGCAGTGGTGGAGTACGGCAGCCATCATCTAGCAGACTTGAGTCTGTTTCAATTTTTCTGGGTCCCCATCACGCCACTCATGCAGTGCCCCAAGTCTCCACTAGGGGCCACTGCCGAGCAATGCTTCCCTTGGTCCAACCCCAGGAGAGCAGAGCAGTCCTCCAGATGTTCAATCCTCTCCTCCCCCAGCCAACCCCCGGCATTCCAAGTCAGTTCCCAAACCTGGATCGCCGGTGTGGTCGAGGTAAGGTGTCAGCACCTCAACCCTCTGCGCCACCGGGTCGGCTGTGCTGCATTCTTAATCGGTATGCACTAGTGCCTCCATGAAAGCTGCCTGAGCCACATGGGTCTCATCTGTCCTCCAGTGTCCTGGTAGTGCAGTAAACAACCACCCCCACCCACGTTACATAGTTGATTCCCCCTCCCCCCCGCAGAAAAGCCGGTCTCCGGCATGAATATTTTATTAACTTTCATCCTGCACCATGTGGTCCATTCCCAGCACTGTGGCAATAGCTGGTCTTGCCTTGGTGAGCCTGAGCATTCATTCTCTACTTTTGCAGGCTTGGTGTAGCTCCTTTGTTTGTGCACGCAGGGGTGAGGTTCATGCACGGGGGGGGGTACAGCTGCAGCAAAGCGGAGTGGACCTAAACAATACAGATCTCAACCAGGATGCCTGGTGCTCACTGCTCCTGATTTGCTGTTGTGTCCAGCAGTGGATGTGGCTAGCAAGGGACACCTTCTTTGAATGTCTGGGCTGCTGAAACAAGAGTGAGCTGTAATTCCTTCACTCAGAAGATTAACGTTAGAGCAGAAAAGGAGTGAATGTACTTCTGAGGAGCAGACAGAGAGAGAGAGCGAAAGCCCACAAGTGAAGAGCAGAGCCTGGGGTTTCAGGCGGCAGCAGTCCAGTAACTCAGGGTTGGTGTGGCCTTGGTAAATCAGCACAAGGAGTTGGAGTGAGGTTCAGATCATCTTCAGCTATCTGAAGCAAGTTGTAGCTGACAGTTCTGCTCATTAGGAGTCATGGGGTCAGTGCGTGCTATGTAGAGCAAAACAGTTCGGCAGCCAGATGACCGGAGACTGTACTCAACTAGGGGCACATAGACTTCAGCCTACTGAAAATGGATCAAGCCATCATTTGATCAGATACTTCTTGGTTTAACAAAAAATACTTTCACAGTCTCAAACTATGGTGGGTTGGGAGGTGGCTGCTGGGATGGGACAGGACATTAGTGTTCCATCAAACTGGGTGTGTAATAAGTGTAGTACTAGTGTTATTAATTTCTAGTATGGGGAGCTTAAATTCATGACATTAAAATATTTTAAGGTCACTGCTGGTTTTGTCCTATATGGCAAATTGATTTGGGTGTGGATTCACAGGAGAGGGAGTTGGAGGGTAGTGCCCTCCTCTAGCATGCTAGGAGTAGTACAAAACTAACTCTGGGGCAGGTCTGGTCTCAGCAACAGCATGAACCAGGAGAGGCAGAAACTGATGCATGAGACCCCTGAACTGAAGTAAAAACTTCAGCATGCACTGTATATCTAATCTGTGTGGTCTTTTTAGTCGTGGTTGTACAGTGCTTGGAGAGCAACATTAGCAACAGAAGTCATAAGACCTTGTTTGGCACATTGACACAGGCAGTTACAAAACCGGAGAAAAAAGTGACAGAATAAAATATTTAGTTTATGTAGTTATATGTGTTGAATGGGGAGAGGGTGCAAGTTGTGATTTACTCAAGCAAGTGTTGCTAATAAAAACAAACATTTGCCAATGCCGAATGTTTGCTTGCTGGCATTGGCATTGGTAGTGCAGGAGTTACAGAGCTGCATAATAAGAATGGCAGTGAAGTATTGAATTGCAGCAAACCCCACCACCACCCTGCAGAGACTGACAGGCATTGGGGTGTGCCTTTGGGTCCTCAGACATAACGGCCACGCCATTTCACCACACCCTACCCTGCAGACACCGACAAGTGTCACGGTGTGCCTTGAGGTCTTTGGCCCTTATGTGCACCCCATTCCATCAGGAAATACGGTGAGATGGGTGCGATATAGGAGAATGGGGTGAACTTTAGGGCCAAAGTGTCCAAGGCACACCTCGATGCCTGTCACTGGCTGCAGGGTGTGGAATGGTATGAGCATTACAGGCAAGACTCCCAAGTCACACCCCTGATGCCTGCCATTCTCTACAGGGTGGGGCATTATGGTTGGAAACCCTAATGCCTTAGGCATTCGTTGGTATTTTCACTCCAAATTTTCAACATGTTTTTTTTGTGACCCCCACCTCATGAACAGTAGAAATATCAGTTTGTTAGCTGAAAGCTGCTTTTGCACAGTGACTATGGCATTTAGCACCACAGGTGCAAAAACACATTCCGAACAGGATGTGAAAGATAACAGCTGTACTGTTCATGGGGAGGTGTGAAAAATGGCAATGTTAAAAATCTGCAGTGAAAATATTAAAAAAACTGGTGAAGTCATGAGCGTGCGTAGAAACTGTGCAACACACACCCGTAATGTAATTAGTTTGGGGATTTTTTACAGCAGATTGTCTACACAGGCATTTTGGGACCTCTGATCATGAACAGTGTCACTGTGATTTTCTTTATCTGTCCCAAACAATGATTTCCCACAGCAACCACACATTTCTACGCTGAAAGTGTGAAAACACATTTCGGCCATGTTGTAAAAAATGACAGCTGTACTGTTCATAAGGAATTGTGGGAAAATGCCACTGCTGAAAATCTGGACTGAAAATATAAATTCATCAACTTACAAGGGTGCATGGAAACTGCGCAATGCTCACTCGTAACACAGTCATTTTGTGGACTTTTGTCACCAAATTTTCAACATAGCCATTTTAAGACCTTTGCTCATGAAAAGTGTCACTGTGATTTTCTTAATCTGTCCCAAACATTGCTTTCGCACACCGACTGCACCATTGTGCGCTATATGTGTGGAAACACATTTTGGGTGAGATGTGAAAAATGGCAGCTGTACTGCTCATAAGAAAATGTAATAAAATTGCAATGTTGAAAATCTGGCATGCAACTATTAAAAATTTGTAAACTTGCGAGCATGCGTAGGAACTGCGCAATGTGCACTCCTAAAACAGTCATTTTTGGGAATTTTTTTACCAAATTTTCAACATAGCCATTCTAAGGTCTCTGCTCATGAACAGTGTCACTGTAATTTTCTTAATCTGTCCCAAACATTGCTTGCGCACACCGACTGCGCCATTGAGCCCTACATGCAGGGAAGCACATTTTGGACGACATGTAAAAAATGACAGCTGTACTGTTCATAAGGAGATGTGGTAAAATGGCAATGTTGAAAATCTGGAGTGCAAATATTAAAAATTTGCAAACTTACGAGCGTGTGTATGAACTGTGCAATGCACGCTCGTAAAACAGTCATTTGTAGGAATTTTTTCACCAAATTTTCAACATAGCCATTTTAAGACCTCTGCTCATGAACAGTGTCACTATGATTTTCTTAATGTGTCCCATACATTGATTTTGCACACCGACTGTGCCATGCATTTACTACATGTGCGAGGAAACATTTTGGATGGCGTGAAAATGACAGCTGTACTGCTCATAAGGAGGTGTGGTAAAATGGCAAGGTTGAAAATCAGAGTGCAAATATTAGAAATTTGCTAACTTACAAGCGTCTGCATGTAATTTCATAATGCATGCTTATAAAGTCATTTTAGGAATTTTTTTACCAAATTTGCAACATAGGCTTTTTGAGAGCCACCTTATGAACACAGGCACTGTTGTTTCGTTAATTGGTCCCAAAAGGTGATTTCGCACAGTGATTGTGAAATCACCCTTTGGGCCTGATTAACACTATGACAGTTCCAGAATTCATGAGGAGGGGTCCCAAAAACCCCATGTTGAAAATTTGGTGCCAAAATTCCAAAAAATGCCTGAGATATGCATTAAAGTTGAAAAAATCCTATTTATTGCATTATACAACTTATCGGCATTCCCTTAGTTCGCAGTTGGTTTTGAAGAGTGCAGACGTGTTCCCGGTCCACCGAAGATTGTCGTGCCGAGCTCCGGAGGTAAATATGGAGTGGGGGGGTGTGGGAGGTGGGTGCACGAAGGTGGCGCAGGTGGGTAGGGGAGACCGCCAAGGGAACTTTATTTGTATACAGGGTTTGTTTTTTTTAGGAAGATGACACGGGACGTTTGCCGTGCTGGGATGGGCTCCCAGCGTGGCAGCTGGAAGGCTGTTTGGGGTCCTGGGCGAGGAGGATTGGGCACCCGTCGGCCCATAACAATTTTGCCACGCTGGGGTGGGCTCCCAGCGTGGCACCTGAAGCTTTTGGGGGTTGTGGAGCCGACAGAGTTG
This sequence comes from Neoceratodus forsteri, assembly GCA_016271365.2. NCBI lineage: Eukaryota > Metazoa > Chordata > Ceratodontiformes > Ceratodontidae > Neoceratodus > Neoceratodus forsteri. The sequence continues at coordinate 336,027,487 of JADMNL010000026.1, forward strand.
GGCACCCCATCGGCCATCCCAATGTGTGCGTGGAGGCGTGTGAGCACACATGCCATGCACTTGCTTCCTGCCGTGGAGGGCGCTGCTCACTGAATCGGAGCTCTCGCTTTCAACTGTACGGCACTGCATTTTCAACTGCTGTCATAGACAGCTGCAGCGTTCATTGGAGAACTGCGGCCACGCCTGCAAACACACTGCCCGAATTGGAAGATGGGTGCCACACCTCCTAAAATTCGGATGATGGCACTATGTTTCTTGCACATGCATGCAAGCGAACATAAAAATGCATTTTTATATTTGTTTAAAAACTGTGTTCTGCTGTCTGCTTACTGACTGAGCCTATAACAACAAGCATTTGTCAATGCCGAATGTTGATTGCATTGGTCTGTTGAGCACGCTCACTGGCCCTTTGTCACTTGCTCAGTCTGTTTCTCTCAGTGCTGCAGGCTGCTCTTTTATACTGGGCTCCTGCCTGTGTTGGCATCTTGTTTTGCCCACTAAGTAATCTGCAGCTGTCCCGACAGAGCTCTGTTGAGGCGGCTCACTCCCCCCCTCTCACTCACTCATTCTGTTTCTCCCGGCACTGCAGGCTGCCCTTTTGTACTGGGCTCCTGCCTCTGTTGGTGGCTTTTTCTGCCCTCAACAAAATCTGCAGCAGTCCCGACACAGGATTGTTGAGCCTGCTGACTTCCCCTCACTTACTCACTCGTTTCGTTCCTGCTGGCGCTGCAGGCTGGCCTTTTGTACTGGGCTCCTGCCTGCGTTGCCACCTTTTTCTGCCAACAAAGAAATCCGCAGCAGTCACGATAGGGCTCCATTGAGGTCGCTCACTCCCCCTATGTCACTCACTCATTCTGTTTCTCCTGGTGCTGCAGGCTGCCCTTTTGTACTGGGCTCCTGCCTCTGTTGGTGCCTTTTTCTGCACTCAACGAAATCTGCAGCGGTCCTGACAAAACTCCGTTGAGCTCGCTCACTTCCCCTCTCTCACTCGCTCATTCCGTTTCTGCCGGCACTGTAGGTTGCCCTTTTCTACTGGGCTCCTGCCTGCATTGCCGCCTTCTTCTGCCCAGAAAGAAATTTGCAGCAGTTACAATACAGCTCCATTGAGCTCGCTCACTCCCCCTATCTGGCTCACTTCTTGTGGGTTTCCCACCACTGCAGGCTGCCCTTTTGTACTGGGCCCCCGCGTGCATTGCTGCCTTTTTCTGCCCACAAACAAATCTGCAGCAGTCCCAACAGAGCTTCGTTGAGCTCACTCACTCCCTCTCCCTCAGACGCTCGTTCTGTGTCTCCCGCCGCTGCAGGCTGCCCTATTGTACTGGGCTCCTGCCTGCATTGGCGGCTTCTTGGCCCAAGAAAGAAAGAAATCTGAAGCAGTCCCGACACAGCTCCATTGAGCTCGCTTACTCCCCCTCTCTCACTCACTCATTCCGTCTCTACTGGCATTGCAAGCTGGACTTTTCTACTGGGCTCCTGCCTGCGTTGCTGCATTTTCTGCCCACAAAGAAATCCGCAGCAGTCACGATAGAGTTCCCTTGAGCTCGCTCACTACTGCTGTGTCACTCGCGTGTTCTGTTTTTCTTGGCACTGCAGGCTGTGCTTTTGTATGGGGCTCCTGGCTGCATTGGCACCTTTGTCTGTCCTCAAAGAAATCTGCAGTTCTCCTGACAGAGCTCCATTGAGGTCGCTCAGTCTCCCTCTCTCACGTGCTCATTCTGGTTGTCCTGGTGCTGCAAACTGCCCTTTTGTATGGGGCTCCTGCCTGCATTGGTTCCTTTTTCTGCCCACAAACAAATCCGCAGCAGTCCTGATAGAGCTCTGTTGAGCTCACTCAGTCCCCCTGTCTCACTCGCTCATACTGTTTCTACCACTGCTGCAAGCTGGCCTTTTGTACTGGGTCCTTGCCTGCAGTGATGCTTTTATCTGCCTACAAAGAAATCCGCAGAAGTCCTGACAGCTGTCCGGTGAGTTTGCTCACTGCCCCTCCCTCACTCGCTCTCTTGTTCTGTTTCTCCCAGTGCTGCAGGCTGCCCTTTTGTACTGGGCACTTGCGTTGGGGCCTTTTCCTTCCCACAAACAAATCTGCAGCAGTCCCAACACAGCTCAGTTGAGGTCGGTCACTCCCCTCTCTCACTCGTTCGATTTTAATCTGTCCCAAACACTGATTTCCCACAGCGACCATGCTATTCTCTGGCAGGAGTGCAAAAACATATTTTAGCCAGGATGTGAAAAATGACAGCTGTACTATTCATAAGGAGGTGTGAAAAAATGCCACTGTTGGAAATGTGGCGTGAAAATATTACAAATTTGCGAAGTTACAAGGGTGCGTGGAAACAGTTCAATGCATGCTTGTAACACAGTCGTGTTATGGAGTTTCAGCACCAAATTTTCAACATAGGGATTTTAGGACCTCTGCTCATGAACAGTGCCACTGTAATTTTTTTAATGTGTCCCGAACACTGATTTCCCACAGCGACCGCGTTATTTTGCTCCGCAACTGTGAGCACACATTTTGGTCAGGATGTGAAAAATGACAGCTGTACTGCTCATAAGGAGGTGTGAAAAATGCCACTGTTGAAAATCTGGCATGACAATATTACAAATCTGCGAAGTTACAAGGGTGTGTGGAAAGTGCGCAACGCACACTTGTGACACAGTCATTTGATGGGCTATCATCACCAAATTTTCAACATAGGCATTTTAGGACCTCTGCTCATAAACAATATCACTGTCCTTTTCTTAATCTGTCCCGGACAGTGATTTCCAACAGCGACCACTCAATTCTGCGCCAGAAGTGCGAAAACACATTTTGGCCAGGATGGGAAAAATGACAGCTACACTTTTCATAAGTAGGTGTGGGAAAATGGCAATGTTGACAATCTGGAGTGAAAATATTATAAATTTGTGAAGTTATGAGTGTGCGTGCAAACTGCTCAACGTACGCTCGTAACAGTCATTTTATGGAGTATCGTTATCAAATTTTCAACATAGGCATTTTAGGACCTCTATTCATGAACAGTGTCACTGTCATTTTCTTAATCTGTCCCAAACACTGATTTCCCACAGTGACTGTACTGTTCTGTGCCAGAAGTGCGAAAACACATTTCTGTCAGGATGTGAACAATGACAGCTGTACGGTTCTCAAGGAGGTGTGGAAAAATGCCAGTGTTGAAAATCTGGCATGAAAATATTGCACATTCGCGAACTTATGAGCGTGCGTAGCAACTGCGCAACGTACGCTCGTGAAATAGTCATTTTGTGGATTTTTCCACCAAATTTGCAACATAAGCTGTTTGAGAGCCCCCCTCATGAACACTGGCACTGTTGTTGCATTAATCAGCCCCGAAAGGGGATTCCACGCAGTGACCACGAAATTACCTTTTGGGGGCCAATTAACGCCATGACAGTTCAAGAATTCATGAGGAGGGGTCCCAAAATCCCCATGTTGAAAATTTGGTGCCAAAATTCCAAACAATGCCTGAGATATGCACCAAAGTTGAAAAAACCCTATTTATGCCATTATATAGCTTACCGGCATTTCCTCAGTTCGTAGTCGGCTTTGAAGAGCACATACATGTTCCTAGTCCACCGAAGATCGTTGTGCCGGACTCTGGAGGTAAGTATGGGGTAAGGGGGTGTGGTGAGGCAGGGTGCTCAGTGGGTGGGCGCAGGTTGCGAGTGGGGGCCACAGAGACCGCCGAGGGACAGTTTCCTTTTTTACAGGGTAAGAAAAAAAAAGACGTCGTGGGACCGTTTTGCGTTTTACAGGGGCATGTGGCATGCTGGGATGGGCTCCCAGTGTGCCACTGGACTCTTTTGTTGCGGGGGGGGCCAGCAGTAGCCAAAGGGGGATTGGGCACCCCCGTCAGCACACAACTAAAGGGGGGGGTTTCACATCATGCCAACAGGAATTGGGCACCCCGTCGGCAGACAATAACTGCAGGGGGGGGGTTTGACACAATGCCAATGAGGAGTGGGCTCCCCTGTCGGCACAATCAACATTGGGCCACTGAAGCCGATGGAGATTGGGGCCCCCATCAGCAACTAAACATGGTGGAGGGGGTATATTGTTTGTGAACACGGTGGCAAGCCGCTGCCATGTTCACAAACAATATCAGGGTTTTTACATCCCGCCCTGCAATGACGGGTCGCTCCCTCATTGCAGCGGATGGCTGATGCTGCAATGACGAGGCGGCCCCTGATTGCAGTGGCTACTTTTTTAGAAGGTTGTGGCACGCTGGCTGAACTAGTGTCAGCAGCAGCATGCCACGGCATTGGGGGAAGCGGGACAAACCTTTGCAGGCTGTGGGGGCATTGGCCACAACAGTGCCGCACCTCCACAACCTGCTCATGGAGAAAGCTGCCGCAACATGTTTCTTGCGCATGCGCGCAATCAACATAAAAATGAGATGCCTCATACTATGGGGTTATCCCAGTAAAGGAAATTTTAAAACAAGAAAAAATATTTTATTTAAAAATGTATTTTCTTTGGAATAGGTTGTTCTATAGAAAAAAATCTGTTTTGCAAAAATAGCAAGCAAACTTGAAGTGATATTTTCAGAAACTAGACAGCAAAGTGACTTTGTTCCCATGTTTCTATAGTTGTATTTATTTATGAGGTAAGGTTGGGGGATAGGTTAATCTGTACTGCAGGACAAACTGGGATGGGTTGGCTTTATAGTAATGTTATAATGTGCTTGAGTGAGTGACATTTGTGAACTTGTTCACTTGGATTGTCATTTAATTTGTCTGCAGTTTGTCTTTATCACCAAGTCTCTTTCAACTTGTCTCATTTTTATGTGTCTCGGATGTGCTGCTGCGCAGCTGTAGTCTTTTGGTATTTTTTTTTTGAGTGGGAGGGTATTTTGGGCAACATACTGTCATGTGGACGGTGGGGACTCTGGGGATGGTGCTAGGGTGCAACTCACAAAACATGGAGAGGGAGTGAGGAAATGGGGAGAAATTGCATTAGAAATACCCTTCAGAATGCACCAAAATGTTAAAAAATTTCTGGGGGCCTAGGCGGCCCTCCAGACTCCCGACCTATTATTTTTATTTTTTATCTGGCTTGAGCTCCCCCATCTATAGGACTCCTGGATCCACCCCTGGTGAGCCCCCACTCCCCATTAGTGGCTTTGAGCCACAGCCAATGGGAGGGTTGGGTCAGAGGATCCTTTTCATATATTTTATAACAACTTGTAATTTTAAATAATTGCTCTCACAGTGAGGGTACTCTTTCTACGAAACCCTGAAAACCAAATCTGTGATCACAGAGCAGCAATATACCAATTTATAATATTGTCGTCATCATGGGTCTGTTTCCTTGCCCTCTCCACACCTACTCATGGCCTTCAGGTAAGATGTTTAAATGTATGGAAGTCAATAGGATGGTCTGTATTTCAGAACATCATGTTTTCTCTGTATACTGTATTTGACAAACGGATTTAGATCTCATTAGGGTCAGTGTTTTCGACCTTCTGCTTGAACATTAGCTGTTTCTAGTTTAAATTATTAATTCAAGTGGTGTAAGTGCTGGACACAGTGCCATGGCCAGGTGGGGAGGTACTAATATCCCCAATTCTCTGGAAAATTGTGTGTTCATTTCTGACTGACTGCATTCTGCAACATGTATTTCCACCATTGAATGTTAACTTGCCCTAATTGGTCCCCTCCTCCATGTGTGTGCATTGTGCACTGCTCTCCGGAACCTTATGCAGCTGTTCCTGAGCAGAGTGAGAGTGTGTGACGCAGTGGCAGTATCCGATGGTGGAGTTATGCTCCAGCTTGATGGGAGTTGAATGTCTGAAAACACAAACTGAACCCACTGATCCAAAGGGGAGGAGGGATAGGCATTCCAGATAAAAGTGTATTTATTGTCAGTTTCCAAAAAGGGGAAACGTGTGTGTGGGCACGGGGTCAGTATGTCATAGACAAAAACAATGCGACAACATACCATGCGGTCAGTGCAGAGACACCAAATAGTATGCTCAGTAAAACCGCAGCGTGCCAATAATGCCGACCAACCATAGTAAAAGTAATGCTTTTTGCAGGGGGATCCACCCCCAACCCCCCAAATTAAAATAACCACTTCCGGCGGGAGGGGCGGCAGCTGTGGGATGGAGAGAAACTTGGGCGGGGGCAGACTGCTAAAGCACAACACCGAACACAAATTAAAAAAAAAAAAAATCAATTCTAATTTTGGACCAGGAATAGAACCCTGGTCCACAGATGCTCCACTACCTGTGACTTTACCCTCTGAGCCACAGCAGCTGCTTGGTGAGCTGCTATTCAGCAGAGTTCTTATCCTCTGCAACACTGCCTCCCAGCCAACAGCTACAGGGGTAGCACTACCACTCCACACCATTTCTTTCATGCACTATTGTGTACCCTGTAGCTGTTGTACCACACGTTGTTAATGCTGCACAGTTTTGCCCGCGACATTATTCATACAGCATATTGACCTGGTTGTATATGTGTGTGTGTGTGTTTTGAAAGACTGACCTGTGCTTTATTTTTATGGTGTGGCCCTTTGTGTTTTGTGTTTCTGGTGTAAAAGCTGGATCGGTGCCTGGTAGTCACGTCATCATGCCTTGTTTATGGAATGCTGCACAGCATGTCTGCTAGCTGAAGCTGGAATTGAGTCCTTTCTGCTGTGATGCACAGCCATAAACTGAAGGGTCCTAGTGATTTGCTGTAAGGATCTGTAAATAACATTTCTAGGGAAATGAATATGGTGCACAAGCCACACTCTGGTAGTCTTCCTTTCCCTTTAAATTCAGCCCAAAAGTCTTCAAGTCAAGCTCCTCCCATGCACCCAGGTGGCATACTCCTTGGCTCTGTCCCATGACTTCAGATATTCCTTTCCACTAGAAGAGTCAGGTCATGTTCTTCATAGCTCCTTGCAAGCGGCGTAGGCCAGCATTTTTCCAAAACCCTTCTCAAAGTTTTAAAGTGAAATTCTTCATTTTGTTCTGGTATGGAGCATGAAGAAGCTCGGTCCTGTCCTGGCTTCAAGTGATGTGTTGCTTGTAATCAGAAAATATCCCAGACAGACACGCACTCCTCATGCATTTACTGCCTCAAGGCAGAGCACAGCCCTCAGGCTTGCAGTCTGTGTAAATCATTGTTATCCTCCTCACTTGAAGATCGGTATGCCTGCCTCCTCCTAAGTTGGCCAGACGAACAGGACCCCTTGGTCCTCTCAAAAGACGTGTGTAAAGCTTTGTTTAGTGGCTGACTTGGCATCTCAGCTTGTGGCCCTGGAAGATGCGACAGCCCAGGCTGTGGTGGTTTCCTCATTGGCATCTGTGCTGCTCCTGGTCAGGGCCAGCATTGAGGCATCCTTCATGGGCAAATGTGCCAGTTTCTGTAGACCCTTGGGGAGGGCCCTTCCTGGGGTTAGAAGGAGATGACAAGATCCCACTGTCAGCTGTGGGACTGGGAATGAGCACACTCTTTGTGCTCCCACAATTCCCTTGACTGCTCGACAAATGTTGAGCACTTGGCCTGGCTGAGCCTCCCTTGGTTGAGGGTCAGGTCGCTATTTCCACTGCAACCCCGTCGGGCTTGTTGGCCATGTCGCAAGTTGACCAGCCAGTCAAGGTCTTTCTCACCCTGGTGTCTGAACAGATTGAAGATGACTAGATCATGAGGACTTCAGTTCTTTTAGACCTTTCTCAGGATGGTCAGGAGAAGCCGGTCAAGAAGACTGCCTCCCCCCAAGAGCTACCTCCTTTGGGGTCCAGCAGAAGGATCCAGCATGTGTCTTGTAGCCATCCCTGCCTCTCACTTCTCCATGCTGTTGGTGCTGTAGTTGTTGGTTGAGGCTGAGGTCCTGGTACTGGTACTGGTTGAGATCATGGTCCTGGGAATCCTCATGTCCTCATGCTCAGCCTTCGGCTAGGACTTGTCATTGACTTTCCTCATTGTACTTAGATGAAGAGCAGCTCTGTTGTAGGTTGTGTTGGCACTATAATGAGCTGATTTGTCAACAGTAGGCTCTCGGGAATTGTAGGCCTCTTCATCAGACCCCAATGCTTCACTGAGCTCCCTTGGTCCTGCCAATGCCACTCTAACTGGTGCCAGTTTCTTCATTGATCTGCGTGGAGCTGTTGCCTAAGCTGCCATTATAGGGAGCTCCTACCAAGGCTGCTTGCCAGGCTACCAGCTGTCCCGATCAGCCATCGGTTGAAATCCCCCACTCGGATGAGTCTAGGGTGGTTCATAGGGAAAAGTTGCCAAGGGTGGTGTTTGAGGAGTCTTTGGACTCTGAAGGATCCTTTATGCAATCCCCTCAGGACCACAGGCTTCAACCATGAACTGGCCAAAGAACTGAACACTTACCATGGGCTGGTCTTCTTTGGGGCTCTGCTTCAGCTGATCTCCAAATTGATGGAGATCCCCCTGAGGCTGGTCCAGAAAGGGGCAGAGTGTCTCCTTACTGAAATCCTCAATCAGGATGACTCCCCAGAGGTGGCCTTCCCTGTGACAGAGGCTATGTTGAATGTAAGAACGTGTCAGCAGAAGGAGACAGCATGATCCATCTAGTCTGCCCAGATTGCCTACCCCCCCATTCTGTTCTTCTTCTGAGATTACCGCAGTGCTTGTCCCATGCTAGCATAAAAGCAATGACTGTTTTGGCCTCCACAACCTCTGGTGGTAAGCTATTCCAAGGGTCCACCACCCTCTCTGTGAAGTAGAACTTACGAATGTTGGTTTTATACTTACCCCCTGTTAGTTTCAAACTGTGCCTCCTCTTTCGCATGGTCTCGTTTCTGTGAAAGAGGTTTTCTGCTTGTACCTTATTTATGCCTTTTATGTATTTGAAGGTTTCTATCATATCCTCCTGTTTCTCCTTTGCTTAAGAGAGTACATTTGCAGTTGCTTTAGTCTAGATTCATATTGCTCCTGGAGCAGTTCCTTTACCATTTTAATAGCTCTCCTCTGTACAGCCTCCAAGTGGTACTTGTCCTTTTTAAGTGTGGCCTCCAGAACTGTATGTAGTACTTGAGATGTGGCCTCACCAAGGACTGGTACAGAGGGAGTATGACCTCTTGCTTCCTACTTGTAATGCCCCTACCAATACATCCGAGGACGCTACAAGCTTTCTGCACCGCCTTTTCAGAATGTCTACCCACCTTTAAATCATCAGAAATAAGCACTCTGAAGTCCCGTTCAAGTTTTGTTTCTGATAATTGACTGCCATCAAGTGTGCATGTTTTCCTTGGGTTTCCTTCACCTTGCACTTTTTGGCATTGAATTTCAGCTGCCAGTCCCTAGACCATGCTTCTAGGTTCTTTAGATTGCTTCCATTGCTGCTGTTCCTTCAAATGTATCTACCCTGTTGCAGAGCTTTGGGTCACTTTTTTGATGAATATATTGAAGAGGATTGGGCCAAGGACAGATCCTTGAGGCACACCACTGATCAACTTCCCCTCGCTAGACAGTGTTTTATTGACTATGACCCTCTGCATTCTATTGTGGAGCCAGTTTGGAACCCACTTGTCTATTTTGTACCCTAACCCGGAGTGCTCGAGCTTATTGACCAATCTTCGATGGGGGACAGAGTCAAAAGCCTTGCTAAAATCTAGATAGACTGTCTGCCACCCCTCCCTGGTCCACTATTTTGGAGACCAAGTCAAAGAATTCAATCATATTTGTTTGACATGACTGTCCTGCTGTAAATCCATGCTGTTTAGTATCTAGCTGACCTGTTTCCATAAGGAATTATTCAGTACTCAATAAACGTCCCCACTACTGAGATCAAGCTCACTGGCTGGTAGTTTCTGACCTCCTCCCTGCTTCCACTTTTGTGCAAGGGTACCTCTGTGGCCTTCTCCAGCCCTGAGGTATTTCCATGCTCTCTAGAGACTGTGTGAATAATTCTACTAGTGCGCCTGCAATTTCCTGTGCCAGCTCCTTCAGAATTCTAGGGTGGATTTCATCTGGGTCCATTGCTTTATTTGTGTAACCCCCTGCAAATGGGGGTTCCCAGAAGTCTTCCAGGAGCTTGCTTGAATGCTCCAAGTCTGGAGGTGTTCAGCGTTTAAGCTGCTTGAGTGTGAGTGCTTTTAGAGCCTCTGGTACTGTCTCTTTAAGAGCTGCCTGCTTGTGACCATAATTAATTGAGATGGGGGGACTGTGTGTTCTAATGCCCGAATCCTGCCCGGGCTGCTGCCAATTTGCTCCATTTTTGCAGTCACTAAGAGTGCAAAGGGAGCCTTTCTGAAAGCTGTAACTGTTTGCCTGTAATCATTTAGCAGCATTTGTGATCTAACCTGTTTTATTGCAGCTGGGACTCTGTGTGTGTTTCCCCTCTATGTTGGAATTGAACTGCTGAACTGGACCAATCAGCGTGGGGGACCTTTAAAATGGAGCCTGCTGCTGGAAAATCAGAACTTGGACTCTTAAGCTGAGCCAGCCACAATGGGACTGTATGGCAAATGCCTCTGGGAATTGTAGTTTGGACTTCGGCGCCTTTTTGTACCAACAGGGGGAGTCTGATTGTGAGTGACAGCCAAACCAGCCAATTGAATTGGGAGGAACTCAAAGGAAATGCCCGGCTCTGTCTACTGGAAATATCAGATGAGTTGAGACAGTGAAGAGACAAGGAGCTGTGTGCTTCTTCTGTGCGTAGTTTTAGCGTGGGAATCACGTGTAAGGCCCTAAGTTTCGGTCTGCAGCTTATGCAAACGCCTGTTCGGACTGAATACAACTTGTGAAGAGAATCAAGGAGATCTGAAGAGTAAAAACCAGGCTCACCCTGTAGAAGACTGGAGATATTGCTGAATTGCACTCGGTCTGTCAGGAACTGAATCTGCTATGTGTTCTCCTGGGTATTGTGCAGTAATTGCTATTGGGATAGAGAAGCAGCCTGCCTGGTATAGTACTTTCCTTTTACATATAAATGTGTGTAGTGCTTGTGGGGAATCGCGTTTCAAATCCCCTGTACAGTGAATTGAGTGCATGAAGCTGGAAGTAAGCCCCAGCTTAATCCAGACTACATCCATTTGCTCTAAACTGCAGTGGGGTCCAGTCACAAGGACCTTGTCCACATGGTCTGCTTCTCCTGAAAATCCAGGACAATCTGCCTTCCATCCAGTTCCCAGCATTGAGTTTGTGAGCACAAAGCAGGGTAGCTCCCTGCCATCTGTTTATCGAATTGCAAGTGTGTCATCTAATTGTTTTTTTTTTTCATTTCTTCACGAACTGAGCCAACCGGCTCCGGATTACAATTTGGGTATTGTGCCAGTGTTTTTCCATCACAGGGCCCCAACCAGCTGCACCTATTCTGGCTAGCCCTCCCCCCATCCTGGGTACCCAGTGAAAGTGACAATTTGGGACTCTGAATGTGCGCACAGTACTGTGATTATTAATGTGTTTAACCTAATTAACCTGATTTCCCCCTGTCCTTGTTACAGCTCCTTAAATAAATCAGATCTGTTTGTTTCAGCAAAGTTACACTGACTGAGGTATTTGTTTATGTTAAAGTATTGTACTGTGGTTTTTGCACTGTGTCATCTTGTTTTACAGGGGTTCCCCAGAGTCCAGTCGACAGAGCCAGTCCTGGGGGTAAGTGTACATTGTGAAGATATTCCTGATGCATTGTGTGGGCCACCAGTGGGAAGAAAGGGGGGTTACAGTGTCCCAGAGGGCTGTGACCAAGCTAGTTTAACTACTGCAAACCCTGACCTCTGGGTGGAGGCACTCGCCATTGGACCTAGGCCCCTCACCCTGTTAGTAGTTAAGCAGGCAGGGGTAGTATCCCTTGGGATAGCGCCACCTAGGGGTTACATCTTGGAGGCACCGCTGGGATTAGCATCCTCTAGTGACCACATTTACGAATTACTGTTAAAAATAAATGGATACCCCAACAGAAGCGGCTGTACACCAGTTGGTGAAGTGGTGTACTGGGCAGGAGATCGACCCCCAAAATGATATACTTGTCTTGGATACCAGTACGGACACTGTAGAGGGAATACTTTCTAAGGTCAAATGTTTACGAAACCCTGTGGTGGTGGGGTGGCTGACTGATCTGCTCGCCCAGACTTTCATGGCTCTAATAGAGTGTACGGACCCTATAGACAGTTCTAAAGTGCCACAGACCATTACCCCAGAAGAAGCCCTCACTGCCTGGAAAGTGATAACTAAAGACAGTAAAGACCCCGGGGAGAACGAGCCCTCCCCACTATCTGAAACTTTTGAGGAGAAATTTGCTAAATTGTTGCTGGAGGAAGGGAAAACTGTGGAGGATTTAAAGAAACTATTATTGCCACTTGAGAACTTTCCTCCACCAACACCCTCTCCCCCTCCAGCACCCGTTATTGCCCCTCTTTCTGTGCCAGTGCAAGCCCCTATGTCTGTACCTGCCAATAGTCACAACTCTTACCGTAGGTTGAAAATTTTCTCCAGCACCTTCCCCACCCCACAAGGGGAGAATGACTGGGAGACCTGGATAGACTATGTTGCCCCTCAAGTGCTAGAATGGCAATGTTCAGAAGCAGAAAAGCAAAAGAGGGTAAGTTTGAGCCTCTGAGGTCCTGTCCTGGCTACCATCCATGCCAAACGGGCCAGTAACCCTGAAGCGGCTGCACAGGACTATCTTAAGACCTTAGAGAATGTGTATGGGAGCCCAGATTCCAATGAGGACCTGTGGTGGAGAGTAAGAAATGCACAACGGTACCAAGGGGAGTTGTTGTCTGTGTATGTATCTCGGCTGGAAAAATTGTTGCAAGAATGCCTCAGAAAGGGTAGTTTGCCAGTGATTGAATTGGACCGAACCAGGCTGGACAGGATCCTTAAGTCTGCCCCTTCTCAGAACTGCTGTTGCTTCAGTTACGCCTGGCCAATCGACTGGAATCCCCACCCTCCTATGATGAGCTAATGAGAGAAATTCGAGGAGTTGAGAAAAGGCAACCCCGGGAGGGACTTGCACCAATAGCTGCTGCTATGACCTGAGTGACTGAGGGTGACCCGTCAAGTGAAGTTCAGGGGCAAGGGTTGGCAGTTAATGAGTGCTCTGAGAAGGAAAAGGGTGTGAACTGCTGTGGGAGATTAGGAAACAATAGACAGTCTCATCATGAAGGCCCTCCTACGAGTACGGGCACTGACACTTGCCCGACTGCTTCTGCTATGGGGTTGGGGGTGCCCACCCAGGCACCTCATGTTGAAAACAGTTCGAAAATTGATGCCTTGACCATGGAAGTGAGGGAACTGAAGAGATGTTTCCAAATGTCCACCCCACCGCCAGCTGAGGTGGCACCAAGGTTTTCCATTGATAGTACCAATGCTTCAGCCCCCAATGTGATGCTTCATTCACCCCAAACTTCAGCTGACATATTTTGCCATAATTGTGGGAAGGATGGGCACATGAAGAGGAAATGCTGGTCTCGGAAAGACTTAGAGAGAGTGGTGAGCCGGCTACAAGGAGAGCTTTGGAGCACAAAACAGTGGTTAAGAGGTGCATGAAATAACCACAGTGAAGGTCCCAAAAATGTTAACTCATGTCCCTTTGGGGCACGGTCAGTTGCCCAGGCCCCCGCTACTGCCTCTCCAGACTGGTCCAGGATAGTGGGTCCCTCCATGGAGACTGCTGTAAAGGTGAATGGAGTGTCTACAAGAGCTGTATTAGACAGTGGCTCCCAAGTGACAATTACAGTATGTTCCAAGACTGGTATCAGAAGCGTTTGTCTGATGTACCTTTACAACTGTTGGAGGGGCTGCATGTCTGGGGGTTAAGTGAGAAGGCCTACCCCTACTCGGGATATATCTGAATTTTGCTGTCTTTTCCCACCTCTGTGGCTGGGGTGGCAGGGCAAGTAGAGACCCTGGCCTTAGTGTGTCCTCCTACGGGACTGTATGATGGTGTTCCTTTACTAATTGGAACTAATGCACATATGTTTGGATGGCTGGCACAGTTGTGTTATGAAAAACAGGGGTCAAGGACTAGTAGAGCTTTAAGAATTCCGGCCTTGATCAAGAAGGCCTATGAGGCACAGAGAGGTGCTGACGAAGTGGAACCAGAGGAACCGGTTGGAGTTGTCTGGAAAAAGGATCCTGAGTCTCTGATCCTGGCGCCAAATGCCCAGTGTACCTTACAGGGAGAGGTCCGTATCAGAAAGGATGTCAAGAATAAAATATTAATGTTGGATGCACCAGGCGATGGAAAATTGCCGGAGGGACTGCTGGTCAAGCCTAGTACTTTGCCTTCTAGAGCCCATGCTTATGCCAGAAGGGTAACGGTTCAAGTTCATAATGTGTCTGACAAAGAGATTCAAGTAAATAGAGGTTGCACCCTGGCTAATGTGCATTGTGCAGACACTGCAGTACTACCCAGTAGCAAGAGTTCAGCAAAGAATGACAGAGTAACGCCTGACTTGTTTGATTTTGGTGACTCCCCGTTGCCAGCTGAATGGAAAGTGAGGATCAGTGAGAAGCTTGCCCAGAGAGACCAGGTGTTTTCTTTAAAGGAATGGGACGTAGGATGCGTACAAGGAGCTGAGCACCATATCCGGCTGCATGATGAAAGACCATTTCATGAGTGGTCTCGACACCTGGCACCTGCTGTTAGTAGTTAAGCAGGCAGGGGTAGTAGCCCTTGGGATAGCGCCACCTAGAGGTTACATTTGCTTTTAATTTGAGAAGATATTTTAGGACACTGTCTCTTGTAAATGGTCCAGCATCTGCTTCTATGGTGAGTCTGCCTGTATTCTGCATTTTGGGTCCATTGCTGTTATCTTCTTTTGTGAAGACTGAGAAGAAGAAACTGTTTAGAATCTCTGCTTTTTCATTATTATTTTCTGTTTGCCATCCTTGGTTGCTATTCTTATAATGCCTCCTTTTGTTTCCTTTTTTCTGTAACGCATCTATAAAAAGTTTTGTTTCCCATCTTCACTCCTCATGTGATTATCTTTTCTGTCTGGGCTTTGGCTGCCCTTACTGCCTTCCCTGCTTCTTTTAGCTTCGTTTTGTAGACTTCCATATCTGCCTCATTGCTAGTATCCTTGAATCTCTTGAATGCTTTCCTTTTATCCTTTATTTTTGTTGCTACATTCTTGGTATACCATAGTGGTTTCCTCCTTTTTCTTGACTTGGAGATCTGCTTCGTGCACTGGGCAGTTACTGTGAGTAAAGCTTCCTTCAGGGCTTTCCACGTCTGTTCCTCTGTGTCCCCTATTTCCTCGCTAAGTATTTGTTTTATGAAAGCCCTCATTTGAGTCTCCAGCCTTCCTGAAATCCAGGACCATGAGTTTGCTGTGGCTGACTTCCTCTTTACTGGTGATGGTGATCCAGACGGTCCTATGGTTTACTGGTAGCCAATTTGCTGCCCACCATCAGAGATCCTGTTGCTATTTGAGAGCATGAGGTCCAGAATAGCTTCTTCTCATGTTGGTGTGGTCACCAACTGTTCTAGTCCTGCTCCCTTTAGTGCTAGGAGGAAGTCTCTGCTACTTTCAATAGAGACCATATGTGAGAGTCAATCCACATCCGGTAGATTGAAATCACCGACCAGCAGCAGTTTTCCTTTTTCTGCCATGTCTTTATCCTGGGCTGGAGGCTGTATATAACCCCACCTCAGATAAGGTACTTACTTCCTGCTCCGAGGATGACCCAGAGGATCTCCACATTGCTGCTATGTCCCTGGGTTTCCATAACATTGATGCTGTTTTTTACATATATTGTTATCCAGCCACCTTTCTTACCTTTGCGGTCTAGTCAGAATAGTGTGTATCCTGGGATAGCTACATCCCAGGTGTGGTTCTTAGTGAACCACTGTCTCTCTGAGTCCTGCTCTGGAGCTCTGGCAGCATCTGGCTTCATGCTTGGTACCATTGGCCTTCATGGTGCACAAATACATGGTCCAGACCAGTTCCCTTTCCATTTTTTTCAGACCATCCCTTGGCTGAGGGATTGGTAACAGACTATGTCTTTTGCAAAATGGGTAATGTTAGGGATGTAGACATGTCCCCCAAGAAGGAGTCCAAGAAGCTGAACCATGCAGCTTAGAAGGTCTGTGCTGCATCCTCCCTGGATCTCCGCCAGGCGAGCTCTGCCTTAATGATGGCCAATGTCGGACATGCCCTTATGGGTATCCTGAACCATGTCCTCCCCCTCCTTCCTGCAGATCTACTGTGAGCAGACAAGGTGATCAGAGGCCAGGACCAATCCCTAGCCAAGTAGCAGCTTCACACTGCCTTGGACATTGGCAACTCATGTGCTGGTCTGTGGCAGCGGCAGTCACAATGCACTGTAGGGCCTGGATGTGGATTTCCACCTTCATGGCAGATACTGGGCACAAACTGGCCATTATACCCTTCTTGTGCACCAACCTTATTGGCCCTGGGGGTGGATGGGCTCCTCACTATGATAGAAAAGTCCAGTGCCACTCTCAATTTGGTGGCATCCTCGCAGAAGGACTCCAAGTGACAGAAGCCAAAGAAGTCCTTTCAGTTTTGACCCTTTCTGTCCCAGCAGCCCCAGCAGGGGCAATCTCAGGTCTAGCAGCCTGAACTAAATTTGCCAGTAAAGGTTCCAAGAAACTCTGAGGTCAGGGTGGTGGGGCCCCTGTGGCAGCTAGTGCTGGGGCCTCCTCCAAGGCTGCTCAGTGATGAGTTGGGGGTTGTGTCTCCCACCCATCAGGTCCCCGCCTGAGCTCGCCATGGGGGATTGGCTTCGCTATTTCTGGCATGCCTGGTCTGTCATCACTTTGCACAAATGGGTGCTAGAAGTGGCGGGACATGGATTGCCTCTCAGCTTTGAGGCTCTTCCATCCTACTGAGCCCATGCTTCATGGGAGTCTGTAGTGTCACAGGTAATGTTGTCTGCCTTCAAGGAGAATATTGCTCAACTCCTTGAGAAAGGAGCCATAGCCCATGTCTCTGATGTCAAGGCCACCCAAGGCTTTGTGTCCAGATATTTCCTGGTCCACAAATGGATGGGTGGGTGGTTGGCACCTCATACTGGATCATCATGATCTCAATCAGTTTCTGAGGAAGCACAAGTTCTGTTTGATCACTCTGAATCAAATCATTCCATCTCTGGAGCAGGCCATGTAGTTCTGCTCTCTGAATCTTCAGGATGCCTTCTACATTCCAGTTAGTCTGGCCCACTGACGATCCCTTCAGTTCATACCTCTCAACCTCTTAGCATTAAAAATCATAGCACTGGCCTTCAAAAATCATAGCAGAGGGCCAGAATGTGTAGCACTTTCTTATTTTAAACAATATTATGTCTACAGATAGTGGGTCCCATATAGTTAGTGATAAGGAATGTTTCTATCAACGTAGTTCAATGATTTAAAAGTTTGTGTGCCCAGAAATAGCTCTAACATTATGAGGAACATCAGTACACCTATGAGGAGCAGGGGTAAATCTGAGTGTGAAAATCATAGCGCTATGCAGAATTCATAACAGTTGAAAGGTATGCTTCAGTTCCACAGAGAGGAAGTTCTCTTTGAGTTCTAAGTCATGCCTTTCAGCCTCTCCTCAGCTCACAGGGTCTTCAACAAATGCATTGCAGTAGTGAGAACCTTCCTGCAGTGCTGAGGTGTCCAGGTCTAAGCAAAGCAAGCAAAACAAAGCAAAACTTTATTTATGAAATACTATTCCAAATTGATCATAGTGCTGTACAGATATAATAAAACACTAAACAGATAAATACATATGATTAAAAAAAACATAAAACAGCAGGATTTAAATATATGGAAAAGCATATTTAAATAAAAACAACTTCAGGGCGGATTTAAAGGCCTCAACTGATGGGTACTCTAATCCGGTGTGGAAGAGAATTCCACAGGGTCAGGGCTGCAAAAGTAAATGATCTCACTGCAAATGTAGTCAAATGAACCCTGGGAATCTCCAGCAATCCCTCGTCAGTGGAACAGAGAGGGCGAGAGGGGCGGTAGGGACAGAGGAGGTCTTGCAAAAACTGCATTCCCTGTCTGTGTAGGGCTTTAGAGGTCAAAAATCTGACCTTGAAGGTGCTCCTCTATTGCTCCAGCAGCCAGTGCTGATCACAGAGCACAGGTGTGACATGGCAAGATCTTGATAAGCCAGTCAGCAACCTGGCAGCCGCATTCTGCACCAGCTGCAAGTGATGAAGTTCCACCCTCAGCAGCCCTAGGCATAAGGCATTACAGTAATCCAGGCATGAGGTTTCAAAAGCATGGACCAACATTGGAAGATTGTTGGGCAGGACCAGGTGTTTTATCCAGGTGATGTTCCTTAGATGATAAAATGAGGTTGTGATAACCGCTGACACTTGAGCCTTTGGAGTTAACTCATTATCAAATACAATGCCCAGATTCCACACCTGGTCAGAGGTTAGTAGCTGGTTACCTCCCAGCCATAGTCCAGAAGGTGGCCAAGCCACCTGCCCCTCTGTCCGATGACCTGGGTCCACCACCAACACCTCAGTCTTTTCCAGGTTCAGTCTGAGCCAGTTTGTACTCATCCAGACTTGAGTCTCAGAAAGGCAGTTGTTAAAGACTGAGATAGCAACATTATGTTTGGGTACGAAGGACATGTGCAGCTGAGTATCATCTGCGTAGCAGTGAAAACTCAGTCTGTACTGCCTAATAATGCCTCCCAATGGCAGCATGTGCATCGCGAACAATATGGGTGAAAGCACCGAGCCCTGTGGCACCCCACATGGCAGGGGATGAGAGGCCGAGGGAGAAAAAACCCCGACTCCACTCTCTGCACCCTGCCTGCAAGAAAAGATAGAAACTATCTGAGGACTGTGCCAGACAGTCCACAGAATAGTCACAGATGCTCTAGCGACACCTCATGGTTCATGGTATCAGATGCTGCAGAGAGATCAAGGAGGACAAAGATGGAATGACGCCTCCGATCTCTGGCTATCAGGAGGTCATTATAGTGGCCCTATAGGGTCCCAAACTCAAAACCTCTCTGCCTTCTTGACCCTGCTGTCTCTCACTGTCCCCTCACTTCTGTAGTCCTAATCTCCCCCCCCCAAAAAAATAAAACATTGACAAAGCCTGAATATGGGCTGCTCCTCCATGGCCCTAGTTGTTCCCAGCTCTTAAAGTGTTCTCCTGGTTTACTTTATTTTGCAAGTGTTTTATATTTTTGATTTTGTTTAAATGATTTCTCTACAAATTATTATTGTAAATGGTTCTCCCTGTACCTGAATATTTTCTTCCCATGTAAATGAACCAATGTTGTCATTCCAATGTAAATTCATGTTTGTGAACTGTGATAATTGTCATTGTTACTTCCTTAGACTGTTTGTTTTTGGCATGTACTTCTTCTGACGTGTAACCTTTAAAAAAGAGCATTTGCTCAAAGGTTATTCTCCAAAAACTGAAATAAATAAAACCTTGCCCACAAAAGACAGGTTAGAGACAGGCCTGTAGTTTGCAGGACAATTGGGGTCAAGAGAATATTTCTTTAAAAGAGGGTGAACAACTGCCTCCTTCATGGTGTCCAGAAACATCCCTGATTAATGAATACCCAACAGTCTGTACCAGGACTGGTCAGATCACCTCCACGCCCCCCACCAGGAGGCTTGTTGGACCCAGATCCAAACCACAGTAAGGCGGTCTCAAGCCCTGGATTATCTTCACAACATCTCTGATCATCAACCGGTCAAAGTCAGCCCAGATTGACTAGGTGGTTGCAATTTCCCACCGATCACCATTCTGCCGATTTAAGCAAGCTGTGCAGATCTCTAATCTGATGATGCCAACTGTATCTGCGAAAAACCGAGCAGACTCCTCAAACTTTAATTGTGAAAAAGCTCCACAGTCCAGAAGATCTGAGCCAGTCAGTTTCATGCAGCTGCAATCTCCCTGGACAGGAACTCTGCTTTCTTACGTGAGATTGCGGACTGATAGTCCTGATAATGGGACATCAATCAAAGTTTGTCATTAATCAGGCCCGACTTCAGCCAGCATCACTCTAACCTTCTCCCTACTCTCCTCATCTCCCTCAAGATCCCATCAAACTATGGGGACCGAGGGTGAAGGGTGAGGGGGCAAACACAGACAAGAGCTATAGAATCCAGAGCAGTCACCACTGCCTTATTATAGGGACTCGACAATTTCAGAATTCAAAAAGTAATTCTTAATTTATTCTTGTGGTTGTCCACCCGAACAGCACCCTCTCCCCAGTGCTTTGACCCTAACTCAGGGTATTCCTCAGGGGCGGATCTGAGAAGTTACTATTCTTGGTGTCTTAAAGCGATGTTCTGACCCAGAGCTATAAGGTATTAGGCTTCATAGCCCAATACCTTACAGCAGTATGAGCTGACAGGCGCAAACATGTTAATTTAAAATTTCTTACTTTTTGCTGTGGAAGGGATCATAACTGGCACTGAAGCCTTGACCAGCTGATCCCTTCTAGCTTCCTGGTGCCATCTCACCACCCCAACTCCACCCCTGTGATCTCAGAATTTGTGACATGTGGCCAGGGACAGTGTGGGGGTGAGCCCCATACAAGTCTATGGGGGCTATTTTTAAAGCTGTTTTTTAGTGATTTTAAACTGTCATAGAGGAAAATTAAAGCAGTCACTTAACTAGTAGGTATAGTAGATAGAGACATTCAAATACAGTACCTTAAGGGGATCAATAGAATTCAAGAGGGCAGCATCTTTCAGAAAAAAGATGTGCAAGAACAAGGGGTCTCAATATGAGGCTGGGGGGGAGACTCTGGCAATGTCAGGAAGTATTTTTTCACAAAAAGGGTGGTGGATACATGGAACAGCCTCACTGAAGAGGTTGTGGGAGCAACAATGATAGGCAAATTCAATAATGCATGGGACAGGCAGAAGGCAACACTAGGGGTAGGAAGGGGGATGTAGGCTGCAGATCTAGTAGGATCTGGAGTTTATGCAGTAGGTAGGAAAATGGGCAGACTAGGTGGCCCAGGTGAGCCTTACTTGCTGTCAGATTCTATGTTTCTATGGTATCCTGCACCAGCACAGTCAGATGGACCTGCTAGCAGATATGGCACCTGCAGTGGGAACTGACCTGCCAGTGGTCTCAGCACCTTGCTCAGTGGGACCAACTGGTCCTGATGACTCAGCTGATGTGAGATGCCATCCAGTGGTGGTTAATCTCAGGACATCTAGACAAAGGAGGTCCATTCATCCACCCAGAGCCAAAAGTCATTCTGACACATCTCTGTTGGGATGGGGAGCACGCTTGAGGCACCACAGAGCCTACAGGCTCTGGACCCAAGGGAGTCCCATTACCACATCAGCTTACTGGAGCTCTGTGTAGTGCACCTTGCTCTGACAGAATTTGCTCCATTTGTTCGGTGTCAGGTAATGCAGGTCCAGATGGACAACACCACAGCCATGTGATACCTGAACAAGCAAGGTAGAATGCACTCCCTATGGTTGTGTCGGGAGGACCTTCACATCTGGACTCTCATGCGCAGCTTGGGTGGCAGTCTCATGGAGATACAGTCAAGCCTGCCAGGATGAAGTGCAGAGTCACAGGTTTACTGCATGACAAAAGGGATTAACTCCCATTGAAATTGCATTGTTTGCTGCAGTAACTCTACTGCAGAATTCTGCAGTACTGCGCTTCATCCTGCTGGGCACCACTGTACATGTGGCTGGAGCCTTCAACCACCTAGATGATACCCTCAGCCAGGTGGGCAGGATTTCTCATGAGTGGTCTCTGCATCAAGAGATGGTGGACCATCTTTTCTCCCAGTGGGGCACTGCGCTAGTCGACCTGTCTGTCTCCTGGGAGAACATGAAACTGAGGCTGTTCGGCGCCCACCCCCTCAGTGCGAGACACTGCTGGGGGATGCCTTCACGAGGCCTTGGACCGCAGGACTTTTTTACACCTTCCCACCCTTTTCCCTGATCCACAGTGTGTTGATCAAGGTGCCTTGCAGCAGTGCAGTTTTAATTGCTGCAGTGGGACTGGCCAACACTGGCTAAGAAAGGTTACATTAATCTCATATTAATAGTCATGGACTGCTGGAATTTGACTCAGCACCAGCATTCCATGACATTTGCGAGCAACCACCATTGCTGTGCTTGCTTACAGATCTCAGTAGTGCTGATTGTGGTACAGATGAAGACACTTGATCGAGACATCCCAGTGGCAGGCATTACATCCTGATTAAACAGCCATCTTATTTTATCCAGAGACAGCATTTGGATTGTTTGTTCTGTGTGGTTTTATCTCCCAGTTCACTGTGAATAATGAAACTGCCCCCCAATAGTCTAAGAACCCCCAAATGTAGTTTTCTGCTGGTATAGTTAAGTAATGTACTGTATAGGTAAGTGCCCCATGCTTGCTGGCTGTGGTGCTCAAACAGAGAAACTGAAAGTTAACTGATTCAATTAATGCAGTAGATGTGGTTTGCCCTCATGGCTGCACACAACTTAGGACTCGAGCACTGCCACTCACAGAGGGCTGTTGAAGACTGTGGAATGGGCTGTAGACTAAATTAGATATTTTATTAAAAATGAAACTACAAAAAGAAGGAAACTTTTCTTTTTGCATTGCTAGAAAATCAATAAGGTATTGCCAGGGGTTACATTAATCATCTTTTGTCACCCCTAGGGGTGATGTGGCACTTGGTCTCACCTTGTGCCACATTACATCGCTGGAGGGGATTAACTCATTCACTCCACAGCAGCTGTCTAACAGTTCCACCCCTTCTGCCCTTTTACTCTTAACTCTGCATCCTGGGCCATTCTGAGCAAAAATAAAGCCAGATGCACCATATTGTAAACAAATGCGAAAATCTCACAAACCATAAGTGCTGCTTACAAAGTACCAGTGGCAAAGTTTTTCAGCACAAAATTACCTTTCTAATGGTGGTTTGCAATCAATTCTAAGGAATCTTTTTATACTTATACTAGTCAAAATACCAAAAACATTGATTTTTTTTAAACAAAAAAAAGCAACATAATCCATTTTTGTTGTGGAAACAAGTAACATATCTACACCACACTATGCATCCATACGTGATAAATGGGTAGTAAAGTAATTCTGTACTAAAAAGCAAGCTTTCTAATATAAAACATGTATTTTTATCCTTTTTATTCAAGGTGCTTTTGCAAGGATTGATGGACAAAAGTCAACCATACACCATACCATAAATATGAATACCTAATAAACTGTAACTGCTACACACAAAGTACGAGTGGCAGAGTTGTTCAGCACAAACTTACCTTTCTGACAGTGGTATGTAATCAATTCTAAGCAATTCATTTTTTATACTAGCCAAATGCGCATTTCTAACTAAGGACAAGAAGGTATTAGATAGTGTCCAGAGAACGGCCACCAAGAGGTGTAAGGAACTAAATCTTTTTGATCTTGAATCAAGACGACATGGAGGTGATCTGTTACTACTTTATAACATTTTAAATGATGAGCATCCTATGTCCAGCTGTGGTTTTACAAGGGTCAACAAACCAAATAATCTACAATGTAATAATAAACAATTGGTGGTACAGAGGGCTAATACAAACAAATGAAAGAATTTCTTTACTATTAGATCAGCTACATTATCAAACCATTTACCACAAGATGTGATAGAGGCCACTACTGTGGAACAATTTTAACTAAGACTAGACAGGTTCCTCTTCAGTACAAACCCCCTTTGCCCGCATGGTGTGTGTAGGTAGACTTGATGGACTTAGTGCCTTTTTCTACATAAACAAACCAAGTTAAACCAAGTTTAAACTGATTTAAACAAAAAAATAAAACCATACACACCATACCATAAACAAATGCAAATACCTCATAAACTGTAACTGCTACACACAAAGTATGAATGGCAAAGTTGTTCAGCATGAAATTACCTTTCTAATGATGGTATGCAATCAATTCTAAGCAATTCAGGTTTTTTATATTAGCCAAGATATCCAGAATATTTATTTTTTTCTTAAATAAAAAAGTAACGTAAACCCTTTTTTTGCGGAAAACATATAACATATCAGTACCAAATTATGTATCCATACATGATAAGCAGGTAGTGAGGTACCCATAGACATGATTAAATAAGCCCAGAGTTGATTAGCTGCCTAAATACATACATCCTAACGGGACACATCCCCAGACGTCTCCCAGCAGGACTGTGAGTGATTTGCTGCCAACTACAGACATCTACCAGCCTGAAGGGAGATGTTTTCTGCTGCCACCTACAGACATTTACCAGGGTGAATCAGATGATTAATGTAACCCCCAGGTCATACCTTATTGCTTAAGAGGGGCAAGGCATGAATGATTCTGGTAGCCTCAGACTGGCCACATCAGTTTTGGTACCCAGATCTCCTCATCCTCAGCAACAGGCCTCCGTGATGCTTGATCCTGCACCTTGATCTGCTATCCAGTCACAGGGGGAAGGTCTTACACTCAGACCTTCAGTCCCTGTACATGACAGCCTGGGTCCTGAGCAGCTAGAGTTCCAAGCTTTGGGTGTCTCCAAAGAGGTTCTCCATGTGGTGGAAGACTCCTGGAAAGAGTTGTTTTGCCAGTGCTATGCCTTCGGATGGAAGAGGTTTTCAGTTTGTTGCCAGAGCAGGGAACCAGAGCAGGGAGCTAGACCCCCTGGACTGCATCTTGGCTAATATTCTGGACTAACTGTGGTCCCTCTCTCAGTCAGGTCTGAGGTCGATGACCGTCAAGATGCACCTGGCAGCCATCTCTGCATACTGCGCATGGACTGATATGCCAATAGTGGTACAGGAGAAGGTGACTGGATGCTTTTTAAGGGCTTTGACCATTTGTCCTTGCTGGTGTATGAACCACCATGATCTTGGGACTTGTTGCTGGTACTGGTAGTGCTCATGGGCAAGCTATTAGACCCAGTGCACAGTTGTGAGATGTCACACTTGTTGTGAAAGACAGCCTTCTTGATGGCTATCACCTCTGCCAGAAGGATCAGTGAGCTCCAGGCACTCTCAGTGGAGTCTCCATATTCATTGTTCCTCAGGGACAAAGTTGTCCTCCATCCCAACTCAAAGTTCCTCCTGAAAGTTATTTCGGAGTTTCACCTTAATCAGGTGGTTAACCTCCCAGTATATTTCACCACTCCAGTCTTGGAGGATGAGCACAGGCTTGATATGTTGGACATGCAGCAAGTGCTCTCTTATTACAAGGAGTGCATGACTGGAATTTGGGGAGAGGCTACCAGCTCTTTCTCACTTGTGCTGAAGCCACACCTGGCAGAGCAGCAGCTAAGTGGATGATTGAGAGGTGGATTGTATCCTGTATCGACCTATGCTATAGGTTGGCTAGTAGAAAGACTCCCATAGGGCTTAGGTCTCATTCCAGCAGACATACCGCTTCCCAGGTGGCTGCTTCCAGGGACAACCCTATCCAGGAGATCTGCAGGGCTGCTACCTGGAAGTCAGCACACATCTTTGTTTCTGACTACCAGATGGGCCTTGAGTCATGCTGGGATACTGGTTTTGGGACCTCAGTTCTCTAATTCCTGTTTGCTAAGTAGTAGTGTGCACCTTTCCCCTGTCTCCCAGAGAACTGCTAGTAGTCTGCCAGAGTGTAATTAGTGCATCGGATCCACATCCCTAGAAATGAGGGTTACTCGCCTGTAACTGTAGTTCCAGGAGTGGTATATAGTGTACATCCACGCAACCCACCCAACCTTCTCTGGCAAGTGGCACATGGATTCCTGCTTCCAGTGTGCAAGATATGACATCATGGTGCACAGCCAAGGAGTATACCACTTGGGTGCTTGGGTGAGTAGGAGGAGCTTATACATTCTAGCTGAATTTAAATGTAAAGTAAGACTGCCAGTGCGTGGATGTACATCATATACCATTCCTAGATCTACGGTTACAGGTGAGTAACCCTCATTTTTGTAGTACTCCTTTTGTTTTAACCTCCAGCTACAGACGCCCTCTCATCCCATATCCAGAAATACATAGTTGCTGCTGGTTCAGGTAAATATTATTACTCATCTAGAACAGGAGTTTAACTCGCTATGCTCCCTTCCTCTGTGGTTTCCCTTCTGCTATCCCTTCCTTCCCAGCTTCATCATGGCAGCCACCCATCACCCACTTCCTCCCTCTTCTTGCTCCTCAGTCTTTCTTGCAGGTGTCAGTGAGGCTCAGTTGATAGCACATTCACCTTATGTGGGTTGTAATCCTCACTCTCTGCAGCTTCCGAGAGTGGCCAAAAAGGTCAGTTGGAGCTGGGACTCTGACAGAGGCAGTTGTTGCTCTTCTGCTTCAAATCTTATTGAAGCTTTGCTCCCTGCTGTTCCAGGATCAACAGCAGCGTTATCCCTGATGAGTGCTTGTCCTGAGGGTATTGTTCAGTGCACTTTATTGGAACAAATGATCCTGTCTTAAAGACATCCAAGACAAATTTGGTTTGTTGTGAAATTTTTGTAATTTTAGTTTATTTTTTTCAGCTAATAAAATTATAGGCTTAATTTTTG
Source organism: Neoceratodus forsteri (assembly GCA_016271365.2). NCBI lineage: Eukaryota > Metazoa > Chordata > Ceratodontiformes > Ceratodontidae > Neoceratodus > Neoceratodus forsteri. The sequence continues at coordinate 336,053,883 of JADMNL010000026.1, forward strand.
CCGTTTATTTGCCGTACTCTATTGGATCTTGACGTATGTTACCCACACCTGGTGACAGCATATGCTCCCTCTTTTCTCAATCTCAATCTTTATTTATTTATTTAAGACGCCCTTCTAAAAACCAAGGCGCCTGTACAATACTAGATAAAACAATTACAAATACAATAAACAACATTAAAAATCATTATATGCTTTACTAAAGAGGTGAGTCTTTAAAGATTCTTTAAAACTATGGACAGTAGGGCTTTCCCGCACCTGACGAGGTAGAGAATTCCACAGGGTCGGGGCCATAAAACTAAATGATCTTGCCCCTGAAGTTTTAAATGAACCTGGGAATCTCTAGCAATCCCTCATCAGTGGATCAGAGAGAGCAGGAGGGACAGTAGGGATGAAGGAGATCTTTCAGGTAAACTGGTCCCTGATCATGTAGGGCCTTATAGGTCAGCAAACCGACCTTGAAGGTGATTCGCCAGCAAACTGGCAACCAGTGCAGACCACGGAGCACAGGCGTTATATGACTGGCCCTAGATGAGCCCGCAACAGCCTGGCTGCTCACATTCTGCACTAGCTGCAGGTGGCGAATCTCATCCCAGGAAGCCCCTAGGTAGAGTGAGTTGCAGTAGTCAAGGCAGGAGGTAAATGGCGTGGACCAAAATAGGCAGAGTCAGTGGATCCAGGTGTTTCACCCGGCGATGTTCCTCAGATGGTAAAAGAGGTTTTGACAACCGCTGACACCTGAGATTTAAATGTCAAGCGGTCATCAAATACAACGCCAGATTCCTATTCGGTCTGAGGTAATTAGCTGGATATCCCGAGCCATAAACCGAGGGTAATCCAACCAATAAACCGCCTCCGCGATCCTGGCCTACAACCAACACCTCAGTTTTATCAGGGTTCAACCTCAGCCAACTCAATTCATCCAGTCCTGGATTTCAGCAAGACAGTTATTAAAGACCGAAAGGCAGCATCTTGACTGGGCGCAAAGGACATGTACAGCTGAGTATCATCTGCATAGCAGTGAAAACTCAGACCATACCACCTAATAATCGCTCCTAATGGCAGCATATACTGCAAACAACATGGGTGCCAAAATGGAACCCTGCGGTACCCTACAGGATAGGGAGAATGATGCTGAGGAAAAATCCCAGACACCACTCTGAGTCCTACCGAGGTAAGACTGAAACCAACTGAGGACTGTACCAGACAGTCCACAGATAGACCGTAGGCTGCTCCAATAGCACACCATGGTCTACAGTATCAAATGCTGCAGAGAGATCAAGAAGGACCAGAATGGAACAAGATCTTTGATCTCGCTATTAGGAGGTCATTTAGCACCCGAATCAGAACTGTCTCGGTACTATGTCTTTTCTAAATCTGACTGAGAGAATCGAGAGATTGTGGCTGGTCAAATGATCATTTAACTGCAAAGCAACCACCTTCTCAATAACTTTACCAACAAAGGGTAAGTTAGAGACAGGCCTGTGGTTGCCAGGCAGTCCGGGTCCAAGGAGGATTTCTTAAGGAGGGCTGGACCACACGCCTCCTTTAGAGGATTTGGAAAAATCCCCCTCTCCATGGACCTACAGACTATCTCAGCTAGGATGGGGCCAATTTTATCCACACACCCCACTAAGAGATGTGTGGGGCCCGGATCCAAACTACAGTTGGTCGGACGCAATAATTGTATGATCATCACAATTTCTTCAATTGTGGGAAGGCCGAAGTCAGACCACACAAACTGGGTGTCCGACATCTCCTGCCGACCATCACTACTCCCATTAGAGAGGGTTAGATGGATGTCCGATCTGATTGTGGCAACCTTATCTGAAAAGAATAGAGCAAACTCCTCACACCGTTCTTGAGAAAACGCTCTTCTGGGCTGCAGACAGATTGGATTGCACAATCTGTCCACAGTCCGGAAGAGCTGAACTGGTCTAGTCTGTGCAGCAGCAATCTCTCTGGACAGGAATTCTGCCTTCTTACGAGAGATTGCTGATTGATAGATCACATAGTGATCCATCAAACTAAGTCTGTCACAATCCTGACCCGACCTCCGCCAGCACCTCTCCAACCTTCGTCCAACTCTTCTCAACTCCCTCAAAGTCTCATCAAACCAAGGAGACTTGGGTAAAGTGAGAGGACTAACACCTAACAGAGCAATGGAATCCAGGGCCCCTGCCACCGCCTCATTATAGGCAAGTACCAGCTCTCCTGGATCCATGCAATCCCTCGGTAAGCTCGATAGGTCCAGCACCGCCATCAGGCCATCAGGGGAAACACCCCTTAAAGGGCGATACCGGACCATCTCCGTAGGGGCCGGCCTACAAGGGGTGGCCACAAAACTGAGCCCAATGGAGTGATGATCAGACCATCCGACTGGTTCCACCACCAGGTCGGATATCTCCATCCCCAGAAGGAACACCAAATCCAGTGAATGAACACCAATATGGGTCGAGGAGGAAATAACCTGTGTGAAGCCCAGTGACATCATTAACTGGAGGAAGTCTTGACCAAACTGCGAGACCTCATCGTCAACCCAGGCATTGAAGTCCCCCAGAACCAACCATCTGGGGGACCCCAATGTCAGGTCGACAACGAGGTCCGCGACTTCCCACAGGAAAACATTCCCATCTTACATGGTGGATGGTATCGAGAAGTATCCTGCACCCCACGCCCACGATACATTCAAAGGTTTGGTAGTTCCCACGGTACCTCCACTAGGCCCAGTTCTGATCTAAAACAGATGGCAACACCCCCCTCTGAGTCTGAACCTGGGCGGTGTATCACCAGTACCCAGCTGGAACTGCTGCCCAAAACTGGTCCAGCATTTTCATCCAGCCAGGTCTCAGTGATGCACGCCAGGTCTGATGTCCCAACAAAATCAGCTATAACAGCCATTTTGTTTCTAATGAGCCTGGCGTTGCACAACACCGCCAGTAGGATGAGCCACCGAGGATGACGTGTTACCTGCTGACTACAGTCAGAACCCTTGGGTATGGGAACCAGGCAGGAGGACCCTTTCCTGGGCCCATTTCACCCCAGGGCGCCTTGTCCCCACTATCCCTATCCGCCTTCCTTTGCATTCCTCTCCAAACCCAGGGCCCCGTCTCCTCCTTCTTCTAATAATCCCTAGAGCCCTGCATCGCCTATAAACTTCTATTGATGGGGGGACAGGAAAAAGGATGAAGGTCTCTGAGTTTGGAGGGGGAATAACGCCCAACAGTCCTTATACTATCCCAACACATATTTACTATTCTAATATGTATCAAAATAAGTAATCCTAATTTTTTTTTTATAAAAATTATTTAACCCACCTCTTATTTCTAAATAAAAACCAGTCTTAAATAATAATTTCACTAAAAACTCTCACCCTCCAAACCTATACAAAACACAAACAAATAAAACAAACCACTAATTAACTTCCCCACCCAGTCCTCTCACCACTGGAAAGGAAAATAAAATATACCTAAAACTAATATTCCTTACAATATAAACAAATAATAACTTTAAAATTAGATAAAACGTCCAAACAGTCACAATTTCATCAAATTATCATCCAGTGAAGAAATCCTCCTCACACAATGAAATAGTTCAGCCAGATTAACGCTTAAAATAAAACCCAGAAATTTGTCTCTCCAGAAACTGATAACAATATTCCAGTTCGAATGTATCTGAAGAAGGCAGTCTCAAGGCACCTAGAACATCAAATCTTAAGTCGATGTTATCCCAATATAGCACCACTCTGCAAATGTAGGGTAACAATGTGAGTCCATGTGATGTAAACCAATGAGCAAAACCCAGGATGCAAAAGTGGCGGAAAGTCTTTATTATCCAATATCTGTGGTACTCTCACTACCACTAGACAAAGTTACAACTTCCAGACAAAGAACTGAGGGCTCTCACCACCTCCTTCTTGCTGCACTACTCACAAAATGTACCCAGAACTATCAAAGCTCTTTCATTATTTCTGAAAGGGAGTAATGAAATATCCAAAAATCAGCAGATGAATAAAATGAGATAAAAACAGTCACTAAGAGGTTCTCTCACAACCTCCTTCAAAGAAACAAAATCAGTAATAATCCTGGTCCCATAAAACAAGTAGACAAGTAGACAACTAGATGTCTCTAGCATCCGTGGACAGAGTCAGTCAGATGGGAAACTATAAAAATAGAGACACAGTCAGAAATGAAAAAATCAATTTCCTTTAAAACAAACTAAAAAGATGACAAGTCTGAACTACAGCTAAGAAACAGTGAATGAAGCAGCCATTTGAAGGGACTGGCAGTCAGAAATAAAACCGCTTCAGGGGCCTGAAGAAATATATGTTTTTAACTGGTCTACCTACCCTCAACAACACAGACGGGCAGTTTCATTTTCATTTCATTATTTTTCATTTAATTTTTTATTGGTTATACTGGAAAGGCATGTGAACATTACTGTCCATTTACACAAGTTTCCAGTTACATACAACAATCAGGAGACATGACATACTGTAGGCTAAAACATTTAACTATTTAACTAACAGTGAGGGCTAATACAATGGTACGTAAAATCAGGATAATATAAAGAGCAAACCATGAACTAGCCTTGGTGAATAAACAAATACAAGGTGACATTAAGCATTTAGTAAGGGTTTAACAATGATATAACAGTGAGAAACAAACATTTTAAGTGCAATCTAAAAACTAGCCTAGGTGGATTAACAATACTACAAGTGCTAGAAAGAGAGGATGAGTGCAGAGGTGGATAACCAGAGAGTGACGGGAAAAGAATGCAGAAGTGGAGCCAGATTAGGGCTGCAACCAGGTACATGTGGGAGAGAAATGTCTCCTGATATTGTGTTTGAAGGTATTTGTGGAGGGACAGAGTTTTAGTTCTGGAGGGAGAGAGTTGAAGAGCTTGGGTCCCAGAAAAGAGAGTGTTTTCTAGCATTGAGTGGTCCAGCAGAAATGAACAGTGAAAGAGAGAGTGGAGGAAAGTCTAGTGATCCCGGTGGTGGCAGCTGTCTGGAAGAGAGAGGTGAGGCAATCATGAAGCAGTCCACAGGAGAGTTTGAAGAAAAAGGTGGCCATCTTGCAGTTGAGGTGGGCCTCAAGGGAGGGCCAATTGGTGAGCTTATAAAGGTCACAGTGATGTGTGAGTTTAGGGAGACCAGAGGCAAAGTGAATAGCGTTGTGGTAAGAACTTCAAAATCTGGAGAAATTTTTGATGGAGAGGCGGGGGACGGAGACAAGTGAACCATAATCGAAAACAGGAAGGAGGAAGCTGGAGACTGACAGGGATTTGGATTCCCTGTTAAGGAAATGCTTGGTTCTGTGGAGGATACCGAGGTGTTGGTGGGCTTTTTTGATTGTGATGCTAGTGTGAGCATAGAAATTGAGGTGGCTATCCAGGAGCAAGCCAAGGTACTTGAATTCATCGACTGTTTCAGTGTTACCAAGGTTGTCATAGAGGGAGAGGTCAAAGCCAAGGGTTTTTTCAGGGGCTGGAGAAAACCATGAACTTAGTTTTCTTAGAGATGAGTACAAGACCTTTGGATGTGAACCAGGTGTGAAGTCTGCTGAAATCAAGTTGGAGATAGTTAATGAGAGCACTGGGGTTTTTGTCCTGACAAAAAAAGGCTGCATCATCAGCATAGAGAATGAGTTTGGAGGTGGTGCAGATGTCAGGCAGGGAGTTAATGACCAGAGAGAAGAGTTCCCAGGATGGACCCTTGAGGGATGCCATAATTGATGGGGCAAGATTCAGAGAGGACATCACTAGTAATGGTGCAATGGGATCTGCCCATTAGGTAATCCTTGAACCAGAGGCAGACCTCAGGTGAGAAATGGAGGCCAGCCAGGGTATGGAGGGAACACCTCATGATCAAAGAGGCAGGAGAAGAGAATCCCTAGAAATCTCAAACTATGAAGGGATTTCTGAATGTTGTGAAAGGAGCGATGGGGCAGTAAAGTTTCACTTTCTGATAGCGCACTCAATTGAGATGCAGTTTCTTATATACAGGATTAAATTAGGTTTCTCCTAAAGAATTCTGTTTACAGATTTGGTGGTTTTATTAAATATGCCTCTATATACTATTATAAAATGGGCATGAAAAAATAAACTCAGTGATTGGCTAGAAAACCAGTGTAATATCTGTATTACACATAGAATAAAAAAAGTACAGGCAAATATATCAATGCCCCTAAATGGAATGTTCATAGCTAGGCATGGAACATTCGTTTCTCAAAAGCCGCCATTGTTTTTAGTCTCGGTAAGTGAGGGAGTGAATGTCTTGGAAGTTGACCGACTGATGCCAGCGACTCTGCTACTCTGACAATCACTGAGCTTTTTTTTTTCATGCCCATTTTATAAATTTGTTTACTGACTGAAAGGTCAGAGATGAATTAATCAGTCCCGTAAAAAGCGTCACACTGCAGCAACTCCCCCTCCCCAACTAGCTTCTTTCTCTGCCAAAAGCGTAGGCTACTCACAAGCACTGTGAATGATGTCATTACCCAGTAGGTGGAAGGACTATTTTATCTCAAATTAACACAATGATTTCAGTTTTTTTTAGCTTAGTAATATTTTTTAAGGTGACAAAAATATTAAAAAAAAAAGAGAGAGAACCATTTTATAAGCACAATAAAACACTCCAGGGTGTGTGTTGAACAGATATTACACACTTCAGGGCTGAAGACACTCAGCCGGTGGCCTCGTGCCTTACGACGCCCCTGGGCGTGTGGTAATATCTGTTCAACACACACCTTGTCGTGTCTTATTGCTTATGTAGCCCAGTGTTGCATGTTTGACCACTGTGGCTACTTTGTGAAAATGCAAATCTAAACAACTGTTTTATAGATCCTTCTCTCCCTAGCATAACCCACCCAATGCCAACAGATATCTTTTCTTTGAAGAGGGACACCATCCCAACCCACTTCTAATCTGGGGGGGGGGTGGGCATGCTGTTGGAAATGCCTGCTCTTAAAATGCATGTAATCACTATGGGGGGAATTTTCAAAAGGATGGGATGTGGACGCAGATGCACGCTGTGCCTACGCCTATATCAGTGTCCATCCACTTGGATCCAGGCAGACCTGCTGCTAGTATCAGAAGTTGTGTCCATTTACGACAAGAAGTGATGATTTGCAGCAGAAAACTGACGCAGTTGTGAGTTGCGTCTAGTCTGGACACACTTGTGTCTGTTTTGTGATGTTGTTAATGCATCTAATAGATTGTCTAGCAGGTTTCAATGCATTTTCCTTTTGAAAATAGTCACAGGCACATCCTGGAAAGATCATTTGGAAAATCTTGTCCCTTGTCTTTATATAGAATTCCCCCTCTGTAGCCTAAGACCCCCAAGTGACTTTTTTGTAGTTGAGGTACCCCCTCTTGGCCCCTGGTCTATTAGTCTTATTTTGGGGGGAGGCAAGTTGAAGTCCAGTGCCAGGCTTACTCTCTCATTAATCCATGAGAACAGCCAGTCCCTCAAATACAAACATTAATGACAAAGTAATGTCTTGAACGCTGGCTCATTGAAGGTCCGTGAGACTCTTATTAAATTCTTTAACTACGCACTCTGGCTGCCTGCTTCTGTAGGGTCACAGCCTACCACCAATACATTTTTCAGGAATTTTGGGAAAACAAACAGCCACAGACACAAATCTGCTGTACCCCTTACCGCAGCCAAGAGTGGCATCTTACAACCAGGACCCCCTGCTTGTCACACAGACAAAGCAAAAACCACAGGTTGGCAGAAAATAAGTATCATCCCTGGCATTAGGGTAAATATTCGGCTTAGACATCTAAGAGGTTGGGGGGTTAGTGCACAAAATAACATTTATATTTAACCCGAGTCTGGGAGAGGAGTGCCAGGGCTATGCTGTGTCTCCAATCTGAGTGGTACCAAAGATTTCACTCAGAGACTCAAAGATATATTGTCCACAACCATAAACTTTGAGATTGTATTGTATGGCTTTATTTCTGTCAAGATGATAAAGAAGAATAGAGTGGTCCCCCAAGTTTGTAACTGTTCAAGACCAATGAAAACAACTTTTTGTAGGCAGAAACACTACAATCTGGCAGCATTGCAAATTCCAACATGAACACTTTTTCCAAATGACTTATCCATCCCTGTGCTGAGGGATCTCTGGATCTCTACCCTGTGCATATATTTGGGGGGTTACCATGTACTAACTTGAAGCACCTGACAGGATGGACCATTGTTAACATCGGCAGGAAAACTGTTTCTCTCTTGCAATCAGTTTGATCACTCTGAAACCATGAGTGAGGTTCTGCCCACCCTGGCCAATGTCAGACTCTGCCATTACTTTAGGAAACAAACTGGATTCTCCAGCCCCACTGGGTTGCTAAAGACATCCTTACATTCAACACATTAAACAGCACATTTGTGTGGTGAAAAGGGTCCTGAGTGCCTACAATCTAGCCAGAGTAGGGCACATACAGCACCAGACAACTCAAATTCTATTCTTAAATGAACCTTGTACTCACAGTTTGGAATTACCTTTGTTACAGGCATTTGAAAGAACACTCAAGTCCATAATTCTCACAAATCCATAGCTTTCTGAAGTAAACTCACATAATCTCTTCTATCTGGGCAGCTTAGGCAGTCTTTTAGTCATTCAGGGGGTTGCCTCTAAGAACCACTGACTTCTGAGTCCCATCTCCACTTCTGAGTGAATCTTGAACCCACTGGGGCTCCATTGAATCAGGTCTCCACTACTTTCAGGCAATGACTTGTTGATCACTAGGCTAGAGTGAGAAAAATGATGAACAGCGGTCCTTCACCCAGCCAAGAGAGGCTGGCAGGCACCTCTTGCACTCTACAGTCACAGAGGACTCCTTCTGCTTCAGATTCCAACTCAGAACTTCCAAGATTCTGTCAGCTTCACTGCAGCTGAACCAAAAGGGCTTATGCTACTACGAGAGTTCCAAACAACATCACCTCATTCCCTGCCCAGCTTAACCAGTTAAACAATGAGGTAATGCATAGTACAGAGTGTAATACTCTCTAATGCTGCCCAGAGACTTTCCTGGTCTGAATACTGATGGGATTCTAGGAACCCCTGGGACTGGGTGGTTACACTGGTAACCTTGGACCCCACAAATCTCTTTATATGTCCCTGTAGAGCTTCACAAACACTGAATATGCCTGCTGCCAGCTTTTTAATGTTATCTCCAGAACTCGAGCATCTTCCCGTAGTGACACACACCTGTGTTTGGTCACCCCCTCACTGCAGCTCCAACAGGAGACATGTTCAGAATGGTTCCAGTAAGACTTCAGTATTCCAGTGGCGTGAATAGCCAAAAAAAAAATTGTGAGTAATAAATTCAAGAAAATCAAGAGACCAGAATGAGAGGTTAAAATAAATCCTCACAAGTGCACCCAAAGGCACTATTTACTTTTATATGCCTTGGTCAGCACTGTTCACCCTTATAATAAGTGGTTTTGTGAAGCAGGTGCCCTTGAATCTTTTTTTCTGGGAAGTATGCACTTACTAAAATTTTTTCTTCAAAGTTCAGCAGTTCACAGAGTGAAAACTACAAGAAGTGAAAGGCTTCATGGAGAAGACATCACAAAGCATAGGTTCCAGACTTTGCCATTCCCTAGTTATAATCTGCTGTGCCCTTGGTTTTAGAGAAGTCTGGAAAACCATAAGGTGTGAATGGACAACCCTTACTCCAATTATATACATGTGCTGATGATCAGAGTTCAGAAGTGAATTCAAGAGTCTGTGCTTTGCTGGCCCTACTGAGAGAACATACTGCCAATCACAGTGTGTCTCATTTGGGGGTTGGGAGGTAACAAATCTGTCAGTGCAGCAGCTACTGCTGAACAAGTCTGCCACAGATTAAAATGTACATGTTATAAAGTTCTACCTTAAAAACCTGTGATGAAACTCTCAATACAAACAGTATCTGTATACTACACTACAGCAGATGTCAGTCGGGTATAGAAGCATCTCCGAGAAAAGAACAGCAAAACAAAAACAGTTCAACCTTTTAAATGGTGTTACATTGCTCAATAGCAGATTCAGCCCACCAGAGAACAGTTCCTGTGTAAGCACTAGAGCGCCAACACTAACATAAAAGTGGACAGTGATGTCAGGCTGTTCAGATACTTTCTGTCAGAGGCAGGTGAAAACACAGGTTTCACAGAACTTACAGTGACGCAGCTGGACTGTTTAGTAGCTGATTTTGACTACAGACTAAAACAGGCTGATCAGTAGTCAGATAAACAATGTATAGGTGGGGCCTGGTGTGTAAAGTTTTTTTTACACACACCCTTGGTGTGTGATGCCTTATTATAACATAGTGTATGGTGAGGGCTTGTTGTGTATGGAATTCAGTGACTTTCAAAATGTTGTAGTACTACAGTTCAAAAGGTCATGGAACGTGATTGTACCACACTGTACTACAACAACATTTTGAAAGCCTCTAGAGGCTGCACGCGCTCTGCTCATTTTAAAACTGGACCAGACACAGAAAAACTCAGAGCTAGCGGCACGATCATCCACCGAACTGATGACGAACAGGGCACCACGAAAAAAGGCAGGATTGACCAGATACTTTTAACTATTTAAAAAAAATGCAGGATCAACCAGATATTTAAAAGTACTCACATTAACAGGTGAATCATTTCACTCACGCTCCTCTCGCTTTGCGAGAGATACGTCCGCCATGTTTTTTTCTGGAATCCCCGCCCAAAGGGAACTGACAGCCAATGACAGACCACGCTACAGACGTAGGGACGCTTGGTCCCTAACAACCACAGCACTAACCTTAGCAACCCGACGAATACCAGATTAAACCGTAGTAGAAAGAATTCCTTTCACAGGGTAAAAAAAAAAAATTAAATGCTAACTTAAATTATCGTAGGGGCACCATACACTATAAAAATAATGGATGGGCAATGTTATGGATAAGCAATGCGCCTTACTAGGTGATGAAGCCACTGGGTTCTGATTCTCACGGACCTCACGAGCTTCGCTCTCGAGGTCATAGGGAATCAGAACCCCTCAGTGACACAACACACCGGTTGTGCATACTTGCCCATCCACTATTCTCTATATAGTGACAAAGATTTAAGCATATTGGGCCTTATGCACTATTTGGGAGTAGGGTATGCTCCAAAGGTGCATTTTCTGCCTGCACAGCTCCACACCCACGAATGGATGTGCCGCTCCCATCTGCGGCCCCCCCTGGGGCGCACGTGCATGGAGGACTGTTCCATGGACCAGGTGTGCATCCAATGGGATGTCTGGTCCCAGTCCACTGCTGTATCCCTTGTGCCCATGGGGCGTGGATGATGGCAGACAGTGTGCTGTGCACCAGTGGTACGGGGCAGCAGGTGTCCAGTCAATCACCCCCAGCCCTCCTTGAGGTCCCCATGGGCTGGGCGGCTTGTTGAGGGGATCTGTGGGGGGCATGCAACCCTTGTGGCAGTGGGTTGCCAAGATTAAGGTGCATTCCCCCATGCCCAGCACACCCCACCTTTGTGAATGGCACTGGCATGCTGCTGTCCGCACGGCTGGGGGATCAGATGTGTACCTGTCCTGCACCTCCAGTGAATGCCACGTGGGGTCCATGGGACCTCACTTCATGGCATTCAGATGTAGCTATGCCAGCATGCCTGGTTTACGTGGTGCATTGGCATAGTGAATAGAGCCCAATGATTGGCTGAGAGACAAGCAAAGGAGTGTAATTATGAGGCCATAATTGTACTCCTGTACTTGTTCCAGACCAAGAGTCTGTGTACCAAATTACTGCACTGATGCCAGGTCCCCAATCTGTTAACAAGAGTAAGATACTGGCAGCTGGCAGCAGTGCAACTAGAGAAAGCAAAGCACCAGGAAGTATCATCATGGAGCCTTGTTTTCAGATTCACACAGCAACTGAGGAGAAACACATGACAACTAATGAGGAAGACATGAAAAACAGAGCTGCCAGTGGAGAGACGAGACTACAAGTGGATCAACAAATCATGTCTGCTGTTGCTGCTGCTGCTAAAACAGCTCAGAATGGAGAAACCATGACCACTAACACCACCAATGAATTTGAAATAAAGAGAATGAAACTGGGACAAAAAATACATAACAGTGAGGAATGTCAAACCACAAAACTGTCACATTACCAGCAATGTGTGGTTTTATTTTAATATAAAAAAATAGAAATGACGAGTTCCATACTGACATTCAGGTTTGAACAGTGAGTTTTATTCCATGACTGAGTTATTTCCATTACCATTATAAGTAATTGTAGTTAGTTTCCCTAACAATTGGAAGAGATTACAGTTTGCAGGGCCAAATTCCTTAGTGCTTACAGGGACTACTTTTTCTTGCATGCAATACCAAATGGCATATATCTGAGTGCTGTTTTTAAAACTGTATTGTGCATTTTTGCTTGAAACAAGTGAAACATTTTTTGCTTCCTCTTATAAGTGTAATAAGACACTTCAGTGGTGTGTTATTAAGCTGTAATAATTGCACTGCTCAAGTGTGTTGCTAGGTATGAGGCACTTATGCTTCCCTCACTCACTTACTTGAGCTTCACTATCAGGGTTTATGAGGCATCACACACCTCCAGTGTGTGTTGAAAACAATTGCATATGCTTACCCATGCATTATCCTCTATATAATAACTGGGGAGCAATTTTCCATAAGGAAACCTGGTTATAAGTAAGCAATAAGACACGACAGGGTGTTGGTTGTTATGTGATAACCGCACACTTAGGTATGCGGTATGGCATGAGGCTGAAGGCCGAGTGTCTTTCTGCACCTAGTTGTGCGGTTATCACATAACAACCAACACCCTGGAGTGTCTTAATGTGCTTATAAAATGGATTATAACTATAGAAAAATTACACAGACAAGTAGGTTGAATTTAAAAACTTTTTAAGATTTATTTAAATACAAAACAGAGTATTCTTTGAAAAAAGAAGAAAAAATAGTCCCTTTGATTTATTGTGAGGCGGCACTACTTTTAAAAAAACACAAGTTTTCTGCATGGGCGTTGTTTGACACAAAGCTGGTTCTGGTAACATGCAGCATTGCTATTTCCACCAGTCTGCTCTTTTATATGGATGCAATTGCTTTTTATATTTTCTTTATTATTACTACAAATGGGGATACTGGAGAGTCGCTTGCACTCCAGTTTGAAAGCCTTCACCTTTCCAGCTAGGCTGCTACTATTATCTGTGTAGCACTGAAGGCAGGCGGATGGTCATACGCTGAAACAGGCAGGGAGCTGGAGCTGCATTACATTACTGTGCTGTGCTCTGCTAATGTTTTGGGCACTGCTATTTCTAATATTTAACATACTTAAACTGCTGGAGAAAGTACTCTGTGATTGTGGGGTGGATCGCGGCAGCAATGATTTGTCAGTTCTTGTGGAGGAAGGGAGGGTAAGCGAATGTGTGGTCAGCTTGTAGGACAGTTACTGTGTGAGGAGATCGCATTCTCTGGTTCTACACCTACAAAGAAGAACACTGCAGGTGTACTTTTAAAAGGTCAGTGATCAAGCACACATTGGCCACTAATGTACGATTGATTTATGTTGCCATATTTGATTCATTTACATCATGAGCTCACATGCTTGTTGCTTTTTTATGGAATTGGCACTTGCCAGTTTGCCTAACTCTGATGCTTTACTAACATGAAGGGCAAACATTCCACATTAGAATGTGGAAAAAGCATTTATATCAAGGTAGATTCTTCACTGCTGGCTGAAAGAGTTCCCAACCCCGTGGTTGTTACTCCTTATACCACTGGATTCCAAGCCTTTTTGACCAATCAGGATAATTGGTATTCCCTATCCATTTTATAATTCACCATTATAACCAGCTGGTTATAATGGCAAACGTGTGCTGAGTTTCCCTTTCTCCGTGCATGCACCAGCCATGGTCTCCCCTTCACTATGCCAGCCACTTCACCACCTCTCACACTTGGGCTCTGCCATAAGTCAAATGTAAAAAAAAAATAACTTTGCTCTTTCCAGTACACTTTTGGGAAGAAATGCTTAAACAAAGTAAATGTTAAAACAATCACTTGAACCTAGTCACAGACTGCCCTTGAACCCAACCACAGCTGCAGAGTGATGTGTTTCTACATATATAATTACAGTGGTGAAAAAAAACCCACTCCACAGCAATTATATAAAACAAGCATTTATCAATGCCGAATGTTTGCTTGCTGGCATTGGCATTGGTAGTGTAGGAGTTAGAGAGCTGCATGCTAAGAATGGCAGTGAAGTATTGAACTGAAGCCAACCCCAACACCACCCTGCAGAGAGTGACAGGCATTGGGGTGTGCTTTTGGGTCGTCAGGCATAATGGCCACGCCATTTCGTCACACCCTACCCTACAGACACTGACAAATGTCACGGTGTGCCTTGGGGTCTTTGGCCCTTATGCTCACCCATTCCATCAGGAAATACGGTGAGATGGGTCCTGTATAGGAGAATGGGGTGAACTTTTGTCCCGAAGAATCCAAGGCACAACTCGATGCCTCTCACTGACAGCAGGGTGTGGAATGGTATGAGCATTACAGGCAAGACTCCCAAGTCATGTCCCTGATGCCTGTCAATCTCTACAGGCTGGGGCATTATGGTCGGAAACCCTAATGCCTCAGGCGTTCGTTGGCATTTTCACTCCAAATTTTCAACATGGGTTTTTTGTGACCCCCACCTTATGAACAGTGGCAATATCAGTTTGTTAGCCAAAAGCTGATTTGGCACAGCAGCCACACCATTTGGCACCACAGGTGTGAAAACACATTTCGAACAGGATGTGAAAAATGGCAGCTGTACTGTTCATGGGGAGGTACAAAAAATGGCAATGTTGAAATTCTGCAGTGAAAATATAAAAATAAAAACTGGTGAAGTCATGAGCGTGCATAGAAAATGTGCAATGCACACCCATAATGCAATTAGTTTAGGGATTTTTTACAACAGATTGTCAACACAGGCATTTTGGGATCTCCGATCATGAACAGTGTCACTGTGATTTTCTTAATCTGTCCCGAAAAGTGATTTCCCACAGCGACCACGCATTTCTGTTCTGGAAGTGCAAAAACACATTTCGGCCATGGTGTGAAAAATGACAGCTGTACTGTTCATAAGGAAGTGTGGAAAAATGCCAGTGGTGAAAATCTGGACTGAAAATATTAGAAATCCATGAAGTTACGAGGGTGCTTGGAAACTGCAATGGGTGCTCGTAACACAGTCATTTTATGGACTTTTGTCACCAAATTTTTAACATAGCCATTTTAACACCTCTGCTCATGAACAGTGTCACTGTGATTTTCTTAATCTGTCCCGAACATTGATTTCGCACACCGACTACGCCATTGTGCGCAATGCATACTCGTAAAACAGTCATTTTGGGGAATTTTTTCACCAAATTTTCAGCATAGGGTTTTTGGGGGCCTACCTCATGAACTGTGACACTGTCATTTTGTAAATCAGTCCTGAAAGGTGGTTCTGTGCAGTGACAGCGAAATCACCTTTCGGGGCTGAGTAATGCCATGACAGTGACAGAATTCATGAAGTGGGGTCCCAAAAACCCCATGTCAATAATTTGGTGAAAAAATATACCAAAATGCCCAAGATATGCACTAAAGTTGAAAACACTCTATTTATTCCATTATACAGCTTACCGGCATTTCCTCAGTTCGTGGTTGGCTTTGAACAGTGCAGACGTGTTCCTGGTCCACTGAAGATCATCGCGCCTAGCTCCAGAGGTAAGTATGGGGTGAGGTGGGAGTGTGGAGAGGCAGAGTGTACAGAAGGTGGGGGCAGGTGGAGGGAATGGGGTCAGGACAGTCAGCGAGGGAAGGTTTTTTCTTTTAGGTTTTTTTTTTTGTTTGGAAGACGACGCAGGACTTTTGTCATGCTGGGTGGGCTCCCAGCGTGGCAGCTAGAAGGGTGTCTGGGGGGGCCGTGGAGCCGACGGAGGATTGGGCACCTCCATCTGCCTTAGGAACTGTTGCCATGCTGGGGTGGGCTCTCAGTGTGGCAGCTGATAGGCTCTTGAGGGCGGAAATAGTGGAGCCGACAGGATATTGGGCACCCCCATTGGCCATACAGACTGCTGCCACACTGAGCTGGGCTCCCAGTGTGGCACCTTGAACTCTGCGGGGGGGGTGCAGCACTGCCGACAAGGGATTGGGCATCTCAGTTGGCTATACAGTGTGTGTGCGTGGGGGGGGTGCGTGAGCAAGCGATATCTTATCACTGCTCACTGAAGCGTAGCTCTCCCTTTCAACTGTATGGTGCTGCATTTTCGGATCATGGCACTATGTTTCTTGCACATGCATGCAAGCAAACATAATAATAAATGGTGTGGTGTGCAAAACTGGAGTTTCATCTACACGCTTGATGTTAGATGCCTAAATAAATGCCTGAGCTTTCCTCTTGGGGTTTATGTAGCATCCAACACCTCAAGTGTGTGTAAAATTATCATTAAATACACCACCTTATGTATTGTTCTATATTTATTGTTCTACCTGCAGTATTTAATGTTGTAAGTAATATGTTTGTAATTCTATTGTTATTTTATATGTTGTATAACCCCATGAGTAGCTGCAATAAATATTCCCACTTTTTTTACTACTACTACTGCTGTTACTGCTAACATTAATTGAGTCACTGTCAGTCCCTCAAAAGAAGAGAAGGACTTAGTTTGGAGAAATAGCAGTGTAAAATCTTCATTTCAATGTGAGAAAATGTACCGGGATAGAAATTAAGAAATAATCTAGTGTGAGTGGCAGAATACCAAAACCTCAGATTTAGTATTGCATCTCAGTATCTGGTATTCCATCTATTCAAAAGAGCTGTGCCACAAGTTAAACTGCAGACAGGTGGCACGGAACAGTGGTATTCCTGTCCGAATATTAGCTTGATAAAAATGGTATTCAAAATGTGAAAACTGGTATGCAAAATTGCATAAATAAAATCATGTCTTTCTAGCCCTGCATATGGAAAAGCAAAACAGATATTGAAGTGCATCAAATTAGAAGGCAGGAGAGGGAAGGAAGACATGATAGAAACTTACAAAGACATGCAGGGACATAAGATGACACCATGTATTTTTGTAGGTTAAATGACATCACCACCAGGGGAACACTGCTTAGCATAGGGGGAAACTACAAGGACATACGGAAATACTAGTTTAAAGAAAGGGTTCAGGATAGATTATTAGATAGAGAGATACTGTCGGTAGATAGACAGACAGACATACTGTCAGTAGATAGATATTGTTGGTAGATAGACAGACAAACAGTTACTGTTAGTAGATGGATATTGTCAGTAGATAGGCATACATACAGACAGATAGTTACTGTTGGAAGATGGATATTGTCAGTAGATAGACAGACAGACAGTTAGATAGATAGATAGACAGATGACATAGATAAGATAGACAGATAGTAGATGGATAGATAGACAGATGATAGATAAGATAGATACAGATATAGATAGATAGACAGACAGACAGATAAGATAGATACACAAGATAGATAAGATAAATATATTAGATAGATACATGGACTAGACCACTCAGTGATCTTATTAGCGATAGCACAATCTTGGGGTTCAAAGCCCAGTTGGATAATTGCAAGCAGTGCTCATACACATAGGTTACATAGGTTAATGCAGAGCTTGGAAGGTCGTAGTCCATACCGCTCGCCATGTATGACCTAGATATACCCCTGAATTTTGTTAGCTATTTAGTACTTGTCCAGTTTGTTTTTAAACTCATTCATACTATTGCTGGCCACCACTTCCACAGGCAAGCCATCCCAGATAGGCACTACCATTAGGCTGAACAAATGTTTCCTCATTTTCGACACGTACCTTTCCCCAGCTATTTGTGAGGGGTGGGCTTTAGTATGATATTTCTGCTCCCTAATTTCGAGGCCCAACTTCTACCATTACCCCTCATAATATAAAGTCTTAAAAACCATACATGTCACCCCTTAATCTGCAATATTCTAGGGTGAATATGCCCCAACTCAAATAACCTTTCCTCATAATCTTTATTTTTAACCTCAGTAATCATGCACGTGGCTCTCCTCCATACTTTCTCAAGTAATCTTATTTCAGTTTTATACCCTGGTGACCAAAACTGAGCACAGTACTTCATAAGTGGTCTCACCAGTGACTCTTACAGAGAGACTAGTATCTGTCTCTGTTCCTGCTCCTAATATGCCTGTTGATAACTACTTGGCTACAATGTTGTTTAAAGGTTAGGTAATTTGAGATCCTGATGTCAAGGTCCCTTTCTTCTATGACTTCCCTCAGTGTCTGCCCATTAAATTTGTACTCCGCTTTGCTATTGTTTCACCCAAAGTGCATTTCCGTGCAATTATCGGTATTAAATAAGTTTGTATTTATGGGCCACTCTTCCATCAATGCATCAGTGCTTCAGATAACATTTTTCAGAATGAAAGTATTGTACTCCACATTTCTGAAGTAAAGTGAAAAAAAAATCAGGAGAGTACAAATGAAGAAACAGTGTTGAAGGAGTACTTTTTTGTTGTTGTTTAAATAATGTGTTTTCTTCATGGAGTTAAAATGAAAGAAAAATACATTTGTGTGTCAGTTGTCTTCATTTATCATCTAGATTTTCTGGCTGCATGTGCATTCTAAGTCCTGCCTGGGATTCTGACTATATTAGCTTGGAGCCTCATCCACTCCCCATGCAAACTGCACTTTACTGCACATTGCACACACACACACACACGCACGCACACACACACACACACACACACGCACACAAGCACGCACACACACACATATGCACACATGCACACACACACACACACACACGCACGCACACACATGCACACACACACACACACACACGCATGCACACACACACATGCACACATGCACACACACACACAGCACGCACACACGCACACACACATGCACACACACACACACACACACACACATGCACACATGCACACACACGCACACACACATGCACACACACACATATGTACACAAGCATGCACACACACACGCACACACACATGCACACACATGCACACACGCATGCACATGCACACACACACACGCACACAAGCACGCACATGCACATACACACACGCATGCACACACATGCACACATACACACATCAATGTATACACACACGACACATGCACACACACACAATGCACACACATGCACACACGACACACACGACATCACGCACACGCACACACACACACATGCACACATCACACACATGCACACACACACATGCACACACACACACGCACGCACACATATGACACACACACGCACATGCACACACACACATGCACACACACACACATGAACACACACGCACACATGCACACACACTGGAACTGGCCAACACACAATCTGAAGACACCCTACTTAACATTCTGTGGACACCTGGTACTATGTGCTGATGTCACAAATTTAAAGTAGCAGTATTAGTTATGCAACAAAAAAATGCCATCCTACCTTTGTTTTAGCAGTAATGTATTCCTGATCTGAGATTCTTCATTCAGGTATTATAAATTGAATCAGCTATGTTTAAGTCTGTGTTTAAATACAACTTTTGTAATTTTCTTGCCCTACAATAAAGATGGCAGCCACCAGTAACTTTCAAACATCTTCTCCCCAGAGAGCACACCCCAACAGCACTCATTGTACTTATAATGCAGATACGTCAGGGTGTTGCCAGCACATGTTTCTGATGGCTAGCAACACAACAGTACCCTGATTTGCATATATTCATGATTGTTGATGACCTGGGACCGATAATCACTCGTGACCTGAAGCACTGAATGCAGTACAAGAAAGCAGCAGCAAAGGCAAACAAGATGCTGGGATGCATATCCAGGGGAATCAGTAGTAGGAGAGAGGAGGTTATACTGCCCTTGTACAGGTCCCTGGTAATGCCTCATCTAGAATATGGGGTTCAGTACTGGTGCCCATACCTCAAAAAAGACATTAACCTGCTGGAAAAGGTCCAGAGGAGGGCTACAAAGATGATAGCAGGTCAGCAGGATAAGGGATATGAGCAGAGGTTGAGGGCACTGAATATGTACTCCCTGGAAGATAGGAGAGACAGAGAGAGGGGACATGATTGAGACCTTCAGGTACTTGAAAGAGATAAATAAGGTGGCTAAGGAGAATCTTTTTAAGCTGAGTGGCAACCATAACATGAAGGGGCACAGTCTTAAGCTAGAGGATGGGAGGTTTAGGAGGGAGGTCAGGAAGCACTTCCTCCCAGAGAGGGTGGTAGACACTTGGAATGTACTGCCAGAAGATAAGATCTCATTGAAGACAGTGGACAGCTTTAAGAGAGGCTGGGATAGGCATAAGAGAAAGGTAAGGATCATGGGTTGGGAGGATGGGAGGTGTGGGGAGGGAGGGTAGGGACAGCTGCTCAAGCTGTGTACCCTGGAATATGAGCAGACTACAAAGACAAAATGTCTTTCTTCTGCTGGCTTCCTTGTATGCTCATATGTTGACAGGGCAAAAGACCAACAACTTTTAAGAACCTCAAAATCATTTGTGTTGCCTTGGGAGTGAAACAAAGCAAAGGGAAAATCAAATGCATTGATGTTTTGGTTTGTCCAAAATGCCCACCTAGTTATTTAAATTATTGTTAACTAGTACTGCTGCTTTAAAGAGTCTGAGTATGTGTGTTTCTGTAATCTAGAGTCTTATTTTAAATGTTGTGTTTCTTATATGCTGTGCTTCAAATCATCAAGCATAAAGTAAAATTAAATGCAAATGAAGTAAAATCTACCAGCAAACTAAAACTATTTATTTAATTATGTATTTTGTAAAAAGAGATTCCAGCCGTATTGGTCCTTGCAAAACAGGAGAAGATGGAAGGTTTGGTACCTTTTATTGGACCAACAAGTGTCTTGTACGAAGATGAAATTGTACACAAGCTTTTGGGGCCACACAGGTCCCTTCTTCAGGTGAATAATTCCAGCTTTGTACAAGACACTTGTTGGTCCAATAAAAATCAAACCTTCCATCTTCTTCTTTTTAGTTATTTATTTAAATTTTAATGACCGGGTGGGCCCTCTGAGACAGTCAAGTCCCTTTTCCAGGGGCGATCCAGGGAACCAAATGTTCCAAGTATAAGAAAACAGTATGGCTACAGATAATTATGTACAAACATCATTGGACAGCTACATACCTTCATGGACTAAACCTGCCATCCCATTCATTGGGAAATGGTACAAATTATAGACGTCAATCTCAACATTGGTGAACAAACAGTAAGGTTGATACAAGCATGCAGTATAATCATAGTAGAGTCAATTAGTACATACTTGCAGAGTACAGGCAATCAGCTGTGTACAGACTCATAGCCCTATACTTTGATTATACACACCAGGAGAGTATAGGCAGCAGGTGGAGAAGTTTAGAGAACATTAGGTACAGTTCCCATTATAGACAGGAGGCTTGTAAAATATTTCCCTGTATTGTCTTTTAAAGAGAGTAATGGTCTTGCATGAGAGTAATGAGTGTGAGAGGCCATTCCACTTTTGTGGTGATGCAAAGGAGAAGGATCTTCTTCCAACAGCTAGGTGAGTCTTGGGCAGACCCAGTATCGGGAGGTGTGAGGACCTGAGTGTCCGTGGGAAGGGTTTCAGGGTTAGTAGGTTAGATATACTCGGAAGAGGTGGGAGGTGTATTAAATTGAAGGTGGCACAATATACTTGGGGTTAAGTCTGGCCTTGAAAGATGACCAACTCAAATTGTTCAGCACTAGACATCGAGTCCCCAGGCTGTGCCACATGTGGCATGATACAGCTACATGGTATTGTTTTGGTCATGTTTTATGTAATTATATATATATATATATATATATATATATATACACTGCATCAGAGACACCCATAGTGGCCAGTGTAAGTGCAAGAGATCATTTGTATAAGTACATGGGCCCTGTAAAATGAAGTGATTTTTTTGTTACTGGGCAGGAAAACTGTTTACTACTAGTCAGGGGCTAGAGTTACTATAATTAAATCATTTTCGAAGGAGACACAATAATAATTGAGCCTAGCTGGGAGGCCAGGTAGACCAATTTGCTTGTGAAAGGCCAGGACCTCATAAATAGTCAGGATGTCTGGATCCCCTTTGTTTTGAGAGTTCTGCACTGATTTAAACTTGCCACCAACTGAATGAGTTACCATTTAAGTAAATGACTGTACTGAGTGTAGCTTAATTTGCCATCTCCCAGGAGGGAGGTTGGATGTTCCCCCAGAATTCTGATTTCAACTGGTTGAACTCTGAGTTTTTTTCTTATATTCAGAACTGTATATCTGTGTTTTGTAATAAAATATCAAAATCTGATTGGTTGAGTAACCATAGCAACAGAATACTAGCCAGTCACATGGCCACTCTCCACTAAACCTGCCCTTTGAAACTCCTTAAAAACAGGATGCAGAGAGGTATCTGAGCCTTTTTGCTTGAAACCTTTTGCCATTTTAACCTTGTTGCATTAGGGACCCTCTCTACCTGCCCAGGAGAGCAGAGACATTTTCTTCAAGAATTCTTCTACACTACCAAGAACCAAGATTTTCACCTGCCTTTGTAAAGACTTTACACTTCAAAATGGAGCCACTATGTACTCAAAGTAGAATTTTAATCTTAGATTTTTTAAGTGTAGGTTTTTATGTATTCTTTCTACTTTATTTCCAGTATCCTGAAACCGTCTGTAATTATCTGTCTTTATATTATTTAGTTTTTTTAATAAATTTAATTAGTGAAGCCTTTGGCTTATTTTAAAATAATTCTGCCTATGTCATGTGTGACTGTTTTAAGGCTCAGCACTACCAAAGTGAAGTACCACTAGGGAATTCATGATGAAAGGAGGGGAGGAAATAGGAAGGGTCTCAAAAGGAGCCTGTGTGGGTTTGAACTGAACTCTGCATTATTTTTTTTTTTTAAGGGTGTTATTTTTCTCGGAGCTCAGCTACCCCCCACTCCGCCACCATTCCCCGGTGCCATTCCGGACATGAGACCCCCTCCCTTCCGCGCGCGACTTACCCGTCCAGCGGCAGGGTGGTGAGGGGCGACTCGCCCACCACAACGGATCCATGCCAGGGAGGCGTCCTCCAGGAATGGCACCAGGGACGACTTCGTGCTGCTGGGCCCATTTTTTCTTGTTTCCCCGATGGGCCATGGTACCAATGGCGTAGCGACTGAATGCGCAGACACCCGTCTGCCAAGCACTAGTCAAGCGTCAGCCATGTCCCGCCCTCCCCTAGTCTTGCGGCTACATGCTGTCGGTCCCCCCAGCCTCCGCTAGGGGTCAGACAAGCACTGGCCGACCAAATCCCCCCACCCCGGAGATGGTGAGCAGTCCTCCGGACACTCAATCCATCTCCGCCCCGCCGACCCCCGGCAACCCGTGCCCGTTCCCGAACACGGGTCACCGGCGTGGCGCGAGGTGTGGCGTCCAGTGCCTCAACCCTCCCTAACTCTGCATTTTTGTGGAAAGACACATAATAGGGTGCGTAGGGCCCCCTAAAGCCTATACACACATGTGGCTTTCCTGGTTTGTGGTACAGTGGCTGAGAGGGTTCTACCCCAGGAACAGATTCAAGACTGTATTTGTATCCCCTAGCATGAAAAGAGTGCACCCTGGGATTCTCTGATTCACATTCAGTTGTAAAACAGTAATCATGCTAGAAGAGTGGAGAAAGGGTATCCCTGACCCCCCTCACCGAAGGGATTCGCTATGATACAGAGAGAAATCCCACTCCATGGGAGTGAGCTGATGACCTCACATATCACACATTATTACACCTGAGTTGATGTCACATGATGAGACAGAAATTCATCAGTTACTGATACCTGTCAAAACAGTCACCCATTGCACACCACAGAAGTAAACCTGTTTCTTTAATTTATTAAATGTTGATTTTTTTTTTATCACCAGATATTGGTGCTGCAGTATGACCACTGCCCTCTCCAGGTTTTCCCTCCCTGGCAGTTCTCAGTTTACAACCAACAATCCTGTTAGGTGTAGCCACCATGATAGAGCCAGTGTTTTCAGTTCAGACAGCTGGCGCTAGCACTATCTGACTTAGCATTTCTCCATGTCTGCTATGTGTTCTATTGTGGTGTGTCACTGCACTGCCAATATTCACTCTAGCAGAGGCTGCCTAACATTGGGGGAGCTAGCCAGAAGACTGTGTGAGTTCTCACTGGAATGTCAATGCTTAACCAGTCATTAACTGAGAGGGATGGTGTTGTAAAATGAAATACCTTATAAGGAAATAATTGTTTATGAGCCTCTAGGGACCATTACAAAAAGAATGAGTGAAAGAATGAATACTTAATTGCTGCATCTGACAAACAGGGGAAATAGCCATAGAATGTCACCCTGACTGATTAGATGTTTGGTTAAAATAAAGAAGAAGTTGAATCAAGTTTTGCCTAGTGGTGTGACCCCTAAATTTTATTTTGTACTTCACTTACCCTCTCATTACGTGGGCTCTCTGTTCTATCCTGTGGCCTGTACTGCACTCCCCCTCGTGACTTGCTCCAACGAAGAGTAACACAGGCACTGCAATCGTGCGCTGGGTGTCTACTCTGTCATGCTTAGCCTGCCTGCTCAGACTTGTTGCTTCTTCCTGATCTCATCCATACAGAATGATGGAATGTGTGCTTTACTGTGAGGGGGAGTGCAGGCAGAGCAAGGAAGCAGATGTGTGGTGGCAAAAATCATACAGTACAGTGTTGTGTGTTGTCCAGTTAATGGTCATCAGTGCAGCAGGAGGGTGGGGGTTGGGTGTGGCTTGCAGGAGAGGAGGAGGACCAAGAAAATGGAACTCCAGTTATCCGTTGTGGTTAGTGGTTGTGGAGGGGACAAAATGTAGAAGAACAGGCTGGGATGGGCATTTTAAAACTGAGAAAACCAGTACATTTAGCACACAGGCAACCAAAAAATACATCATAACTATCCTTTTCAAACCCCAATATAGGGCCTCTACAAGCTTATCAGAACCACTGACTACAATGGTGTAATTAGAAGCAACTAGGAAGTCAAGGCTCCAGACTAACAGATGAACTAGTAATAACCAAAACTAGCAGGTAGCAAATGCCATTGCTTTTTAAAAGTAACCAGTTGCTACTTAAAAACAAAATCTTGTCAGAGCCACCATGGCTGCATAATGAAGGTAGTGAAGTTGTGTGAAATTGTTAAGGAAGTATAGAGAAAAAACACAATGATTTGTAAGTAGTAAGATTTGTTTTAGTTTCTGTTCTAAGGAAGGCATATACATTAATAGGAAAATATATAGAGGTGTACATTTTAATGGAAGGAATAGGCAGCTTACAAAAGAACCCTACAGCAAATACCACTGATGTATGTGTTATCCTGGATGATATTGGCAAGTCAGACAAATTTTAAAGAAAACACAATTGCACATATCCCAATAATGCAAAGCATCAAGGGAAACATATGCAAATCCCCATGATGGTACAGAAAGTGTCAGTACATGAAAAAGTAATGGCTGGCATATATTCAGCCTTGGGATTATTTACACATTTGTTTTAATTTTTTTAAGAGAAACAGGGCTTTTGTCCATGAGGTGATGTAAGTTATATTTAAGCAATGTGATGATGTTAGGAAGTCAGGTGTAATGATGATGGACTGTTAGAGAAAATGTGATATTAACTTTCAGAGGGGGTCACTTTTGATAAGGGCAAGGTAGGTATGCATGTGATAATGGGAATATTAGGAAAGTATGAGTTCTACGTAGAAGTGGAGTACAAATATGCATAGTTTCATAAGTATATGCTCAGAGTGCAGGCACATGTGATATGCAGATTTGTTTTAGAAACAGGTAAAAATAGCGATGCATACAGTTAATAGAAAAATAGATAGTTACGTAGACATATAGATAGAGAGTGAGAGACATAGACAGACAGGCAGAATAGGAATGGCAGTGAAGTATTGAAGTGACACCAACCCCACCCCGCAGACATGGACAGGCATTGGGGTGTGCCTTTGGGTCAATGGCCATAACGCTCATATCATTTCTTCTCACCCTACCCTGCAGACACAGGCAAGAGTCGAGGTGTGCCTTGGGGTTTCCATACTTTACACTCACCCCATTCCATACAGAAATATGCTGAAATGGGTGCAGTATAAGAGAATAGAGTTAACTTTGGGGCTGAAGAGTCAAAGGCACACCTCAGTACATGTCACTGGTTGCAGGGTGGGGGTGAAAAGGCATGAGCATTACTGTTGGCAATCCCAAGTCACACTCCGATGCCTGTCAATCCCTACAGTGCAGGGTGTTATGGTCAGAAACCCTAATGCCCTGGGTCTTTCTTGGTATTTTCACTCCAAGTTTTCAGCATGGGCTTTTTGTGACCCCACTGCATGAACAGTGACACTATCAGTTCATGAGCTGAAAGATTTTGCACAGTGACTGTGCCATTTGGCATCACAGGTGCAAAAACACATTTTGAACAGGATGTGAAAAATGACAGCTATACATTTCTTGCTTCAGTAACTGCTCAGCACATCTGTTGCATGACCTGCTTATTGACATTTTATATCTGCTATGCAATGTACTGCTGCTATGGCTGTATGGCTGAGAGGGACCTGGGGGTGGTGGTGGATGTCAAGATGAACAACTCAGAGACTTGTAGGAGGGCAGTAGCCAAGACCATGATGCTGGGATGCATCATTAGGGGGAATCACTTCAGAAGGAGGGAAGTGATACTCCCTCTGTATAGCTGCTTGGTGAGGCCACACCTTAAATACTGCGTGCAGTTTTGGAGGCCACACTTAAACAGGGACATTGAACTCTTGGAGAGGGTCCAGAGAAAGGCAACCAAAATTATCTGGGGCTTGGGGGAAAGGACCTAAGGGGAAAGGCTCGAAGAGCTGAATATATACACGTTGGAAAAGAGAAGGACAAGGGGGACATGATAGAGGTCTTCAGGTATATGAAGGGGGTAAACAAGGGTGGTGAAGTCACAGTGCTCCAAAGGAGGGAGGGGAGGCAACTAGAGTGCATAGGTTGAAGCTGGAGGTGGGATACTCAGGGGAGAAAGGAGGAGGTGCTACTTCAGTGAGAGGGTGGTAGAACCATGGAATGCACTGCCTGGGAGACTGGTGGAGGCAAAGACTGTGGAGGGGTTCAAGAGGGGGTCAGACAGATACAGGAGAAGGGTTGTGGAAGCAGTGTCCAATGAAGTGGGAGTACCCTGGACTGGGAAGGGAGAAGTGCGAGAGTGAGGGTGGGGCAGCAAGGTCAGCTCCCAGGGTGGGGACTGACCAAATGAGCAAACATGAAAGCCCATTAGACCTATTCTGCTGGCATTTTTATATGTTAGTATGTTGGTATGCTTACTACACTAGCATCACGAACCATAAAGCAGATGACTACCATAACTAGGGATGTAGTATAGTACAGTGGTTTAAGGCTCTTAATTGCAGATCTGGAGATCTGGGTTTGAATCCCACAGCCCCCACAGAAAAAAAAATAAAATCTTCTTACAGAGCAAATCAACACAAACTGTTTACAGAATGCTGATACCTACATTTATAGCTTAGCAAATACTTGAAATCTAACTGAGTGGGGTTTCTGTAAAAAAACAGCTAGGAGTTTTTATTAATTATAGCATTGATGATCTGGGCAGTTTCTGTGCTTTTATGGTTGTGTATAGTTTGATAAAATTAAATGTTTTAAAATTGAAACACTCCTGCTAGCTAGACCTGACGCACATAGAAAACAAAAATAGTGAATTACAGTTATTTAGTAGCTGTTGTCTTATAGAAACCCCAGTTGGCTAGCTCTCCCCTGGACTGGGAAGTGAGAAGCCCAAGAGGGTGGGGGGGGGCAGCAAGGTCAGCTCCCAGGATAGGGACTAACCAAACAAGCAGACACAAAAGCCTGCTAGGCCTATTCTGCTGACATTGTTGTATGTCACTATGTTGGTATGCTTACTACATCAACATCATGAACCATAAAACAGATGACTGCCATAACTAGGGAGGCAGTATAGCACAGTGGTTTAAGGCTCTTCACTGCAAATCTGGAGATCTAAGTTTGAATCCCACAGCCCCCACAAAAAAAATGAAGATCTTGTCACAGAGGAAAATTAACACTAACTGCTAATAAAATGCTGATACCTACAACTGAAGTTTAGCAAATACTTGACATCTAACTGAGTGAGGTTTCTGTAAGAAAACCGCTAGAGTCTTTATTAATTATAGCATTGATGATCTGGGCAGTTTCTGTGCTATTATGGTTGTGTATAGTTTTAAAAAATGAAAACTTTTAAAATTAAAGCACCCCTGCTAGCTAGACCTGATGCACATAGAAAACAAAAATAGTGAATTAGAGTTATTTAGTAGCTGTAGTCTTACAGAAACCCCAGTTAGCTAGCTCTCGGGTATCTGCTAAACTTAACTGTTGATGTGTCTGTGACCGACAAAACTACACTTAAAATCTCACAAATAAAAAAATAATATATCAGAACAGCATTTATTTTAGTATTATCTTCTTTCCTTTCAGGTGTCCATGACACTAGATATATATATATTTATATATTTTAACTTCAAAGCACTAAATCTATTCAAAATGCAAAAAACACATGACTTTATTTTCTTCCCACATTACTGTTAAACTTTACATCCAAGAATGGCCAAGAAACAATTTAGACTTCACTCTTGCATGCCACTGTCACGTCCACTTCTCATGCAAACAGTATTAAGAAAAACCCTTTCATTTCTATGCTATGCACTCTTATTTCAGAGAGACATAAATCTTATAGAACTGCTAAAAAACAAATTTATCAAGACTGGATTTGTGTAAGGAAAACAGCTGCTAAATAGCTCTAATTCATTATTTGTGTTTTCGGTGTGTGTCAGGTCTAGCTAGCAGTAGTGTTTTCATTTTAAAATGTTATTTCATTAAATTACTGACAATAAAAAGCACAGACATTGTCCCAGATCATCAATGCTGTAAATAGTAAAGACTGTAGCTGTTTTCTTACAGAACACCTACTCAGCTTTCAAGTATTTGCTAAACTGTAAATGTAGGTACCTTCATTCTACTAGAAGGAACTGGGAGTTAGGGCTGATTTTGCTCTGTGACATGCTTTTCATTTATTTATTTATTTTTTGTTTGTTTTTTTGTTACAAATGTGGAGTATCTTTTTAATAAAGTATACAATATGTATGTGTGAGTTATTTAGTTTGAAGAATATTTGTTGCATTATTTGAAAAAGTGTGATACACTAAATGTGCGGTGCAGTGAACTATTGTAATATGGACTCAAATGTGTAGCTGAAATAACTGTGCGACTGTTGCCGTTTATGCTCACTGGATAAGAACAGTTACACAGCTCTGCTGTTATGAAATGATTTTAAAGCAGTGCACATGTTAAATCCTACTGCCACATTCAAAACACCATCCCCTACCTACTTGCCACATATAAAGTCAATTGTATTAAAAAAAAAAATTCTAGGCACTTTTTTTTTACCAAGGTAGACACATTAAGCTGAAGGCTTGTTTATGGGTGCAACCTGGGAGCACAAGGAAGTTAAGTGATTTGCTCAGGGTCACACAGTATGCAAGTGGGGGCTGTGAGATTCAAACCTAGTTCTCCAGGTTTGTAGCTCAGAACCCTAAACCACTGTGTTATACTGCCTCCTTAACCTACCTGCCTAATTTACCATTATTCATTCCCCAGTCCCATTTATAACACGGTTACACTTATATATAATACATACTTCTCAAACTTAAAAGAAAAAATACACTTTGTCATCAAAGTTTGTTTTTACCAAGTACTGTGCCCATGATTAAAATAATTTGAACCATTCCAAAAATTTGCCCTGGCATGAAACTGCATGTTTAACTGTAAAGACAATTAAAAATATTATTTCTAAATACATTACTAACACCAATGCTTCATGATTAAAACAATTTCAACCCTTCCCCCAAACAATGTGCCCTGACAAACCGCATTCAAAAAGATGCAATAAAAAAAAACCCGAATAACAGGTTTCATGGAGTAAATGTTGACATCCTGTTTCTAGTGTCCATGATAATATAAAAAATACAGTTAAGATTTTTTTAATGTCAGCTCTGATCAGAATTGCTTTTAAAATCACCAATTGTTTTATTGTTCAATGTTTTCTAATACATCTCAAACTTAAAAGAAAAAACACACTTTATCATCAAAGTTTGTCTTCACCAAGTACTGAGCCCATGATTAAAATAATTTGAAATTCCTGCCCCAAAAAATGTTCCCTGACATGAAACTGCATGGTTAACTGTAAAGACAATTAAAAAATGTATTTCTAAATGCATTACTAACACCAATGCTTTCAAAGTTTTTAAACTACTACAGACAAATTATATGTAAACTATACATATATAAAATGCTTAAGAAAACAAGTGGCTCTTACTGTAAATTAGAATGTGTGTCTAGGTCTCCTTCTGATGCCCCAGGTGGCTCTGATAATCATTTGCTCCAAAGGATTTTTAAGTCAATTTGAAGGCATTAAATAACTTCTGTTCTTTTAGTCCTTAATAAAGGCATTAAGTATTTTCTGTTCTCCACTGCACAGACTTGTTCTGTTGGTTGATACAGGTCCCAAACTAGTGTGTCTTGTTATAGCATGATAGAGTCATCTCATGCCCCTCCCACATGAATCAGAAAAAAGTGTGGGGTGGATCTTTAGGAGCTTCTCAGGTGGAGGCGGGGAGGTGGGTCTTACTCCCCAGCAAAAAAAACTAATACTGCCTCCCACTACTCAGGTTCCAGTTCTTATACCACCCATTTAAGAAAGAAAATAGTACCCTGCAACCATTGACTAACATGAAACCGTATTTATTTGAGGGCAGAAAACATTGCTTGGAGAGGGTAAGGTGGAAGAGACTATTTACACCTTCAGTCAGTTCCACGGACCGAAAACATGACATCACTCCTTTTGTACATGCAAAACATCTGCAGGCTCCACCTACTGCAGCCGTACTAACGGATTGACGGGGATTAGATTTAAGAGCGAGTGTGCTGCCTAAAACTAGTATTCATTTTTAAAAGCAGTCAGCCATCACCTTATCATATCTGAAGTGCTTTTTCTTTTTCCTTTGATTAATTAGGAGATAGTTTACCTGATGTTAGTAGGTGTAGTGTGTGGAGCAGCATTCTGGCTGGCAGTGGATATATCTAGCTGTGTTCCTCCCATCACTTCATCAGCATTATGACCTCACTGACAGTGACATTGCTGTTGCATAGGAACAGCCACTGATTGGCTGCCAGGTCAGTCACCTGTGATGTCACTGTTACTCAGATGACACTGCTGCTGATGATGTAGTGGGGGGATAGGGATGAATATGTCAGCTGCCAGGCTGAGAGCTATTACACACATTGACAGTAATATTATCACATAGAAAGCTTTCTAATGAGCAAAAGGATAAAGAATAATACTTTACATTTATAAAGTTAGAACAGATTACTTCTTACAATTTGCATCTTTTCCCTGTCTGACAGTTTTGGTTCAACTAGCTCTTTAACAGTCCATTAATCACCTCAGAGTGGTGTAATGTGGCACATTACGAAGCCATGTACCATATTATAGCTTTTTGGCACCAACTGCCACCTGCTCTTATGTTCAGGTCCTCTGCCGGTCCTCATCCCCAACTGCTGCTCCCCCTGCTGGCCCAAGATGCGAAGCCTGAGAGCCACAGAGACCATCGTACTTCTCAGCCATGGCATATGGCTTTATTTTGACATATTTCTTCCTTTGGTCCCTTCCTTCACCCCACATGGTCGGCACAGCCTCTGTTGGCTTCAGATGCAGCAGCACTCTTTGGGCATACACGGCCCTTCACAAAGCGGCCATCTCCCTGGCTCATCACGAGGGGCTACTGCTGTGCTAGAGTCAGGCCATCTCTCTCCCCCCCAGCTGGCTTGTGCTCCTGTGGGAAGCACTCCCCAGCTGGGTCACCTGACCCATGTTCGCTTCAAACCCAGTTCACTAGTAGCAGCGTGCGAAGCGTTTCCATTGAGTCATCACATGGCCCTAGAAGTGTGTCTTTTAAATGTTTTCCTTATTGAAAGAGAGAACTTTAGTAAAATAGTTCATCCACCAACTGTTTAAGGTTGATGTTTCTGAATCAGAATGCATCATTCCAGTCATTCAGCAGTGCTAGAGGATAGAATGCTGATGGGAAGAATTCATGCGCCATGGTAATCAGGCTGTGTATGATAGTGTGACAGACATTAATGTAAGGGTCTCAGAATGCTGACAGTCATTCAGATTGCAGCATTTCTGGGATCAATTCTTTAATAATGTTTTATTTATTATGCAATTTTGCTTTTCTGTTTGCTCCTCAAATGTTTTTTGTTTCAGTATTTGGTGTGGTGTGAACAGCAGTAGTTTACCTGGAGACTAACATATTAAGTTCTATTCCTGTTTGTATCACATCAGTATTGTGCCTCCACTGATTGTGACATCACAAGTGACCAGTCTGGCAGCAGGCGATTGGTTCTTTTTGGTCAGCTGTGATGTCACAGTGAGGTCACAATGCAGCTGAGGTATGTAGTGGAACAGAAGTACATCCTGTACTGACATTTTCCTTTTTTGCATGACACCTACAGTTGTCAGGCAGAAAATATTTTTTCTCCATATTGATTTTTTAAACCCTATACCCTGCACCCTGTGGTCACCATCAGGCATATACAGGTACTCTGTAACCAGGTATATACTCTGTTCAGATGATTTTTTTTCCACCACCATTCAGATGGCAATATTTTTTAACCTGTTCATTCTCTCCCTTCTCCCCAAGCTGGGGCGGTGCTTCTGACGGCCCTGCCAATAATACCTCACC
Source organism: Neoceratodus forsteri (assembly GCA_016271365.2). Lineage (NCBI taxonomy): Eukaryota > Metazoa > Chordata > Ceratodontiformes > Ceratodontidae > Neoceratodus > Neoceratodus forsteri. Next base: position 336,086,756 of record JADMNL010000026.1, read on the forward strand.
TTGCAGTAGAAGCAAACTCTCTGGCCCAGCTGCAGGGGCTGCTGTGAGGGCAGAACCACCTACCTACCTTCCCCAACCAAGACACATTGACAGATTGTAGCTGTCTCAGCCATGGCCCGGCCCTGGATGTGAGTTCCTGGGCTTTCCTCTGAATGTGGGCTGTCAGCACTGCTGTGTGGCAGGAAATGTTCTCACCACCAAAAAGGAAAAGAAATAAATGACTTCAGATAAAAGAAGTAACAGTCGACTGCATACATCTTTCTGCTCTTGTACATTCATCTCCTTTCTGGTTGATACATATTAGCACTAATGAGATGAAAAATACAGTCAACTATCAGTTGTACAAAAAATGTTCTTTTCAACTGAACAAGCATTGTTTGTTTAAATCCAAATGTTTGTTTTCTCTTTACAGCCCAGCAACGAGATGCTAGACATCATTATATCACTTATGTCACTGCATTGCCTACTGGGGCCATTTTGCTTCTTGGCGGTATTTACTGCTGCTGTATGAAACAGACATTCACTAAAGGTAACAAGACACAACCTAAATATCATTTTAAGAAGATACATTTTTGATAATAACATTTACGGTCCAGATTTTCAAATAGGAGACTGTGGATGCATATTCAAGTTTTAGCCTCATCAGCATCCTTCATTTATACCAAAACTTGTCCACTTTTTAAAAACCTTTTTATATATTGCTCTCTGAGAGGAAATTTGCATCTGCCATAATTAGACATTGACCATCAGTAATCCAAACATGCAGAATGTTTTGTTCCTGATCAAGTACAAAAATTGTACAGTTCCTCTGAGACTGTTATTTCACTGTGAAAAGATGCACAGACATGCCGGTGACCCAGGTTCGGGTACGGACTCAGGTCGTCAGGGGTCAGCAGGGGGAAGGAGGATTGAGTGTCCCAATGGATGCTCTCCTCCTTCAGGGTGGGTTACCAGGGGTGCTGTACACACCCGATGTCCCTGGGGGCCGGTGGGAGCACCGACTGTCACGGGGCACTGGCAGCTTCAGAAGGGCTGGAGTCTGGGAGGGGAGGATGTTGTTATGCACTTGGCAGGCGTGCATCAGCATGCACTTGCCTGAGCCAACGTCCTCAGGAGAGGGGGGGATGGGAAGCACAGAAAAATGTAAACCACCCTCAGCAGTCCTAGATGATGACCACTCAAGCTGCCCAGTCCAGGAACCATGAGCAGACCCCGCTGTGCCAGGGTGCTCCATGAAAGACAGGAGGAAAGGTAGGAGTCACCCATGGGGACTTTAGGGGCAGACTCAGTGTCGGGTGGGTAGCATGAGCGTGCCCGAAGGAGTGGAATGAAGGGGTGATAGCAGCGGATAAAAAGAAAGTAAAAAAAAAAAAGATGCACAGAATGAATCCAGAAGCAAATGATTTGATACATTTTATTGAACCAACAGAGATGTAATAAAAAGAACAAAGTGCTTTATCTTTCAGACCAATCTAGTCCTTCATTATCCTTCCAAGGAAGGACTGGGTTGGTCCAAAAGCTAAAGTACTTTGTTCTTTTTGTTACTTTTTATTGGACCAACACAGATGGATCAGATCTTTGCTTCAGAATCTGTCCTTACAAGGACCAATACAGCAAAAACTCAATCTGTATGTCAGCACAGGACGAAGAAATGGAACTTGTTACATAACGGTACCAACATACTAAAGAAGAACAGTGGGGAATCCCAAATAAAAGCCATTTTTAAAATACTGGTTACAGTTCTGTTATTGTTCCAGCTGTACAGGCCTATTAGTAACTTCAGTGGTTGTTTCTAATTGATACTCTGGTGCCAAGTACCTTTTTAAATGGAGACTTTGTCCCCTGAAACCTTAGCGTTCTATAATGGAGCACGGACAGAGTGTGCCAACAATGGATGGACTGACAAAGGACAAAGTACATCATACTGTTCTAAAATGATTACTACCTGTGTGTAAATCAGTAACACCTAAGGTAACTAAAAATGCCTGTAAAGACAGAACAGTAATAAAACTGACATCAATATTTAAAAATCAGCTAGTGTAGGGAAAATGGCTTGCCGGTTCAGCGCAGTTCTCCAGTTAAAACTATTGATACAATATGAGCCAGGACTTGATTGAGGATATATATATATATATATATATATATATATATATATATATATCGGAAATATCCCATAGGATCGCCAAGAAACTTTTTATTCACTCTGCAATATTGTCAATGACACTGTCTAGGGACAAGGGTGCAGCCCCAAATGCTAGTCTAGCACAATTGGCATCACACCAGAGCGAATAAAAAGCTTATTCATGGATGTCCTATGGGATGTCCTAGTTATACCATGGGACTAGTAATAGTCTGATGTCCACATTCTTGCGTGGGTTTATGCTTTACAAGAGGGCTGCTGTGATTACATCCTCTTTGTCTTGCAATTTCCATCATTTTATTGACCATGAGCAACTTTGCTAGATGTGTGCAACTGTTATTGTTTGAATGGTTCAATGTTATTTTTATCATTACAAAGTGCTTAAATCTCAAGATTATTGCACTTGATAAACAGCACACACAGTCACTTAAACAGATTAAAATAATCTTTCCATAAAAAGCATACACATGCTACTGAACATTGGAATTAAACACATCAGTCTCCTTCATCCCAACCACATTGCTTAAATTTGCATATTATCTAGTTTTTTTATGAAAAAACAGCATTCTAGGATCGTGGATATGTTGTTCTATCCACACTTGTTGTCAGATCTGCCTTCCCCTTTAAGATCACTGGAACGTCTTCAGGCTGGCTCCTCCCATCCACCCGGGTGGTATAACCCTTGGCTTTGCACCATGATGCCAGATCTTCCTTTCTGCTGGAAGGTTCAGGTTACCTCTTTAGCGCTCCCATGTGTAGTAAGCCTTGGCTCTCAAATCTTCAGATTTGCTTCCAAAACTTACTTTAAAGCTCATTCAAGTTTCGTCTTCTACCTCATCCCTTGCTACCACGATGGAAGAAAAATCAGTTCCTGGGTTTCGTGGGTGCCCCTGCAGGCAGAAGATGTCTCACACTGACCCTCATGCTGTGTGCGTTTAGTGCCTGGGACACCACAACGATCTGCAGGCCTGTGATCATTGTCAGTCCTTTTCTCCGTCGGTTCTGGAAGACCATGCTGCCTTACTTCAGTTGGGGCAACCGGAAAAGAGTTACCTGCCTGTTAAATCTAAGGATGCCCATTGGGTGGTCTCTGCAGCTGCGGGGTCTGCTGAGCAGCTGGAGCAGCTTTAAACCTTCGAGGAGGAGGCGACCCAGGCCATGGTGGGCTTCTCTTCAACTTCAGCCTTCACTCTGCTCCAACTGGGATCCTTCTATTCAGCTTCCTTCAAGGAGTTGTGCCAGTATCTCTCGACCAAGGGAGAGGGACCTTCTGGGTTACATGTTTCATGCTCCCACAAGGAGTCGAAGAAGAAAAAGTCGCAACGTCTATCCTGTTGGGATCAGGAGTGGTCCCCTCACAGGAAACCCCTGTTTCGACTTCGGTTGAAGTCGCGGTTGAGGCCGCTGGTTTCACGGTAACCCTGTCAGACCAGTCGGCCAAGATGCCTGTCGATGTGGCCGAGATTTTTCACAGGCCGATTGGAGGGTTGCCACCTGATGCGGCCAACGACTCTTTATTTATTACACCGGTGCTTTCAGGGTCCTCGGACAGGTCGGCTCAGCCCGCTGGATTGGACCCACCCATCAAGGAGCTTAATCAGGAGCTGCGGGTTTTCCTGACTCCTTCTGAGGCCCCCCATTGGCCACGCCAACAGTCTCAGGATCGCTCTTCTACCCTGGCATCAGACAAGACTCATCATCACCGGCTATCTTGATCCTGACACCATGGTAAGTGGCATCGCTGCTTCTCATCTTCATCCTCCTTGGATGAGGAGAGGCTCCTTCGCAAATTGCATCAGTGCTACGAAGACCTGATGTGGCAACAGTTGGTCCTGACTGGATCAAAACTGATTTTGGCTTCTACCCCAGCAATTAAGTGGCTTTCATCAGAGCAACCAACGTCGGCCACCACCACCATCACCTTCACGGAACTGCTGGCTAAGGCCACACCGGTTCAGTTGAAGCTGGCTACTCCACCAATCTGGGTGAAGCCACCACCCGAGCAACTGAAGTGCAGGGCTCTGAAAAAAGGAATCTCAGTCAGTTCAAGGCTTGCCCAATCAGTTGTCAGTCACTCTTACTCCTGACCACCTAGACAGGTTGAAAGTGACACGGGTAGCAACCCGTTTTACAAGGACTCGTCTGAGTCTGAAGACTGCTCGTTGCTTTCCCGTCCCATTGATGGTGAGTCTGCTGGGGGTCTTTCCATCGATGAGGACCCCACCTCTTTGATGGGCATTTGTCGGCTCATTTCTGAATCCACAGGAATGGAGCTTGTGCTCATTCAGAAATAGGCCAAATATCCCATTACAGACATTCTGGACAAAGGGGATAGTCCAATGGAGGCTTTTCCCATGGCTGAGGCCATTGTGGACCCAGCCTTGGGGCTGTGGCGGCATCCTGCATCTTGACCTGCATCTTCTGCCTGGATTTCCCGCAAGTATGTGATCCCTATGTGGTCCCTTTAGGGATTCTTGGAGCATCACTTGGTAGTGGGGTTGGTGGCGGACTCCGTCTTCTGGCACTCAGGCAATAAAAGGGATGTGGGCAGACTCCCAGACAAGGAATCCAAGTAATTAGACCATTCAGGGAAAAAGGTCTATGCAGCTTCCTCTCTTGGCCTTTGCCAAGCCAGCTCAGCAGTGACCACAGCACACTTCTCACATGTCCTCTTGGGCTCCCTGGATGAGGTGATTCCTTATCTTCCAGCAGACCTCCAGACCACGGTCAAGCAGGTCCAGGACCAGGGTAGGACAGTGGCAAAGCAACAGCTCCAGACTGCTCTGGACATTGGTGACTCTTGTGCTTGTAGCTGCCACAGAGACCATGCACTGCAGATCTTGGTTGCGCATCTCAACCTTTACTGCTGATACACAAGACAAACAGGCAGATGTCCCCTTCTTGGGCACCGACCTATTTGGGCCCAGCATGGAGGGCCACCTCCAAAGTATCAAGAAGTCCGGTGCCACCTTGGACTCCACCACATCTGCTCAGAAGGACAAGGGTTCCCCAAGTGTCAGAATCGCAAGCCCTTTCTCTCGTCCCCTCCTGTGGCCAGACTGGCAGCAGCAGGGCCAGCAGGCTCAAACTTGGCATCCTTGGGCCAAATCTGTGGCCTCCTCATTCAGGAAGCCCAGAGGGAAAGGTTCCAGTGGCTCATTCACTGGCTTCTCCTCCTGCTAGCCTGCTCAGTGACAGGTTGGGGGGTGCCTCCCTCCATCTCGTCACACCTCCCCTGAGACCTCTCATGGGGGCCAGCTCAGCCACTTCCTTTCCACCTGGTTCACTATCACCATGGACCATTGGGTTTTGAAAGTGGTCAGTCAAGGCCTCCCTCTGGAATTCAAGCAGGCCCCTCCATTTCGAGCCTGTGCCCCGCGGAGGGATCTGGTGTCCACAGCCACTCAGTCGGCTCTCTCTGAGATGACATAGCTCAGCTCCTCCTCAAGAAAGTGGTGCAAAGAGTAGTGGACCCTCCTTCAGACCCAGGGTTCATTTCCAGGAACTTTCTAGTACCAAAACAGATGGGGGGCTGGTACCCCATTCTAGATCTGCATGACCTGAACAAGTTCCTCAGGTTCTGCACCTTCCGGATGGTAACTCTAGCTCAGATCATACCATTCCTGGAGCAAGACATGTGGTTCTGCTCCCTAGCTCTTCAGAATGCATTCTTTCATGTCCTGATCCATCCGTCTCACAGAGGGAACCCTCTATGAGTTCCTAGCCATGCCCTTCAGCATGTCTTCAGCCCCCAGGGTTGTTGCCAAATGCATTGCAGTGGTGGCAGCTTTCCTGAGGTGCTGGGGAACCAGGTGTACCCTTACCTGGATGACTGGCTGATAGCAGGTCCCTCTAGGCTGGAAGTGAAGTGAAGTGGTCCAGAGATATGGCCCTCCAGACTTGATTCAACCTTGGTCTCCAGATCAACGAGGCCAATTTGGAACTCATGCCCTCGCAGGTGATTCAGTTCATCAGGGCAGAGCTCAACTGCTGCCAAACCAGAGCTCAGCTCCTAGTGGACAGGATGGAGGTTCTCTCCTCCTTTGCCCAGTCATTTCTGGTTGGGCAATTGCGTCCTGCCCAGGACTTCCTGCATCTTCTGGGCTACATGGCGGCCTGCACCAGCATGGTCTGATGGTCTCACTGGCATATACATTCTCTCCAGTGGGAGCTGGCCAGCCAGTGGTCGCAGTACTCAGGGCACCTTAACCACCCGGACTCTGTGACCAAGAGGATGTGGGAAAGCCTCCAGTGGTGGCTTATCCCAGCTCATCTGTAAGAAGGGATCCCATTTGTCCACCCCAAGCTGACAGTCATCCTGATGACCGATGCTTCTCTCTGATGGGTTGGGGTGCCCATCTGGGGGAGCACAGAGCCCATGGGCTCTGGTCCCCTCAGGAGTCCCAATATCACATCAACCTGCTGAAGCTCCAAGCAGTTCAGCTAGGTCTGTTAGCATTTGCTCCATTCATTCGGGGTCAAGTGGCCCAAGTCCAGATGGATACTTTCACGACTATGTACTATCACAAAAGGTTGGGTAGGATGCACTCTTTGCCTCTGTACAAGGAAGCTCTCATTGCATGGTCCCTCGTGCTCAGCTTGGAGGAAGATCTCCTAGCCATTTACATGACAGGAGACTCAAATCAGCTGGCCGATGCTTTAGCCAGATGGGTGAGGCATCTTTCAATCAGGAGGTAGTGCAAGATCTGTTCTCCCACTGGGGCTCCCCTCCTGTGGACCTGTTCACTTCAAGGGAGAGTGTGAAACTGAGGTTGTACCAAGCCCACCCCCCTCAGCAGGGCTCACTGCAGGGGATGCCTTCTTGAGGCCATGGACCCCAGGCCTCTTCTACACCTTCCCTCCACACCCCTTGATTCATAAAGTGCTCATCAAGGTCAGGAGGGACAAGGCACAGGTGATCCTGGTGCCCCCAGACTGGCCACACCAGGTCTCGCATCCAGATCTCCTCAGCCTCGGCCTCAGCGCCAGGCTCCCAAGGTGGCTTCCAGCATTTCTGGACCTGATTTCCATCAAGCTGGGGAAGATTCTCCATCCAGACATTCAATCCCTGCACCTGACAGCCTGGTTCCTGAGCAGCTAGAGTTCCAGGCCTTGAATCTCTCTAATGAGATCCTCAACGTTATTGAGGCTTCCCGTAAGGAATCAATCAGAAAATGCTATGCCTTCAGAAGGAAGAGGTTTTCCATTTGGAGTCAGGGCAAAGGGCTGGACCCATCATCCTGTCTAGTGGCTAGCATTTTGGACTATCTCTGGTCCCTCTCCCAAAAGGGACTTTGGTTGACAACCCTGAAGGTGCACCTGGCAGCCATCTCTACTTACCAGGCGCAGGCTGGCCAGCAGTCAGTGGCACAGGAGAAAGTGGTCTGGCACTTCTTCAAAGGCCTAGATGACATATCCCCTCTGCTGCCTGAACCTCCACCTCCGTGCTGGTTTTGGCAAAGCTCATGGGCAAGCCATTCAAACTGATGCACAAGTATGACGTTTCACATTTGTCATGGAATATTGCCTTCTTGGTGGTTATCATGTCAGCCAGAAGGACTGGGGAGCTACAGGCACTTTGTGTTGAGTCTCCTTATCTGGTCTTTCACAGGGACATGGTTGTTCTGCACCCCCACCCAAAATTCCTCCTGAAGATGGTGTCAGAGTTTCACCTTAACCAGGTGTTGACTCTGCCGGTGTTCTACCACAATCACACCTCGGAGGCTGAATATAGGCTTCATACTCTGGACCCTAGAAGACCGCTCACTTATTATAAGGAGTGGATGGCTGAAGTTTGGGGAGAGGTTTGCCAGCTGTTTGTCACCTACGCTGAAGCCACACCTGGCATACCTGCAGCCTAGCTGACGATAGGCAGGTGGGTCACCTCCTGCATAGATCTCTGCTATAGGTTGGCAGGCATGGAGCCTCCCAAAGGGATAAGAGCTCATTCTACCTGCCATACCGCTGCTTCGGTGGCTGCTTCCAGGGATGTCCCTATCCAGGAAATCTACAGGGCTGCTACCTGGAAACCAGCACACACCTTCATTACACATTACCACATCGACCTTGAGTCATGCCAGGATGCTGGTTTTGGGACCTCGGTTCTCCAGTCCTTGTTTCCTAAATAGAGGGTGTGCGCCTTGCCTCCCTCCTCCTGGAGAACTGCTAGGAGTCTGCCAAGAAGTTTGGATTGAACAACATATCCATGTCCCTAGAAATACAGGTTTCTCACCTGTAACAGGAGTTCTGTGAATGGTATATGTTGTTCATCCACACAACCCACCCGGCTTCGATGCACAACCTGGCTTCCAGCGGGCTAGATCTGGCTTCATGGGGTAGACCCAAGAGTTTTACCACCCTGGCGGGTGGGAGGAGCCAGCTTGAAGACCTTCCGGCAACATTTAAAGCGGCAAAGTAACTGCCAAGAAGTGTGGATGAACAACATATACCATTCCTAGAACTCCTGTTACAGGTGAGTAACCTGTATTTACTCACCCATAAGAGTAGTTCTAGGAGTGGTATATCTTGCTCATCCACACTGACCCACCCAACCTCCCTGGCTTCCAGCGGGCTAATATCTGGTGTCATGGGGTGGAGCATAGTGTTATATCACCTGGGTGGGTGGGAGGAGCCAGTTTGAAGGCACTCTGGTGATCTTAAAGGGGAAGGTAGATCTGCCAACAAGTGTAGATAAACAACATATACCACTCCTAGAACAACTGTTACAGGTGAGTAACCTGTTTTTATGTGCAAATGAGACTAATGCAAACAGAATGCAAGTTGTGTCTGACCAGTGGTTTGAAAGAGTGCAGCAGCACAAGTGGAGACACTGGGGTACTAAGGGAGAATAAACAAGTTCCAATGGAGAATAATGTGTTATTTGCCCACATTTATTCAGTCCTGTTATTCATCCTTCTAGTGGTATAAATAGTGAATAGTTACATATACTGAATAGTCTATGATGTAATTTAAAATAGTATTGTTATTCAGTGTAGAATGTTGCTGGGAATGTTTCTTCGCAATGAGTGATTGACCAAACTAAAGCCAGGAAGGCAAGAGAGCAGTGACATCAACAGCTGACACTGAATAACAATCATATTTTAAGTCACCTCATAGAATATCCAAGATATACCATATGATTTGAATAACATACCTAGCACTAAAATAACTTCGATTTTATTGCTAAAATATTGTGATTTTTCAGTGTTATTTAACTAGTAGTTATGTTGACAGGTAAAATAACACAAAATTTTGTAAATATATTTGCCCTCCCTCAATACACATTAAGTTGTAACATGGGGAAGAAAAAGGGTTACGGATGATTAGACAAACAGCATCAGGTGTCCTTAGCATGTCCATGCATTAATTCTCAATTAATGTATGCCCATGCTGGAATTAATTATGGTGTAGTTCTCAGTTTAGCCACCACAAACAGGATTTCTGTGCTGCAATTGCCAGTGTAGCGAGTTGAGCTAGTCACTCACATGTATCCATGACCCTTTTTCTTCCCCATGTTACAAGCTACATTTTCAGCAGATTAGATAAACCCCACTCCTACCAAATGACCACGACTTCAAACCCACACTGAGAAACTGCAGCTAAATACCAGTACTGCTACTGATCAAAATTTCACTCTGCAACTATATTCTGAAACACCCTGTCCTCCAAATACATACCTAAAAACACATCCTGCCCATTACATCAACAACTAAACAGTGGAGCTCAGAAACCATCACATACCGTCTGTCACTTTTTTCTCTGATGAGTTACTTGCTGTCTATGTGAGTAACGTCCAAGCTATGGGGCATGTTCCATTTCTACAAACATTAATGACCCAGCTAAGTTGTAAAGTCACCGGTAAAATCCATAACCTGCCGTTGCTAATGCTCACTACTGCAAAAGGAAAACTCTTGGTGAAAAATACATGCTTCCCAATGTGATCCATAACGTCACGGCCAGAGCTCTTGTTACAGCAGCATATTTTGCAACAGGCATATGTTGCAGACGAACAGGAAAAATGAAGTAATGCCACAGCAAACTTTCAAACCAAAATCTGATGAGACCACTTCACCATGAGTCACCATTGCATCTCATTCAGATACTGGAGATAAAAACTAATATTTTGTGAATATTACGGGCAAAAGAAATTATCTGGAATCTGAGATGTACTGACTCTGTGATATACCTGTATTTCTTGCAGCACAATAAACCAAGAAGCGTAGCAGTGCCACATAACATGACAAAAGTAAGGTATTAAAATTTGTAAAATGTGTAACATGGAGAAGAAAACATTGTCAAAAGTGAGCTGGACTCTTTCTTTCCCATGTTACAAGTGAATTAACCCACTCCAGAGCATGGGTCTCTGAGGAATTAATGTATGGCTGGGCAGTTGAAACCACTCGGCCATCCAACCCTGCCCCCAGCCATACGTTAATCCCTGAGAGACCCATGCTCTGTCATGAGTTAATCCTTACAGATCAACTTAGCTGACTCCATTCTGTCAGTTTCTTGCCCTAACTATTCCTACGTTAGCCCATTCTAAATAAATCATTTTTTAAGTTCTAATTTTTTAACCAGTGGCAGCTTGGAATCAGATCAACATGAATGCATCATACTGATATGGGTTTTATGGGTCAGTACATGTCTGTTCATGCTGATATTATAGATTAGTGAAAAACATGCAGAGCAATTTTTTTTCACCTTTCAAAGACAGTATTACTGTGTTTTTATTAAAGGGACACTGTCAACCCCCGTAGGTCTCAAAGTGTTCCTAGTTTAAAACACTCACTTTATGATTGCCAACATTCTGTAAAGATTGCTGATGTAGCTGGTAGTTTCATTCTGACTCTTTTTTTCTTTAAAAACTGAAAAACAGACTGCCCACCATACTGGTGTTACCACACAATCACAGGTTTGTTTACATTCCTTGATCAGCTCCAACTGCATCTTTCCTGAACATGGGAACACTCACAACACAGTCTAGCCCCTCATGATGCAGTGGCAGTTTAGGTGGCTACTGCCTCATGAGTGACTGCACTGTTTGGGTGTGTTTGTAATGCTCAGGATGTATGCAGTAAGAATAGACCCAGGATTGTAAACAAAACAAGATTGTTTATAAAGATACATTAGCATGCATTCTGGTTCTACTAAAGAAAGAGACAGACATGACAAACAGCAACATCAATGAATTTTAGAGAAGGTAAGCGATCATAAAATGTAGGATTTTAACTAGAAATACTATGATGCAAAACAGGTTGACAGTGTCCTTTTAGCACTGATAATATGAAATGCAGGCTATTTCCTTATTGTGATACATAAATTATTATATTAATAAAATACTTTATGTATTGTTTGTAAAAAAAGAGAGACAGTTTAAAACAATGTTTATTTTGTTCTCACTTTTTTGTGACTTTTGGTATTGCTAATCCATGAACTGTGTAGTTTACAGCCTAATTATCATGTCACTTTCTCCTCTAGTAACACTACTTTTGCTGGCTTTACTTGTGAAAGTGTTGGAAGATAATAAAAAAAGAAATTTTTCTCAGAATGAAAATATGAAATTCAACTAACCACATATGTTTATCTAAAAAACAGATGTCAATTTTTAAACCAACAGAATTGCCGGAGGTATCTACAGATGCAGCTGATGTCAGCAGAGCCTAATATGGAAGGGATGCTGTAAGGTTCTATGGTGCACTCTGAAAGAGGACAGAAAACTCTGGGACTTTGTTACACACTAAAGGGGAACTGTAATCAACAGGGTTTCTTAATGTCTGAAAGACCATAGAAAGCTAATTTGAGTGAGCCATTGTGTTTATGTGTGAGTCTTTGCAGTCCAGAGTTATTCATATGTAAATCAGCCTGTAATTAAGGGCTGGGAGCAGTCATATGTTTCAGGCTCCTGACAGGAAATGATGTCACTGAGGAACTTGGCCCTCTATTTACTGTAGGTTAAATAAGAAATCTGTTTTATTAAGTGTGTTTTAAGGTGTTGTTACAACACTTTCTACATTTATAATAATTGCTTTGTATGTGCATTGAAACTAGCGAGTTATCACCTTTACATTTCAAACTGTTAGTAAAAATAATCCATCTTTAGGACTGCTTTAACCTCTAGGCTATACTACCAGCTGATCATTAAAAACGACACATCTCAAGGCTGACTCTGTGGTGTCAACAGGTATTGGGGCAATCAGGATTTCTAAACCCTGACTGTGTTCATGTCAGTACGGATTTCTGGGACTGCCACAGCACCGACTTCTATCTTATTCCATTCTCTCTCTTACAGCCTTTTCTCTTACAAGTTCAGGTGTGAACTCAGGTCTGCAAGATGTAAATGTGGCTATGTACCTACTAGCCTGGCATCATGGAGCCAGTCTTGAAATGCATAGTTTTTGATTAACAGCTGGCAGTAAAACCTAAAGGTTAAAGCAAAGAGCTGTGAATAAGCTTCATTCATCCAGCATAATGGGCTTTGATTCTAACATGCTCTACTTGTATATTGTGGTACCAGAACAAGTTACTTTTCCTCTCTGTGGTCCCAAAACACACCCAGAAATAAGCTGTACTGTACAGGTAGTTGTGTGCCTTTCCTCGACAAAAACAATAAAGACAATCTGAGCATGTTGACTTGAAAACAATTAGGACACCATTAATTGTTTATTAATTGCAAAAAAGAAGGAAAACATTGTTAAAGCATGCATAACCTGAAATGCATTATTAAAAGAGTATTTTACTTTTGTTGATGAAGTTAAAATTATAACAGTTTCTTACTGAAATACTTTGGATGGAATGGTATGTTCTACCGTAAAGGAAACAAATGAATCTGGCTGATCCAGCCGCTCATGCCTTTTAAGCGTGTCTTACACTCTGCAGCTATGCCAATGGACCACAACTTCCCAGAATGCCATTCCCACTGTAAAGAAAGAAAAAAGGGAGAGATAGTTTTTTTGTGTGAGTGTGTGTATATGTGTGTGTGTGTGTGTGTGTGTGTGTGTGTATACTGTGCTGAAAAGGAAATACATTATCAATATTAATTAAATAAAATAATATATGGGTGGGTGGGTGTAATAACCAGAATTTTGGACACACCCCTGGTGTGGGATGTTTTTATAAACCCTTTGGATTTTGCCCTTGGGGTTAAAGTAGAATCCCATACCTCATATGTGTGTGTGTGTGTGTGTGTGTGTGTGTCTGTCTGTCTGTGTACAATTCTGGTTACACACACACGTTATTCTATATTTTAATAATGCAGTTCAGATTATGCATGTTTTAACAGTGTTGTCCATCTATGTTTTTGCTATTAATCAGCAATTAATGGTGTCCTATTTTTTTTCTTTTCAAATTAAATCTGGATAGAAAGAGCATAATATTCTCAGAATCATAACACATACTCAGATAGTTTTACTGTCTTTGTCCAGGAAAGGCACACAACTACAACATGCTTCTGGGTGTGTTTTGGGACCACAGGGAGGTTAAGTGACTTGCTCTGGTCACACAATATACAAGAAGAGCATGTTGAAATCAAAACCCATTCTGCTGGATGAAAGAAGCTTGTTCACAGATCTTGGTTTTAACCTCTAGGCTGTACTGCCAGCTGTAGATCAAAAACTACATATTTCAAGGCTGGCCCCATGATGCCAGGCAAGTAGGTATGTAGCCACTTTTGCATCTTGTAGACCTAGGTTCACACCCAAAATTATAGGAGAAAAGGCTGTGAGAAAGGAAATGGAATAAGACAGAAGTCAGTGCTGTGGCAGCCCGAGAAATCTGTACTGACATGAACACTGCCAGGGTTTAGAAATCCTGGTTGCCCCAATACCTGTTGATGCCACAGAGTCAGCCTTGAGATGTGTTGTTTTTAATGATCAGCTGGTAGTATAGCCTAGAGGTTAAAGCAGTCCTAATTTGGATTATTTTTACTAACAGTTTGAAATGTAAAGGTGATAACTCACTTGTTTCAATGCATATACAGAACAATTATTATAAATGTAGAAAGTGTTGTAATAATACCTTAAAACACACTTAATAAAACAGATGATTTTCTATTTAACCTATAGTAAATAGAGGGCCAAGTTCCTTGATGACATCATTTCCTGTCAAGAACCTAAAACATATGGCTGCCCCCAGCCCTTAATTACAGGCTAATTTACATATGAATAACTCTGAACTGCAAAGACTCACACATAAACACAATGGCTCACTCAGATTAGCTTTGTATGGTCTTTCAACATTAAGAAACCCTGTTTATGACAGTTCCCCTTTAAAAAACATACAGTGGTGGCATAGCTTATTTTTTTCTTTGTGTTGAGTTTTGCATTTTTGTGGCTCAGCAAATACCTGTAGGCTTGCTTTTTTGTTGAGTGTTCAGTCTCTTGGTTAAACTTTGGCATAACAATGGCATGATGCCATACCACGGGCAGTGCCCTGGGCTACAGGCACTACTAATGTTGTCTTCCCCCAGCACCCCTCACACTGTACCTTTGTCACAATTCATGGGCATGTCCTGTTTAATTTATCACATCCTATGTTGGTCCTCCCCATGTAGTTTGACTCTGAACAAGATCATTATGGCAAGATCATTCCCTGGTGTCCAGTGGATCTTCTCCCTTTAGCTCTGTCCCCATCCAGTCTGCAGTTTTGGCCATTCTGTTTACCTTCTAACCCTTCCCACTACTGGATCACCAGTTGTGGCTTGCAAGAAATCACCCAAAAGACCTGCTTCAAACAGTTTTTCAACTGTTGGTGCCACTGCAGCCTGCAACCAAGGGTGAGGGCACCAGAAAGTCACTATGCATATCTTCATGTATACATTCACACTCATTAGCTGGGTCTCCCACTGCAAAAGACTTGCAACCCTTTGTATACAGCACAAAAGGGCACAAGGTGGAAGTGATCCACTTTGTTGCAGCCATTTGCATTTCTCTATAGGGACCCTGATTTGTTTCTTCCCTCCCTCTTTCCAATGCATAAGGCATTTGCCCCTTGGTTGCATGAGGTGCCTGTCCCTTGGTTCTTGGCCAGTGTGTCTTGGAGGGCTACTGATGTGCAATTTCCTGCAGCAGCAACATCAGGGCAGGTAGGATAGCAAAACAAGAACCAGGTCTAGTTTGGATGATTCTTAGCCACATATGCTTAGGTATGCGTCCTGCACCAGGGATAAAAAACAAAAATACCCAAGCCATTCACTTGGCTTCCCAGCGTATTGTTCTTACTTTGTCATTTGTTTTGTGAATCTTTTGCTGCATGCATGGTTGTTTGCTTCTGCTCTTAGTCTTCAGCCTCTTGCATTGCCACTAGATCATGCTATCAATTTGGCTTACAGCAGGTGTTGCAAGAGATGCCAAAAAGCTGAGGCACCTTTAGAATTCTAGTCCATATTGGTTCATTCAGCGTGTGGTTGGTGGCTTCTGATTTTTCTTTTTAAATAATTCATTTTTTTAGAGGAAAAGGCATTTTTTTTAAATGATGGATATCAGCAAAATGATTTGGTTATTAGGAATAAAGTCCATAGTCTAAGAGGACAGTGTGGTAAACTGATTAAAACTCACAGCTTTGAAACAGTAGATTTAGGTAATAAGGTTTGATGGTGTGTATTATTGTGTGATAATGGCACAACTCCAGTAGTGAGGCATGATGCACCGCTGAGTGCTTTACATACCTGTGAAGTGCTGTTATCCCACAGTTTTGCACACCCTGGAGTGTATTATTGTGGTTATGCAATGGTTCCACTGATGTTTATTTTAAAACCTGAGTAATAAGGTTTAAAAAATTAAGTATTTCAGTCATGTACTGTTGTGCTGAAATAACGCACCATCGTGTGATCACATCTGACCAATCACAAGACTTGATTCCTTGTACCCATTTTATAATACAGGTTTAAATACCACCACCACTTCTGACACACTGCTAGATCATCATGATCAAGCCTCCACCTCCCTCTACTTCTTTCCCACTCAGCTGTAAAACAGTATAGACTTTGAACTTCCTAACTCACCCCTACTATAAATAAGATGTTGCTGAATCCTAGGCATGCTGGTAAAATCTGGGAATTATGCAATAAAGGTGTGTAAGGTTTTTTTGAATACTCAGCACGCATCTTTGTTCTTGGTATTCAGTTCTCGGGCAAAATTAAGGTGCAAATAAAAATGTAAAAAAAAACTTTCTGTCCCTCCCCAGGTGAACAGGGCTAGTATTGTGACCCCAGTGCCAGCCATTTCCCATTCTCAAGGCTTGCTCTGCTTCCCAAACCCACATGTAAAAAAAATACTGGCTACTGACTCTTAGATACTACATAATGCTTGATGTACAACCTGGAAATGAGCCCTAGCTCAGTGGACTTTGTTTGGCCAAGAAATGTTAAATAAATAAATAAAAGGGTGTACCAGTGGGGAGGGGTATCATAGTAGTCTATGTCTTTAATGATGCTAGGCAAATCAGTTCCTCAGATGATTGGATAGCTAACAGTGGAAGTGCTCGCTGCAAGTTAGGGAGGGGTGACAACTGAATTAGCCAGAATTCTGGACTAATATCCCCCTGCCACACAAATCCTGCATTGAAGATCTTAGAAGCCCACAATGAAGTCGAGGTCTTTTGGGGCTGGTGGGGGTTGAGTTGAGGGGGATAAGCAGTGCACCATTTTTTTTTCCTTTGTGACAATGGAAGAGGGATGAAGGGTGGACAGTGATTTGGACTGCAGAGATTGTAGCCACAAGACTAGGCCTGGACAGCTGGAAGAGAGACATAATTTTGTGCAGCTTGTTTTTTTTTTTTTCATCTCTCCAAATATTTTCCCTAAATACCCACAAATAGGGAATGATAGTACTCTGCTTCAAGAGTTGAATGCCTTAAAATCTGTGGTGTTCTTGAATTGATATTCGTGATGTGCAGGCTCGTACTGTTTGACTCTGTTTGGTTAACCTTTTAGCGGGTAATGGTACTAGGAAATAATTCTGCATGCTCTGGATGTAGGCAATGGGCTAACACAGTGGTAGCAGTAAATGTGGAACAATACCTTACTGAAACATAATTTAACAATATAAATGCTGATGGCTTGCTGCATTCACGGATGTTTTAAGGCATGCTGTTCACTGAGGTAGTATAGTCTAGAGGTTAGAAGAGTTGCAAGCACTAAGCCATGAAACTGGAACTCCAATAGACCTGGGTTTGAATTTCACAACCACCACTCATGGGCCGCATGACCATGAGCAAGTCAGTTCACCTCCTTGTGCTCTCAGGTTGCACCTGGAAATGAACTTCAAAAACTTTTTCTTTTTTTGTACAGATAATAATAGAGTGGTTGGGGTTTTACTTGGATAGAAGCAGACCAGGGTTCTAATAATCATTTGGGTCAATGGCCTTGGTGTTACTTTGCCCTGGCATACCTCTCAACCTTTCTTCACTGAAATGTGTGACATGATGTGTGACAAATGACGAAAATGTGTGACACATTATCAAACATGGCACTGCAAGCTCAGAACACAATGGCTATCAGTGCACTAGTGTTCTTTATGTTTACTGATAACTGAACATACTAGTTTCAGTGGGAAATGTAGAATATCACTTTCCCCATATGAGACAAAGAATTTCTGAGGGCAAAATGAGTGACGTACCTCGTAATGTGTGACAGTTGAGAGGTATGCACCCTGGTATGGATATTACCGCATAAGTTCTACCCACTATGCCATTACCTCAATAATAAAGCATTTGAATTTGCTGATTTTGGTTAATATTTATTATAAAATGGGTAGCAAAAAAACTCAACACCTAATTGGTCAAATAGTATCACCTGACCATTGATTAACTTTCCTGTGTAATCTTGTTAGGTAACCAAACTCATTGCCATCTTAGTTTAGAAGTCACTTAACAAAAACAATATCACTACACATTTCTGAGCTATTTAACAGTTTATAAATGTTTACAGTATTTTCATGTTCACAGCACATGTTTTGGCTGTTAGTTTAAACAAACTACCTGGTGAATCAGTACACACTACATTTCTTACGTTTTCACTTAAAATATGACTTCTAATTTTGTTTTTAACATCTAAACCATTTTGTAAGTATGATAACACACTCTAAGATGTAGGGTTATGGTGAATTAGTGCACTTCATGGGTATTGGAAACCACTCAGCCTTCAGCCCCATGACACACAACGCATCAGGGGCATGCATTAATTAAGGGATAACATTCAGTTTGTTAGAGTACACAAAGGAATAACCAGCAGATATGGGTGATGAAATGTCAATGTTGAAGGCCAGTTACTCTGAGTATATTCTAACTAACCGAATGCTATTAATATTACACAACTAGGAATACTCAATCCAAGGTTTTAGAAGTTCTGTGGTAGTTAAACTGGAATGTGCCTTTTTCCCTTTTACTCTGTGGTCTAAATGGATAACCTGCTGTGGGCATGTCTGAAATGTGGATAACCTTCTTTGGGAGTACCCAAAATGTAGTAGTTTATGGGCTATTAAATGACAGTTTTCCTGTGTTCTGAGTTATTGCTAATGTTACCATTTATTGTATGTTATTGATAAAATCGCCTTGTTTATGAAGTGCAATGAACATCACTAAATATACCCCAGTGAAGACTCTAAGTGTACCTGGAATGTTTTGACTCTAAGACATTGTACAGTATGTACTGACAAATACTCACCTGAACTGCCTGTATTCAATTCTGTATGTTGCAATCCTAGCTGCTGAGCACTTAGCTCAAAGGTTTACCAGTGTAGAAATACATAAAAACTTTTTCATGGATAAGAAGAATGCTGCTTGAATTAAATAACACTGCTGATAGGGGTTTGTTTACTTTAAAGGTTAAGTAAATAGGCTGTCCTGGAACTTGGAAATCCAAAAACATACTATTGTAGATTAGAGTCTTACCTACAGTATGATGTGCTCCAGTTCGTGGAACAAATGGGATAAACATGCTATTCTTGAGGCTTGGCTTCCCAGCCGGATGCCCTTTGGGGTGACCCTTGCCTCGGTGTTTGCGCACAGAGGTTCTTTGTCTTTTAAACATGCTATTACCTTTAAACTGCATTTCTTATCGAAATCCTTTCCGGTGCATGTGACAACATTTTCACACGTGCACCATAAAGGATTTTGATGAGAACTATAATCTAATGGAAACAGCATAACTGTATTTATATGATCCTTATACAAAGTAAATGATCACTCCGGGGTGCTTTTGCTCCAATGACATCATTGCACAACAATGTCACAGTCATTTTAGGCACCTACTCGAGTGTAACTTTTGAACAGAGATCTCGGTTTGTTTACATATTTTAATCTTTGTGAAACTGTATTAAATCACTTTTCCCAGCAACTGGAGCACATCATACTGAAGGTAAGTTTCTAACCTGCATTGCTGTGTCTTCAGATTTTATGATTTTGATTCTCATAATCTGCCCTGTTAGGTGCAGGATTGAAAATGGCATTATATGCCCAGAGATTTTGGACTAGATTTGTAGCCAGGTGTCACCATATATGGCGCTTTCTGCTGCATCTCGGCATCCTGCAGCAATACGTTAGATTACCTAAAAAGTGGCTTAACTTACTGGCCCTTTGGATGGCACGTGCCTCAAAGAAATGACACCTGCATTATTTTGATGCAGGCTGCTGTAAAGCAAAGAAAGTGTCACAAATGCATCAAAACGCGTGAGAATAGCAACCAATGCCTGTATTTATAGAGCTACGGTGGATGCACGAGCAAGCTGCGTAACTTTTGTGTCGCATATAGCAGCTTCCTTTTTATCACAAGGGTGCACTAACATCGAACGTGGTTGTTCCACAGTCTGCTGCACCAGTGCTTGCATCCAGAGGACTGATGCAGAAATTATGTAAAAGTGATACAACAGTGACTCATCAGCCTGCATATGTGCTACAACTATGCTGTAGTTCTGACACAGGTATGAGAGTATGGCAGAGTTATATGTTGCATCTGTTATATGTTGCATCTGTGTGACTCAGATTGGCTTCTTTTGACTCAACCACAATTTTTGAGCACTTTTGAAAATACCACCCCAGCTGTTTTGGAGACATTCGGGATGACACAGGCACAACTCAGAATTCAAAAGAGCAGGCACACCACGCTGATAGAGAGCAATAAACTGACTGCTTGGTTATGTTACTTCTTTATTCCAACAAAGTGCTCAGGTGCAAGTACAAACAGAGCTGGCAGGTCAGTACATAGAGACTCAACTTTTTACCTTCGTATGAAAGCTTTGTCAAGAGTAACGACCCCCTCTTGTGGTGTCTTTTTATACTGGTGGTTCTTAAAGAGATATGGACCTCAGAAAAAAATAACCAATCCTAATAAACCCCAGAGGTCACCAGAAACAAGAGTACAAGACAAGATACATGAAAGGTACAAGTGCTTTCAGCAGTTTAAAAAACTGTGGAATCAGCACATCTTCCACAGACTACCTGGATGCTTATTTTTGTCCTCCACTGCAATACAATATCTAAAAGACATCCGATAATAACAATCAAATACATTATACATGACAGTTTATGATAATAATCATGTATTTGTGAACCTTTTAAATTCAAATGCTGCTATATACACTCTGTACTAGTACCTGAGAACTTCAATGGAATAAAGAAAAAGTAACTTCACTTCATCGTCCAGTCAGTCTACTGCACTTTACCAGCATAGTTTGCCTTACTTTTTTGTGTTTCTGGACTGTCTTTCCTGAGGAGGGCATCTGTGGCCACATGGTGCAGCTGGTTTTTCAGTTTCACTACAGTTCAAAATTGGATGTTCCACCTACGCCATCCCCTATGGAAATCCTAGCCTCATAGTTGAATGCAACATGTGTGGATTCTCTGGTTCCTGCAAAGCAGTTGCAGTACTGGAAATCGAGTGCTGCTACTCTGCCTAGGTATATTGTGTGTAAGTGACCATCAGTGAGTGTCCTGTTTTAGTCAACTATTTAGAGAAGACAACTTTGTTTACATTGTTCTACACTGCAACCAATGCAAGTGACAGTAATTGAACTATTATGCAACTGTATTTTTGTATTTCTTTAAACCAATGTATGCTGCAAGAAATTTGATTTTATAATCTGTAATGATCTGTTTTTTTAATAAAATGCTCTTTTGACTAATTCTGTCATTTTATGTCTTTATTCAGTGAATGACGGACAACAATTTTTAGTTGATAGTCAGCCATCAAACTTAAAGGGAAATTAAACCTTGTTTACATATTATTTTAAATTTGGGCATCTGTTTAATAAAGCTAATTAATTTTTATGTATGTTTGTTTTGAAATAATCCTGTTTCTCCTTATTCAGGGCCCTTTGTTAATGCAGCTTTTTCCATCCAGTATCCATTTTATTATTTATGGGTACCTCAAAAAAGTCATTACTTCCACAAGCTCCATTATAAAGTCTGAACCATTCGTTGATTTATCTTGATATATCAGTGCAGCTGAAGCTTCCAGTGATGCTTTCCATGCAAGACTTCTGCTTGCCAGATGCACGCTGACCACTGTATCTCCCTCATCCCCCCATTGTATACCCCAGTCACACACCGGAGCATCACCCTCCACGTAGAACAGTTAATGCAGTTCTTCAGGGTGGTGCAGGACTGCAAAAGGATCTAAAGTGTTCATTGCTGGACCAAGGTCAATGCCTGACCATGTGGATAGCCAGTGCATGTGGTAGAACAGGGCTACACAAAGGGGTGCCACTGGATGCCACAGATAAGAATTTGTTCAAGGAGTGGTTGGCTGCCACCGGACCACAAGGGATGAGCATCTTGGAACATAAAAAAATCTAATGACACTGCAGCCTACAAGTGGGCAAACTAGCAGTGCAATGAAAATTGATTTTCCAAAAAGCTAGTTTATGGGTACAGTTAATACAAATATTATCAGATCTGTTAACATTTGCTTTGGTAGGTGCTTCCTATGCCATGCACTAAATGTTTTTTTTTTCTCAATCTTAAGTGCTGTCAGGTCCAGTGCTACTTCTAACTTAAGTGTGTCAACTATCTTTTTATTTTCTAAGGAAAAAAAAAAACCAGTTTGAAATATTTAAAAAAGACTTCAGTTCTGAAGAAAATAAACAAAAAAAAAAATACCAGCAAATGAAACTGAAAGATGTCTGGAATCTTATAATGAGGGAAAAAAGCACAGGTTGGTGATGGGCAGATAATTGAAGTGGTAGTGGCTCTGATTCTGGACACTGAGAATGGAGCCTGCAATTTGACTGGCACTCAGTGATGTTCACACATCTATGGGTAATGCATGCTGGCATGTTAGTAGATGAAAACCACATTGGCACACATTATCACCTGGCAACCAAATTTGTAAGGACAGTAGAGCCACAAAAGGTTCTGAGGTTCTGAAAGGTTCTGCTAAGCCATTAAAAATTCTGATAGTTACCTTAGTGCCTTACTCACCTGAGAAGTGACGCTATCCTTTAATAAAACATCTCTGGAGTCGTATGCTTCCAGAATACAGCTAGAAAAAAAGTTATGTAATTTCATACTATGGCCAGTAGGTGGCACTGTTATAGGAGCTAGTAAAGGTACTTAGGGCAGAATGCTATGAAGATAATTGAAACAACCTGTTGTCAGGAGCTTTTTTCTACTTGCGATTTTATGGTTCAGTATCAGCACAGGTAGAGAATGCTGTCTGCCAATGAGCTTACACGATTTCTCCACTCTGTTTCTAAATTTAGCAATAATACACTACAGGGTATGCTTTGTCATAGGATATTGACATACCTTGGGTGTGTTGTGAGATACAAGGTGAAGCAGATTGCCTTACACACCCGAGAAGTGTTGCTATCCTATGATAAAGCATGCAGTGGAGTGTATTATTGTGATTATGTACTGGACCCTTACAGTGAAGTAAAAAAAGACAAACACTGGTGAAAGTTACTTTTTTATTACTGTTTTTGAACTGTGGAAGTACATTAGTACATAAAATAGTCCAATGCTGGAGTCGTAAATCAGGGTAACTAGTAACTTTTAAATAGTTACGATAAATATTTCATAATTAACACATTGCAAGTGGTCATTTTATGGTGGAAACAATAAGTATTACAAACTGGGCTTTTTTTTTAATTTCATTAAGGTTAACGCTCAGTCACCCATTTTGTAATGCAACACATTAATAATGGCAAGTTAGGCTTTGTAAATGTTGAACTGGACAATCTTCAAAAGATTTTCTGTTAAGAAAGTAAAAAGTCGCCTCAGGAAGTGGATACATCAGGAGGTGAGTGATTTCTGTGATGAAGGATTTTGATGGGGCTTAGGGATATTGCTGTATGTAAACAGGCTCTGCTCTGGGCTCTTGTTTTAACCCATTCCTTTCTGAAGGAATTTAAGTATGGGCATAAAATGTTGTCAACCAATCAACTTTCATGATTTTTCCTGTCCAGTACACAATTAAGCAATAATACATGACAGGGCATGCTATATCATGAGATATGGTCACGCCTTGGGTGCATTGTGAGGCACAAGTGCTCAGGCTGACTGTTTCATGCACCCAAGAAGTGGCTTTATCTCATAATATTCCACACTCTGGAGTGTATTACTGCTATTACAAAATGGCCCTAAAGTGTTAGTAAATAAATGATTTTTGTAATCAGTTTTGGACCGTGATGATATTATGAGATATCATTCATCACAGGTCAAAGACTGCTTCAGCCAATCAGTTTCCATGATTTGTCCTCTCCATTTTATAATTAAATATACAGTACCAGCTAGCAATCAGTATCTGTCTTTGTGGAGGATTCAGTTACTGCTTCTGTGATGTAATAACTTCTACATAATCTGACCATAAAATGATGGCATGGAGTCTGTGGCTGCTAGTAGGATCTTGAGGGGACTTGGGACTCCTGCAGTGAAGAACAATGAAGATATGCCCCTGTCAGACATTATTATTTGTTATTATTCAGCTGCCAATATTTAGATTTAAAATGTGCCAAAAACTCCTTAACAAAGCCATTCCCTTCACCCTGGCGGCCAGGGCTTGCCACTTAACCAACCCCTTAATCCCTAAACTGTCCTCCCATTTTACATTAATTTTTATTTTTTTATTTTATTCTTTTGTAATTGGCTAAAGCCCACTAGGCACATGTGCCTGTTTTCAGGGGTGACCCGTGAGCTCTGTATGGTTCAGTGACTTGCTCAGAGTTACACAGTATGCAAGTAGAGGTTGTGGGAATCGAACCCAGGTAAGGTGGATGTACCAAGCTCATTCATTGTGCTTATAAAATGGGCCCCCACAAGTAATTATTTAAAAAAAAAAAATTATTAAAATAATTGCAAAATATTTAAAAATGTTAAGGTTTTCACACTGAAGTGGTAAAATAGGCCCTCCTATTCAGGTAATTTATGCACTGTGTGATGGCAATGAATGGTGCTACCACCCTGCCCCCCCCACACACACATACACTAATACATATTGGCATGGTTATACTGTACTGTCTCCAGAAACTTTTAATCTTCCGCCTGAAAACCGAAGAAGCCCACCCTGATTTACATTTAAGGCTGTTAAGATATCTCCCTGGGGATATCTCATCAGTTCTGTGCACTTTTCCCTGTAACCCCATGGCATTTAGTAGTGTGGCATCCTATCTCCTG
Source organism: Neoceratodus forsteri (assembly GCA_016271365.2). Lineage (NCBI taxonomy): Eukaryota > Metazoa > Chordata > Ceratodontiformes > Ceratodontidae > Neoceratodus > Neoceratodus forsteri. The sequence continues at coordinate 336,111,498 of JADMNL010000026.1, forward strand.
GAGAACTAGCAAAAGGAAAGGTTCTTCATATCAGCATGCTAAACATTTGGAAATTGCAACCTTTGTTTTTTTTAAATTGATGCTTGGTACAGACTAAGCGAGTATGTCTCATGCCAGCCACCATGGAGAGCCATTTCCTGGTTCACTGTTTTAAAAGGGTTTCCATTAAAGCAATTACAAAGACCAAAGGTATCTGTTTTATTGTTTTGTGTCGAAAGGGCAACAAAGGTGGGGCTGAACAGATAGGTGCAGGGTGGGGGAATTGAAGTATCGGAGCAGATAAGAGAGCTGGACAAACAACGGTCTGCAGGAATGGAGTGGAGGACCGAGCTGAAGAAACGACAGTCTGTGGCGGAGCCATGTCATCTGTTACTGGTGCAGATGTTGTTCCTCAGAGTACTAGTTAGTTTTTCAGTTTCTTTTGGCAGAATGAAGTGATGAAAAATGGTGGAATATACTTGGATTTTGGCATGTGTGTGATAGGAGGTGCTTCAGATTGGTGATGGCAAGCGAAGTCTAATTTTAAAATGGAAAGCTTGCCAGGTGCCACAGTGGTACCTGTTGTTCTGTGTCCTTAGCGGCTGAAGAGGTGCTGGTTGTCACATTACGTTCTGATAAGGACACGGGTAGAGGTACCTCTCAGCCAGTCAGGACACAGAGAATGTGATGCCCATTTTATAATATTTGTTAACCACACAACCATTGAGTTAGGTACTAAATCCCATCTTTAAAAATACCGACTTGTAAATTACTGCGCAAAACATCCCGAATGGCCAATTTCCCGATACACTTGAAATCCTGACCTACAAAATACTGAAATATAAAGGGTCATCACAGTTGGGTGGCAAGCACACTCTGAGAAAAAGCAACATCCTGGTGGGGTGGAGCTTAGCAGTTATGGCAACTGACTGAGAACATAGCATTTGCCCTCTCCCTCAGTGTGTTTGTAACAAGCACCAGCAGCCTTTAAGAAGTGATAACAAAAGAAATTAAGGTAGCTATGCTAAAAAAGTCTTCTCTGAATGTGCACAACTAATGAAGCAATTTTTTAGCAAGAAGAATCTGAAAACCTGCTGAAATGGACTTTCAAAGCTTTCCAGTCCTTTGGTTTCCGCATGACGCTGTGTAAACATTCCTGTGGTTCAAACGCAACAAAAGATATGTCCAAACCAAAAAGACTTGCAGATAAGCAAACACGAAATAAGACAGTTAAACTGAAACAAAACCAAAAGGACTCCTCAAACCCAATTATATCTCCACCAGAGGATAATCTACAAACCAAAGTTTCCCCATCTAATATCGTCGGCTCCAGTCAATGTAAGAATCCCACACCAGTCTTTTTATTTAAAACCGCATACAGCACCCAACACCCAAATGGAGCTGACCTTACTTGGTGGGCAGGGGGATGCCGGCTCATCTGGCTGTTCAGGAGAGGAGAATGTAACACCCTGAAGGACTGGAGGGGGAAGCTTGAAATGTCACGACATTACAGGACAGGGAATAACTTTGGGCATGGTTACCTCCGCGCAGATGTTAGTCTCTTGCTGCAGGCAACTATCTCAATGATTCCCATGGGGTCTCCTTCGATGGCCTCCAATGCTTAAATAAGTGAAAATTCATTGATGACAAAGGAGATATAGTTATAGCGAAGAACAAGCTAGAATCAACTCAGCATCGGGCATTGGTAGTGCAGTGTTGTATTTTTCTGCGTTTCATTCTGGTATTTGAACTGGGAAAGCTCTGTGCTTCCTACAGTGGGCAGCAGATGTCACAGTACAGGATTTATACAGTGCATGGATTTTCTGTCTTTCTATTTTCGGTCTTATTTTATTTCTGTATTTTGTTTTTTCGATATTTTTTTGGGGGGGATTTCATCATTCGGTATTCTCTATTGCGGGAATTAGGACGGATCCCGTTTTTTGTTGCTATGGTTAAGAAGTACCGAAAATCCGGCCGAGATACAACACAGCACTACCCCAGAATCTTTGACTCGGACATGGTTTTACTAAGAAATTCTCCCACTCTATCACCTGACTCAGCACCAGGCTTTGTGCACAAGGTCTGGTTTGACCTACAGCTCCACCTAGCTCGAAGAGGGAGGGAAGGGTAAAGGCAGCTCACCAAAGAATGTTTCATTGTCAACTGTGATGAAAATGGCAGGAAATACATATCATTAAGTTTTAATGAAAAAAACAAAAAAACACCAGGACATAAATGAAAGAAACAAAGAAAGTCTCAGAGGGTTCATATTTGAAAGACCGTCAGACCCTCTGTGCCCAGTCAAAAGTTTCCTGAAGTATGTCAAAAAAATATCTGATGATGCAAAGACTTTCTTTTTACATCCCAGGCGCTTAACACATCCTTTCCTTGACAGCCAAACAGTGTGGTACAGTAGAGAGTCGATGGGAGTAAACTACCTCATGGCAATGTTCCCATGACTCTCAAAAGAGGCATCACTTGGCCGCCACTATACAAATTACTCACTTAGGGGTACAGCAGTACATCTCCTAAGCGAGGCAGGTCTTGAATCAAGGGGGGATTATGGCCATCATGGGCCATCAAAGTGAGAGCAACCTACAAAGCTACTGGAGTGCATCGATGGAAAACCGAGACATCTGAAGCAACATTCTAGGTGGACGCAAGAGCAACGACCAGTACCAGCCATAACCCAGAAACGCCACTGCGCCTAACCAGAATTCATTTGACAAGTTCGGCAAAGGAAATGACATCAGCCCCAAAATAAAACAACCAATGGAAACTGCAGCAGCAGTTTCAACACAGTTTGCAGCTCCAGTCAGCAAAGTAGCAAACCCAGAGAAATAGCAGAGATCACTGCAGAAAATGAAATCCAGTGTCCGAAGAACAGCACAACTGTGCAAAACTGTACCTTCACTGGTGATGTTGTCTTCCACTTTTATTAAAATTACATGAAATATTTGCCTCCTCTGTTTGCATAGTTTGAATAGTGAAAGGGCTCCGTTACGCTCTTCAGTAAGTCCCTACTGCAGTAACTCCATTGACCTCCATTAACTAGTGGCTCCATTGAGCCGGGACTATTTAATCATAAGTAAATTCAGCTTCTTTCAGCTCTACAGTTGTTTTCCATTTATTTGTTAATTGAAATTTGTTCAAGCATTTTGTCACTGAGTACTGAAGTAGCTCCGTTGAGCTCCATTAGCTAGAGGCTCCATTGAGCCGGGACTATTTAATCATAAATAAATTCAGCTTCTTTCAGCTCTACAATTGTTGTTTTCCATTTGTTTGTTAATCAGAATTAGTTTTAGTTTTTTGTCACTGTGTTATAAGTGCCATATGACATGACAGGGTGTGCAAATATGCTTTCATAATTGCACTTGGCTCTCGGGTGTTTAACGGCACCCTTGAGCTGTGCAATTGTGAAAGCATATTTGCACACCCTGTCATGTCTTATTGCACACATAAGGAAATCTTACAGCACAATACAACTAAACATACAAGTTGATTTGGTGGCAGACAGAGAAATCAGGAAATTATAAATAACAAATTTATGGGGCAAGCATGGTATTAGGCTTGTAACTGGATGTGGGACAACATACAGTGGGGGGTGAGGAAAGGTAAGTAGAGTAGGCAGGGAATAAAAGAAAAAATTACTCACCTTAGTAATGTTGTTTCTTCTAATGGAGTCTTGCTATATTATGACAATTGCAGTTTGTCCCACCATTAGAACTGCTCCGGAGGTGAAAGAGTTAACTTCCATGCCAGGCATGGAACTTAGAGCACGAGCTCGGTTAGAAAAGCTCTGTCTGGAATATTTCAAACTGAAACTGTCAGATCTTTACGAGCAAAACTCACTAAGGTTCTGTGGAAGCTGTAATCTACACTAGCCAACTGGCTACTAAATATTAACACATTTTCCTGGCCCCAACACCAAGACTCAAGTCAGGGGACCAGAAAAAGATAAGACAAGATAAGATAAAATAAAACACGACACCCAAACACCCCCCCAAAAAGAGAAGGGGTGGAAACATAAAATGGGCATCAATAAGTGCCAACACTGGACTGCCCATCCCATACCCAAAGTAGAAGTTCTGAGAGGGGCAGGCTGGGGGGAGGTCATAATATAGCAAGACTCCATTAGAAGAAACAACCTTACTAAGGTGAGTAATTTTTTCTTCAAACAACATGAAGTCTTGCTATATTATGACAATTGCAGACTACAACAGTACCTCCATGGAGGAGGGACAGAACCTACTTAGGGAATAGGCTGTGAAGCACGGCTGTGCCAAACTGAGCATCCCTCCTGGCCTGAATATCCAGGGAGTAATGCTTGGTGAAAGTGTGTACTGTTTTCCAAGTAGCTGCTTGACATATCTATAAGATAGGGATGTCTCTGGCAGCAGCTAGAGATGCAGCTGTACCTCTGGTAGAGTGAGCCCTCAGGCCTGAAGGGGGAACCTTACCCAGTTTTTGATAGCAAAATTGGATACAAGAGACAATCCACCTGGCAATGGATCTCTTAGTGGCAGGTTTCCCTTTCCCAACCTCACCATAAGTGAGAAATAGTTGGAGGGAGTCAAACCTGTGACCCTTGGTATGCTCTATGTAGTAACTTAGGGCCCTCTTAACATCTAAGCTGTGCAACCTCCTCTCACCAGAGGAGGAATGGTCAGTGAAGAACACTGGAAGAGAATAGATTGATTAAGGTGGAAATCTGAAACCACCTTAGCAAAACTTCCTGTTAGTCCTGAGGGACTACCTGAATCCCCTGTGAAAGGAAATAAAGTCAGTCTCCACTCGACAAAGCTTGTAACTCACTTATGTGCCTGGCAGAAGCGATGGCTACTAGAAACACAGTTTTCCAAGTCAAGTATTTAAGCTCTGCCGAAGACAAAGGTTCAAAGTGGGGGTTGCATCAGCTGAGCAATGCAAACATTAAGATCCCAGGCAGGGGCAGGGTCCCTGAATGGTGGATTGGTATGAAGCAATCCCCTGAAAAACTTGGAAAAAACAGGGTGAGCAGAAAGAGAAGAGGGCTTCCCTGCTGAAATAAAAGCAGAGACAGCTGCCAAATGCACTTTCAGGGTAGCTGGTCTCAGTCCCAAATAATTAAGATGGACCATATAGTCCAAAACAGTGGGCAGATCAGCAGATTCCGGGGAAATATGCTTCCCAGAACACCATATGGAAAACCTTTTCCATTTGGAGTTATAAGTAGCCCTAGTGGAAGGCTTCCTAGAAGCTTTCAAGATTCGAGAACACCTTGAGAAAGGTGTAGGTCAGCAACTCTAACTCCTCAAGAGCCAGGCCTTGAGGTTGAGGATTTGAGATTGGATACCAAACTCTCCCCTGGGCACAGGTTAACAAATTGTGGTTCCTGGGGAGACACAGGGGAAGATGGACTGCTAAGGACAGAAGGAGTGGGTACCAGGGCTGCCTGGCCCAGTCTGGAGCAATCAGAATCATCTTGCAGGGCTGAGATCTGATTTTGACTAGCACCTTGAACAGGAGAGGGAAGGGGGGAAGGCATAGAGAAACTTCCCTTCCCAATCGAGGAGAAAGGCATCCAGGGGGACTGAGCCCAACACTGGGGGCCTGCAACAAAAAAGTGGAAGTTGATGATTGTCTGGGGCTGCAAAAAGATCTATCTGAGGGGTGCCCCATCTGGCAAAAACTATCCCCAGTACTCGGGATCCAGTGACCACCGTGGATGGCCCTGGGAACTTGCTGAGATCATCTGCCAGGACATTGTCCTTGCCTGGGAGGTGAACTGTTATGAGGGAAGTGTTCAGGGAATAAGCCAGAGACCACAACTTCATTGCCTCGATGCACAAGGTCAAGACCGAGTGACCCTTGTTTGTTGATGTACCACATTGTAGTGGTGTTGTCTGTTCTGACCTGTACCACTTTGTTCTGAACAGATGCAGAAAAAACCTGAAGTGCTAGAAAAACAGCTCTGAGTTCCAACAGATTGATGTGGAGCAGAGATTCCTGAGGGGACCACAATCCCTGGGTGGAGAGGTCGCCCATGTGAACTCCCCATCCCAAAAGGGATGCATCTGTAGTAAGGGTCAAGGAGTGAGATAGAGGGATGAAGGGAACCCTTGTCTCAGATTGCTCTGATCCTGCCACCACTGAAGGGCCTGGATCAGGGTTCGAGTCACTGGGATCAACTTGGATAGGGGATCTCTTCTTTGAGACCAAAAGGCTCTCAAATGGAACTGAATGTCCCTCATCTGAAATCTTGCTCCTTGCACTACAGCTGTGGAAGCAGTCATGTGTCCTAGGAGCTGTAGAAATGCCTTGCTGGTCGAGAGACCTGCAGAGTGAAGGAGGAGGCCAGGGCCACCAGGGTCCTTACCCTTTCTAGGGGAAGGAAGGCTCTGGCCTGCTTTGTGTCCAGTTCTGCACCTATAAAGGTGAGTACCTGGACAGGTTCCAGAACTGACTTTGGAAGATTGAGAAGAAAGCCCAGAGAGGCAAGCAGCTGCTGGGTAACTTGCAGGTGTGATTGACCTGGTCTGGAGACTGACCCACAATGAGCCAGTCGTCTAGGTAGGGAAAGATGGCAATCTTTTGCCTTCTTAAATGAGCAACTGCTACTGCCAGGCATTTTGTGAATACCCTTGGGGCAGAGGTAAGGCCGAAGGGCATTGCTCTGAACTGATAATGGCCTGAGGGTAGTTTGAATCTGAGGTACTTTCAGTGGGAGCTTCTGATAAGAACATGGAAGTAGGCATCCTTGAGGTCCAGGGAAGCTAGCCAGTCCCCTGGCCTTAGGGAGGGTAAAATCATTCCCAGAGTCACCATTTTGAATTTTGGTTTTAAAAGGTGCCTGTTCAGATATCTTAGGTCCAGGATGGGCTGCCATTCTCCTGTCTTTTTTGGGGTAAGGAAGTACCTGGAGTACAGACCCTTGCCCTGGTGTAGGGGAGAAACCCTTTCTACAGCTCTGAGAGCCAGGAGGGTTGAGACTTCTGTTTCCAAAGCAAGAGTCTCTAGAGGATTTGCAGGTGGAAAAAATCTGATTCTCCTCTTTGGAAATTTTTTGAAGCTGAGAACCAGACCCTGGCTTACTACTTCCAGGACCCACTTGTCTGATGTTAAAGACTCCCAGTCCTGGACGAAGTAAGCCAGCCTGCCCCCTACAGGTAATGGAGAACCAGCCCTGGGCATCCCATCAGGGTGCCTGTTTGGCAGGGGCTTTAGGCTGAGGGGTGGGAACAGGCCTGCTCATACCCCGTCTGCCTCTCCCTGAAGAACCCCTCTGAACGTAAGCTGAAGAGGAGGCCTGGTTGGTAAAAAGGTCTGTGAAAAGGCCTGCCTCTACCCCTGGGGGGCTGCCTCTGAGGAGTGGCTTGCTGTTCCTTGGCTTGTGCACTACTATAAGGGATACATAGATACATAGACAGTGTCGGCAGATAAGGGCCTATGGCCCACCTAGTCTGCCCATTTGAGCTTGTAAGTTCAGTTTGTTTTCCTAGAAGTCTATTTCCTTACCCCTGACCTCTAGAATTCCTTTATGTCTATCCCATGCATTCTTAAATCACGTGATTGTTTCAGCCCCACCACTTCCTCTGGCAGGGTGTTCCACTTGTCCACCACCACGCTCTGTGAAGAAATTCTTTCTCATGTTTCCTCTGAATCGTCCTCCTCCAACTTCATCCCATGCCCTCTAGTCCTGAAACATCTTTTTCGCTTAAAAATAGTGTTTTCCTGCACCCTGTTCCTCCCTGTAAGATACTTGTATGTCTCTATCATATCCCTCTCCCTCCTCTCCTCCAGGAGTACATGTTCAGTTCCTTCAACCTGTCTTCATATGATTTGTGATGCAACCATGCACCATCTTTGTTGCCCTCCTCTGAACCTTCTTCTACCCTTGTCTATGTCCTCACGAGGTATGGTCTCCAGAACTGTACACTGTACCCAGGTGGGGGGTCACCACTAGTGTCTTTGGATAGCGAATATGATCTCCTTTCCCTGCTGGTGATGCCCCTGCCTACATCCCAGCATCCCATTTGCTTTACCTGATGCCTTGTCACACTGTTTCCTACCTTGAGGTCATCAGAGATGACAACCCCAAGATCCCTTTCCTGCTTGGTGCGCTATATCCTCACCCCCAACTGATATATTGTGCCAGGGTTTTGTGCCCCATAGCATTATCTTGCACTTCTTGCATTGAATTTCAACTGCCAAACCCTTGACCATTCTTCAAGTTTCTGCAGGTCCTTCTCATTCTGTCTACACCTCTGGTGTGTCTACTCTGTTACAGAGCTTTGTGTCATCAGGAACAGTGAAATTCTGCCTTCATATCCTGTAATGTCACTGATGAAGATGTTGAATAGGACCGGTCCCAGCACTGATCCCTGTGGCACCCCACTGGTCACTCTTCCTCTGTGGAGTGACAGCCATTTACCACCACCCTCTGTGTCCTGCCACCCAGCCAGTTACCTACCCACCACACTACTGTCCTGCCTACACCCATATTCCCCAGTTTGTGTAATAGTCTTCTATGTGGACACAGTGT